>CM059191.1:75361063-76671945 GCA_030323885.1 Branchipolynoe longqiensis
ACACTGCGAAGGCTCGGGGAGGCGCGTCTATAAATAGAAGGTGGCGGTGACTGGCGGCGAACTAACCCGGTACGTGAGAAGCATAAGGAATGGGGGCTTGCTCCTCTAGTTCCATGGCGAGAACTCATTGTCCCCTCTCACACGCATGGGTTGGTTGGTTGTTAGAGTTTTACGTCCTGGGACGTATAAGGTTATATCAGGACGGGCACACACCTCTGGCCAGAGGGAACAAACTCCACCTCCACTAGGCTAACATTCCTCTGCTCTCGTAGATTTGTCTCGTCCCCCCCCGCATTCAGATTGTTCTCGTATCCCCTCCCCCCCCCCCCCCCACACACACACATTTTCATGTACCAATATAGGTAACTAATAGAAGGGATGTATTGATGCCGGAGTTTTACGTCCTGGAAACATCTAAGGTCATATCAGCAGGAGTAGCGATTTGTAATAGCGCGCACTCATGGCGACTTTACAGTACTTCCCCACTGAAAGACCAGTTCGCCAGCACCATGATCCACTCTATTGAGCGAACCAGTCCTGACCCTATACTAGTACTTCTAAAAGCCAGACTAGGTAGCAACAAGTACCAATTTTGTAAGTCATTGGTTTGACTTGGCTGGGTTTCGAACTCCCGACCTTTCACATGGGAAGCCAACACTCTTACAGATTCGTCCACCGTGTCCGGTCGCCAAATTGCAGTTCCTCAGTAAGGACTGAAGTTGCGACTTGGCACGCCAGGTCGCAGCTTCAACTTGCATAGTGGAGGTTTGAGGTAGTGCCCAACCCACCCCTATACTTCATATACTTTACTTCCTAATTATCAAACTTGGTTGGGTTCTTGCCATGTTTTTTTGTGTAATATAGATTGAAGTGAAATTGTTGGAGTTTTATGTCCTGGCAACATTAAAGGTCATATCAGGATGGGTGCTGACTTGTGACAGGGCACACGCATGCGGACATTGTAGTGCTGCCCCATTGGGAGACCAGGCCACCAACACCATAACCTGATATCCCACTCAGTCACATTATCCTGAGACTGTGCAAACCAGTCCTTGCCCAATCTTACTAATGCCAAGCGTCAGGCTAGGCAGCGACAAGTATCAGTTTTATAAGTCATTGGTTTGACTCGATCGGGAACCGAACTCCCGACCTGCTGATGAAATAAAACATGACAATATTTTAAATATACCGATCTATACATGCCCTGATTTGTGCCGTTCATTAGTTGGAAATGAACCGTGTCTTTGGTGTCAGTAGTGTACGTGATCTATTTTCGATCGGTGTTCAATGAGGTGTGATGGTGCTGCCAGTATCCGGAACAAGTTTACCCGGCGTCTGTGTCCATATTACAGGTGTTGGCGGACACAGAGACGCACTCTTGATCACTGTTAGTCAACGCTGCCCTCCTCTCCCCTCCCTCCCCTCCCCCTTCCCTTCCCCTTCCCCTCCCCCTCCCCTTCCCCTCCCCTCCCCTCCCTCTTCCCTCCCCTTCCTCTTCGCCTCCCCTGCCCCTTCCCCTTCCCCGCCCCTTCCCCTTCCCCTTCGCCTTCCTCCCCTCCTCTCCCCTCCCCTCCATTCCCTCCCCCTCCCCTTCCTCCACTCCCCTTCCCCTCCCCTCCCCCACTCCCCCCACTCCCCTTCATCCCCCCCCCCCCTTCCTCCATCCCTCCCTCCCCTTCCCTCCCCACCCCCTCCCACTCCCTCCCCTCCTCTCCCCTCCCTTCCACTTTCCCCTCCACTCTCCTCCTCTCTCCCTCCCCTCACTCCCCTCCCGTCCATTCCACTCCCCTCCCTCTCCATCCACTGCCACGGCTCTGCACTCCCCTCCCCCTCACATCCCCTTCACCACCTCCCCTCACGCCATCCATCCCCTCCCTGCCTCCATCCCGGCCCTCCACTCCTCTCCCCTCCCGTCCCTCGCGTCCTTGTCCCCTCCCCCCCCCTCCCCCCGTCCCCTTGTCCCCTGCCCTCCCGTCCCCCCCGTCCCCCCCCCCCGTCCCGTCCCGCCCGTCCCATCCCATCCCGTCACGTCCCCTCCCTTCCTTCTCCAATCTCTCCCCTTTCTCTCCCTCTCCCCCTCTCTGCACTCTCCTTTCCTTCCCTTCTCCTTCCATTCTTCCGTCGCTCCCCACGCTCGCCTCGCTCGCCTCCCTCCCACCCCCTCCCCCTCCCCTTTCTCTCTCCTCTCTTCCTCTCTCTCTCCTCTCCTCTCCCTCTACCTCTCCTCTCCTCTCCTCTCTCTCCTCCCTGTCCCTTACTCCCCTCTCCTCCCTGCCCCTCTCCCCGCCCTGCCCTTCTCCTCCCTGCCCCTCCCCTCCCTGCCTCTCTCCTCCCTGCTCCTCTCCTCCCCTCCCTTCCCTTCGCCTCCCTTCTCCTCTCCTCCACTCCCCTCCACTCCTCTTCACTCCCCTTCATCCCCTTCACTCCCCTCCACTCCACCCCCCCCACCTTCCACTCACCACCCACCCACCCACGCCACCCCACCCACCCCACCACCCACCCACCTTCACAAGGCCTATAGATCTAACTCCACACATGTCAACAGCCAATGTCAGTCCACAACCCAGGCCTCCACAATCATTGGTGACAGGCATAAAATAAGGCCAATTCTAGTTCCAATTTCAACCACTATGTGGTGCCAACGCAGTCATTAATAATGGATGCTTTTAGTGCCGCCTGTTTTTCTTCGCTCCAAAAAGATGATTTGTTCTTTGGGCCTTGGCGCCCTAGCAACATTTAAGGGCATATCAAGATGGGTACCAACTTTTGACAGTGTGTACTCGTTGCCACTTTACAGTGCTGTCTCATTGGGATACCAGGCCACTGGGACCATGACCACATTTCTCACTCAGTCACACTGTCCTGATACTGAGGTAACCAGTCCTTGCCCTATCCTATTAATGGCAAGTGCCAGGCTAGGTTGTGACATGTATACATTTTCTAAGTCTTAGGTTTGACTCGGCTGGGATTCAAATGCGTGACCTTCCACATGGGAAGCCAGTGCTCCAACTAATTCGGCCACCGTGCCTCGGCTTGTTTTAGTTTTTTTGATACAGTATTTATTCTGCCCATAGCATGTACATTCCCGCAAGGGTGCTTGTTTTCAATGCTGGATAGCTGTGAGGAATGTTATGGTGTATGCCCGGGTTCTGGTTCCGGGTTGGTATCCGGGACGTCACCAGCATTCATTTGAGTAGTTAGTATCTATGTTAGTTTTTTTTAATTTTTGTTGGTATAACTTCCTATCATATAACTAATATCTTAGCCTAGTATGTACATCTAGTGAGATGGTAATAGGCTTGTGGATGAGGATTTGTTCCCAGAGTTAGTTTTTTTGTTTTGATGCAGCTTTCCTTTCACTTGTGCCCTGTCCCTAGCTAGTGCCTAAATGTGCCAGAACACATCCATACTCCTCGGGACTGTGACCAGGTGGGTCAGCTGCGGAGTTAATTTGTTAACCATAGTTCTAACGGCATTGTCCCTGACTTTTTGTTTTACCATCTTCCTTTCACCTGTGCCCTGTCTCTAGTTGGTACCCGGGTGCGCCTGAACACACCTGTACCCTTTGGGACTGCGACCTGGTGGAAGGTTGTGGTATTTTCTCATGCCATGGTGTATTATAGGTTGGGTTTGGTGAGCATGGTTGGTCTGTCTGTACCTTACGTGATTTGTGCCAGAACACATACCAAGGTGGACTATTTCTTCTGACCCTCCCAGCACTCCAGATGGCTGTGTATTTATAGGTTTGATGTGCACCCTCTTCCATGGCCTGTCCTTGGCATGTGTGCTCTTTCACAGTTTGCCTTTACTGTGCCCGGTCAGGTGTTATTTTGTGCCCATATGATGGTGTATGGTTTTTATTTGTTCTCTTTTAGGAATTGTTTATAGTGCTCCAGTTTCTTGATTGCTCTGACTGGATGTAAAGTCCACAGCTGGAATCTGTGGGTTGTGTAGGCAGGCTATAAGGAAATCAATACAGGTCAGAAGAGAAAGGAACACTATAAGGAATGAAAGTAGAGTGAGAGCTTGTACCCTCAGCTTTATTATTAATTATATAGTGGTACATGGATCTGGTATGGCATACCACCTGACCATCTTCTCCAATGAGCAACAAGCATTTATAGTTCCACCAATGAACAGTAAGCATTCTTGTGTCACCATGGCTACTGTAATCTGCCCACCACCACCATGCGGTGTGGGTGCCTGAGCTGTGTGTGTGGTGATCTGTGACTAACAGTTGTGGGGAGGGGGTAGTGAGTAGAGCTCCAAAGGCCCCTTACACATTATCACTAGTGCCTCCTTCACACTATCTACCTAATACACAATGACTATTGACCATAAGTAAAGGATCACCAGCAACTACATAAATACATTCATGCACCTGGCACTATATACCCTTTACATTAGTAGACCATTTGTATTCCATTATAGACCATTTGCATTCCCCACCAATGCGGTTTGTCAGAATATTTAAAACATACTCCGCCCCTCCACTTCTTACCAGCTGCCCAAGCAGCGTAGAAAGAAGTTTACATCACTACATTGTACTCAAATTACCCATATCGTATCCATTAACCAATAATGAATAATAACTTAAATCTAAGGTGTGTTAATGGATAAGGTTTTCTGACTTCGAATAAAAATAATAATAAAAAAATCATTTTTATTCTATTTTTATAATCTCAATTTCAAATCAGTTTACATTACATTGTAAATAGGTAGATCAGCGGGTACTTAGATCGGTCATATTATTATTATTAGATTATGAAGGGGGTTAGCATGTTAGCGGGTATTCTGTGGTATATTATATGACAGTGGTATATTAGCATTGACATCAATTCAGCCGGTACCATTGACATAATTACTGTTATGCTTTCTTGCAGAATTCAAGTGAGTACTTCATCCATTCACACACACCATACAGCTCAGAGATGTGTCTTCGTCTCAATAAGGTATGTTCAAATTTTAATGAGAGGCTTTTTTAAAATCTCAACAGTGATGTTCAATTCTGAATGGTTCAGCACTATATCGATTGGAAATGGAAATCTGTCGTACTTTTTTTTCCCATTCTCTTCTTGGATTCTTTCATATTGAGTTGCCTATGATATATAATCTATGGAATTAGAAACAACACATTTGGTGTTGCGGGATGATTTTGATATTATGAGTAGGTCTGGTAAATTGCAGTCAGGCAGTAGGTTGGAATAACCTTACCATGTCCTGAAGCAAATGACATAAATGCCACTAATTGCCTAGCTTAAGCCCCAGTCACACCTACCCGGATGAGCCCCGGATTTTTAGCTGGACCACACCCGGACCAGTCGCATGGACTGTCCCAGACAGCCCCGGATAAAATCGCTATTTTGGTCGTTTTTTGCCTCGCGGTCACACCTACCTGGACTGAGCCGGACCACCCGTCAGACTACACGGTGTGTTCACGGAGTACTCCAGACTTGAGGTGGACTTGCTCCATGGAGATCCGTGGCTAATCCATGCTGATCCGGCTTGCCCGAGTCTTATCCGGGCAGTCCCGGAGTTGTCCATGGCTATGCCAGGGCTGGTCCAGGTTAACCCTGGGGCCGGACGGTACACGGACTCCACCTGGAGCACCCCCGGACCACCCCCGGATTACCCCCGGATCATCCCGGATGATTGCGGATCTAGCCCGGATCGCAAAATGCCCCGGACCGCCTCGGTTGTTTCAAACATTTTAAAACATCTGGGGCAGACCCCGGACGAGGCCGGACCAGCCACGGATCATGCCGGATCATGCCGGATCACCAAGGACCAGCCCTGGATGAGCCACGGATCACCCCAGATCGCCACCGACCATGCCGGATCATTGTCCGGGGCTCGTCTGACCCCTGATCCGGGTGGGTGTGACTGGGGCTTAACGTTCCCAATTAGGTGGCGCAACAAGTCTTGTGACAGCAGTGCTGAGAGATCTGCATTTTAAATAATGTCCAATGTGTTACGCTATCTAAAATCGAAACTCCGAGCTCCATCATAAAGTTCTATTGGTTGTTGTTGCTAGTTGGAGTTTTCCGTCTTGGCAACATGTCATATGAGGACGGGCACTGACTTGTGATAGTGTGCATTCATGGCGACTGTATAGTGCTGCCCCACTGGGAAATCAAGACGCTGGTACCATGACCCCATATCCCACTCAGTCCCATTATCCTGACACTGAGCTAACCAGTCCTTGCTCTATCCTATTAATGCCTGGCTAGAAGCGACAGGTATCCATTTAAAATCATCGGTTGGACTCGACCGGGAACCAAACTCCGAACCTTCCACGTGCGAGGTCCGCGCACTACCGATTAGGCCACTGAAGCCGGTTGTTCTGTTCATTTCTAGATATTCATGTTCAACTTCCCATTGTGCTATTTCCAACAGTTCTGCTAGTTATAATAATTTCATAACATCATGGGAATGTTAATATATAATCTAATGCGCACTGCGTAAGGGACTATTTGTTCAGCACTTTTAGGGCTTGGTGTTACGCGCATTAATACAACACTTAGGCAGGGGTAAACAGGCCAAAGTATATATATATTCACGCGCTGCTCGTGTAACCACTAGTGCAGTTGAATACTCCAATAGAGGTATCAACAATATGACTTTTGCATGAACACCAGACAGGATGGCCGAATGAGTTGAGAATCCGTTTCCCGTTTTGGTAGATCGTGTGATTTGAGCCCACGGGTTCGAATCCTAGTCAAGTCAAACTGATAACATAACAAATTGGATACTTGTCGCTACTTAACCGGTCACACTCAGCATTATTAGGTTAGAGCAAGGACTGAATGGCTCAGTGTCAGAATAATGTGACTGAGTGCAATATCAGGTCCTGGTCCTGGAGGCCTGGTCTCCCAATGGGGCAGCACTATAAAGTCACCATGAGTGTGCACTGTCACAAGTCGGTACCCGTCCTGATATGAAGAGTTCAGGTGCAAAACCCTGTAAACGCCAAACCAAAAATTGTGATAAACATTGGAATCAAACCTACAAACAAGTTTGTTGTTGACATTCCTACTTTTTTGGTCATCGCTCCATAATCATGTCATCACAACAAAAGTGGAATTAGTCAGAATTAAAATTATTTTTAGGTCAAAATCTTTCATTTTAATTGCATTTTTGAATTGGAGTTTACAGGGTTTTGCGCCTGAACTCTTCATATGACCTTAGATTTTGCCAGGACGCCAAACTCCAACAACCAACCAACCAAACTTTGTATACTTATTTAATTACAACCATCATCCCTATTATACTTCTCTTTCTGTGCACTGCATTAAGGATCCCAGGTTTAGTTCCTTTAACTCTAACCAGGGGATTTGTTTGTGTATGAACCATTTCTCCAGGGGGAGCCAGTATAGAGAAAAAAAAGGTAATTTGTTTAACAGAGACTAGCTATGTATCATCATTTAGTTATGAATGCTCCACGGGCATAAATAGAGAACAAAAGAAGTGATTTATGCCACAGGAAGATGCAGTAATGTACGGATAGGCAGGGGAGATATGGTTTAAAGCCCAGTCACACCTCACCGGATTGGGGGAAACGGACAGAAAACAAACAATGTCTGGTTTGTGTCCATACAAGTTTTGAACATGCACAAAACTAGGAACGGATGCCGCCGGACTGACGTCTATGGTTCTTGTCTGGTTTGATTTCATTTTGTCCAATGGCTATCCGTTCATGTCTGTTTCCTGTCCGTTTACTGCCCTTTTCATGTTCGTTTCATGTCCGTTTCATGTCCTTTCGTCCAGCGACCATTTACCCTATAGCACAATGTTTTGAGACATTTTAATATATTTTGATACTTATCGCCACCGGACTTGACAATTCTGTCCGTTGCTCAATCCGGTGAGGTGTGACTGGTTCTTTAGACTTCTCAATGATACCTAATGCATTAGCATTACTATAATTCTCTGCGTGTTCACATACACTTGCAACATATTTCCCCTTTAAACCATTAACTGGTTATTATTGGAGTTGAACTTATATGTGACCGAAAATAGATTGATTGGTTGTTGGAGCTTCACGTCCTGGCAACATCTAAGGTCATATCAGGACGGACGAAAATAGGAAAAGGCATTATTCTCCTGTTGTCGATGAAGACACAGTTTCAATTGTCCCATGACAATTTTTATTCGGCAAGTATTACCTTTTTCATGATGAAATACAATCATAAACAATGGAGACATTCGGAAGAAGAAAAAGAACAATTCCTAAAGAAATGCAAGATCCATATTATAATTCTGAATAGAAAACAAAATTTAAAATTATAACCCGAACCAGCCATTTAAAATGGCCGCTCATATATATATATAGTATTTTCCAGTCGGTTTTTTTTCCGGGACAAACGCCCACGTTTGCTAATCCAGAGTTATTGTGTGGGAGACAATAACATAATATCCTTCTAAATAAAAGGTTTATTATTGACGTGACATTATTTTGTTATTAACACAATATGTATTTCAAGCTGTCACTACGGTAATTCCCATCCTTACACAACACCACCCCCACCCTCCCCTCCACCCTCCCCTCCACCCTCCCCTCCACCCTCCACTCCACCCTCCCCTCCACCCTCCACTCCACCCTCCACTCCACCCTCCACTCCACCCCACCCCCCTCCCCTCCACCCTCCCCTCCACCCTCCCCTCCACCCTCCCTCCCACCCTCCCCTCCCCCCTCCCCCCACCCTCCACTCCACCCTTCCCTGCACCCTCCCCTCCACCCTCCCCTCCACCCTCCCCTCCACCCTCCACTCCACCCTAAAGCTAAGATTCCTTACACGCGGTATGCGGTATGCGGTATGCGGTATGCGGTATGCGGTATGCGAATGCGAATGTGGCAAAAAATCGAAACGCCTTGAAGTCAATGGGCTACATCCCTTACACGAGGTATGCGAATGCGAATGCGAATGCGGCAACTCGATCGGTCCCTGTAGTGATCGGTGCGGCATGTGGCATGCGGCATGTGGTATGCAAATAGAAACATCTGTCTCTGTTGCACTTGTCCATTAGTTTTAGATTAGGAGAGGCGACTGATCATTATGGAACGGTCACACACAGGGGTGCTGAGGGGAAACATATGGTATTGGTGGTGGGGGGTAGACACTTGCCGCTTATCGCGTAGAAGGAATCCTCCCATTCGCATACGCATACCGCATGCCGCATGCCGCATGCCGCATGCCGCATACCGCATACCGCGTAGAAGGAATCTTAGCTTTACCCTCCACCCACCACCAGATGTGGTAACCAAATCGCTAGAGCGGGGTCTTCTTTTGCGGAAGGTCGGGAGATCATATCCCAGATGAATCAAACCAAGAACTTACCGAATTGATACTTGGTACTACTTAGCCTGGCATTGGGCATTAATAGGATAGGACAAGGACTACTTGGCACAGTATTAGGATAATATGTAAGATAGTGTGGCATCTTGGGTCATGGTGCCGGCAGCCTGGTCTCCCATTAGGGCAGCACTATGAGATTTCAATGAGTGTGCACTGTCACAAATGGACACGCATCCTGATATTACCTTAGATGTTGCTAGGACATACAACGAAAAGAAAAGAAAACAAGAGCAAACAAAAGCACCCACCCAGTCCTCCCTCCCCTCCATGATCTACCCCAGCCCCATAACCACCTAGCACCACCCTCACCTCCACCCCGTCTCTCCTCCACCGTCCACCGCCCACCGTCCTCCTCCCCTCCACCCTCCACCCTCCACCCCACCCCACCCCACTCCCTCCCTACCACCCTCCACCTCTCCTGCCCACCTCTCCCTACCACCCTCTGTCTATCCCCTCCACCCTTCACCTCCATCCCCCACCTTACCCCATCCCCACTTTCCCCTCCATCCCATCCCCCACCCTCCACTCCACCCCCACCCTCCACTCCACCCTCCCATCCTCCACTCCACCCTCCCATCCCCTCCGTCCCTCCACATTTCCACCCCACTCCCCTTCGCTCCACCCCCCACCGTCCCTACCGCCTTTCACACCCTCCACTCTACTCCACCCCACCACCAGCCCACCACCTCCTTCCCTCCGTGTGTGGGTGCAGGCTGTGGCTGAGGATAGAGGCGCCGGGGTGAGAGTGGCCAGGAGCCGGCAGCGAATTGTGGGTGGGCGGGAGTGCACCTGGTCGCCGAGGGGGCATGCCGCATCTCCCATCACTGCTCATGATCCCTGCGCCACCAGCATCTACTTATACTGGGACATTGCTGCAGATATTACTGCCATACTGATGGGGAAACTGTGTAGGGCATCCTTATGGTACGATAAGAAAAAAAACTGTGGGATCCTGCTGTACTCCATGGCAGCGCATCCGTTGTACCGAATGGCGGCTGGGGGCATGGCAGTGTAACTGTATTTTCATGGCAGGATAACTGTATATTCATGGCAATATACAGAATAACCCCGTTAAACCAAACTTGAACGGACCCTAGAAATTTGTTTGCATTAACCGATCTTTGGATTAAACGATCATTGGTTTAACCAAACTTTGGCTTCGACTTGGGCTTCGACTTTGACTTTGACTTTGACTTTGACTTTGACCCCCCCCCCCCCCCCCCCCACACACACACTACTGCCCACACACATACTCACTTTCCCCATCTCGCTCGCCACCCTACTCCCCCCTCCGTCCCGCACCCCGAAGCGTGGTATAAGAGGCGCTGGGGTCTCAGATGACCAGGTGACCAGATGACACATGAAAGTTTGGTTTAACCCTACCGAAAGTGGCCTGGAACCGACAATTTTGTTTGGATTAACCGATCGTTTGGATTAACCAACTGTGGTTCAGCCAACTTTTTTATATGATAAATGGGAGTATTTTGTAGGGCCGCGGAAAAAGTTTGGATTAACCGATCGTTTGGTTTAACCGAGCTTGATTTAACGGGGTTATACTGTAACTGTATATTCATGGAAGTATAACTATATGCATGGCAGTAAAACTGTATATTTATGGCATCATAACTGTATATTTATGGTGGTATACCTGTATATTCACTGCAATATAACTGTATATTCGTGGCAGTATAACTGTATACTCGTGGTAGTATAGCTGTATATTCATGACAGTATAACGCTATATTCATGGCAGTATAACTGTATAATAATGGCAGTAAAATTGTACATTCCTGGCAGTGTAACTAGATTAGTGATATTTATGGCGGTATACCTGTATATTCATGGTAGTATAACTGTATTTTCATGGCGGTATAACTGTATATTCACATCAGTATAACTGTATATTCGTGGCAATATAACTGTATATTCATGGTAGTATAGCTATAGATTCATGGCAGAATAACCGTTACTGTAGATTTAATGCAGTATAACTGTATACACGGCACTATCACTATCGATTCATGGCAGTAGCTGTATATTCATAGAATTATAAGTACATTAATGATGTTATAACTGTAGATTCTGGACACTATATCTATAGGTTCAGTGTACTATACACGTACATTCATGGAAGGGTAATTGAGATTCAGGACAGTATATCTGTATATTCATGACACTATAACTATTAATTCACGGCAGAATAAGTGTATATCCATAGCAGTAACTGTAGATTCATAACTCTACAATTATAGGTTCATGTCACTTTACTTATAGATTCATTGTACTATAATTGTATATCCATAGCAGTGTAACTAGATTAATGATGTTATACCTGTCCGACCTGATATTACCTTAGATGTTGCTAGGACGTAAAACAACAACCAACAACAACTGTTGTAACTGTAGATTTATCGTCCTACAACTTAAAATCCATGGTACTATAACTGTAGATTCGTGGTAGTATAACTCTAGATTCATGGTACTATAACTGTAGATTCGTGGTACTATAACTATAGATTCATGGTATTATAACTGTAGATTCATGGTACTATAACTATAGATTCATGGTACTATAACTATAGATTCATGGTACTATAACTCTAGATTCATGGTACTATAACTGTAGATTCATGGTACTATAACTGTATATTCGTGGTACTATAACTCTAGATTCATGGTACTATAACTATAGATTCATAGTACTATAACTGTAGATTCATGGCACTATAACTATAGATTCATGGTATTATAATTATATATTCATGTAACTGCGGTTTATGACGGTATGTGCATAGGGAGGGATACTTAATAATAGATTGTGGGATTCGAACCGATGGGTTCGAACCCTGGTCGAGTCAAATCATTGACTTAAAAATCGATACTTGTCCCTTCCTACTAGCCAGGTGCTTGGCATTATTAGGATATGGCAAGGACTGGTCGGCTTAGTATCAGGACAATTTGACTGTGTGGGATATTGGGTCATGGTGTTGGTGGCCTCCCAGCACTATAAGTCGCCATGAGTGTTATGTATTGTACTGCGCTCGACGGCCGGGACCAGTGGGCCGACCCGAGGGACCAGTGTAGTGAAGCGCAGGGCTGAATAAACCATTGAGTAAAGGGCGCATTCCTTACACGCGGTATGCGGTATGCGGTATGCGAATTCGAATGCGACAAAAAATCGAAACGCCTTGAAACCTATGAGCTACATTCCTTACACGCAGTATGCGAATGCGAATGCGAATGTGAATGTGAATGCATTTTTCCGATCGGTCCCTGTAGCGATCGGTGCGGCATGTGGCATGCGGCAAGCGATGTGCGAATAGAAACCTGAGTCTGATGTGTCCATTAGTTTAACACTAGGAGATGCGACTGAGCATTACGGAACGGCCTAGAGGGGTGCTGTGTACATAGTGATTAGTGTGTGCTTATAAGGGGGAAGGAGGCGGGAAGGTGAGAAAGCCGTGAGGGGAAGAGAGAGGAGGGGAGAAAGCCGAGGGGAGGATGGCAGGGAGGTGAGAAAGCAGTGAGGGGAAGAGAGAGGAGGGGAGAAAGCCGAGGGAAAGCTACCAGATTCACAGAAATATGAATACTTTTCTATAAATTGGCAATAATATAGCCAGTTGTGTGCCGCATGCTGCATGCCGCATACCGCATGTAAGGAATCATGCCATTCCCATACAGCATGCCGCATGCCGCATGCCGCATACCGCATACCGCGTGTAAGGAATGCCCGCTTAACTAGACTTCAACGTGTGCAGTCGTTCGTCACTTAATAACATTACATGGTGTCAGATGTGGGGTCACTTAATCACATTACAATGAGTGCGCACTGTCACAAGTGCTGTGCCCATCCTGATATGTCCTTAGATGTTGCCAGGACGTAATACTCCAATAACCGACCAACTATACCTAATGCTAGGTTAGCTTTGATCACCTGTAGCGACTGTTACTTTGGAGATAGGTAGAAGCCCGGGCCCATACTGACCATTGAACGACATGCTGAACCCCTGACAATGGTCAGACTATTGCTGACGACGCCCTCTGGCTGCCTCTCTGTGTACTTCCATTGTCGGCGCCACTCTCTCCTTCACCGCACGACTTGTCTCATGTGTTTGTACTAAAGGCCTGGTCACATACACATTAGTGGGCATAGTTCAATGTGGTGGAGGCTAACGTAGTTGAACGTTGTTGAACATAGTTGAATGTAGTTGAATGTAGTTGAACATAGTTGAACGTAGTTGAACATAGAAGAGAAGTATGGATGCCAGTATGTTCAACTACGTTCAACTATGATCAACTATGTTCAACTACGTTCAACTACGTTCAACTACGTTCAACTACGTTCAACTACGTTCAATTACGTTCAACTACATTCAACTACGTTCAACTACGTTCAACTACGTTCAACTACGTTCAACTACGTTCAACTACGTTCAACTACATTCAGCTACATTCAGCTATGTGCAGCTACGTTGAGCTACTTTCAGCTACGTTCAACTACATTAGCCTCCATTACGTTCAACTACATCCACTAATGTGGATGTGACCTGGCCTTAAGAATCTCCGGTTAGGTTGAATGAAGATTCTTCAGTTAAACCAACGTAGTGTTCTATGATTAGTCTGCCATAGGATTCTCAAGTTTAAGTGTCCGTTATTCTTCCATAATGACACTCTCGTTGATACTGTGGTTGTACGGCTATACAGTGACGTTGGTTGGTTGTTGGAGTTTTACATCCTGGCAACATCTATGGTCATATAAGGACACGTACCGAATGGCGGCAGTGTGCACTCAGGACAACTTCATAGTGCTGCCCCACTGATAAATCAGGCCCCTAACAATGGATATCCCACTCAGTCACATTATCCTGAAACTGAGCTAACCAGTCCTTGCCCTGTCCTATTCATGCCAAGTCGAGTCAAACCAATGACTTAAAACTTGATACTTGTCGCTTCCTTGCCAGGTGCTCGGCATTATTGGGACAGGGCAAGGACTGGTGTGCTCAGTGTCAGGATAATGTGACTGAGTGGGATACCAGGTCATGGTGCCAGTGGCCTGGTTTCCCACTGGGACAGCACTATAAAGTCGCCATGAGTGTGCACTGTCACAAGTCGGTACCCGTCCTGATATGACCTTAGATGTTGCTAAGACGTAAAACAACCACAATCAAACAACAAAACAAACAAACCCACACGGGAATGCACTGACATCTCAAGATGGGGAAGTAGTACGCACAGCAAATGGTAAATACAATAATGATAATAAATGGATTGCTTGTAATACCTACACACACATAGCAAACCACATGGCCTGCCGGTACACAATCAGATCTGTCTGATGCTTTCTAGTGGAGAATAACCACAGAGATCAATGGAGTTACGAGTAAGGAATATTAACTAGCTTGTTTAGTCTGTCGCGGCTGTTGCAGTCGCCGTGTGAATTATTCCAACAAACACCACATTCAGTCCCCCCCCCCCCGCCCCTCCCCCTCCCCCCTCCACCCGCCCACCGCCCACAAAAACGCCCTGTTTACATTTCCCAGCAGCCCTTTTCCCAGCCACGCACTGTCAAATAGAATCTTCATCCAAAGTCACTAAAGCACTTTAGAAAAACTAAAATTGACAAACCGTGACAAAAACTGAGGAATCAGCAACGGCGCAGCCTGGCGAGGAACGACTGCAACTCTGGCTTTTTAATTTTAATTTTAATACTTTGTTTGTAATTTCTCTTTTATATTTTGTTTTGCTTAGATTGTACTTGCCGACTGAAACTGCTATGTGACATGATAGCTGGAGTTGCATTAAATAGCGCGCAGAAAACCGACTATCCTAAATATGGCTCGCCATTGGTGTCAGGTTTCCGAATGAAATCCACAAGCTTTTCCACTGTGTGTCGCTTGTCAAGAGCTAGCAAGTGAGTGTCACTGCCAACGACTGGTCTATTTTTTTCAAAATGTTAGAATGCATGCACGTCTGATGGTATCAGCCATTGCCAGTATTTCTGACGTAGATTTAGCTCCCGCATTGGCAGAACTTCCTCAAAGCTGCAAAAAACCGATGAAGCATGACATTTTTAAAGCCAAAGCAATTATCTAGAATTGATTCTTTGTTTGTTTGCTGTTGTTTTATATCCTAGCAACATCTAAGGTCATATCAGGACGGGTACCGACTTGTGACAGTGTACACTCATGGCGACTTCATAGTGCTGCCCCACTGGGATACCAGGCTGCCAGCACCATGACCTGATATCCCACTCAGTCACATTATAATGACACTGAGCCAACCAGTCAAAATTGATTCTATATATCTAGCTTAGAAATGTGTCTTTATAAAGCATGTGTTGCCACATATCATTGAATATTGAGGCATATTTAGAAGAATTTGTTACTACTAGTTCTAAAGGCTCAGTCACACCTTACTGGATTGGGGAAGCGGATAAAAACTGGACATTGTCCGGTGAAATACTTCAATGTCCGGTTTATATACAGTAGGTATCCGGTGTTTCTGTTCTCTGTCCGGTGTTGTCCGGCTTGTATGGTGGCAAGTCTTGAACATGCACAAAACTTGTACCGGACACCACCGGACTGACGTGTATGGTTGGTGTCCTGTTTAAGTCTGTTTAGTCCGTTTTGTCTGGTTCATGTCCAGTACCCATCCATTACATCTCCAGTTTGTTTCCTGAAGAGTCCATTGATGGTGTTGTGGGAATTCGGTCCGTCAGTTTTTGGCGTGCCCATGATCAGTCCAGTACATGTCCGGTTGATGTTCGGTCCATCCATTTGACATTCGGTTTTCCCCTATCGGTTGACCGTTGCTTGTCCATTGTTATCCAGTGTCGTCCAGTTATCATCCGGTTATCATCGTTAGTGTACGTTCCGTGTCCGTTTAGTGCTCGTTTCGTCCGGCGGCCTTTGACCCGATAGCGCAACATTTCAACACATTTCGGTACATTTTGATACCGAAAACCCCCGGACTAGAAAATTCCTTGTCCGGCTGTGTCCGGTACTCAATCCGGTAAGGTGTGACAGGCACTTAAAAGCCTATAGTGGCAGAGTTTTGCATGGTTGCGCTTCCAATATCTCAAAACGCAGCCGTTTAAAATAAACAGCAGTTGAAACTAAAGTAAGGTGGATTATAACGAGCAATTTAATATATTTATCTCTGAAAAATGACAGAAACTCAAAAGCCATCGCTCTATGCAACTTTAAAGTTGCATATTGCCATGAATTTGAACATCTGTTATTTTCTGATATATATATATATACATATATATATGGATAGTGATAAGCCCCTTATCGCCTGTAATAAGCTCTGTAGTGCTCCTCCTCCCCCCCCCCCCCCTGGGGATGGGGGTAGGGGAGGGGGTGCCCTCCATGCACCGCTCCACCCCCTGCGCGGGGCCCGACACGCCACTCGCTGGGAAGTTTTTACCGCCAACTCAATCGCACTAATTGTCTTCTCTGTCTGTACCATTTTGTCCTCTTGCATTAGGTAGAACGTAAGAATTATTATATATATATAGTACGTTGATCAGTATAATCTACCTGACTTTAGTTTGAAATAACTTTGTTTTAAAATGACTAAAATAGAAGGTATTTGAAGTGTAATCATGCAAAGTTAATTTTGCTGTGCTTGTCAAAATTGTGACACCATAGGCTTACGCATTAATAAGCTCAATTAAATGCAGACCGGAAACGATGGCCGAATCGGTAGAGCGCAGTAGTTCAAGTCCCATCCGAGTCAAACCAATAACTTATCAAATTGGCCTGGTCTTCCTGTTGGGTAGCACTATAAAGTCGCCATGAGTGCGCACTGTCACAAGTCCCTACCCGTCCTGATATGAGAATATATGTTGTTAGGACATAAAACAACAAGAAGCAACCAGTATTATACATATGATGTATGTGTTGTATAAGCATTATACGAGTATACTTATCCATAAACTGATTACTCTTGAACTCTGCCTCTGCCTCTACCACTCGCTGAAAATTGTATATATATATATATGTAGATATATATATTCGGGTCTAACAGTTACATTCAGAGATATATACTAGGACTAGATTACGTCAACCCAAGATTTTCAATGCAACATCTTTCCATTCATAAATAATCTCTAGCACACACATTAATAATTAACTTGCATAACATGTGAGACATAAGGACATACACACCACTTGATATATGTATGCACAATGACAACTTGTTTACTTGTTTTTGCATGCATTTGCATAATAGCTATGAACATAACAGCTTGGAATAGCCAAAGCAGTGCTCTAAGAAACACCAAAATACTAAAAGAATACAAAAAGAAAATTACGCTTCTGTCAAAGCACCCACAGTTGTTTGATCTTTCTTCTTAGCACAGGTGCCTCACCAGCTCTAGTGCCACATCAAAGTTTGTTCACATCATTTCCTTTCGGCAGGATTAAGGGGCTGTCACATTAGGTTTTTTTTGCGGGAGCGTATGGCGGCGTAAGCGCGTTACGTCATATACGTTGGCATACGCCGTATACACTACTCATACGCTATGCATACGCTACTCATACGCTACTCATACGCCGCCAGATGCCGCCAGATGCCGGCGTATGTGAAGCGTATGAGGCACACGCCGCCATACGCTTTCATAAATCCGTCCGTCCAAATTTTTTTGTGCATGCTCAAAAAAACTCGACCTATGAGGGCGTATGGCCCATACTGTCAAAAAATGTCACAGCACGCTCCCATACGCTCCCATACGCTCCTCATACGCTCCTCGTACGCTCCTCGTAGGTTCCACATACGCTCAAAACCACCCGAAAGGTCACCAAATGTCATCATAGGCCGGCACGCGCAGGACCTACGTAGGTTTTCAATACGCTCCCGCCATACGCCGTAATGTGACAGGGCCTTTAGCCATTTAAATCAAACTTGCTCCAAATTAATGTAGCGATCAACTTCATACAATTATTTTACAAATGTGACTGAAATGCAAACACTATATAGCATTATGTATCTTCAAGACTAAAACTTCATTTCACTTTTATTATCACACAAAATACGTCTTAGTTGGGATGTGTGAACATGCCAATAACAACAGTACCAAATTAAGGTCAATGATTTATGCAAATGCCTGCAAAAACAAGTAAAACCATAGAAAAGGAACCCAGAAATAGCGCATAAAACACAATAACAATGTCTCGGGAGACCTGGAGCTAGCGGATTGTAGCAAAATGGCGCTGACTGAGTGGTGGGTGACAGTTGACCTGATAAAAGCCTACAGGCTTCTCGTTCTGCCAACACCTAGCGGGCATGGTGGGAACTACCCCGGAGCTCTGAGCACTACTCATCGCCCCCCGCCCCCCCCCCCCCCCCGCCCCACCCGACTCCGCCCCTCCCCCCCCCCCCCCCCTCCATTCCCCGCCCGCCCCGCTAAACCCCGGCCTTCCCTTCCACGACACCGGCCAACACATCACCGCCGCACTTCGCCGCCAGAGCACCCTCACACAGGCGAAAATGGCAAAAGAAGGTTGGGTGCGTAAGTTATTGCCATGACCCGTTATTATGCCGGAGACAGAGTTGAACACTGACACAACCGGCGCCTGATTAGCGGGCGGTGGGCAGGTGGGCCGGCGGGCCGGCAGCCGACAATACCCGGCACCGGCTGCTTCCGATAGTGATAGTGCCTCATCGGGCTTAAAAACTGTAATAAATAAATTGTTTTTATTAAAGTATTTTTAAATGTGTTTTTTCTCTCTCATAAGATATGCCTCTTTGATGGAAGCACTCTGATCTCGGAATATCGCCCATTTAGAGCATCGGCAGCGGTCATTCATTGTACAGCAGGGCTCTTTTCCAGGCAAACCAACCCGCACATTTACACCCGCACCCCCCCCCCCCCCCCCCCACACACACACACCCACATCTACACACCCACATACTCCATACACCTACACCCCCACACCCCCCACACCTACATCCCCCACACACCCACACACCCACACACCCACAGCCATGAGCCAACCGGCACATCCACACCCACACACTCGCCCACATCCACACCCTCATACCCACATATCCACACATCTACACACTCATATACTCCATACACCGATAGACCCCACACCTACCCACCCAACACACCCACACACCCACAACCAACACACCCACACACCCACAACCAACACACCCACACCCATGAGCCAACAGGCACATCCACACCCATACACTCGCCCACATCCAGACCTCATACCCACACATCCACACATCTACACACTCACATACCCTATACACCTACACCCCCACACACCCCACACCTACCCACCCAACACACCCACACACCAACACACCCACAACCAACACACACACCCATGAGCCAACCCGCACCTCCACACCCATACACTCGCTCACATCCACCCCCTTACCCCCACACATCCACACCCCCACACATCCCATACACCATACACACCATAACACCTCATACACCTCGCACACCACACGCCCACACCTGAGCCGAACCCGCACATTCACTCACACTCACGCAGACACACCAAAGCACACACCCCGACATACCCCCCCCCCCCCCCCACCCCACACACACACATCCACCCCCCCCCCCCCCCCCACATACATGAGCCGAACCCACACACTCACTCACACCGACACATACACCCCACATATGCACACATCACACACTCCACATACACATACATCACACCGACCCACGCACCCACACGCACAGAACGCAGATATCATCAACGCTGTCGGTCATCCAGACCCTGACACCGAGGACTAGCAGGCCCCACCTCATTCCTATACCTGACTTGGCACCACTACCAACTAACCACTAACAGGTAACACCACCCACTGCCTAACTAATCCCAGCCTCACTTCACTTCTTCCTCTGGCCTTGGCCGGACTTAATGTACATACCGATGAATCTGGAGGGACTGAAGTTTGGAATCTGGTAGAGTCAAACCAATGACTTATAAAATAGGTAACTGTTGCTGCTCGGTGCTTGGTGTTATGAGGTCAGGACAGGAACTGGGTGCACAGTGTCAGGATAATGTGACTGTGTGGGACATCAGGTCATGGTGCTGGTGACCCGATTTCCCAGTGGGGCAGCACTATAAAGTCGCCATGAGTGCGTGCTCTCACAAGTCGGTGCACGTCCTGGTATGGCCTAGGTGTAACATTCTCCGATTAAGTATATATTGAGGATCGAGATGGCTAGATAAGAAACAGTACTCCCTTTATAATGCTCACTCCTGGGGATGGAATCAGTGCCCCTTTAAGCAGAATCCCTCCCACACTGTATCTGTCATGTTAGGTAATCCCACGATGGCCAGGTGGTGGCCAGAGCTGGGTGGGAGGAGGGTAAGTCCTTAAAGCAGCCTGCGCGAGAGGAGTGACTGGTGTGCATGAGTGTAATAGCCAATGAGAAGGTCTCTTACATCCACTATTATATGTATCTGAAAACAACATATAAATGAATAAAACTAAGCAGTCAGCCTCTTATCTATCTACACTTCTGCTGGTGCTGAATTCGGATCGCGTGTTGTGTTGTGTGTCAGATCTACTATGGGTAAGCTCTAGCATGTAATTTATATAAGACAGATATAAAAAGGGGGAACTTTGAATCACACGCCACATGACGGATATTATGCCTTATGCAGGATATTATGCCTTATGCAGGATATTACGCCGCTTTCAGCGGTGCCCATACAGTGCTGCAGATTTGCAGCCTTCAGCGCACCAATGCGACTGAAAACTCTCCAAAAACAAACACTAGACTCATACACGTGAACACTCTTCCCCGCACCAATTCACCCCCCCCCTCACCGCCGTCCCTACCCTGCCCCCCCCCCCCCCCACGCGGCCCCACCCACCACCCGGTCCTCCTCCCAATGTCCACTGCCTCCTCCCCTCCCGTCCGCCCGGCACCATACGCGGGCCTCCTCCTCCTCCCGTCCGCCCCTCACCACCACACACCGACCTCCTCCTCCTCCCGTCCGCCTCTCACCACCACACCATCACAGGTCGGCCTCCTCCTCCTCCTCCTGCCCGCCTTTAACCACCACACGCCGGCCTCCTCCTCCCCCTCCTGGCCGACCCTCATCACCATACGCCGGCCTCCTCCTCGTCCTCCTGCCCGCCCTTAACCACCACACGCCGGCCCCCTCCCCTCCCGGCGGCCCCTCACCACACGCCGGTGTCCCAGTTTCCGCCGTCTGCCAGTTTCCGCGGTATGCATCGCATGTTTTTGGGAAAGATGTTTTCTATATGTGTGCCAAGCGATTTGTTTCTAGGTGGTGTGGTTTTAGAGATATTTCACTTTTTCTGTATTTTCTGTATGAAGATTGCTCACGACCATTGACAATGCCTTGAGTTTGACGGTACGCACAGTGCAAAACATTAGTTTTATTGAAAATTAATAGAAATCAAGAACCCTAACCTTATCAATTTAATATAATCATTTTGGTCTAGATGTTTCCTATATGTGTACCAAGCGATTTGTTTCTAGGTGGTGTGGTTTTAGAGATATTTCACTTTTTCTGTATGAAGATTGCTCATGGCCATTGACAATGCATTTGAGAGTAGGCGTACCGCGAAAATTGGCGGACGGCGGAAACTGCGACACCGGCACCGAGGCAGCCTTCTTTGGCCGCTTCCACTGCAGGGCTTTTGTGCTTTGCGTTGGCCATTCAGTTACCTCTCGACGTGAACATTGACAGTGCTACTAGCACAACGCCACTGAATATGTACACTACAATTACACCACATGTTCTCAGAACAGTCCGGCCCTAAATTAGAATGTTGGTTGGTTGCTTGTTGGAGTTTTACGTCCTGGCAACATCAACGGTCATATCAGGACGGGTACTGACTTGTGACAGTGCACACTCATGGTGACTTTATAGTGCTGCCCCACTGGGAGACCAGGCCACCAGCATGATGACTTGATATCCTACTCAGTCACATTATCCTGGCACTGATCCAACCAGTCATCGGTATATCATAATGCCGAGCGCCTGGCTAGGAAGCGACAAGTATACATTTTTATATCATTGGTTTGATTCAATCAGGGTTCGAATCCGTGAGGTCGAATCCCACGATATGCCAAAACGAGAGACTGACACTCAACTCATTGATAGAACATGGACGAATATGTGCAACTAACAAAAACGAGCTCTAATTGGGTAAATCTGGCTTATCATTTTAATGCGAAACCTTTATTGCAGGTAATTCCTATTCACAAACAATTTGACTATGACCTATGTGTGCCTAATGGAAATGCCCAACAGATTGACAAAACTATCCTATTAAATTACATACGTAATATTTACTTGATCATGCAATTCGTATAAAGGTTGCGACCAGACGGCGGGATGGCCTAATGAGTTAAGCGTCCGTCTCCCGTATTGGTAGAGCGTGGGATTCGAACCCACGGGTTCAAACCCTGGTCGAGTCAACCAATTGATACGTGTCATTTCCTAGCCATGCGATCGGCATTATTAGTAACACGCAAGGAATGGTTGGCTGAGCATCAGGATAATTTGACTGAGTGGGATATCAGGCCTGGTCTCCTGGTGGGGCAGCACTATAAAGTCACAATGAGTGTGTACTGTCACAAATCGATACCGATCCTGATATGACCTCAGATGTTGCCAGGACGAAAAACTCCCAACAACCAACCTATAAAGCTGGCGACCCTTAGGTTCCTTTTTTTTGTTCGGGACATCTTTTGTTATTGACATGTTTTGTTAGTGACATGTTTTGTTAGTGACATGTTTTGTTAATGACATGTTTTGTTAGTGACATGTTTTGTTAGTGACATGTTTTGTTAGTGACATGTTTGTTAGTGACATGTTTTGTTAGTGACATGTTTTGTTAGTGACATGTTTTGTTAGTGATATGGCCTCTGGGCGGAAGCCATCACACGCCAAGCTGAATACATTAACACGTGTGACCCTTTCCACTGTGGTCACGTGGACCGACGTATTGTGGCGCCGCCTACAGGCGCCGAGTGACGGGCATCGATTGGTCCGGTCGAGCAGCTCACACTCAAAAGCCGCGGCTAACAACAGCCCCGAGCGACTCACGCTGACAAGGGGCAATGTCACGGACTCGCAGGGACAGCTGGCGGCCGGTGTCACAATGAGAGCTGCTCTGAGTGCAGAGTGAATAACCTGTCTGAAATGGCAGCTGCTGTATAAATGTGTATACATATATGTGGTGCATAACGCATTATATGAGTATAGTAGCAAAGAGAACATATACTTTATATATATATATATCTATTCCTCCGTGCCTCTTTGGTGGATTGCCGCACCCCGCCCCTCATCTAGCTGTCGAGGTAATTAGTGGGTGGTGTACTATGTATTTATATGTGGACAATGATCTCCGGGGTCATGCGGGTCACGAGGGCATGTGATGTAAGTGGGTCACAAGAAGGTATGAAATAAATCAGTCCACAACATGCAGCTCACGGTGTCAGTTGGTTCTTCATTGGTGGGACGAGACTCCCCTCGCGCCACACATACGGGAGGATATATGTATATGCACTGTCCCCCCCCCCCCCCCACACACACACACACACACTTCCTATGACTGCTCCCTCAAGACTGACAGGGCACGGTAGCCGAATCGGTAGAGCGCAGGCCTCCCGTGTGGGAGGTCGGGAGTTAAATTCCCGGTCGAGTCAAGCCAATGACTTATAAAATTTATACTTGTCGCTTCCCAGCTTGGCGCTCGGCATTGATAGGATAGGACAAGGACTAATTAGCTCAGTGTTAGGATAATGTGACTGGGTGGGATATTGGGTCATGGTGCTGGTCACCTGATTTCCCAATGGGGCAGCGCTATAAATCAGAAATTGCTTTTGATAGTGCTTACAGTATCAGCTATTCACCATCCGCACATGTGCAACGCTATCTGATATCAATGTAATAGGTCTCTAGATCCATAGTAATATAGACACACCCACATCCTTCCAGATCAATGTCTATACACTTCCAAACGCACATATACATGCTTCCACATCCACAACCACATGCACATTCAAATTCACATCCACATCCACATGCACACACTTCTACATCCACACCCAGGCAAACACATAATAATCACACACGCCCATGCATTCACACACATATGCACATACACATGCACCTACATGCACGCACACGCAAGCACGAGCACCTGCACATCCCAACCGAAATCCACATCCACATCCAATCCTTCATCCCGTCCTACCTCCACCACCCCAGATCCGCATCTCCATCCACCCCCCCCCCCCCACAACCAGACCGTGGGATCGAATCCTGGTCGAGTCAAACCAATGACTTAACAATTTATACTTGTCGCTTCCTAGCCAGGCACTTGGCATTATTAGGATTGGACAAGGACTGGTTGGCTCAGTGTCAGGATAATGTAACTGAGTGGGATATCAGGTCATGGTGCTGGTGGCCTGGTCTCCCAGTCGGGCACACATATAAAGACACCATGAGTGCACACTGTCACAAGTCGGTACTCGTCCTGATATGACCTTAGCTGTTGCTAGGGCGTAAAACAACAACAAACAAACAAAAACCCTCCCCCCACACTCCCGTCCCCCTCCACTCCCCCTCCCACCCCCCAACTCCCACCAACCCGCGACCGGCCGCCCTGTCGGCCGGCCGGGCCGGGTGAGCTGCTCTAAGCGTCGTTCAGTTCCGACGCCGGTAAGCAGCGTGCTGCGGCGGGTTTGACACGCTCAAAGCCAGCCTCTCTGCCGGCTAGGCCGGTTCGCGCCGGGTCACCCGAGCTGATGCATGCCACAAGCAATTGCCACCTATTCCCGCTGAGCACCAGCAGCTTCTCAGCCACTGAGTATCGAGTAGTGACCTAAGCGCTTTTGTCCCATTCCAAGGGCGGACATAGCATGCGCGTGTGCGTGTGCGTGTGCGTGTGCGTGTGCGTGTGCGTGTGCGTGTGCGTGTGCGTGTGCGTGTGCGTGTGCGTGTGCGTGTGCGTGTGCGTGTGCGTGTGCGTGTGCGTGTGCGTGTGCGTGTGCGTGTGCGTGGGCGTGTGCGTGTGCGTGTGCGTGTGCGTGTGCGTGTGCGTGTGCGTGTGCGTGTGCGTGTGCGTGTGCGTGTGCGTGTGCGTGTGCGTGTGCGTGTGCGTGTGCGTGTGCGTGTGCGTGTGGCGTGTGCGTGTGCGTGTGCGTGTGCGTGTGCGTGTGCGTGTGCGTGTGATTAGATAAATATAGACAATTCCCTTAAATATGTGTATAGATTAATTATGGTACCAGTATCATGGTGATGCTACAAATGGGAAATATAACAGTTATCATAGTAATACGCAATTACAATTTCTCTAAGTAATGAAATGATGTGTCCTTTTATTCATATATCTTTGTTGACATCACTACACCCACATTGACACACCCATATCTACACATCCACACCCCCCGCATCCACATATCCACCCACCCACACCCACACCCTTCCAGATCAATGTCTATACACTTCCAAACGCACATATACATGCTTCCACATCGACACCCACATGCACATTCATGTGGGTGTGGATGTGGAAGCACGTGCGCGTGTGCGTGCGCGTGCGCATGCGCGTGCGCGTGCGCGTGCGCATGCGCGTGCGCGTGCGCGTGCGCGTGCGCGTGGCGCGTGCGTGTGCGCATGCGCGTGCGCGGGCGCGTGCGCACCCCGCCCCCGCGCGTACGCGCACGCGCACGCGCACGCGCAACACACAACGCGCACGTGCTTCCACATCCCCGCGCCCCGCGCCCGCCAGCCCGCGCCCGCGCCCGCGCCCGCCGCCCGCGCCCGCGCCCGCGCCCGCGGCCCGCGCCCGGCGCCCGCAGCCCGCGCCCGCGCGCCCGCGCCCCGCCCGCGCCAGCGCCCGCGCCCGCGGCCCGCGCCCGCGCCCGCCCCGCGCCCGCGCCCGCGCCCGCGCCCGCGCCCGCGCCCGCGCCCGCGCCCGCGCCCGCGCCCGCGCCCGCGCCCGCGCCCGCCGCCCGCGCCGCGCACGCGCCCGCGCCCGCGCCCGCGCCCCGCCCGCGCCCGCGCCCGCGCCCGCGCCCCGCCCGCCCGCGCCGCGCCCGCGCCCGCGCCCGCGCCCGCGCCCGCGCCCGCGCCCGCCCCGCGCCCGCGCCAGCGCAGCGCCCGCGCACCGCGCCCGCGCCCGCGCCCGCGCCCGCGCCCGCGCCCGCCCGGCCCCGCGCCGCGCCCGCGCCCGCGCCCGCGCCGCGCCCGCGCCGCGCCCGCGACCGCGCCCGCGCCCGCGCCCGCGCCGACGCCCGCGCCCGCGCCCGCGCCCGCGCCCGCGCCCGCGCCCGCGCCCGCGCCGACGCCCGCGCCCGCGCCCGCGCCCGCGCCCGCGCCGGCCGCGCCCGCGCCCGCGCCCGCGCCCGCGGCCCGCGCCCGCGCCCGCGCCCGCGCCCGCGCCCGCGCCCGCCGCCCGCGCCGCGCCCCGGCCGCGCCCGCCGCGCCCGCGCCCGCGCCCGCGCCCGCGCCCGCGCCCGCGCACCATGACCTGATATCCCACTCAATCAAGTTATCCCGACACTGAGCTAACCAGTCCTTGCCCTATCCTATTAATGCCAAGCGCCAGTTCAGGAAGTAACTGGTATCAATTTTATACGTCATTGGTTTGACTCGACTTTGAATCAAACTCCCGACGTTTCGCATGGGAAGCCTGCGCTCTACGGATTCGGACACCGCGTCCCGTCTCTGTCTGATTTAACGCTGATGTCTAGCTCCACAGGTTGCGGGTAACCTGCCCAGCTGAACAAGATGGACGCCTACAGGAAATTACTTATTGTCTCTTAACGGAGTATGCTTTGTTGAGTGATAGGAGGGGTTAAATATTGATACATACACACATATAATATATGGATATGTTGGTTTTTTACGCCTGAATCATGTTCATTTCAATGCTTACGATATATAACACTAATTAGGTCTGTGGGTGGAATAATGCTTCCAAACATTATACTTTACAAGTGTTCTGTAGACTAAACAGTGCCTTGTCTTACCATTTTTATCGTTTACATTATTGTTTCCAGGTCCTGTCTGACCCGCATGCTTAGAAAGGAGTGTGCTTGTGTGTGTGAGGGGGAAGGGAAGGGGGAGGGGGACGGGGAGGGGGAGGAGGAGAGGGAGGGGGAGGGGTAGGGGGAGGGAGTATTTGAGGCATGGAAATTTGACAAATCCTCCGACCCAAATACAGACTACCATAGGAGAACTTCAATTTTTGAACACCGAAAGTAATCAAAACCCACCCTGGAGTGTTTTGCTTTAAATAAATAAAACTACTCAAATAAGGGGACCTCGGAAAGAAAAATGTGCAGCAGCCAACCTGTGACCATAGGCGGTGGAGACATCCTTCAGGGGCGTAATCGATTAATCAACTCGGGTCACCCGAGCCACTTTTTGGTGCATGCGCATATCCTACAGACTCGGGTCAAATAATCGAATACACTTCTCCACGCTCAGGGTTGAAAAATGGTGGCTTAATCCAAAACCTTTTTTTTTTTTTAATAACCAATATAACTACAGCAAAATAGGATTTAAATTGTTTTATAATGGCATAGTTTCGTGATATTTCGATTTCATTAATCAAAAACATGTATGACTGGTACCGTTGGCTGTTATCCTGCAGGATGGTACCAGCGCAAATGTGACATCATCGCTCCTAGCCACCCCAGCCAAGAGGTGGGTTACTGGGGTCGGGTCGTTTTGCACATGGCATGTGTATTTGTCGACTCCACTCGCAGTGTACTATTTAAAATTCTGATGACTCGGGTGACCTGAGTCACCCAGGTCGTCTTAATCGAGTACGGCCCTGGTGACGAATCAGGGAAGCTGTTGGGAGTGGGGTGGGAGGGGCATGGGTAGGTTGTGTGGGTGGCGGTGAGTTACAGAAGAAATACATTTCAATCTATGTTTGAGACCGGACGCGGTACTCGAATCGGTAGAGCGCAGGCTTCCCTTGTGGAAAGTCGGGAGTTCGAATCCCAGCCGAGTCAAATGAATGACTTAGACAATCGATACTTGTCGCTACCTAGCCTGGCACTCGATATTGATAAGATATGACACAGTATCAGGATAATGTAACTGTGTGGGTCATAGTGCAGGTGACCTGGTCTCCAAGTGGGGCAGCACTATAAAGTCGCCATGAGTGCGCACTGTCACAAATCGGTATTCGTCCTGATATTACCTTAGATGGTGCTAGGATGTAAAACAATAAAAACCAACAACCAACCTATTGTAAAATATTCAGATAATGATGCATTGGTGGGGGAAGGCAAATGTTCTATTTGTGAAAAAGGTATGCATGTCCAGGTGCATAAATGTGTTTATGTAGTTGCTGGTGGTGCTTGATTGATAGGTAAATAGACATTGTGGTGCTAGTAAGATAGTGTAGTGTGGAAGGGGCACTCAGACCCTTACACACTACCCCCTCCCCCCTCTGCTAGTCAGGATCACCAAACTCGGCTCAAGGCAGGTGGTGGCCAGGGGAGCCACATAGCTTGGTGGTGTTGGGCAGATCACTGTAACCATGGGGACCAGGAATGATTGTTTCTCATTGGTGGAGCTAGAAATGCTTGTTTCTAATTGGGATAATGGGGTGGGGTGATATACTATACTGGATCCATGTACCATATAAATAATAAACCAGAGGGCTCTTCTTTCACACTTTATACTCTTCCTTTCGCTTTGCCTGTATTGATTTCACCATAGCCTGCCTGCACAACCACAGATTCGAGCCGTGGACTTTACATTAAGTTTGAGTATTTCTGGAAACTTACTGAAATCTTATCTGGCATCTAAAATGTTCTGACGTGAAATGATACTAATAAGGGACCATATTTTAGTCCGCCTTGGGAATAATGAATGACACCACAGGTGCTTCAATCACTGGGATCCTCCCCCAATTTATTTCGCCAATGTCCAAGTAAAAGTGACTTGCCACTGCCCAGCTACGTACAGTGTAATGGCCCTGTCACACTACGATGTAACGACGTCAACATAGGGAGAACGTGAAGAACGTTGAACTTCTTGGCGTAGTATGCAAATTTGGGCACAAGTTGAACGTGGATGCAGCGTAGTGGACGACAGCGTAACGTAGGTACAGCGCAGTGATACCATCATTCAACGACAGAGGTCAACTTCATTACATTCACGGAAGGTTATGAACGTTATTCCATCGCCAGAACTACGTTACCTGATGGCGAAATGTTGAACTACGTTGAACGTACGTTATCCTGATGTTATACTGACGTTCCCATTACACCGCATGGACGTTTCCACCGGGTTTAATGTGGGTCAACGTAGTGCAACGTAGTTGAACATAGTGACTAACGTTTTAATAATGTCGGTTTAACGTCATTGACGTTCACCGAACGTGTACAGAACGTACGGTGAACGTAAACCCTTACGTTCGAACTACGTCAAAAGTTTTGAACATGTCCAAAACCTCGACGTAACATGACGTAATGTGACGTAGCTCGACGTCAGGCTAACATCATTACGACGTCATAATAACCTAATCCAACGTACATCAACCTAATGATGAAAGATCACCACGTTAGGCTCACGTTCGCTCATTACGTTGTACTGTGACAGGGGTATAACTTCTGCTTGGGGATGGGCCAACTGGTAATTAGTCGGGATGGCCCACCATGGGGACTGTCTCTGCTGGCACGCTGTCACCTGGCAATCCTACTGACAAGGGTCAGTGTAGTCGAGCCTGCCACAGAGTGGTAGTAGCGCTCACTACGGATGACTGCTGTGCTATCTAATCAGCTTAAACCAGATTGAACCAGATTAAACCAGATTAAACTGGCAAACTGGGCAGATATCAAAGGACTCTTAAGCCCCTGTCACATACACGTTCGTGAACGTAGTTGAACGTGGTTAGAATAACATGGGTGAAACGTGCTGTCACTATATTCAAATACGTTATGGTATGGCAGGTTTTGGTTGATGACCCACCTAATGGTATGGATAAATATGTTACGGTATGGATCCCGGTTCATTATGGTACGGATCCCGGTACGTCCAACTACATTCAACTACATTCAACTACGTTCAACTATGTTACCCTCCACTATGTTCAACTATGTTCAACTTCGTCCACTAATGGATGTGTGTCCACGACAGAACGGCCAAGGTTTTGTGTGGGTCAAAGTATGCTAGGGTACATTAAGAAGTACGCTAGAGTATGCTAGAGTGCGCTACAGTACATTAGCATCATGGAGGCTACGTCTGCCTCAAACATAGTGCTCATTTGAAGAAAGCTTAAATCGGAATTCACGGCCCACAGACGTTATTATCACGATATCATCATGGAGAAGTAAGGATGCTGGTACGTTGCACCACGTTCAACTACGTTCAACTACGTTCAACTACGATCAACGTTAGCCTCCACTACGTTCAACTACCTTCACTAACGTGTATGTGACTGGGCCTTCAGTCTTACTGTTGTGTCCACCTTCTGATGCTTTCATTTTCCTGGCTCTGGCTCTATATCCTTTCTGAAGGTATACTTGTCTTACCGCCGTTCTACCCATAGCCACCTTCCCCCTAAGGGCTGACCAGACGGGATGGCTGAATGAGTTGAGCATTCGGATCCCGTTGTGGTAGATCGTGGGATTCGAACACACGGGTTTGAACCTTGGTCGAGTCAAACAAATGACCTAAACATTGATACTTATTGCTTCCGAGCCAGGCTCTTGGCATTATTAGGATTGGGAAAGTACTGGTGACTGAGTGGGCTATCACTAAGGTGACTGAGTGGGCTATCAAGTTATGGTGTTGGGAGGCTGGTCCCTCCCAGTGGGGCAGTACTATAAAGTGGCCATGAGTGCGCGCGGTCACAAGTCAGTAGCTGTCCTGATATAACCTTAGAGGTTGCCAGGACGTAAAACTCCGACAACCAACCAACCTATATCCTTCCTGAAGGTAGCCTCGTCTGACACGCCCCTCCACCCATCGGCACCTCCCCCCCCCTCCCCCACACCCGACCCATCCCCCACACCCCACCCCTGAGCGCTACCTCTCATTGTGACTCAGGCGCCCCAGGCTGGTAACTGGTTAACAACACCTCCAGTCACAGAACCCCACTCTCTCCTCACGTCACTCTGTCACCCTGGAGGTTGACCTTCAACGCTTAACCCTTACTTCCTTCCGCCAAAAGCCCTCAGAACACGATCAACGAATGGGCTCAATTCACACAGCTAGTTCCTGGTATATCTACTGCGTGCTCTTCTTCAGTTAAACGGGTATCTTCTGACATTTTCTAAGCCAAAAACACTGACCTAGATATTGTGATGACCCATGGTTTTCCACACTGCCACGCACTCACGGAAGAATGCCAAGATTTAGTATCGGTACGCTTCAAACTAGTTTATTAATAAACCTCTCCGCTCTCCGAGACGTCCAAAGTCTACCATTGGCGTGGGGGTGATGAAATATTGTGCCTAGAGCGGGACTCGAACCCACATCTCTTTGCATTCCAGGCCAGTGTGCTAATCATTACACCATCTAGGCTCTGATAACACCATACTACCCATGCCTACCTGTCTATGTGGGTACTTGCCTGAGAGGTCAGTGCAGCCTCCTACACTTGTCCCCCTGGAATTATAAGTCTTTTAAATTGTCATTTAATGCTTACAATTACATACATACAGTCAATGCACTAACACATACATACACAGGGTAGGTTCAACAACCATACAGCATATAGCTTGTATAGGATCATGGTCACAGCAACCATTGGTGTGGGGGTGATGACAATGGGAAATATTGCGCCTAGAGTGGGACTCAAACCCACATCTCTTTGCATTCCGGACCAGTGTGCTAACCATTACACCACCTAGGCTCCCTGATATCAACAGACTACTCACATCTACCTGTCTATGTGGTTACTTGCCTGAGAGGTCAGTGCAGACTACTACACTCGTACCCCTGGAATTGTAAGTCTTTTAATGCTTACAATTACATACATACAGGAAATGCACTAACACATACATACATACATAGGGTAGGTTCAATAACCATACAGCATGTAGCTTGTATAGGATCAGGGTCATGGCAAGCAGTGTCATTGGGGTGATGAAAATGGGAAATATTGTGCCTAGAGCGGGCCTCAAACCCACATCCCTTTGCATTCTGGGCCAGTGTGCTAACCATTACACCACCTAGGCTCCCTGATATCAACACACTACCCATGCCTACCTGTGTTGTGGTTACTTGCCTGAGAGGTCAGTGCCGACTACTACAATATCCTGCACAAGTTAGAGGATGGTACAGTTATTCCACATTTCTTTGCTAGATAGCAGTAGTGCTAAGTCAATTAAATTGAACCTGTCATTGTTGAAGCCTATGATGCCCACCATTGCAATTTACCGACCAAAATGTATTTGGTATGTTTTCACTACAAATGTCTATTAACAACCCGTTTGAAATAATATACTCAAATAAATACTTAATTAATGTAAATCATGAAGCATAACCTAATTTATTTACCTAAAAATATGGCTAAACCTCAAAATCATCGGAATCGGCAATATTAAGGTGGCACAATCTATTGGTTTAACATTTTCTTTTTTTCAAAGTTAAATATATCTGATTGAAACACGTTTATAATTACTCTATTTTAATTCTGAGTGACTTTTATGATAGTTGATTATCTTTGGAGATATTTTCACTGCAATTCGGTAGTATAATATGTGTGCATACCATTTGAAGAAAAGTGGGGAAAAAAACATTGTTGCATTAACTAGAGCATATGAATGTCTTGTCAAAGTCACAACTTTTAAAGATTTTTAAGAGAACATCCCACCAAAGAATGTTCGGTGAGTAAACTAGTATTTAAGGTGGATATGTAGGATAACATCTAGGTGATTATTTTGATATTGCTAATATCATGCTGTAATCGGATTAGACACTTTTAAGGAACATATGAAATTCCTTAACCCTTCAACGAGAAAGTATCCATAATACACATGGGATAATAAAACCGCGATTTCTCTTACGTTGCCAACATTCAGGAGTGTCTCTTGAGAAAGATGTGCTTGCATGCAGCAGCTCACGGGTTCAATCCCCGGTTGTGTCAAATGAAGACTTAAATAATTGAATTGCTCTTCCTGGTGTGGTGTCTGGCATTACTATGATAAACTATTGTTTGGTGACAGTTTATAAAAACACGGATGCTCTGCTGCTGTGAGCACCCTATGTAATTACAAAACTCTCCCCCTTCATTTCACCTGTGATGCAATCAGCCGAATCAATTTAACCATGTCTGGAAAGAGGAAGGAAAACTAGTCACAAGGATGAACAGTGAATAAGTTGTGCTTTATTGGCAGCAACTCCTGTCATCCCCCTTACATGTGACCTAACACCTGTACTCCTCATATACTGCCCACACTATGTCTCATTGTCACTTTAGCCGGTATATTGAAACAGTGCCCACAACCCATGGGACAGGAGTCCTATGGCTGTGGATGCACTCAATTTGAATATCTGAATTTGGATAGCATCAGACAGAGTGTCTGGGGTCCTGCTCTAGAGTAGGTGTGTCTCACTCAAGAGCCAGGATGAGAGTGATTTTCCTTCAGTGTGTCTGAGGCAAAATCTTGAATAATTAATTAGTTGAGACTAGTGTGTGGTCAGGATAGGCCAAGGGAGTCAGGTGACCGGACATTCCCCAGCCAGCCAATGGGACACTCCCCACAGACTGGGTGGGTGACCACCCCATTAGGGGCTGTCACTCAAACCAGCTGCAGGTGGTGTACTCTATACATATGCAAATTAGGCAGGTGGGTCAGTCGGGGGTCTTGGGTGGACAGGATCTTGCAACAGTTACAGATATTGTATATAGTAAAATCATTCTTTTCCTCTTTTGTATTCTTTATGAACACATAGAGAACATTTCAATCATCATGTACTGTTTCTTGCAAAGGAGCTCTTTTCATTAACTCCAAACATCATATATAACAGATAGTTTACATCATTCGGCATCATATACATTTCCATCAACTCCACTCATAATGTATAACATATAGTTTACCTCACTCAGCATCATGTACCATGGGAGTGGAATTCTATTGATTTTAGTTACTTTTAGTTTACATAATTTAAGTCCCACTCCGACATTCCAAGAATAATAATGCTCTCTGCCAATATATAATTCTTAACCGAAAATCCGTATATTTTTACAAGTTGACTGATACCGGTTTTACGGATTTTTGACAGGAAATGCCATATTTGTGGCAGTGACAGTTGGGGGTCGAGACTGTTGATGTCAGTGGCAGTTGGTGTCAGTTTGTGGTGGTTGATGACAGTTTGTGGTGGTTGGTGGCAGTGGTGATTGGTGGCAGTGTCAGTTTGTTGTGGTTGATGGCATCGGTGTTTGGTGGCAATGGTGGTGTGTGGCATTGGCAATTGGTGGCATTGGTGACAGAAGCGGTTGATGGCATTGCCAGTTAGTGGCAGTGGAAGTTGGTGGCAGTGGTGGTTGGTGACATTGGTGGTTGGTGGCAGGAGCGGTTTGTGGCATTGGCAATTGGTGGCATTGGTGGTTGGTGGCATTAGTGGTTGGTGGCATTGGTGGTTGGTGGCAGAAGCGGTTTGTGACATTGGCAATTGGTGGCATCGGTGGTTGGTGACAGTGGCAATTGGTGGCAGTGGTGGTTGGTGGCATTGGTGGTTGGTGGCAGTGGTGGGTGGTGGCATTGGTGGCATTGGTGGTTGCTGGCAGAAGCGGTTTGTGGCATTGACAATTGGTGGCATTGGTGGTTGGTGACAGTGGTGGTTGGTGGCAGTGGTGGTTGGTGGCATTGGTGGTTGGTGGCAGTGGTGGTTGGTGGCAGTGGTGGTTGGTGGCAGTGGAGGGTGGTGGCAGTGGTGGTTGGTGGCAGTGGTGGTTGGTGGCACAAGCAGTTTGTGGCATTGGCAATTGGTAGCATTGGTGGTTGATGACAGTGGCGGTTGGTGCCAGTGGTGGTTGATGGCATTGGTGGTTGGTGGCAGAAGTTGTTGATGGCATTGGCAATTGGTGGCATTGGTGGTTGGTGACAGTGGTGGTTGCTGGCAGTGGTGGTTGGTTGCATTACCAGTTGGTAGCAGTAATCGGTTTGTGGCAGTTTGAGGCATTTGGTGGCAGTGGTGGTTGGTAGAAGTTGCGGTTTGTGGCAGTGATGGTTGCTGTTGGTGGCACTGATAGATGGTGGAAGTTGCAGGATAATTTGACAGAGTAGGGTATCGTGTCATGACTCAAGTGATGCAGTGTCTCAGTGGAGGGGGCTCTAAAGTGTTATGGAGTAAACCTTGTCTCGCAAGTTGGTACAAGTTTGATATAAACTCAGCTGCTTTCATGATACAGTGTCTCTAGGGGGTTAAGACTATCAAGCTTGTAGGAGTTTGAGATGAACTCATATCCTGTTAGGACGTAAAACCCCACTTTTATTTTATAAGTGCTCCTCTGAAAATCCACCCTCATGGACTCATTGAGGCACACAATTGTCTATTCGAGCAACATGACGAATCCAGGTATGAAGCCAGACCGAATTACATCCGGCCACTGAGGCCCTGAATGAAACCTCATTTGGAGGCCGTGGGTGTGGATTTTGACGTGTTGGAGGATGCCAAAGTCCCAGAACATCCCTCTTGGTCATTGAGGAAGCCATCGTTTATCCTCCGACTCACAGAACTGAGGAAGTCTGGGACACATCCACTCGAGTACCAAGGACTGCATGCAGAGATTCAACGCCAGTTTGCAGACCACCTCTCCATATACACTGATGGTTCGAAAGACCAAAGCTGGGTAGCTGCTGTGGCAGTCTGCCGACGGGAAAAATTTGGTGTATGCTTGCCCGATCAGAGCTAGATTTTCACTGCGGAAGCCCGAGCACTCCTTCTCGCGTTGGAGTGTATCGAGGTATCCAACCACACTAACTATGTTATATACAGTGATTCGTTCTCTTGCCTCCTGGCTGTTGCTGGACTGAAAATGAATCACCCTATTCTAGCAATGGTCATTTATAAAATGAACCAACTGGCAATGGATGGGTATGACATCCACTTGTGCTGGCTGCCTGGCCATGCCGGCTTACAAGGAAACGAACAAGCTGATCGGGCTGCAAAGAAGGCCCTGAACTGTGATCTTGAACCGTGTCTGTTCCCTCACTCTGATCTGAAACCACTAATAGTCACCCACATAAAATCCAAATGGCAACATGAGTGGGATGAAAACATTAATAAACTTAAAGAAATTGAACCATCTGTGGGAAAACCACCACAGACTCATGCGGGAGGTCGGCGGGACCAAGGGGTCCTTAGCCGCTGCCATATTGGCCACTCGTGGCTTACACATGCTTTTCTGCTCAAGGGGGAACCTCCCCCTGAATGTATTGGGTGTCAGTCCCCGCTGACACTCAAACACATTTTACTAAGTTGCGTTGATTTTTTGGCCCTGCACCAACAATTCTACACTGCAGACAGTAGGCATGACCTTTTTACTAAAGTAAAACAAGAAAACATTTTAGCCTTTTTGAGGGCAGCTGGACTGTACCACCTCATATAGTTTACTAAATAAATTCTATCAATTATTACTAAAACTGTTCTTTTTCTATGGGAATTTGTTTCCTTTGACCACACATATATGATTGTGAGCTTTCTAATTTAATGAGTGTCTATTGGCACATAATTGATTGTCTGCTTTTACATGTAAAAGCGATGGTTTGAACAAAAACCAAACATTTTTCGCCGTGAATATGGCCTATGCTGCCTACACGGCGTAAAGCAACCCCCAATCAATCAATCACTCAATCATGGACTCATTGCTGAAAGACCATGGCTCACTTTGCAAGATTTATGGTACCACTTTTGTCTTGGTACAAAAATCACGGTCAGTCTTGGACTTTGGCCCGCAACCTTAACCCCGAGCTGCCCAAGGGACTTAAATAATTAATCACCGACTCACCTGCTTGACCTTTGGCTAATTTTCTCACACGATCCTAGTGAGGCTTGCGTGTGGAATGCCAGTACACGCACGTGTGCGTGCGATATTTGCCAATAGGATAAGTGACTTCACAAATATGAGGCCGTTTCGTAGGAAACTGTGTGGATATTATAGATAAACAAATATTGGGTGACTACATCTGGTATCCTCTTTTTGTTATATTGGGTAAGTGACATGAAATGTCAGAGAGGCAGGAGGACAGGCACTGGTTATATCTCCTCTAATTCTATGTGTATATATGTGGGAATTGGATTTAACACTTACCCTCGCACCATATGGTAATGGTCATTGCCAGATGCCTGTTAGTTATTAATACGTTGGGGTTATGTGGAGATTCCATGTTAGTAATATATTATGTTTATGGGGAGATTCCATGTTACTAATACATTAGGTTTATGTAGAGATTCATGTTACTAATACATTAGGTTTATGTGGAGATTCCATGTTAATAATACATTCGGTTTATGTAGATTCCATGTTTCTAATACATTACCATATATGTTGCAATAGAAGTGCACAGCGAGAGTGCAGACACATAGATGTGCATCTATTCAAAGTTAAAGAATTTCATGGATTTGTTTTTGTCGTGCCTCTGAAATAAAGTGGGATTGTGTTATTTTATGTGCATTCAGTCTGAATATGATCGTAAATTTGTGCATGCTTTCAATCTTGAAATGACGGGTGTGCTTCTATTGGGTAGCGTGCTTCTCTTGGGACATATATGGTAGGTTGATGTCAAGATTCCTTGTTAGTAATATATTGGGTTTATGTGGAGATTACATGTTAGTAATACATTGGTTTTATGTAAAGAATCCATTTGACTAATTACTAGGTTGGGTTTATGCAGAGACTCCATGTTACTAATACACTGGGTTGATGTCGACATTCCATGTTAGTATTACAATTCTGCATTGATTCTGATTTCACGTTAGTAAAATATTGTGTTTATATGTACACGTCATGTTATTAATGCATTGGCTTTATCTGCAAATACCATTCTACTAATACATTGTGCTTAGGTTCAGATTTCATGTTAGTAAAAAGTTGGGTTTATATATACATTTCATGTTGCTAATACATTAATATTACATATGACTAATACATTGGATTTATGTGCAAATTCCATGTGACTAATACATTGAGTTCATACCAACATTCCATGTTACAAATGTATTGTGCTTGGGTCCAGATTCCATGCCACTAACACATTGGGTTCATATCTACATCTCATGTTACTATAGGTTCATGTACAAATTCGATGTTTGGCGGGAGCGTATGGCGGCGTAGCGGCTTACGTCATATACGTCGCCATACGCCGCATACGCTACGCATACGCTACGCATACGCTACGCATACGCTACGCATACGCTACGCATACGCCGCCAGTGCCGCAACACGCCGGCGTATGTGAAGCCTATGATGCATACGCCGCCATAATAACGCTTTCATAAATCCGTCCGTCCAAATTTTTTTGTGCATGCTCAAAAAAACGCGACCTATGAGGGCGTATGGCCCATACTGTCAAAAAATGTCACAGCACGCTCCCATACGCTCCCATACGCTACACATACGCTACGCATACGCTACGCATACGCTCTTCATACGCTCCTCATACGCTCAAACACACCCGAAAGTGGCACCCGATGGCGTACGTAGGTTTTCAATACGCTCCCGCCATACGCCGTAATGTGACAGCCCCTTTACTAATACAATGGATTTACTTGCGAATATCATGTGATTAATCCATTGTGTTAAATATCAACATTCTGCCTAAGTGCAGATTCCAATAAAATAATTAAAAGTGGATTTGTGAAATATTGTTTTTGTTGTTGATGTGATTTTGAAAATAACAATATTCATATTCCATTTTAATTGCCTACCATCTGTCACTGTCATCAGTGAGCTTGGTTTTGAACGCGAGTCTACATCATTGCATCAAGGAGTGTGTACTAACCATTTGAGGTAATACTAATATAGTAACTAGGACCTGCTGAGCAGATATACACTGATGTGTGCTTATAGTCCTGAGGTGTGCTCATATATGTCTGTTTATATATGCTTATAGTACTGATGTGAGCTTATATATGTGTGTTTATAGATTCTGATAAGATTGATGTGTGCTTATAGATGTGTGCTTATAGTATTATGTGTGCTTATATGTGTGTGCTTATAGTACTGATGTGAGCTCATAGATGTGTGTTTATAGATGCTTATACTATTGATGTGTGCTGATAGTGCTGATGTGTGCTTATATGTGTGGGTTTATAGTATTGATGTGTGCTTATATATGTATGCTTATTGTACTGATGTGTGCTTATATATGTGTGCTTATAGTGCTGATGTGTGCCTATATGTGTATGATTATAGTACTGATGTGTGCTTATATATGTGTGCTTATTGCACTGATGTGTGCTTATAGATGCGTGTTTATAATGACGATGTGTACTTTTAAATGTATGCTTATAGTTCTGATGTGTGCTTATATATATGTGTTTATATTACTGATGTATACTTATATATGTGTGCTTATATATACTTATGTTACTGATGTGTGCTTATACATGTGTGTTTATAGTACTGATGCATGCTTTTTGACGTGTGCTTATATTACTGATGTGTGCTTATTGATGTGTGCTTATATATGCTTATATTACTGATGTGTGCTTAAGATGTCTGTTTATAGTACTGATGTGTGCTTATTGATGTGTGCTTATAGTACTTGCTGCGAATACTGGTCTCATAGACACACACCACTCATAGGCAAATCCCCAAGAAAATAATCAAACCAATTTCCCTACAAAGCAAAATTAATGATAATAAAAGTAATGATAATAAGGCATTGCACAATAAAACCACAGTATGACATTTACGACTCCAGAAAATAATAGAAAAGCAATAATTATTTAGCCATTTCATACAACTATAGCGCTTTATTGTGCTGCAGCCACAATTTGTAATTTCAATATTAAGCAAAAGGCCGGACTGACAGTCCTGAGCGATGTAATCGTTTCTGCTGGGTATTGACCTTTCTTCATTGTTCCTGTTACCTGATGATTTGATGCTAATATGATCATCTGTCCTCCTTCAAGACATGATGGTCAGATCGGCCAACTTACACAGCACACAAGGCTCACACCGCTCACACCGCCCCACATCTCACCCCACAGCTCACACACCTCACACACCTCACATATCTCACACAGCTCACACAGTTAACACAGCTCACACACTTCATACACCTAACACAGCATACACACCTCACACAGCTCACACACCTCACACAACTCACACAGGTCACACACCTCATACACCTCACACACCTGACACAGCTGACACACCTCACATAGCTCATACAGCTCACACACCTCACACACCTCACACAACTGACCAGGTCACATAGCTGACACACCTAACATACCTCACACAGCTCACACAGCTCACACACCTCACACACCTCACACACCTCACACACCTCACCAGGTCACATAGCTGACACACCTAACATACCTCACACATCTCACACAGCTCACACAACTCACACAGCTCACACACCTGACACACCTGACACACCTGACACACCTCACCATGTCACATAGATGACACACCTAAACTACCTCACGCAGCTCACCCAGCTCACAGAGCTCACAGAGCTCGCAGTGCTCACACACCTCCACAGCTCACACAGCTCACACAGCTCACACAGCTCACACAGCTCACACAGCTCACACAGCTCACACAGCTCACACAGCTCACACAGCTCACACAGCTCACACAGCTCACACAGCTCACACAGCTCACACAGCTCACACAGCTCACACAGCTCACACACCTCACACACCTCACCAGGTCACATAGCTGACACACCTAACATACCTCACACATCTCACACAGCTCACACAACTCACACAGCTCACACACCTCACACACCTCACACACCTCACACACCTCACACACCTCATCATGTCACATAGATGACACACCTAAACTACCTCACGCAGCTCACCCAGCTCACAGAGCTCACACAGCTCGCACTGCTCACACACCTCCACAGCTCACACAGCTCACACAGCTCACACAGCTCACACAACTCACACATCTCAGACAGCTCACACATCTCACACAGCTCACACACCTCACACATCTCACACACCTCACAAACCTCACACACCTCCACAGCTCACACACCTCACACAGCTCACACACCTCACACATCTCACACAGCTCACGCACCTCACACACTTCATGCACTTCACACACCTCACACCGCTAACACCTCACACAGCTAACGCCCCTCTGTCACCTTTCGCACCTCACGCACCTCACACACTTCATACACTTCACGCACGACATGCACCTCTCACATCGCTCACGCCTCCTCATGCCTGTCATGCCTCTCACGCCTCTCACGCCGCTCACACCTCTCAAGCCTCTCACACCTAACAACACTTCTTTGTGATTCTTTTCCCATTTAAGCGAATAGCTTCACTGGTGCTTCAGCCCCACTAATGAGGCCCAGAGTGTATAGCTATGTACAGCCAAATGACGGTGTTCTTGTCATGGACTCGCTCGCCCACTTAGATGGTGAGAATCCTCACCATCTCACTGACAGCCGAACTACATCTTCCTACCTATTAACCATGACACTTCTACCTCTGCCCTCACATAACACCTCCCCTGTCCCTGCACCAAATGCATTGTACACAGAAAAGGCCATATTTGTCGCAATATCAGTTGATGGCCATGTCAGTTGGTGGTAGTGGCAGTTGGTGGTAGTGGTGTTGGAGACAGTGTAAGTTAGTGGCAGTGGCAGTTGATGGCAGTGTCAGTTGGTGGCAATATAAGTTGGTGGCAGTGTCAGGTGGTGGTAGTGTCAATTGGTGGCAGTGTAAGTTGGTGACAGTGTAAGTTGGTGGGAGTGGCAGTTGGTGGTAGTGGCAGTTGATGGCCATGTCAGTTGGTGGGAGTGGCAGTTGGTTGCAGTGTTAGTTGGAGACAGTGTAAGTTAGTGGCAGTGTCAGTTCATGGCAGTGTCAGTTGGTGGTATTGGCAGTTAGTGGCAGTGGGAGATGGTGGCAGTGTTAGTTGGAGACAGTGTCAGTTAGTGGCAGTGGCAGTTGGTGGCAGTAACAGTTGGCGGCAGTGGCAGTTGGTGGCAATGGCAGGTGGTGGCAGTGTCAGTTGGTGGCAGTGTCAGAAGGTGGCAGTATCAGTTGCTGAATGTGTCAGTTGGCAAAAGTGTCAGTTGGTGGCAGTGTCAGTTGGTGGCAGTGTCAGTTGTTGGCAATGTCAGTTGAAGGCAAAGTCAGTTGGTGGCAGTGTCAGTTGGTGGCAGTGTAAGTTACTGACTGTGTAAATTAGTGGCAACCTAATACCCCTGTCACACTACGAGGTAATGACCCAACATAAGCCTGACATGGTGATTTTTCGTCATTACGTTGACATACGTTGGATTATGTTATGATGATGTCAGAATGACGTTAGACTGATGTCGAGCTACGTCACATTACGTCGTGTTACGTCGAGTTACGTCGAGGTTTTGGACATGTTCAAAACTTTCGACATAGCTCGAACATAAGGGTTTACGTTCGCTGTACGTTCTGTTCATGTTCAGCGAACATCAATGACCTTAAACGGACGTTAGTCAAACGCTGCTCACTACGTTCAACTACGTTCCACTACGTTGACCCACATTAAACCGGGTGGAAATGCCCACGCGGCGTAATGGGAACGTCAGGAGAACGTCAGGAGAACGTCAGGAGAATGTCAGGAGAATGTACATTCAAAGTATGTTCAACGTTTCGCCACCGTCTCATGACGTATGTAACATAAAGCAACGTAGTTCTGACGATGGAATAACGTACATAACGTTCCCTGAGCGTAATTATGTTGTCCTCTCTCATTGAATGACGCTATCACTACGCTTTACCGCCATTACTCTCTCGTCCACTACGCTGCATCCATGTTCAACTTCTGCCCAAATTTGCATACTACGCCGAGAAGTTCAACGTTTTTCACTTTCTCCCTACGTTGACGTCGTTACGTCGTAGTGTGACAGGGCCTTAAGCTGGTGGTAGTGTCAGGTGGTGGCAGTGTCAGTTGGTGGAAGTGCCAATTGGTGGCAGTGGCAGTTGGTGGCAGTGGCAGTTGGTGGTAGTATCATTTGGTGGCAGTGTTAGTTGATGGCAGTGTGACTTGGTGGCAATGGCAGTTGGTGGCAGTGTAAGTTACTGACTGTGTAATTTGATGGCAGTGTCAGTTGATGGCAAAGTCAGTTGGTGGCAGTGTCAGATGGTGGCAGTGTAAGTTACTGACTCTATAAATTAGTGGCAATCTAAGCTGGTGGTAGTGTCAGGTTGTGGCAGTGTCAGTTGGTGGTAGCGTCAATTTGTGGCAGTGGCAGTTGGTGGGACTGTGAGTTGGTGGGAGTGGCAGTTGGTGGCAGTGGCTATTGGTGGGAATGTCAGTTGGTGGTACTATCAATTGGTGGCAGTGGCAGTTGGTGGTAGTGTCAATTGGTGGCAGTGTCAGTTGGTGGCAGTGTCAGTTGGTGGCAGTCTCCCAGTGGGGCAGCGCCTTAGATTCGACAGCTTTAGTATGTGTGTACTCTCACAAGTAGGTACCTGTCCTTATCTGGCCGTAGATGATTCCAAGACGTAAAACTCCAACAACCAATCAATCCTCAGAGGGGTTGGTCTGGGGGTTCACTGGGCGTGGACTGGGCGTGGTCTGGATGTGGTAGTTGAGCCATAGCCTCGTTTTCGTTTCACAAAGAGGCACACCTAAGCGTATTCCTCCCATGCCCTCACTCAGTGCCATTATTGAAGCATCAACTTAGGCTTTAGCTTAAAGAAGCTAAGGCGGCCCCGCCTTCAAGTGGCGGCCTTTGAGACTTCCGGGCAGTTTCACACATTCCCCTACTGTGTAAGAACTCCTACACACCAGCTCCCTCAAGGCAACATAACAGTTGCTATCTTACATTTAGGAAAACTGCATTTAGGAAACTACATTACGAGATATATATTTTCATGTTCACTTTTAAATATTCAAACACGTCAAGATCAGCATTCATTGGAGGAGCTTTTATTTTAATATAACATTGTATTATTTTGGAAGATAGCCGTTGCGTATTTCCAGAAGCAGATGCTCACAGTCCCTCCTGCCCACTTGCCTCGGGATCTAGACAATGGGTCGCTGGATCTTACGCTTAAAGCGCGCCGACTGGCGGTGGGCCGGCGACGGCGGCGGCGGCGGCGGCGGCTGGGGTGGGTTATGGGGGTCGGGGCTGCTGCTGTTGCCACCGCCACCGCCGTATCGCATTTACTTGTCGATAAATTGAATTTATGTCGGGATGCCATGTTAGACAGGTGTACTCATTACAAGCCGTGTATCATACGATTACCCGTCTTTAAGTGCAGGCTGCCTGTAGAGGGCGCCTTCCCCCCCGTCCGGCATATATATCTGGCAGAGTCACGTTGTGTAATGAGTTAAGATGGCCGCCAGTATTGAATAGCGCAAGGTGCCCCGGAGCGTCTACAAATTGAACATGGTTTTATCATCGCCAAAGACTGTTATCACTTGATATGGGAACTGATATATATTGCTGTACTATATAAGGCATGCTGTAATGTAAGTCTCCTTATTGTCATCTAGTGTGAATTAGCATTAAAATACCTCCCTAACCGACCACCTCCACAGATCTACCACTCCCCTATATCGATCGTTTTATTTGGATCCCAACAATACCATTGTACCCATATTCGAAGTCCATAAACTGACCACCTCTCTAAATGAACCACTTAAAGTCAGTCCTGATGTCGGTTTATTTAGAGAGGATTTACTGTAGTTCGATATCGTATTGGTTGGTTGTGGAGTTTTAGGTCCTGACAACATCTAAGGTAATATCAGGATGGGTACCGATTTGCACACTCATGGCAACTTTATAGTGCTGCCCCACTGGGAGACCAGACCACTAGTACCATGACTTTATATCTCACCCAGTCACATTATCATGATACTCAGCCAACCAGTCCTTGCCCTATCCTAATAATGTGGAACATCTGGCTAGGAAGCGACAAGTATCAATTTTGAAGTAATTCGTTTGTCTTGACTGGTGTTCGGCATGCTATAAGTCTCGTTATTTCACCAAGTGTGAGTTGACAGTAGTTGGATATCGTGTTGTAACCGGTGATGGTGGAGCCCTCTCCAGAATACCGCCCCCCCCCCCCCCCCACACACACACACTGTGTTTACTGCATTCCAGCCCAAATCCCATTAGGTGTTTCTGCCCTGTTTATACCAGCAAATAGGTACATGTATAAAATATGATGGAGGATAGGGGAGACCTCATCCTCACGGGAAAGATGGCATATAATACACATCACAAATAACAGACAAAATATACATCACAACTTACAAACATACCTTTCTTCAGCAGTGTGAGTGAGAGCTTGTGTGTTATACATTGAATGCCCAGCATTCAGAGAGGGCAATCCTACACCATGCATGCAACCTTATATTCCCATTTTCATCACCCCCATGACACTGGCGCCGTGACCATGATCCTGTACAAGCTACATGCTGAATAGTTGTTGAACCTACCCTGTGTATATATATGTAAGTGCCTTCCTTGTATGTATGTAATTATAAGCAATACAAGACTTACAATTCCAGGGGGACGAGTGTAGTGGTCTGCACTGACCTTTCAGGCAAGGAGCCACATAGACAGGTAGGCGTGGGTAGTATCGTAATATCAGGGAGCCTAGGTGGTGTAAAGGTTAGCACACCGGCCCGGAGTGCAAAGAGATGTGGGTTTGAGTCCCGCTCTAGGCACAATATTTCCCATTTTCATCACCCCCACGACACTAGCATCAGTCCTGATATGACCTTAGATGTTGCTAGGATGGAAAACAACAACCATCCTTATACTACCATAATTTTCCCGACCCTAGACATTTTATTCTGTTATATTATTGCAGGAAAACAAGAGTATTGTGAGAGGGCCTGGGGCAATAATTGTCCTTTAAACATGCTATTCCTTAACGCAATGTTAATCCTTTACACATTATTATTCCTTTACACAATAGTATTGCTTTACACAATGTTATTGCTTTACACTATGTTATTCCTTTACACAATATTAATCCTTTACACAACATTATTCCTTTACACAACAGTATTCCTTTGCACAATATTATTTCCTTACACAATATTATTCCTTTACACAATATTCCTTTACACAATATTATTCCTTTAAACAATATTATTTCTTTAACCAATATTATTCATTTACACAATATTATTCCTTTACACACTATTATTCCTTTACACAATATTACCCCTTTACATAATATCATTCCTTTACACAACATGATTCCTTTACACAACTATTATTCCTTTACACAATATTATTCCTTTACATAATATTACTCCTTTACATAATATTATTCCTTTACACAACATTATTCCTTTACACAATTTTATTCCTTTACACAATATTATTCCTTTAGATAATATTATTCCTTTGCATAATATTATTCCTTTACATAACTATTAGTCCTTTACACAACTATTAGTCCTTTACACAATATTATTCATTTACACGATATTATTACATTACACACTAGTATTCCTTTACATCGGCCAATGGGCGGGGGGGGGGGGCGCCCGGCGGGCAGTGCCCAGTTTATACAGCGCTGTCCGCCGCTTGGGGGCGCGCACCTCGATGGATCAAGATGGCCGCACTTCCGGCGAGTGGTGCGGAGGTTTCGACCTTATCTCTGTCTTGTCGATCCCACCAGGGGGCGCCTCAGCGCCGATCCACAGACTTTATAATTGGCTGAATAGGGCGGTGCTGGTCCCCTGACGTTTTAATTCGAATTGAGGGGTTCGCGGGATTAACTATTCCATAAACCAAGCAGGAGAGGTGTAGGGATGCGGGGGCTGGGAGGGGAGAGGGTGGGTGGGTGGGTGGGTGTGGGTGTGGGTGTGGGTGTGGGTGTGGGTGTGGGGCTGACGTGGATGGGTGGGGATAAACTTAATGGCGGACTAAAAGGATGTTGCGTGGTGTGAGTTTACTGTATTGGATGTCACACCGTGGTATATGGTTAGCCACACCTTGATATTTAGTTAGCCCATGTTTTTTCTAATATTAACTTACTTAACTGGAAATTTAAGGCATATCTATGTAATGTCCACATTATTAAATGCAAGGGGATCTGAATGCTTGTATTGTAGAAACTACTTGGACAGATTTAGCATAGTCTTTCTTAAAGCTGGATAGTCCGATGAAAACATAATTCTTTTTTTTAAAAACATTATCTAGATTACATTTTGATTGTACATGTCAAACTAATACTCCTCTCACACTACAACCTAAGGCGGTAGCGTAAGCTGACGTAGGTGAAATTTGGCCATTACATTGAGATACGTTGAGATACATTGAGATACATTGAGATACGTCGAGATACATCAAGATACATTACGCGTTCATTAAGCCTACATCGAGATACGTCGAGATACATCCAGTTATGTCGAGTTACGTCGAGATACAGTGACACACATCAAGGTTTTGAACATACCCAAAACTTTTGATGTAGCTCGACATAAGGTCGTTACATTGGGTTATGTTGGGCTTACATTGCACTCACATTAGGCTTATGTTAGACGTTTGTTAGAGCCTCGTCGGTCTACGTCAACTTAGAGTAGACTGACAGAGAGCCTGGAGGAATGTGCAGCCCACGCGCTGACAATGTGGTGTTACTGTATCTCGACGTACTAGGTCTAACATGTCTCCGACGTGTGTCTAACATTAGTCTAATGTAAGTCCAATGTGTCTTGATGTATTCGAAGGAGTTGACGAATGGCTGCCGCGCATAACGTATTTAACATGTGCCAATGTTCTTCAAAAGTAAGCAAACATGCTGTGAACGTGGTGTGAATGTGGTGCAAACGTTTTGCCTTCGAGTATATAAAGGCATCCATTATGTTCATGTCGAGTGCGTTGAGCGCTCGCTGTCCTTACAATGAGCACGCTGGCCTGTCGTTAGACTGACACTGCTCACTCATGGGCCTGACGTTGACTCACATTACGAATTAGATCAGAGTGACATGTAGCTACATTAGGGCGGGCTTAATTATGCAAGTCCTACGCAAAGCCGATGCTTGGGCATTGCTAGGCTGATGCCCTGCACACTGGAGGCTCGTTAGCCTTACGTTGGGCCATTTTGTTGTTGTTGACATTCTAACTCATTGAGACACATTACAACTATGTTTGCCTACGTCCACTATGTTACACTGACGTCAAGTTTGGCCCTGAAACGCCGAGAATTTTGACGTATATCGACATAAGAAAAGTGATTTTTACATTGCCACTGGGCTGTTACATCGTAGTGTGACAGGGGTATTAACTACTGATACACTTATTATGCAATTTTAGAAGGGCATATTGAGTCAATTTAATAGAACCTGTTACTACAGAAGCTTAGGGTGTCAGAGTTTTGGCATGCTTGCCAAAGTTAATTTTGCTTAGTTACGCTTCAAATATCTCAAAAGTTAGCCATTTAAAATAAAAAGTTATTTCAAAGTAAAGTAAGGTATATTATAACGATCAACCTAATATATTTATCTCAGAAAATGACAGAAACTCAAAACCATGGGACTATGCAACTTTAACTATCAATTGGTTTGAGCTTTCTTTACTAAAAACTGCAATACACTATGCATTGGTGCAAGGACCGTCTACGGAGATAAAACTAACAGCTATGGAGTAAATGAGAGGAGAAATTATTCCTTATTTATATTCGGAGAGTAAATTATACACATATGTTAGACGTATTAATTAGAATGTCGTTGCAGGAACCGTCTTGTGGTGATAACAATAACAGGCATGAAGTAAATGAGAGGAGGGAATATTATTCCTTATTTATATTCGATTAGTAAATTATACACATATGTTAGACATATTAATTAGAATGTCGTTGCAGGAACCGTCTGTGGGGATAACAATAACAGGCATGAAGTAAATGAGAGGAGGGAATATTATTCCTTATTTATATTCGATTAGTAAATTATACACATATGTTAGACATATTAATTAGAATGTCGTTGCAGGAACCGTCTGTGGCGATAACAATAACAGGCATGAAGTAAATGAGAGGAGGGAATATTATTCGTTATTTATATTCGATTAGTAAATTATACACATATGTTAGACATATTAATTAGAATGTCGTTGCAGGAACCATCTGTGGCGATAACAATAACAGGCATGAAGTAAATGAGAGGAGGGAATATTATTCATTATTTATATTCGATTAGTAAATTATACACATATGCTAAACATATTAATTAGAATGTTGTTGCAGGAACCGATATCAGCAACTACCGCACACCCATATATATACTCATACCCCCACCCTGCCACCCACACACACACATTGGCACACACACACAAACACACACCTCCACATCTGCACTGGGTGCAGTAGTGGAATCGCTAGAACGCAGGCTTCCCGTGCAGAATGTCACGAGTTTGATTCTCATTCGAGTCAAACCCATGCCTTACAAAATGTATGCCTGTCGCTTCCTAGCCTGGCGCTCGGCATTAAAAGGATAGGGCAAGGTCTGGTTAGCTCAGTGTCAGGATAATATGACTGAGTGGGATATCGGGTCATGGTGCCAAAGGCCTAATTTCCCAATGAGGGCAGCACTATGAAGTCACCATGTGTGCACACTGTCACATGTCAGTACCCGTCCTGATATGACCTTAGATTTTATGAAATTTCAAGTTTTGAGTATGTAATTCTATTAAATATGATAGCATTGAATAGATTTGGGCCTAATCGGTAATATATTGCGGCCGATGCGGCGCCGGCGGCGATTTGTTCTGTTTAGATTCGTCGATTCGACAATATGAATATCAGCGCCGATGTAGCGGCGGCATTAATATCGCTTCGATTTTAGGATTAATTTAATGAAATTTCAGGTTTTGAGTATGTAATTCTGTTAAATATGATGTCATTGAATAGATTTGGGCCTAATCGGTACCTAACACCGAAATTAAACTTGCCATGCCATGGTGTTAGCGTAGCCGACCTTAAACTCGCGGTGTTTCCGTAACACTGCTCCATACATACCGACTTTTCGCCGCTAACCCAGAAATCCTGTCCAAAACCAGTTTTGACTCGCTAACACCGCTTCATACATATGGGTGTGGGTGTGGTGTTGGTGGGTAGGTGGGTAGGTGTGGGGGTGGGGTTAGAGGGTTGGGGGGTGGCGTTAGAGGGGTGGTTGTGTGGGGGTGGCGTTAGAGGAGGGGTTGGGTGGGGTTGGGTTAGAAGTGGGTGGGGTTGGGGTTGTGGGTTGAGTTTGGGTTAGAGAGGTGGTGGTGTGTGGGGTGTGGGTAAAATGTGGTGTTAGAGGGATGGTGATGGTGGGGGTGGGGTCAGAGGGGTGGTGGGGTGGGGGTGGCGTTAGAGGAGTGGTTGGGTGGGGGTAGTGTTGGGTTTGGGTTAGAGAGGTGGTGGGGTGGGGGTGGGGTAAGATGTGGTGTTAGATGGTGGGGGTGAGGTCAGAGGGGTGGTGGGGTGTGGGTGGGATTAGAGGGGTAGGATGGGGTTATACTACAGAGGGTGGAGGTGGATAGTGGGGTTAGAGGGGTGGTGGGATGGGGTAGAGGGGTGGTGGTGGTGGTGGAGGTGGGCTTTGAGAGGGTTCTCGGTAGGGTAGGGTGGAGTTTGATGGGGTGAAATCTCCAGCGTGCCAAGGGTCTCTTCTCTGGGGCCCGGGGATGCGGGATACGGGATGCGGGGTGTGGAACGCTGGATGCGGGATGCCCGGATCCGGTGAAAGGGGAGGAAGGGAATTGATCTAAATGCACTACCCGTGCCACACTGCCCGGCTTGCCTACACACTGCTGGGTAGCTCGACCAGGCGCTTATCACTGCCCCCACGAGACAGGGATCGGCGCCCACTGAGCCCCGCCGCCGACTTCTGATTTAGTCCGGTATTAGGGTCCCAGACGGGCAGCATTAGCAAAAAGGCACCAGGCGAGATGGCAAAGGGCTCGCCGCTACTAATCATTCAGCGACTGCTTTGTAGACGCACTGAATGCTGCTAGGTTGAACCCACCCCGCCCCCCAATATAGACTTGTGCTCAGGCACACCCATGGTATCGCACACGACACGCAGGCACAACACAAGCATACACCCATAATGCGCTCACATAAAACCAGCATTAACATTACATACATTGTGACTTTCTCACAGACTACCTCTAAAATAACCATACTTTCTCTCCTTTCCACCAACTCCAGGTACCCCTTCTGCCTCCCGTTCCCACCAAGTGCAGTTCACATATTAACCGTTTTCCCTCCCTCACCCACCAACTCTAGTTCCGACAGTAACCCTTCTACCTCCCTCACCCACCAACTCTAGTTCTGACAGTAACCCTTCTACCTCCCTACCCCCACAAACTCTAGTTCTGACAGTAACTCTTTTACCTCCCTCACCCACCAACTCTAGTTCCAACAGTAACCCTTCTACGTCCCTCACCCACCAACGCTAGTTCCGACAGTACCCCTTCTACCTTCCTCACCCACCAACTCTAGTTCTGACAGAAACCCTTCTACCTCTCTCACCGACCAGCTCTATTTCTGACAGTAACCCTTCTACCTCCCTCACCCACCAACTTTAGTTCTGACAGTAACCCTTCTACCTCCCTGCCCCCACCAACTCTAGTTCTGACAGTAACTCTTTGACCTCCCTGCCCCACCAACTCTAGTTCTGACACTAACTGTTCTCCCTCCAAATCTAGTTCCAACAGTAACCCTTCTTCGTCCCTCACCCACCAACTCTAGTTCCAACAGTAACCCTGCTCCCTACCTCACCCACCAACTCTAGTTCCAACTGTAACCCTTCTACGTCCCTCACCCACCAAATCTAGTTCCAACAATAACCCTTCTACGTCCCTCACCCACCAACTCTAGTTCCGACAGTAACCCTTCTACCTCCCTCACCCACCAACTCTAGTTCCGACAGTAACCCTTCTACCTCCCTCACCCACCAACTCTGGTTCCGACAGTAACCCTTCTCCTTCCCTCAACCACCAACTCTAGTTCCGACAGTAACCTTTCTCCTTCCCTCACACACCAACTCTAGTTCCGACAGTAACCCTTCTATCTCCCTCACCAACCAACTCTACTTCTGACCGTAACCTTTCCACCTCCCTCAACCACCGACTCTAGTTCTGACAGTAACCCTTCTACCTCCCTCACCCACCAACTCTAGTTCTGACAGTAACCCTTCTACGTCCCTCACCCACCAACTCTAGTTCCGACAGTAACCCTTCTACCTCCCTCACCCACCAACTCTAGTTCCGACAGTAACCCTTGCACCTCCCTCACCCACCAACTCTAGTTCCGACAGTAACCCTTCTACCTCCCTAAGCCATCAAATCTAGTTCTGACAGTACCCCTTCCCCCTCCCTCACCCACCAACTCTAGTTCCGACAGTAACCCTTCTCCTTCCCTCACACACCAACTCTAGTTCCGACAGTAACCCTTCTACCTCCCTCACCCACCAACTCTAGTTCCGACAGTAACCCTTCTACCTCCCTCACCCACCAACTCTAGTTCCGACAGTAACCCTTCTACCTCCCTCACCCACCAACTCTAGTTCCAACAGTAACCCTTCTACCTCCCTCACCCACCAACTCTAGTTCCAACAGTAACCCTTCTATCTCCCTCTCCCACCAAATCCAGATCCCACAATCCCAGATCCCACAATAATCCTTCTCTATCCCTCTACCACCCGCACCCTACATTGACCCTTCTTTCTCTCCTTCCCACCACCTTCAGGACCGCCCTTGTCTATACACATCATCATCATCACTTGACTGCCGCTCTCCATTTAGCTCTCTGCTGTGAGAGTGATGTCCATGAGTCGGTCTTAATGACTCACAGCTTCAGGTTTCTCTTGATGGTATCCTTGAACCGGAGATGAGGGTGCCCTCTCTTTCTGTAACCAGAAGACAGGTGAGAGTAGAGGGTCTGCTTTGGGAGCCTGTCTGATGACATCCTCATGAGGTGTGTAGTCCACCGGAGATTCTTTTTGATCAGAAGATCTTCCATAGAGATCTACACACAACTGTCCAATATCACCAACGCAAATCCGAACAATGCCACTAAATTCAGTTCACTATTACCCATAATAACCTTCTAACCCACCCACCAAGTATAGTTCCGACAGTAACCCTTCTACATCCCTCACCCACCAACTCTAGTTCTGACAGTAACCCTTCTACCTCCCTCATCCACCAACTGCAGTTCCGACAGTAACCCTTCTACCCCCCTCACCCTACCAACTCTAGTTACGACAGTAACCCTTCTACCTCCCATAGAAGGGTTTCTGTCCATTTAGCTCTCTGCTAAAATTACCTAAAATTTTCCTTTAAATTGACATAAAACCTGTCTGATGTAAGTCCCCACTGCAATCTCAGACCGCGATCCCATCATTAGGCCACACAGAACGGAACACTCGTGATGGGATAACAAAAAAAAAAAAAAAAATGGCCAGGTTTCCGCATTTGGTATTGGTGATTGGATCCACTGATTTGCATATTTGCAATATAGTATATATATATGTGTATTGTAGATATGTTATATCTTTTTGAAAAGAGAAGAGAGAAAACAAAGGAAGAAAGAAGTGTTTAAACACAATTCTAGAGTCATCTTGTACATTTATTGATGCATGCTCACCAAGTGCATAATACATATGTTGAACTGGAATTGCATGCAGTTACTATTACGACAAATAGTCAATTTATATTATGCTTCTATTATCGAACAGGTTTTTCATGTGGTTATTATTGCAACTGATATTGTCATTTATGTACCAACAAATTGTAATTAACGGCCGGAAGACCAGTGCTCTGGCGCTGACAAAAGACATTATTCGCTGAATAAAATACATTTAGTAAAAAAAAAAAAATAGACTACCACAAAACCAGAATAAGTAACATAATATAATAGTCTATTATATAATGAGTTCAACTACCACATGGTGACGGTCTTGACTACGCTGACCATTTCTGATAAGAAAGCTCCGCCAATGGCAGCACTCTAGCCGGAGATCGTGCCACCCATTTTTAGTGGTCAACCCCTGCTGGAGGTTATGTGTGTCCCGGCCCGGCGGTGACATGCCACTTCTCTTTTGCCCTTGGCAGAATAAGCCAAGACAGGAATCCAATGTTTGAAGTAACTATTGTGTCATCTCTCCATTCCCCAAGCAGATTGGAATCTTCACAGTACCTCATAGTAACGATTCCAGCACCCTTCAGTATCATATTACCTTCATCGATGTACGCTAGTACATTCAATATTCAACTCTTTTACATTATGTGAGCTCAGTCCGAAGATATATATTTCTGTGAAATGCCTCTTAATGTCTACATTTGGAAGCCCACTGCCTCAGTGGATAGAACATGCTTGACCTCAGGGATAAGAAGTTCACCAACCGTTTTCCAAGGTTTTTCTTGTTATGTTTGGTTTTTGGCAACGTTTATTGATTAACCAGGGATTATTTCAATCACAGAAATATTGGTTTTTCCCTCAATCCACTGCTCTTGTCCTATAATACAACCAGGCGACAAAAAGGCGACTACCAGGCAACAAGCTTCAATCATTAAGTTATTGCTTTGACACAGCCGAGAATCGATCCAGCGACATGCAACACATGACAGTCCAAACAGGTCGTAGTAACGTAGGGACGATTTGGAAACCCGATCTAACGACAATGCCTACATAGCATCAATTACAATGTTATATATTTTGTGGAAATTCTCGTTTATTTCATTCGCCTTTGAAAGAAAATGTTCCTGGAAGCAAGTTCAAATCATAGCCGAATCCAACAATGACTTGCAAAATTAATATTTGTTGGTACCTAGACTGGCGTTGGGTATTAATAGGATGGGGAAAGGACTGGTTTGATCAAGACCAGGATTTTGTGACTGAGTGGCATATCAGGTTATGTTATCAGCAGCCTGGTCTCTCAGCAGGGCAGGACCATTAAATTCTTAGGGGCGCACTGTTGCCAAGTCGGTGCCCGCCTGACATAACCTGTGATGTTGCTAGGGTGAAAACACCCAAACAATGTTATGAAAATAATCGGGAATGTCCCAAAGTTTGTTTTATTTAACAACATCTTTAGAGGATATTGATCTGTATCATCGGCTATTGGACGTCTAACATATAGTCATTCTGACATATTTCCTTGGAGGAAACCCGGTGCTGCCACATAGGCTACTCTTTCCGATAAGAAGCAAGGGGTCTTTTATATGCATTTTCCCACAGACTGGACAGTATATGCCACATCTTTTGATAAACCAGTTGTGGGCGACTGGTTGGAACGGAAAACAGCCGAAACTGCAAATGTGTCCCACTGAGCAGGATGGATAGGAGGACCCACACCTACACAGCTGGACAATCTACCACCTGAGTTACTTCCCACTCCCCGAATGTCACATGTAGGTCCCATCTGCTAATAATTTAAATAACCACCCTACTCATCTCGCCGATCACCTTAAATTCATAAATATATATATATATATATTACCTTGGAATACACGTTTTGTGTATTGTATTTATAGATGATATAAATATAGCCATATTTACTAGTGTATAGGTAGTATATACCAGGAAAGATAAAGATGGCCCTAATTTATTAACAATATGTTTTTTAAATGTTTTTCTTTACTGGTATATAATACCTAGACACCATAAAATATTGTAATCTTTATCTACATTTTAAATACCATACACAAGTGTATTCTAATGTAACATTCAGCCAACCAATCAGATGCATGAAAGCTGACCTTAATGTGTCCTTCCCATCACCCCTCCCACCCAAATCACCCCTCAGGTCACACACCCATATAGATTAGTTGTTGTTGACTTACATTAGGTACTGGCAACACCATGACCAAACCGTGGAATGGTTACATCATATCAACATCGACGGTCATATCAAGACGGGTATTAACTTGTGACAGTGTGCACTCATGGCGATTCTATAGTGCTGCCCCACTGGGAAATCAGGCCGCTGGCACCATGACCCAATATAGCACACATACACATTATCCTGATACCATGCTAACCAGTCCTTTCCCTATCCTACCAATGCTGAGCACCAGATTAGGTAGCAACATGTATCAATTTGATAAGTCATCAGTTTGACTTGACTGGGATTCAAACTCCCGAACTTCCGCAAGGGAAGTCTGCCCTCTACCGATTCGGGCACCGTGTCTGGTCGTCACCCATCTAGATGTGGCATGTCAAGCATTTTGTTGTTGCATAGTGACACTGTCACCTCTTTTACCTATGGCATGTGAGGGGCTTCAGCGTGTCATATCACGGGTGTGTGACACCTCGTCACCTGCTAGGCGGCCATGTCATACTGTTTCCGGTTCACTGTTTTATCCATCCGTTCTGCGCATTGATTTGTCGGCTACGTATCACGTGACTGTCACGTGGACATCACGTTGTGGCGGGTCTTTGTTTATCGTCGACCCCCAGCAGCCCCAACAACCCAACACCCCGCCGTGGCCGCGGTGCACTGTGCACTGCGCAGACTGGCCGCGCAGCTTCCGGCGTTTCTTATGGTGTGTAATCGATTAATCAACTCGGGTCACCCAAGCCACTTTTTGGCGCATGCGCACATCCTACAGACTCGGGTCGAATAATCGAATATGCTTCTCTGCGCTCGGGTGGATTTTTTTTATATATTTTTAATAACCGATAAAACTACAGCAAAATAGGATTAAAAGTATTTTAGGATGGCCTAGGTTAGCTATATTTCCATTTACTTAATCTAAGTTATTCTTTAAAAAAAAACATGTATGACTGGTACCAGTAGCTTTTATCCTGCAGGAGGGTACCAGTGCAAATGTGACGTCATCGTACATAGCCAACCCCAGCTACGAGGTGGGTTACTTGGGTCAGATCGTTTAGCACAAGGCACATGTATTTGTCGACTCTACTCACAGTGTTCGATTTGAAATTCTGACGACTCGGGTCACCTGAGTCACCCGGGTTGTGTTACTCGATTACGGCCACTGTTACACGGTCTGATGGCTCATCGTTATATTCTGCCTTACATTAACTGACTGGACGCGGTGGCCGAATCGGTTGAGTGTAGGCTATGCATGTGGGAGATCGGGAGTTTGATTCCCGGTCGAGTCAAAACGATGACTTATAAAATGTATACTTGTCGCTTCCTAGTATGGCACATGGCATTAATAGGATAGGGCAAGGACTGGTTTATTCAGTGTCAGGATAATGTGACTGAATGGGAAATTGGGTCATGGTGAAAGTAGTTGAACGTGGTTAAAAGTACCATCCATACCGTGACATATTTATTTGCATCATTCTGTGGCTCATCAACCAAAACCTGCCGTACCTTAATGTATTTCAATGTAGTTTAACAAAGTTAAACCACATTTTACCCCCGTTAGCCTCCACTACGTTCACCTACGTTCAACTACGTCCACTAACGGCTATGTGACCAGGGCTTCAGATAGGACTTCCACCACAAAGCAATCTCTGTTTGGCAGTAGCAATAAATAATGTGAATAGAATCTCACTGTGCATGCTCTGTTTGGGAAAAGTTTATAGTTATCGCAAACTGTATGTTTGATAATGCATATTTGTTGTTCAGTGTGTTGTTGTTTATTTTTTGTTAAAAATAAACACGAGAAAATGCCATTTATTCAGCTTTTTAAAAGCGCAGTGTGAAATCAGGAAAAGGTCCCCGTTCAGTTGCTGGCGATTAAACACAAGTGGGGCAGTGTGCAATCTTTAAACAATCTGACTGGACTGACCTGCCCGCCCACCCGACACAGGGCTCGGGGCAACCGATACAATCTCAGCCAGAAGGCGGGGAGGGGAGGTTGGTGGGTCTTCATCCCGGCCTTGTCGATACCGCCTGGTCCCGGTGACTCCTGAGACTCCGGTGACTGGCCGGGGGGGCTTTGCCTTACCGATGGGGCGAGGGTGGGGATCGGGAGGGAGCGGGATGGGGGGTCTCCCGGGGAGACCTGACTGTCAACCCGCCTTTTGCCGGGCAATTGTGGTGTCAGGAGCGGCTTGTGAGAGTCAGCCATGGGTGGTGCCCCCTGGTGGCTGGGGACATGTAGCTGGAATTCTAACTTGGACAAGTGCATGTTGCTCTCGTCAGGCCGTGGAACAGTCTATCAGCGGCTGCACCGCCTCCATTTCCACTAGCCATGTTCGCTATGGTTACCTGTCTACTGCTAAAATGGAAAGCTACCTTGATTGCTTTTTTACTTTTGGAAAGCCGAACGTGTTAGTACTGTTACTAGTTCCTCACCGTCGTGCTTGTCTGGCAGAAGCAATTGTAAAAAAAACTTGTTTTATTTAACAACGCCTCTAGAGTATATTGATTTGTGTATCATCGGCTATTGGACGTCAAACATATCGTCATTCTGACAGATTTCTTTGGAGGAAGCCCGCTGTTGCCACATAGGCTATTCTTTCCGCTAAGTGGCAAGGGGTCTTTCATATGCACTTTCCCACAGACAGGATAGCCTATACCACAACCTTTGATGAACCAGTTGTGGACCACTGGTTCAGCTATTATCATCCCCTTCCCCCATTATGTACACATCTATTGAATAAGAACCGGGTGCAGGGCTCCTGTGCGGTATATCGGGAGTTCGATTCCCCAGTCAAGTCAAACTGATGACTTACAAAATGTATTCTTGTCACTTCCTAGCTTGGTGCTTGCCATTAATAGGATAGGGCAAGGACTGGTTAGCGCAGTACCACAATAATATGACTGAGTGGGATATTGGGTCATTGTGCTAGTGGCTTGATTTCCCAGTGGGACAGCATTATAAAGTCACCATGAGTGTTTTTTATTTATTTTTTTAAAAGTCCTAGCAACATCTAAGGTTATATCAGAAAGGGTACCGACTTGTGATAGTGCGCACCCATGGCAACTGTATAGTGCTGCTCCACTGCGAGACCAGGCCATAACAATGGGAAATATTGCAGCTAGTGCAGGATTCGAACTCCAACTTCGTGCCATTCCGGAAGTAGTGCGCTAACAATGACAATGTAGAGGTTCCATAATGCCATCACCTTATCCACACCTACCTGGCTATGTGGTTCCTTGCCTGAGATATCTGTGCAGATTACTACGATCTAATAAGGACACAGTATTTTTGAAAATGTATATAGCATTAAATGTCACTCTCCTGTATGTTACCAAACGCTATTAGACATTAGATACATGATTATATAAATAACAATTTAGCTGGATTATAAGGAATATATAGACCCACAATGTAAAACAGCTGGGAGACCAATATCCGAATGATGAGCAAATAATTATTTAGATAAATAAATGATTGCCTATTATTCTTAGGTGCATCCCGAATAAACCACACAAATAAGTTCTGCAGTGTCACAGTGAATCTGTATATGCTGTGTGATATTACAAGAACACCGACAAACTTGTCAAAAGCCATACTTTGAAGTGTGTGTATTCATTTATTCATTCTTCGTTGACACCTGACACCCTTCATACCTGCCTGGCGGTTTGCACAGTACTTCTACATCTGGTTCAATGGAGTATAATAAGATGGTTTTCAACATATACTTTCATCTGGCTTCACTGAATGAACCTCGGTTTGATATTCTATGAACCTTATTGAGAGTCAGTGTTTTTTACCGAAACATTAAAGCGCTGCTATTAGGTGCAATCATTTTGTGTTGTCGTCTGCTACCAGCTCGCAGCAGACGACATTCAGTGAACACTGCCGGCGCCTTGAGCGTTCATTTTCGAGGCTAGGATACAAATGTTTGAGAATTGATTCATGTCACCCGCCAGTCTTTTGTACAAACGGGTCAGAGCATGTGTGGCCTTACAGACATGTGTCATATATATATATATATATATATATATATATATATATACAGTAAAACCTATCTAAATCGACCGACCATGGGACCGACTTTAAATGGTCCATTTAGGTAGGTGGTCGGTTTAGGGAGGTCTTTTTATCATTACAATGGTATTTTATGGGCGATCGTTTAGGACCCAAATAAAACGATCGATATAGGGGAGTGGGCGGTCTGTGGAGGTGCTCGGTTAGAGGTTTAACTGTACATACATATCTCACCCGTGTTGATATGACCTTAGATGTGGCCAGGACGTAAAGCTCCAACAACCAACCTACATATTTTATCAGGGTGATGAACATGGGAAATAGCATGCCTAGTTTTGACGTCCAAAATCAATGTGCTCTAGAGGCGTCGTTAAATAAAACAGGAACAAATTGAATAGTTCAGCCGCAAAACCATATAAACGCAAATTCAAACGTGTAGTTTAAATACAAGATGTTTCCCTGAAAATAATTTGAAATCTCACTAATTCCACTTTGCATGTCATCATATAGTTATGGAGCAATGAGGACAAAAATAGGAATATAACAAAATATTATTTGTGTATTTTTGATTCCAATGTTTATCTCGATTTTTGGATTTGCGTTTACCTGGTTTTGCGGCTGAACTCTTCAGAATGCGGGACTAGATGGGATGGCCGAATGAGTTAGACTGTCGTTCTTCCATGCTGATAGATCGTGGGGTCGTGGGTTCGAACCCTGGTCGAGTCAAACCAATGACTTAAAAATTGATACTTGTCGCTTCCTAGCCAGGCGCTTGGTATTATTAGGACAGGGCAAGGACTGGTGTGCTCAGTGTCAGGATAATGTGACTGAGTGGGATACCAGGTCATGGTGCCAGCGGCCTGGTTTCCCAATGGGACAGCACTATAAAGTCACCATGAGTGCGCACTGTCACAAGTCGGTACCCATCCTGATATGACCTTAGATCTTGCTAGGATGTAAAACAACAACAAACAAACAAACTTCATAGTGCGCCGACAGAAAGATTCCAACCCACACTCTTTGCCATTCCGGGGCTAGTGCGCTAACCATAACACTACCTAGTCTCCCTGATGCAATCACCCATGTATACCTGTATATGTGGCTGAGAGGTCAGTACATACTACTATACTCATCCCCATGGAATATAATATAAGTCTTTGAAATGCTTTACAACCAATACATTGTTCAATGCTTACAATTACAAACATATTGGTAATGCACTAAATATAGTAGTACACATGTTCGGTTCAACAACCATACACCATGCAGGTAGATAATGTATTTACCTTATATATTATCTCTATAAGATAGTATGTGTACCTTATATATATATATATATCCTATATTATTCTTATCTTTAACTTATATATATCGTATATATATATCTTATATATCATATACATCATACCCGTCCTGAGAATGACCTGATATGTTGCTACGACGTAAAACAACAACAAACAACAAACAACAAACAATATATATCATATATATATCATATATATCATAGTGAATGCAGGGGGACTGAGGTGTGGGCGAGTAGGTGGCGCCACGGGTCAAGTCATGAGGAAGGAGCAGATGAGCTAATGAGCAGGTGACCAGCCGCTGACTTAGTGGCTGGGGGAGTAGATGAATCTTCCGGCTTATTGTACTCGTATAATGGCTTATACAGCATATATCTTATATATACCATATAATATATACACATCACAGATACACCGTATCTATCGGTCATCGTATATATTCACCTTATATCATCATCATCATCATGCTGTCGGTCGCGATGCGACAAAGACTGCTTTCATTACTTGACTGCCGCTCTCCATTTACATTTCATGAAAGCTGCCTGCAAAAGTGTTGAAGTGCTGCTGCCTTTTGCAAGTTACCAGCGGCACTCTCTCGGGGAGCAAATAGAGGTTTCACACCGGCAAGAACATGTCAAGACAGGCGCAAAACTATTTGTCCCTGCAGTGGCTGGTCGGGAGATGTTGGGAGTTCCATACATCAACCGCCCTTAATGCTGCCACAGTGACATGGTTTTCTGTTTAGGGTTTGCTCCCTTAGCCTTCGGTTCTGTCAAGGACCTGTACCACAAGGCAGTGGTTTAGAACTCTGCAAGGCAGGGGCGTCAAACTCCCTGAGGTATTGCTATACCTGCATACCACATATACGCACCTTGTATATCACCTTATTTATGTATTATTTATATGCATCTTTTACGCTTCTTGTATGCGCCTTTTATGTTCCTTGTACAGTAAAATCTCTTTAACCGACCACCTCCCCAGATCCACCACTCCGCTATATCGATCGCTGTACTTGGGTCCCAAACGATCGCTCATACAATACCATTACACAGATACAACACACTCTCTAAATCGACCACCTCCCTAACTGAACCATTTAAAATCGGTCCCATGGTCGGTCGATATAGAGGGGTTTTACTGTATACTCATTTTCTATATATACTTATCTCGTATTACACAAACCCAGGGAGTAAGCAACAGTGTTTTCATTTCAGCTTCTTTTGTGGATGAATACACATAAACAAAATCAACATCGACCAAACTTAAGCTTTTCGTATACCTTTTTTACACCAATGCTACATATGAAGAGTTCAGGCGCAAAACCCCATCAGCGCCAATCCACAAATTGATATAAACATTGGAATCAAACCCTCAAACTGTAAGTTTTTTTTTACATTCCCACTTTTTTGTTCATTGCTCCATAATCGTGTCAACATAAGAAAAGTGAAATTGGTTAGAATTAAAGTTATTTTCAGATAAAAACCTTTTATTTAAACTGCATTTTTGGATCGGCATTTACGGGGTTTTGCGCCTGAACTCTTCATATATAGACTAGTTTAGTAGCTAATCTGCACGAGTGGATCCAACGCATTGGAGCCTCCTAAGCAGACTAAGCGAGCCATCAGTTCCGAACACTAGTAACAGGCGGCTCGGGTGAAACACGCGGCACCCTCAGCGCGGGTCATCAGGCCACCCTCGGGCGCCTAATGCCCGCCTAATTGGCCCCTCCTACCCTCCCACCCACCCTCCCACCCCGCCAACACACTCCCCCAGCGGTCAGTGCGGTCAGGCCACCCCTTTTCACGGCGACAAATTCACTTGTGAGATTTTATACGTTCATTTCACGGTCCATTTGTCGCGTCCAGATTTCACGGATGGCTGATTATCAGAGGGAAGGGGCAAAGAGAGAGAGAATGAGAGACAGGGTGAGGGAGGAGGTGGTCTGTAGGTGAGTGGCTAGCTGGCTGGCTGGCTGGGTGGCACTGGGAGCTGTACTAACACATTGCAGTGCATTTTAAGTGAAAATAAACAGTTTATGCCTCAGGATTTATATTATAGGCGTATTGTTATACTGGTCCAGCTTTGGGTGGTTTTTAAGGCGACTTTCTGCTGCATACACCACATAACTATACATTAAGTAAACGCGTGCTATATCAGGTATATATATAACACCTGGGGTGAAAATAGCACAGTAGGCTTTAGTGTGACGGGGAATGGCGGGCAGATGACAGAAGCCCCCAGAGTGTTGATGGGAGTCGCGGCAGGGCCCTCTGAGGCCACCCACTTATTATGACTAATCTGACAGCAGGCTCCTGCTAATGTAAACGCGGGATCATCAATGGACTAATGATAGCTCAACTGAAAGTGTACTTGAGTTCCAAAGGGCTCACCATTTTCCAACAATGCCCGACACGACTTCCTTTTATCGGAGAAAATTGTCGGACATTTGTAGTGAGTGAGATGATGTCCGGGCATGTCATCATTATAGGTTCTAGCGGTCTGAGGACTACAAGATGCCAGCGATTGGAAACTTTCTTCGCAGTGAAGCTTTTAATTTCTGATTATATTCTATTTCCGTGAGCTTCATTTGTTCCAGACCAACACGGGATGGCCGAGTGAGCTTGAGCGTCCGTCTCCCATTTTGTTAGATCGTAGAATTCCAACCCTGGTCGAGTCCAACCAATGACTCCACAATTAATACTTGTCGTTTCCTTGCCAGGTGCTTGGCATTATTAGGACATGGCAAGGACTGGTTGGCTAAGTGTCTGAGTGAGATATCAGGTCATGGTACTGGTAGCCTGGTCTCCCAGTGGGGCAGAACTAACAAGTTGCCAAAGATAACCTTGTTTTATTTACCGACGCCTCCAGAGCACCATGAGTGCGCACTGTAGAATATGGTATCTGTCCTGATATGACCTTCGATGGTGCCAGGACGTAAAACTCCACCAACCAAAAATCATGTGTTCCAAGATCATTCTGTACCAGTTCTGCCGTTATGCACTACGCTACAGGAATTAGAATAGTGTCCGTTTTCAGCAATTCCCGTGATTATGCCCTTGCGAACTACTTTTGTCAATGAGCTAACTGATTGCGTGTCATTACTTGTTTGTGCTGGGAGTCGTTAATCAAACGACAGCTTTATCACAGTAACATTGGTCAATATTTGGAGTTGTCTTTTCAATATGGGACCATTGTTAAGTGGTATAATACATTATATAGGGGTAATCTATGTTACCTACAAATGCAATCCATCTCTACCCCTCTCTCCCTTTTCCTCTCTATCCCTCTCTCCCTTTCCCTCTCTATCCCTCTCTCCCTTTCCCTCTCCCTCTCTATCACTTTCCCTCTCTGCCCCTCTCTCCCTTTCCCTCTCTACCCCTCTCATTTTCCCCCTCTCCCCTCCCTCCCCCCTCTCCCTTTCCCTCTCTCCCCTATCTCCCCCCTCTCCCTTTCCTTCTCTCCCCTATCTCCCCTTCCCTCTCTCCCCTCTTTCCATTTCCCTCTCACTCAATCTCTCCGTTTCCATCTCTCCCAATCTCTCCGCTTCCCCCTTCCCCCCTCTCCCCTCTCTCCCTTTCCCTCTCCCCCTCTCTCCCTTTTCTTCTCTCCCATCTCTCCATTTCCCTCTCTCTCCATCTCTCCCTTTCACTCTCTCCCCTCTCTCCCTTTCCATCCCCTCTCCCTTTCCCTCTCTCCCCTCTCTCCCTTTCCCTCTCTCCCTTTTCCCTCTCTCCCCATCTCTCCCTTTCCCTCTCGCTCCATCTCTCCCTTTCCCTCTCTCCCTCTCTCCCTCTTTCCCTTTCCCTCTCTCCCCATCTCTCCCCATCTCTCCCTTTCTCTCCCTTCCCTCTCTCCCTTCCCTCTCTCCCCATCTCTCCCTTCCCCTCTCTCCCCAACTCTCCCTTTCTCTCCTCTCTCTCCCTTTCCCCTTTCCCCCTCTCCCCTCTCTCCCTCTCTCCCTTTCCCTCTCTCCCCATCTCTCTCTTTCCCCCTCTCCCCTCTCTGCCTTTCGCGCTCTCCCCTCAATCCCATTTCTCTCCTCGCTCCATTTTCCTTTCTTCTCGCCCCCTTTTCCTCTCTCCTCGCCCCACTTTGCCTCTTTCCTCTCCCCCTTTTCCTCTGTCCTCGCCCCCTTTTTCCTCTCTCCTCTTCCCATTTTGCCCTCTCCTCGCCCCCTTTTCCTCTCTCCTCGCCCCCTTTTCCTCTGTCCTCGGCCCCCTTTCCTCTGTCCTCGGCCCCTTTTTGCTCTCTCCTCACCCCTTTTTTCCTCTGTCCTCGACCCCTTTTTCCTCTCTCCTCGCCCCCCTTTTCCTCTCTCCTCCCCCTTCCTCTCGCCCTCTCTCCCTTTCCATGTCTGATTCTCTGGCCCTTCGTCTCTCACTACCTTACCCTTTACCACTCCCACTCTCTGATCCTTCCCCTCTCATTCTTTACCTTTCCCCTTCTCTCTCCCTATAACCCTTCCCCTTACCCCCCCCCCCCCCCCTTTCCCTCTCTCACGTTCACCCTACTTCCCCCCCCCCCCCCCCCCCCCCGCGCTCTCCCTCCATCCTCCCCATACATCTCCTCCCCCCTCCTCCTTTGGTCAGCATTCCGCACTCACTCTTCACCTGCTGAATCCACCGTTACATCCCATCATGCACCTGGTACCCCGCTTCGTATCCAACTGGTCCCTCGCCTCACTCCTCACCAACACCCATCGGGACAACCCCCGCCCCCACCCCCCGCACACCACCACCTCAGTGATGGGGATATCAATATCGCATTCATCAATTCACGCACAGATGTTGCGCGCGCAGACCACCCACAATGCTCAGGTCAGAGGTCACAGGTCAGAGGTCACACAAAGCCTTCATTACAGCCAATGTGTGTGATAATCTGATAATGCCCTCATCATGACCTTTGGCACTGCTGCTGTCCCCATTTCCGATATGATGAGACACCGCTGGCGGGGCCTAACTAGATTAGACTGGTCTGTTCAATTTAAGTGGATTATATTGGAACATTTGTCAGTGTCCATATATGGTGGAAAGGAATGCATTACGCCGAAAGGAGGGTGTCGTGGGGTACTATGCAACTGTCAACGCTTCGCTTTTAGTTTTAGACGGTGGTTATAACCTATTAAAATCGGCCTCTTCCGAGCTGAGATAGAAGTGTGTACTGGGTCTGTATGCACCAATCGGGGTTAGGGCCTTAACCGCGGCTAAGGTATCCCCGCAGGGCTAAATGTGAAAATTCGGTATGCACCAATCGGAGTTAGGGCTAACCGCCGACCGTAGCCTCGGCTAAGCTAAACTATTTTCAAATCAGGTTTTACTTCTAGCCGGGGCGGTTAGTGTGCGTGTGTGCCTCTCAATCTATTGAATGCGATCATATTTAACAGAATTACATACGCAATAAGTGACATTTTATCAATTTAACCCTAAATGCGAAGCGTTATTAAGGCTACTGCCGCATTGGTGGCAATATTAATAGTTATATTTTCGAATCGACGAACGTAAAGTAAATAAATCGCCGCCGCCGCCCCATCGACGTCGCTTTCCATACTGGTGGCGGCGGCGGTTTGTTTACTGTACTGTCGCCGATTCGAAAATATAACTATTAATATCGCCGCCAATGCGGCGTTAGCCTTAATAACGCTTCGAATTTAGGGTTAAATTGATAAAATTTCACTTATTACGTATGTAATTCTGTTAAATATGATCGCATTCAATAGATTTAAGCCAAATATATGGGTAGAACCGCAAAGGGAATTCCCAAATCTATAAATAAACTCACGGTTAGCTATCCGCAGCGGCTAACACATTGGTGCATACCGATTCACACATTTCTCAAATCCCCCGCTACCCTGAGGTAGGTATCCGCGGCTAGTGTCTTAACTCCGGCTAAGCCTAACCCCGATTCGTGCATACGGCCCCTGGTGTCGATTTTTGAGGGCATTGACATGTATATATATAAATACATCTATATATATATATATATATTCATAGATACCTACATATTAGACTCCAAATGCTCCAAATATACTCATGAACATGTGTTTTTTCTAAATTTATATATTCATGGAAACGTGTTATTTCTGAGCGTGTTCGCAAATAAAATAAACATATATATACATTATATACCCATTATATACAACGCATGTATATATATATATATATATATATATATATATATATATATATATATATATATGAATTCAGAAATAACATATTTTCATGAATATATTTCATGGTACTTGATGTAATCCTTTTTATTCACACTATGCTTGCTTGGATATTGTTCAAACAGAAACACTCATTTTGGATTAGTGATTATCTTTGAACCAGTACTCATTTTCTCCCAGTTCATTCTTCTTACTTACATCCCGTCCTGATATGACCTTATACGTTGCCAGGACGTGAAACTCCAACAGCCAACCAATCTTACTTGCATAAGTTTTGATTAATCACCACATTCATTCCACTACCCATCTGCCTCTGCTTCGTCTACTACTTACAATCTGTTCCGGCTGGCACCTATTTTACTTGATCAATTCCCTCCGCTCCTTCTCTTGCAAGCATATTTGTGCCCATACTCTACCATAGGCTTTAAAAAAATTAAAATTGCCTCAGTATCCCCTTCTATATGGCAACACATGCTTAATACATGCATCAGTATCTAAGTTTGATGTGTTGAATCAATTCTAGATAATTGTTTTGGTTTTGTAAAATTGCTGCTTTCTTCAGACTATGCAGTTTTAAGGTATAGTAGAATGCAATCCATGACAAGGTAATAAATATCTGAGTGCCTTAGTTATTTGATTAACATAATAAATTATACAACACAAACCCACGTATATATACATATATATTATATATATAGCGTTCGATGTTGTAAATTACTTAGTATAGATACTAAGTAATTTACAACATGAAATATTATATATGTTATATGTATATTATATATATCGTTTCATGTAGTAAATTACTTAGTATACAGAGTAAGTAATTTAAACATGACATGATATATATATAGCGTTTCATGTTGTAAATCACTTAGTATAAATAGTAAGTAATTTAAACATGAAACATTATATATATCGTTTCATGTTGTAAATCACTTAGTATAAATAGTAAGTAATTTAAACATGAAACGATATATATATATCGTTTCATGTTGTAAATCACTTAGTACAAATAATAAGTAATTTAAACATGAAACGATATATATATCGTTTCATGTTGTAAATCACTTAGTATAAATAATAGGTAATTTAAACATGAAACGATATGTATATATACCGTTTCATGATGTAAATCACTTAGTATAAATAATAAGTAATTTAAACATGAAACAATATATATATTCTATATATATTCTATATATATATATATAGTGGTTAATGTTGTAAATTACTTAGTATAAATACTAAGTAAATTACAACATGAAATGCTATGTATAATATATATATATATTCTATATATATATAACGTTTCATGTTGTATATTACTTAGTATTTATTTTACTTCCAATCCGACTGTTCCCTTCTATATACACATAATTGGAAGTGTGTTCCTCGTAAATACAAACCGCGTCATAATAGTGCCAGTCATTTGAACAGCGGCCATTTTAAAATGTTTACATGAGTGTGAGTCCACATCCATGCATGGCAATATCTCGTCGTTACCATGTAAACGAGACACACTGCCCCGCTCTCTATGCTCCATATGGCCCGTGATGACACACTGCTCCGCTCTGTATGCTACGTATGGCCCGTGGCGACACACTGCTCCGCTCTCTATGCTACATATGGCCCATGGCGGCACACTGCTCTGCTCTCTATGCTACATATGGCCCGGGGCGACACACTGCTCCACGCTCTATGCTCCATATGGCCCATGGCGACAAACTGCTCCACTCTCTATGCTACATATGGCCCGGGGCGACACACTGCCCCGCCCTCTATGCTGCATATGGCCCGGGGTGACACATTGCTCTGCTCTCTATGCTACATATGGCCCGGGGCGACACACTGCTCCGCTCTCTATGCTACATATGGCCCGTGGCGACACACTGCTCCGCTCTCTATGCTACATATGGCCCAGGGCGACACACTGCTCTGCTCTCTATGCTATATATGGCCCGGGGCGACATACATCTCGAAGTACTATGGCGGCATCAAACGCAGCTTAAAAGGACTGTGTACTTATTTCAGTTTTTTTGGCCAGATTCAATATGGACGTTAAAAGCATTTAACATATAATGTCGAAGGACTAGGAAAAAACCCATGTGTTCTTGTTTTAAAGCTGCATAGTCCGATGAAATATCAAATTTTCAAAACCAAACCAATTATCTAGAATTGATTTGACATATCTAACTTAGATACTGATGCACTTAGTAAGCATTCATTTCTGCGTAGAAGGCAATACTGAGTCAATCTAACAGAACCTGTTACTGCAGAAGTCTATGGTGTCAGAATTTTGGCAAACTTGCCAAAACTAATTTTCCATTTTTGGCACTCAAAATATCTCAAAAGTTTACCATTTAAAATAAAAGTAACTTTGAACTAATGCAGAGTAGATACTAGTGATCGATCCAATATATTTATCTCAGAAAAAAAGACAAAAATTCAAAACCATCGGATTATGCAACTTTAATTGGGTAGACTTCACTTGATTCAGTGTGTCTGATAACTGGTGAGCCGACCAGACAGACGTATTCTTATCAGGCATCAACCAGTCGCGGTTGCCGAATCAGTAGAACGCAGGCTTCCCCTGCTGAAGGGCGGGAGTTCGATTCCCGATCGAGTCAACCCAATGAGTTACACAATTTATAATTCTTGCTTCCTAGTCGGGCGGTCTGCATTATTAGGGTATGACAATGACTGGTTTAGTTCAGTGTCAGGATAATGTGACTGAGTGTGATATCAGCTGAGTCCAACCAATGACTTTTAATATTGATAATTGTCGCTTCCTAGCCTGGCGCTCTGTATTAATAGGATAGGAGAGGGACTGGTTTGCACAGTATTAGGATAATGTGACTGTGTGGGATATTGGGTCATGATGCCAGCGGCCTGATCTCCCAGTGCGGCAGCACTATCAAGTCGACATGGGTGCATACTGTCACAAGTCGGTACCCATCCGGATATGACCTTAGATGTTGCCAGGATGTAAAACTCCAACAACCAACCAACCAACCATGACCTCCTGCAAGAGGTGGCTGCTAGCCATATATGTGGAAAAGTCCACGAGTGGGTCTGTTCCTTCTAGTGTGCTGTCACCTATCAGGAACCTGATATGACCCTAGATGTTGCCAGGATCTAAAACTCCAACAACAAAGCAACCAACCATGACCTCCTGCAAGAGGTGGCTGCTAGCCATATATGTGGAAAAGTCCACCAGTGGGTCTGTTCCTGCTGGTGTGCTATCACCTATCTATACCTGTCCTGATATGACCTTAGATATTGCTAGGACGTTAAACAACAAAACACAATCACAATCCAGCCTTGGCTGGGTTCTGGGGTCGAGTACACAAGTACATATGCACTTGAGTTGCTCTAGATTGTCGAGGCGATAATCGGAGCCGAGGTGACCATTACAGCCTCGGGTGGATGACAGTTCTCAGAAGCCTATGAGTGATAAGAAGAATGCTCCCACGCCTAGGGGCCTGTGCATGCTCTTATTACATTAGTACATCACCGCCCAACTGCTTTGTCAGGTGCAATGCTCAGTGTTAACAGGACAAACTGTCATGGCCCGATTCATTCAAAACAAATAAGATTTGGGTAAAATACTTGTCAACTAACTAACGGCTTTGTCCCACACAGCCAGTTGAACCAGTTAAGATGAAAGAAAATATAATGTGGTAATAGATATAATATTATATTCACAGCAATTGTAAATGCAATACGACCATTCATGACTTGTATATTTGTTTAACTAATTGTGGAAACAATTATATGCATGCTTTAGACTGGGGGGGTTCCTGTGCCTGTTGCTTACCAGTTCAATTCAGTTCAAATGGTATATTTGAGATATATATATATTATATAATTATATATATATGTATATATTTACCAATGGGTGTGGATGACTATCGGTAGTGAGGAAGTGAACATGTGAGGGAATGAAGAGGGGATGGAATGAAGGGGTGAGGAAGTGAAGAGGTGAGGGAATGAAGAGGGGATGGAATGAAGGAGTGAGGAAGTGAATAGGTGAGGAAGTGAAGGGGTGGGGAAGTTAAGGCATGAGGGAATGAAGGGGTGGGGGAATGAAGGGGTGAGGGAGTGAAGAGGTGAGGGAATGAAGAAGGGATGGAATGAAGGGTGAGGAAGTGAATAGGTGAGGAAGGGAAGGACGAGGAAGAGAAGGCATGAGGGAATGAAGGGGTGAGGGAATGAAGGGGTGCGGGAATGAAGAGGTGAGGGAATGAAGGGGTGAGACTTTGATGGAGGGAAAATGTGAGGGGGTGGAGAGTTAAAGGGATTGAAGAGGTGAGGAAGTGAAGGGGTGAGCGAGTGAAGTGGTGAGGCAGTGAATGGGTGAGGCAGTGGAGGGGTGAGGCAGTGAAGGGGTGAGGCAGTGAAGGGGTGAGGCAGATTGAGGCGGCATGACTAAAATCACATGCAATGGTTGTTGCATATTATACCTGACTACAAAACAGCAGTAGATAACTTTTACCTTCTGTTGTATAATGTTTTCTAAGACATTATTCTGTTGCCAACAGACAGTCTTGGTAGACAATTAGTTAGCTACAGCCAGCATCACATTCATGTACAGTATGGCTGGGTGTGGCTGGGTGTGGCTGGGTGTGGCTGGGTGTTGCTGGGTGTGGCTGGGTGTTGCTGGGTGTGGCTGGGTGTGGCTGAGTGTGGCTGGGTGTGGCTGGGTGTGGCTGGGTGTGGCTGGGTGTGGCTGGGTGTGGCTGGGTGTGGCTGGGTGTGGCTGGGGGTGGCTGGGTGTGGCTGGGGGTGGCTGGGTGTGGCCGGGTGTGGCCGGGTGTGGCCGGGTGTGGCCGGGTGTGGCCGGGTGTGGCCGGGTGTGGCCGGGTGTGGCCGGGTGTGGCCGGGTGTGGCCGGGTGTGGCGGGTGTGGCCGGTGTGGCGGGTGTGGCCGGGTGTGGCCGGGTGTGGCGGGTGTGGCCGGGTGTGGCGGTGTGGCCGGGTGTGGCCGGTGTGGCGGGTGTGGCCGGGTGTGGCCGGTGTGGCGTGGCGGGTGTGGCCGGGTGTGGCCGGGTGTGGCCGGGTGTGGCGGTGTGGCGGGTGTGGCCGGGTGTGGCCGGGTGTGGCCGGGTGTGGCCGGTGTGGCGGGTGTGGCGGTGTTGGCCGGGTGTGGCCGGGTGTGGCGGGTGTGGCGGGTGTGGCCGGTGTGGCCGGGTGTGGCCGGGTGTGGCCGGGTGTGGCCGGGTGTGGCCGGGTGTGGCCGGGTGTGGCCGGGTGTGGCCGGGTGTGGCCGGGTATGGGTGGGTGAGGCTGGGTGTGGCTGGGTGTGGCTGGGTGTGGCTGGGTGTGGCTGGGTATGGGTGGGTGTGGCTGGGTGTGGCTGGGTGTGGCTGGGTGTGGCTGTGTATGGGTGGGTGAGGCTGGGTGTGGCTGGGTATGGGTGGGTGAGGCTGGGTGTGGCTGGGTGTGGCTGGGTGTGGCTGGGTGTGGCTGGCGGGGCTGACGGGGCTGTCGGGGCTGACGGGGCTGACGGGGTGATTGCACCATGGTGAGTGGATGTGAGTAGGTTGGGTAAGGGGAATGAAATACTGGAGCACTGACACTTCACGTGGCCAGAGGTGTTTGCCCTGTGCGTGGGATTAGATTCCCATCGTGTGATGAACGCAATTAAGAAACTCTGAAGAATCTCGAGTCTATATCTCCTAATTTAGAGGTGCGTCCACAAACACGCGGAATGAGAATGCGCAACAAAGTTAGCCGTGTGGGCGAGAGGTGTGTGAGAATGGCGTGTGTAATGTGTGTAATCTGTGCAATGTGTGTGTAATTAAGGGACAACTGTTTTATATATGGCTACATATGACTCTGAATGGCTATGTATGAAACCGCATGATTTCTTCTGCTTGTATTTGCTTGCTTATGCTTGCTTATATCATGCAATTTTTAGTCACGCAATACCAACGCCATCAGTTGGTTGGTTTGTTGGAGTTTTGTGTCCTGGCAACATCTATGGTCATATCAGGACGGGTACCGATTTATGACAGTGTAGCCATTCGGTTCATTGTTGGAGTTTTATGTCCTGGCAAAATATATGGTAATCTCAGGACAGGTGCCGACGTGTGACACCGTGCACTCATAGTGAGTTAATAGTGCTCCCCCACTGAGAAACAAGGCCACCAGCACCATGACCTGATATCCCATCCCATTCAGTCACATTATCCTGACAGTGAACCAACCAGTCCTTGCCCAATCCTAATAATGCTGAGCGCCTGGCTAGGAAGAAAGTATAAATTATGAAATCATTGATTTGACTCGACGAGGGTTTGAACCTGTGGGTTCGACTACCACAATCTAGCAAAACTGGAGACAGAAGCTCAACTCATTGGGCCATCCGATATATTCTAACTCCCTGAGTACATTGGGTGTCAGTGTCCACTAATTAATACTCCGATACATTCTGCTGGGGTTGGTAGGTTTCAGGGCCTTGTGTCAAAACTGTTTTAATACAAACGGCATGCAACACCTCTTTAGCAATATAAAGCACAAGGAAATCTTAAAGTTCCTAAGAATAACTGGGCAGTATGGTAACCTGTAATTTTAGCTGTTTTGCGATTTGAATTTTGCTGTCGATTGGCACAAGTTTAACCATTGAAAAGTTGGGTCATAATTAAATTTACTGTAATTTAACGTGGATCTGATCATTTAAGATCTAGACATGTGAATGTGATTAAGAGGACTGACAGCATATATCCTCCTAGCTTTTCGCCATGAGTGTGGCCATGGATGTAACCATCAGTATGGTCCTTACTGCCAACATTGTGTTACACCATCGACGATCAATCGATCAATTAATGCACTCCTCCCACACCCACCCGGCCCGACTCCTCCCCCCTCCCATATCACACATACCCCCACCCCACCCCATCCCCACAATACCCCCACCCCACCCCATCCCCCACCCCACCCAATCAAAACAATACCCGCTCCCCTACCCCATCCCCATCCAGTACAAGTACAACCCCTCCTTCACTACTACTACCACTACCACTACCACCCTTCCGAATCCCACTCCGTCTCCCATTCCCTGTCATATTCCCTCTCCTATTCCCTGTCAGAGTCCCTCTCTTCCTCCTACTCCCTCTCCTCTTCCCTCTCCTACTCCCTCTCCTCCTCCCTCTCCTCCTCCCTCTCCTCCTTCCTATCCTTACTCCCTCTCCTACTCCCTCTCCTCCTCCCTCTCCTCCTCCCTCTCCTCCTCCCTCTCCTCCTCCCTCTCCTCCTCCCTCTCCTCCTCCTCTCCTCTCCTCTCCTCTCCTCTCCTCTCCTCCTCCCTCTCCTCCTCCCTCTCCTCCTCCCTCTCCTCCTCCCTCTCCTCCTCCCTCTCCTCCTCCCTCTCCTCCTCCCTCTCCTCCTCCCTCTCCTCCTCCCTCTCCTCCTTCCTATCCTTACTCCCTCTCCTACTCCCTCTCCTCCTTCCTCTCCTTACTCCCTCTCCTCCCCTCTCCTCCTCCCTCTCCTCCCCCCCTCTCCTCCTCCCTCTCCTACTCACTCTCCCCCCTCTCCCTCATCCCTCTCCTACTCCCTCTCCTCCTCCCTCTCCACCTCCCTCTCCACCTCCCTCTCCTCCTCCTTCTCCTCCCCCCCTCCTCCTCCCTCTCCTACTCCTCTCCCCTCCCCCCTCTCCTCCTCCTCCCTCTCCTCCTCCCTCTCCTCCCCCCTCTCCTCCTCCCCCTCTCCTCCTCCCTCTCCTCTCCCTCTCCTCCCCCTCTCCTCCTCCCTCTCCTCCTCCCTCTCCGCCTCCCTCTCCTCCTCCCTCTCCTCCTCCCTCTCCTCCTCCCTCTCCTCCTCCCTCTCCTACTCCCTCTCCACCTCCCTCTCCTCCTCCCTCTCCTCCTCCCTCTCCTCCTCCCTCTCATACTCCAACTCCTACTCCCACTCCTACTCCTACTCCCACTCCTATTCCCACTCTCACTCCCTCTCCCATTCCCCTCTCCCCACCCCCCATCCCCACCCCCACAATACCCGCACCGCTACCCCATCCCCACCCACTACAACCCCTCTTCCACTACCACTACCACTGCCAATCCCACCTCCTCTCCTAGTCCCACTCTCACTCCCTCTCCTATTCCCCCTCTCCACAACCCACATCCCCAGCCCCACTCTCTGTACCCCACAGCTCATTCATTAACGCCCCAAAAACTGTCCACCCTGAACTTTCTCCATAGAGATTCCACTGTCTCACCTCACAACCAATAGTTATTTCGCATGTCTACTTATAATAGTGACAATGGTGTACCGGTTAAGCTGCATAATCGGATGAAAACATCAAATTTTCGAAACCAAAACACCTATCTAGATTTGATTATATATATATATATATATACCTAACGTAGATAATGGTGCATTTATTAAATATGTTCTGTTGCATAGAAGGTCACTGTAATTGAACATGTTCCTGCTGAACCCTATTGTATCTGATACTTCAGGGGCATGTCGAAAATAATTTTAAACAGAATTGTTGTGATGAATTTATTTACCCTGCTCATAACGGATAAGCTTGTTAACGCATGTTTTCACCGCTGGGTAGCACTAAGTTCTGAATTAGTTTTCAACTTAAATACATATATGGACCTTAGATGTTCCTAGGACGTATAACACAAACCAACACACTCCCCCCCCCCCCTCACCCACCACACGCCACCCGTCACCCGCCACCCGCCACCCGCCACCCGCCTCCCAGACCAAAGAAACAGTAGTTCCTCTAACTATATAATCATCAGTTGCTATCTTGTATTGATCGCCGCCCGACAGAGTTGAATGATTTCTCTAATGGTTTTGCAATCCGAAAATAGCATTTATAGCGGGCCAATATGGGTGGATGGTAGGATTGTGACAACCTCTCATAATAAAGATAATAATAATAATAGTTATAATAGTAATACTCATGAAGAAGATTCATTATAATGGTGTTTCTAGATTTAAAATTAAGGCAAGCAGTCGATGTGATATGATATATGCGCAATAGACGTCCAGACACGTGGGTAATATATGTTAATGAGATGCATGATGTTCTAGACAGTGAGTGAAACAAAGGAGTATGTATGTAAATGATATGACGTCATGGAAAGTTTAGCCGGCGGTTCAGTGAGCCCTGGATGGGAATAAACCATTCAGTATCCAGAAATCAAAGTGTTCAGACATTGTACTTTCACAGCGGACAGTGCTGTGTTTGAAGCCTAATGTGGCCAATTAGAGGGGTTTAACCGGGGAATGCACTAAGTTTGCAGTGCTTTATTTTATTAGGATTCATTAGAGCCCGAGAAGAATAGGCAGATGAAACGATCGGAGAGATTACGGATTTCATTCTAATTAAGCGTAGAAGGGACTTAAATGGGATCACGAGCAGCCATTGGGTGGTAATCCATGATTGGTTCACTCAGGGCACCCAGTCAACTGACTGGGTGGTGAGGGTTTTTTTCTGTTTGTTTTTTTGTAAACTGGGAAATCCTATAATTATCTTATCAAACCTTTCAGCAATTCCCATGGGGGATAAGGGATTGATTGCATATTACTGGTTACATAATAATTGCACAGGGTGCGGTGGCTGAATCGGTAGAGCTCGGGCCTCGCGTGTGCTAGATCGGGAGTTTGGTTCCCAGTCGAGTCAAACCAATGATTTATAACATTCATTCTTATTACTTTCTCCGTCCTGATATGAGCTTAGGCCGTAAAACAACAACAAACAAACAAACAATATTACTTTCTAGCCTGGCGCACGGCATTAATTACTCCCTCTCCTACTCCCTCTCCTCCTCCCTCTCCTCCTCCCTCTCCTCCTCCCTCTCCTCCTCCCTCTCCTCCTCCCTCTCCTCCTCCCTCTCCTCCTTCCTATCCTTACTCCCTCTCCTACTCCCTCTCCTCCTCCCTCTCCTCCTCCCTCTCCTCCTCCCTCTCCTCCTCCCTCTCCTCCTCCTCTCCTCCTCCCTCTCCTCCTCCCTCTCCTCCTCCCTCTCCTCCTCCCTCTCCTCCTCCCTCTCCTCCTCCCTCTCCTCCTCCCTCTCCTCCTCCCTCTCCTCCTTCCTATCCTTACTCCCTCTCCTACTCCCTCTCCTCCTTCCTCTCCTTACTCCCTCTCCTCCCCCTCTCCTCCTCCCTCTCCTCCCCCTCTCTCCTCCTCCCTCTCCTACTCACTCTCCCCCCTCTCCTCATCCCTCTCCTACTCCCTCTCCTCCTCCCTCTCCACCTCCCTCTCCACCTCCCTCTCCACCTCCCTCTCCTCCTCCTTCTCCTCCCCCCCCTCTCCTCCTCCCTCTCCTACTCCCTCTCCCCCCTCTCCTCCTCCCTCTCCTCCTCCCTCTCCTCCTCCATCTCCCCCCCCCCTCTCCCCCTCCCTCTCCTCCTCCCGCTCCTCCCTCTCCTCCTCCCTCTCCTCCTCCCTCTCCTACTCCCTCTCCACCTCCCTCTCCTCCTCCCTCTCCTCCTCCCTCTCCTCCTCCCTCTCCTCCTCCCTCTCCTACTCCCTCTCCACCTCCCTCTCCTCCATGGTTGGTGCCATGGCAGGATAATGTGACTGAGTGGATTATTGGGTCATGGTGCTGGTGACCTGATTTCCCAATGGAGCCACACTATAAAATCACCATGAGTGCACACTGTCTCAATTCGGTACCTGTCCTGACATGACCTTAGAGGTTGCCAGGATGTAAAACTCTACCAACCAACCAATGTAATAATTAGAATTGAAATTATATCGCGAAATACATCTCAGGGGTTATACACATACTGAACCCTGCACGGTGCCATGTGGGTCTGTTGTTGATGTGGTTGTGGTGCTGTGCTGTCTGTGGGAAAGTATGTATATACAAGACCCCTTGCTGCTTATCGGAAAGAGTAGCCTATGCGGCGGGCAGCAGGTTTTCTCCAAAGAAATATGTCAGAATGACCATATATTTGACATCCATAGCCGATGATCTGAAAATCAATGTGCTCTAGAGGTGTCATTAAATAAAACAAGCTTTACTTTGATTTGGTTGTTATATATGTGTTGGTATAGCACGCTCTCTGCTTAGTTAATAGTGTAGGGGGATGGTAAGGATTGGACCACGGTGCAAGTGTTGGGAGCGGTGTGCACGATGAATCCCAATGAGTGTCTGGGCCTGGGCCAGCAGACCCGGAGGGTGCCTCCTGCCCACAGGGTCATTACCTGGCATGTCGCGAGCTGGTCCTACTGTGTGCTGGTTACTCAAGTGTGGCGTGAATGGGATCTGGGCTGTAATGATCCTCCATTGCACCCGGAGTGGCTGTGCATATATGTAGTGTAGGCGGGAGGTGGGGGGTGGGGGAGGAGTGGTGCATGCACATACTGGTGGCGCCCCCCCCCCCCCCCAATGGATCTGAAGTTGACTGGGATGGAACAGTAGATGACTAGATCAAAGCTCCTCCAGTTGATGTCTGCATAGAAGGTCCCCAACCCCTACTAGCTGATGTCTGATCGAGGAGTTAGGGCTGAGGAGCAGATGGAAGTTTCCGGCATTATTATACTCATATAGTGGCTTATATAACATATACATTTGTGTACATATGTATGTGTATATGATGCATAATTAATTATGCCAATATATATAATGTAAAGAACAAAGATATGTATTACAAGGCCGCATTCATTTCTTGCGAACCTTTTGATTGTAGCGCCACCTTTGGCACCTGGACTACATAATGGTGAGAACAAAAAAATGTGTTACCTCTACAAGGCCACATTCATTTCTTCCAAAGCTTTCGATTATAGCACTACCATCAGAAGCTGGGATAAATAATGGTGAGAACAAAATATATGTTACCTCTACAAGGCCACATTCATTTGGTCCAAAGCTTTCAACGGTAGCGCTACCTTCGGAAGCTAGGATAAATAATGGTGAGAAGAAAAATATGTATTACCTCTCACAGGTCACATTCATTTATTGTGAACCTTTCGATTGTAGTGCCATTCTCTCGGCACCTAGAATAAATAATGTTGAGAACAAATATGTATTAATCACTACAACTTACAAGGCTGCATTATTTCTTGTGAACCTTACGATTGTAGTGCCACCATCAGCCCCAGGACAAATTAACAGGGCTGCTAGGTGTTTCTCACTGCACCCAACAATTTATATTTCTACATGTTTCATGCTATTGTAAAATGTCCCGATAATTAGACATTGGCTGATGTGTGAACTAGTCTATAGTGAAGTCCAATTGTTATATGAAAAGGTAAATGATATATAGAGCCAGAGGCATTAAGGTAGTATGTGGTGGTGGTGATCCTCTACTGAGTTTTATATAGACATTATGTAGTTATAGATAGTGTGAGAGGGGCACTACTTTTAGTGTGACAGAGCTATAGCAGCTCTGCTCACATACCTCCTCCCTCCAACTGTTATTTACGGATCACTGCACACCCATACACAAGATGGCACTGTAGCCATGAACAACCAAGGCTTGGATACAAGCATATTGAATGTTCAGGAGGAGCTGATCAGGTGTGACAGCCATCTTGGATTCATGAAACTATATAATAATAAACATGAGGGTCTACTCTACCTTTCTCTTGCCTGTAGTGATTTCATATTTAGCCTACCTACACAACCACAGCTGCCAACCGTCGACTTTACACAATGCTACTGGTACTGGCCTTGGCCCATCCATCATTTACAGTTTGCATTCTCAAGAAGTACTTCGCATGGTCAAATATCCCCCCCTGATCACTTGAATAGTTACTAAATCCTTCACTGTGCTTATGGTTCTTGTATGCATAACACCAGCATACCTGCGGGTGTTATGCATCGACTGGCATAATCCGATGATTTTGAGTTTCTGTCATTTTCTGAGATGAATATATTAGGCTGATCGTTATAATCTACCTTACTTTTAGTTTGAAGTAACTTTTATTTCAAGTGGCTAGCTTTTGAGATATTTGCAATGCAAACATGCCAAATTAATTTTGGCAAGCACGCCAAAACTCTGACACCATAGGCTTCTACAGTACAGGCTATATTAAATTGCCTCAGTATTCCCTTCTATCTGACAACAGATACTTAATGAGTGCATCAGTAACTAAGTTAGATATGTAGAATCAAATCTAAATAATTGTTTTGGTTTTGAAAATTTGATGATTCATTGGACTATGCAGCTTTAACCTACCCTATATGTAGAAACAAATCTAGGTCGTTGTTTTGGTTTTGGAAATTTGATGATTAATCGGACTATGCACCTTTAAATTTAGGTCACCATTGTATATATATATATTTTGTTAATGGTGTATGCAGGAGTATTCCTGGTTTTGGTGTAAGGAACATGATGACAATGAATATGTGACAGCTTAACCATGACCATACCCCACATTTTATAAGCAACAAATTAGGGTATCGGTAGCTCTGACCACACCCTACCAGTCCAGCAGCAAATGTCAGCCGAAGCATTTCACAGTGTTTCACACAATGGCAGAGACAGCTTTGTTGGCTTTCTGGCTTAATTACGTTAGGCACCACATGGAAAATGCAGAACAGAAGTTATCGCGGTAATCAGCTTATGTAAATATTTTTGCATGGGGGCGTTAAAACAGGTGTTTACATTAGTGTGAAAGCAGTTCTTATGGCAGGGAAGCAGGGCCTGGAATATGGTATGTGATGTTCTGTGCATCTCCTGTCGGGCCGTAACCAATGGGATGTAACCAATGGGATCTCTGCGATATGGCCAAAGCTGATTTTAGTTTTGCCGACGTGTGGCCTACTTTTGGATTTTTAGATTGTTTTTTTGAGTCCTGGCAACATCTAATGTCATATCAGAACCGATACCGACCTGTGACAGTGCAAACTCATGGTGAATTAATAGTTTTGCCCCATTGAGAGGCCAGGCCAGCAGCACCATGTCCTGAGATCCCACTGGCTCTATGGCACACTATCCCACTCAGTCACATTATCCTGACATTGAGCCAACCAGTCATTGATCTGTCCTAATAATGCAGAGTGCGCGGCTAGGAAGTGATAAGTATCAATTTTTAAATCATTGGTTTAATTCGATCTGGGTTCGAGCCCATGGGTTCGATTCAATGATGTTCCAAAATGGGTGGCAGACGCTCAACACCATCCCGTCTTGTTCGGGATTTCTAGGTGGCACGCATACATTTTTATCAGCAATGGAATAACATGATATTGGCTGTGCTACCCCAGCTGCACACACGCACAACCTGAATTGTCCTAGAATAATTATGAATTGCTACAAGCCAGTGTCACGCCTAGTTTGTATTTAAAAAGATAAGCACCGGACGCGGTGGCCAAATAGGTAGAGCACAGGCTTCGGGTGCGGGAGTTCGAATACCAACCATTCAAACCAATAGCTTATACATTTGATATTTGTTGCTACCTAGCCTAGTGCTCGGCATTAATAGGATAGTTCAAGGTCTGGTCAGCACAGTATAAGGATAATGTGGCTGTATGCGATGTCAGGTCATGGTGCCGGCAGCAGTAGTGGCGCAGCACTATAAAGTTGCCTTGAGTGTACCCTGTCCCAAGTCGGTGCCCATCCTGATATCACCTTAGATATTGCTAGGAACAGCCAAAACAACCGACAATAATTACATTGCATAGTGTAATATGAGATGGTACGCAGCTGCGTATCTGTGTATCTTGAAGCTAGGCCCCCACCGATAGAACTGGTTGCTAAAGGTTAGAGCAACACTTCATTCAGTTCTAATTCTGCACCTCTTCCTGCTTCCTATTTCAGTATGCAGTGATGGTATGGTATGCAGGTATTGCAGGTATAGCAATACCTCAGGGAGTTTAACGCCCCTGCCCTGCTGAGTTGTAAACCACTGCCTTGTAGTACAGGTTCTTGACAGAACCGAAGGCTAAGGAAGCAAACCCTAAACAGAAAACCATATCACTGTGGCAGCATTAAGGGTGGTCGATGTATGGAACTCCCAACATCTCTTGACCAGCCACTGCAGGGACAAATAGTTTTGCGCCTGTCTTGACATGTTCTTGCCGCTGTGAAACCTCTATTTGCTCCCGGAGAGAGTGCCGCTGGTAACTTGCAAAAGCCAGCAGCACTTCAACACTTTTGCAGGCAGCTTTCATGAAATGTACATACCATCAAGAGAAACCTGAAGCTGAGAAACATTAAGACCGACTCATGGACATCACTCTCACAGCAGAGAGCTAAATGGTGAGCGGCAGTCAAGTAATGAAAGCAGTCTTTGTTGCAATGCGACCGACAGCATGATGATGATGATATTCAGTAGGCTGTGGGATTTGAACCCCTAGGTTTTGAGCCATGGCATAGTACCAACAAATGACTTAACAATTGATACCTTTGCCACCTAACCTAGCGAAAGGCATTACTAGGATAGGACATGGAACAGTTGTATGAGGATGACCAATTCTGCGCGATTAAAACTTGTCCTGCTTAATTAACTAATGTGGAAAAATACAACAATTACCTTTTTTTTCTTGAAGATTTATACTGCCCATCATGGATAAGTGAGAAAGATTTATTTTCACCATTAGACAGTTTGTCGATAGAAAGCCCAAGCCTACACTTTTACCGACCTAAGGGATTTTTAACCTCCCACACCACATAGACATAGTATGAGAGCAACCAGCCTTTGATGACACTGTAAGTTTTACACAGAGGTGGGGGGGGGGGGCATGGGGAATCAATCCAGCAACCTTCAGTTTAGGAGTCTGACCTAGAAAAAAGTGAGACACTCTAACCACTCTGCCACAGAGGACAAACACCACATACTTAAACCTGGAGAATTTGATTTAAGCATACATCTTTCGAAATCAAAACAATTACTTGTCTTTGATTCTACATATCATAGTTAGGTGCACATATTAAGCATGTGTCATAGCGTAGTGGGAATCCTAAGTCAAGTTGATAGAACCTGTGACTGTTGAACCCTTATCATGTCAGAATCGTTATGTCCATGCCAAGATTAATTTCTCAAGTTTCATTTAAAATATCTTTAATATTAAAGCTGCATAGTCCGAGGAAGCCATACAATTTTCAAAACCAAAACAATTATCTACATTTGATTCTACTTATATAACTAAGATACTAATGCTCTTATTAAGCATTTGTTGCCACATATAAGCGAATAAATGCTGAGCCAATTTAATACTTTTTTAAACCCCCCACAACGGTTACTGCAGAAGTCTATGGTGTCAGACTGTTGGCATGCTTCCCAAAACTAATTTTACACATTTATTCTTCAAATATCTCAAATGCTAGCCACTTAAAATCAAAGTTACTTCAAACTGAAGTAAGCTAGATCATAACAATCAATTTAAAATATTTATTTCAGAAAAGTGACATAGTGTCTTGTTCAAGGGATGGGAAGCGCACAATAGGTGGGTATGTAAGGGAAGGGAGGGGTTTGATGGGAGGGAAGGGAAGGGGGGACGGGAGAGGGGAGGGGCTAGGGGAGAGGGGAGCGGAGAGGGGCGAGGAGGGATGAGATGGGGCAGGTGGCAGGGACGGGAAGGTTGTTGGTTGTTAGTTTTACGTCCTGACAACATCTAAGGTCACACCGATAAAACAACTTTAACCATTTATAACACAGGTCCTTCAAACTAAAGTAAGGTGCATTGTAAGGATCAGTGCAATATATTCATCTGAAAACAAATGGCAGAAACTAAAAACCACCGGATTCTACAATGTTGAGAGCTATCATGTAATGGGTGCGCTGACAAGGCATGTAAGTAGTATATGGAAGCTGTTTGTTTGTTGGTGTTTTACGTACTCGCAACAGCTGAGGCTATATCAGGACGGGTACCGAATTGTGACAGTGCGCACTCGTGCCGACTTTATAGTGCTGCCCCACTGGGAGACCAGGCCGCTAGCACCATGACCTGATACCCCACTCAGTCACATTATCCTGACACTGAACCAACCAGTCCTTGCCCTATCCTAATAACGGTGAGCGCCTGGCTAGGAAGTGGCATGTATCAATTTTTAAGTCATTGGTTTCACTCAACCAGGGTTCGAACTGACGAACCGATTGGTTCGGATCCCATGATCTCCCAAAACAGGACATGGATGCTCAACTTATTCGGCCATCCGGTCTGGTCATATATGGAAGCAATGGGTGCTATGAATTCCGATCTATTCTTATAGTTGCATAGTCCGATGAAGCATCACATTTTCAAAACCAAAATATTCACCTAGATTTTATTCTACATTTCTAACTTGGATATTCATACACATATTAAAACATTGTTGCGACATAGAACGGCATAGATAGTAAATGTAATAGAACATGTTATTGAATAAGCCTATGGTGTCGGAATTTTAATTGTTTGCACTTCAAATATCTCCAAAGTTAGCCATATTAAAATAAAGGTTACCGCAAAGGTAGATTATAACAATCAATTTAATATATTTATCTCAGTAAAATGGACGGACCTCAGAAGCATCGGATTGTGCATCTTTAATGCTGTATAATACGGCGAAATATTCACATTTTCTAAATCAAAACTCTCACATACAGATGCTTTTAAATATCCAACTCGTATTCTGGTGCACACTCCTCAGACAGTTATTGCAGTTTGGTGCCGGAAATACCACAATTGAGCTACTGTCTTACGTTGTCACATAAACCAAGCATATGCTCAGCATTTTGTGTGAATTCTATCATTAGTTTGTCATATTTTCAGCTTTTAACCCTGATTGTTATAGGTGTCAGTGAGCACTAACATTCAAATGCATTCTACTCAAGTGGCTGTATTTAATGGCCTTGCAACAACAATTTTTAATGTAAATAGCATGCAAGAGCTCTTTATCAAATCAGTCGTGGTGGCCAAATCGGTTGAGGCGGGCCTCGCATGTGGAAGGACAGGAGTTCAATTTCTGCTAAAGTCAAACCGACAACGTACAAAATTGGTACTTGTCGCTTCCTAGCCTGGTGCTTGGCATTATTAGGATTGGGGAAATGACTGGTTAGCTCAGTGTCAGAATAATGTGACTGAGTTGGATACTGGGTCATGGTACTGGAGGCCTGATTTCACAGTGGGGCAGCATTATAAAATTGCCATGCTTGTGCACTGTCCCAAGTCAGTACCCATCCTGATATGACCTCAGATGTTGCCAGGACGTAAAACTCGGAACAACCAACCGATATTATACAGTAGGTTTCCTGGAGGCAGTAGTTCATAGTGTTTCCCCCAATCCTCTGCAGCAGACATAGTTGGCTATAGTAATCCCCTCTCCCTCATTTAAACCTCGTCGCGCTATTCAATAGTGAATAATTTAGTTTGATCTATGCAACGCCCTTTGATCTCTGCATCGGAGGGATTTGTCCTGTCCCGCTACTGACTTCCTTCCTTGGATATGCCATACTTGAACATACTTGAACGTACTTGAACGCGCTTGAACATACTTGAACATACTTGAACATACTGGCATCCATACTTGTCTGTGATGTTAATTTGGGAATACCGTGGGTGAGCAGTGACGTCTGATTAAATTTTTGGACATGTTCAAATGAGTGCTACGTTAAATGTTGAATTTGCATTCGCGATGATAACATAGTCTTGCATACTGTAACATACTCTAGCATACTCTAGAATACTCTAGTGTGCTCTGGCGTCTCTAGTGTACTTGGACGAAGCCCTGGTCAGATACACATTAGTGGACATAACTGAACGTAGTTGAACGTAGTTGAACGTAGTTGACCGTACTGGCATCCGTACCATAAAACATCTATCCATACCGTAACTTATTTATCCGTACCGTAATGTATTCATCAATACCAAAACCTGCCATACCTTAACGTAGTTTAACATACTTACACCACGTTTGACCCACGTTAGCCTCCACTACATTCACCGACATTCAACTACGTCCACTAACGTGTATGTGACCGGTGCATTACTGTATCGCTGAATTGTATCTCTATATACATATACATATATGCATACATATATAGTCTATGCAGTTCAACCGCTGGGAACTGTGGCTCATACAAACCCAACTGTCCGTGTCAATCAGCAAACTTCCATGAAAGTAGTAACCAGCATTGCCCACAGTGAACACTAAAACAGCCTCACGGCATCCCCCAGTCTGACGTTTACACGGCCACTCAACAGGCCGACGCCGCATACATATTGCCCCCTTTTCACCGTGCCACCAACAGTTTAGAACTTGGACGCGCGCCTGTCCACCTGACAACCCAGAAGGGTTACTGCGCGACTCAGACAGCCGTGACACAACACCCTTCTGTTCGGATATACCGGTCGCGGTGGTCGAATCTGTAGAGCGCAGGCCTCGCGCGCGGAATGTCGGGAGTTCTGTTCCCGGGCGAATCAAACCAATGACTTATAAAATTGATACTTGTTGCTTCCTAACCTGGCGCTCGGCATGAATAAGATATGGCAAGGACTGGTTAGCTCAGTGTCAGGATAATGTGATTGTCATGGTGCCAGCGGAGGCCTGATTTCCCAGTGGGGCAGCACTATAAGGTCACCATGAGTGCACACTGTCGCAAGTCGGTACCCATCCGGATATGGCCTTATAAGTTGCCAGGATATCAAAGTCCTGATATATATATATGCATTTCTCGCATTAAGCCTGAGCGAGCTCTGGGAGTGAGTATAGGTGGTTTGGTGGGGCGAGGGGGGGGGGGTCGATGGGGAGGGTAGGAGGGAGGGGGCTTGAGGGCTCTTTTAGATCGCATTATTCACGACAGCCTAAAATGAAATCGACCCATTTTGCCTGGGAGGGCTTCGCTGGGCGTCGGTTGGCACTTTATAGCGGGGCAATGGTGGCCGTGCATTAGGCCGGGCGTTGATAGGTCAGGTCCTGACGGCCGGCCCCGCCGCACCGCCCGGTGTGCACGTAATCCAATTGTACCAGTACTAACCACGGGGCAGCCGACGGGGGGGGGGGGGCGGCGAGGGGGGCTGGGGGAGGGGGGGGGCTGAGGGGGTAGGGGGAGGAGAGAGGAGCGGTTGGATGGGAGGGATGGCATGGGAAGGGGGGGGGGGCAGGTTTGAAGGGAGGAATGGAAGTGGAGGGATGGGAGGGGGTATTTAGGGGATTGAGGGGAGGAATGGAAAGCGCGGCATGGGGGGGGGGGGGTGTATGGTCGGGAAGGGAGGGGTTTGAGAGGAGGGAAGGGAAGGGGGGACGGGGAGAGGAGGGATGGGATGGGAGGGGTGGCGGGCATGGGAAGATTGCTGGTTGTTAGTTTTACGTTCTGGCAACATCTAAGGTCATATCAGGATGGGTACCGACGTGTGACAGTGGACATTCATTATAGTGTTGCCCCACTGGGAGACCAGGCAACCAACACCATGACCTGAGTCCCATTATCCTGACACTGAGCCAACCAGGTCATGCCCTATCCTAATAATGCTAAGCGCCAGGCTAGGTAGTGACAAGGATACATTTTTAAGTCATCGGTTTGAATGCCACGATCAGGAGACGGACTCTCATCCCATATTCGACAATCCCATATGGATGGAGGGGAAGGATGTCGAGGGGAGTGTACGGAGTGGAGGGGAAGGACTGGGGGGCAGGAGGGACGGTGGACGTGGGGGATTTGGGAAGGGGAGGGAGGTTGCGAGTATTATTAGATCGGAGGGGGGACAAGGAAATAATTATATATATTTTTTTGGTAAAACAGTTTATTCATCAGCATATACTTCTTTTTTTTTTCAGCGCCGAGGCACTGGTCTTCCGGCCGTTTACATTACATTGTAAATAGGTAGATAAGTGGGTACTTAGATAGGGAGTGGGGTAATTGCAGGGTATGAGGGGATGGGCGAAGAATATATTGCGGGCCAGAGCGAGAGGAAGGCGGCAGGAAGGATGTGGAAGGAGGTAGATGGAGAGCGGGAGGGGAGAGGGAACGAGGGCAGAGGAGTGCAGGGGAGGGTATAGGGGGAGAGGGAGGGGTGGGAAATGGGAGAGGGGGAAAGAGAGGGAATGATGAGTTAGGGATGGAGGGTTGAGGGCCGGGAGTAGTGTGGGGCAAAGAGGTGTCGGGCAAAGAAGAGTGGGGCAAAGAAGAGTGGGGCAAAGAACAGTGGGGCAAAGAAGAGTGGGGCAAAGAAGTGTGGGGCAAATAGTGTAGGGCAAAGAAGTGTGGGGCTAAGTAGAGGTATTTTCTGGATATTACAATTTTGAGGGGCGGGGGAGGGAGCGGGGGAATCGGAGGGGAAAGGCTGGGGATGGGGCTGGGGCTGTGAATGGGGCTGGGGCTGGGTCGAGGCTGGGGGGCGGGGCCGAGGCGGGGGCCTGCTGACCGGGGAGAAGTTGCTCGAGGGGTGAAACCCGATCGGGACGGGTACGCAGGCCTGGCGGCAGTGCCGCGGCCGGAAGCGGGGAGGTCAGCAAGCGGGAATGAACCGGGGCTGGGGCTATGAACCCGGGCCGGGACTGGGACCGGGTTTGAAGGCCCCGGGGCTTGACTGCCCGGTTCGTCTCGCTTTGAGGTATAGACACTTTTGTTTAACTTTAAGTACCATTCTGCTCCTTACATTAAGGCTGATGAGTAAATGGAGACTCTCGGTGAACACCACTCTCCGCAGTCAGTCCACTCTCAATTCGATAACGCAATGTACCGAGTGCCGGCACTTGGGAACAGCAATGAATAAGCATGTTAGACTTCGCTGGTTTCCTGCTGGTGATACCTGAGACCAATGGTACAAAGCTTGGTTTTAAACTTTAACTGATCTGTCGCGATGAATTGTTTCTAACATTTCAATTCCCCAGCACTGGGCATACCCCTACCCACCCACCCTGCTACCATCCGCCCTGCTCCCACCCGCCCTGTTCACACCCGACCTCCTCCCACCCGCCCTGCTCACACCTACCCTGTTCACACCCACCCTGCCCCATCCCCCCCCTACCCACTCACCCTGCTCCCACCCTCCCTGATCCCACCCACCCTGCTCCCACACACAATGCTCCCACCCACCCTGCTCCCACCTACCCTGGTCCACCCACCCTGTTCCACCCCCCTACCCACACACCCTCCCACACACTCGCCCCCACATATCCGGCTCCCATACGCGTCTCCCACATACCCTGCTCACACCCACCGTGCTCCCAACCACAGTGCTCCCACCCACCATGTCCCACCCGCCCTGCTCCCACACACCCTGCTTTCAAGCACCCTGCTCCCACATACCCTGCTCCAACCCACCCTGCTCTCAGTCACTCTCCACCCACACACTCTACTCTCACACACCTTGTCCCCACCCACCCTGCTCCCACCCACCCTGTCCCCACCCACCCTGTCCCACCCGCCCTGCTCTCTCCCACCCTGCTCCAACCCACCCTGCTCCCACCCACCCTGCTCCACCTACCATGCTCCCACCCACGCCGTCCCATACCCCCCTACCCACACACCCGCCAAACACCCTCCTCCCACACACCCGCCTCCCACACACCCGCCTTCCACCGATCCTGCTCTCACCCATCCTGCTCCCACCCACCTTGTCCCATCCGGCCTTCTCCAAACCATCCTGCTCTAACTCAGACACCGCCACCCGCCCTGTTCCCACACAATCTGCTCATACCCATCCTCCTCCCACCCTGCCCCCACTCACTGTCCACCCACACACTCTACTCTCACCCCACACACCCTCCTGCCCCCACACACCCTCCTGCCACCCTGTCTCGCCTGACCTACTCCCACCCACCCTGGTTTCACCCACCCTGCTCCCATTCACCCTGCTCCCACCCACCCTGGTCCCACTCATCTTGCTCCCAGCCTCCCTGATCCCCCGCACCCTGCTCCCACACAAAATGCTCCCACACAAAATGCTCCCACACAAAATGCTCCCACACACCCTGGTCCCACCCACCCGGGTCCCACCCACCCTGCGCCCAGAGATATTGCTCCCACCCACCCTCCTTCCCGACGCTGACCCCTCTCACTTTCATTGGCCCTACCCAGAGAGCTGCTCCGGCCGGCTCTACCCCGGCCATACCCTGGGGATACCCCGATGGTAATTAGGTGGCTATGTTTCCGATATGGACATATTAGGAGGGCGAAAATAGCGGTGAATGGCCGGCACCCCCAGACGCTAATTCGGCGCACACAATACGGCATCTGGGCCACTCGGCACTGCAGACAGTCGTACAACGCTGCCCCCTGGCGGACGGTGCTCTCATTGATTTATCCCACCAGAGGGGGCAGTGCGACTAACAGTAACATTCTACCCACACCCACGGCGATATATACATAAACAGTAAGCCCGCTATCAATCGAGCGACCATGGGACAGACTTGAAAATGGTGCATTTAGGGAGGTTGTCGGTTTATGGATTTTTTTAAATCATTACAATGGTATTGTATGGGCGATCGTTTGGGACCCAAATAAATATATCCTACAAATTGCTGACAAGGGGCGAACAATTTTGACTATTCAATTACACTTTTTCTGGCTGTTTGTATGTGTTAATACTACCAGGAATAAATTAAAATTGCGTTTAGAAATCTCATTAAAAAACTAATAAATATAATCATTTAATCCAGATAAGCATTCCATTAAGTTAAAACTGCAATGAGATCGACAGCGGTGTTGATAATATCGGACATGACGCCCCAATTGGTCAAAGTACTGACTAGCTTCCAGTCGTGGGTTCGAACCTTGACTGAGACAAACCGATGCCAAATTTGATAGTTGCCACTAGCTACCCTGGCCATCAACATAAATAAATGTCTAATGGTGAAAAGAAGTCTATTCAGACTCATCCATAATAGGCAGTATACATCTTCAAGAAAATATAGGACTATGACTGGTTTAATTGGTATCAGGTTCATATGACTGTGTGACATATTAGGCCAGGGCACCAGTCGTCTGTGCACGTTCACACGTTTATGCATGTTCTGATAGAAACCTAGATGTTGCAAGGATATTAAACACCAACAAACAAACAAAACTGGTTAATTGCATTGAATATATAGTCCAACCTATTCCGCGCCACTACTCGCTCATCCCCCCTCCTCCTCCTATCGCTTCATCACCCTACCCCCTCCCATACACACACCCACACCCACCTCCACCACCACCACCTCCCTCCCATGCACTCCTCACCGCCGGTGGGCGATCGTGACACGACTAATATCACCATCAATTGGCTATCAGGTGCTGTTGTGGTGGCGGATTTGGGGAGCGTTTTGGAGTGTTGCTCAAGGCTAAGTGTGCCTATATAGCCCCGACTGCACTTTAACGCTGCTTGCCTGAGAGGAAACGGTCTTGGTAGTCGGTACGTGTGTGCGTGTGTGCGTGTGTGCGTGTGTGCGTGTGTGCGTGTGTGCGTGTGTGCGTGTGTGCGTGTGTGCGTGTGTGCGTGTGTGCGTGTGTGCGTGTGTGCGTGTGTGCGTGTGTGCGTGTGTGCGTGTGTGCGTGTGCGTGTGCGTGTGTGCGTGTGTGCGTGTGTGCGTGTGTGCGTGGTGCGTGTGTGCGTGCGTGGTGTGTGCGTGTGTGCGTGTGTGCGTGTGTGCGTGTTTGCGTGTGCGTGTGTGCGTGTGTGCGTGTGTGCGTGTTTGCGTGTGTGCGTGTGTGCGTGTGTGCGTGTGCGTGTGTGCGTGTGTGCGTGTAGCGTGTGCGCGTGTGCGCGTGTGCGCGTGTGCGCGTGTGCGCGTGTGCGCGTGTGCGCGTGTGCGCGTGTGCGCGTGTGCGCGTGTGCGCGTGTGCGCGTGTGCGCGTGTGCGCGAGTGTGTGCGCGTGTGTATGCATGTGTGTATGTGTGTGCGTGTGTGTGTGTGTGCGCGCGTGCGCGCGTGTGTGTCGGCGTGTGTGTGTGCGTGTGTGGGTGTGTGCGCGGCCATAACCGAACAGGGCAGGGCTGTAGCCAAGCCGCTAGGTGCTTGTGAGCGCGTCTGCGCATATGTGTGGGTTGTGGGAGGGTGGGCCGGGGGGGGGGGGGGTCATGGTGGGGATTTGATGGTGATGACGTGGATGTGGCTGGTGGAATGTGGGTGCCGGCTGTTGTAAGGGTCTGGATGAGAGATGAGAGGAGCGCTTGGGGATATGGGTGAGGTTAATGTGGTGCATCGCTGGTCAGGTTGTTGATGGTGCCATTGTGGCTACGGTGATGCTTCTGCCAGTGGTATCGGTGGTGGTGCCATTGGTGGTGCTAGTTGTAGTGGTGGTCGGGGTGCACCCATGGTGGTTTTGTGGTGCTGCAGCTGGTGGTTTTGTGGTGCTGCCAGTGGTGGTTTTGTGGCGCTGGTGGTGGTTGATGTGGTGTTGCTAACGCTGATGCTGATGGTGGTGGAAATGGTGGTGCTGGTAGGGGTGCTGGTGATGGTGGTGGTGGTGCTGCTGCTAGTGGTGCTGGTGCTGGTGGTGGTGTTGTTGCTGATGGTGGTGAGGCGCTGATGGCGGTGTAAATGATGGTGGTGGTGGGGAAATTGATGGTGCTAGTGCTGCTGATGGTGGTGGTGGGACTAGTGCTGGTGGTTGTGCTGCTGCTAGTGGTGGTGTGCTAGTGCGGGTAGCGCTGCTAGGTGTGCTGCAGGTGGTGTTGGTGGTGTGGTGGTGTGGTGCTGATGCTTCTGATGATGGTGTTGGTGGTGTACTGGTGCTGTGCTGGTGGTGGTGCTGGTGGTGGTACTGGTGGTGGTGGTGGTGGTGGTGATGTACTGGTGATGTGCTGGTGGTGGTGCTGGTAGTGGTGCTGGTGGTGTACTGGTGCTGTGCTGCTGGTGGTGCTGCTGATGGTGTTGGTGGTGTACTGGTGCTGTGCTGGTGGCGGTGCTGGTGGTGGTACTGGTGGTGGTGCTGGTGGTGGTGCTGGTGTTGGTGATAATGGTAGTGACAGTGACGCACCGGTAGGGCACCAATTGAATAGTTTTTTTTGGAGCGGTTCGATCTCCGCCCGAATCAAACTATTGAATTACAAATTCATACAGGTTGCTACAAAGCCTGACACTCTGCATTCCTGGGACTGGACACTGAGTCGTGGCATCGTGAAGACAAGTTGACAACATTAGAAATGTTCCCCTTCAAGTTCCATAATCCGATATTCTTTTATTTACTGCCATTTATTTTCCATAAATATATTTGATTCATCGTTATAACATGACCGTAATATTTGCATTTTGTTTGATTCGTGGTGGCGGAAGAGTTCCCCCTCCCCACTCGCTGTTCCTCCCGCTCCCCCTCCCCCCACCTCCCCGCGCCTCTCGGGCCTCCCGGCCGTGGCGCCCCTGTCTCATCTTCTCCCATGCCTCTTTGGTGGATGGCATTTCGGGGCTATATTCCTTTTCACAACCGTTCATGTTAAGCAGGACAAAATAAAGCAGGGTGTGAGAACAGAGTGTGTGGGAGGAGGGTGGGTTGTTGGCGGTTGGAATACGTATATATGACATAATGTCAAAAGTAAGTACCCGCGCGAATATAACCTTACATGTTGCAAGGATGTAAAACCCCAGCAAACAACGATCTACAGGGACTTGCAATGCCAAGTACCAGGGTTATGGTGGGAGGACAATTAACATATAGTGTATATGATTGTCTCGATTTTTTCAGTCCTTACCCTAGACAATAATTGGTAGTTTAATGGGTCTGTCACACTACGACGTAACGACATCAGCATAGGGAGAACGTGAAAATATATTCTACACATCAAACTTCTCGGCATAATATGCAAATTTGTGACGTCAATGCAGCATAGTTTGACATGAGCATAATGTTAGTAAAGCGTCGTGCCAATGAGTGAGGTCAAAGGAATTATTTATTATGTAAACATGAGGCTTGCGAAACCCCAGTGCGCGACATTAGCCTAGCGTGACAGTAACGGCCGCTTAGCATCCCTTAAGGTTGTCATGATGTGAGTCGACGTCGACCAACCGAGAGGCTAGCGTCAGTCCAACGTTGCCGGAGTGAGCCGCAAAGTCCTCCTCCCTGTGCGTCACTATGATGTAACACAACCTTGATCTAATGTAGCCGAAGCAGCCCACCCACACGCCTAACGTCGGCGTAACGTGAGTGTGATGTCACCCGAACGTTAGAGCATCACGTTGAGCTACGTCGAAAGTTTTGGACATGTTGAAAACCTTGACGCGCACTGACGTAACATGACGTAACGTGACCTAGCTCAACGTCAGTCTAACGTCAGCATAACGTAACCCAACATACCTCAACATAATGATGAAACGTGAGCTGATTGATTGATTGATTGGTGGTCGCTTTATGCCGTGTCGGCAGCATAGGCCATATTTACGGCGAGAAATGTTTGTTTCAAACCATTGCTTTTACATGTAAAAGCAGACAATCAATTACGTGCCAATAGCCACCAGCAGCACAGCACCAGTAAATTAGAAAGCTCACAATCATGTATTTGTGGTCAAGGGAAACAAATTCCCATAGAAAAAGACAAGTTTTATTAATAATTGATATAATCTATTTAGTAAACTATATGAGGTGGTACAGTCCAGCTGCCCTCAAAAAGGCTAAAATGTTTTCCTGTTTTACCTTAGTAAAAAGGTCAAGCATACTGTGTGCAGTGTAGAACTGTTGGCGCAGGGCCAACAAATCAACACAACTTAGTCAAATGTGTTTGAGTGTCAGTGGGGCCTGACACCCAATACATTCAGGGGTAGGTTCCCCCATGAGCAGAAAAGCATGTGTAAGCTACGAGTTGCCAATACGGCAGCGGCTAAGGACCACTTGGTCCCGCCGACCTCCCGCATGAGTCTGTGGTGGCTTTCCCACAGATGGTTTAATTTCTGTAAGATTATTAATGTTTTCATCCCACTCATGTTGCCATTTGGATTTTATGTGGGTGGCTATTAGTGGTTTCAGATCAGAGTGAGGGATCAGACACGGTTCAAGATCACAGTTCAGGGCCTTCTTCGCAGCCTGATAAGCTCGTTCGTTTCCTTGTATGCCGGCATGGCTAGGCACCCAGCACAGGTGGATGTCATACCCATCCGTGTCAGTTGGTTCATTTTATAAATGACCATTGCTAGAATAGGGTGATTCGTTTTCAGTCCAGCAACAGCCAGGAGGCAAGAGAACGAATCACTGTCTATACCATAGTTAGTGTGGTTGGATACCTCGATACACTCCAATGCGAGAAGGAGTGCTCGGGCTTCTGCAGTGAAAATCGAGCTCTGATCGGGCAAACGTGCACCAAATTTTATCCGTCGGCAGACTGCCACAGCAGCTATCCGGCTTTGGTCTTTCGAACCATCAGTGTATATGGAGAGGTGGTTTGCAAACTGGCCTTGAATCTCTGCATACAGTCCTTGGTACTCGAGTAGATGTGTCCCAGACTTCCTCAGTTCTGTGAGTCGGAGGATAACCGATCGCTTTCTCAATGACCACGGGGGGATGTTCTGGGACTTTGGCATCCTCCAACACATCCAAATCCATGCCCAAGGCCTCCAAATGAGGTTTCATTCGGAGCCTCAGTGGTCGGATGTAATTTGGCCTGGCTTCATACCTGGATTCGACAATTGTGTGCAGGATTCAATGCATTAGTTTTTATCTTGACTACATATTGCATGGCCAGTTTGATTCTCCTGTTGTTAAGTGACGGTTCATTGGCTTTGACATAAAGGCTCTGAAATGGTGAGGTGCGGAAGGCCCCAAGGGCCAGGCGCAGTCCCTGGTGGTGGATCGTGTCTAGCAGCCCAATATATGATTTCCTTGTGGAACCGTATACTATGCTGCCATAATCCACTCATGACCGAACCAAGGTTCTGTACACGGAGAGCAGAACATCTCTGTCCGCTCCCCACTCTGAGCTGGACAGCACCCTCAGAATATCTAGCGCTTTCAGGCATCTTGTTTTCAGGTACTTTATATGTGGCACAAAAGACAGTTTTGCATAGAGAATGAGGCCCAGAAACGTGAGCTACATCAGGCTTACATTGGCTTGTTACGTCGTAGTGTGACAGCCTTTTAGGTAATGACACAGAAGGGCACTTTAAAGCTGCATAGTCTGAGGAAGCATCACATTTTCACAACCAAGACAATCATCTAGAATTGATTCTACATATCTAACTCAGATACTAATGCACTTCCTAAGCATTTGTTGCTACATATAAGGGAATATTGAGGTAATTTAATAGGACCTGTTAATGCTAAAACTTACGGTTTCAGAATTGTGGCATGCTTGCCAAAACTAATTGTACTTGTTTTCCCTTCGAATATCTCAAAATTTAGTTGTTTAAAGTGAACAGTACTTGAAGCTAAAGTAAGGTAGATTATAACAATGTGCTTAATATATTTATCTCAGAAAAATAACAAAAGCTGAAAACATCATTCGATGCAACTTTAAATTCAGCCCAATGTTGGGTTGGGGGATGGGTGATAATATGTTGCAAATGACTCAAATACACATGCAATATCCAATCCCATCCTTTGTTTGTATACACTGTACAACACAATACTTTGCTGCAGGTTGGGGTCGAAGAAGGATATGCATTCCGCCTCAGACGTTACACCTATTAGGGACACCAAGTCTAGGCTGCGTCTGCCACTTTCTTACACTTGTCTGCCCAGCACATCAATCACACAGTAGCATATTAAAGGGCGTGTATGGATGGCAGCCAGATGGAAGCAGTCAGGCTTAGTATGCATAGCTGCAGGAGCCATTCTTGCTGCTCCAGGCCAGACTCCGCCCACACCATTTTACACCGGTAACCAGCAAGGTGAACAGGAAGTCCTCTAAATAGGCCTGCGACTGCGCATTAGTTCTTGGTACTCACACTAGTCTCAGTTATGACTGAAGTTAGCCTGGGATCTTTACCCCACGGGGACCTCTAGGCTAAGGGACCAACAGTGTACAAATGTAGGAGGTGAGGTAGATGGATAGTTATCTATCCATACCACATTCAAGGATGTCAGTGAGTAGCTCTACACTGGTCACCTCCTCACTGTTTACATAGCAATTCACCTGGAGAGCAGCAGCAGAGTAGCTAATTTATCTATCCAATCCACATTCAGGATTTCAGTGACTAGCTCTACACTGGTCCACCTCCTCACTGTTTACATAGCAATTCACATGGAGATCGGCAGCGGAGTAGGTAATTTATGTATCCAATCCACATACACGATGTCAGTGACTAGCTCTACACTGGTCCAGCTGCTCACTCTTTAGATAGCAATTCACAAAAAGATCCACAGCGCAGTAGCTAATGGTTTTCTCAAGCAATATCATTCTGCACTGGTCTGCAACGAAGTAACACATAGCACTTTACATTATTAAGATAAGGCAAGTACTGGTTGGTTCTGTGTCAGGATAATGTGACTGAGTGGGATATCAGGTCATGGTGCTGGTCACCTGTTCTCCCAGTAGGGGTAGCACTGTACAGTTGCCATGAGTGTGCACTGTCGCAAACCGGAACCCATACTGATATGATGGTAGATGTTGCCAGGATGTCAAACTCCAACAACCAACCAACCAACATTTGCGCCATAGTACTTTCGAGAAGGCGAGGCAGTGGAGTAGTCCCGAGGTACCACAATATGCATCTCCATTACAGGTCTACACTGGTTCCTGACACAATAGCACGTTTGCACCTTTGTAATTTGAAAACAGAACAAGAAGAAGCATGTGAGGCAGTGGAATAGCCAGCCCTGTCTGTTCCAATTTAAAACCCGGTCACATACAGGTTAGTGAAGGTAGTTGAACGTAGAGGAGGCTAATGTAGTTGAATGTAGTTGAACGTAGGTGAACGTAGTTAAACATAGTGCAATGAACCGGCATCCGTACTTCTACATGACGATTACGTGATAATAACGTCTGTGGGCCATGAGTTCCGATTTAAACTTTGTACATGTCCAAAAGTGCACTACGTTTGAGGCAGACATAGCCTCCATAATGATAATGTCCTCTAGCATACTCTAGGATACTCTAGTGTACTCTAGCCTACTCGAGCATACCCTAGCGTACTTTGACCCACACTATACCTTGGCCGTTCTGCCGTGGTCACATAGCCGTTTGTGGACAAAGTTGAAGTAGTTGAATGTAGTGGAGGGTACCGTAGTTGAACGTAGTTGAACATAGTTGAACGTAGTTGAATGTAGTTGGATGTACCAGGATCCGTACCATATCGTACCAGGATCCGTACCGTAATGTATGTATCCCTACCATTAGGTGGGTCATCAACCAAAACCTGCCGTGCCTTAACATATTTGAACATAGTGACAGCACGTTTAACCCACGTTATTCTAACTACGTTCAACTACGTTCACTAACGTGTATCTGACCAGGGCTTGAGACACTTACATGTCTTTCTCTATTTCTTTGCTACCAAACTAAGAGAATCACCCGTTATTGCAACTGACAGAGAGTAGGAGCAACCAGTTTAGTCCTACTGTCGCAGTCTGAGCTGCTCCCTCACCTTTCTACACTGGTCCCATTGCCACATGTGCAGCCACCATTACCATACCTAACATAGCAGAGGACGAGTGGAGTATCACTTGTTAATGCCCAGTCTAGATCCCATTACACCAGTCTACACTGGTCCGTCAGGGGCATGAGGGAAGAGGGGCCTCGTCGTGTGTGATTAGCCGTGCAGGGGAGTAGCTCTCGGTGTTCCAGTCTAGGCCGCACTGGCGGTGTCGATATAAAAAAGGCGGGCTGGGTGGGTGTCTAGGAGACAATGGAGTAATCCATGATGCTGAGGGTGGGGGTGGGTGGTGGCAGTGGGGGTATGGTGGGGGTGACCGATAGGCCCGTCTGACTGGAATACCGGACCCCACCCGTCCCCTGCCTGCCCCCTCACCTCCCCCTCACCCCCCACCCCTTCATCTCCCACCCCGCCACACACACACACACACACACTGGAGGAACACTGAGGAGGCAGGCCTTACACAAACTCCACACTCCAGATACAAACTCATGCAAAGTTAAAATTGAAATAACACTAAAAATACGGACAAATTTGGCGCCAAACCTAATTGGCTCACGGGCGATAATGAGGCGGTTTTGCACTGAGCTAAAGGGGGGGGGGGTCGTACATAAATGACGTCCGCACCTCAGTGGGGGAGTGGAAGGAGTGGGAGGAGTGTGGGGGGAGAGGAGTGGGAGGGGCGGGAAGAGTGTGGCGGGAGAGGAATGGAAGGGGTGGAAAAGGAGTGGGAGTGGTGGGAGGAGTGGGAGGAGTGGGGTGGGGGGAAGCTTGGATCAGTCGGAGAAAGTGGGGGATGGAGGATGCTTCTCGAAACAACCAACCGAACAAAAAGGTGACGACCGAATGATGGTGTCATCAAAACCAGGATGTGTTTCAGGCAGAAACTCCCCCCACCCCAAAAAATAAAAGAACCACTCCACAAAATTCGACAAATTGTGTATTGTAATTTATCGACGGCCCCCTAACAGGGGTGCTCTATTCATGCATTTTATTTGCTGAGGGTAGAGTGGGAGTGGGGATGGGAGTGAGGGGTGCGAGTGGAACTGGGAGTGGAAGTGAGGGTTGGGCTGTGGGTGGGGTGAGGGTGGAAGTGGAGGTGGAGGTGGGGCGTATATGGGTGGGTGGGGTTGGCTTGTAGTGTTGGGTGGGATATGTGAGCAGCTCGTGAAACTGGCCCGCCCCGCCCCACCCTGCTCCAACCCCTGCGCCCCGCACGCTCCGCTCCCTGCTCCAACCCCTCTGCCCCGCACCCTCCCCTCCCAGCCGCTGGAGGAGTTTTCCAGAGGAGACTGACGGAGATGAGGGTGGCGATAATGGGGGCGGGAGACGCCTGTCTGTCTCCGAGATAAGGACTGTGAGGGTCGGAGAGGAGGAAGGAAGTCCGAGAGGAAGGCGGTAAGCATTGCTTCGTGGCAGCGACACGGAAAAAGTTTCAGGTAAATCATCAGGTGCCTGTTCCTAATTCACGCCGCAAGACAGGCCGCGTCGCTCTTCAGTGCCCAGTTAGGTGCTCGCGCCTGGAATAATCGATTTTAGGACGGTTTGGCAATGGCGGCGGCGGGGGAGCGGGTGGGATTTGGGGTTATACAACGTGAGGCAATGGTGGAGACAGCAACAATGGATTACATAAGATTGCTAATGGTTCCAAACTGTATTTGTAAAAAATAAAATATTAAAATAAAAAAATTAATGGCGGTGACAGCAGCAATGGATTACATAACATTGCTTGTAGCTGCCACCAGAATGACATCCCTGATAATAGTTAAAAGGAACATAGGCAATGTGGCATGTATTTACCTGCATTGTTAGCTATTGAGCCCTGGGTAGACATTTGCATTTTGTAACCAAAGGTCAAGGTGAAATATGATACTGCACAACTAAGAGAAAATAGTACCCAATGGATAGATCCATTTAGAAATGTAAACTTCACCAATAGGCTAATTAATTATGTTAAGGTATTAATTTGAGTGACAATGTTGCATTAAACTCCTATAAATAAGATACTTTGCCATATTTGATCTGTAACTGCACCTGAGTAGGGATACATACCATGTGGGAACTATTTGTCTGGTGGCCATTGTTCTAAAGCAAAGATGTCATAAAGAACTGTAGGTTTGTGTGTTTGTTTGTTTGTTGTTGTTTTACGTCCTAGCAACATCTAAGGTCATATCAGGATGGGGGTGGAACTGTAGGAAAGAATCTCTATCTGCATTGAACCATCCGAGGTTCCACAAGGTCGCAACAAGTTTTCACGGTGTAAATGGGCTGTGACATTAGGGTTATTTGCGGGAGCGTACGGCGGCAGAGCAGCTTTACGTCATATACGTCGGCATACGCCGGCATACGCCGCCATACGCTCCGCATACGCTACGCGTATGCTCCGCATACGCTCCACATAGGCCGTCATGTGCCGGCTTATGCTGGCCTATGCGGCTGTACACCGCCATACGCTTTCTCCCGTCCGTCCATCCAAATCTTTTTGTGCATGCTCAAAAATCTCGACCTACGGGGGCGTATGGTTCTTACGCTACTCATACGCTTCGCATACGCCGGCATATGCTCCTCGTACGCTGGGGGTACGCCGGCATATGCTAGGGGTATGCCGGCGTATGCTACTCGTACGGTCAACTTGCATCATGGGCATATCTCAGGCATATCTGGGGCGTATGCAGCATACGCAGAACCTACGCATTGCGTATGAGAGCGTATTGGTAGCATATGAAAAGCATATGCGTAGCGTATGGCGGTGTATGCCCGAGCTATGGTCTCGGTATATTAAGGCGACCCACACCATTCCTTCGGTCATTCCTGCTCTGCTGCTCGTACAGGATGGATGCCCTGGCACTGCAAGTACAGTTCCAGCTTTTCTACAGAGTTGCCCTTTATGACCATGAGCTTACTCTATACCTCATGGTTCTTCTGGTGTCCCGTATCGAGAGACGAAGGAGGAGGGAGCGGCAGCGACGATCAGTGTGGGTCAGACCCTGGATTGGGAGGCGGCCACAGTTTGGCTTGTTCGACAAGCTGATGGTCGAGCTCCGCAGCGAGGACACCGCATCGTTTGTGAACTTCATGTGGCTGCCTCCCCAGTTGTTTGACGAGATTGTGGGACGAGTGCGACCGAGGATCGCCAACAAACGGACCACATTCAGGGTGCCGCTCGACCCGGCGCTGAAAATAGCACTTACTCTGCGGCACCTGGCATCTGGCACAAAATACTCCTCCATGAAGTTCGGGTGGAGGGTGGCCCACAACACACAGTCGCTGATAGTGCGTGAAGTCTGTAAGGCCATCGTCGACGATTACATAGCCGAGGTCATGACGTGTCCGACGACTCCAGAAGGGTGGCGTGCCGTCATGGACCTCTTTTCAGAGAGGTGGAACTTCCCCCATACTTGTGGCGCTCTGGATGGGAAGCACATCGCCTGCTGGTGCCCTCCAAAGAGTGGGTCACTCTACTACAACTACAAGGGCTTTTTCTCCGTGGTCCTGTTGGCGCTTGTAGATGCGGATTACAAATCTATCTGGGCAGATATTGGCGGTTTGGGCTCCGCGTCCGATGCCCAGATTTACAACGCCTCCGAGCTGAAGGCGGGCACAGAAGGTCGCACCATCGGTTTTCTGAACCCTGAACCGCTCGTCCACGGCCAGAAGGATGTGCCGTATTTTCTGATCGTTGACGAAGCCTTTGCCCTGTGGCCGACCATGATGAAGCCGTATGGCAAGAGTGGCTTGACCAATGATGAGGGACTCTTCAACTACCGGCTTTCCCGAGCTAGGAGAGTGGTGGGGAATGCCTGGGGAGTCCACTGGTGGGGTTGAGGCTGGTATGCCTGACTTGCAGACACACAAGCAGGTGCAGGAGCAGGTGCAGGAGCAGGTGCAGGAGCAGCCACACAAACCACCGGTGCCACAAATGTTCCTTCCTCCTCATCCTCCAGATGGTGTGACACCAGGCGGTTGAGTGCACCCCAAATGGACACAAACCACTCCTCTGGCATCGTGAGGATCATGTCCCGCATATAATTGGCGAATGCCACTCGCTTCATCACCGTCAGTGGAGGTGGAGGAGGCGGCGGCTGCATCACCTTGAGGATGTCGGCAGACTCATCGGCAGACTCATCGAACCTCTTGTGGATGGCAGCGAGGAGGTTGTTGTTGTTGACTGGGGCAGATCGCTTCCCTTTCCCCTTTCCCCGCTCTTGGGATGTAGCGGGAGGAGTGGGTGGAAGATCCTCGTCCATCGCCACCTCCACATCGGTCCCGACATTCGCCTCCATGCTGAGATCGAGCTGCGGAGCCGCGACAGGAGTGGCCAACTGCAAGACAAAATCATAAAATAACATAAGTAACATGAATGCAAATCTATATTTTGACAAAAGACACGACAAGTCAACAGTAAATCAAAAATATATAAAGTAAAAATAATTAACGTTAAATGCAAACATGGATTTATAAGGATTATATCACGATACATCTATTGTCAATATCTCGATTTAAGAACAACTACACAACAACTCAACATTAAAGAAATAAATAACATTAACAAATTACTAGAATATTAGATGTTGCTAGGACGTAAAACAACAACAAACAAACATAAATACAACAAAAGCATAACATAACAAACTTAGAATACGAGCGGTTTTAGAAGAATACTAATGGCCGCACTTGTCAGAACGATAAAAGATTATCTACTTACACTCCTGCAGGGCACCGGTCAGTGACGGACGATAGACCGCAGGAACCCAAACTTGCGCATGATCCACTGCTCCCGCTCAGTCAGGTCAGCGGCTCCGTCCCCACTCTTTTTCTTGTGGAGCCGCGTGTTTGTGTTCCTGAGTGACTTGAACCACTTCTGGAGATGGACTGTTGTGGTCCCCAGAAGTGTTGCCTGGTCCTCCCACATCTTGGCCTTTCTGTCTGAGTGGCGGTAATCCGTGAGCTTCATGTTCCACATGATGGGGTTCTCCTGGAGGAAGTCCAACATTTGATCCTCCTTGAAGACCGACAGAGAACAGTCGCTCTTCTTGGCCCTCCATCTCTTTGACCTACAGATGCCACCGGTGCTGGTGGATGTGTTGGAGGCGGTGGTGGTGGCGGAGGCGGCGGAGGCAGCAGACGACGCCCGTGAGCTGCCCTGAGAGGCAGGAGATGGCGAGCTGGAGCGGGGATGCCAGCGTTGCGTCGTCGACCTCTCCACTTCCATCTCCAGCTCCTCCAGTGGATAGTGGTGTTCTGGAGAGTGGTGTTCTGGAGAGTAGTGTTCTTGAGAGTGGTGTTCTGGAGAGTGGTGTGGAGAGTGGCGAGGTGGCGAGGCAGGTGAGGAGGCTGGTGATGGAGAGCATTGTAACAAAGTCTGCCTCTTTCTGCCTCTCCCATGGCCTAGTCCTCCTCCTGTAGTTACAGCAGCTCTGGAGGTTGGTGTAGTAGCAGTAGTACTGGTAGTAGTAGTAGTAGTAGCAGTAGCAGAAGCAGCAGCAGCAGCAGTGGTGTTCCTCTTAGCAGGCATGGTGGCAGAGTGAGGGGAGCCTGTTGCTGCAGGCTATATATACCCAGGAGCCACCAAGCGGCGGACCGCGGTGAGATAACATAGGTCGCGCATAGTTTTCGCGCATAGGTTTTGCATACGCTCCTCATACGCTCCTCATATGCTCCTCATACACTCCTAAAATAATCATACGCTCCTCATATGCTCCGCATATGCTCCTCATACGCTCCACATGCCAATCAAAACTGTCAAAAAATGTCGCAGCACACTCCCATACGCTCCTCATAGGCTCCTCATATGCTCCTCATATGCTCCTCATAGGTCCCCCATATGCTCAAATCCACCCAAAAGTTCACCGAAGGTCATCATAGGCCGGCACCCGCACGTCTTACGTATGTTTTCAATACGCCATAATGTGACAGGGCCTTTACTGATTATAGCATACATCAGTCAAGAACATGTCATTGTCGTGTGTGGTAATGCGGGCACCCCTTACATTGCGTGTGCTTCCTTGTGGTAGTAGTACTAGTATTTGTAAAAGAACATAACAAATAAATAAACATAAAAATAACAATAAGAAATACTCCGTAAAACAATATAATGATTAGACTATTGGCTAGTTGTTGGAGTTTTACGTCCTGGCAACATCTCAGGTCATATCAGAATGGGTAACGACATGAGACAGTGCACACTCTTGGTGATTCTATAGTGTTGTCTCACTGGGAAACCAGGCATCCAGCACAATGGCCTGATATCCAACTCCATCACACTATCCTGACACTAAGCCACACTATCCTGACGCTGAGCCCACCAGTCATTTGCCCTATTCTCACAATACCAAGTGGCAGGCTCGGAAGCGAAAAATATACATTTTAAAGTCATTGCTTTTACTGGATCCGGCTGGAGTCATTGCTTTTACTGGAACCCATGAGTTCGAATCCCACGATCTACCAACACGGGAGACGGACGCTAAAGACATTCGGCCAACCCGTGTGGTCACAGGAGTCTGTGTGTGGTTACTTACATGATTATGCAGAATCTGCCTCCTCGAGAGTATTCCTAATTACTCTAATCGATTTCAAACGGGTAATCTGCAATTGTTTGTTTGTTTGTTGTTGTTTTACGTCCTAACAACATCTAAAGTCATATGGAATGACACTTATTAAGCCCGCTCATTTGTATACGCCTACATGTTGCTTAAGGTCACATTTAATATTGACATAATTAATGTACATAATTAATAGTACTAAACCCTATTATCGTTGTCTACTTTCTATTTGATGAGAAGTTAATTAGATAAATCTGAAATTTAAACTAGCTAATTGTTGCCGCGAGCATATAGTGGTCAGTTTATACTTGGAATATGTCTTAAACCCTTCCCGGACAAAGAGAACCCCCACCCCCCCACGCCCAACCCCAAACCCTTCCCTCTCCAAACAAAAACCCAACCTCCACCCCCCCCAAAAAGTCAACAAACACTTTTTATAAAAGACAAACAAAATCCCTCCCCAATGAGCAATATAAATCAAACAAAATTAAACATAAAAAAACACAACCCACCCCCTAACAAAAATTAAACGCACAAAATGTCCACAAACACCACAGAAAAAACAGCAAGGTAAATAAATAAATACGTAATTAAATAATAAAGAAAAAAAAGCAACACCCGACCCCCTGAACAAAACACACCCACAACATTTCCACACACTCAAAAAACACCCGAAAAGGCCACCGGTACGGACAACACAAACAGAGTAATAATGCATGACTTTAAAGTCGGTAGCTATCACGTTAACCAGCGCTTACAATACAGCCACCCGAAGCGAATCGATTGTAGATGGCGAGTAAGTCGCAACTTTAAGAGCTGTGGAGATCGACATTTGCAAACTGGGTCACAACACAATCCCGCCCTGCTCGTCGTATTGGTTGGTGGGCGTGTGCGGCTGGCCACTATAAACTACAATCAAAGGTCACAGCAGTTGAAGGTCGTTGACGTTGAAGGTCATGGCCGTTCGAAGGTCACTGGCCGCTGAAGCCATTGCTGATACAGTTTGCACAACCCTTTTTCCATGGCAATTGACATGTTGCTTTGTAATTATTGCGTCGGGGATGACTGACTGATAGCCAGTCATCCAAGTTGCCAGTAGCTACAATGCCAGGTTCATGGGCAATGCAGGGGGAGGGGGTGTCTTCTGGTTGCTCGTTTTTTAATGGCGGAGAGAGGGTGAATTAAATTATATATTTTGTAATTGTTAATATTATTGTTATTATTCTTCTTGTTAATTAGGGAAAGAGGTTGTATCTGGGTTATAAATCAGTGCAGTAGATTGGTTGGTTGTTGGAGTTTACGTCCTTGCAACATCTAAGGTCATATCCGGGTACCGACTTGTGACAGTGTGCACTGATGGTGCTTTTATAGTGCTGCCCAATTTGAAGACCAGGTCGCCAGCATCATGACCTAATATCCCACTCAGGCACATTAGCCTTACACTGAGCCAACCAGTCCTTGCCCTATCCTAATAATGCCGAACACCTGGATTGGGAAGCGACAAGTATCAATTTTTAAATCATCGGTTTGACTCGATCACGTTTCAAACCCAAAGGTTTGATTCGAATCCCACGATCTACCAAAACGGGAGACGGACGCTCAAGTCATTTAGCCTTCCCATCTGGTCCAGTGCAGTAGAGAAGCATGCACACGTGGTGTGGTTGGACGGCCATATAGGAGGGTGGGCAGAGCAGAAGTTAATGAGGGGGCGTGATAGTGACCAGCAGTTGAGCCGGTACCGGTGTAGCAGGAAATCGCAAACCCTGTAAATCGCAAACACCCCACTTGTGATTTCCTAGGAAATTGCAAACTCCCATGCCATATATGGGCATGGGGCTTTTGTGCGATTTCCTACGAAATGACATATCCCCCTGGAGATCGCAAACCCCCCATTCTCGATGTCGGACATCCGGCCACCTATGCTACTCCCATAGAAACAACATTAGAACTACCCTATCTATCACAATGATTTCTGCTTTTTGGTGCTTTGAAAGCAAATTTCTCTTGTTTCTATTAAATAGTTCAGATCTTTCTCTATAATTTCATGTTCAGCTTTTTTTTTATCAGCCAATTGGAAGTTCTTGAATTTATTTGGCGAAAATAGTTTTTGAGGCCATGATCTGGTAAGGCTAACACTGGCACTGACACTCAGAATATCCCAACTTTCACTATTATCTCTGTTTTTATTACTTTCAGATAAAATTGCTCTTAGGTTAAATTAAATACCTCAGATCTTCCTCTTCAATCGCGCATTGAGATATTTTTAATCGATTCGATGAAAGTTTTTTAAATTTATTTTACAAAAATAAATGCTCCCCATAGACATAGCATTGCCGCAGCCCACATCACGGCGTATTTTACCCTTCGTGGGCTAGTTTCCGCGCTTGTGACGTCATGCCGACATCGAGAATTCGGCGGCGGCGGCGATTTGATTACTTTACGTTCGTCGATTCGAAAATATAACTGTTAATATCTCCGCCGTTACGGCAGTAGCCTTAATAACGCTTCGAATTTAGGGTTAAATTGGTCAAATTTCACTTATTTGGTAGCTAATTCTGTTAAATATGATCGCAAACCCCCCATTCGGCGGCGGCGGCGATTTGTTTACTTTACGTTCGTCGATTCGAAAATATAACTGTTAATATCTCCGCCGTTACGGCGGTAGCCTTAATAACGCTTCGAATTTAGGGTTAAATTGGTATGGAACGCGACGTCGATTTGTTTACATTACGTTCGGCGATTAATATCGCCGCCAATGCGGCGGTACCCTTAATAACGCTTCGAATTTAGGGTTAATTTAATGAAATTTCACGATTTGAGTATGTAATTCTGTTAAATATGGTCGCATTGAATAGATTTGGCCCGAATCGGTCCCAAAACACAGGGGGGTTTGCGATTTCCAGGGGGGGTTTGTGATTTCCTAGTAAATCGCAAACCCCGGGGTGTGCAATTTCCAGGGGTTTGCGATTTACTGCCACACCGGTACCGGTGTAGCAGGAAATCGCAAACCCTGTAAATCGCAAACACCCCACTTGTGATTTCCTAGGAAATTGCAAACTCCCATGCCATATATGGGCATGGGGCTTTTGTGCGATTTCCTAGGAAATGACATCTCCCTCCTGGACATCGCAAACCCCCCATGTTTGGCAGCCTTTATCCTAATGAAAACATCTTTGCCATAGTCCAGTTCCTAATTCCGACTGCACATGCACTGAAAACGGCCCCTATTCACACATGTTGACACTGTGGCCATTCTAAATGCCAGGTAAAGAAGTGCGGCAATCTCCTGGTATTATCACTTAGTTTCAGGATTGGCAATGTAAACAATTTTGTTAGCAAAATGGCGTTTTTAGTTCCAACTTCATTCACTGCATACAGTAAATAGAACCGTTTTAATATTCAAAAAAACGCCATTATGACACTCTGTCTGTCCGGCCTTAGCCCGGGGAGCACACCGACGAAGGCGGTCAACCATCGGCGGGACGAGAGGCGGCGGCGGCCCGCAGCAGGCCCAGGAAATTCACCCAGAAATTATTATAGAAAATAACACTTAGGCTCGCCTTAGGCGGAGGGCGAAATAGACAAACGGTTATAATACAAAACATATATAATATTTTCACTGGAAGTAAATACTGGGTTCGACCCCCTAGGTTGGCTCAATAAGGTAGTTACCGGTGTAGCAGGAAATCGCAAACCCCTGGAGATCGCACAGCCTGGGGTTTGCGATTTCCTAGGAAATCAGAAACCCTCCCTAGAAATCGAAACCCCTCTTGGTTTGTAGCATTTTGTAATATTCAACTAATAATATTTATCCATCATTTAAACCATTATTTACTAGTGTATTAGTTGAATATTATAAAGCTACTGATCGACCCTCTCCCTACATCTTATAAAAATGTATTTTATTATTCCCTTAATCCTCTGGCTCTCCTCCCACCCTTTGCAGTGTGTTATGTGTGCTACCTGCAAGAGTCTAAATCCAAAACAGATTAAATCCAAAACAGTGTAACCGCTGTCACAGGTAAGGGACAGACTAGATAGTAATTTGTTTGATATTGCAATTTGTACCTTTATTCGGAAGGTGGTTACGGTGTTGGGGTGATCGGCTGCTTAAGGCCTGCCAGGCAGGACGCCCTTAATTACATATAGAATAATCGAATATCAATATCAAGTTGACAATAGCGGTTAATATACTTAAGGACTGGAGATTAGTGAAAGACGCAAGGAACGTTCCAATCACTTTTAAGAGCTCACAACTTTATTCATGTTGCTACCAGTACAATCCAGGTTATTGAATCACGATCGATACTAATAAATACATCCCCTCCCAGTTTATTAAGTTAGAATAATTCAGAATTCTGACAATTAATGCCTAAATCTCATCTAAAACATCGGAGCGTGCAGAAACACGTCCGATGGGTCTGAGCCCGAACGCCTGACCTTCCACCGTTGCTAGGAAAGTCACAATCTGCATCTCCTAGCAACGCGTTACTGCAGTGAACCCTGCCCTGCATTTGGTGGCCAATGCGGGCTCGTCTTGGCGAGCACACGCATTCCAAAATGCGGGTTGCTCGGCCCAAGCCCACAACGGTCACAGCTCGAGCATAGTCTCGCCCACTTCAGTATGTCTGGGGTTTGACATCCTAGCAACAGATAAGGTCATTGGGTACCGCTCTGTGAGAGTCCGCATTCATGGCGGCTTTATAGTGTTGCCCCACTGGAAGATCATCATACTGGCACTATGACCATAAAGCAGAAACTCAAAACCATAGGATTACGCAACTTTAATGAATGCGTGTATTCCACTCTGTACATCGTAAATAGGTTTCACGTTTAATTTACGTTCCATAGATTTTAACCATGTCATTAAAACAAAAGATACAACAAATCCAATCCTCCGTTCTGGCAACTTCAACATTTGAGACGATTTTGTAAAATGACGCAGCAAGAGACAATGGCTGTTACTAGTGTTAGTACTATCTGATATCGGCGCCATTCACAGAGCTACTATCAGCAGACCTCTACCCTGTCTATCTTCTAAGGGAACCCGCTAAGGCAAACCAGATGCACAAGGCAATGACCTGGTGACCCCACTGGGGCCTTTACCAGACTTCCCTGCGGACTGGACTGCAATGCCCCCTGGTGGTGGAACAGGGGCTGATCAATGTGATGAGGTTGTGATGGTTAGAGGAGAACCAGGGCTTGGATTGCGGCAACTTTGAAGCACATCATGAAGATTTTGGGTTAGGTTAAGATGGGTGAGGTTAGGGTGGGTTAGATTAGGTTATGGTGGGCTGGGTTGGGCTTGGTTGGGTTTGGTTGCCTTTGGTTGGGTTGCGCTTCTAGGTTCAATGGTGACCCGGAAGTATTGCGCGAAATGGTACAATTTCGCCATGTGTCTCTTTTTGCTGTTGTGTGTGTACTTTGATGTGTGTGTGTGGGGGGGGGGGGAGGAGTAGTGGGTTGATGGGTGGTAGCGGTGATTGTTGGTGGAACGGGAGGTTTTACTTATAGGGATGCGGGAGGTAACAGTAGTAGATGGCGCCATATAGCGAGGTATTGATGTGAGATCAGGGGAATAAAGGAGAAGGGGGAAGGGATAAAACGTGCCTATAGGGCAGTGGGGAAATCACGTGACCATACAAAGCAATAGTGACGGGCGGGAATGTGTGGGAGGCTGACAATGGCGGTCGCGTGGTGGCGGAGGAGCTTACGTCTCTCCTCTACGAATATGCTCTTTTCTCTGTTTCAAGGAAGCAATAGCGAAGAATAAGATGTTGGAGTGTTTCCGAGAAAAAAGACACAGATGAAATGGGCTTCACGACAAAAGAAAATCACTTAGGATATCTTATAAGAAACTTCGATAAAACGCTAACCGAGTACATTTCCGCCATAGGAACACCCACATTGAAAAATAGCCGTTGCGCATTTCCGGTTGTTCATTTCCGGTTGCGCATTTCCGGTTGGACTTTTCCGGTTGTGCATTTCTGGTTGTGCATTTCTGGTTGTGCATTTCTGGTTGTGCATTTCTGGTTGTACATTTCCAGTTGGGTATTTCCTATTGTGCATTACCAGTTGCGCATTTCCGGTTGGATTTTTCCGGTTGTGCATTTCTGGTTGTGCATTTCCGGTTGTGCATTTCCGGTTGTGATTTTCCAGTTGTACATTTCCGGTTGGGTATTTGCGGTTGTGCATTACCGGTTGTACATTTCCGGTTGGGTATTTTCGGTTAGCTATTTCCGATTGGGTATTTCCGGTTGTGCCTTACCGGTTGTACACTTCCGGTGGGTATTTCCGGTTTAGGTATTTCCGGTTGGGTATTTTAGGTTGGGCATTTCAAGTTGGGCATTTCAGGTGGTACTGGTGAAATTATACAGTAACGGAAAACGAAGAAGAGTACATGGGAAATATGCGGGAAATCGTTGTGTGCGCATCATTTGGAGGGAGCATAATTATATCATGAGAACGATAATCGAGAGAACCAGAATTATTGGTTGAAAAGTGCGCATTTCCATAATACATTAAAAAGCAAATTTAATTGGAGAAAATAAATCTTTCATGATAGCTAATAATGTTGGAGTTGTGGGATCATCGAGGAAGTGGAGATAGCCAAATGTACAGGTGGTGGGTAGGTGGTTGCGAAGATGAGAGGTGAGCTGATAGGAGGCTAACGAAGCTGAAGTGAGGCAGAGGTAGGGAAAGGGGGAAAGGAGGATGTGGTGTAGGTGGGTAACTAACGGATAGCAAGCTTGTGGACGGCTTTTGGACGTGGTGGCAATGGTGGAGCGTGTTGGGGTGTGGGTTTGGGGTTGGGTTGGGATGTGGGTTTGGATTGGGGTGTGGCATTGGGGGTGGGGTGTGGGAGTGTGTTGGGGTGTGGGTGTGGGTGTGGGTTGTTTGGGGTTGGGATGTGGGTTCGCAGGTAGGGGGGGGGGTGCTGCATGAGTCCTATGGGTGTGGTTTATGTCATTGTAGACGGCCGGGGCAGGGAGAGGTGAGTACGATAGGCGAGTCCCGTCGTCGGTGCCTACAAAGGGCAGGGCGCGCATAATGCGGACTGCTATAGTGTGTGTGTATGTGGAGGGTGGAGGGTGGAGGGTGAGGGTGTTGAGGATGGGGTGTGGAGGGTGGGGTGTGGAGGGTGGGACGGGCAGGATGGGGCGTGGAGGGTGGGATGTGGAGGCTGGAGCGTGGGGTGTTGAGGGAGGGTTGTGGAGGGTGAGGCTTGCGGTATGGAGGGTGGTGGGTGTGGAGGGTGCGAGTGTGGAGAGTGAGGGTGTGGAGGGTGAGGGTGTGGAGGTTGGTGTAAAGTCTAATCCACTAATCCACTCATCGTGGTTATCAGTTTGTAGAGTCTAATGCTAGAATCTGTGGCTGTGTAGGCATGCTATGGTGAAATCAATACAGAGAAAGAGAAAGGAAGAGTATAAAGTGTGAAGAAGAAGAGAGAGTCCAGCCCTTTGGTTTATTATTTATATGGTTACATGTGTTCATTATAGAGTATCACCCCACCCCTTTCCCCCAATGGGAAACAAGCATTCTTGGCCCTACCAATAGGAATCCAGCATTCCTGGTCCCCATGGATACAAGTGGTCTGGCCACCACCACCACAAGTTGTATGGCCTCATGGCCACCACCAACCTTGACCTTTCAGTGTGATGATCCCTATCCCAGCAGAGGGGGTAGGCCCTGAGTGCAATCACACCCAGACCTGCCAGCACCACTATGTCTATTTACATCCCACTCAGCCACCACCAATCCGTACATATATATATATATATATATAAACATACATGCGCCTGGTCACATACACCGATCAGTAATAGAACATTTGCATTCCCCCCTATGCCGAAATATCGGAATATTTTACTGTGGGTTGTGGAAGGTGGAACGTGGCTGGTGGGTTGTGGCTGGTGGTTTGTGGAGGTTGGTTTGTGGAGGGTGGGTTGTGGAGGGTGGGTTGTGGAGGGTGGGTTGTGGAGGGTGGGTTGTGGAGGGTGGGTTGTGGAGATTGGGTTGTGGAGGGTGGGTTGTGGAGGGTGGGTTGTGGAGGGTGGGTTGTGGAGGGTGGGTTGTGGAGGGTGGGTTGTGGACGGTGGGTTGTGGACGGTGGGTTGTGGAGATTGGGCTGTGGAGGGTGGGTTGTGGACGGTGTGGTGTGGGGTATGGAGGGTGGGGTGTGGAAGGAGGGGAGTGTGGGATGGGCTGTGAAGAGTGTCGGGTGTGGGGTATGGATGGTGGGGTGCGGAGGGTGGGGTGCGGAGGGTGTGATGGTGGGTAGAGAGGGTTGAGGGTGGAGGGTGAGGTAGAGGCTGCGGCTAGAGGCTTGAGGTGCGGCTGCCTTGATGTGGTGGCCGTGTGCATGGATGGTGTAGTTCTCCATATGGGTTGTGGAGTGACGCTGCTGTAGAGGGTTGGAGTGGAGGGTTGAAGTGAATGTGCAGGGTGGAGTGTGCATGGTGAGGCTGTGGTGGTGCGGTGCTATGTGCATCTCTGTTGGGGTGGCAGTGTGCAGGGATGGTGTAAAGTACTCCATATGGGTTGTGGAGTGAGGCTGCTGTGGTGTGGGTGTAGATGGTGCAGGGTGAAGGGTGGGTGTGGAGGGTGGAGTGTGCAGGGTGAGGCTGTGTGCATCTGTTGGGGTGGCAGTGTGCAGGGACCGTGTAATTCTTCGTCTGGGTTGTGATTGGGTGGACATGGTAGCTGTGTGCACCATTTCGCTTTCTGAAACATGACGGCCACATTCTCGTGTTCCCTTGTCGACGTGTTGTGTACCTTGAGTGGCGAACCCTGCCAATGCTCGATCCTCGACGTGGTTCTGTAGCTGAATCGTGTAGAGGAGTGGACGGGTTTGAAAAGGGGGATGAACTGATGTAATGTGGCAGAGTGGTAGCGGTATGTGTGTGAGGGTAGCAGTGTGTCCGTGTGTGGGGTGGGGGGGGGGGTGGTAGCGGTAGGTGTGTGTGTGTGGGCTGAGACTGTTATGGAGGGGTGCCATTGTGTGTGGGGGGGGAATGAGAATTTTTTTATTAATTTTTTTATTGAGGCTGTATTTATACTGTCCGTAGCATATACACCTGGGTATTCAGGCTTGATTTCAATGCTGGCCAGCTGTAGTGTTGGTGTTATCTTATCACACAGTAGCTGCTGATAAGGTATTTGATTGCCTGCATTTCAGCAGCAGATATATAGTTGGTTAGTCTGGTTAGTAGTCTATGTTAATTTTTTTGGATTTTCTTGGCATATATGTATTTTATTTTTTCTACTCTTACTACTAGACTAGCCTACTCCTATTTACATATCATAGGCTTGTACGTAGCTGTGTGGTGTGCTATCTGGCTACTTTTGACATGGTTACCTTCCATTGGGCATCCTGCTGGTGGGCCGTGATATACCACCTGCCCCTTTGCAGTGCAGCTTAGTGGGGGTTTCCTAGACTTACTTTGCACAGATATTTATTGTATGTTTTTAGTTCAGGAATTTGTCATTCCTTTACTGTTTGGGCATTCCACACCTTGGCAGCCATTTCCAGCATGCTTCTCTCGTGAGCTTTTATTTGGCTTCTGGTCTGCTTTAGTAGTGGCACATTATTTGCTCTAGTGGCCCTTTGTGGTTTTGTTAGGAGTGTATTGTCTTGACTATACCTGTATGCTAATGTTTTCCGATGAATTATTCTCCTATTTTCTAGCAATTTTACTTTGGTTCTTTTGTGTATGTCATAGGTGGGGTGCAGCTTGTCTACTCTGAGGCAGATTTTCAGAGCTCTGTTCTGTAGTGTTTGCAGTGTTTTTAGAAGTTCTTTTTTCGCACCCATGTAGTTTACGTCTCCATAGTAAAAATAGATGAGCACCATGCCTGTGCGGGAGGGGGGGGGGTAGTGAGGCTGTTGTGGAGGGGTAGTGGTGTTTGTGTGGGGACTGAGGCTGCTCTGAAGGGATGGGGTGTGATTGTGTTGACTGAGGCTGATGTGGAGGGCTGGTGGTGTGTGTAAGGTCTGATGCTGTTGTGGAGGGGTGTCAGAGTGTGTGTGTGGGCTGGAACTCACATGGAGGGGTGGTGTGTGGTGTGTGGTGTGTGGGCTAAGGCTCAAGTTGAGGCTGCTGTGGAGCGGTGGCAGTTTGTGTGTGTTGTGGAGGGGGGATGAAGGTGGATGTGGGGAGGGTTGGGAGCGCCTCAAACAAAGGTTGACCCTGCTGGGAGCAGCTCGGCTGCTGGGACCTGATACGGTTACCCGACCAGCTCGTACTCTCCCCCGCATCTGTCTTTCATCTCGGGTGATAACCACAAGTGATAAGTTGCTCCACAAAGACGCTGGAGTATGTCCCGGCAGTGTTTTTTTGCTTCTCTTAAAGGGGAGGATGTGCGCTCAAATGTTGCCTAAGGGACACACTTGTAGTCTACTTGTAGAATATTGAATGTCAAGATAGACGAAGAAGACAGTGAGTGTATATCATGATGCCTTCAACGGTGTTTCATATCTATTTACTGCACCAATGTTTATCTTAAACTTTCAACGGAAAAGGGACATTTTATATTGGTCTTGTATGGTGTTCTCTGAGGTCGAGTGGTTAGAGTGTCTGACTTTTTTCTAGGTCGGACTCCTAATCTGAAGGTCAGTGGTCTGATTCCCCGTGCCCCCATTGCTGCCAATTTGGATTTCCACTGCTGTGTATAACTTAAAGCGTCATCAAAGGCCAATTCCTCTCATACCATGTCTATGTGGTGTGGGAGGTTAAAAATCCCTTGGGTCGGTAAACGTGTAGGCTCGGGGTTTCTATCGACGAAAGGCAGTATAAATGTTCACCAACAAATAGTTGTAGGCTGACAGAATAGAACATTTCAGAATAATTAATTTCCGATTTTATTTCAGGAATAAAGCACATACATGATTTTCAGCCAAATGCGGCATCCGCAGGTGCAAATTTTCAAATGAAAATTTCCAAATAAAGAAATGAGCTGAAAACAAAAACAAAGAAAATGGGGTACTTGAAACACATCCAAATTATCCACAGATCTAACCTTCAAAAGTGACCAAAAAAACCGCTCTAACATAGTATGTGTAGATTAAAACACGAATTGAATGTTACCTATGTGCACTAATATCGAAAACACCCAAACATGGAAAACGGAAATCAATCCGTTTGGATTAGAAGTTCTAGTGCAGAGTGGCCAAAACAAGTGCATGCATTTAGCCGTTATGAGCAGAATAAACAAACCAGAAAATAATGCAGTAAGCTTAAAGTTGCATATTCCGATGGTTTTGAATTTCTGTATTTTTGTCTGAGATAAATATATTAGATCGATCACTACTAATAGTAGTATCTACTTTACATTAGTTCAAAGTTACTTTTAATTTAAATGGTAAACTCTTGAGATATTTTGAGTGCAAACATGGAATATTAGTTTTGGCAAGCTTGCCAAAACCCTGACACCATAGACTTCTGCAGTAACAGGTTCTGTTAAATATACTCAGTATTGCCTTCTGCACAGAAACAAAGGCTTAATAAGTGCATCAGTATCTTAAGTTAGATATTTAAAATGAAATCTAGAGAATTGGTTTGGTTTTGAAAATTTGATATTTCATCGGACTATGCAGCTTTAAGTGTAGCTGTCATTTGAGTATTTTCGAAAGTAGTTATTCTACAATACATAAATAGGAACAACACTGGATCGAAAAGGTGCTTGTAGAAAAATAGGTGGAAAAACAATCAAACCTAGTCGAAAATAATCACGGTAACAAATATCAGGCCTGTCAGGGCAGCAGGAAACGCGATATAAAAGCATTCTTAACTTCAACCGCAAAATGAATACGCAAACAAGGCCGCGGTGCACCAGCCCACGCCGCTTCGTCTGGCTGACGGTACTGGTTTAGCCATGAGGGATGGAGCGGGGACCAGTGTAGTGGGCGGGCATTGGTATTCAACTGAGTGTAGGCTTGTCCCCCCCTACCTGAGCCGAAAGCTAAGCCAGCTCTCCCACATGTCGAGTTGCAATCAATGGCTCGTTGCGTTCTGCGCATGCGCCTGAACGCTCGGTGTCGCCACCTGGCGGCTAGTGGGCAAGTGAGGATGGAGCAGGTATTAATCAGGGGTTGGGGGTGAGGTGAAGGGGTAGGGTATGTAGGTAGGTATGTAGGATTCACATAACACCTGATGTAGTTCCGGAGACACAGTGTGGCTTCAGAGGTAACTGGAGAACCGTGGATATGATATTGTGTCTCTGACAGCTACTGTGTATGCAGGTATTGCAGGTATAGCAATCCCTCAGGGAGTTTGATGCCCCTGCCTTGCAGAGTTGTAAACCACTGCCTTGTGGTACAGGTCCTTGACAGAACTGAAGGCTAAGGGAGCAAACCCTAAACAGAAAACCATGTCACTGTGGCAGCATTAAGGGCGGTTGATGTATGGAACTCCGAACATCTCCCGACCAGCCACTGCAGGGACAAATAGTTTTGCACCTGTCTTGACATGTTCTTGCCGGTGTGAAACCTCTATTTGCTCCCCGAGAGAGTGCCGCTGGTAACTTGCAAAAGCCAGCCGCACTTCAACACTTTTGCAGGCAGCTTTCATGAAATGTATGCAACTCTCACAGCAGAGAGCTAAATGGAGAGCGGCAGTCAAGTAATGAAAGCAGTCTTTGTCGCATCGCGACCGACAGCATGATGATGATGATGATGACAGCTACAAGAGCAGGACCGACATTGAGCAGGACCGACCACTGTACATGGTATTTGTCGATTTCACTAAGGCATTCGATACAGTCAGGAGGACCGGGCTATGGCAGCTACTGAGAAAGTATGGATGCCCAGAGAAGTTCACAGCTCTGATCGAGGCTCTACATACGGGAATGATGGCAAATGTTATTGTTGGAGGGGAAGTCTGGGAATTGTTCCGGGTTACCAATGGGGTCAAGCAAGCTTGTGTACTGGCCCCCACACTCTTCTCTATCTTCCTATCAGCAATGCTCGATGATGCTTTCCGAGCCATGGGGATGGTGTCTATATACAGTCCAGACAGAGCGCTGACCTATTCAACGTCACACACTTCAGAGCGAAGACCAGGTAGGTGGAAAGGTAGAAAGGTAGGCTGGAGATAGGCAGGTGAGGTGGGTTGATTGGTCGGTTGTTGGAGTTGTACGTCCTCGAAGCATCTAAGGTCATATCAGGACAGGCTGGCTATCAGGCGAAGGGGCTAGGCGTGTAGGAAGGTAGGTAGGACAGGAGGTAAGTAGAAAGGTAGGCAGGTAGGCAGGTAGGCAGGTAGGCTGACACAAGAGCAGATAGGTAGCGTGGCAAGGAGATAGGTAGGTTGGTTCCTTGTTGGAGTGTTATGTCCTGGGAACATCTAAGGTCATATCAGGACGGGGTGGCGGTGAGGTGACGGGGCAAAGTAGGTAGGACAGCGATCGATATGGGGGAGTGGTCGATCTGTGGAGGTGCTCAGCTAGAAAGGTATTACTGGATTTACATTAGGAAAACAGATGAGCCATTAATTATTCCAGCATGAACAAGACAAGAGAGGGTGAGCGTGGGCCTTTTACACTGGGAAGTATAGGCCACAAACTGTGACCATATCTAGGGTATGTCAGATCAATATTATTTTTGTTCTTTTTTGTTTAAACCCAGCAAGTGAGTTGTTTAATAATTATCTCGATTATATACACAAATTAATATGAGAGCTATGTATTCCTGTTAGGGTTTCGTATATTAACACAATGACTGAGCAATATGTGGAGGTTCGACTGCATAGGTAGCAGGAGTACAAAGGCGAGCGTCATCTGATGCAAGACTGGGAGGGTACAGGCATATTGAAATTCGAGAAGTGTGGATGCGGATTTACTTGGACGCCCTACTCCGGTGCGGCAACTTGTGAGTTTGACTAATCTAGACGGACTCAAACCAATCACTCCATTACGTAGCATTACTACAATACAACTAAGACTAGTAAGAGTAGCGGAATGAGGAAGACCAATTTCCCCCAGTTGAAATTAGCCCAGATTATTCAACGATTGTAATTCCCCCTCCCCCATCATCGCCCCCCGCCCCCCGAACCAATACTGTACTGTGGCTGAGGGAGAGAATAGAATCCACGGCATAGTTTAGGTTGGTTGCAATATGGAAGCTGTGGAGTGGAAAGATGATTGCTGAATAATTACTAGATTAGCATCTAAAGGCGGTATTGTTTCCTGCAAGCCTTTGAGTTATATTTATACTATAGATCGATGCTGTATGGGATCGTTGTATACATCATTACAATCACCATCAGCATTGCCAACATTCTATCTTTATTATTTATATAAACATTTTTAAATGGTCTTACGCTTCTCTATGCATACTACAGTATAACCCCGTTAAACCAAACTTGAAGGGACCCTAGACATTTGTTTGGATTAACCGATCACTGGTTTAACCAAGCTTTGGCTTCGACTTTGACTTGGCTTTGGTAAAAACTTGGGTGCATTACGCACGTAATATGCACTGTAATGTATATACAGTATAACTCCATTAAACCAAGCTTGGTTAACCCAAATGATCGGTTAATCCAAACGTTTTTCGGCGCCCCGGCAAAATACTACCATTTATCGCATAACAATGTTGGTGGGGTCTCAGATGACCTTATAACCACATGAAAGTTTGGTTTAACCTACTGGAAGTCACCTGGGAACCGGCAATCTTATTTAGATTAACCAATAGTTTGGATTAACTGACATTGCTTTATCCAACATTTTTATGAGATAAATGGTAGTATTTTGAGGGCCACCAACAAAAGTTTGGATTAACCGATCGTTTGCTTTAACCGAGCTTGATTTAACGGGGTTATACTGTAATAATCTATACATTTGGACATGCTCATTGTACATCCAAGTTGATATTTTATATCAATACATTTTCACATGAAAAAGGAAGAAATTAGAAGTGCAATATCTATGATGCACTTTCCCCAGTTAAATGACCTTAAATATGACCTTATATGTTATCAGGACATAAACAAACAAACACAACTTCTACGACCACACCCCAACCTCTTTCCTGGGTTTTGCGCTCTAGCAACGTCTAAGGCCATATCAGGATGCGTACTGACTTGTGGCAGTGCACTTACATGACAACATTAAGTGCTTTCCCACTGAGAGACTGTGCCTCCGGAACAATGATGTATTACACGGCTCAGCCACATTATCCTGAGATTGAGCTCAGCAGTCAATCCCGAGCAACAGCCCATTTAGAATAGGGATATTAATTTTGTAAGTCCATGGATCTAGTTATATGACACTTCTTTTATCATATTGCTATGGAACTTTTGGGTTACATAATTTCATTGTGTTACATGCTGAAAATTGTGTATTCAACAGTGATTCTATACCTTATTCTATACACCTGTTGTGTAAATAACCTTGAATTGAAAAACGTATGGAAGACCAGTGCTTCGGCACTGACAAAGGGGAGTATTCGAACCCCCAACCTTTAGCATGGGAAGCCATCGCCTTTTGTGATATGGCCACTCGTCCGGTCTCATCAATACCTTGAAAGAACCATGTTCAGCTGCATGGAGCAAATGTAATATAATAGCAATGTACCTGAATGTACTGAGATATAGTAAAGCAGTGATTTGCGCGTGACAGGAGGAGAAATTAATGACGGTCGTAATGCGCATGCACTAACCGACCATTTAAAGTTGCATCAAACTTTCAAAACCAAGGATGTGTAGCTAGTTTTGCGCTGGGAGCTTTGCATTAGTGATTGGTCTTTGAGGTCATTTATCTTCATTAATTCCCATTCCGGTCACAAATATAGGCCTTGATTTGATCCTACATATCCAAGTGAACTACTGATGCAAGTAGTAAACATTTGTTTCTGCATAAAAGCGTTACTAAATCAGTGTTGATGAAAATGTTACTTCTGAAACCTATGGTTTTAGAATTCCACACCAAAATGCACACCAACATTAATTTTCAAGGGAGTTCTTATAGTTCCATTTGTCATAAAGGTTATTTAGAAAGTCAATAGAGTACATTATAACGAAGTACTACAGTCTATGTTATTAGAATTTCAATATGCACACCGACATTAATTTTACGGACAAGACAGTTCTTAGGCATTTGCAATGCAAGTTATTGAGAAAGTTAACAGAGTACATTATAACGATGGACTATTTATCTTTAAAAGGGGGGTGGAATGGGACTCTCCAAAGGATTGCACTGTCCAACTTTAACCTACATGTATGGGCTTGGATATGACGGGATCCATATGCAGTTCAGACACAGACCCCCTGCCCCCTCGCATCCCTCTCCCTTGCTATGGCCACCTGCCGTACTGGACAATAAGACTGACTACCACTCACTGGAGGCATAAAGACCGGCATATAACTGATCCCCTTCCCCCCGGCACCCCCACCAACCCCCTCCCCCATACATCCGGCGTGTCATTGGGTCACCTCACCACCACCGGAAGCACAGCCTGAGATCCCACGTCCACGTCCACGGCCTCGCCCCGCACAGGAAGTGGGTGCTGCGACGCGGCGTCCGAGGTCATGACACATATATAGTGGTCGCGGGCGCACTTCCGGTGGGACGTCAGGGACCCGCCGATAGCCCGGAAGTAGGCGTATGGGTGCCGCTAGGGGACGCTGAGTGAAATGTCTTGCAGCGACGCGGTGGCGTTGGGTCATAGACCCTGGCACCAGGAGGGGGGGGTGTCCGGGTATGCTTCTGTGTGGGTGGGTGTGGGTGTGGGTATGGGTGGGATGGCTGGGTGGGGGCTTGGTGTGGTTGGCGCATTTGTGTGGGTGTGCATGTGTGTATGGATGTGTGGGTTTGAACATGTGTGTGGATGCGTCAATGTGCTGATGTGTCGCTGCTTTGATGTGTCATGCGTCGATATGTCATGCGTAATGTCTCGAAGCGTCGATTTGCCCCATTGATGTGTCGATAAGTTGATGTGTCGCTGCGTCGCTATATCGATGTCGGTGCATCGCTACGTCGCTATATCGATGTCGATGCGTCGCTACGTCGCTATATCGATGTGTCGAGCGTCGCTATATCGATATGTCAATGCATCGATGCATCGCTAAGTCGATGCGTCGCTACTTCGCTGCGTCCCTATATCGCTACATCGCTGTGTCCCTACGTCGTTATCGATGCGTCGATGGGTCGCTACGTCGCTACATCGATGCATCCATACGTCGCTATATCGATGCGTCGATGGATTGATACGTTGGTACGTCGATGCGTCCCACGTCGGTGCGTAGATGTGTCGCTACATCGGTGCGTTGATGCGTAGATGTGTCGCTACGTCGGTGCATCGATGCTGGGTTTGGAGTGGGTGAGGGATGCGTGGACTAGGTAATGTGTAGTTGTTATCATCGGCTCTTTTACTGTGTTTTGCAGGTGAGCGATTTGCAGCAGCTGTATAATGTACATCCATAGCAACTTGCAAAGAAGGGTAAGGTCTCCTTTCTTGAATCACCAGTCTGTGAACAAAAACCAGGGATGCACGCTACTTCATTGCATTACCACATTATAGTATTGCTGTTCCTTCTGTGCGTACGTGTGTGTGTGTGGCGGTGTGGGTCGGAAGACGATGGGTTCTGAGGGAGGTGGCTGGTTGTTGATAACACTGCGTTGACTGGTTGAACGAGCTGTGCAGTGTGGTGGACCAGGCTGGGTGGATACTTGGATATGTAAGAAAGGTGTGCGGCTACTACGCATGGCGGCAGATTGTTCGCCCTTAACCCTCCCTCCCATCCCCGGTCCAGCCCCCTCCCAACCCCGTCCACCTCCACCCAACCGCGCCGCCCGCCCCATCCCGTCTACGTTGGCCGCTTCCCAGTGAATGGCCTCCCGCCGCTGTAAAGGGAGCCGGCCGTAAGTGGGCGTGTTCTTGGCGGCGCACTCAGCTGGGTGATAGCGGCGGGGGTTGATTTGTCCCACGGCCTGTCTGGTCCCAACGCCCCTGCACACACAGAGACACTGCGTCCAGAGGCTTTGCTTTCAGTCGGCCGTGACCCCACCGTCTCGCACGTCTGGGTTCTGAATCAGCGGGCAGCCTGGCCTCTCTCTCTCCAAAGCCCCAGTCACACTATGGCTTGCGACTGTTTGCGATTGTTTGCGAATGTGTGCGACTTTTGCGACTGTTTGCGACTGCTTACGACTGCTTGCGTCTGCTTGTCACCACTTTAGACCCAAAGAACCAAGATTCACTGGCGAACTCCTTGCGAACATAAATGGTCGCAAGCAGGTCGAATACTACTGAGAACCATTTGCGACCACATTACGACCGCTTGCGACTATTTACTGACCATTTTACAACAACCTTTGACCAACCTTTTGTTGTGGTCGCTAATTGGTCACAATTGGTCGCAAGCAGTAGTGTGACTGCGGTATAAGAGGGGGGGGGCGGAACTCCCCCCAAAATAAACGACATGTTCACCACCCGACTCGCTTAGCAGTCGACAGGCTGGCTATACAAGTTTCACAACCAGTTTCATCGAGGGACTTCTCATCTTCAGAGGACGCCGCTGCTGTTATTGCATAGACATCCTTTGTGCACTTTAGAAGAGCGTATCATTTGCAAGATGTGTCTGAGGTATCGGGCTAAGTTTATTTGTACGCGTGTGTGTCGATGTGTGTGTGGCTGGCGTGCATATTTATTTATCTGACTTTAGTCCAATGAGGAAGTGGTCTTCCACCAGTTCACATTGATAGTTATTTACACTTATATTTTCTAATGGGTGTAATATTAAAGTTGCATGGTCTGATGAAATGTATTTTTTTTCAAAACCAAAACACTTCTATAAAGTTGGTTCTATATATGCAACTTACATACTAGTGCATTAGTTGAGGATTGGGGACAGCCTATAAAGAATAATCAGTGAATTTATTACCTCATTCCCTTGGACTCCTACTTTGAGACAGGAACGCTCATTAAGCAATTAGGTCAATCTTGGGGCCTAATTAGCCAGACCCTCATTAGAAGTACCATACGTAACATGGTCATCGCGAGATGTCAATATGCATCATGGCTCGAGGACTGTTGGAAAGCTTGTTAAAAGTATTTTGGGTTCTTTCAGCTCAAATTGCTTCAAAACTAGCCATTTTTCACAAAGACTACTCCGAACGAATGATTAGTAGGTTATAATGATCATTTTGATATATTTTTCTAAAAAATAAAATAAAAATTCAAATGCCATCTGACCATGCAACTTTAACAAAACACAGTAGCTCCATTAGTATTTTCCACCCATCTTGGCGAGACGTGTGTGTGGGCGGTGGGGTGGGGGTAGGACCAATATGTGAAGAAGGGAACAAACAGTGTGTACAATTTTCAGACATTTGAGATATGGGCTATGGAGAACTATTTTATAATAAATTGCAAATGGTCTATATAATGGTAGATGGTATGTAAAACCAAAGGCATATAAGGTATATGTGCAGTTGGTGATCCATTACTAATTAAAGATAGACATTTTATATCAATATAGATAGTGAGAGAGTGTCACTTCTTGACCTGAGAGAGGGTCACTTCTTGACAGTGAGAGAGTCTTTGGAACTCTCCTCACATACCCCCTCCCCTCCAAGTGTTATTCATGGATCACTGCACACCAGACACAACAGGGCACTGTAGCCAGACCTAACCATGCCTTGGTTACAAAGATATTGAACCCTCATTGGTGGATAGAAGAATGCCTGTTGGTGAGTGGAAGACTTGATCATGTGATCACCACCATCTTGTTTCCTGAAACTATATATACAATAAATGAAGGAGTCTAACTCTCCTACCTTTCACTCTATATCTACTTTCCTTCCTTGCCTGTAGTGATTTCCCATTAGCCTATCTACACCACTCAAACTGCCAGCCGTCGACTTTACAAAAGTGTGTAGTTCCGAAGGAATGCTTACCAACTGGGAAAAGCTCAGAAGGACATTTTTCGGCATTCCTTTGATCGCCGTTTATCTTTAGCTATCTGGAACATATGCTGGCTGACTGCTCAGAGACGTGCGCTTTTGTTTTGTTATAGCAGCAACTGAAAACGCCGCTCAATGAGTTATACAGGTTTTGCATATTGCCGCAGGTGGCGCTAAGACCGGAGTAAACTGCAGGGTTGGGAATGCAAAAAGGGAGGTTTGTTGTTTTTGGGGAGTTTTCAGTCGCATTGGTGCATTGAAGGCTGCAAATCTGCGACACTGTATGGGCGCCGCTGAAAGCAGTCCCATGTGGTCGGGAGTTGGCTTCCGATAGGTAGTGGTCACATAATTGGGGGGGAGGAAGGAAAAAGGCAGCCTAAGAGCCCAACCACAGCCCTCTGATAGGATCGGGGGAGGCTGGGCGGTTGGTGTAGTTTTGTGCCCCAGTAAGAACCTAGGCTATACCAGGATGTGCACTGACTTGTGACAGCACACACTCATGGTGACTTTATAGTGCTGCCCCACTGGGAAATCAGGCCGCCAGCATCATGACCTGATGTCCCACACAGTCACTTTATCCTGACACTGTGCACCCAGTCCCTGTCCTGACCTCATACCGGCAGCCACCAATCAGCAAAAGGTACCTATTTTATAAGTCATTGGTTTGACTGGACCAGGATCGAAACTTCAGTCCCTCCAGATTCACCGGTATGCACAGTCAGTCAGGCCAAGGCCAATGACTGGGCGTAGCCAGACAAGTTACCATGTTTAAAGACAGGGGGCGCCACAATCGGCCTGTGGTTGTGTAGTCGATGAACACAATAGTAAGAACACTTCAATAGATGACGTAGGCTAGATAATAAATAACTGGAGTGAAAGTTTCTGATGAATTATACTTGTATAATGTTTATACATCACATATACTTACGGTGCTTATATAATTATGTGATGCATATTATATTATCTGAGGATAAACGTGCATCAGGGAGTTGGTTATTCATTCTGATACCCATTATCCTTGACCTCACACATGTGACTGGTAGCGCCACCACCGGTCATCCACATCATTAACAGATGCCACCTGCTGGCATTCACACCGGAGGATTTTGAGAGCTGTACTAATAATGATAATTTTCCGAACGCCTAATAAGTAACCTACAAAATCCCGAACGCGAAAGAATCCAATATGTTATATAGTTGCATTGTCCGATGATTTTCAGTCTGTTATAATTTTGAGATTAATATATTACGGTGAACATTGTAATCTACTTTGCAGTGCCCGTTATTACTAATTGCTGATGGTGCAGTCACACTACGACGTTTCTCCCGGCGTGCCGCCAACACGCTAAATATATTAAATATGTCGAGAAACGTCAAACTTTTTGGCGTGTTTTGAGAAAACTCGATGCAGCGTTATTGGCGCGCCACCGATGTGTTGCGCTGGTGGGGGGGGGGGGGGGGGGGGGGGGGGTGGAAAACAAAAAACCCAAGGCCGGTTGACCCAATTTCAAACATCCGGCGCCAGGTTCCCACGCTTGATTAGCGTGTTATCGACATGTTATCGCCATGTTATCGGCGTGTCGCCAGCGCGTTAAACCAAGTCGGCGGGTTGCAAGCCTGTTACCAATGTGTTATGGACGTGTTATCGGTGGGTTGCCGGCGTGCTATCGGCGCGTTGAGTGTGTGGGAAAGGTCTATAGCATTATATACTCAAACCCAACACGCTGATGACACATCCGCAGAACGCCGGCGGACTGCTGATGACCCGCCAGCAACACATTCACACACGCCAGCAACACATCCACACAAGCAACACGTCCACATGCGCCAGCAACACATCCACACACGCCACCAGCATGTTCAACCCATCGAGAACTGCTGGAGCAATGTCAATAATGCACCCCAAACCCGTTGATGGAACGTTACCGACGTTGGCACATCTTGTCCAACGTTGGTGAGACACGTCGTAGTGTGACTGCGGCATGACTTTGGAGATATTTGTAGTGAAACCGGCAAAGTACATTTTGTGTGGATGCAATAGATATTAGAAGTAGGAGGCTCTATTAAATTGAATTAAAATGCCCTTCAGTGCAAGATTAAAGTTTAATACATGCACCAGCATAGTAAATTATTTGTGTATGATTAAATGTACCTACGTCTTTGGCTTCGGACATTTTATGCTTTCCTCGTATATTTAACTCTGAAAATGTAGGTCCCTGGATATAAATATACAGGACCAGGATCCCAATGCTGATAGGTAGAGTGCATAAAGGTAAATACTTATTTAAAGGAGTTCGTAGTGATAAAGCACACTATGATATACATTGATTATAACGCATTATGTGAGTATAAAGATACATAAGGAAATTGATGTGATTTTGATATCGTTGATCTTGTTGATCGTTTTTATTTTGTTAGTGGCATGGGCCTCTAATCCCTGCCAGAGATTAAATTACTAAACCACTATCTTTTGTGTTCCTCCTTAGATATAGATAATACATGTATATATACATTGAGTAGTCTGCACCAGATATACCTCTATAGATAGCTGTAATTCCCCTTAGATAAGTTCCTTGTCATTGTCTTTACTTGCTCTCCATTATATGATGAAGCTCCTCAGTGGCAGTATTTTGTAATCAGATCTAACAATGGCTCCGTGCTGCATCGTGCATATTGATTATGGATGCCGTTGAACATGGCCAAAGACCCTATAATACTAAGACGGCTCACTCCCTATCTCTCCCATGGTAATGTAAATTTTGGAGTGCCACCTTGTGGTCAGTTTGATCAGCCCAGCTGCTGGTTGGTGTTTCACATGTAAACACATACAATTATATTATACATGAGATAGGTAAGTATGAATACACATCAATATGAAATTGCCATGAACAAATACCCATCATCATCAGCATCATCATCAGCAGCATCACCATCATCACACATCGTTCACATTCATATATACATTTATACATATAATATAGCACCTGTTTAACCACCAGACGGGATGGCCGAATGAGGTAGAGCATCCCTCTCCCGTGCTGATAGATCGTGGGGTCGTGGGTTCGAGTCCCGGTCGAGTCAAACCAATGACTTTAAAATTGATACTTGTCGCTTCCTAGCCAGGCGCCTGGCATTATTAGGATAGGGCAAGGACTGGTGTGCTCAGTGTCAGGATAATGTGACTGAGTGGGATACCAGATCATGGTGCCGGCGGCCTGGTTTCCCAGTGGGACAGCACTATAAAATCACCATGAGTGCGCACTGTCACAAGTCAGTACCCATCCTGATATTACCTTAGATGTTGCTAGGACGTAAAACAACAACAAACAAAACAAACCTGTTTAACCAAGAGAACAGCCAGCGCACCAAGTGGTGGGTTTGATCATTTTGATTACACAGTACAGGCTGAGTGAGCCGTCTTAGTATTATAGGTTCTTCGACATGGCTATCCTTTCATGTACGTATACGGTGATCTATGTAAAGCATCCTGTGTCAACATACGAAGCTGTGTGCTATGCACGATATGTTTTCTTATCACTGCCATCAGAAGGCAAGTTGGTAGTGGAAACATTTGGAAATAAACCTGTTCCACACACCATGCTGTATTAACCAAGCTGGCGGTCTGGTCTCCCAGTGGGGCAGCACTATCAAGTCGCTATACATACACACTGTCAGAAGTCTGTACTCGTCTAATATGACCTTAGATGTTGCAAGGATGTAAAACAACAACAACAACAAACCATACTTTATTTTGAGGTAACTTCTCACTGGGAAAATATGGGATTCGCAAACATATACAATTAATGTTTGCCTGGACGTCAAACCTCTGGTATCATCGGCTTCAATAGTAACATATTCTAGTAAACTGACTTCATGTTCCCTTCTATGCCGTAACACATATTTAAGTACATCAGTATATCAGTTACCTATGCAGGGCCAAAATTAATCTGGATAAGTGTTTCTTTCGAAAATTGAAAATCTTCCTGGAATTAGTCAGCTTTAATACATATTTTACTTCATGATCCCGGTTCTATGTAATGATATTTGTCCATGATCTTGTTAGGATATCATCTGTGGGAGTTTGATATCTGTCATTAGGGCAGCAGGACTGGATAGAGTCATAGAACATTTTTGTTTTGTCACTTGGCATGAAGTATGCATTTTATATGTATCGTGTGATTTGCCAATGCCATCCACTCAAGAGTACATTAAATGGGCCTGGCTAGGAAGCCACACATATCAATTATTAAGTCCTATATTGGGTTATGATGCTAGCAGCGTGACCACCCATTGGGATGCACTGTGAGAACTGGGAATATGATCTGAGATATTAATGGGATTTGTAAACCCCAACAAACAAACAAAGAACCACTCGCTTGAATTGGATTCCAGCGAAACCGTTGTCTGAGTGCTACCAACTGGCAGAGGAAATGGGTGTCACCCATGCCAGCCTGACAATAATAGACAATTTTAAACTGATGAGCTTGGCTAGACGGGAATCAAAGTTATAGCAAATATACCATATGAGGAATATGTGTGACAGCCATAGCACATAGGCCTACCTGGGTTTCCATCGGTTATCTCTGGGTTCCGCTGCGTGGAGCTGCTGGAGACCCCTAGCGGTTGACCTGGTAATCAAATATTAAAGCACCCCTTTGGCGGCTTTATGTGGCATAACAATCCGCCAGATCGTCGCTTAATCAGTCAGTGGTGCATGTATAATTCATCCCTCAGACCACCTGGCTTGGTTGGTTGTTGGAGTTTTATGTCATTGCAACATCTAAGGTCATATCAGGATGGGTACAGTTTTGTGACAGTGCACACTGATGGTGACTTTGTAGTGCTGCCCCACTTGGAAATCAGACCACTGAAACCATGACCTGATAACCCACTCAGTCACAATATCCTGACACTAAACTAACCAGTCATTGCCCTATCCTATTAATGCCGAGCACCATCCTTGGAAGGGACAAGTATAAATTTTACAAGTCATAGGTTTGACTCGACCGAGAACCAAACTCCCAAAACCCGCGAGGCCCACTCTCTACCGATTCGACCACAACGCCTGGTCTTTCCACCTGGCGGTGGCCCCGTGTGTCAATATTACATCAGCCACCCGATAACACTGCATGCAGATGAACGCTAAAGTGTGCCTCTCCCGGAACCATGATGGTGTGCTGGGTGCAGGTGTTGATGAGCAGGGCCCCATTATGTCCCCAGCCCCGCCCTAATTGCAGGCGGCAGGTTCACCCAGTGACCCTGGCAGCCATGACCCTATATTTATCCTACTAACCCACTTCCACCATAGATTCGCGCTCACTCAGTAATACAGTCTCGCTCGATATTGTGGTTCTCACCTATTCATAGATATTGTCTCACCTGCTGATGAAGTGTGCTCCACTGATGTAGCGTTATCCACTGATGCAGTGTGACCCCGCTGAGGCAATGTGTCCACACTGAGGCAGTGTGTCTCCACTGATGCAGTAATCTGGGTTATTACAACAACAAAACATGTAGGACTGGTACCAGTGGCTGTTATACTACAGGATGGTACCAGCGCAAATGTGACGTCATCATTCCTAGCCACCCCCAGCCAAGACATGGGTTACTGGGGTCGGGACTTTTTGCACACAGCATGTGTTTTTGTTGACTCCACTCGCGGTGTTTGATTTGAAATTCTAGCAACTCAGGTGACCCGAGTCTCCCGGGTTGTGTTAATCAAATGTTTATTGCTAGTAAAAGCAGGTTGTCGAGTAGAGATGGCTGTCTGTTTGTGATTGAACTTACAGTCTGGCAGTAAATCATTAAAGTGCGGAGGAACTCTTTGTTCTTTGTGGCCTGATGAAGGGCCTGGCTTTGCCGATGTTGTTTAGTTTTTAAACCGTGGCCTTGAAGGTAGCATAGTTTGAGCGGGGTGACCGTAATCTGAAATAGGGCACTCTAGTCTGCTTTGGCTCTAATAGGAAGGTGCATACATCCAGGTACGTAGCGCATCGTGCCCTAACAAATATTCGAGGCAGTGAAAACAATGGCAGTCACAGCATTGAAGTGAATGTAAATAAAACAAAAAGCACAAATCTATTCATTGCTATGATCTAATTCTGTTATTTAGAACTATAAAATATTCACTCGGGAATTGAAATAATGTTATTTAGGAGGATAACTTACTCAATAAGTGAAATTTGGTCAAATTCAACCCAACATCCAAGCAATATTAAGGCTCCCGCCGATGCAAATAAAACAAACACCACAAATATATTCACTGCTACGTTCTAATTCTGTTGAAAGAATGTTATTTAGGAGCATAACTTATTCATTAAGTGAAATTTGGCGTTATTCCAAATGTAAATAAAACTAAAAGCTGGTTTGTTTTCATCGCGTCAACCGGAAGTGACGTGAATGGACGTCCTCCTATAGTCTGGTTTATATGGTGGGTGTTCAAAAGACCTACTGTACCTAAAGAATAGTTGTGAATCCACTATATTATGGAGCCCTTATTTTTGCACACGGTTCTTCGGGCACTGATTTGGAATCTCTGTAGGTTCTGATCTTACTATTTCACTTAAGGATTATAAAATGAGCGCAATATTTTTATTTTATTTTATATTTGCATTCTCTCCCAGTTCATCAACTCTACGCCAATATGGGTAACCACTGAACACTGAAACAAGTACCCCATACCTCGTTTCTGCTATTTAGTTGATTTTAACCGAAAAGAATTTTTGCACCGAATTGTAGATGGTCATTATTTATTCCTATTGTCATTGGAAGTGAATATTCTCTCCGTATCTAGGATACTGTTGTGGTCTGCACTGACCTCTCAGGTAAGTAACCAGATGTGGGTTCGAGTCCCGCTCTAGGCGCAATGTTTCCCATTTTCATCGCCCCCACGACACTGGTTGCCGTGATCAGGATCCTGTACAAGCTTTGCGCTGTATGGTTGTTGAACCTACCCAGTATATGTATGTGTTAGTGCATTGCCTGTAGTGTATGTATGTAACTGTAAGCATTAAAAGACTTACAATTCCAGGGGGATGAGTGTAGTGGTCTGCACTGACCTCTCAGGCAAGTAACCACATAGACAGGTAGGCGTGGGTAGTGTGTTGATACCAGGGAGCCTAGGTGGTGTAATGGTTAGCACACTGGCCCGGAATGCAAAGAGATGTGGGTTCGAGTCCCGCTCTAGGCGCAATGTTTCCCATTTTCATCGCCGCCACGACAATACCATTGTGGAATGGGAGAAATGGAAATTGAATGTGAGAATGTGAGAATGGAACAGAATGGGAGACGGTGCAGGATGCTACATACAGGCCGTGTGTGCTAATGCTTGGGAGGGGGTGGGGGGCCACATGATGTCGGTTACTGGAGATGGAGGCCTAGAGGCAGCAGGAGGCAATGACAACGTGAGATTGTCATCTGGTGCACCCAGCCCTCGTTGGGCAAAGCGCCCAGATGCCATTAGGGTCTGGCCACAGCTGTCAACACCTGTTATCCCCTCTGATCCACCCCCACAAGCCCCCACCACACACCCATCCCCACACCTTCACACTCCCACACATCCACACCCCCACTCGACACCGTCACTCCCACTCCACCCCCACTCCCCCACCCCCACACCCACAACATACACACCAACCCCTTCACTTCCGGACACCCACCCCTACATCTCATCCCACACCCTCACACCCGCACACCCTAACCCACCCACCCCCACCCCACCCCTACCCCCACATCCTCACCCCTCAGCCCTGACAGACAAACCCACCACCCATCACTATGTCAGATGGCATGCAAGACGGTGGTAGTCTATGCCTGTGCTGGTGAGACTATGGCAGATGGTTGTTTGGTCGGTTGTTAGGAGTTTTACGACCTGGCAACATCTAAGGTCATATCAGGATGGGGTTGCAGTTGGAGTGTACTATGATAATAGCAGTAGACCCTTGCTAGATATTCATCATGGCTGCATGCTTTCCTATAAGAACATATAGTGGAATCAACATAATTCAAGTTGCATAATCCGATGGCTTTTGAGATGTTGTCAAGTTTAAGCTGAATATATTAAATTGGGCATAACAATCTGTTTAACTGGACACCGTGGCCGAATCAGTAGAACGCAACCCTTCTGTGAGGCAGATCGCGAGTTCGACATCTGGTCGAGTCAAACCAATGATTTACAAAATTGATACTTGTTGCTTCCTAGCGTGGCGCTTGGCATTAATAGGATAGGCCAAGGACTGGTTAGCTCAATGTCAAGATAATGTGACTTGGTGGGATATTGGGTTATTGTTATCTATGTAAACTGCCCTTGATAGCATCAAATTCCACGGTTTGTGGATCCGATTGAGCCAGAGCTCTCTATGAAGAGCCCCTCTCTCAGAAGAGACTTCCGGTCAGCAGCGGGAGATGTAGTGAAGGTGATGAGTGGTAGACAGCCGGCCTTAGATGCAGCAGAGAGGGGGCGTGACAGGTTGGTTGTTGGAGATTTACGTCCTGGCAACATCTAACGTCATATCAGGACGGGTACTAACTTGTGACTGTGTGCACTCATGGCTACTTTATAGTGGCCTGATTTCCCAGTGGCGCAGCACTATATAGTTGTCATGAGTGCGCAGTGTCACAAGTCGGTACCCGTCATGATATGACACTAGGACGTACAACAACACACAAACAATGTCACAAATACTGAAGGTGGGGTGGGAGGTAAAAAACACTCACCGTAATCAACAATTGCCGGATGGCTCATAATAGTCATATAGGCCGCGTATACACCGAGCACTGCCCGCTAGGAGGCGGGCTTAATGCATTACAATTAACGAAATATCGACGCTCAGCCTCAGCAGCAGCCATCAATCCGAACTCAGAGCAATTTATCAGATGTTCACTGATATTACTCGATGAAGATATATATATAATTACTACCGGGTCTTCTTACAGAGAAAATGTTGAGATATGGATGAAGCAAAAGAAAATACCTCATGGGAAGTAAATTCTATTTTCGGAGCATGCAGACTTTCTTTACAGTGAAATACGCAATTGCTCCCCCATTTCTTATGATTCACCAAATATTCACCGGTATTATTATGTGAAAAATGGAGCGATTATTGTTTCTTGCTCTTAAGAGATGCAATAAAAAAGAGAAAACAAGGAGGAAAATAAAATAAATTAAAATTGTGTAGCCTTCCTTCTTCTATTGCTGCAATGCTTAAAGATTAAATAAAAGCTATAAATTAAGATAAGCCTTAATAGGAATGGCTATAAATCACACAATTCTAGAATACACATGCCTGGGCACCTAATCTCCTTTTTGTCCACACTTCTTTAGTAAACCGCCCTACATGCGCCTCTCGGCGTGGGATTGTGGAGAGGGCCCGGTAAAGGCAATCAAAGGGGCATCACTCAGACTCAACCCAGGAGGAATCCACCCTAGCCCCTCCTGGCGATGACAGCAGGCTTTATTCAGGGCTCATTGAAATCGTATGGTAATGAAGTCAGTGGATCTAGTTTCGATTTTGTCGCTCACCCTTTTCGGCCGTCACTATCCCCATGTCGCCGCACCTTCCCCACCCCGTCCGCTCCTCCTTCCTGCCCTCCCCATCCCCTCCCCACCCCTCCCCTCCTGCTCCTGCATCTCCGCCCCTCCTCTCACCCCCCCTCTCCTCCTCTTTCCCCCCCCCCCCCATTGCCCCTCCTCTTCCCTCCAGTCCTCTCTTTCTCCCTCCCATCCCCTCTTCCGCCCTCCCCTCTCCTCCACCCCCCCGCTCTCCTCCACCCCCTCCCCCTCCCCTCAACCTCCCTCCCTCCACTCCCCTCATCCCTCCCCAACCCCATTCCTCCCTCCCTATCCCTCGTCCTGCCTCCCCACCCCTCCTCATCCCGCCCTTCCTCCCTGCCCCCCCTCCCGTGTTCCCCCCTACGCTCCCATCCTCCCCCTCCGCTCCCCTCCCCCTCCCTTCCTCACCTTGCACCTCGCCTCCCATCTATCTCCTTCGGCCCTCCTCGTACCCTCCCCCTCCTCGTCTTGGTCCCCCCTGGGTCCCCCTTCCCCGCTCAGTACTCCTCTCCCTCTCCCTCACCCCCCTTCCCCACTTGTCCCCTACCCTCCGCCTTTCTCCACATTCCGATCATTCCCAGCTACCCCTTGTCCTCCCCTCTTTCTTTATCCTCTTCGCCTCCTCACCTTCCCTGCTCCCTTCCCTTTTTTTATGTTCCAGTCCCTCCATCCGCTTCTTCTTACCTCCTCCTTCCCCGCTTTTCCTCTTCTCTCGTCCCAGCTCCTCCCATGACCTCTTCCCCCTACTACGACCGTCGCTCCTCCCGTTCATCTTCCCCTGCCTCCTGCCCTCCTTCCTGCCTTCCCTGCTGACCTCCTTCATGCCCAATCCTCTTCCCCTCCCCTCCCTCATTCCCTCCCTCCTCCCCTCCATCGTCCCCTCCTCTTCCTCTCCTTCTCCCTTCCACCCTCCGTCCCCTCCCTTCTCCCTCCCTCCCTCCTCCTCTTCGAGTCCCTTCCCTCCTCCCCTCCCCCTACCCTCCTCTCCCCCTCCAATTCATTCTCCCCCCCTTTCCCCCTTCCGCCCCTCCCTCCGCTCCATTCCCTCCTCCCCCCTCCTCTTCCAGTCCCTTCCTCCCCTCCCTCCTCCCCTCCCTCTTCTCCTCTATCCCGTCCCCCTCTCGTCTATCCCCTTCACCCCATCTCCCCATCCCCTCCCTATATCCGCGTCCCTCCTTACATCCCCCATCTCTCCCACCTTCCCCTTCCCTACTCCCATTCCCTACTTCCCCCCCCCCTCCCTACCCCCCTCCCTACTCCCCTCCCTACTCCCCTCTACCTACTACCGCGTCCATTCGCTGCCCGCTCTGTATTCCCACTCCTGCCTCCTCCACACTCCAACCAACAGCAATCTCTCTAAGGGCCGGCATCACGCCATACTATAAGGATTCACAGTTAACACGAGCACCTACTCCCCACCCTCCCCTGATAAATCTCATATCGATCTTTACCGTAGCCGATGTGTGAGCCAGAGAGGGTTAGTGCTAATTCTACCATTCCAGTCGCACCCTTCTGAATTTAATTACTTAAAAGCAGAGCATGCCTCGCTCTCAATTGGCTAAGTATTCAACTACACAATAACAGCCAGTGTTCGCAATTTAATTATCAATGATATAATTTCACACGTATCTACATACATATGGTGTATTTAATAATTCATATATGCTATTCTTTTATTATAATTTAGGAGTGTGGATTTTCTGGAAGATGATTGCTTGGTTGGTTGGTTGGTTGTTGGAGTTTTACGTCCTGGTAATATCTAAGGTAATTCAGGACGGATACCGACTTCTATTCGTGAACACTCGTGGCGACCTTTTGGGAGACTAGGCTACAAGGCTATGACATGAGATCCCAGTCAGTCACATCTTGACACCTAGCCAACCATTGGGGCAGCAGTATACATTCGACATGAGTGTCCATTGTGAGTACCCGTCCTGATATGACATTAGATGTTGCTAGGAGGTAAAGCAACAAACAAACAAACAGCATATGGTATTGCGTGGTACAGTTCATTGTCAGCACCTGGCTACTTCCAAGAGAGTAGCTTTGTGTTTTACAAAGACTTGAGGATATACTGCCACACCACCCCTACCCACATCGAGTGACCAGTCTCCGGCCAATTAGGTCAGGAGCTATGCTGCGCTTCCGGTTTGAAGCGCAACCACGTGAGCACGATGCGCGCATGCCTCCTGTTGACGGTACCTTCTTAATGTTCTGCCATGGACGCCCATAATATGGAGAATCGCTTCTGACTGGCATTCGATTACTCCGAGCCACTGGTACCAAACGAGACGCGACAAACAGCAATGTCATTAGCTGCTTTGTCTACCGGGGACTACCGCGCTGTGGCGCTGCGCACTGTTCCCCTGGCACTTGACGCAGAGGTCACCGGAAGCGGAACACCAGCGAGTCCATCTTTGTGTGCGTGCGCAGTGAGCGTGTTTTTACAAGTGTAGCAAAGACAAAGCCAATGACGTGATGGCCGAATGAGTAGAGCGTCCGTTCCAGTTCTGGTAGATCATGGGATTTGAACCCTCGGGTTCGCACACTGGCCGAGTCAAAGCAATGACTTAAAAAAGTTTATGCTTGTCGCTACCTATCCTGGTGCTTGGCATTACTAGGATAGGGCAAGGAGAAGTGGAATGAGGAAGCCTAATTGTCCACGAATTAAATTTCCCCTGCTTAATCAAGTAGTGTACCCCAAAAATTAGGGAGACCGTGACAATATCAGTCAGTGTATGGAATGGTTGTGGTGACCTATGGGTGGGCTGTTAATAGCAATGTTAAGGAATGCTATCCATGTTACCTGATCTCAGCACTTGAAGCAGGGGTGAGCAGAAGCAGAAGTGGAACACCAACGAGTCCATATGTGCGCATGCGCAGTGAGCATGTGGCTGTGCATGTACACGTGTAGCAAAAACAAAGAGAAGGACTCTGTAACCAGAAGACATTATGTATATGGAAATAGATAATCGATGAAAAGATATAATCCATGATAAAATATAACCGATGATAAGATATAACCGATGAAAAGATAAAATCGATGAAAGGATAATATGTATGAGACTATATAATCGATTGGGAGATATCATCTCTGACAAGACGGTAAATGTATCTTACCTAAAAGACAAAAAAAGCCTACGCTGCCCCTGATCAGGTCTAGCACAATGGGAGGAGAGCTGTTTAGTTTGGCATAAGTTGGGATACAAAGGTACAGAATGATGGTGGCAGTCTACCGTCCGCACATTTATACCTGGATAATGATATATAATGTATACATTTCGCGCCAAGTCAAGACGACTATTAGTCGTGAAGTGAAGGGACCGATTGGGGCGCCACCAGCACAACAGGAAAAGTAAGTTACATAACTGATAATTGATTGCGATATAGGAATAGATAACCTTCCGTTATTTATACTCACATGCTGCATTATTCCTCTCCTATATATGAGATCAAGGAGATAACTCTTCTTTTTTTTTGGTCCATTGTAATGATTGACACAAAACAGCACAGAAACGGTTACACTGAAAACACAAGTACATTTGCTTCAAATCAATATGTATTCTATTGGGATTATGAAACAGCATGTAAAAAACAAATCAGTTTATCCTGAGCAAATGCATAAGCAAATGCATTCCGGGCCAGTGTGCTAACCATTACACCACCTAGGCTCCCTGATATCAACACACTCCCGACGCCTAGCTGTCTATGTGGTTACTTGCCTGAGAGGTCAGTGCAGACCACTACACTCGTCCCCCTGGAATTGTAAGTCTTGTAATGCTTACAATTACATACATACAGGCAATGCACTAACACATACATACACAGGGTAGGTTCAACAACTATACAGCGCAAAGCTTGTACAGGATCCTGATCACGGCAACCAGTGTCATGGGGGTGATGAAAATGGGAAATATTGTGCCTAGAGTGGGACTCGAACCCACATCTCTTTGCATTCCGGGCCAGTGTGCTAACCATTACACCACCTAGGCTCCCTGATATCAACACACTCCCCACGCCTACCTGTCTATGTGGTTATTTGCCTGAGAGGTCAGTGCAGACCACTACAGTATGTTGATCGTTACAATGGAGAAAGTGTTGTCCCATATTGCTTAGCACCTTTTGAGACAGTCTCATATACAGATTGATTGATTGGTGGTTGCTTTACGCTGTGTCGGCAGCATAGACCATATTCACAGGGAGATATAAAAAATATTAGGTATTCAGACATCAGCTTAGAGTTTTAACTCCATCCATCCACATTCCGTCCTCGTATGACCTTAGATGTTGCTAGGATGTAACACTCCAACAGCCAACCAATCCACCCTCATTACACGACGCAGCGGGCAAATCGGTCACAGGTCGGTACCCGTACGGATGTGACCTTAGTTGTTGCCAAGACATAAAACTCCAACAATCAAACATGGTATTCAGATAGCAGCTTAGAATGTACACTCCAACCACCCACTCGCTCACTAATGGCCAGTGCACACCTACCGTATACGACTTAAAACTGCCCGTTTCACGCATAAAACTGGGTTTTAGTCGTTAGGTGTGCGACCCCCTAGCACACTAGACGCATGCGATTCGCGCATAAAACTCAGTTTTTAGTGCTAAAAGCGGCCGTTTACGATTGCGATTCGCGATTCGAAAAACGAATCGGCCCGTTTTCAGTTTTAAGCGGGTCGGGTCGAGTCGCGAGTTTTAGTGCGCGAATCGTAAACGGTAGGTGTGCACCGGCCATAAGTCACTAAGTTTGGAACAGCATATATTTGGGTGAATATGGTCGGGAAAGTGTTCGTTAAAGTGACCCGGAGACACCGTGGGATGCGCGAACCTAATCAAGGACCTAACACCTCCAATAACGTACTAATCAACGACGCCAACGCCGCCCTGCACATCGCCTAATCCGCGCCAGCGATAAATAACATTCATTATGCATCACAGATGGAAGTCACATAAACTGACTGAACTTTTGGTTCATTATGTTATCATAGACAGTGCGCGGAGGACAGGAGCAGCAGCAGTGCCATGCTGATCCGGTTGCAGGGAGTGGGTACTTGGAGTTAGATTGCCCCCTCCCCCCGTCTACCATCGCCCCCCCCCCCCCCCCCCCCCGCCACCCCCCCCCCCCCCCCCCTTGTGTGTGAGCATTTCGGTCTGTCTTTCGGAAGGGCGATGCACTTGTAATAATATGGGGACCAGACGCGATGCCCTAATGAGATGAGCGTCCGTTACCTGTTTTGGTAGATCGTCGGATTCGAACCCATGGGTTCGAAACCTGGTCGAGTCAAGCTACTGACTTAACAATTGATACTTGTCGCTTCCTAGTCAGGTGCTCGGCATTATTAGGATAGTGAAAGGACTGGGTGGCTCCGTGGCAGGATTATGTGACTGAGTGAAATATTATGTCATGGTGCTGGTGGCCTGGTTTCCCACTTGGGCAACACTATAGAGTTGATATCAGTCCCGGTGTTACAAGTCGATACCCGACCTTATCTGATGCCAGGGCGTAAACTGTCAATAAACAATCTTATCAACCTGTAATATAGACGCGTTTTTCTATAGATATCAGATAGATGTATTAAATGTGAAGGCAAACAGTTTACTGGGGGCATAATAGGTGGCAATCAAACCATGATGATATAATAGTGACGTCGGTGTGTTGTAAGCGACGGGAATACTGTACATAGAGCGGGACTTGAACCTAGACTTTTGCCATTCCAGATCCAGGGTCCTAATCATCAAGACCAGACGCGATGATTTTGAGTACCTGACATTAAAAAAAAAAACCAGTAAAATATAATTTATTATATATATATATAAATAGGCGGGGTTCTACTTACCTTATTTTATTATTTATATTATTATTATTCTTATTGCCTGATATATTGACTCCTATTGTGCTGCACTGCTACTGCGCCACCACTCGCAGTCACTCGCACTGTCGCTTTGCTTCATACTACACACACACATTTTATTTTTAGCTTCGCTTGGAAGCTTCTGGGCGCTTCCCACTGCCGGCTCATTCGTAAACAGTGCATGGGGGATTGAAACTTAGCATGCCTAGAGTCTTCTGTGATATTTGCAGTCCAGTTCATCAGAAAGGACACTTATTGAATTGTGAGCAAAGGAAAGCAAGGGCGAGACCATTTACCCGCTCACAAATTTCCAGCAAACCGACAGAGATGACTGCAAATATGTTGCCGGCTGAGAGTGTCGAGACAGAAATGGGGCAGCTGCCTCTACAAAATAAAAGACAGCATATGGGAACAGAAGTACAGGATCTGGAAATATAAGAATAATTGGCCGATTTAGAAGAATGTCGGGCTAGATTACTGGCAAAGTGGGATAGAAGACAGAATACACGTTCGGATGGAAAACAAGATGGCGTGGGCACCATCTTGGATGGAACTAAGCTGACGGCGGGCTACACCATGGAGCCAGAGCCTTCAACCAGTGCTGCATACGTGGACACGGCCTCCCTTGTCCACCCAGAGGATGGTTTCTGTGCTTATGGGAAGGATACCGGACGCTCGAGAGCAACTGTTCGTCGCAGGCAGTCTTCAAGCCAGTCGTCGAGTAGAAGCGCCAGCCGCCGTAGATGCAGTAAGTGGAGTTTAACACGATTTACTGTTGGGTGTAAGGACATATCAAAAGCAATCTGTTATGAAATGATAGCTGCAACTGGTCAGTGGGCCCTAGGCATAAAAGAGCTGGGTGTGAGGGAATACAGAGCACTTGATGAACACATCATTTTCCTTTCACTTAGAGCTTTACCGGTGAATATGTGGACTCAGCCCATATAAACTATGACTTAACCATTAGGATTCTGACTGAAGATATAGGTTTTACTGCATTCTCCAGTGGTAACAGGGGAACATGTGTGTTGCATTATGGTTCCCTGAATATTAAGGCGAAGAGAGCAGGTGCATCTACTTATCAAGCGCGGAAGCATGGCCAACACAAGATGAGGCAGATGTTCTGCCTGGAAGGGGGAGCAGGGCTGCCCTAGGGGGGAGGATGAATGTCGATTCAGTCATGTGTGTTCCAAGTGCAATGGGAAGGGACATAAATGCTCGGCCTGCAGAGAGTGACTTCCTAAACACTCCCAGGATGCTTATGCGAACACCCCCAGTCTTGTTACGGTAAGTAGATGGCGGCCCGTCTGTGCGCGGCCCGCTGACCTACATAGAGTACATGTTCCCCTTGAATTATACTTGTATAATGCGTTATATATTACACATAGGGTAGTTGTTATAATAGATCTCCGTTCAGTTTGAAGTAACTGTTATTATAAACAGTGATCTATAGTTAACTGTGGATATCTGAAGTGAAAAGAATCATGACAATTTAATTTTGGCATGCTTGTCAAGATTCTGACATCGTATGCGCCAGCAGTACCAGGTTCTATTAAATTGATGTAGTATTCGCTTCTGTGCAGCAACAACTCTTAATAAGTACACCAGTATCAAAGTCGAATAAGTCGAATCAATTCTATCTGAGTGTTTTGGTTTCGTAAAGTTTATACATTCATCGGAACTATGGAACTTAAAAATTACAGTTGTTGTGGTTTTACGTCCTGGCAACATTTAAGCTCATATCAGTAACATTATATACTAGTGACTATCTACCCTGCTACTCAGAAGCACTATATCAAGTGATGGACGTATTTATGCTGAAATACAGAGGAGGATGGCCAAGGCTAGCACATCTTTCGGCCGACTATGCCAGAGACTCTGGAACAACCACCATGTGTCCATGCGGGTCAAAGGCAAGATCTACCATGCAATCATGCTATCCACCCTACTATATGGAGCCAAGGCCTGGACAGTGTACAGATGACAGGTGAAAAAGCTGCATGCCTTCATGATGCAACATCTGCGTTCAATCGTGAGACTAACCTGGAAGGAAATACTCGAACAGATGGGGCTGCCCTCTATGGAAGATCTTCTGATCAAACAGAATCTCCAGTGGACCAGACACCTCATGAGGATGTCATCAGACAGGCTACCAAAGCAGATCCTCTATTCTCAACTGTCTTCTGGTTACAGAAAGAGAGGGCGCCCTCATCTCCAGTTCAAGGATACCATCAAGAGAAACCTGAAGCTGAGAGACATTAAGACTGACTCATGGACATCACTCTCAAAGCAGAGAGCTAAATGGAGAGCGGCAGTCAAGTAATGACAGCAGTCTTTGTCGCATTGCGACCGACAGCATGATGATGATGATAACTCAGCATCACTGTCATAGGTAAAGGAACAGTGGGATGAGGAAAATCGATCGTCCACGATTTATATTTATAGTGCATCTCTATTCACTGTAATAACCAATCTGAAATTACTGTCCCGGAAATTCTCTCAAGTTAAAAGTAGGTACGTGAAATGAAATTGAAATCATTGGCCACCTCCTGAACATCACGTCCATGGAATTCGGTTAGTGACACAGGAACTCTAACATTTCCCCTGCGTGTGAGTTGATTTAGGTATGGACTAGGTGAATTGGACCTTATTACTTTCCAGAAAATGGAACTATTTAAATTAAGGGAATGAATCCTATTTTAAGGGTCACCTCATATTCCCACCATATTCTACTTTAATATAACTCTGATTAAATTAGATTTTTATTCATCCTTCATAACAAAATTAACATATATAACTACATATATAATATATATATATATATTATATATTATTCTTGCTGTGTTTTTCTATAAAAACAACGGTTCATCTGCCTGTGACATTGACTTATAGATTAGGAACGTTGATAATGTTAACCCAACGCAATACCAATAATATCAATTCTTTAATAGATGTTTTTTTATTCCGCCGTATCACTCCAGTGCCATTTACCAGTTCCGCTATCTGCTCAGTCTCTGGCGACTGGGTGAACAGGCAAACGAAAGCAGACAGGATTGTGGGTATCTACATTCGACACACGCGTGTAGGTGGCGCCACCTTGTTTAGTCGCCGTATGGAGAGGCAGTGGCCTCGTGCGAAAATCTCACCTCCAAATCCAAATTCAATCTATGCCATTTGATGGAGCCCTCCCTCTCTAAGCCCCCTCACCCCACTACCCCCATTCCTCAGCCCATTCCCCAAGCAATCCCATCCAAGCACACAGGCACCACACTACCACACCACCACACCACCTCACCACCACACCACCACACCACCACACCACCACACTGCCCCACCACAAACCCACTTCACCCTACTACACCACACCACGACACCGCCACATTGCAACGCACCACCACCACACCCACCCCACCCCACCATACCACCACTACACCCCCCCATCTACACCACTACACCACTACACCACTGCACCAGTCCACCACTCCACCACTACACCACTACACCACTTCACCCCCCTCACCACCTCACCGCACCACCATAGCACTACACCACTACACCTCCACCACAACAGTATACCACTACGCCAGCACAACACTGTACCATACCACATCACTACACCACCCCACCACCACACCACCCCACCACCCTAACACCCTAACACCCCACCACCACACCATTACACCATCACACCACTACACCATGCCACGACCACCCCATCTCCACCACACCACCACCACACCACCACCACACTACCATACCACCACACCACCCCACCACCTGCACTACACCATCATTCAATGACACCACCACCACCACACCATCCCACCACTCCACCCCACCGCACCACCCCACCGCATCACCACCACACCCTACTACATACCCTACTACACTGCACCCCCCATGCCCATTGCCGGCCTTACTAAGCTATTGCACATTGAGTCAGTCCCGCCGGTCGCTGCCCGTTGCCGATAGCAGATAGAAATCGGTCAGGGCGTGGGGAGCGTGTGTGTGGTGGTGTGTGTGTGTGTGAGGAGGGTGTGAAGGAGGGGGCGCGGTGGTGTTTAGTCAAATGAGCACGGGGGCTAATCCAGCGGGCGACTCGGGCCGAAAGGCGAGCCGGGGACTCCTCAAAGCCCGTGCCGGGCCGCGGGGGTGCCGGGGCGCGGGGGTGCCGGGGCGCGGGGGTGCCGGGGCGCGGGGCTGCCGGGGCGCGGGGGTGCCGGGGCGCGGGGGGGGTGCCGGGGCGCGGGGGTGCCGGGGCGCGGGGGTGCCGGGGCGGGGGGTGCCGGGGCGCGGGGTGCCGGGCGCGGGGGTGCCGGGGCGGGGTGCCGGGCGCGGGGGTGCCGGGGCGCGGGGGTGCCGGGGCGCGGGGGTGCCGGGGCGCGGGGGTGCCGGGGCGCGGGGGTGCCGGGGCGCGGGGGTGCCGGGGCGCGGGGGTGCCGGGCGCGGGGGTGCGGGGGTGCGGGCGTTCCGGGGTGCGGGGGTGCCGGGGCGCGGGGGTGCCGGGCGCGGGGGTTTACACAGCTGGCCCCGGGTAGATTGGCATCCTGGATGATGTGCCAGTGAAGGTGTAACGCGCCGCAATGATACAAATGAGCGCCACCAAAATTGTATTTGTGCTCATTGTGCGCATGTGCTCCGACAGTGGCGCCCCCTGCGCGTACGGGGCTCTGACAATTGGCGGACTGCAGGCACGCCCCGCCCCGCCCCGCCCGGTCCCGCAACGCCCCGCCCCGCTCCGACCAGCTCCGACCTGCTCCGCCCCGCTCGCCACTCCCCCCTCGTCCCGCCCTGCCCTGCCCCGCCCCGCTCAGCTCCGCCCCGCTCAGCCCCGCTCAGCCCCGTCCCGCCTCGCCCCGCCCCGCCTCGCCCCGCCCCGCCCCGCCCCGCCCCGCCCCGCCCCGCCCCGCCCCGCCCCGCCCCGCCCCGCCCCGCCCCGCCCCGCCCCGCCCCGCCCCGCCCCGCCCCGCCCCGCCCCGCCCCGCCCATACTCGCCTCGCCCCGCCTTGCCCTGCCCATTCTCGCCCCTCCGCTGCCTTAAAAGGGAATGCTTGCACCTCAGGGTAAATAAGCTAGCCCCCCCCCCCCCCCGTCCACCCCACCCCACCGTCCCTCCATGTGCTCACATACAGGCCTGCACACATCCCCGGGATAAATAAGTTTCGAATCGGCAAGGCGTTAACTTACTTATACTGGCAGACTTGATAATATACGGGTCAGGCTGATAGACTTCGATAGACTCCGCAGCCGGCGGAGGGTCATTGTCCCCCGTCCATCCTACACGTACCCTCCTTCCTCCACGTCTGTCCCGATCCCTCCACGTTTCTCCCTTCCCTCCCTCCAGCTCTCTGTCGTCGCGTCCACGTCTCTCCTCCCTCCCTGTACATCTGTCCTCTCCCTGCACGTCTCTGACCCTCCCTGCACATCTCTGCCCCTACCTCCATATATGTCCCCTCCCTCCACGTCTCTGACCCTCCTTCCACGTCTTTGACCCTCCGTCCACGCCTCTGCCATTCCTCCACGTCTCTGACCCTCCCTCCACGTCTCTGACCCTCCCTCCACGTCTCTGACCCTCCCTCCACGTCTCTTACCCTCGCTCCACGTCCTTGACTCCCCCTCCACGTCTCTGACCCTCCCTCCACGTCTCTGACCCTCGCTCCACGTCTTTGACTCCCCCTCCACGTATCTGACTCTCCCTCAACGTCTCTGACGCACTCTCCTCGTCTCTGATCCTCCCTACACGTCTCTGACCCTTCCTCCACGTCTCTGACCCTTCCTCCACGTCTCTGACCTTTCCTCCGTGTCTCTAACCCTACCACCCTCCCTAAAAAGCTCTGATCCTCACTACACGTATCTGACCATCCCTCCACGTTTCTGACCCTCTCTCTGACCCTCCACCCACGTCTCTGACCCTCCGTCCACGTCTCCGACCCTCCCTCAACGGCTCTGACCCTCACTACACGTCTCGGACCCTCACTACACGTCTCGGACCCTCCCTACACCTCTCTGACCCTCCATCCACCTCTCTGACCCTCATCCCACGTCTGTGATACTACCTCCACGTCTGTGACCCTCGCTCCACGTCTCTGACCCTCACTACACGTCTTTCTCCCTCTATATCAGTGTATACCTATATCCCTCGCTCCTAGTTATTTCTCTCCTCCAGTCTCTTCCTCCAGTCTCTCCTCCAATCTCCCTCCAGTCTCTTCTCTAGTCTCCTCCCACCAGTTTCTTCCCTCCAGTCTCTTCCCACATTCTGCTCCAGTCTCCCCTCCAATCTGTCCTCCAGTCTCCTCCAGTCTCTTCCCCCCAGTGTCTTCCCCCACTGCCTCCCCAGTCTCTTCTCCCCCGTGTCTCCCCAGAATCTCCTCCAGTATCACCCCCAGTCTCTTCCCTCCAGTCTCTTCCCTCCAGTCTCTTCCCTCCAGTCTCTTCCCACCTTCTCCTCCAGTCTCTCCTCCAATCTGTCCTCCAGTCTCCCTGCAGTCTCTTCTCTAGTCTCTTCCCTCCAGTTTCTTCCTGTACTATCTTTCCCCCACTGTCTTCCCCCCACTGTCTCCCCCCCCCCCCACACCTCTCCCCCAAATATCCTCCAGATTCACCCCCAGTGTCTTCCCCCCAATCTTCTCCAATCTCTTTCCACAGTCTCTTCCCCCCAATCCTCTCCAGTTTCTTCCCCCCAGTCTCTTCCCCCAATCCTCTCCAGTTTCTTCCCCCAGTATCTTCCCCACAATCTCCTCCAGTCTCTTCCCCCCAGTCTCTTGCCCACAATCTTCTCCAGCCTCTTCTCCCGAGTCTCTTCCCCCAATCCTCTCCAGTTTCTTCCCTCGAGTCTCCTCCCCACAATCTCCTCCAGTCTCTTCTCCTCGAGTCTCTTCCCCAATCCTCTCCAGTTTCTTCCCTCCAATCTCTTCCCCACAATCTCCTCCAGTCTCTTCCACCAGTCTCTTCCCCCCAATCTTCTCCAGTCTCTTCCCCCAGTCTCTTCCCCACAATCTTCTCCAGTCTCTTTCCCCCAGTCTCTTTGCCCCAATCCTCTCCAGTCTCTTCCCCCCAGTCTCTTCCCCCAATCTTCTCCAGTCTCTTCCCCCTAGTCTCTTCCCCGAATCCTCTCCAGTTTCTTCCCTCCGGTCTCCTCCCCACACTCTCCTCCAGTCTCTTCCCCTAGTCTCTTCCGCTAGTCTCTTCCCCACCATCTCTTCCACCATCTCCTCCAGTCTCTTCCCATAGTCTCTTCCCCACCATCTCCTCCAGTCTCTTCTGCCATTCTCTTCCCTCCAATCTCCTCCAGTCTCACCCTCTCCGTCTCCTCCCTACCGGCTCTTCCCATCAGTCTCCTCCAGCCCTCCTCCAGTCTCTCCCACCAGTCTCTCCCACCAGTCTTCCCAAGTCTCTTCCCCCAGTCTCTTGCCTCCAATTTCCTCCAGTCTCACCTAGTCTCCCCATCCCCAGTCTCTTCTTCCAGTCTATTCCTCCAGTGTCTTCCCCAGTCAGTGTCCCTCCCCGTCTCTCCCCACCAACGTGACCCCGTTAGTAACTATTTTTCTCTACGTTTTTATTTATGTATATTTCATGGTAAATCACATAAGTAAGATATTATTATTATATGGCTATATGCAGCAGATGTATAAGAAATATAAAAAGTTATCCTAACTATGACAAATATTATAGATATAATATATATATGAGTCAGCCTCACGAAAACGGGCCTATCAGTGGTCAATTGAAGATGTTGGCATCGCAATTCTCCAAAGTGTAGTGCATTTCTTTGTTTCATATTAAATTATCCTAGAAACAAATAAGGTTGTTGTATTTTCTCGACCTTTACATTCAGGATAAATTGAAAGACTTTCCAACACCTCTGTCAATGCTAAACTATAATTATACCGATCGACGCTGACATCCAATGATCGACACCAAAAACTTTAACTGATGTCGGCATCACAATTCTTAAAGTCTCGTGCATTTCGTTGTTTTATATTAAATTATCCTAGAAACAAATAAGGTTGTTGTATTTTATCAACTTTTATATTCAGGATAAATTTAAGGACTTTCCAACACCTCTGTCAATGCTAAATTATAATTATACCGATCGACGCCGACATCCATGCTCGACGCTGACAACTTTCCCCAATTGCCCTCTTTTCATGACCCATATATATATATATATTACATAATTAAATAGATCTGTATATAAGATTATACTAATATAATATTTTGACATAATCATATATACATATTTTTATATTATTGCATAAAATATATGTAATATATTATATATAATAAATATATATTATGCATAAATATTACACATTTAAAATAAATAGTGTACGTTACATGAATAAGTGCGGTAATATCAGATAAATAATGGCATTGTGTTAATATTGTAAACCTGAACAAGTATCTGATGAAGACATGTCAAAATGCTTTGTCAGGTATTTGTTCAGGAAGCAAATTAAGAAGATCTGTATAAATATATAAATTCTAATATTGCACTGTTTAATAACAACAAACTGTCTTTGGAGTACCTAGTAAATCCACATAACCCAATAACTGCTTATCACATAGCAGCTGACCCACGTACACCATTTCCTTAGACTCATAATCTATATGCGTTGAACAAAAATAAATGTACTGCGAATTATTTGCAGCGCATGTCCCAAGGGTGTGATAATAAGCCGGAAAGCGTGTGTGTGGGTATGGGTGTGGGTGTGGGTGTGGGTGGGACAAGGCATTAGGCCAGAATATGTTTACCAGGCACCCTCTGATCTATTGAGGAGATCCGCGTGTGTCGCAGATAAAATATTCACAACTGGCACAGGTCAACTCTACTCAGATAAGACCTGTCGCGGCGCGTCCATTCTGGGAAACGCAGCCTAGCAAGCCGAGCTACGGGGCGTTCCCATTGTGCACCAGGGGTGAATTGTGTAGTCGGACTGGTCCCACTGCCTGCCGCTAGGTGGCGAGGGGCAAACAGCGCGGAATATTACAAGAGCACGCCCGTCCCGGCTAAAACCCCATTTTATGCGTCATAAACTCGGGGGTTTCCGCCCCTAGAGATATTGGGTACTTTGATAGTTACAGCAAAGCAATTGCCGGAATTTTGAGCAGCTGAGAAAAGTTATGAATCTCAAAGTATGTGGATGCAGGCCTTCTCCTTAGGATGTTTCACTATATTTATATAGGGTTATAAGCATCTGAAGGTGGTGGGACTGTGGAGAGAGGAATGTTGGTTGTTGGAGTTTTATGTCCTGGCAACACATGAGGTCACATCAGGACAGTGCACATTGGAGGCGACTTTATAATGGTGCCCCACTGGGAAATCCGACCACCGGCGCCATGGCCTGATATCCCACTCAGTCACATTATCCTTACACTGAGACAAGCAGTCGTTGCCCTATCAAAATAATGCTGAGGGCCTGTCTAGAAAGCTACAAGTATCAAGTTTTAAGTCATTGGTTTGACTCGACCAGGGTTTGAACCCGTGGGCAGTACCTTTATTTTTGTTCAACGCATATAGATTATGAGTCTAAGGAAAAGATGTATATATATTTCACCTTGTTCCGTAGCCTTCTGGCTAATTATAACAGAGGGAGATTTGCCACTTCCTGTCGACCAATTTGCATTTCCAACTCACCAAGTACAGTTGCAGGAAAGGTAAGCAGCAAGCTTTCTTTACTCAAACTCTCTTTTGCCTTATGCTGTTGGTTTTCTTCTGGCAAATAAAACCCTAATCCCATGAGCGTTAACCAGATGTAGTTATTTCATTAATAACTACTCACATTTACACAAAATTTATCGTTCAAATAGCCAGGGTACGGTAACCGCTAGTGTTGTTGTTGGTCCAAGGCGCTGCCACGCCAGCCTATGGGTGGACACTACAACAAACAACCATGTGCTTGCTGGCATCAGTCCCTCGAAGGGTGGTCTATTACATGCCAATTATTAAGTTAATATGGTTTAAGTTCTATTATAGAACTGTTGGCATATATATATAAATACAAGCTACAGTACAGAGGGAGACAAGACAATGAAAGTGGGTTGAGATAATATATTCTCTGGGAATATTTGCCCTAGCCTAAAAGGAAAAGGTTTCGGTCGCAAGTGACAATGGTAGCGGCGGAAGTATGGTTCGGAGGTGGTGGAGCCACCGGCACCCATACTCGCATAATGCTTATACATCACATAAAAGCTTGGGTAGTACATTGGCAACCTAATCACCGGTGTCACACACACATATATATATATATTTTTATATATTTATAGATATATCCGTCTTACCTGTAATTATTATTTACGCTTATAATAAAGCAGTAGGTAAAACTAATTAATGTATTTGACAATGGCATGGTGAATAATATTATCATTAATTCTTAAACGTTCCACACTAGTAAAATTAATTTCTAATTTGATTAAAGTTACATGCATTATGGCAAATGGGTAATATAAGTCACTGTCATATAATTGCAGTTGGCGACTAGACAAACACAGCAGCGAAGACCAGTTACAAAACCACCGGCAGTCCAGCACTCAGGCAAGGAGCCGGACGACAAAGTGAGCCAGAAACAACTAGGTCAACTAGAGGCGACGGAACAGCTGAGGCTATTTCGGGTATTGGTGAGGCACAGAGGGTGGTCTTGAACCCGGATCTCGATGCACACCTCAATGAACTACTTGAGTGGAAACATCAACAACAAATGGAGTTGATCCAGAAGCACTTGCGTACAGTGGACTGGACACACAATGTGTCCTAGACCAACACAGACAAGGTCAGGTCAGTTGACTTACAACAATCAGCATTGCCCTGTGTTCCTGTGAAAAGTAAGAAGAAGAAAAAGAGAGCAACACATTATTCAGAGACTTTGTTGGGTGGTGAGTCGGGACTATCAGAGGGTGATAGGTACCGGAGGAGTAAAGTAACTTCAAAGAAGATTAAGAAACATAAGAAATCCAAGAAATCTCAGAAGAACAATTCTTATTAATCTGAATCTTCATTCCCATCATCAGATTCTGATGCTAAGGCAGAAGGGGTGATCGAGAAGAAACTGGCTAAGGCAGCCAAAAAGAAGAGAATTGATCCTCATAATTCTGTAAGACTGGGAGATTGTTGCTATGAACAGCTCTCGATGGTCATTTTGACACATTTAAACCGATCAAGAAATACACTGGCATTAAAGTTGTGAAAAAATCCTTCTTGCGTGACATGGATTTGGATGTCATCATGAAGGATCAGATGAAATGTTATGAACATATGTTGCATATCATGCAGTCAGCTCTCCTGTCTGCGATGGCTGCGATTGTGCTGGTAGCAAACCGGATGGCTAACAAAAATAAATTCACTATGTTAGCAGCAGGCATGAATGAAGGACTGGAACTCTTAGCAGTAGCTGTTATGCATGCCACCCATTGAAGGTTTGAGAATGTCTACAAAGGTGTCACAACCGATGCAGCCAGGGAAGTGACCAGATCCAAGCGAGTTAAGGATAACAAGGGCAAAGAGGTCACACTCTTTATGGCTCCGAAACCATTCAAGGGGAAGCCTTGGGATAAGACCTTGATGTATGAAGGACAGCTCCAGAATTTGCTTAAGAAAGCAGAATCAGGTACCAAGTGTAGCAAAAAGATGTGTACCAAATGCAAAGCTGAAGACAGTGCATCGAGAGTGAGGCAAGCACCCGAGGAGAGATGCATTCAGAGGCGCAGTGGGGTGTTCGGACTAACGGGCCCAGTGTTCCATGGTCGCTCACAGAGACACCTGTTCAGTTGGAACAAGTTCAACCATCCCAACTTTGGCAGACCACCTGTGGGTCAATGAAGGCCGCAGGGTTTTGCAAGTAGAGGGAGCCAGATAGTGCCAGCAACTACTCCTCCAGATCAGGAAAATCTGGCAAACAACATTTTCATTCCGGTAAATGTAACTAATTGTCAAGAATTTTGGTCCAAAATTACTACTTCGGCAGAAGTTCTAGGCATTGTAAAAGGTGTGAAAATTCCTTTTAATCATATTTCTACACCAAAACGAGCACCAAAACCTCATACGTTTTCAGAAGAAAATAAATCAAAGTAAATAAGGAAATTAATCATTTTCTTTCACACAAAATGATAGAAAAGGCGAGTCAGGTTAATGGAGAATTTATTTTCAACATTTTCCTTAGAAACAAGCCAAATGGTGATTCCAGACTAATCTTGGATCTTACTAAGCTCAATAAGTGAGTAATGTACCAACGTTTCAAAACGTTCTCAGTAAAGACAGCACTGGATCTAATGATGCAAAATGCTTGGATTGGCACACTCGATTTAAAACATGCCTATTATTCCGTTTCAATAGATAAATAATTTAGGAAATTCCTAGGTTTATTTGGTAGGGCCAACTTTATGAATTCACATGTATGCCAAATGGGTTAGCGGTTGCCCGCAGATTTTCACAAAACTATTGAAGCCCATTTACATGAGGTCAAGTGAGCAAGGGGTAGTATCCTTCCCCTACATAGATGATTCATTTGTAATCGCAAAAACAGAGGCGGGGTGCCGCTCGGCCTTGAACCTACTCAGCAACGATTTGATCATCGGGGTTTTGCCTCAGAGAGTAAATCATTACTCAAACCATGCCAAAAAGTAAAATTTGTTGGGTTTTATCTTGATACAAGGTCGATCGAAGTTTCATTGACAGAAGATAAACTTAGTAAGTTCTTGGATTTTGCCAAATTTGTCATTCCTCAAAATAAAAATTAGGAAAGTAGCAGCAATTATTGGTGTTATGACAGCCTATTCACAAGGTTTAAAGTAGGCTTGGGCACACATTAAATCTCTCGAGTTGATACAAAATTGAACGCTCAAACTAGCGAAAGGTAATTTTGATAGAAATATGATAATCTCAAACCGGACGCGGTGGCCGGATCAGTACAGCACAGGCCTCCCGTGCAGAAGATTGGGAGTTTGTGAGTTTGGTTCCCGGTCGAGTCAAACCAATGACGTAACAATTTATACTTGTTGCTTCTTAGCCTGGTGCTCGGCATTATTAGGATAGGGCAAGGGCTGGTTAGCTCAGTGTCAGGATAATGTGACTGAGTGGGATATCGGGTCATGGTGCCGGCGGTCTGATTTCCCAGTGGGGCAGCACTATAAAATTGCCATGAGTGCATACTGTCACAAGTCGGTACCTATCCTGATATGACCTTAGATGTTGCTAGGACATAAAACAACAACAAACAAACAAACAAATGATAATCTCAGAGCAAGGTCTAGAGGACATCAGGTGGTGGCTAAACAACATTAATGGTTTGCCTCAAAATATGCAGTTAGATGAAGCAGATCTACCAGTCTCCACAGGCGCCTCATTAGAGGGCTGGGGAGCCCAACAGGGCCAGACAGATACTGGAGACAAATGGTTATTGTCAGAAGAAGATGATCACATTAATGTACTAGAATTAAAAGCCATCCACTTGGGCTTGAGACATCTGGCCAAGACAGACAACTCTCATGTTCATTTATTTACTGATAATAACACATCACTAGCCTATGTCAGGAGAATGGGTGGAACTACATCACCCAGGTATAACACAATTGCCAAAATGATTTGGGATTGGGTGGAAGCCAGAAACACCAGGCAAAGAAAATGTAACAGCAGAGAGAAGAAATAGGAAATTTCATGACCCCCTTAGAGTGGAGACTTTCCCAAAAGTTATGTGAACAAATTTGTGATATCTGGGGAACAGCTGAAATTAACCTTTTCGCTTCATGCAGAAATTGTAAACTCCCTAAATATGTCTCCTGGCACCCCGATCCAGAGTCTTGGAGAGGAGATGCTTTCAACTTCAATTGGGGTAAACATTTCCTTTATGCTTTTCCTCCATTCAACATGGTGGGAAGAGTGGCTCAGGACAGAGCCTCAGCGATTCTGGTGATGCCTCTGTGGACAACTCAACCATGGCTGGCAGCAGTGCGATGCTGGGTTAAGCATCACCTTCCAAGGGGCTCCAAACAACCTGGCATACAGGGGCCCACTAGCCGGAAAGGGAGATATCAGTTCCATCCCCTTGGCAGCCTTCCTCTTCTGAGGAAACAGTTGGAACCATATGGTACAGATAAAGTTACTTTAGCGAGACTTGTTTCATCAGCTTGGAGAAAAGGAACTATTCTGCTTTATGCACACTATATCAACAAGTTGCAATTATTTTGCTTAATTGATAAGATTGATTGTTTTAAACCATCGTTAGCCCAGATCCTACACTTCCTAAGAGGTTTAGAAGATGAGGGGTTAGGATTTGGTGCAATTAATATGTTGCAGTGCACTCTGTCCATTGTATTCCAGAGAATAGACGGTCAGACTATTGGTAAACACTATATGATACACTGGTTCCTGAGATCGGTATATGAATGCAATCTACCAAAACCAAAATACTCCAGATTTGGGATATTTCACTAGTATTTAAATTGGTCAAATAACAAAGATCTAAATCTATGCAATTTGGGATTTAAGGTGGCGGTGCTGATCTTCCTGATCACAGGACACAGAGGTCAGACATTGTTAGTGTTAAGCTTAGAGAAGATAGAAATTTCGAATGATATGCGTATATAAATATAGCATGTGTTACTATTTTTTTAAAGAATTGGTCAGTGGTGAGTTAGTGAGATTACCGGGAGTAGCGTTATCAGGTGCTTGGTCACCAGAGCTGAAATATCACAGAGCCGCGGACCACCAGCACCATGACATATCGTCTGGCGGGGGGCACCCAGGGGAGCGCCCCCTGGTATTGTATCTGCGCGGAATTTATTAACATTTAAATGGAAAGGCGCGGAGCGGCACCAGACAGAACTACATGGGTGTATGATTAAAGTTGCATAGTCCGATGGTTTTGAGTTTCTGTAATTTTTCTGAGATAAATATATTAGATCGATCACTAGTATCTACTTTACATTAGTTTAAAGTTACTTTTATTTTAAATGGTAAACATTTGAGATATTTAATGTGCAAACAAGGAAAATTATTTTTGACAAGCTTGCCAAATCTCTGACACCCTAGACCTCTACAGTAACATGTTCTATTAAATTGACTCAGTATTCCTTTCTATGCAGAATCAAATGTTCAATAAGTGCATCAGTATCTAAGTTAGATATGTAAACATCAAATCTAGATAATTGTTTTGGTTTTGACAATTTCATATTTCATCGGACTATGCAACTTTAATACCCACGGCCGTTCAGCCGCCAACCTAACAATCACACAAAGGTGCCCGCTTGCAGGGCGCGCCTTGCGCTAAGCCACTTCCTCTCTTAGGGTGCACTTCCGGGATGCGCGAGGTATGTGTGGGTGTGTGTGTTTACACCGCCTCACGGCCTCTTTCAATGAAAGAATCAAATTTTCAAAACCCAAACAATCTATTTAGATCTGATTCTACATATCTAACTTAGATAATGATGCACTTATTAATCATTTGTTGCCCCATAGAAAGGAAAACTGCTAATACTAATAAAGCCACTAACTGCTTAAGCGTAATGGTGTCAGTATTTTCATATGATTGTTCTCTGTGGTGGAGTGGTTAGAGTGTCTGACTTTTTTCCTAGGTCAGACTCCTAATCTGAAGGTCGGTGGTTCGATTCCCCATGCCCCCATCTCTGCCAATTTGGATTTCCACCACTGTGTATAACTTACAGCGTCGTCAAAGGCTAGTTGCTCTCATACCATGTCTATGTGGTGTGGGAGGTTAAAAATCCCTTGAGTTGGTAAAAGTGTAGGCTCGGGCTTTCTATCAACAAACTGTCTCATGGTGAAAACAAGTCTATTCAGACTTATCCATGATAGGCAGTATAAATCTTGAAGAGAAAAGAAAACATGATTGCCTAAATTAATGTCTATATTTGCACTTCAAATATCTAAAAATGTTAGTAATTTAAAATAAAAAAGTAAGTTAGATTAAAACAATCAACCTAACATGACATCTAAAAAAATAACAGAAAGTCAACACCATCGAAACATGCACCTTTAAACCTGTTTTGAGGACAAACTGAATCCTTTAAACTTGAAGAGACGCTGCTCTTGATGTCGATGCTGTCACAGATCTTAACACCCACTAAGCATGCTACATTCCTTATCGGTCACGTGACACAGTTCAAGCCTATTGGTCCCGTCAAGGCACTGCCACATCATAATCACATCGACGTGATCTATAATGGCGGGGCGGGGGGGGGGGGGTCTGAAGATTTATGGCGATTTTACACACGGTCTCCTGAAACCATCACTTTACGCGCCACAAGAGTTTGGTCTTTCTTGCTCTCATTAATTACACATACACATATATATATTGTTTATTTGTTGTTGTTTTACGTCTTAGTAACATCTAAGGTCATCTCAGGACGCATACCGACTTGTGACAGTGCACACTCATGGCAACTTTATAGTGTTGCCCCAATGGGATACTAGGCTGCCAGCACCATCACCAGCACTCAGTCGCATTATCCTGACACTGAGCCAACCGGTCTTTGTCCTATCCTAATAATACTGAGCGCCTGGCTAGGAAGCGACACGCATACATTTTTAATTCATTGGTTTGACTCAATCAGGTCTCGAAACCACAAACCCATGGGTTCCGATCCCCGGATCTCCCAAATCAGGAGACAGTTGCTCAACTCATTCGGCTGTCCCGTCTGGTCCACATATATGTATATATATATATGTGTGATGTATAAGGCATTATACGAGTATAAATGCAAGTGGAACATATATATATATATATATATATATTCCTTCTTGGCGCATTGGTGGCGCCACCCCCCAGATGTCGGAGTAATTGGTGGGCGGCGGCCAACCTTCGTGCCACACACACTGGAGGAATTGTGTATATATATATATATATATATATATATATATATATATTTGTTGCATACATATATACACACATATATATACATATCTAACTAAGCCAAGTTAACTTACACGATTATAATCAGAGACATCGGTGGTACATTATAAAGTCCTTCCATTTGTAGGACATCCATCTTGGTTTTCACTATGATTGACGCTTACAAAAATAAGAACATAAAGTGGTCAGATAATTAAAATACCTTAGACATATATATATATATATATATATATATATATATATATATATATATATTTACTGTCTAAGGTATTAGGGTATTACAATCCGACAGTCTGAGCGGGTCTGGCAGCGGTAGTGACGAGACGCAGCTGGTATCAGGGCAGTCAGGAGCCACACACACAGGTGGCATACTAGTGGAGGATGAAGGAACTAGAACTAGGCAGCAGCACAGTAGGTACTAACTAACTCAATGACACTAGTACAGTAGGTAGTAACTAAATCACATGACAGTACAGGATGTAGTAACTAATAGAGAGAGAACCGCTAGGTGGTAGTGTCCTTGTTTATATTCCCATAATAGATTGTAGAGCACATATATACAATTATGTCTTTGAAATCAGAAACCTAGATTTACTTGAACTGATAAGTTATATAGGCTTACCAGTATATAAGTAGTTTCATATATTGTCATCAACGTTTTGTATATTACTCCTGTCCACAATTAATTAACCCTTACTCTATCAAGAATTGTGACCGGGACTAAATTAGCCTGCCTGTTTTTATTTATTTATTTTTGCACTGAACGTGTACTGCACGGATAAGGATGGGAATATGGACGGGGATATGGACGGGGATAGGGATGGCAACAGGGATGTTGATAGGGATGTTGATAAGGATAGGGAAAGGGATGTGGATAGGGACGGGGATATGGATGGGGATATGGATGGGGATAGGGATGGGAATAGGGATGTTGATTGGGATGATGGTAGGGATAGAGATGGAGATAGGGATGGGGATAGAGATAGGATACATTTGGGATATAGATGGGATTGGGCTCCGCATGGGGATGCGAATGGGAACGGGGATGGGGATTGCTATAGGCATGGGTATAGGGATGGGGATGTGCAGAGGGATGAACATAGGGATGAGGATAGGGATAAGGATAAGGATAGGGCTGGGAGTGGATTGGGGATAATGCGTGGATTGGGGATGTCGATACGGATGTGGACAGTGATAGGGATAGCGGTGGGGGTGGGGATGAACTTTGGGACTGGAAGAGGCATATGGGTAGGATGGAAGTATTCACGTGGCTATGATTATGGACGTGGCTAGGAATGGAGAGAGTAGGGGGGTGAGGATTGTGATAAGGCTAAGGATGAGAGTAGGGATGGGGATGGGAACATGAATTAAATGAATCACATCCTATAAAATTGAAGCATCGTGCTAGGCTATGTGAAACATAGACCCTCCCTATTCATACAGCATTTAATCTTGATCCCCTTTGGTAAACACCTGTTCGGTTTAACCTGGCCGTTGATGAGATAAGCCGGGGAGCGAGACGTATTTCAGGCGGTAGAGTATCCACCTGTGACAGTGTGAGTCCTCCGATCGATCTTGCTCAGTGGACACATTTGCAGTTTGGGCTGTTTTCTATTCCAACCAATGGTCCACAACTGGTTCATCGAAGCCTGTGGTATGTGCTGGCCTGATTGTGGGAAAGTGCATATAAAAGATCCCTTATTGCTTATCAGAAAGGCTAGCCTATGTGGCGGCAGCGGGTTTCATCTACAGAAATATGTCACGGTGACCATTTGTTTGATGTCCAATAGCTGATGATAAAAATCGATGTGCTCTAGAGGCCTCATTAAATAAAACGACCTTTCGATGAGATAAGCCATCATCATCATCATTATGCTGTCGGTCGCGATGCGACAAAGACTGCTTTCATTACTTGACTGCCGCTCTCCATTTAGCTCTCTGCTGTGAGAGTGATGTCCATGAGTCGGTCTTAATGTCTCTCAGATAAGCCAAGTGGAGATAATTCGGCCGAACTCCAGCTTGTGATTTCCTCATTCAGCGCTTATTCAATTGCAAAGTTAATCCTCACCAAGCCTGTAAAAGTGTAAATTCAGCCATGCATTCAGTGGCAACATTGCACCATTCCAAATATGGATTATTATTGTCTGGTGTTATGACTCATCTTTCAGAAAACATGGTAATATGGGAGTGACACAGTCAGAAAAAATTTCTTCCCTGTTCCCTCGCCCCAAGTTAAACATGTCACCAAAGACCCTATAATACTAAGACAGCTCACTCAGCCTGTACTGTGTAATCAAAATGATCAAACCCACCACTTGGTGCACTGGCTGTTCTCTTGGTTAAACAGTTGCTATATTATATGTATATATGAATGTGAAAGATGTGTGATGATGGCGATGATGATGATGATGATGCTGATTATGATGAGTATTTGTTCATAGCAATTTCATATTGATGTGTATTCCTATTGACCTATCTCATGTATAATATAATTGTATGTGTTTACATGTGAAACACCAACCAGCAGCTGTGCTGATCAAACCCACCACATGGTGGCACTGCAAAATTTACATTACCATGGGAGATATAGGGAGTGAGCCATCTTAGTATCATAGGGTCTTTGATGTCACTAAAAAAAGGGACAATATTTCTATTACCAGAAAGGACAGATGGAAAATATTATGACAATGGCATTATGAGGCGGCAATTGTCACTTAAAGCTGATCATGACAATCTAATGTGTTTTATTTGTGTGTTCTTTTCTTTTAACAGAGCAAGCAATTACTGGGACATTTTGGACCGATTTTAATCTTATAGCACCATAACAGGTGAACATAATTTCCCAATAAAATTTGGGAGTCGGAGTAGTATCGTGGGACTTCCTACTTTTGTTTCTGGCTGTAATGCATGATGCATTACACATGGGCATCATCCTCTTTGCTTGATCTGAGATCTGACGGAAGTAACAGTGAATATGGATTTCATTTCCCCTGTAGACATGAGGAGCATGCGTATAGGAGCACAGCGGATCGAATCAGTCACTGAGCACACTGGTGCTTTCCAATGGCTTTCCCGCGGTTTTAATCTTTCTTGAAGATCTATACTGCCTATCATGGATAGACTTGTTTTCACCATTACACAGTGTGTCGATAGAAAGCCCGAGCCTACACTTTTACCGACCCAAGGGAGTTTTAACCTCCCGCACCACATAGACATGGTATGAGAGCAACTGGCCTTTGAGGACACTGTAAGTTATACACAGCGGTGCAGATCCAAATTGGCAGAGGTGGGGGCACAGAGAATCAAACCACTGACCTTCAGATTAGGAGTCCGACCTAGAAAAAAAGGCAGACACTCTAACCACTCCACCACAGAGAACACCACAATACTAATGATACTGTCTCATCTATGAGACACTCCCCCCCCCCCCCCCCCTCCTCATCCCCTTCCTCTGTCTAAGCCTCTTTTCCACCCACGCCGACCCCACACACCTCACCCAGCACACCAGATACCAACACCCTGATATTAATTTTCATTCATATTTAATTTCAGAATCTTCTGAAAGGCATCCGATATAGTAACGTGCAAGTCTCATAATTTCTGATTGGGACTGATCAAAATAGATCAAAACTAATTTAGAAAGGACTTAGTACATTTGGAATGCAATATATTTCCCCCCTTCGTATGGTCTCTCTATACAGTATAACCTCGTTAAACCAAACTTGAAGGGACCCTAGAAATTTGTTTGGTTAACCGATCATGGTTTAACCGAGCTTTGGCTTTGACTTTGAATAAGTGTGTATTGCACATGTAATATACTATATATGTGGACACTTTGATTATTATTTTTGTATGTATATATAACCCCGTTAAACCAAGCTCAGTTAAACCAAACGATCAGTGAATCCAAACTTTTTGTTGGCGGCCCAGCAAAATACTACCATTTTTCATATAAAAAAGTCTGTGGGGTCTCAGATGACCGTATAACCACATACAAGTTTGGTTTAACCACCCGGAGTGACCTGGGCCCGTATGCATGGAGCAGTGTTAGCGGCCTGTGGTGTTATTCCTCTAACACTGTATAGCTATCACCGTTTATCGGCGTCGTCGAAAACGTATGCATGGCGGCCTAAACGGTGAGTGTTAGCTAAACGTGAATGTATTTATAGATTTGGGAAATCCCTCTGCGTTTGTAGCCATATATCTATTAAATGCTGTCATATTTAACAGAATTACATACGCAATAAGTGAAATCTTATCAATTTAACCCTAAATTCGAAACGATATTAATGTAGCCGCAGCATTGGCGGCGTTATTCATATTGTCAAATCGCCGCCGCTGCCAGTATGGAACGCGACGTCGATGCGGTGGCGGCGGCGATTTGTTTACATTACGTTCGTCGATTCGAAAATATAACTGTTAATAACGCCGCCAATGCGGCGGTAGCCTTAATAACGCTTCGAATTTAGGGTTAATTTGCTTAAATTTCACTTATCGCGTATGTAATTCTGTTAAATATGATCGCATTCAATAGATTTGAGCCTAATTTGGGCGCAAGAAATTCCCGCCGATTCGGCGGCGACGGCGGCGGCGATTTGTTTACTTTACGTTCGTCGATTCGAAAATATAACTATTAATATCGCCGCCAATGCGGCTGCTGCGTTAATATTGCTTCGTTTTTAGGGTTAATTTGCTTAAATTTCACTTATTGCGTATGTAATTCTGTTAAATATGATCGCATTGAATAGATTTGATAACTAACACCACCTGTAAACCAGCTATTTTCTGGTTTAGCTTAACCTAGTTTAAGATTGTGGTGTTAGGCCTAACACTGCTCCATGCATACCGACTTTTCGGCGCTAAACCAGAAATCCCTTCTAAACGCGTTTTGGCTCGCTAACACTGCTTCATGCATATGGCCCCTGGGGTCTGACAATTTTGTTTGGATTACCCGATAATTTAGATAATTTAGATTAACCGACTTTGGCTTAACCAACTTTTTTATATGATAAATGGTAGTATTTGGACGAGCCGCGGAAAGAAGTTTGGATTAACCGATTGTATCGTTTAACCGATCTTGCTTTAACCGGGTTGTACTGTATTAGACTCTCTGTCAATAGACCATTCCCTTGTGGTATGTTCCCTTGTTCTGTGTTCGCTTGCGACCTTGTGATGTGCCACACATACAATGAACCTGTGTTTTGGTCAGTGGCCATTCCCATAGGTTGGACCCAAGGACCGTATGGCCTTGCGCATGGCACAAGTGACATTACTGACTGCAAACATAGAGAATGAACAGGTCACATGGTCATATCCGGACATGGAACAAGGCACCATGCCACAGGAGAATAGTTTATGGATACATCCTTATGCAACACACTGCTCCAGTAAGCCTATATCAGTTGGGTATACCAGTGGCACTCTATTCAGATCAGACATATATCATGCGATTTGTTCAGTTTGCACCCAGTACTAAATAGCCTTCTACAATAGCGTTCGAGTCACATGCAGCAGATGGTATGATCGAGGCCTGGCTCAGTAAAACCAAAATTTAACAATCGGTAGAGCCCAGGCCTCCCATGTGTGAGATCGGGAGTTCTATTCTCGGTCGAATCAAATTAATGACTTACAAAATTGATACTTGTCACTTCCTATCTTGGTGCTCAGCATTAATAGGATAGGGAAAGAACTGGTTATGACAGTGTCAGGATAATGTGACTGAGTGGAATATCAGATCATGGTGCTGGTGGCCTGGTCTCCCCAGTGGGGTAGCACTATGAAGTCGCCATGAGTGCGCACTGTCACAAGTCGGTACCTGTCCTGGTATGACCTTAGATGTTGCCAGGATATAAACCTCGAACAAACAATCTTCAACAAAATTGTCGTTTGTCGCTCAGAAGCATGGTCCTGGTAGTTGGTAGGATACGACTAGCTAAGACATATGGTACAAATTGAAAAACCATCGGATCACACAATTCTTAATTAACATAGCAAACTGCTTGCTGTGGTTTGTCCTGCTTCACAACTGCTAACCCTAGCCATGTTATTATAACAAACGCTTCTCCGGCTGTACTAGGGGCTAAGTGGTTGAAGCCTCAATGGTACTGGTAGAAATATTTGAGAGAAGGCTGGATAAAGATTGGAGAGGACACCCACAATTATAGGACTTCAGGGCTCAGTCGATCTTCATATGTGCACAGAATTAGTTTTATTTCTTTACCAAAACAAGCTGGCATTAGAGGCCCATTAGGGCCTAGATCAGCCAGAAGAGGATCTGTAAGTTGATCTGTAAGTTAAATCACGGCAGCACTTACAGCGGTCATAACGGCGGCGACGCGGTTGTGTATCCGGGCGGTTTGAGTTTGTGCACAGCTGTGCTTCACACTTCTACTGTGGCAGTTGGAACCACTCAGTAAAGCTGCATAGCCCGACGAAAACATCCAATTTTCAAAATCGAAACAATCATTTACATTTGATTCGACATATCTAAGTTAGATAATGGTGCACATATTAAATGTTTCTCACCACATAGAAGGGAACACTGATGCAATTTAGTATAATTAGACACCGACACCGCATATGAGTTTAAAGTTGGATTTATTTTTCTTCGATAATGAGTCAAGTAGTAAGCACATGTCAATTTTAGTAAGCACAATTAAGTTCAATAGAATAAGCACAGTGAGGTAATCAATGAGTTATGCACCAAGAGGTCAACAAGCTTTTAACCCTATGCCCTATATAGTATTTAGCAGGGGTGGGCGGGATGGCAGTTCAGAGCCAGCCAGTGTCCTCCTGTGGCCGTGTCGAAGTGAGCTCTCTGCCGCTGAGACGGTCCTTTTATAGGCACCTAGTCTGCTAGTTCGAGCTGACGACCGCAGAGGGCAGGTCGGTAGGGCAGAGCCAGCATTCTCGAAGTATTTACGTATCAATACAAGAACCAGACGGCGCTGGCGTAGAAGTCAGAAAGGAATACCGCCGAAAGTAGATAGGTGGCAGCACCTGTATTATGCTTAAGGCTGTAGAGCTATGGCGGCAATCAAATGCCAAATTACCCGTGTTGCTGAGCATCACAAACAATCTGTTATTGCAGAAGCCTATGGAGTCAGAGCTTTGGCATGTTTGCCTAAATTATTTGTCCATGGTTGTACTTTTATTTTCAAATATCGCGAAAGTTAGCCATTTATGATAAGGGTTACTTAAAACTAAAGGAAGGTAGATTATCATGATCATCCTAATATATTTATCTCAGAAATAACAGAAACTCAAAACTATCGGACTACAGTTAAGTTAGACAAGTGCTGCTCAAGACAAAACAGGGTTGTGCAACTTGATATACTAATATTATTTGAGTAAACTATAAGAAGCGCCGTTCAAGAAACAACAACGAATATGTGTCGTGTAACTTGTCGTATCAATATTATTTGAGCAAAGTGTATTATTTGTCATCGTATCACAGCAATATGATGTATATGGTGGTAAGCATGGCAATGCACACTGACCTGTATACAGTGGTATGCATGGCAATGCATACTGACCTGTATACAGTGGTATGCATGGCAATGCACACTGACCTGTATATGGTGGTATGCATGTCAATGCACACTTACCTGTATATGGTGGTATGCATGGCAATGCACACTGACCTGTATACGGTGGTATGCATGTCAATGCACACTGACCTGTATATGGTGGTATGCATGGCAATGCACACTGACCTGTATATGGTGGTATGCATGGCAATGCACACTTACCTGTATATGGTGGTATGCATGGCAATGCACACTGACCTGTATATGGTGGTATGCATGTCAATGCACACTTACCTGTATATGGTGGTATGCATGGCAATGCACACTGACCTGTATATGGTGGCATGCATGTCAATGCACACTGACCTGTATATGGTGGTATGCATGTCAATGCACACTGACCTGTATATGGTGGTATGCATGTCAATGCACCCACGTGTACACTGCTACTGTATGGTGGTATGCATGGCAATGCACACTGACCTGTATACGGTGGTATGCATGTCAATGCACACTGACCTGTATACAGTGGTATGCATTGCAATGCACACTGACCTGTACATGGTGGTATGCATGGCAATATACACTTATCTGTATACGGTGGTATGCATGGCAATGCACACTGACCTGTATACGGTGGTATGCATGTCAATGCACACTGACCTGACAGGTCTAATTAAAGTTCTATAGTACCATGGTTTTGAATCTGTTGCCAATTTAAAAATTATATAAATATAGTAGGATGCTTATTATAATATGACTTGCTCTATTTTGAAGTAACGTTTATTTTAAATCGGTATGTTTGGCATGCAAACAGGCCACACACATTTTGGAATGCATGTCAACACTCTGACACCATATATTTCAGCATTAGGAGGTTCTATTGAATTGACTTAATCTTGCCGTCGATGCAGCAGCAAATGGGTAGGAAGAGAGGAGGGGGGAGGACACGTATGGTGCAGGGAATGGAAGGGGAGGAAAGGGGGGATGGTGCAAGGAGGAGGTAGGGGAAGGGAGGGGGGAGGGGATGGGGTATTGAGGGAAGGTTTAGAAGGAGGGGAGAGAAAGGGAGAATCGTTTGGACAGGGTGAGGGAACGGGGAAGGGTCGGGAGAGGGTGAGGAGAGAGCGCAGGGGAGGGGGCAAAAGGCGAAAGGGTGGGGTCAAGCGGCAAGGGGCAAGGATAGGGGCAGGGGGCAAGGACAGGGGCAGCGGGGAATGATAGGGACGGGGAGGGAGAAGGGGTGGTGGGAGGCGAGGTTTAGAGGGAGGAGCCGAGAGCGGCGGAGATGAGGAGGAGGGGCTTCCAATTCCAGCCCGTGTAAGGTGGACTTTGCGCGCTTGCTAGAGCGGGTTAGTGGCTTCACTTTGACTGATGGCTGCCGTCGTGTAGCCGCAGCGTTATGACAGGCCGAAAAGAAAGATCCCAGATAAGCAGGACACCGGCTGAGCGGCAATTTGTGTGCCGGCCCCGGTGAGGGCTACCGGGGTGAAGAGCCCACAATTTCATGCGTGAGAGCATCCGACGAGTATGTGGTGTGGTGGAAAGGGGGGTGGGTGTGGGAGGGGAGGGGCAGGGGGAGGGGAGGGGGAGAGGCGGAGCGGGAGTAACAGAGGGACATGGATAACGAGAGGGGCCGGGGGAGGGGAAGGGGGGGGGAGTGAGAGAGGGACAGGGAGGGGGCGATGGTGGGGGGCCGGGAGGGAGAGCGGGAGGGAGAGGGGTGGGGTGGAGGGGGACTCGGAGGGGGAGACTTTGGCCTCTTCATAGCTCGCCACATAGGGAGGATGCCATCGAAGACGCTAGTAGGTAGGGTTGGGTCTGGTTATTCTAGTGAAGCTACGGAGATTCATGAGGGTTACATAGATTTCATCGACTATTTCTAAACTAACTAATCACCATCAAGTTTGTGATAATCACACGCAACTCTGTGATGTGTGCGCAATTTGCGCCACGTTTGATTTAATTTTGCTCTATTTTGTTGGTGTGCGTGCGTCTTTTATTTTGGTTGATATTACTCAATTCCAAACATCATTCCGATCGACCATCTAAATCCTGCGATTATCAAGGGCCATCTTGAACATGTAGCTTGTCACTGACAGGATTAGAATTCTCCCTGTGTGATGGTATTTAGTAACACCTCCCCGGATCGTAGTTCCGAGTCGCGCCGTCAAGGGAACATTATGATAGAGACAAGGGTGGCGGGTGGGTGGGATTGGGTGGTGAGATCTATAAGGCTGGTGTGTGCCGCCGCCGTTTTCCTCCACGGTGCCCAAAGCGGCGAGTGATGATTGCGCGCCGGGGCTCTGTAATATTCCCCGCAGTCGTGTATTGCCTAATGAGCCATTCAAGGACATATCGCAATCCTGGAACCAACATGTCCGGGCACTCAGCCTCTGTCTGCGCCACCCGCACCCTGCGCTTAAACGGTATAAATAGCCTTTACCCCCCCCCCCCCCGACGACCCTCCCCCCCCTCACATATCGACCATCCCCCTCTCCATTTCCAAGGCACATACCCGTCCCCGCACACACCTCCTCCTCTCCCTCGCCCTCCGCCCGTCATTGGCGTTAGCACCTCCACATGTGTTGCCCCTCCCCACCCCGTCCCCTCTCACCATCCACACCTTCCCCTTACATCCCCTACCTGCTCGGTCACCCCCACCCGACGCCCACTCCACCTCCACCTCCACTCCAAACCCACCTCCACTCCCACCTGCCCTCCCACTGCACCCGAACTCCTCCTCCCACTCCACCCCAACTCCGACTCCCACTCCACCCCCACTCCCACTCCCAGTCCACCTCCACCTCCACCTTCACTCCCACCAACACCACCATCCCCAATCCACTTCCACCCCCACTCCACCCCACCTCCACCTCCACCTCCACCTCCACTCTCACCCGCAACTCCATCCCCACCACCAGCAACACAGCCAACTCCACCTCCACCTCTACCCCCACCCAATCCCATCTCACCCTCAACATCACTCCGCCTCTACACCTAGCCCCTTCACAGTCCAACCCCAACCCCAGCCCATTTCCATCCCCACCCCAACGCTGTCTCCACCCCATCCCACCCCCATCTCGCCCCCGTCGACTCACTGTCGAAAGCTTCCCACCAATACTACCTTCCTTCCTCCCTGGCAGGTAGCTGTCCAACAAACACCTTCTCCGCCACACCGACCAAATTAACTCACCAATCCACAGGCCACCATTCGGGCAAACACTTCCGGCGTGTTGCAGCTTTGGGAGATTTGGGAGATGGAATCTATATGCTTCTCTTTAGGGGTGAATCCATGGATTTTTGGATGGAATCTATAAGTTTTTCTTTCGGGGGAGGGGTGTGAATCCTTTTATTTTTTGTTCGCGAATAAAAACAAATCCAAGAAAACCTGCAGTGTTTGATGCGTGTGTAAAAGGCATCCCAGGCCCAGCCCTCGTAGGGAAGCCACTGTCTGGGATTACAGAGCCTTTTCCGTGCCGCTTTTCGTGTCTGCACGTTACCCAAAGAGGCTTACCAGCAATGTCGGGCACCTGGGCAGCACCGATCACTGTACTTACACCCCGTCACGGGATTAAAGCAGCTTCTGACGACGATAAGCCACCCCCCGCCCTCTCCCCTGGCCCCCGCGTCCTCTCCCCCGGCCGCCGCGCCCCTTCCCCCGGCCGCCGCGCCCCCTCCCCCGGCAGCCGCGTTAACTCCCCCGGCCGCCGCGCCCCGTCCCCTGGCCGCCGCACCCCCTCCCCCGCCCGCCGCGCCCCCTCCCCCGCCCGCCGCGCCCCCTCCACTGGCAGCCCCGCCCCCTCCGCCGGACGCCGCGCCCCGCGCCCCTTCCTCCTGCCTCCGCGCCCCCTCCCTCGGCCTCCGCGCCCCCTCCCCCGGCCGCCGCGGCCCCTCCCCCGGCCGCTGCGCCCCCTCCCCCGGCCGCCGCGTCCTCTCCCCCCGGCCGCCGCGCCCCTTCCCCCCCGGCCGCCGCGCCCCCTCCCCCGGCAGCCGCGTTAACTCCCCCGGCCCGCCGCGCCCCGTCCCCTGGCCGCCGCACCCCCTCCCCCCGCCCGCCGCGCCCCCTCCCCCGCCCGCCGCGCCCCCTCCACTGGCAGCCCCGCCCCCTCCGCCGGACGCCGCGCCCCGCGCCCCTTCCTCCTGCCTCCGCGCCCCCTCCCTCGGCCTCCGCGCCCCCCTCCCCCGGCCGCCGCGCCCCCTCCGCCCGCCCGCCGCCGCCGCGCCCCCCTCCCCCGGCCCGCTGCGCCCCCCTCCCCCCCGGCCGCCGCGCCCCCCCCGCCCCCGCCCGCCGCCGCCGCCCCCCTCCCCCCCCTCCCTCTACCGGCCACCGCGCCCCTCCTCCCTCTCTACTGGCCGCCGCGCCCCCTCCCCCCTCTACCGGCTGCCGCGCCCCCTCCCCCTCCCCCTACCCCGGCCGCCGGGCCACCTCCCCCTCCTCCGGCCGCCGCGGATGGGAGAAATGTGCACATTTAATGCTACGGTGGTGACAATGCAGGAAGAACTGAAATAGATGAAGAGCTAATTCGTTTGTGGCGTGATTTAGATATTAAGGGAAGTTGAATCGGCATTGTTTGTGTAATTATGTCCACTTCTGACTTTCCTGTTCATTATCAAATATAGTTAGTTGCTTTGTTTGTTGACGATGGATTTATTTCACCCATAAACAGATAAAAAGTAGAATATTATATGCTACTTTATGGTAGCCATGAATATGACATGAGCCTGTTGTTGTCTGGTTTTCATTTATATACACATACTACATATATACATATATACTTATTTAGATAATTATATAAAACCTTTCTAACTCGACCGACGTTGGATCCGACTTTAGGTGGTTCATTTAGGGAGGTGCTCAGTTTAGTGAGTTAGAATATGGTTACAATGGGACTGTTGGTACCCAAATAAAGCGATCGATACAGGGGAGGGTTCGATATGTGGAGGTGGTTGCTTGGAGAGGTTTTGCTGTGTATATATAATGATGGCACATAGTATTATGGTACATAATATTATATGTACATGTACATATATATATACAGATATATATTTCCAGAGAGTCTTCATAAATGGCCGGAAGACAGGATGGCTTTATGAGGTAAGCGTCCACTTCTCATTTTGGTAGGTCATGGGATTCGAACCCCTGCCTGAGTTAAACCATTAACTTAGCAATTGGTACATGTCGATACCTAGCCAATAGGATATGACAAGGAGAAGTCGAATAAGGAAGACCATTCGCCCCAGCCGGGCCCCTCCCCCGGCCTCCGCGTCCTCTCCCCCGGCCTCCGCGTCCTTTCCCCCGGCCGCCCCGCCCCCTCCCCCGGCCGCCGCGCCCCCTCCCCCGGCCGCCGCGCCCCCTTCCCCGGCCGCCGCGCCCCCTCCCCCGGCCGCCGCGCCCCGTCCCCCGGCCTCCGCGCCCCGTCCCCCGGCCTCCGCGCCCCCTCCCACGGCCTCCGCGCCCCCTCTCCCGGCCGCTGCGCCCCCTCCCCCGGCCGCCGCCCCCCCCCCCCCCCCCCCCCCCGGCCGCCGGACCCCCTCCTACTCGTGTATAATTTCCAGGGTGCCGTCTTGTTTCCTATGCTTCACTTCAACACGGACTGACGCACCTAATTCATTACCGCTTGCCTAACTGCAACTGAACATTAAAACGTATTACAACTTTACCAACTTAATACAGAAGATAACTTCTGCTTACGTTCTAAATACTATGTAAATACTCACATTGATCTGACTAATATTGATCTAGTTATATGACACTACTGTTACCATATTGCTATGGACATTTTGGGTTACAGAATTTCATTGTGTTACATGCTGAAAATTGTGTATTCAACAGGTATTGTATACCTTATTCTATATACCTTTTGTGTAAATAGCCCTGAATTGAAAAAATGGCTGGAAGACCAGCACTTCGGCACTGACAAAAGACTTATTGAGCAGAACAAACATATTTACCAACCCCCCCCCCCCCCCAAAAAAAATATGTCTCCACCTTAGGAAGCTTTCCCATAATAAATGTCCATCCTTAGTAATACTAGTCATTTTGATCTTTTATGAATCTACATTTAATGGTAACTATTTTGTCATATCTAGATTTGGTAACATTATAATTAAGAACATCGTAACAGTAATTAAATAGGGCAGTTTGATCAGTTGACAAGGGAATACAGTAAAACCTCTCTAACCGAGCACCTCCACAGATTGACCAGTCCCCGATATTAATAGCTTTATTTGCGTCCCAAACGATCACCCATACAATACCATTATAACAATTTAAGAAAACTCCTTAAACAGACTAGTTCCTTAAATGGACCATTTATAGTTAGTCCCACGGTTATTCGATTTAGAGAGGTTTCACTGTTGTATGATTCGAGAACAAGAAATAAACTACCAAATGTTTGTGAGTATTACGCATGCGTTAGGTTTGAGTAATGTTTGAGGAAACTTTCTGAATTAACTTATACACATGTATAATTAGCAAAACAAACACAGCAAATATAGTATAGCTTTTTTATTACAAATTGTAGCTCTTGTCATGAGTACAGTCTCTTAGGTAGCTATGTGATCTCAAATGAGGCTTAGGCACGCTTATAACCCTATATCCCGTTCTCATCGTGGGGTGGGTGGGATGGCAATTTAAGGCAGTTGTTATCCTCATGGCTCCGGTGTTGAAAGTGAAATGTTCGTAGCTAGCAGTCGCTTTTAGAGCCGAAAGTGACGGGCAATTTAGTTCGGAAATATGACACCGGTGGAGCCGCAGTCGCCTTGTTTACTGGGCGATATATGGTGGAAGTGCCAGAAAACCGCTAGTCGGTGTTAGGCTATAGTTAAATTAGTTCAGCAAGGATCCGCCAGTTGGCGACATATCAAGCAGCCTTAGTTACTAGCGCTTGGCTGTATTTGCTGCCAAATTACCCATAATGCTTCAACATTACGAACAATCATAACATTCCCGTCCACCTCCCCAAAACATGGCTACATAGGGAGTGTACAAATATTGATATATAGGCATTGCAAGTACCTCGTTATTTCCCACTGTCAGCCTCCGTGACAGTTATTCATAGACTATGGATGGTGAAGCTGTACTTGAGAGACACATAAATTGAAACAACAAAACAAGAAAGGAAACAAAGAAAATTAGATCAAATACAATTAGCTCATTTAACCATGTATCTATGCAACATATCGGTATTATTACCCATGTATGTGTGTAGGCCTATAGTGGTTGGCTGAATACAATCATGCTATTAATTTGCTTTAGTTTCAGAAGGGCTCTATAAAGGAAAGAGGAAGTATTTCGATTTGTCTTCTTGGCTGCGTTGTATCCACTTTGCGATTCATGCACTGCTTCCGTGATGGCGCTTCGTGCAGTGTGTGCACGTATTCGGATGAAGGGGGCAGTGTGTGAGTTCATCACCTGTAGTGCGCCTTGCATTTACTGCGACACCTCTCCATAAGACAACCCTCGTGAGCGTTTCTCTCACATGCGCCATCTCATGTTTAGCACGCTATAATCTTGTAGCGGAAATAAACAAAGAAAAATCCACATACTAAAAGAAAACGTACACAAAGAGAACACCTCAGATTTACCATGATATCTGCTCTATTCACATGCACACATCCAAACATATATATATATATAGATACATTTTACCTCGGTATACAGCCTCAGGCTAGCCTCAGGCTAGGGAGAAGGAAGCACGTGAGGTACCAGCAATTAGCATATACAACTCACGACTGGATTACGTGTCGTTGGGTTGCTCCGGCAAATTTAGTCTACATACAAGCTAATACGCAGTAAGTATCATAAAAACTGTGGTTAGCTTAATCATGATGCATTAGAGCATCACTATGGAAAGTTTAGACTTTCTTTGGTCCGTTTTGGACGAGTTATTTGGTTATAAAAAACCAAGGATAGAATTCCTTCTCGAAGGATTGAAACCGATCATTAGCGGTTCTGTCAACACCCGAGTCACCGTGTGATTATGGGTAGAGATGTGGGCTCTGCCTCGTCTCCTGTGGAAATTCTCTCGTACTCTAATAGAGAGTAATGTTGGAGATGCTCCTGGGTTTCTTTTATAGACTCCCCACAAACTTTTTCAGGCGTTTCTCCGAGTTTCGTAGCATTTTCTCCAACTTGTTGACATAGTAGTCACAGGTGGGAGAAGTGTGCGGAACAGAGGGATGGGCGGGCCGATACACTGGTCCCGACCCCGCGTAAGGTTTGGGCTTGACCCACAACCCACGCACAAATTTAGCTTATTACGCCTGTGTTATAACGGTATAAACACATTCTCTAACACCACTAGATGTCCAAATGAGTTTGAAACAACCATATTCTGACATATATATATACCGGGACTGACCAAAAATCTTTGTTTCAGTTCCCGATGGCCACGAAGCGGAGTAAGCGCGGTGCAGCAGCAGCCGAGGGGCGTGTTCTGAGTGGAGTGGACGAGGAGTACGACTCCTCACCCGTGTTGTCGGCAGGGCCTTCGACACAGCCCGGGGCGCATATTCTCTCCGAGGAGGACATAGTGCCTGACGGCGCCGCGGCTCAAAATTGGGAGACGCGGTTTGCGGCGATGGAGAGTCATATTATGGCTCTCAAACCACCAGTGTCTTGTAAACGGCAAATGCCGAGTGTCCAAGAGGAGTCTTCATTTGAGGATTTCTCAGAGACAGACTCAGCGATGGAGCTTAAGGCTCCTCCTCCTTCTCCTAAACGGAGGAAGAAGAAGAAACATATCGTTTCTTCTGGTGATGATTTCACCAAGGAACGGGGGAAGACTGGACTTCGCAAAAAGCGGAAGACCAAGTCCAAGAAGAAGAAGAAGAAGAAGAAGAAGAGGAAAGATTCTTCTTCTTCAGATTCTTCCACAGATTCCACTTCCACGGAATCGGACTCAGACACACAATATGAAGGTGTCTATGCTGCCATTGGTGGCAAAGTGGCTAAGAAAGTGGAGAAGCCAAGGACTAAGCGTGTGAAAACCACTACGCTTATGCGTGAGAACATTAATGGCCATTTCCGCACCTTTAAACCGGCGGAGATTATTTCCAAGTTAGCAGATGAGTTAACAGGCATTAAAGGTGTTCCCAACTCCATCATTAAGGAGATGGATTGAGATGTCAATATGACGGATGACCGTAAGAGATTTGAGGGTGTGTTGCACACAGTGCATAAGGCGGTGCTTGGTACCCTAACAGCTATTGCTCCTGTGGCAAATAGAATGCAACAAGAAAATAAGTTCTCGTCTTTGGCTAAGACGATGGACAAAGGAATTGCATTGTTGCTACTGATGCTTCGTTAGAAGGTTGGGGAGCTCATCGAGATGGGGTCACAACAGGAGGTAGATGGCTTGATGATGAAAAATCAGACCATATTAATGCGCTAGAATTGCGTGCTATTTATCTGGGCTTATGTAGTTTAGTAAAGATACATAAATCACAAGTTAGAATACTAACTGATAATACTACTGCCATGGCATATATTCGTAACATGGGTGGAACCAAATCAAAGCCTTGCAATCAGTTGTCCAAACTGATTTGGAACTGGGCACAGGCTCAACAAGTCTGGCTGACTGTAGCGCATATTCCAGGGTCACAGAATACACTTGCAGACCATAAAAGTAGAAATGTCCATGACCATTTAGAATGGCCTCTCTCTACACCTTTGTTTAACTTCATTTGTGAAAAATGGGGTACACCTAAAGTTGACTTGTTTGCATCACAAAATAATAACAAATTACCGTGTTATGTTTCTTGGCATCCTGAACCGGAGGCTTGGAAAGTAGATGCATTTGCTATTACCTGGGAAAATAATTATTTTAATATTTTCCCACCGTTTAGCATTATCAGCCGAGTTGTCAGGAAAATTGGTTTGGAAGGGACACATGCTATACTGGTGGTGCCCGATTGGGACACGCAACCTTGGCTGCCAGCAGTTTCACAACTGGCAAAAGAACATATACGATTCCCAAGAAAACTCGGGAATCTGACACACCATGGACCGCTAGAGGTTCACGGCGACATGTCAACGACGCCCCTATTGGCATTCCTTTTCTAAGGAAACAGCTGCAGCAATTTGGATTGGACAAAATTACTGAGAATAGGATAGTATCTGATGCCTGGAGGCCAGGAACTGTCAAAATGTACACATCCTATTTAAAGAAATGGGGTGTACATTGTTTGTTAATGAAAGTCAAGCCAACAAATCCAACAATTTCACAAGTAGCTTGTTTTCTTCATTCTCTAGAGGATGAAGGACTATCCTTTGGGTCGATCAATGCGGCAAGATGTGCGTTATCAATCATATTACCTAGAATTGATGGCGAAACAGTTGGAAAACATTATGTTCTTTGTTATCTACTTCGTTCAATTTATCAAAGGAATCCTCCAAAACCAAAGTATAGTCGGTTTTGGGATGTGTCTATAGTATTTAAGTTGCTTCAGGCTTGGCCTCACAACTCGTGGTTAGATATAAAACAATTAGGTTTTAAGGTCGCGGTCCTGTTATTATTAGTAACCGGACACAGAGGACAGACGATTGTTGCTTTATCCTTAACTGGATTAGAAATAGACAAGAAACAAGCTACGTTTGATTTAGCACAATTGCTCAAATCGAACACGTTAGGTGACCCTTTATCTACGGTTCACTTAGACTGCTTTCCGAATGATCGGAAATTATGTGTTGTGTCAGCCATACAGGCTTATATATCTAAGACAAAGGATTTACGTGCATCACAACAACTATTAGTGAGCTTTATAAAGCCACATAAGGCAATTTCACGAGACACCCTTGCCAGATGGACAATTACGGTGTTGAAATTGGCTGGAGTGGATACGGGCAAATACTCTTCCCACTCAACTAGAGGTACCATGGTCTCCCAAGGCACGGTTGCTAGGTATTTCTGTGAAAAGAATACTAGCGCATGCAGGCTGGAAGACGGCTAAGTCGTTTGCAAAACATTACAACAAACGACTAGAAAAGCCTACCGGCATTGCAAAGCGCCTGCTCGCCAACTAACAAGAATAGGTGAGAACAAAAACGTTGAATATTATATAAGAATGGATGATATTAAGGATAAAAATGAATTATGTAAAGGTCTCCCTAGCCTGAGGCTAGCCTGAGGCTGTATACCGAGGTAAAATAGTATAGTTATACGAATCTTACCTGGGTATAGATGATGGATAACTGTTGTTTTCCCGAGGTAGAAGCCTCGGGTAGACGTGGGCTAGGGCCCGCCCACCACACCCTACCACGTCTATCCCGTTGGTGTACCGTTACGGGAAAATCATAGTATCCATTGTATTGAAAGATCATTTTTATCCTGAATAAGTAGGTTAAAATTGCTGGTACCTCACGTGCTTCCTTCTCCCTAGCCCACGTCTACCCGAGGCTTCTACCTCGGGAAAACAACAGTTATCCATCATCTATACCCAGGTAAGATTCGTATAACTATACTATATATATATACATATCGCGATGAATATAGCCATAGCTGCCGACAATGCGAAAGACCTCCAAGTCACTCACTCCCTATATATGTACTATATACTTTATTATGTGGAGATAAATAATGGGAGCCCCTTAATGTTTCTCTCTACCCATCTTAAAGCTGCATATGCCGATGAAGCATCACATTTTCAAAACAAAAACACTCACCTAGATTTGATTCTACATTTCTAACTTAGATATTGGTGCACTTATTAAACATTTGTTGCCACGTAGAATGGCATACTGAGATAATTTACCAGAACCTGTTACTGCATAAGTCTATGGTGTTAGATTTTTGGAATGCTTGCCAAAATCAATTTAGGATGTTTGCACTTCAAATATCTCAAAAGTTAGCCATTCAAAATGAAAATTACTTCAAACTACAGTACGGTAGGTTATAACAACCAATGAAATATATTTATCTCAGAAAAATGGCAGAAATTCAAAACCACCGGACTATGCAACTTTACCCTCCATGATATTCATTGCGGAGTAGGCATTCTCTCCTTCCCGTCTCCTCCGCACCGTGAACCACTGGTAATTCTGCTCACTTTCAAACTTTGTGTGTACACATATATATACATACATATACATATACATATGTCCACGTCTGTGCGTTGCACTGTGGGTAACCGGAAGTAGTGGCACCTACCGTCTGTAACTGGCAGTAAGGATGCTACTAGCACAATCATACCAACTGTATATCAGGTGATGTCAGAAACTGCTGATTGTGCCCATTCAGCCAATCTATATGACTACTCATCAAAAGCTCTTGCCGGAAAAGCTAAGCAAAACATATTTCCCAATGAGCGCAAGACTGATTACCGGAATGCCGAGCCAACGCCTCATCGAACACCACTGCATAGCAATGTCCTTACTCGAGGCATCACCCTGCCCCAATGTTGGTTCCATCTCTTGGCGATATATCTGACGTGAAGAGCTAGACACCTGACAGGAGCAGCAGGAACTGCCTGCTTATCTCAGAATATATAAGTCATCATCATCCTGTCGGTCGCGATGTGAAAAAGACTGCTTTCATTACTTGACTGCCGCTCTCCATTTAGCTCTCTGCTGTGAGATTTCTGGTGAACTGTCATTATATATAATATTCACGGTCTTTAACTATCCTCAGAGACTGTATATATATCTACATTCTATGCTATATTTCGGACTAGTGCACGGTCCCATTTCAATATAGTTCCACCATCTAGTGGGATCCATCTGTACCATTATGCGGTAAAGCATATCGGTGGCACTATCTAGTGGTGCACTTAACAACACTGCTGTTTACATGACTCAAAATGGATGGCACTCTGGTCTAACTGACGTCAGTAAAAAAAACATCAAAATTAATATGAAATGTGTATGGTAGGCACAAAGAAACAAACTATTGTTATGGGGGTGATGAAAATGGGAAATATTGCGCCTAGAGCGGGACTCGAACCCATATCTCTTTGCATTCGGGGCCAGTGTGCTAACCATTACACCACCTATGCTCCCTGAAATCACCATACTAGGATAGGTCAAGGACTGGTTGGCTCAATGTCAGTTATCAGATTGAAGTTTTAACCAACCTCCACAAAGGCAACCAGCGTTCTTCCCGATTCGGCCATTCTGTCTGGTCAGACATATGGCATGAATCCAAGCTTTGCTCTATAATTGAAAACAGAACAAGACAGTAGTATAAAGTGGCAATTTTAATTCTTTCTATCTTAGCTTGTTACATTACTCTTTCATGATGAGATGACCTTAGATATTTCAAGGATTACAGGCACTTAACCCTATCAATACATCATATTAGTTGGGTGGGTGGGATGGCAAATCTGGGCGGCAGAAGTACGTCCTCTCGGTTTGAAAAGTCTGGTCGAAGTGAATATCTCCAGTGCCACGTCATCGGCTTTGACTGGAAATCACTATAGGTGGCGCGTCAATCGGCGGCCATTTTTAGTTCTAAAAGCGAATATAGATGTCGCCACCAGTCTGATTTTAATCTAACTGCGTAGTTCAAGAAGTATCATGTAGATGGCGCGTCGATCAGCGGCCAAAGTTATTAGTTCTAAGAATAGAATATAGTATGCGCCATGGTGCCCTAATCTACTGAGATTCACAGTCTCATTCATTCAATTACCCATGTTGCGCACATCATGGACAATTGAAAACAGAACAAGACAGTAGTATAAAGTGGCAATTTTAATTCTTTCTATCTTAGCTTGTTACATTACTCTTTCATGATGAGATGACCTTAGATATTTCAAGGATTACAGGCACTTAACCAAAAAAATAGAGCAAGTGTCCTGGGAGCCGATGAAACCGACTGCCTTGGTACATAATCATGCACCGCGTCAGTGGTCCAATGACCCAATTGTTTGATGTTACTGATTTGACGATCGTTGCAGAGCACAGGCTTGTGCACCACCTCGTCTCAGACTATGCAGTGTCATTGCCGCTGGGGCCGGATGACCTGCCATGGACAGGGCCAGTTGTATGGTGTCAAGCAACGCGGTTGCACGTAGAGGTGATCCGTTGGTAGTCAGGAAGGCAGGGCCATCGGGGTGAAGTGGTGTCCTGGACACGTAATCCTTCCATGCTTGACGTGGACAGTAGGGCGATCCAGTTATCGCCGGAACGAGAAATGTCTCTTGGAGACGATGACTTGTATTGTTTTTGATTACCGGACTCAGACATTGATGCCCACTGCGGTTAGCCTCAAATCCTTGGCCCGAAGATAGTGGCCAGGGTCAGAGCTGCCAAATTTAGGAAACAGGTTAGTCTGTCGGAGAAGTGTGCGATGATAGTAGCTAGCACCAGTAGTATTCCCTTGCCTGGGCTGCCTTATTCCTCCAGGTCCCAATCGCCAGCCCCGCCTTAATGGCATCAAGAAGCCGCTGATGGTGACGTTGTGAGTAACCTGGGGAGAGAAGGCAAAAAATTTTAATATCGATCCCAGGTTACAGGTTAGGGGTCAAAGCATTGTCATGTGTCACAATCACCGATTCCAGGCCGGCCTCAGCAACAAGTCTCTGGGCTAGACTCCTTGCACGCAAGTCGAAACACCTACGACTTAGAGCATCAGGAGAATGATGTCCTTTCCTGGTTTGTGTCGGACAAGAATGTCGGTACTCCTTCGTGCGGCAAACAGCCAGATCTCCCGGGCACAGGCACAGATGACAGGGTCGCAACCTGCCCCGGAACTGAGCACTTGCTGTGAGGTTGCATTGTCTGTGTTTATTGCGATGGTGTATTTGTGCGCTTGATGTGGAGAGAGATGTTTGAGGGCGACAACCAGATTTATCGCCTCGAGCTGTGGGTTTTTGAGATGGTCTGCAGACAAATTCAGCTTTCGTGTAGGATGTCGCTATACTTGTGACTCTAGAGTGGCTATGTATACTTAAGCCTGTGTCACTTGTTCTGCGAGTACATCAACAGTGTACGGGGAGCCGTTTCCATGCAGGGTCATTACAAATTGTTATGAGATTCTTATCACGCATTGTAGGCCTTTTCGTCTCAGATTGTGATTTGTTAGCTTCTGACATGGTCTGCAAACAAATTTGTGTAGGAAGTTGCCATACTCGTGACTTTAGTGTGGCTATGTATACTTAAGCCTGGGTCACTTGTTCTACGAGTGCATCAACAGCGTGCGGGGACCGGTTATTTCAGTTACAAGAGTTGTTACATTCCGGCATTGTCAGCACTGGCGGTTGTCAGGGAGATTTGCCGACGTCAGCATTTGAGATCAGATTTTTAGACGGATGAAGAATGCTTTGCGGTTTCATGTCATTACTCAAATCCTATCGCTGCCCGACCTCCGTCGTGGTGATGTCAGCACTCCCTGAGACTTTGCGTCTGCGACAATGTCTAGACGGTCGCCATCACAGCAGCCAGACAAGATCTGGGTGTAGTTTGCATGCACTCTGTGTACTGATAACTTTTGTCTGGCCAAGTGCGAGATCTGGGTCAGCGTCTGGTTCATGGCACTTATGTACAGCTCAGTGTAATTAACAGGGTGGTGGGTGAAAAAAGGTCTCTGGCATATGTATGGTGCAATAGTTGTTACATTGTTGCATTGTGGAAATCGACAGGGTTGTTATTTTCCGATTACCTTCGTTTTTTACCCAAGTTTAATGTGGGTCACCATTCCAATACAATCAAAGCTGTCGGTTGCATGTGAGGTTCGCTGATGTCAGCATTGAGAATTATAGTGTAGAGTGTTAGCTTTTGTTACCTGACTTATTGTATTTTTGGTTCTTGATGTTGGTCACCATTTCTGTAATGTCAGCACTGGCGGTTGTATATGCAGTTTCCGTCAAGCATGCTGTCATGGCCGTCTCGCCATGGCGTGATGTCAGGACTCTGGCGGTGCGGGGTAGCGGACCTCGATTTTTGTCATTCCGCATTTTCGTGCGGTTCGCCGATACATGCATTAATACCAGGTTTGATATCGTCAATGAGGTTTTTTACTGCAGCCAGAGCCACGGTTAATCCTGCATCAGCAGGCTTCTTTATCGCGTCGATTCGGCGTGTCAGCTCAGACGACCGCCTGCGTAGCGATCTGTCAAGCATGCTGTCATGGCCGCCTCCATGTGTCATGACGTCAGCACTCCAGCGGCAAAGCGCAACGGAGCCGGATTTCTGTCGCTCTGCATTTTCCTGCAGTTCATGAATATATGCATTAATGCCAAGGTTGACCTAAGCGACGTGGTTCTTTATTGTAGCCAGAGCCACGATTAATCCTACGTCCACAGGGTTCTTTATCGCGTCCACTTTTTGGTGATAGTAGGTTTCAGCCGATTGTACCGTGGAGGAGCGATGGTTTGTGGGTTTAAACGATCGCTTTCGTAGCGATCCGTCGAGCATGCTGTCATGGCCGCCTCCAAGTGGCGTGACGTCAGCACGCCACCGGCTGGGAGAAACTGCGTCCTAGATAATATATCCTCCCATGCCGGCACACGTCCAACACTCCGCGCGATCGACTGAAAAAGATTTGAAACCACGATTCTCACAAGTCTGTCGTTCATGCCGGTATCCAGGATCAGAGGAGAGTTCACCCGATTGTACAAAGGAGGAGCAATGACGTGTCGACTCAAGCGATCGCCCCTGTAGCGATTCGTTGAGCATGCTGTCATGGCCGCCTCCAGGCTTCTCTGCCAGATCCATTTGTTCTTATTGCTTTGTCTCGGCGTGCCTTAAGCCAATGTTTTCTGACTTGAACGAGACTAGCTATTCGGCATATTGTAGGGTATAGCCACTGACTTCGACCTCATGTTCTTGTTTTCTTTCAACTTCCATGCTCGCTCCAGTTATAGTCCAAATCTGGGCGGCAGAAGTACGTCCTCTCGGTTTGAAAAGTCTGGTCGAAGTGAATATCTCCAGTGCCACGTCATCGGCTTTGACTGGAAATCACTATAGGTGGCGCGTCAATCGGCGGCCATTTTTAGTTCTAAAAGCGAATATAGATGTCGCCACCAGTCTGATTTTAATCTAACTGCGTAGTTCAAGAAGTATCATGTAGATGGCGCGTCGATCAGCGGCCAAAGTTATTAGTTCTAAGAATAGAATATAGTATGCGCCATGGTGCCCTAATCTACTGAGATTCACAGTCTCATTCATTCAATTACCCATGTTGCGCACATCATGGACAATGATAAAATTACCTTAAGTACAATAAAGTCATCCAATTATCACTAATAATTCTAAGGCAGAGTAAAATACAATAAACACATAGTTACAACGTCCTTAAAACACGTTGAAGGATATATAGATTTCATTCACCATAAAATTCTACATTAAAGTTGCATAGTCCGATGGTTTTGAATTTCTGTATTTTTTTCTGAGATAAATATATTAGATCGATCACTAGTATCTACTTTACATTAGTTCTAAGTTACTTTTATTTTAAATGGTAAACTTTTGAGACATTTCTAGTGCAAACATGGAAGATTAGTTTTAGCAAGCTTGTCAAAACTCTGACACCATAGGCAACTGCAGTAACAGGTTCTATTAATTGACTAAATATTGTCTTCTACACAGAAACAAATGCTTAATAAGTGCATCAGTATCTAAGTTAGATATGTAACATCAAATCTAGATAATTGGGTTTGGTTTTGAAAATTTGATATTTCATTGGACTATGCAACTTTAAGCAGGTACCTCATTAAGTGAGTTTGAAATGATAACATGTCATTAAAGCATGACACACGACCAATTTCTATTCTGAACATTTACCCTGCAGACAAGATGAAACTGTTAAAAGTGGGATTGTGTGACTGAGACCAGTCGCAATACCTGTGTCGCTACCTAGCCATGTGCTCGACATTACTAGGATATGGCAAGGACTGGTTAGTTAAGTATCAGGATAATGTGACTGAGTGGGAAATTGGGTCATAGTGTCGCCAAGCAAAGTCTTCCAGTGGGACAGCACTATAAAGTTTTCATGAGTGTAACTGTCACAAGACGGTACCCGTCCTGATATGATCATAGCTTTTGCCAGAACGTAAAATCGTTAAAACAAAGCCACCCAAAAACACATGAAAACTGGCTTGAATAGGAATTATATTTAACATCGCCAGAGAAAATGCATATGCTAATAAGCGGTCCAATTTTGACTAAATACATACTATTCATGAACAACAAAAACCCTCAATAGCTCCAGCTACGACGGTCCGATTACCATATGATGAAAGGATTTCGAAAGAATACAGGTTCACCCAGCAAGGATTGATGCCACCTTTGTTCTCGATCGTCATCTCTGTTATCAAGAACGTGCCAGGTCTCTGCATACAAATTACCATTTTAGCCAAAAAGCAATTATTGTAATCAAGCACTGCAATTGCGGAGAGAAATTTGCTGTGTGGGAAAAGCCTGAGGCGCATATCTAAGTGGGTGTGGATCCGCTGGTACCCCTGCAGTACTACACGCTGGGAGCTGTATGCATGTATGTGTGTGTGGGTGGATGGGGTGGGCGAGATGGGGGTGGGATGGTTGGGTGAAGTGGGGTTGGGGTGGGAGGGTGGTGTTTGGGTGCTAGGGGTAAGTGGTGGTGGGGTACTAGGGGTGAGTGGTGGTGGGGTGATAGGGGTGAGTGGTGGTGGGGTGATAGGGGTGAGTGGTGGTGGGGTGATAGGGGTGAGTGGTGGTGGGGTGCTAGAAGTGAGTGGTGATGGGGGGTAGGGTTATATGGTGGTGGGGTGCTAGGGGTGAGCGGTGGTGGGATGATAGGCGGTGGGTATTGGTGGGGGTGCTAGAAGTGAGTGGTTGTGGGGTACTAGCTGTGAGTGGTGGTGGGGTGCTAGGGGTGAGGGTTGATGGGGTGGTAGGGGTGAGTGTTGTTGGGGTGGTAGGGGTGAGTGGTGGTGGGGTGCTAGGGGTGAGTGTTGTTGGGGTGGTAGGGGTGAGTGGTGGTGGGGTGCTAGGGGTGAGTGTTGGTGGGGTGGTAGGGGTGAGTGGTGGTGGGTGCTAGGGGTGAGTGGTGGTGGGGTGCTAGGGATGAATGGTGGTGGTGTGATAGGGGTGAGTGATGGTGGGATGCTAGGGGTGAGTGGTGGTGGGGTGCTTGGGGTGAGTGGTGTTGGGGTGACAGGGGTGAGTGGTGGTGGGGTGCTTGGGGTGAGTGGTGTTGGGGTGACAGGGGTGAGTGGTGATGGGGTGATAGCGCTGTCTGTTGGTGGGGTGCTAGGGGTGAGTGGTGGTGGGGTGCTAGGGGTGAGTGGTGGTGGGGTGATAGGGGTGAGTGGTGGTGTGGTGATAGGGGTGAGTGGTGGTGGGGTGCTAGGGGTGAGTGGTGGTGGGGTGATAGGGGTGACTGGTGGTGGGTGCTAGGGGTGAGTGGTGGTGGGGTGCTAGGGATGAGCGGTGGTGGAGTGATAGGGGTGAGTGGTGGTGGGGTGATAGGGGTGAGTGGTGGTGGGGTGCTAGGGATGAGTGGTGGTGGGGTGCTAGGGGTGAATGGTGGGGTGCTAGGGGTGACTGGTGGTGGGGTGATAGCTGTGAGTGGTGGTGGGGTGCTAGGGATGAGCGGTGGTGGAGTGATAGGGGTGTGTGGTGGTGGGCTGATAGGGGTGAGTGGTGGTGGGGTTGGGTAGGGCTGAGTTGAGGTAGGTGCTGGGAGTGGTGGTACGTTAGGGTAGTGGGTGAGGGTGGAGGTGAGTTGGAGGTGCAGTTGGTTGTTGGAATTTTATGTCCTGGCAACATCTAAGGTCATACCAGGACGGGTACCAACATGTGACCATGCATTCTTATGGTGGCTTTATAGTGCTACCCACTGGGAAATCAGGCCGCCAACATCATAACACGATATCCCACTCAGTCACATTATGCTAACACTGAGGTAACCAGTCCTTGCCCTATCCTGTTAATGCTGAGCGCCATGCTCGGATGCGACAAGTATCAATTTTGTAAATCATTGGTTTGACTCGAATGGGAATCGAACTCCAGTTCTTCCGCACGGGAGGCCTGCGCTATAGCGATTCGACAACAGCGTCCGGTGGGGAAGCGTATGAGAGGGGCGGGGGGTGAGTTGGGTAGGAGTTGCGGAGTGCGGGTGAGTTGGGGGAGGGGTTGTGGAGTGGGTGAGTGGTCATGGCAGGTAATGATGAGTTGAGTGGTGGTAGGGGAAGGGGTGGTGGTGAGTTCGGGTGCGATGGGTGTGGGGGGCCGGTGTGGCGTTTTCAGCTGTGTGCCGTGTTCAGCCGGGTGAATAGACTCAAACTCAAGGCATTGTCAATGGTTGTGAGTCACTAACCTTATCAATTTAATATAATGTATTAGGTAAAGATGTTTTCTATATGTGTACCAAGCGATTTGTTTCTAGGTCGTGTGGTTTTCGAGATATTTTACTTTTCCTGGATTTTCTGTAGGAAGATTGCTCACCACCATTGACAATGGCTTGAGTTTCATGGTAAGCGCAGTGCACAACATTAGATTTATTCAAAATTAATAGAAATTAAGAACACTAACCTTATAAATGTAATATAATCTTTTTGGTAAAGATACTTTCTATATGTGTACCAAGCGATTTGTTAATAGGTGGTGTGGTTTTAGATATATTTCACTTTTTCTGTATTTTCTGTATGAAGATTGCTCATGACCATTGACAATGCCTTGAGTTTGAGTCTATGCACACGGCTGAACACGGCACACGGCTGAAAACGCCACAGCGGGATTGTCAGCAGATATCTGCATATGTCGAATCAGTCCGATATTTCTGTTGCTGCTTTGTGTGTGTATGTGTGGTGTGTGCATTTGATATGTGAGGGTCGCCACACGAGTCCGTGGTGTCAATGTCAGAATTGATCTGCTGTCAGAATTGATGGCAGGTGCTTGGATGACAATGTGATGGTGAAATACATCGAAGTGGTCACTGCTGGAGGCCATTCACCGGAGTAGCTGCTGAGTACCAGCGGGTTGAGTGCTGGTGCCGGCCGTGTAGGTATCGGAAGTACCTTTTTTATTGTTTAAATGTTTAAATGTGCACTGATGTAGTGTCAGTGAGCAGGTCATATGTTGATTTTTAACGTGAAGATTTATACTGCCTATTATGGATAAGCCTGAATAGACTTGTTTTCACCATTAGACAGTTTGTCGATAGAAAGCCCGAGCCTACACTTTTACCGACTCAAGGGATTTTTAACCTCCCACACCACATAGACATGGTATGAGAGCAACTGGCCTTTGATGACGCTGTCAGTTATCCACACCGGTGGCAATCCAAATTAGCAGAGGTGGGGGAATGGGGGGCATGGTGAGTAGCTCATGCGAGCGACCAGGCGGGATGGATGAATGCATTGAGCATCTGTCTCTCCAGTTTTGGTAGATCGTGGGATTTGAACCCGTGGGTTTGAACCCTGTCGACTCAAACTAATGACTTACAAATTGAGACTTGTCACTTTGTAGCTAGGTGCTCGGTATTATTAGGATCGGGCAAGGACTGGTTTGGCTCAGTGTCAGGATAATGTGACTGAGGGGGATATCAGGTGCTGGCGGCCTGGTCTCCCGGGTGGTGGTAGCATTATAAAGTTGCCATGAGCGTGTACTGTGACAAGTCAGTACCCATTCTGATATGACGTTAGATATTGCCAGGACGTAAAACTCCAACAACCAACCAACTATGGCTGCCGAATGGTGTCGCTGGTGACGGTAAGTGTTGTGGGTTGGCTGTTATTTATAGGAGTCATAGGGAATTAATATTTCAGCAAGTCTGCTGATATCCTATCCCCCTCCCCACACTCACTACTAGCCGTCCCTCATGACCCCGATATAAGGCATATATATCCGGACGTTGTGGCCAAATGGGTAAGAGCACTGACTGGCTTCTCGTACTGGGGCTCGTGGGTTCGAACCCCAGCAGAGTGAAAACAATGAATTCCAAAATTGATACTTGTCGCTACCTAGCAAGGCCGGCAGCCTTACTAGGATAGGGACAAAACTGGATTGCTTAGTATCAGAGTACTGTGACTTAAACTACTTGATCTATAACAGCACCGGTGGTCGACTTGGTAAATAGTGATGGCCGATTTTACTGGCTTCGAACCGCGACAGCTAGAAAACAAGGACTTCCAACATTGATTCTTAAGGGTTACTTAGTCTGGCGCTAGGCATTGCTAGGATAGGGCAAGGACTGATTTGCTTAGTGTCTGAATAATGTCACTGGATGGGATATTGGTTCATAGCGGTGGCAACCATATCAGTACTATATAACGTGTTACCGATCCTGATATGACTTTAAGTGTTGCCCAGACGTAAACCTCAACCTCCACAAACGACATGTAGTGTATAATCTATTATTTAGGTATTAACAAACCGATGTTAATAATATTCTCATATTTACTAACATATTCTATTAATAAACATTAAATTCAGTTAATATATGATAACCGCGATACTTGTGCTATATGTGGTATATAATTCATTATTTAAATATAATTACAACGGTACTCAGGTGTGTGATTATTATTTATTTACCACGTTATTTCTCCTATTTCGAATACCGTTCCATTCCCATCCATACGGCCCACTGGCGCCATCTGTAGCAGTTTCGTGTACTACCATCGACTCTACAATCCCTCCATTACCTCAGTTCGGGCTAATTATAAAAATAAAAAAATTACTGGATTTTCTTTTATTGTCATGGATTACATCTATTCAAACTCCTTTCAGACGGGATGACCGAATGAGTTAGAGCGTCCGTCTCCGGTGCTGGTAGGTCGTGCGGTCATGGGTTCGAATCCTCATCGAGTCAAACCAATGACTTAACAATTGATACTTGTGGCTTCCTAGCCAGGCACTCAGAATTATTAGGACAGGGCAAGGACTGGTGTGCTCAGTGTCAGGATAATGTAACTGAGTGGGATACCAGGTCGTTGTGCCGGTGACCTGTTTTTGTGGTGGGACAGCACTATAAAGTCACCATGAGTGCGCACTGTCACAAGTCGGTACCCGTCCTGATATGACCTCAGATGTTGCGAGGACGTAAAACAACAACAACCAACGACAACCTTTCTTTAGAATCTTCATTATTGATACTTTATGTGATGTAAAGGTTCATCGACTTGGTTTGGACAAATAGCTTTGCACTTGCATAGCTTCGCATAATATTGCCTTGCCTGGGGCAAGCACCCTTTTGTTACTTTAGTACACAGGGTAATGGTACATGTCTACCCACAAAATCTGGTCAGCTAATCTTACATGAATATTTGCTATAGTTATGCATAATATGCAAATCCCACAAGTATGAAGTACCCTGAACTTAGAACTAATTAGAATAACCATGGGATCATCTGTGGTAACCCCATCATTAGTCCTATCCTGTTAGTGCCCAGGATTAGTAGGAAGTGACAAGTATCAATTTTGTAAGTCATCGGTTTGACTCGATGGGAATTGAATTCCCGATCTCCGGCACAGGAGGTCTGTGCTCTACCGATTCGGCGACCGCGTCCGGTGGCATAAACATCTCCTCTCCCAAGTTGGTACTGATCTGTTAGTAAGACATACAGACATCAAGCAAGCAATAATGAAATAAACATAATAAGAGAAATCATGGCTTGCTTTCCTCCTTAGCCCCTCATAACATTCCCAATTCCTTCCAGATTTATATGGAATAAAATTGGCCATATTTCACCGGTGAAGTTTACATCGATATTGGTAATTGTATATGTTCGTGATTCAGATACTCGGATGTGAAGGCCAGGCAAGTGCACATTTATTAATCGATCCTGCGGTGGTTGGTGGACAAGGTTAACTTAGAAGCTAATCAGGCTTCGTGAGTGAGAAGGTTCAAGCTTCTCAGTAAACGGATATCTAAGGTCATATCTGGACCGGTACCGAATTGTGAAAATGCACACTCATGGACACTTTATAGTGACGCCCCACTGGGATACCAGGTTTCCCACACCATGACCTGATATCCCACTCAGTCACATTATCCTGACACTGAGCCAACCAGTCCTTGTCCAATCCTAATAATCCTGAGCGCCTGGATAGGAAGCGACAAGTATAAATTTGTAAGTCATTGGTTTGACTCAATGGGGTTCAAACCCACAAATCCATGGGTTCGGATCCCCTTATCTCCCAACTAACAGTTAATTTATATTATGTATAATACTTTTATTATCGAACGCAATTTTCATGTGGTTATTATTGCAAATGATAGTTTCATGTATGTAACAACAAATCGTACTGACCTGCCAGAAGACCAGTGCTTTGGTGCTGACCAAAGGTATTATTTACTGAATAAACCCCTACATTTTAGTAGCATAAAAAAGAAAAAGCTTAATCCCTGTCAATATTGGTGATTCGCTATTCACCTTCCATAATTGGATGGTGCGTTGCAGTATCATGTACTTATTTAATGATTACAGGCCTCGGCCTTGCACGATGTCATGTGACCTTTCATCCGTTATTATAGCCTTCTCTCATGGAATAACGGAATTTGACCACTACCCTGCAAGTTAACCCCTCCCGAGGGAAATCTGATTGGCCGACATACTTCAATAGAAGGACACATCTGTTTTTATGCAACATATATGTATTTTATAGAAAGAGATATGTCATTTTATTAAGTGTTCTACTACATTATTTTAATAGAGTATTATGATATCTTATACTAAGAAGGTCCTCTTTCGGAAACGACTGTTGCATTGAGTTTAGACCTGCTAAATATAACCTGGGACTACTTTGTGCAGTTCGCCTGGAACCATCAAACAACCGGCTAAGAATAGGACTGGTTTCACAAGATTAGATAGGGATGACACAATGTACAGAATCACAAATTAGAGGGCTTCAACTTTAAAGTGCTTCAACGTTAAATGGCTTCAACCTTAAAGCGCTTCAACGTTAAAGAGCTTCAATGTTTAAATGGAATTCAACACTATAAGGGTTCAACGTTTAAAGGATTCAACATTAACGGTCTAGAATTTAAGGGCTTCAATCCTAAAGGCATTTACTGTTAACCCTCTAATAACCAATGTGTCAAATACAATACAAACATTTCCTGATCACCATAGCCAAATTAGCTGTTATTAATTTACCTTGATATAACCATAGTACTGAAGTGGGCGAGACTTCTCGCCTTGTGACATTTGCGAGCTTGTGCCCATTAACCCGCATTTGGAAATGCAGGCTACTCGCCATGGCAGACTTGCAATTGCCAAAATTTGCGAGGCCCCGGGTTTCCGGCCGTAAAGCATTGCTAGGAGACGTCAATTGCGACTCTTCTGGCAGCGAGAGGAGGTTGGGCGTTCGGACCCAGACCCATTGGACATGTTTATGCACGCTCTGATGTTTTAGCCGAGATTTAGGCTCTTATTGTCGAAATTCTAAACTTGTGTTAACTTAATGATATGGGAGGGGAGTTAATAGTTGATAAACGACATGTTGCTACGATATTCTGTTAGTTTTGGTTAAGAATAAAGCTGTGAGCTTGTTGAAAGGTGAATTGGAACGTTCCTTGCATTCTTTACTATTCTCCAGACTTCTTATAGATTAACCGCTATGGTCAAACTTGATATTCGATTGCTTTATATATAATTAAGGGCCTTATGCTTAATAGGCCTTATGCAGCTACTTAAACCATCTGCGGGAAGATTATAACAGACATATTAATGGAATTAACATAGAGTTCTTTTGGCTAAAATATGACAGTAACTTAGGCTGATTCACAGCGACAGTGGCAGCAACACTAGCCTGTCTGCTTAGTTCTGGATTAATATAAACATATTAAATTACACCGAATGGCGGGGAGGACAGCCAGCTAGTTGAAATAACTGAGTAAATGCTTTAGGCCAATAAATGCGAGAAGGGCAAAAACCCGTATTTAGATGATACTCTGGCTGGTCAACCTTAGCCCAGGAATGACAATGACGGAGACGGCCTACCTGCCGATGAGACGAGAGGCAGCGGCAGCCCACGGCAGGCCCAGGAAATTCACATGGAAATAATTATATAAATTAACACGAATGCTCACCTTAAGCGGGGGTGGAATAGCCCGACGGTTAAAGTACCATCTATGATATAGTTGCAATACTATGGTATTATAGTTATAAAAGGGTAAATTGATAACAGCTGGTTTGGCTATGGTGATCAAGAAATGTTTGTATCGTAAATGAATATGTTGGTTTGTTTGTTGTTGTTTTACCTCCTAGCAACATCTAAGGTCATATCAGGATGGGTACCGACTTGTGACAGTGTGCATTCATGGCAACTTTATAGTACTACCCCACTGGGAGACCAGGCTGCCAGCACCATGACCCGATATCCCACTCAGTCACATTATCTTGACACTGAGCCAACCAGTCCTTGCCCTATCCTAACAATGCCGAGCGCCTGGCAACAAGTATCAATTTGTAAGTCATTGGTTTGACTCGACCAGGGTTCGAACCCACGATCCCATGTTCTACCAACACAGGAGACAGACGCTCTAACTCATTCGGCCATCCCGTCTGGTCTCCCAGATAATATGTTGGTTACTAGAGGGTTAAAGGACTTCAATGCAAAATGGCTTCAATGTTCTATGGCTTCGATGTTAAAGGCTTCAATGGTAAACGGCTTCAATGTAATAGCGCTTCAATGTAATAGGGCGTCAATCTTAAAGAGCCTCAAAGGTAAAGGGATTCAATGTAGCATGTTTTCAATGTTATAACACTTTAACGGTAAAGAGCATTAACTGTAAAGAACTTCAAGGTGAGAAGATGGCGACAAGGTTGCCTTCTTCTGACCTTGGAAAGCCATTAGCCCCAGAATGGCAAAGAAAGTGGACAAAATATATTGCTGTGTCAAATAAAAGCACAACAGAATGAGATGCTTACCTTCTTTCCGCATGTCTGTTACTGCCATTTGTTGTATCCGATATGTGTGACTTTGTCCGCGTCCCTACAAACTGCATCTGCTTCGTGGACGAGCTTTACAATGTACCTAGAAAACTAACCATGTTGCAGTCGGTTATGCCCACACAGGCACACCACTTGGCACCTCCTAATGGTTCAGTGGAGAGCTTCATGTAATTTACATTGAAGTGAGTGATGTCCTGTTCTTTTTCTATCAGTCTTGTAAAACATTGGCTTTGATTAATTTGATCACGGGATAATGACGTAACACTCCGTCGTTATGTGGATTACTGCAGATTTGAGTACCAGATAATGTTAAGCTTAGGCTACAACTTCGAGAAATGGTCTTTAACTAACATATTTATTATTTGTATTATTATTATTAATAATGTATTAGTTACACACAGAGCAGCAGGGTATACTCTTTCTGATAGTCATTTAGTAATCCACCTTTGTTTTGTGCACACATACCCAAGTTCTAATATAATGCCGGTGTAGGGCCAGATATAAATGAATGAGCTACCGTATATACTTGAATATATGCCACGGTAAATTTACCAAAAACAAAATTCTTAGGTTGTCTTATACTCACAAGTCCGCCTGAGGGAGCATGGATGGCACCCAGGATGACATCTTGTGGCAAGATGAGTCTGACTCAATCAATGCTGATGACTCTGAGGGCATTGCCATTGGAATTGGTGACAAATATTACAGTGATGCTCTTAGTCATGAGCAGGTACTGCATGTACTGCAGGAGTCTGATGACGAGTCTCACTTTGACATTTTTTTAGTGACCAGTAGTAGTGTTGTCCTATTGTTTAATATTTGTGTATGTCTCTGAATGAAGTTTTATTTGTTGGTAAATAAAATGAAGGTCAAGCTATAGTCAGGGTAGGGCCAATTCCAGATATTTCCTTTAAAAAATGGTCCTCAACTTATACTCAAAGTCGACGTATATTTGCGTGAATAGGGTGTGTACTAGAAAAAAGCTGGCGCTCTTCTAGAGCTGCTCTATACCTAATACCAGAACAGCGTGGTTGGCGTTGGAGTGATATTGCCAGAGAAACTCGAGATATGGTATATTGCTTCCTCTGCTCAAACACTTTGCAACTCGGCTCTGTATCCCTGATGCAAATGGACAATATGCATTGCCCTCATACATATATACATACCTGGAAATGTAGACTTATGTTCTCGTCTAATTGATATGATCCTAAATATTGCCACGACGTAAAAGTGGTAATGGCTAACTGATGGATACTAGCATATGGTAGTGACTAATTGATGGCTACTAGCATATGGTAGTGACTAATTGATGGATACTAGCATATGCTGGTGACTAATTGATGGGTACTAGCATATGGTAGTCACTAATTGATGGATACTAGCATACAATAGTGTCTAATTGATGGATACTAGCATATGGTGGTGACTAATTGATGGGTACTAGCATATGGTAGTGACTAATTGATGGATACTAGCATATGGTAGTGACTAATTGATGGATACTAGCATATGGTGGTGACTAATAGATGGATACTAGCATATGGTATTGACTAATTGATGGACACTAGCATATGGTAGTGACTAATTGATGGATACTAGCATATGGTAGTGACTAACTGATGGATACTATCATATTGTAGTGACTAATTGATGGATACTAGCATATGGTAGGGTCTAATTGATGGCTTGTATGATATGGTAGTTGCAAATTAATGGATACTAGGATATGGTAGTTGATAATTGATGGGTATTAGGATGCGTTACTGGTAGTTGCTAATTGACGGATACTAGGATGTGCTAGTATCTAATTGATTAACTGATGAGTACTATTCATGTTAGTGTTGATATGACAGGAACTACAACATGGTGATGACTAAATGAAGCGTACAACAACATTGTGGTAGCTTAGTGATGAATACTAAGACATGGTAGTTGATAATTGATGGGTATTATGATGTCGTAGTTGCTAATTGATGGGTAGTAGGATGTGGTAGTTGGTAATTGATGGGAAGTGGGGTGTGGTAGCTGCTACTTGATGGTTAGTAGGATGTGGTAGTTGGTAATTGGTGGATTACTAGGATGTGGTAGTTCGCAATTGATGGGTAGTAGGATGTGGTAGTTGCTACTTGATGGGTAGTAGGATGTGGTAGTTGCTAATTGATGGGTATTATGATGTGGTAGTTGCTAATTGATGGGTAGTATGATCTGGTAGTTGGTAATTGATGGGCATTAAGGTGTGGTAGCTGCTACTTGATGGGTATTATGATGTCGTAGTTGCTAATTGATGGGTAGTAGGATGTGGTAGTTGGTAATTGATGGGCAGTAGGGTGTGGTAGCTGCTACTTGACGGGTAGTAGGATCTTGTAGTTGGTACTGGATGGGTAGTAGGGTGTGGTAGCTGCTACTTGATGGGTAGTAGGATGTCATAGTTGGTAATTGATGGGTACTAGGATGTGGTAGTTGCTAATTGATGGGCAGTAGGGTGTTTTAGCTGCTACTTGACGGGTAGTAGGATGTGATAGTTGGTAATTGATGGGTAGTAGGATGTGGTAGCTGCTGATTGTGGATACTAGGATGTGCTAGTATATAATTGTTTAATTGATGGGTACTATTCATGTTAGTGTTGAAGTGATGGGTACTACAACATGGTAGTGATAAAATGAAGGGTACTCCAACATTGTAGTAGCTAACTGATGAATACTCGGACATGGTAGTTGGTAATTGATCGGTATCAGGACATTGTAATGGAGAATTGGTTGGTACTAGGCCATAACATCATGTTGTAAAAATATACAGATTTTCGGTTAAGAATTATATATTGGCAGAAGGCATTATTATTCTTGGGCGATTGAGTGGGGACAATGTTATGTAAACTAAAAGCAATAGTATCCCACTCCCATTGTACATGACAATGAGGGATGTGAAATATATGTGATATATGATGCTTAAGGCTAATGAAGAAATGTGTTATATAAGAAACAGTTAAGGTTGATGAAATGTTCCTCTATGTATTCATAAAGAATGCAATTGGAGAAAAAGGACATTTTTGGTAAATATATATATTTGTAACTGTTGCAACTACCTGTTCACCCTTGACCACTGGGCGGGCCCACTGCAGCCTCATTTGCATATGCACCCAGGGCACCACCTGCAGCTGAGTTGAGTGACAGCCACCACCACTGGGGGGTGGCTCCCACCCAGGCTGTCGGGGTGCCTGATTGGCTGACTGTGGGACTGCTCAGTCATCCACATCTACCTTGGCCCTCTGACCACACCAGCCTCATTCTGAGATTAATTAATTATTGAAGACTCTGCTTCAGGCACACTGAAGAGAGATCACTCTACTCCTGGCTCTTGAGTGAGACACACCTACTCTAGAGCAGGACCCCAGACACTCTGTCTAATGCTAGCAAAATTCATATATTCCAATTGCGTGTGGACACAGCCATAGGACTCCTGTCCCATGGGCTGTGGGCACTGCTTTCTATACAGGCTAAAGTAGTAATGAGATACTGTGTGGACAGAAGGTAAGGAATGTGGATGGTAGGTCACTAGTAGGTGGACAGGAGTTGATGCCAATAAAGCACAACTTCTCCACTGTTTATCTGTGTGACTTGTCTTCATCCTTCCTTAGTATTGGTTAATGAGTTGATAGTCGGTATTTGAATAACAGCATCACAGGTGATATGAAGGGGAAGAGTTTTATGGTATTATCTGGTGTTCATGAGTCCGAGCATCCAGTAATATTCTAATGTAATTGATGAGTGTCAGGCTAAGGTAGTGGCTAATACACAATAACACGGTTTGGCCTTATATGGGCATGTCATACTTTCGCGAGAACGAGGCCACTTCCGGTTATAGGTAAACAAAGACTGATAGCCTTGAGTTTGCTGGAACGCACAGTGCAAAACGTCAGTTGTATTCAAAATTAATAGAGATCCAGAACCCTAACCATATCAATTTAATATAATCTTTTTTGTAAACATGTTTTCTATGTGTATTCCAATCGGTTTGTTTCTAGGTGTTGTAGTTTTAGAGATATTTAACGTTTTCTGTATGAAGATTGCTCACTGCCATTGACAATGCATTGCCGAGATTGGGTTTGCCGGTACGCGCAGTGCAAACCGTTAGTTTTATTAATAATTAATAGAAATCCAGAACCCTAACCATATCAATTTAATATAATCCTTTTGTTAAACATGTTTTCTATGTGTATTCCAATTAGTTTGTTCTAGGTGTGTAGTTTTGAGATATTTTACTTTTTCTCTCTGAAGATTGCTCACGACCATCGGCAATGCATTGAGTTTGCCCGTACGCGCAGTGCAAAATGTCAGATTTATTCAAATTTAATAGAAATCCAGAACCCTAACCATATCAATTCAATATAATCTTTTTGTTAAACATGTTTTCTATATGTATTCCAATCAGCTTGTTTCTAGGTGGTACGTGTAGTTTTAGAGAGAACTTTTTCTGTATGAAGATTGCTAACTGGAGACACTGCCATTGACAATCAATACCATGTGCGTTTGTGTACCTGCAAACAGGAATCAGGTCAAGATGGCCGCCAAACCGTGTTTAGGTGTATTGGTGATTAGTAAGTGTTATGTATCTGTGTCATCGGTAACCATGACATAACCATGACATCATGTACGGGGCATGCTGGGAGGACGTAAGATAAATAAACAGTTCCATAACGCAGCTCAAGGTGTCCACACATTCATTACATGGTGTCAGATGTATAGGAAGAATTTAACGACATGGCGTTAACGGGATTGAAACCCCTGTCTCCTTTGAATGTGGACGATAACATGGCCATGGAGTGGAGGTCGTGGTTGCAAGCATATGAGATTTATGCAACAGCATCAGGTGCTTCGTCCAAGTCGGAAAAGGTGCAGTGCTGTGTGTTCCTTCATGTGGCTGGTCGGGACGTGCAGAAGATCCACAAGACCTTGAAGATCGATGCAGCGAATAAGGATAAAATCGGCCCTCTCATTGATGCTTTTAATGAATACTGTGAAGGTAAATCTAACATTACAGTGATTCGATATCAATTCAACTCATATAACCAGATGAGTGAGAACATTAACGCTTACATACAAGAAGTAAAATCGCATGTAACGCATTGTTGCTATGACAATTTAGAGGATTCCTTGTTGTGTGATAGACTGGTGTGTGGTGTCAAAGATAATACGTTATGGAATCGTCTGTTGCAAACACCAAATTTGTCGTTGGATCAATGTGTTCAAATGTGCAGATTGAGTGAACATAAAGCGGCACAATTAGTGAATACCAATGTTAGTTCAGAAGAGGGCATGGCCAGCATTTCTTCTGCCAACGGCTATGTCAATGAGGTTTCGCCAGGCAAGACAACAATCCGGGCAATGTGATAAATGCGGTTATAATCATCAAAAAGGAAATTGTCCGGTTCATGGCAAAGAATGTGACAGTTGCCACAAGCTGGGACATTTTCAGAGAGTTTGCCGGGCACAAGTGACAAATGCTGTGCCAGTTAATGAAGTACATGTTGACCCTAGTAACCTTGACGATGCACCACAGGATGTAGGTCAAGTTTATGATTTGTTCGTCTGGGCAGTGTACAGCAATGCAAATAGGGGACCAGGGCCGCATTCAGGCTCCGTCTCGGAGGCGCCTCGGCGACGGGCATGACGTCACGCCAGTCTGAACGACAACAGTAGTTGGTCGCCTCGAAAATGGCCACCCCCATAGGCGGCGGCCATTTGCAATGGACAAGCTGCGCTGTGATAGGCTGAAACTACTGGATACTCTGGAAATGCTTCGCTGTGATAGGCTGAAAGTACTGGATACGGCGGCCATTTTCGAGGCGCTTTTTGTCTCCTGATTGAAAAGGGAGGCGTCGCCGAGACGTCGCCGAGACGCACCCTGAACGCAAATAGAACAAAAAGCATCGCCGCGACGTCGCCGAGACGTCTCCGAGACGTACCCTGAACGCGGCCCTGGATTGCGGTACACAACGGTGACCATTGGCGATGTTGAAGTGTCTTTCAAGATGGATACGGGTTCGGAGGCGAACACTCTACCATTGGATGTGTACCGCAAGCTGGTGAATGTTGTTTTGAATCCTTCCAAGTGTCATCTCGTAACATACAACGGTGATCGCATCATACCATCGCGAGAAATACATCTAGACATCAATGGGAAGCGACTAAAGTTTCAAGTGACAGATGCAGGGAGCGCTATCCTGGGAAAAGTAGCGTGTGTTGATTTAGGACTGATCGCTCGTGTTGATGTTGTTCAAGACAAATTGGATGGATCTAAGGCACACGACATGGTAAATAAATATTCGGATGTATTTGTTGGTCTGGTCCAGATAAAAGTAAATGCTATTATACATGTTGACACATCTGTACCTCCTGCCATTGACCCTCCACATAGGATACCTGTGTCTATTACAGATGATGTTAGGCGAGAACTAGACCGTATGTTAAACTTGGGTGTAATTGTTACGGAGGAGGAACCTAGCCCATGGGTCAGCTCTATAACCATTGTAAGGAAGCCAGGCAAGATTAGGATTTGTTTAGACCCAACAAATTTAAACAAGGCTATACTATGTGGCCCATATCCGATACATACAGTTGAGGAGGTCGTGTCTCAAATACACGGATCCAAATTTTTCTCCATATTAGATGCTAATAGCGGTTACTGTAATTTCAGACGATATCTTGGTTCATGGCAAAACCATACATAAACACAATGAACGCCTAGAAGCGGTGTTATCCCGTGCCAGGGAGATGAATCTTAAATTAAACCAAAAAAAGTCGTACATTTGCCAAACCAGTGTTAATTATGAAGGACATTTAATTACTGCTGACAGATTAAGACCTAATGAAGAACGCGTACAGGCGATTTTAGACATGCCAGATCCAACTGACAAACCTGCTGTACAAAGATTCTTAGGCATGATTGGTTATGTCAGCAAATTCATAAATAACATGGCAGAAATAACTAAACCTATATGGACAGTCATAAAGAAAAATGTAGCTTGGCATTGGGATGATCCGCAGATAGCAGCGTTTCAGAAACTGAAGCAATTGTTAAAGGATGCACCTATCCTAAGGTATTTTGATTGTAGGGAACAAATAACATTGCAAGTAGATGCATCCAAGTATGGGTTAGGGGCGACTCTTTTCCAAAATGACCAACCAGTTGCAATGGCTTCAAAGGCTTTAGATGATTGTCAAGTCAGTTATAGAGAAGGAACTTCTTGCCATATGTTTTGGATGTAAAAAGTTTCATGAGTATATTTATGGTAATAGTATAATTGTTCAAACAGATCACAAACCATTAGAATCTATTATGATGAAGCCCATACATGAACTATCGGCACGGATGCAGCGCATGCAGATCAGGTTGCAAAATTATAATTTAAAAGTAGTTTACACTAAGGGGTCAACCCTTTATTTTGCAGATACATTGTCCAGGGCACACACATCTAGCATAGAGTCAAATTACCTCTTCGATAAAGACGTTTCGGTGGCATCTGTGGATGTTGATAAGGATATAGTGCAACAGGTTGTATCAGCAACCAAGATGGACAAAACATTGCAGGAAATAATAGGTTTGACTGTGAATGGTTTGCCGGATAATAACAAAAAGGTATCCCCAAGTATCAGGCTGTTCTACACTTACAGTAGAGACATAACTTACTCTGATGGTTTAGTGTTTAAAGGTTTGCAAATTGTTATTCCTAGGACATTGCAACCAGATGTGTTAGATAAGCTCCATGAATCGCATTTAGGGATCATCAAGTGAAAACAATTAGCGAGGGACACTGTTTTCTGGCCTGGAATGAACGCTCAAATAGAAGACAAAATTGCCAGATGTCAGATTTGTCAAGAGTTCAGAAATGTGCCTCATAATGAACCTATGATAAATCACCCGATAATAGACATCCCATTTTACAAGATAGGGGTTGACTTATGTCATGTACATGGTTTAAATTATTTTATCATTGTTGATTATTATACAAAATTCCTGGAGGTTATACATATGCATGAGACTACAAGCAAGGCTGTTATCGTTGCACTGAAACAGACATTTGCTAGATACGGTATACCAAGGTATGTTGTGTCCGATAATGGGCCTCAATTCAAAAGTATGGAATATAACAGTTTCTCTAACAATTATGGCTTTGAAACTATTTATACTAACCCAATGCATTCACAAAGCAATGGCCAGGCTGAACGGTTTGTGCAAACGGTCAAAAATATATTAAAAAAGTCAACAACGAGTGATGGTGATATGTATTTAGGCCTATTGAATTACCGGAACACACCATTGCAAGGTATGGGGGCATCTCCATCACAATTGCTAATGTCTCGCAGATTAAGAACCCAAATGCCTATGTTAGATGTTCGTCTTAGACCCCGACTGCAACCATCTAAATTGGCATTGTTGAAACAGGTTCAATTAAATAAAAAACGATATTTTGATAAACAAGCTGGAAAACCATTAAAGAAGCTTCAGGCAGGTGATATCATAAAATGTAAGGATCACAAGAATGAAAGGAGGGCTGGTAAAATCGTACAAAGTAATACGCCTGGACCCAGAGACCATAGAATCGTGAACAATGACAATACGCTTGTGTGCCGTAACCGAAAGTTCTTATTTAAATGTTCCCCTCCCAATAAAAATAATATGAACAACGATAAACAGGCTCGGTTAAAAGTAAATAAAGAAAATACTTCCAACACACAGAAAGATAGGAATGGCATAAAGCAGACATATCAGACACGTTACGGTCAGCATATTCACCGACCAGAAAGATTGGGTTTTCTTGCATAAGTAGACTTTAAGTTAACTCAAGATTGATTATCCTGTTGGGATAAATGTTATTGCCATAAAAGAGCGATAAATATAATGTCGATCACATATGTTAAGTGTTCGTAGTAATTGTATATTAGTATTAATATCATATCCTTCGCATGTTTCCAGTATTATGTTGTCATTGATGTGGTGTGCAATATATGGATGTTAGCATGTGTTGTAGTGATTGATTTAGCCGGCCGGGGGGGGGGGGGGGGTACACCAGGGGGAGGGGGGGGGTGTACAAGAAAAAAGGGGGGGGGGGTATGTTTGGAATTATAGTTTTGGTTTTGTGGATGTTGTTGTATACCATAATGCCACACGGATAATTAAAGGATTCATATATTAGTCTATTTTAAGTATGTATTAGATTTAAGACATTCTTGTTCTGTTACATTTCTCAATATCGGTATGAGGTAATACATCATTGGAATAAGTGTTTCCATGGAAAGGAGATGTTATGTATATGTGTCATCGGTAACCATGACGTAACCATGACGTCATGTACGGGGCATGCTGGGAGGACGTAAGATAAATAAACAGTTCCATAACGCAGCTCAAGGTGTCCACACATTCATTACAGTAAGAACTGAGAAAAGGCGATATAGTACCCAAGGGTTTGGTGCTAGTACCCCATAGTCGCTACTTAATGGGGACTGTGACATTCTATTGGTTATTTTATGGGCCATTTAGTAAATATTGGCTAAAGGATGAAAATTAGGCGGTGTTTCTGTTAGTGATTATTTGATGGGTAGTAAGGCATACTGATGTCGCTATTTAGGATATTCTAGTGGCTTATTCATCAGTATTTGGGATAAGCGGAACGTAGCGCAGGTGGTAGAGTGTCCACTTGCTAGTGTTAAGCAGTCGGTCATCAGCTCGATCCTTCTCAGTGGACCCATTTGCCGTTTGGGCTATTTTTCATTCCAACCAATGGTCCACTGCTGTGTCATCAAAGGCTGTGGTATGTGCTGTCCTGTTTGTGGAAAAGTGCATATAAACGTTCCGCTTGCTGCTTATTGGAAAGAATATTGGCAGCGGGTTTCCTCTAAAGAAATATGTCACAATGACCATATGTTTGACATCCAAGAGCCGATGATACAAAATAAAAATCAATGTGCTCCAGAGGCATTGTTAAATAAAGTAAGCTTCGCTTTCGATGGGTATGAGTAGATGGTTGTGGAAAACAGGTAAGTATGACTAGGGTGGGGCCGTGGCAGTCACTAAGAATTAGGGTTTGTCTGTGGCTGGCAGTTGAGGGATTTCGGCATGGTAGCGGTGTGGTGTTTACCCTTTGCCGGGAAGGAGGGTGGGGAGGGGCGACTATAAGACAAGCTCGTACAAGTGGCCCTGCTCGTTGAGGGCTCATGCATATTCACCGTGAGGGCAGGCAGCACCTGGTCGGCCCATATTTATAAGGGCCAACACACAAGTGAGACTAGGCAACACACTTATTACAACAGCCATCGTTTTTTGTATTATACTTAGAAGTGCTTTGTAATCATCTACAAAAAAAGTAAGTTTTATTTAACAACCCCTCTAGAGCACATTGATTTTCATCATCGGCTATTGGACGTGAAGGATATGGTCATTCTGACATATCTTTTTAGAGGAAACCTACTGCCGCCACATAGGCTACTCTTTCCGATAATCAGCAAGGGGTCTTTTATATGCACTTTTCGACAGTCAGGACAACACATAACACAGCCTTTGATGAACCAGTTGTGGAATGCTGGTTGGAAGGGAAATAGCTCAAATTGCAAATGTGTCCATTGAGCAGGATCGATAGGATGACCCACACTTTGACAGGGGGACACTCTACCGCATGAGCTACGTCCCTCTCCCTGTACTTGTCTACAAGTACACCTGTTGCTAAGAAATAAAAACATAAAGAAATTACCCGCCACCCCAAAACAAACCATAACAAATATACTCGCATATGCGTGATTGAAATCAATGAATTTATAACTCTTGTGGATATATAGTTTGGTTTGTCTATGATTCATGCCTGTAGCAACTCCTCAGGGAAAAAAAACAAACCTGGGTTATATGCTGCAAATTGTGTGTTCAGCAGTTATTGTATACCTTATTCTATATACCAGTTTCGTGTAAATAATCCAGAATACAAAATTGGTTGGAAGACCAGTGCTTCAGCACTGACAAAAGAACTTATTCAGCAGAATACACATATTTACCAAACAAAATATACAAAAAAACCTTTACTGTTAGAAAGCATCCATTGCTGTACGAGTGCGCACTCTGAAGCAGCTCCTCCCATAAATCAGGGCAGGAATTGTTTTACGTCAATTCTTAAGTAATGAATCGCCTCTGCAGAATATGCCGTTTGAAAAGCTCCCTTCCCAGAAGTACTCGCTCTACCAGTGCAATGGTTTCTCAGCGAGTTCACGCAACGCCGGCAATTTGAGCCTTAGGGTGGAGGAGCATTTGTCTCTATGGGTTTATTTAATGCCTCCCTCCTACCCACCTCTCCAGGCCTACCATGTGGTCACAATAGGGCAAACTGGTGGGCATGGAGATTGCACTGTGGTACATTTCACACAATCTGTGCACACAACACTGAGTCAGCTATATCTGACTCGGCGGGTGTGTGGTTGTGTTGTGGTGGGTGTGTGGGTGTGTGGAGGTAGAGTGGTGGTGGGTATGTGAGGGTGTGGGGGGCATGATGGTGGGTATGTGGGTATGTAGTTATGTGGTTATGTGGGTCGTGTGGCAGTGGGTGTGTGTGTATGTGGATAGTGTGGTGGTGTGGGGTATGTGGCTGGTGTGGTAGTGTGGTGGTGGATGGTGTCGGAGGTGGTGTGGTGGGTGGGGGGTGTTGTGGTGTGGTGGTGTGGTGGTGTGGTGGTCTGGTGGTGGGTGGTGTGGTTATGTGGTTGGGGGTGGTGTGGTTATGTCCTGGTGAGTGTGTGGGTATGTGGGTGATGTGGTGCTGAGTGTGTGTGTGGTGTGGGGTGTGCGTATGGTGGTGGGGTGGGTGTTGGAGTGGCGGTGCGTATGTGGGTAAGGGTGGGCTGGATATGCGAGTGGGGGTGGTAGGAGTGGTTGTCTACCATATTTGATATTGTAATTTATTACATACCAGTGAAAACGCCATTCAGTATACACTGTTGCATTGCTATCACACATGACAATGTGGTAACTAGTGAAGATACAAAGACGGCTTTTCCTAAGATACAGATGCAGGAAGTGCTGATGTTAACCAGGTGTAGAATCTAATACTCGGATCTGTGGCTGAGTATGTAGGCTATGAGGAAAACAATGCAGACAAAGAGAAAGGAAGAGAGTAAAGTGTAAGAGAAAGAATCCAGCCCTCTGGTTTATTATTATATAGTTACATGGGTTCATGGTAAAGTATCATACCACCTCCTTCCACCAATGGGAATCAAGCATTCCTGTCCTCACCAATAGGAATCCAGCATTCCTGGTCTCTATGGATACCAGTGGTCTGCTGACCACCACTAGCTGTATATCCCCCTTAACCACAACCAACCTTGACCTTTTGAGTGTGGTGACCCCTACCCCAACAGAAGGGCTAGGCCCTGAGTGCAATCACACCCAGACCTGCCCGCACCATTATGTCTATTTACATCCCACTCAGGCACCACCAACCCATATATGTATGCACCTGGTCACATACACCGATCAGTAATAGAACATTTGCATGCCCCCCTGCCGAATATCGGAATATTTTACATACTCCACCCTCCACTTCTTACCACCTGCATCCCAATGACGCAGCAAGGAAAGAGGTTTACATCTCTACGTTGTTTCTACATTGTTTCCATATTACCTTGTTGAATCCACCAACCAATAATTAATAATTTCTTAATATCTAAGAAGTTTAATGGATAAGGTCTTCTGACTTTGATTCTTAAAAATAACTTTTGTTATAATCACATTTTTAGTCCAATCCGACCTTTTTCCAACTCTGTGACACTTCAGAGGTCCTTGTTATTCTCTAGAGGTCAGTGTTCAGTCTGACCGCATTGACTTTTCATTGGTACAACCCGGCTTTGGTGTTACTACCATTTAGTCCCTAATTGATACGCTTGGGCCACCCATTTCGTCTTTCCGGCTGTCAAGCTAGGAGAAACTCGATGACCTCGATGGTAGACGTATGGTTGTTTGACAGGTCTCCATAGATATAACATTGTGGATCTCAGCTCTATGGGAAAATGAGGCTTAAGTGGTTTGAATCGATGACCTAGTTTCGGGGACTATTTTCTTGTAGAAACTGACCAAACACTCCGATTTCACCAAGAATAAGTTGTTTTGAGTGGAAATAAAGACAGAAATGGGTTCAAAATGTTGTTTTGCAAGTTATGTACACATATCTAACATCAATTGTCACATATAACAAAAATAGGACAAATGCCAGAAAGCTGTATACCCACAGTGTATACTCAGCATCAAAAGGTAAACAAAGCAATGACAGCCGTTCAACTTAAACCTTGAAATTACAATGGGTACGTCTATATTATTAAATAATAATAGATATCTAGCTTTTAGCTGCAGTTTTACATGCTGTCGTGGTTTCCATACACTTTGTTCAGCAGTTGCCATCGTGTCTTCATGTTAATTGTCTCCTTTGGTGCTATGTCAATTATTTCTTAGATTTAATTATATATGCCAGTGTTCTCCATGTTGAACTACTGTGGTAGGTTTGCGATATTGACAATATTGACCAGTCTTGTAGGGTTGCTATCGATCTTGGTCATCATATTTGCTGCATTTAACATATATCTGAGTTTTATTCAGTAAAGTATATTTGAATAATACATTTCCTATCCAGTATTTTTCTGTACATAGATTATAGCATAACAATATGCATTTTCCAGCTCAAAGACAATTAATCAGATACATAGATTAATATCAACAATGTCAATGACACATTGACAGCATAAAGTTAATAAATTCTATGACAATAAATGGCCATATTCAACACATTATTATGTCCATGAATTTCAAATGAACCAACCTTTCATGACAATAAATGACTATCTTCTAACATGTGTATGTCCATGAATTTCAAATGAACCAACATGTCATGATATCTTAATGGCAATATTCAACACATTTTTATGTCCATGGATTTCAAATGAACCAACATTTCATGACATCTAATTGCAATATTTGACACTATTTTATGTACATGAATCTTAAATGAACCAACCTTTCATGACCATAAATGACAATATTCAACATATTTTTATGTCTATGAATTTAAAATGAACCAACATGTCATGACATCTTAATGGCAATATTCAACACATTTTTATGTCCATGGATTTCAAATGAACCAACATTTCATGACATCTAATTGCAATATTTCACACAATTTTATGTACATGAATCTTAAATGAACCAACCTTTCATGACCATAAATGACAATATTCAACATATTTGTATGTCTATGAATTTAAAATGAACCAACATGTCATGACATCTTAATGGCAATATTCTACACATTTTTATGTCCATGAATTTCAAATGAACCAACATTTCACGACATCTAATGGCAATATTCAATACATTTTTATATACATGAATTTCAAATGAACCAACATTTCATGACAATAAACGTCAATATTCATCATATTTTTATGTTCATGAATTTAAATGAAAATTGTCTTTTATACTTCAACATTCCCAACGGTTTCTAGCTTTTTGTATTATTTCTTGGCAGAATTCAAGCAAACAATTTAAAGGCAATATTAGTTTGATATATATCAGTTTTGTAGTTGTCAATATACTGTATATTGCTATCGGTCACCAGTTTTGTAGTTTAATATAGTTTTGAAGTCGTGGGAATTTAATAGTTTGTAGATGAATTGTTCTGTAGATTTGTAAATAATTTAAGAAGGACAAGAATTTCATCACTTTTTAGCTGAGCTCTCACCACACACTCACTTTTGAAAAGTGATCATGAGTATCAAACACAATTTCATCACCTTTTGGTTGAGCTGTCACGCAACACTCGCTTTTGAAAAGTGATCAATGTTATCAAGAAATAACAAGACGGGTAAAGGGGACGGACGATCGTCCTACATATGATAAGTATGGAATGCAGATAGATAGTGAATTAACGTAGGTCACGGTGCTGGCAGCCTGATTTCCCAGTGAGACAGCACTGTAAAAAGTCGCCATGAGTGCACACTGTCACAAGTAGGTACCCGTCCTGAAATGACCTTAGATGTTGTTAGGATGTAACACAACAACAAGCAAACAAACTTCGAAGAACCTAGAGGTATGACATACTTGCCCTTATAAGCTTTGTGAACTGTGACATTCTCTTGATGCCTTGTGCTTTTAAGGCCTTTGTGTGTGTTTCATGTGGACTTTAACCCTCTTATACCTACCTTTATTGAACCATGTTCACAATCATGCTCTATTTCCTTATAGTACCCAACAAAACTACTCTTGTAATATGGGCGCTTTACCATACACCTCCGATTTACTTTAACTGTTACACAGTCCATGACCATTAGACGTGGATACGTTTTTGTTGTTCTGTGACATGAGAAAGGGATGACAACTCTCAGCAATTTCGCGGATGTCTGCAATTCTTTTATATCTTTACTGATTAACGTTAAGCAAGATCCCAAAGAATATGGATGTATATCACTATAAGGCAACTATTGGGTAGTTCGAATACTGTTCTTATTTGACCCAAAATGTTGCCAACACACAATACCCGAACAAGAAAGTATTAGCTTAATACAGTCACAACAAGGACAGTAGAAACCTGACTTCCGGCATTCTTCCGAGATTCCCTTGTAAAATATTCTGATTTATGGCATCGGGGGGAATGCAAATGTTCCATTACTAAACAGATGTATGTGACCAAGCGCATGTATGTATATATATGTAAGTGCGGGTGGTGCCTGAGTGGGATGTAAATAGTCATACTGGTGCTGGCAGGGCTGGGTGTAACCACACTCAGGGCCTACCCTCTCCCCCTCTGCTGGGTAGGATCACCACAATCAGGGTTACGGTTGGTGGTGGCCAGGGGGCGGGCCACACAGCTTGGTCATGGGCAGACCACTGGTCGCCATGGGGACCAAGAATGCCGTATCCCTATTGCTAGGGCCAAGAATGCTTGTTTCCCATTGGGGGAAAGGGGTGGGGTGATACTCTACAATGAACCCATGTAACCATATAAATAATAAACCAGAGGGCTTGACTCATCTTCCTTTACACTCTTCCTTTCTCTTTGTCTGTATTGATTTCACTATAACCTGCCTACACAACCAGACATTCGAGCTTTAGCTATTTTACACCCTGACAGCACAAATCCTATGGGGGAACGTCAGTGTTTTGGCGGGAATTCGATGGTGGCTTAATTATCTCTACTTGATTTCCACGTCTTCTTTCTAAGAGATCACGTTCATCACTGATAAGAGAGGTTCAGTAAAGGTGGAGTTATGTTGATTAAGAGCCCTAGTCAAACAGCTTTACATTTGCTATTAATGATAGGGTTCTGATGACCCTCTCCAGCGATTTCAATTACAATGAACTGCTTGTTTAGGACCCTTCTCTATAAGTAATGCAGTCCGAGTCTAGACATCTTTCAGTTCTGTTGAATAGAGAAATCCTTTCTAACTATAAAAGTAAATTGTGGCCTAAATTACACTAGGCCAAAACAACAACAACATTGGTGATCTTCCCCGCCCCATCTTCAAAAATTGTCCGCCCCTGACTTTGTTATTGTAAATCTCTTTGTTTAAACTGCTAAGAAGTTGTCCGGCTAGCAGAAATTCAACTTTCATATGAATTGTTAAGCCATTGATTGGACTCGGCCAGAGTTCGAACCTGGGAGTTCGAATCCCACGAGCTACCAGAACTCATTCAGCACTTGCGTCTGGTTACATATTACATCTATGTCAAAATTACAAAGAAAAAGAAAAAGAAAACCCTGGTCGAGTCAAACCGATGACTTAAGCATTGATACTTGTCGCTTCTTAGCCAGGTGCCCAGCATTATTAGGATAAGGCAAGGACTGGTTGGCTCAGGATCAGGATAATGTGAATGAGTGGGGTATCAGGTAATTTGTGCTGATGGCCTGGTCTCCCAGTAACATCGCCATGAGTGCGCACTGTCACAAGTCGGTACCCATCCCCATATGACCTTAGATTTTGCCACGATGTCAAACTAAAAAAAGTAACCCCTCCCAAGATAATCGCCTATTTCAAGATCTCCAACCTGTGATGAGTCCTATTCAATCATGATAATTGATAACAAGTGACGCTATGTTGGTCATGTTACTACTGCCTCTTTAAGGCTGAACTATTCAGTGTCAAACCTGCACTTTGTAACCTTATACACACCCCAGATCTGCCCTCATCCCACACCCACACTCACCCCTACCCCCACCCACACCCTGTCCGGAAAAAAGGGCCGGTGCGGGTCGAGCGCAGCTCGGAAGGTTGTGAGCAACTTTCTGTCACAACGTACCCACCAGCTGTTTCACTATTCACTTTATTTGTTCCCGGCTGTTCAAACTAAAGAGCCGAATCGGTAGAGCGCAGCCCTCTCGTGCGGAAGGTCGGGAGTTCGAATCCAAGCAGAGGCAAACCAATGACTTATCAAATTGATACTTATTGCGACCTAGCCTGGCGCTCAACATTAATAGGATATGACAAGGACTGGTTAGCACAGTGTCGAGATAATGTGACTGTGTGGGATATTGGGTCATGGTGCCAGTGTGCTGGTCTCCCAGTAGGGCAGCGCAATAAAGTCGCCATCAGTGTGCACTGTCATACGTCAGTACTGTCGTGGGGGTGATGAATCTGGGAAATATTGCGCCTAGAGCGGGACTCAAACCCAGATCTCTTTGCTTCCCGGGCCAGTGTGCTAGCCATTACATCACATAGGCTCCCCGATATCACCACATTACCCACGCCTACGTGTCTATGTGGTTACTTGCCTGAGAGGTCAGTGCAGACTACTGCAGTACCCATCCTGCGATGACATTAGATGTTGCCAGGATGTAACATTCCAACAAACAACCTTTGTGGCTATGGTATAAATATATAGTAAACTCTACCGCAATATCTTGTTAGTTACTTGTTGAAGGGGATATAATATGTAAGTCTACTATGATTCTGAATTGTCCATTGCTGCTATTACAATAGTTTCATATTTTCATTTATAGCTTCTTCTATTCAATAAACCATTCAGAATTGAAATTCGTGATTCAATTAATGTGTGTGTGGATTGATAATCTGACACCTCACTTGCATTACAATTTCTTTGAGAATATTATCTCAATATTTTCTATCTTGGTTCATATCAAAATTGGTTTTGCTTTATTCCATAGCGAAGATTTTCTCATTTATTCTCTGCAGATCTCATGACTGGACCTTGAAAGAAAAAGGAAATGGAAGCTGGTGCCGCAAAACAGGTTTAAAAATAGACGCAAATGGAAAATTCAGAAATTCCTCTTCAAAATACATATTTCAGAACGAAATATGTTTGTTGATATAAAGAAACAAAATGTCAATGGTATATAATGAACTGGTGAACTTCATATTGTGGGACAGTGAAGTGGATTTATTTAAACTTCTATTAGTATTACATGTATGATGAGATAAATGATAGCATCCTTTTCTCTTTGATGCACTTCCCCCTTTCTTGTTGGATATATTCATACAGTTATTCCTTTGGAACACATGCAAGCGGAGCTGTAGGTACTAGCAGTCTACCACTCTCTTGATATATTGCATGTTTCCTATAGACCTATTTCATGTGACGTCAGCACGGGTATCTAGGTCAGTGCGTGCGGTATTTGGCTGCAGGATGACACACTGTCACATTGCAAACTCAATGGATATGAGCAATCTTCATAGAGAAAAGGTGAAATATCTCTAAACCCACACCACCCAGAGACAAACCGCTTGGTACACATATAGAAAACATATTCGACGAATAGATTATATTAAATTCATAAGGTTAGGATTCTGGATTTCTATTAATTTTGAATAAAATAAACTTTTTGTACTGCGCGTACCGGCAAATTCAGTGCACTGTCAATGGCCGTGAGCAATCATCTTACAGAAAAAGTGAAATATCTCTAAAACCAGACCACCTAGACACAAACCACTTGGAACACATATAGAAAACATATTCAACGAATAGATTATACTAAATCTATGAGGTTAGGTTTCTGCATTTCTATTAATTTTGAATACAATAGACGTTTTGCACTGCGCGTATGGCAAACTCAATGCATTGTCAATGGCAGTGAGCAATCTTCATACAGAAAAAGTGAAATATCTCTAAAACCACACCACCTAGATTCAAACTGCTTGGAACACATACAGAAAACATATTCACCGAATAGATTATATTAAATTTATATGGTTAGGCTTCTGCATTTCTGTTAATTCTGAATAAAATAAACGTTTTACACTGCACGTATGGGCAAACTCAGTGGCAGTGTGCATTCTTTCTGCAGCCAAGCTGCACGCGCATACCCGATGTTTACAAACATTGAAAGGGGTCCATAGATGAGACCAATTCTTGGGGGTATTTTCTTTCAGTACAGTTGAACCAAGTGTTATTTCTATCTACTGCAAAGGACTTTGACTACCTTCATGTTGTTTCTCTGTGCATCTAATAGAAACACAGGGATGAAGCCATCTTTGATCCTCGCAGGACATTGCATCGCACTACAGAGGATAATCATTCTCTTCTAGGGATAATGCAAAGCCCAATCATGATGTGCATACAAGGTATACTCCAGTACAGCCCATGGCAATTGCATAGACATTGGAATACAACTGTATTCCGATTCATTGTTTGTAGACCAGAGGTGGTGGCTGTTTACGGCATGTCAAGAGTTTGATTCCCAGTCAAGTCAAACCAATGACTTGCAAAATAGATATTTGGCGCTACCTAGCTTGATGGATGGCATTACTAGGATAGGGCAAGGACCGGTTAGAGCAGTATCAGGATAATGTGACTTAGTTGGAAATTGGATCATAGTGCCAGTGGGCTGGTCTCTCAGAGGGGCAGCACTATCTAATTGTTATGAGTTTGCACTGTCACAAGTCGATACCAGTCCTGGCATGACCTTAGATGTTGCCAGGATGTAAAACTCCAGCAAACCAACATCACCCATACAAGACTGAGCGTATATAGAAGAGGGTGGTTATGCATACAAATAGGACCTAGAACTGTTCCTGATTCGGTAATTATGCGTAATGCTTTGGCATTACGGGTAATCAGGATCACGGAGACAGTACAAGGCGTGCCAGTAGCCCAGACGTCTTTGGCGCCGACTAGCGGAAGTCGTCAGAACTACGTATTTAACTCAGTCGCCGGCTAGCGGTTTGTTCTCTAGCCTCGCCACCGTGGATCTCAGGTTCTGATGACGTAGCAGGCAGTGTGCTTAAACTGTCGACGTGCTGCTTTCGGGGTACAATTAGCTATATAAGGCGACGCAGCAGTGGGTTCTGTCATTACAACCGGAGGAGCCAGGAGACTTTGACCAGACTTTAAATTGGCCTCCCACCCACCCCACGTATGATCTTGATAGGGCCATAGCATCTCTAGCCTCGTTTATAAGCAATTGTGAGCTGACATTATGTAACCGGACGTTTCAACCTTACCTTGATTAAAGTTACCATAATTATATTTGCTGTCTTCGTGTTTTTCCTGATTATGTTAAAATGGTGATACTCAGCTAGCTAAGCAACCGTAAGCTATATACCTTATACATGTTTGTAATGTGTAAGATATTATACATATATTATCTGTCAGTGGATTGCCCTCCTGTGTCCTGTTGTTGTTACCGAGTACATACATACGCTACATACTGTTAGCACAGGTGGAGGCGCTGACCAAGCAGCCTGGTGTGCAAATAGGTCTGCTGGAAAGCAGGCAAACTATGAGCTTATGCAATTGATGCCAGTCGATTGCCTCACAATTCAGACACATGATTGGTATCTGGAAGGCCAGTCTGAGCTGTATAACTCTCTAATGATTTCTTGCTTTGTCTTTCTCTGTAATACCTTAATAATACCAGATATACTGGGAAATAAGTCGAGGCCATATATACCACCAGATAAATGTCCTATTCTGAGGTGGTCTTTTAGTCGTGATACCAAACGAAGGAGCCAACTCTGACAGTTGTTGTCATCTTATTGAATATGTGTGCATATGTATGAATGAAATTTAATTTGTCAGTAAATACTATATTGAAATGCAATAATTATTTGTCTCCTGTCCATTATCACACCATAAGCGACCTTGTAATCCAGTCACTCACACATGATTTATGAATGTGAGATTTCAGAACGAAACACACAGCCATCACGACAATACAATTGATACCATTTCATTTGGAAAAGTGATCAAGGATCAAATAAAATGTTGTTTGTATTTATTAGATACAAAATCAACAAAACCTAAGTTGTTTTTATTTGTAAATGTCATCCTTCAACATTGAACACTGCCCGATATCACCCTCCTTTGGAAATGACTTGAGAGGCTGAAGCTCGACCTATAGTCGGGTTATGCCTAATTTCAGATATTTTGTTTTAAAATACCCCTGGACTTATACTGGAAGTCGACTTGGTCGTAATGCTCGCATTGCGGTTGATGCGAGGCGAGGGAGGACGCCCCCCCCCCTCTCTTTTCTTTCTCCTCCAGCCGTTGACTCTTACATAATACCCCCCCGCTCCTTCCCTTATAACCGCCCCCAGCCCAGCCTCGGGCCACTCGCCCTCCTGCCTCCAGACACTCCGCTCCTCCTACACTTTTACATTATCTGACATTGACACTTTATTATATTATACTTGATATCTCTCTGACTCCTCAATGATTACTCATGATCCAACTGACATTTGACACTGTTATCATGACCATGCCTCATACGTTATACTGTACTTACCTCTTATTCATTGATTACTCCTTATTACATTGAGCCATTACATTTGACATATCTAATTATTCATGCTTGATTAATGTATATCCATGGAAGACTCTGGCATTTCTGAATAAAATGCCCTTTTACCCACTCACGCCTCATTGTCCTTCCTTACCACGCATCATATTTGAGTATATGGGTCATTCTCTAAAACTGGGCACCACATATTTGCTTTACACATTACGATGCTGATAATGTGTTCTTTCTTTTATTGACGACCAGACGGGATGGCCGAATGAGTTAGAGCGTGCGTCTCCTGTGTTGGTAGATCGTGGGGTCGTGGGTTCGAACCCTGTTCGAGTCAAACCAATGAATTAAAAATTGATACTTGTCGATTCCTAGCCTGGCACTCAGCATTATTAGGATAGGACAAGGACTGGTTGGCTCAGTGTCAGGATAATGTGACTGAGTGGGATATCAGGTCATGGTGCTGGCGGCCTGGTCTTCCAGTGGGGTAGCACTATAAAGTCGCCATGAGTGCGCACTGTCACAAGTCGGTGCCCATCCTGATATGACCTTAGATGTTGCTAGGACGTAAAACAACAACAAACAAATAAACAATCTTTTATAGATTGCAAGTCAAATAATTATTGTATCCTCTGTCTATTAAGTAGGTTAGCAACAGTACATTTATTGAAGCTATCCCAAGAAAGAAATTAAAAGTTTACTTATATGATTTTGTGCTAATGAGAAGAAGGGAAAATTTACACATTTACACTATACATGTAGCCAAACTTTGTTCAACTTATTTTTCAACTTTTTTCTTGTAAGTCATAACCTTGTCTGCTTAATAGTAGTCAATATAATCTTGTTTTACTTTGTTGATTATGTTAAAATGATGTTCTGGATGTGTCTTTGATTTTCATGTTATGAGAGTGATATTAATGTTTTGCTCAATTTGTATAAGATCTAATTCAAAAAGTGAAATTCATTTTTTTTCAACTCTAACATATGCACAACATGCACACCTTCATAGGACATTGGATTAGGCTATTATTAGGAAGGTTTCTTGCTATTATTTGGAAGGTTTTCACTTTTGATTACCATGTGACACTTTAGTGCCAGTTTTAGAGAATGACCCATATACGGAATAACAAAATATGAATTATTGACACCAGAAGGAGCTTATTGGACAAGATTCCCCTTAGATAATATAATTAAACGTGCAGATGGATATATTCCAGCTTAATTGCTTAGTTAAAATATACATTTTGTATCTCTCGCTGTTTTTGCATTAAATCTAATACCTTAATCAAGGAATAATCTTATTGTCAAGGATTTCAGCGGAACATCCATCACATCGACTAAAAATTACCAAACGGGGGAAATCTTGAAGAATGTGATTTAACACAAGTCAAGAAATATTGAAAGGAGAAAGGAGATTAATTGCCCAGCAATAAATCTGGACACCGCAATATGGGATTGACAATCAAATATGCATTTTACACAAATATAATGTTCTTTTGTGCTGCCCTTTTGAACGGTCAAGTGTTCTCACCATAACCCTATTGCCTGCTTTATCTGCGCCAATAACAATCTTACCTGATTTATCGGAATAATTCTCAGATTAATAGGGCGTGGCGGATCGCTATAAAACACCGTGAGCGGAGTGTAAAGTGTGGCCCGTCGTAAATCGACATGTCCATGCACTACTCACAGTGTTTGGGGCGGGCCAGGCGTGGGATGATTCGCTGAATGGGGTCGGGGAGGAGGTGGCGGTGGCGGTGGCGGTGGCGGTGGCGGTGGCGGTGGCGGTGGCGGTGGCGGGGCGGGGGCGGGGGCGGGGGCGGGGGCGGTGGCGGTGGCGGGATTTATGGGGTTGAAAGGCGGTGGATGGATGGAGGTGCTGGTTGGTTGGATGAAGTGTTGTGAAGAGGGTGAGGAGTAGACCTTTCGTAATGTCAGGGTGGGTGGGTGGGTGGGGAAAATGACGCGAATCGCGCGCACTCCGTGAGAGGAGAAGAAAATAAAGGGGTGGTATGGGGATGAAATCACATTATTGTATTGCCAAAAAGGTTGTTTGGTTGTTGGAGTTTATGTCCTGGCAACATCTAAGGTTATATCACGATGGGCATTGACTTGTGACAGTGCACACTCATTGTGACTTTATAGTGCTGCCCCACTGGGAAATCAGGTCACTAGCACCATGACCTGTTATCCCACTCAGTCATATTATCCTGACACTGAACTAACCAGTCCTTTCCCTCTCCTATTAATGCAAAAAGGAGCTTGAGCAGGGAGGATGGCTGGAAGGCGAGTGACTGAGGGAGGCCGGCGGGCAGCCTTATAAGGGAAGGAGCGGGGAGGCGAGAGGCGAGGAAGGTGAGAAAGCGGCGGGGCAGGGCGAGAGGGCGAGGTGGGAGAAAGCTGAGGGAGGGATGACAGGGAAGGTGAGAAAGCCGGGCGGCGGCAGGAGGCGGGGCGAGGGTTCCCTGCATCAAACGCAATGCGAGCATTACGACCGATGCGCGAAAAGGAAGAAAGCAAGGCGAGGTACGAAAAAGAGACGCTTTATTGAAACACCTCAGGAAACAAACAGAGTATGTACAGGGAAAAGGTAAAATAAACTTAAGACTAAGGAGCTCCGGGGGAGCTTTCAGAGTTTGTGGCGAGGGGCGCCGAAGAGCCCTCCACCAAAAAAGGAGGAGAGGGCTCAAGGCGTGCCCGAGGAGGGGGCACAAGGTGTGGGCCGCGTCTGAGGTCCAGGGCCTGGGCCGGGATACAGGGCGAGGGCGTCCTTGGCGGAGGCTGGGGAGGTTGAAGCTCTGGGTGTGGTGATGAGGCCGGGGCCTACGTCGACAGGGATGCGGGCGGCCAAAAAGTTGGGGAGGCCCGCTCCCTGGAGAGCTGCGGTGAGGAGGTGCGGCGATAGGGGGGGCAGCGAAGTCCTCAGGGGTGGGGGGAGTGGGGGACGGGGTTGGGTCGGGGGGGTTGATGGTCGGCGGCTGTGATGTCTCGGGAGGTTTTGTGGTCAGTGTAGGCGGCGTCTGGGGCCTGCGGCGCGAGGTGATGGTCCCCGGCTGTGTTCTGGGTGGCGTTTTGATTGGTGGTCGTTACGGGCTTGTCGGTGGAGGTCAAGGGGTTGTCGGCAGAGGTATAGGTGAGGCGCCAGTTATGGCGGATCAAAAATCCGCCGAGGCGGCCGGGGTCTGTCGCTCACGGGCTTGTTTGGTGAGGCACAGGGCCTCGCTGTGCGTGGTGAGAATCCTCCTCACGTTAGCACAGTACGCGCATATGTGCCGGTGTCTGGCCCCCGCCTCACCGTGGGCCTCCCCGACGGGGGCCCGGTCGCACGAGGTGGGCTCGCGGTTCCAGGCGGCGCAGGGAGCCCCGTGAACCTCTCGGTTGTAGGTGAGGCGGGTGTCGGCTTGGGTCCGGGGCTGCTGTGCGCCTCGGGGAAGGTCCGCGTCTCTGGAGGCTAGTGCTGTCGGGAGGGCCTGGGGGGCGGGCATGGTGAGAACCTCCATTCTCACCATGTTCAAGGCGACTGGATCGTGCCAGGGGTAGAGGAGGTTGTCGCGGAAAACTGTGACGACGTGGTGGTTCAGGCCCGGGAGGGAGTGCACAGGGAAGGCAGGGTGGCTAAGGAGGGTGAAGAGGGCGAGGCTGTACTCGTCCTTGGTCGCCTCCCCCCGCTTGACCGGCTTTCGCTCCGGGCCCCTCTCGACGAGGTCCGAGGGGAAAAGGTAGTCGGGGGAGATGCCTTTTCCCCTCCCTGCCCGTTGCGCCTCGGCCGACGCGAGGATCTCCCGTACGGCGTCGGCCGCGGATACCGGGGTGTAGTCGACCGCGACCTGGTCGTGGGGAGGTGCGGGAGCCGGCGGCTGGGCGGTGCGGCGGGTGTACCACTCGTACTGCGGGTGCACCGCCCCCGGGAGCGGTGTCTGAGGCGGGGGCGGTGGGAGCGCTCCCCCGACTACGTGCGCCCGAGGTGCCTGGGTGGGCAGCGAGGAGTAGGTCATGCGCCGGGGCGCAGCGGCAGAGTCGTCTCCTAGGCGCGACAGTCGAGGGTGTTGAGACATGCGGTGATGTGCTGCAGTACCTGAAGGATGGCGGCCGTGTCGGCGTCGGTGCGGGCAGCCCAGTCACCTGAGGGGCTGTTGCGAGGCGCCGGGGGCGAGCCCGGGGCAGAAGGGGCTGGTGAGGCGCCCCCTGGCGTGCCTGAGGCGGCGCTTCGGGCTCCCGCGCGTCCTTTCCCTTTTCCTCGGCCAGGCATGGTGTCTGCGGTGGTAGAGGGTAGAGGTGCGTCGGCCATGGAGAGCTCCGTCGGTCGTGGGGAGGTCCGTCGGCCGGGGAGACGTCCGAGGTGGAGAGCCAAAGAAAAAAGGAGCTTGAGCAGGGAGGACGGCTAGAAGGCAAGTAACTGAGGGAGGCCGGCGGGAAGGAGCGGGGAGGCGAGAGGCGGGGAAGGTGAGAAAGCGGCGGGGCAGGGCGAGAGGGCGAGGTGGGAGAAAGCTGAGGGAGGGATGACAGGGAAGGTGAGAAAGCCGGGTGGCGGCAAGAGGCGGGGGGAGAGTCTCTTCCTTCCCTCGCATCAAACGCAATGCGAGCATTACGACCAATGCAAGGCGCCTGGCTAGGAAACCAGAAGTATCAATTTGATAAGCCATTGCTTTGATTCGACTGGGAACCAAACTCGCTACCTTCCGTACACGAGGCCTGCGCTCTACCGATTAGGCCACCGCGGCCCGTGCCTGAGAAGAGAAGAGAAGAGAAGAGAAGAGAAGAGAAGAGAAGAGAAGAGAAGCGAAGAGAAGAAAGGGGTGGTAAGGATATTGAAATCACATTATCATATTTGCTTGAATAGATGCCCCAGAGATATTAACTCCTTATAACTCTATGCAGTTGAAGCTATTTCCTATGCTAGCGCGGACCGCCCCCCCTGCTAACCAAGTTTAGTAGATGCATACCCAACACAACCTACCAAGAAATCATCTAATAATAATTGGCTGATACGGCAAACTCAAGGAACAGATGCTATATAATAACCCAGTTTAGTAAAACCAAAAACAAAAATAAACCACACAAAAAACACAACTGTACGATCAATAAAACATCTAATAATAAATAGATCAGATATCTAGCTCAAATGACACCTTACACTGATACACATAACTATCAAGCTGAAGACTCAGTGAATGGATGTTACATATTTGGAGTTCTTTTCATCTAGTTTTCAATAGTAAATGCTCCTATACCTGAAATCCTAATATCTGCAATGTTTATGCCTGGATCTGAGGCAACGGTGAGTGTACTTGTATGCAATCAGAAACATGTAGTAAGGTCACTGTCTGGCTTCCACAAGGGGTGATCTTCCAGCTGAGCAACCAATGTTACATTAACTTAAAGTTCATTCTGATGCAAATTACATTATTCCATCAAATTTGCAATTGGAATATTTACCTTGATTCAATGTACAATGATGAAGGATCTGTCTAAATTGAATAGTGGCTGTAACACGGTAGAAATAGCGAAATAGCGAATGGTAGACAGGAAGTGTGAACACTTATTTGTCTCTCATTTTTCCTTGAGTGCAAGTAAATAAGCAACACAAGGAATAATTAGTAGCATGTGGTGAATAAGGGGTCAAATTTCCATGGATCATCAGCCCATGCTTTTTCTAATCTATTCTTTAATGAATTTATTGACTCGGCATCAATAACATTTTGTGGGAGACTGTTCCATATATTTATGATCTTGTTTGAGAAACTGTGTTGCCTTAACTTTGAAATGTCTCTGGGTTTTACTAGTTTGAGAGTATGACCCCAACGGCCTTCTCTTTTATTCACTGTTCGCTTGATCGGGGTTCTACTTTCTAGCTATATCTCAGGTAATATCAGGATGGTGTTCTCTGTGGCAGAGTGGTTAGAGTGTCTGACATTTTTCTAGGTCGGACTCATAATCTGAAGGTCGTTGGTTCAATTCCCCATGCCCCCCCACCTCTGCCAATTTGGATTTCCACTGCTGTGTATAACTTACAGCGTCATCAAAGTCTGGTTGCTATCATACCATGTCTATGTCGTGTGGGAGGTTAAAAATCCCTTGGGTCGGTAAAAGTGTAGGATCATGCTTTATATCAATAAACTGTCTAATGGTGAAAAAAAGTCTATTCAGACTTATCCATGACAAGCAGTATAAATCTTCAAGAATACAGACTTTTGACAGAGCACAATCATGTCAGCTTTTATAGTGCTGCCCTAGTGGGAGATAAAGGTGCTTAGCAAAATGACCTAATATCCCCCACAGTCACATTATCCTGATCCTGACCAAACCAGTCTATGGCCTATTCCAAGACTAAGTGTGCGGTACATATTCCATAATTAAGCACCAGACTTAGTAGCGACAAGTCTCAATGTTAGAAGGCATTGGCTTGATTCAGCTTGGATTCAAAACCCAATCTTCTGCATGGGAAACCAGCGCTCTTCCCGATTTGCCAGCACGGCTGGGTCTGGAAATTCATCCAACATTGGCATCATATACATGCACTATCAGACAGAACAGCAAAGGAAGCAAAAGTATTTCTGTTTGTTTGGAGTAGCATGTCCTGGCAACATCAAAGGTCATATCATGATGGGTACTGACTTGTGACCGTGCACACTCATGGTGCCGTTATAGTGCTGTCCAACAGGCCGACCAGGCAACCAGCACCATAACCTGATATTCGACTCAGTCACATTATCCTGACAGTGAGCTAACCAGTTCTTACAGAATCCTAATAATGCCGAGCACGATGCTAGATAACGACCAGTCTCAATTTTGTAAGTCATTGCTTTGACTCGACTGCGAATCCAACTCCCGACATTCCACACGGGAAACCAATTCGGCCACCGCGACCGGTAAGGGAAACCCCCCAAAAACACCCCGCAAAGCACCACAAATAAACACCACATCACCACCTCGTAAACATCAACATACACCACCACACTGCATGCACTACACATACACACCCACCCACCCGTCATGCAGTCCTTCGCAACACCATCACCCACGTCCGAAAACCGCCGATATGCTGCGTGCAGTGTCTCTATCAATGTCGTAAATCTTTGATCAGACCCTGAGGTTGGCACTCGCTTCCTCCCTGCTAAGATATCGCCATGGCAACGGAGCCACATGACCTGTTTGGGTCTGGTGCCCGGATGTTGTACATATATATTTTATTGGTCGACAGGAAGGTAGCTGAAAGGTGCCGCTTGGTGGCACCACTATCCGGGTAATGCGCGCGGTACGCCTTGTACGCTCTGTGCACCTTTCTGCACCATGTTCACATCATCGCAGTATGCCTTGTTTTATATTCACACCAACTATAGGTGTGTGCAATAACATCATATATAGTGCACTGGTTTTAGACACATTTTTCATTTATCAACCCACAGGGCGTGAGGGCGGGATCGATGGTGTGCGGCGTCGCGTGTGGGAGATTGGGAGTTTGGTTCCCGGTCGATTCAATTCAATGACTTATACAATTGATAGTTGTCGCTCCCTAGCCTGGCGCTCGGCTTTAATAGGGTAGTGTAAGGACTGGTTAGCTCAGTGTAAGGATAATGTGACTGAATAAGATATCAGCTCATGCTGCTTGCGGTGTGGTCTCACAGTGAAGCAGCACTATAACAAACCTATCAGTGTGTCATGTCATCACCCGTACTGACATGACCTTAGATGTTGCGAGGAATTAAAACTAAAAAAAACCAACCACTAGCAACTGAGGCCTTCAATTGTCTACACAACTTGTAATGTGTATCCATTTAATGTACACAATGTATAGACACTGAGGCACATCTGAGGGATGCAGGATAATGAGTGGGTTGATGCAACCACTTGATCAGAAAGGGGTCTAGCCAGAAATAGAGAAAACTTGAAAGCAGAGTATTGATTGTACGTGCTTGTATGAGATTTTAAAATTGTAAGTCAGCCTATAAAAAAAGAAAAGTGAATATTATATACAACTTCAGGATGGAACAAATATGATTCCGAGAGAAACCTTTTGCATGTGCTTATGGTTAATTTTGGTGTGCATATACACATTCCCCAACCATAGGCTTCAGTAGGCTTTCTTCTCTTACAGTAGTTCTATTCAGCTATAAATAGTTAATAAGTGCATCCATATCTAAGTTGGATATGTAGAATTAAATCTATGTAAGCGGTTTAGTTTAAATGATGCGATTCTTTCATCGAAGTCTGAAGCGTTAAAGCTCATTAGGTAGATTGCCATTACTAGCCGCTGCTGTATTGGCCACTCGTGGCTTACACATGCTTTGCTGCTCAAGGAGATACCTCCCCCTGAATGTATTGGGTGTCAGTCCCCGCTGACACTCAAACACATTTGACTAAGTTGCATTGATTGTTTGGCCCTGTGCCAACAGTTCTACACTGCAGACAGTATGCATGACCTTTTTACTAAGGTAAAACAGGAAAACATTTTAGCCTTTTTGAGGGCAGCTGAACTGTACCACATCATATAGTATACTAAATAGATTCTATCAATTATTAATAAAACTTTTCTTTTTCTATGGGAATTTGTTTCCCTTGACCACCAATATATGATTGTGTGCTTTCTAATTTAATGAGTGTCTATTGGGACATAATTGATTGTCTGCTTTTACATGTAAAAGCGATGGTTTGAACAAAAAACAAATATTTCTCGCTGTGCATATTGGCTATGCTGCCGACACAGCGTAAAGCAACCACCAATCAATCAATCAATCAACCATTACTTTATATGTAGGATGTTCTATCTGGTTCCATGTGGTTAGGGCCCGGTACGTTGCGATGTCATTGGTGGTTGCCACAAACACCGACTTATGGTGTTTGGAATAACAATGTGTTAGCTAACATCGCTGATATTATCAGGAAAGGAGCTCCACCATAACCATGCCTGCTTTCAACAAACAGAGCAGTAACAATATCTCTTTGAATCATCAAAAACCTGTTCCACTATTGCTTTCAGCGGATAATATAGATTGATCGCCGTTTCAATAATGAATATTAATTGCATTCACTTATTAATGACCGTCACACTGGGTGTGTAAATCCATTGCAGAGCAGTCAGTGTGATTACTTTCCTTAAAGTCACAAAAAAGTATCCTATTATACCAAAAGGATGATGGGAATATGCCTGCGACAGTTTATGGTTGTTCGCTCTTGCGTGTGAATGTGGATGTGTTGAAATGAGGCAATTACAAGGATGTGATTTATTGTACACTTGCACTCAGCATCACCCACGCATATTTATTGAAACCCTAAAACACTATGATGAGTCACTCCTTTTGACACTATCCACTCAATGATATTATTTTGGTATTTTTTCATGCATTCAAATGCAATGGGCATCGATGATGGTGTGTTCTTCTATTACTGGGCATGGTGGCCGAGTCGGTAGAGCGTGGGCCTGTTGTGTGGGAGATCGGGAGTTCGGTTCCCGGTCAAGTCAAACCAATGACGTATACAATTGATACTTGTGACTTCCTAGCCTGGTGCTTCACAATAATAGGATAGGGAAATGACTGGTTAGATCAGTGTTATGTTAATGTGACTGAGTGGGATATCGGGCCATGTTGCCAGTGGTCTGATATCCCAGTAGGACAACACTAAAAAGTTGCCATGAGTGCACACAGTCTCAAGTCTGTAGCCTTCCTGATACGACCTTGGGTGTTGCCAGGATGTAACACACCAACAAACATGCAAGCTGTTCTGGCAATCAACTGAGTAGGCCATAGAAACTTAGAGTGCTCTTTGTTTGTAATTGTCGCGATATTTAAATACATGATATAATGCCTACTGTCTAGATACATTCTAACGGGGAAGCATTGGTGCATATTTATCCATTTTATTGTGAATTGGGATAGGTGCTAACATTTCATTCCATAGCTTTGTTTGTGGTTATACATCCTGGCAACATCTGACGTCATATCAGGATGGGCATCGACTTCTGACCAGTGCGTAGTCACGATAACTCTATATGGGTTCCCAACTGGGAGAACAAGCCAATGGCACCATGAATTAATTACCTACTGAGGCACATTATCCTACAACTGAGCCAACCAGTCCTTGCCATAACCTATAGCAGACGAGGGCAAATAACTGGTGAACTATGTTTACCATCTTTTCTTTATATTATATATAATCTATTATATACATATAAACTCTCGGAGAATTATTGATTATTTATTTATTCGATTTGGCTCGAGTTGAGTATTAGCCAATCGCCGTCGTCCGGGCTCTGGCTGCGTCCTTTGGCCCCGGCGGTTGATCTCGAGATGGTCAAATCGTCACTTGCCTCCAGTTTTTTGCTTTTGATTTAGGTATGGCATTTATCGCTCAGCCCGGAGTCGAATAAACGAACCAACCCAATCTGCTGGTCTCCTTGTCATTCGTAGGGAAGTCTTATACCCCTGTCACACTACAATGTAAGAGGCCAGTGAGTGGGCAACATAAAAATCACTTTTTGACGGTGAGATATGTTGAGATATCTAGAAATTCTTGCGTTTCAAGGCCAAATTGGACGTCAGTGCAATGTAGTGGACGTAGGCAAACCGTCGGTCCAACATAATTGTAATGTGTCTCAACGAGTTAGTACGTAAAAAAAAAAGAAAGCCCAATGTAAGGCTAATGAGCCCCCAGCGTGTGTGGTGTCAGCCTAAAGAAACCCTAGCATTGGCTTAGCATAGGACTCACGTAATCACGCCCACCCTAATGTAGCTAAGTGTGACTGTGACGTAATTTGTAATGTGAGTCGACGTCAGGCCCACGAGTGAGCAGCATCAGTCTAATGACAGTCCAGCATGCTCAGCGTGAGGACAGTAAGCGCTCAATGTGCTTGACGTGAGCGTAACAGATGCCTTTATAATATACTCGAAGGCATAATGCTCGCAACAGATTCAGACCATCTTCACAGCACGTTCGCTTACGTTTGAAGAATTTTGGCACATGTTACATATGTTACACGCACACCAGCCATTCGTCAACTACGTCGAATATGTCAAGACACGTTGCACTTATGTTAGATTAACATTAGACACATGTCAGAGACACGTCAGACCTATGTCGAGATACCTTAACGCCACATTGTCAGCACATGGGCTGCGCGTTCCTCCAGGCTCTCCATCAGTCTAATGTAAGTCAACATAGCTCAACATAGACCGATGTAGCTCTAACAAACATCTTAAATATCTTGATGTAAGCCTAACATGAGTGCAATGTAAGCCCAATGTAACCCAACGTAATGGCCTTACCTGGAGCTACATCAACAGTTTTGGGTATGTCCAAAACCTTGACGTGTATCAGCGTATCCCGACATATCTCGATGTAGACGTAACAAACGAGTAATGTATCTTGAAATATCTCAACGTATCTCGACATAATGGCCAACTTTCACCTACATCAGCTTATGCTACCACATTACGTTGTAGTGTGAAAGGGGTATTACATGCACACTCTCAGTATTTCTTAGTAAGCCATCCATATCCCACAACATCGCAACACACTGATCTCAACACCTTTGGGTCTACATACCTTGGAGGTGGGGGCCACTGTGTTCAAATGTTGACACATAAGCATTCGTATACACACGCTGGGTTCAAGCTCACATATCAATTTTCTCGGCTGTCAACAAAATGGAAGTGAAAACCAGATGGGATGGCGCTAGAGTAAAGTATGAGTTAGAGTAAAGTATGTTCCACGGCTTCACCATACCGTAACTGGCACACCACCGAACCCTCAGCCTCGGTTCTCCCCCCCCCTCCCCCCTTTTTTATTTGTTGCTGTTCTTCTGTTATTTCCAGTAAACCATATACAATGATAGAGACAGTCCAAATAAAAATATAAAATTTAAGACCTAAATGCACTGGGATTGGTCCCACTGCTTCAATGGTCACTGCTAGTCCAGTGTATTATTAACAACCCCACCCCAACAAGATAATTCATAGACTCACATAACTAACTACACTAGAGTTACACTAGAATATTTCTAACAAACTGACATTTATATACGGCTTGCTTACTACAAGTTTACCAAGTGAATACAGAAGATAACTTCTGCTTACATTATAATTACTATGTAGATACTCACATTGATCTGACTAATTTTGATCTAGTTATATGACTCTACTGTTAGAACATTGCTATGGAACTTTTGGGTTACGGAATTTCATCGTGTTACATGCCTCAAATTGTGTATTCAACAGTTATTGTATACCTTATTCTATATACCTTTTGTGTAAATAACCCTGAATTGAAAAATGGCTGGAAGACCAGTGCTTCGGCACTGACAATGATTGATTGATTGGTGGTTGCTTTACGCCGTGTCGGCAGCATAGGCCATATTCATGGTGAGAAATGTTTGTTTATTGTTCAAACCATTGCTTTTACATGTAAAAGCAGACAATCAATTATGTGCCAATAGACACTCATTAAATTAGAAAGTTCACAATCATGTATTTGTGGTCAAGGGAAACAAATTCCCATAGAAAAAGAAAAGTTTTCTTAATAATTGATAGAATCTATTTAGTAAACTATATAAGGTCGTACAATCCAGCTGCCCTCAAAAAGGCTAAAATGTTTTCCTGTTTTACCTTAGTAAAAAGGTCATGCATACTGTCTGCAGTGTAGATCTGTTGGCGCAGGGCCAAAAAATCAACGCAACTTAGTAAAATGTGTTTGAGTGTCAGCGGGGACTGACACCCAATACATTCAGGGGGAGGTTCCCCCTTGAGCAGAAAAGCATGTGTAAGCCACAAGTGGCCAATACGGCAGCGGCTAAGGACCACTTGGTCCCGTTGACCTCCCGCATGAGTCTCTGGTGGCTTTCCCACAGATGGTTCAATTTCTTTAAGTTTATTAATGTTTTCATCCCACTCATGTTCCCATTTGCATTTAATGTGTGTGGCTATTAGTGGTTTCAGATCAGAGTGAGGCATCAGACACGGTTCAAGATCACAGTTCAGGGCCTTCTTTGCAGCCCGATCAGCTCGTTTGTTTCCTTGTATGCCGGCATGGCCAGGCACCCAGCACAGGTGGATGTCATACCCATCCGTTCTCAGTTGGTTCATTTTATAAATGACCGTTGCTAGAATAGGGTGATTCGTTTTCAGTCCAGCAACAGCCAGGAGGCAAGAGAATGAATCACTGTATATAACATAGTTAGTGTGGTTGGATACCTCGATACACTCCAATGTGAGAAGGAGTGCTTGGGCTTCTGCAGTGAAAATCGAGCTCTGATCGGGCAAACGTACACCAAATTTTTCCCATCGGCAGATTGCCGCAGCAGCTACCCGGCTTTGGTCTTTCGAACCATCAGTGTATATGGAGAGGTGGTCTGCAAACTGGCCTTGAATCTCTGCATGCAGTCCTTGGTACTCGAGTGGATGTGTCCAAGACTTCCTCAGTTCCGTGAGTCGGAGGATAACCGATGGCTTTCTGAACGACCACGGGGGATGTTCTGGGACTTTGGCACTGACAAAAGACTTATTCAGCAGAATAAACATATTTACCAACAACAACAACAAAAATGGCCGAATGGATTGAGTGTCCGCTGCCCGTGTGGCAATTACTGGGATTTAAACCATTGGTGGTCTAGGCCGGGCGAGTCAAAGCCATCCCTTAAAGATCTAGGCTTGTCAGTATCTAACCTGGCACTAAAGGCACTAACTTGGCAGTTATTCATTGGAGCATATCACATTTCCTCAAGGGCTTAGCATATTATTTTCGTATGGCAATGCAATTGTTCGTGTTTTTCTTCTGATTTCGACTATGCTATTAATTTATTTTAATAACTAATTAACCCTTTCAATCCTGGTCAAGGGGTGAGAAGCCATACCTGCATCAGACATACACAACCAGCTTAGATATTGGGGCACTTATTAAGCCTTTGTAGATACATAGATTCGAATAACTTAGATAGTGGTCCACCAATTTAGCTAAGCCACTTTAACCAACATTGTTTCTGCTGAAGCCTATGGTATTAACATTTTGATATTTTTGCCAAACTCATTTGACCTGGTATGGGTTTCCATATTCCTGCTGTATCGGGAATTTGGCAGATCGTGACATTTAAAATTCCTGGTAAGCTGGGAATACCGCAAGCTAACAGGCCTTAACACATGTGACTGTGAGGGTTCTGTGATGTACATCCTATTACTAGATCTTACAACTGAACAGTAATTATTAGTATTCATTGTCTAATCCCGGTCCAATCAACTAGAGCTTCATAACTCTATTTAGCCACCAGTGGTTCATCATGCGGGTAGTTTAAAAACACACAACAACTGCCAGCCATTCCGATGATGTTTTGATTGGTTGATTGGTTGTTTGATTGTTGGAGTTGTACGTCCTGGCAACATCTAAGGTTATATCAGGATGGGTAACGATGTGTGACAGTGCACACTCATGGTGACATCAGAGTGCTGCTCCATTGGGAGACCAGACCACCAGCACCATGACCGGATATCCCACCCAATCACATTATCCTGACACTGATCCAACTAGTCCTTGCCCTATCATAATATAGCCGGTCGCTTGGTTAGGAAGCAACAAGTGTCAATCTTTAAGTTCTTAGGTTGACTCGACATGGGTTCGATGTTGACCAGGTGACAATGCAACTACCAAATTGAGACTATTGCTGTTCAGTGATGAAAACAAGCCACCATGCACCTTACTGGTTCATTATCATCATCATGATGTTGGTCGCGATGCGACAAAGACCGCTTTCATTACTTGACTGCCGCTCTCCATTTAGCTCTCTGCTGTGAGAGTGATGTCCATCAGTCGGTCTTAATGTCTTTCAGCTTCAGGTTTCTCTTGATGGTATCCTTGAAAGGGAGATGAGGACGCCCTCTCTTTCTGTAACCAGAAGACAGTTGAGAATAGAGGATCTGCTTTGGTAACCTGTCTGATGACATCCTCATGAGGTGTCCAGTCCACCGGAGATTCTTTTTGATCAGAAGATCTTCCATAGAGGGCAGCCCCGTCCGTTCGAGTATTTTCTTATTTGTCACTTTGTCCTTCCAGGTTAGCCTCATGATTGAACGCATATGTCGCATAATGAAGGCATGCAGCTTTTTCACCAGTCGTCTGTACACTGTCCAAGCCTTGGCTCCGTATAGTAGGGTGGATAGCACGATTGCACGGTAGATCTTGCCTTTGACCCGCATGGACACATGGTGGTTGTTCCAGAGTCTCTGGTGTAGTCAGCCGAAAGATGCACTAGCCTTGGCCATCCTCCTCTCTATTTCAGCGTCAATGCATCCATCACTTGATAAAGTGCTTCCGAGGTAGGTGAATTCCGGAACAGAGTTCAGCTTCTTTCTGTCGAACCATGATCCCCTCCTCTCGGGTTCTTGTAGAGTTGGGTTGGTACAGCACCTCTGTATTCTTGATGTTAATCTTCAGGCCAAACTTCTTTGATGCATTGGAGAAGAAAGCATCCACTACTTTCTGGATCTCTTCAGCAGAATGGGCAACCAGTGCACTGTCATCTTCGAATAGCAGCTCTCTCAGCAATACCCAAGTAGTCTTGGTCTTCGCTCTGAAGTATGCAACATTGAATAGGTCAGCGCTTTGTCTGGACTGTTTATAGATGCCATCCCCCATGTCTCGGAAAGCCTCGTCGAGCATTGCTGATAGGAAGATGGAGAAGAGCATGGGGGCCAGTACACAACCTTGTTTGACCCCATTGGTAACCCGGAAAGAGCCATAGTAGCTGCCATAGCCCAGTCCTCCCGACTGTATCAAACACCTTAGTGAAATCAACAAATACCATATACAGTGTTCGGCCCTGCTCAATGCACTTTTCTTGTAGCTGTCGGAGACAAAATATCATATCCACGGTGATCCGGTTACCTCTGAAGCCACACTGTGACTCCGGAACTAAATCAGGTGTTATGTGAATAGATAGTCTGTTGAGGAGGATCCTGGCGAGGATCTTACCTGCTATGGAAAGAAGAGAGATTCCTCTATAGTTCCCACAGTCTGTTTGATCACCTTTCTTGTAGATGGTTACAATGCTGGCATCCTTCCATGCTTGGGGTACAGAACCATCCTCCCAGGCATTGGTGATTAGTTGGTGCAGTCTGTTGAACAGATTGTCTCCTCCGTGCTTCCATACTTTAGCAGGAATTCAGGCTGGCGTTTGCTCTAGCCATCTCATCCATGGTTGAAATCTCATCGAGGCATGTGATCTATGTCACCAGGGACGTTGAGTAGCTTCTGGAAGTGTTCATTCCATCTTGCCACAACTCTCTTGCTGTCAGAAAAGGTCTCCATTCCATCTGTTGATTTCAGGTCCCCACACTTCCTTCAGTCCACTGTGGAAGCCCTTCATGTTGTTTCTGTCTGCGGCTCTCTGCTGCCTTCATTTCCCACCAGTCTGACTTCACTGCACTGGTGCATTTTGTACAAATCTGCAGGCATCTTTGTATGCTGCAGTGGTGGATCTAGTGTTCCTGGTATGCAACACTCTCTGGTGGGCTTGGTCTCTTCTGCTCATAAGATTCTGTAGCTCGTGATTGTCTGGCTTGCTGAGATATGTTTTAGCTGTGTTGTATATGACCTGCTGCAAAGCTGCCCATTCCTCATCTGGTGTTGGACTTTCCTTCTCCTCCCATTGTGCGAGAGCGCTGTCCATTTCCCACTCGAAGCTCTCCCTGTGACTGATGGTACTTAGTTTTGCTGTGTTGAGCTTGGTCGGTTTATTTGTCCCTTGCCTGTTGTGCTTTTGTCGTATTCTGAATACCACTTTTGACCTCAGCATCTGGTGATCGGTCCAGCAGTTAGCTCCATGCATTGCTCGAGTACTGTGGATGTCCATCTTATCCCGACACCTTGTGATGATGAAGTCGATCATATGCCAGTGTCTGGAACGAGGATGCATCCAAGTGGTCTTGCATTCATCCTTCTGCTTGAACATGGTGTTTGTCACTATCAGTTCAAACTCAGAGCGCAAAACCAGTAGGAGCTCGCCATTGGAGTTGCGTTTCCCGATTCCATGTTTGCCCATGACCAAGAGCCACTTGTCATTGTCTCTTCCTATCCTTGCATTGAAGTCTCCTATCAGCAGTAGCTTATCAGTGCGAGGGATGTCACTGAGCGTACTTGCCAGCTGGTTGTAGAAGGCCTCCTTGTTATCATCTGGGTTTGTCATACATTTCATGAAAGCTGCCTGCAAAAGTGTTGAAGTGCTGCTGGCTTTTGCAAGTTACCAGCGCCACTCTCTAGGGGAGCAAATAGAGGTTTCACACCGGCAAGAACATGTCAAGAGAGGCACAAAACTATTTGTCCCTGCAGTGGCTGGTCGGGAGATGTTGGGAGTTCCATACATCAACCGCCCTTAATGCTGCCAGAGTGACATGGTTTTCTGTTTAGGGTTTGCTCCCTTAGCCTTCGGTTCTGTGAAGAACCTGTACCACAAGGCAGTGGTTTACAATTCTGCAGGGCAGGGGCGTCAAACTCCCTGAGGTATTGCAATACCTGCAATACCTGCATACCACCTTACTGGTTATAGGGTAAATAACCGATCACAAAAAACACACACACACACAAAAACAACAACAAATGCGCGGGAGGAAGGTCGGGAGTTCGATTCCCAGTTGAGTCAAACCAATGACTTAAAAATATTGTTCGCTTCTTAGCCAGGCACTCAGCATTAATAGGATAGGGCAACTACTGGTTAGCTCAGTGTCAGGATAATGTGACTAAGTTTGATATCGGGTCATGGGGCCAGCGGCCTGATTTCCCAGTGGGACAACACTATAAAGTTATCATGACTGCGCACTGTAACAAGTCTGTACCCGTCCTGCTATGACCTTAGATGTTGCCAGGATGTAAACCTCCAACAGCCAACCAGAATAAAAACCTGCGCTAACCCAGCGGAGGTTCTGCCATTCTTCGCCATCAGACTCCGGCCGACTGAGGAAAACGATGCATAAATCCCCCGACCCAAACTCATCGAGGTTACCAGGCCCCTGATAAATTATGGAAATAGCATATGGAATATGATCTAATATCCCTGGTCAAAGTACGGCCATGGGACACGGGCGTCATTTAAGGCGATCTATGGCGGGCTGTACTATGGTGTTTGTCGCCTCATCCTTCCACTTATGGCGAGCCTATAGGACATTCTGCTGCCAGCTCTATCATGGCTACACGCCGCCCGTCAGGGTGCACGCGCAACACCGGACACGTGACTGTGTGACGTCACAGGGGAGGTGGCACCATCGGAATGCGTGGTTAGATTCTAACCAGCGAACGTTGCAACTAGTGCAGTCAACATTTCACTGAGAATGTATATCATACGTATTGTACTTCTTTTATGTTTCTTTTCTTCATCCACTGTAATTAACTTTCATGGAAATTGTAACTGTATATAATGATGGTGTTGAAATAAACTTTATTTGATTGAAGTGAATGTTAAAGAAAAATGTTGACAAGACGCGGTGACCGATTCAAGCTTTTGGTGCGGAAGGTCCGTTGTTTGAGGCCAGGCCGAGTTAAATCAATGACTTAGGAAATGTGTACTTGTCAGAACCTAGCCTGGCACTCAACACTACTAGTACTACTAGGATAGGGTAAAGACAGGTTCCTTCAGTTTCAGGATAATGTGACTGAGTGGGAAATTGGGTGTGCTGCCTGGTTTACAAGTAGGGCAGCACTATAAAGTTCTCATCAGGGCATAATGTCATAAGTCAGTGCCAATCCTGATATGACCTTATAGGTTGTCAGGATATAAAACCCCAACACACAATTATGCTTGCTTACATTCGTTGAGTAAACAGACGACACTTAAATCGCTGACAATGGGTCCACTTCATTGCGCTACTCCCTGTCGTATCCTAGTAACGCAAACCATCATGTTCGGTAGCAACAATAATGCATTATAACGTCATGACTTTAACTTGGCTGGGGTTCAAATCCATGGGCAGACACATGAGAAATGGATGCTCAACTCATTTAACCATCTCCTTCAGCTATACCAGCCGCGATGGCCGAATCGGTAGAGCGCAGGATTCCCGGGCGCAAGGTCGGGATTTTGAATCCCAACTGAGTCAAACCGATGACTTATAAAATTGATACTTGTCGCAACCTGGTCTGGCAGTAAGTATTACTAGGATTGGACAAAGATTGCTCAGCACAGTGCCAGGATAATGTGCTCATGTGGGATATCAGGTCATGGTGCTGGTAGCTGTAATGATGTGGACACCGTTAAGTCTGGTACATACATTACAGCAGCCTGGTCTTCCAGTGGGGCAGCACTATAAAGTCGCACTGAGTGCGCACTATCACAAGTCGGGACTTTAGATGTTGTTGGAATGTAAAACAACAAACAACAATTCGTGTACGTTTATGCAACGCATTTTCTTCCGGGTGAATCTCCTATTCGGACAATTTGGGATAATTATATTATTGCTATGTGGATATGGAATGATATCTCTTTGAATCGTATGGTTTCATCAGAAGAACTGTCTCTGTATGTCAGTCTATAGGATTATATGACCTAGAAATATCACATCAGAACGGGTACCTATTTGGAACAGTACACAGTGCTGGCAATTTTATAGTGCTGCCCTGCTAGAAGATTGAATAAATTGCACAATGACTCTGTCTCACTCAAGCAATTAATCCTGAGAGTGAACTAACCAGTCCTTCCCATATACTATTTATGCCAAACACTGGGTTGGGGAGTGAAAAGTTTCAAATTTTGCAAGTCATAGGTTTTCCTCCGTCTGGGTTCAAACCCACGACCGGCCACATGTTGAGCTAGCCAGTGCTCTCACTAATTCTCACATCCCGTCAAATCTACACTACTAGCACATTTTTCTGTATATATATCCATGTTTGAAATTATATATATGTATATATATGTGCCTATACATGGATATAGTTAGGTAATAGGTAGATAAAGGATTCACCCGGTACTCGCAGTACACAGGTGAATACGAGCCCTATATAATAATGGTTGAAAAAGCAGGGAAATGAAATGAAAGCTTAATTTCACAATCTAAGAAGCAACATTTATTCTCTGTATATGTCTTCATATTTCCCTGCTACCTTTGCGTTGAAAAATATAATGAAATATCTAGTTTAATAAGATTTAAAAGTGAAATTGATGGCATTCTATGGCCGCCATCTTGTCTTTTTGCATTCTCTCCCATTTCACCAACTCTGTGCCTATATATGTAACCATTTGATACTGGAGGCAGTCATTCTACTTCCTGTTCTATACTAAAGCTATTTTCACCCATTTTTACACTACCTTGTCATTCACCCATGTACTACAAGTACCGGGTGAATCTTTTATCTAGGTAATAGGTTTATATATATATATATATGTATATGGATATATGTATATGTATATCTATATGTATATACATATATTTACGAAGAAATACCTATGTGTCAATAAATATCTTTTTATTAATAAATATATATCAATAACTAAATGGATATATGGAGAGATATACACATATTTACATACACATACATATATATGAATATGTGGTTATAAATATATAGATACACAGTATCTATATATATATATATAAAGTAGGCTATGCTCTGGACACAAACACAAACATGAATATGGGTTGAACAGTTTAATACTAGTCTCATGGCTAGGCAACTGCCTAGCCGGTCATAAAGTTTGAAAAGCAGGTGCGCACTGGCCAAACAGAGGGGCGCAGGCCACGAGCACAAAGTGGCGCTGCAGTAGCAGGCGGTCAGGAGACCCAATTAGGCCAAGCCAACTTACTTTTCGTTGGCGCACAAGGTTTAGGCCAAACCAATTCAATTTCCGCACACACGCGGTTGGCTACTGCGCAGTAGATAATATAAACCATAACGGAGGATAGGCCGCTCCGCCCTTTATATATCGATAAGTACTTATCCTATCTATATATATATATATATATATGAGTCAGCCTCACGAAAACGGGCCAATCGGTGGTCAAGTGGAGATGTTGGCGTCATAATTCTTAAAAGTGTAGTGCATTTCTTTGTTTCATATTAAATTATCGTAGAAACAAATAAGGTTGTTGTATTTTCTCGACCTTTATATTCAGTATAAATTTAAGGACTTTCCAACAACTCTGTCAATGCTAAACTATAATTATACCGATCGACGCCGACATCCAATGATCGACGCCAACATCCAATGATCGACGCTGACAACTTTTACAGATGTCAACATCGCAATTCTTAAAGTCTCATGCATTTCTTTGTTTTATATTAAATTATCCTAGAAACAAATAATGTTGTTGTATTTTCTCGACCTTTACGTTCAGGAAAAATGTTAAGACTTTCCAACACCTCTGTCAATGCTAAATTATAATTATACCGATCGACGCTGACATCCATGCTCGACCCCGAGAACTTCCCCCAATTGGCCTCTTTTCATGATCGTGACCCATATATACGAAGAAATACCTATTGTGTCAATAAATATCTTTTTATTAATAAATATATATCAATAACTAAATGGATATATGGAGAGATATGCACATATTTACATACACATACATACATATATATGTATGTGTGGTTATACATATATAGATATACAGTATCTATATATATATATATATATATAATTCCTCTTATTCATCCGGATCCCACACTGCGCTGACTCAGAAGACACGCACACCTCTTACTGCAACTCCATAAACCATCACAAACCGAGATGAATTACATCATTTCAAAAGCCTAAGAGGCTGCCTCCCTCCTCCCTACTCCCCCCCCCCCCTCCACACCGCACACGCCACTAATCTCTATTTCAGAGGGATCCATTTTCCGGCCTAGTGCCACTTCTTACTGGAGGCAGGCAGCGTAAATTCATATCAATACAAAGCGACTGCTTGCTACCCATCACGAAAGGCGGCATTTAAAAAAAAAAAAATGCAGCTCGCCATCAAGTATACATCGGTGCATTCATTCTGACGGTCGTTATTAGTTTATGTCCGTCCTCAAAGAGACATCATGAGACAGCCGTCCTCGACTTCGGCACAGATAGAGGCTGGAGTCATTGGGTCTTACAATTCTATCAAGGCGGGTGGGGGTGGGGGAGGGGGGGTTAGGGCAGAGCTTCGAGTAGTGCGCCTGACAGGTTTAGCGAGGTATTGGAGTATGAAGGGTGCGTATTTTTGTTTAACTATAGATGTGTGTATATGAGACTGTCTCAACAGGTGCTAAGCAATATGGGACAAAACTTTCTCCATAGCAACACATTATCTACTTATGCATTTGCTCAGGATAAACTGATTTGTTTTTTACATGGTGTTTCATAATCCCAATAGAATAGATATTGATTTGAAGCAAATGTCATTGTGTTTTCAGTGTCACTGTTTCTGTGTTTTTTTGTGTCAATCGTTACTATGGACAAAAAAAAACAAGAGTTAGCACCTTTTGAAACAGGCTCATATAGGATGAGCTCTTCTCGAAAACGTGATAAGCGGTAATCAAAAAAATGAATTAGTTTGGAATGCCAATGCCAACTTTCTAGATCGTATTTTGGTAAAGCTCTCTTCAGGTGTGTAGTAGTCTGCACTGACCTCTCAGTCAAGGAGCCCCATAGACAGACAGGTAGGCGTGGGTAGTGTGGTCACATCAGACAGCCTAGGTGGTGTAATTGTTAGCACACTGGCCCAGAATACAAAGAGATGTGGTTTCGAGTCGCGCTCTAGGCGCACTATTACCAATTTTCATCACTCCCACAACACATTATATACAGACATGAAGAGCTATATATGAGACTGTCTCAAAAGGTGCTCAGCAATATGGGACAAAACATTGTCCATAGTAATGATCAACACACTATCTACTTATGCAGTTGCTCAGGATAAACTGATTTGTTTTTTACATGGTGTTTCATAATCCCAATAGAATACATATTGATTTGAAGCAAATGTCCTTGTGTTTTCAGTGTAACCGTTTCTGTGCTGTTTTGTGTTAATCGTTACTATGGACAAAACAAGGAAGAGTTAGCACCCTTTGTGACAGGCTCATATATGAACAGCCTTTTCCAATACGCAATCTATGAACTTGGTATTGGTATTTCAAACCCATTTTCTTTATTGGCGCTTATCACGTTTTGGAAAAGAACTCTTCACATATATATGTATATATGTATATATCTGTAAATATATATGTGACGAATTATGCAAGTATAACCGTGCGGTAGGGTATTATTTGATGATATATATTATTATAATCCTGATTCTATGTATTGCCTCCTGCTCTCCCCTGACTTGTGGCGCCGCAACCAGCACTTGCCATCCAAACTGGGCATCCCACACTTCACTTGCGGAGGGGCAATATGTGTATATGTATATATGGAGGCCCTATATGAGACTGTCTCAAAAGGTGCTCAGCAATATGGGACAAAACTTTGTCCATAGTCACGATCAACACACTATCTACTTCTGCATTTGCTCAGGATAAACTGATTTGTTTTTGACATGGTGTTTCATAATCCCAATAGAATACATATTGATTTGAAGCAAATGTCCTTGTTTTTTCAGTGTAACTGTTTCTGTGCTGTTTTGTGTCACCTTTTGAGGCAGGCTCATATACACACTCTATACAAATCATATGAGTATAATAACCCATAATTTTATACTCGCCCCTCACACCCACTGACTAGTAATCGGACTACTCATCTACTGCTCAAACCTACTCAACCTCAGCTCCGACGGTGGCGCCACCGCTCGCCAGACCCACTTACCGGCGAGATTATACCGGATGCAGTGGCCTAATTGGTACAATGCAGGCAACCCGTGGGTAAGGTCGGGTCTTCGAATCAAACCAATGACTTACAACATTGAAACCTGTCGCTTCCCAGCCTGGCACTCTACATTAATAGGCTAGGGCAAGGATTGGTATGCTCACTGTCAGGATACTGTGACTGAGTGGGATATCGGGTCATAGAGCCGGAGACCTTATTTCCCAGGATTGCAGCCCTACAAAGTTGCTAAGAGTGTGCACTGTCACAAGTCGGTACCCGTCCCCTTATGACCTTAGATGTTGCCAGGACATAAAGCTCAAACAATCACCCACAGCTAGTGAAACTACTAATACCACTTGCTGGTAGATCGTGGGGTCGTGGGTTCGAGTCCTGATCGAGTCAAACCAATGACTTTAAAATTGATACTTGTTGCTTCCTAGCCAGGCGCTCGGCATTATTAGGATAGGACAAGGACTGGTGTGCTCAGTGTCAGGATAATGTGACTGAGTGGGATACCAGGTCATGATGCCGGCGGCCTGGGTTCCCAGTGGGACAGCACTATAAAGTCGCCATGAGTGTGCACTGTCACAAGTCGGTACCCGTCCTGATATGACCTTAGATGTTGCTAGGACGTAAAACAACAACAAACAAACAACAAACAAACAACTAATACCACTCATCCCCACACTCTCACTCCCACTACAACTACTACTAACAACCCTATGCGCCAACCCACCATCTTTTCCTTCACTACCACTCCCTCCTCTCTCAACACTGTTCTTCAACACTCGTTACCTCTTAAGCTCGGAGGGTGACTGACGAACTGGCTGACTGCATTGTCAACTAATGCCTTCAACCACTTGACCCTGAATGCAGCCCCCCCCCCCCCTTGGGATGACCTACTGACCGCTCTGAGCTACTCCTCACCGATATTGCATTTCTGCGTGGGAATTGTACACAATGCTTTTCCTGCAATATTAAGCAGTTATTGTCCGATATGGGGTTGTGGGTTCGAGCGCGGGCTGAGACTCCCAGCTTCAACTCGGGCATTACACAGCATTTATTGAATATCAATAGCTTTCACATGAAACATATTTTAAATAAGGGAAACCATACTGAAATTCGCATAATCAGAAAAACAATAAGTGATATCGTTGTGACCTGTCCAATATCAGATATAGCGGATTTAGCAAACTACAAGGTATTTTGGATATCCTCAAAATATATACAATATATATTCATTTCTTAATCAAATTTCGCAATTTTGTAAAACAAGACCATTCTTTACCTTGCCGGTTTACAATCTTCGCTAATACTTGTCAGAACAATGATTAAATTACGTACTAATATAACCTCTCTAATGTCTTTATTGATTATACATTCATATAATCAATCACACAAGAGTATTTAGATATAAGAGATTAATAGAACCATTCTAGTATATTTAGTGATTAGTCATTAATAGAAGAACAGTAATGTATTCATAAATTAGTTTCTCAGCTAGAAGATCACCCCTTAGGGAAGCTATAGAGTGATATCATGTCATGTTTGTGGTTAAATGAAATTCATCTCAACTCAATATTAGGCATTAATAAAACCCATTGGTGTTTCATGGTTATTAGGCATTAATCACACTACTGTCCGTACTTAATTTACATTAATATAACCCCACTGGAGTATTTACTGATTAGGCATTGATACCTGGGGAACAGAGAAGTAGGAAGCAGGAGGTGGGAATAACACCACTTTATTTTCATGACAGGCAGGGTAGCCGGCTGGCTCGTGCAGCTCAATTCAGCTGTGAGTGACCAGTAACAAGGCACAACATGCAAGTGAAGTTATAGTAACTAATAATAGTCCAATGAGAAATACATACATTTTAATTCCACAATCACAGGACATTTCAATCATCATAAACAAAACATTTTTATCATCAGTCATCAATCAATCATTAATCAATCATCAGACAATCATCAATCATCAAATCTATATCAATGCAGAGATTTCAGTAATATGAGTTTCAATTTGTTATCAGGTTAATTCTTTAGTTTTTATGTTTTTTCGTTCGTTTAGTTTGTTGATCTGGTTTATTTTTAAAGATCGAGTTAAGTACATTGGTTGTGGGTGGGTGGATTAAGAAGACATGTTGCTGCTACAGTAGGTGTGTGCGAGTAGTTATTCCGAGGCTCACAGGGGTGAGTCTGGGTTTGGGGTTTTGAGGTTGAAGTTGATTGGTGGAGGTTTTTTTGGGGGGTTTTGCAGGTGGGAGGGGCTGCTTACCTGTTCTCTGCACCCCCAGCAATGACAGCAAATGAGCGCCACCCACTCATTTAACCCCAATAATTACATGACAGTATTCACTGAATAGGTATTAATAGAACCCCATTGCTGTATATACTGAATGGACATTAATCACACTACTGTATATACTGAATAGGCATTAATCACAATACTGTATTTACTCTGAATAGGTATGCATTTAACCCCACTGCCGTATTTAGTGATTCTGCATCAATATAACCACATGACTGTATATATTTATTGGGTGCTATTGGAATTACATTGCTGGGTATAACTTTTAGTCTGTCATACATCATCAATACTGGCAATAGACCGACACATATTAACGGAACTGCGCATGTTTTATCATTGTTGTGACACATACTTGTTCTATACAGGACACACTCCATGCCCTCTCGCCTTACCTATCTCTCCGCTCCCCCACCCACCAACCTCACCCTCACCCCCACCCACACCCTCAACACCCATCCCCAGGCCTCCTTCCTCCACATGAATACCGCACTAGTACCCAACCCTACAGCGCCCAACACCGCGTATAGAAGTGGGTCGGAAGGGCCCGAGGAGGGCACTACTAATCTGGGCGAGGTGAGCCGACATGGAAACTGCTTTAGGAGACGATGCCCGGATGCATGTGCTTGCAAAGCATGGGGAATGAGAGCATATAGAAAGGGGATGCTTGATGAGGGCTGTGGGGAGTTGGGGCGGGTGAGGTCATCAGAAGGTACTTACCTTGTGATGCACTCACACGGCGTGCATGTTACAGCAGGGCGATATGGACTCGAGGAGGCTGGTGTGCTCTGTGGCATGCTTTGTTCGGATAGCCCCGGGAGAGAGTATGGGGAAGGGAAGGAAGTGAGAGAGCAGCTTGCTTTTGGGGGCGATTCAGGGGGTGGGGGGGGGGGGGAGATATGTGTTTGTGTTTGTGTGGGGACGGGGGGGGGGTTTGTAGATGTACAGATTTTTCACATCTAACTTTGGATTAGAATCCATCTGTACATGTCGATATCTACGTAGCTAGGTGGGACTGTCAGGCATCATGCGGTCTGGTTTATTGGAGTATTACGTCCGCGTAACAGTGAAGGTCGCGAGTGGACCTACTTTTGATATTACGTATTGAGGGAGGATTTATAGTGTGACAGCCATTTGATGTCAGTGCAATGTAGTGGACGTAGGCGAAGCATTAGTCCAACGTAGTTGTGACATGTTTCAACAAGTTAGAATGTCAAAAAAAAGAAAATGCCCCAACGTAAGGCTAACGAGCCTCCAGCGCCTCTCAGCGAGAGACTGACATATCTCTAATGAAGGTTGAACGTATCTTGATGTAAGCCTAAGGTGAGCGCAACATAAACCCAACGTAACCCAATGTAACAGCCTTTACGTCAAGCTACGTCGAAAGTTTTGGGTATGAGCAAAACCTTGACATGTGTCACCATATCTCAACATAACTCAATGTGACTCTACGTATTTCGAAATATCTCGACATAGGCTTAACAAACGAGTAACATATCTTGACATATCTCAACGTAATGGCCAAATTTCACCTACGTCGGCATATGCTACCACGTTACGTCGTAGTGTGACATAGGTATCACACACCAGATTTGACCCACGTTAGCCTCCACCACGTTCACCTACGTTCAACAACGTCCACTAACGTGTATATGACCGGGGCAACATATTAGGCCACTACGTTCGGTCAGATACCGATTGATCTGATTGGGAATATTGCGGGTATAAATACAGTTCAAAAGCAAGTTATATGTCACTGGTATTGCTCACTCTTTGAAACTATTATTTCCGGCTAGTGAAAATCACTGATGCGCAGTGAAGGAGGAAGATAAAGGGAGGAGTGGAGAAAAACACACGTAAAGTGGGGGGGGGGGGCAATGTACAAAGTGGGGGAGTATATGTACAATGATAATGAACAATAAAGTGCAGGATAATGTGAGAGTGTCTTTTAGGGGAGCGGCCCCGAAGAGCCCTCCGCCCTAGAAGGTAGAAGTGAGTGTAGTTTGGGTGGGTGGGTGGAGAAGAAAGGAGGAGTGCGTCTGGCAGGGGCAGGAGGCTGAGTGGCGAGAGAGGGCAGCGAGGCTGGGTTATAAGGGAGAGAGAGAGGGAGGGGGGGGGGGGGTTACGCAATGCAACGGTCGCGGGCGGGGGGAGGTAGAGAGAGAGGGGGGTGGGGTGCTCCTCCTCCACTGCGAATCAAGCGCAATGCAAGCTTTAAGACCAAGACTACTTACTAGCACTCCAGGCGAGTACGTGGCATAGTTACTGACCTTCTTTCTGTATTATATTCCCATGTTCCTATCTACCCTGACGCTCAGCGTCATTAGCATAGCAGAAGGCCGGTTTGGCTCATTACCATCTCTGCATATACTGTACTAACCCTATCTGGATATTTATTATTGTAAGTATGAGAGGTATAATTCCAGGAGCATGCTTGTAGTGGTGTGCACTAACCTCCCCCGAGCACACTAACCAATCGAATCGTATCCTATGGCTGTCACACTATAAACCGTCCCTCAATACGTAATGTCAAAAGTAGGTAAACTCGCGACCTTCACTGAGATAAATATATTAGTTGATCGGTATATTATTCCTTACTTTAGTGTGAAGTACCTATTGTTTTGAATGCCTAGATTTGAGATATTTGAAGTGCAAGCATGCACAATTAATGTTTGTAAGCATGCCAAACTCTGATGACATGCTTATGCAGTAAAAGGTTCTATCAAATGTCCTCAGTATTCCATTCTATGTGGTGACAAATGTTGGATAAGTGCACCAGAAGCTAAGTTAGCCATCTCAAGTAAAATCTAAATAATTGCTTTGGTTTTGAAAATATGATGTTTTCTTCGGCCTATGCAGCTTTACTATATTGTGTGCATAAAGAAATCCTTCAGAATGTAGCAACAAGTGTTGTACCTCTTTCTTGAACATTTATACTGCCTATCCTGGATAGACTTGTTTTTACCATTAGACAGTTTGTTGATAAAAAGCCCAAGCCTACACTTTCACCAACCCAAGGGATGTTTAACCTCCCACACCACATAGACATGGTATGAGAGCAACTGGCCTTTCATGCTGTTGTAACTTACACACCGCATTTGAAATCCAAATTGGCAGAGGTGGGGGGCACAGAGAATCGAACCACTGACCTTCAGATTAGGAGTCCGACCTGGACAAATGTCAGACACTCAAACCAATCCGCCACAGAGAACACGACCACCTTTGATGATCAAATTCAAAGTTGTTGTTGAAGGAATTTGGTGGAGCGCTACAGGTTAGCGTATTGGTCCTGCCTGGTGGGGTTTAACGTCCTAGCAACATTTATGTTCATATCAGGAAGGATGTGACCGTGCGCAATCATGGTGAATTAGAATTGCTGCCCCACTGGGATGTCAGACCATCAGCAACATGACGCAAATCCCTCTCAGTGACATTAACCTGATACTGAGCTAGTCAGTCCTTGCCCTATCCTAGTAATGCCGAACACCAGGCTAGGTGGTTATAAATATCAATTGCCTAAGTCATTGCGTTGACTCGTTGTTTGTTGTTTTACGTCCTAGAAACATTTAAGATCATATCAGGACGGGTACTGACTTGTGACCATGCACACTCATGACAACTTTAAAGTGCTGCCCCACTGGGAGACCAGGCTGCCAGCACCATGACCTGATATCCCACTCAGTCACATTATCCTGGCACTGAACCAACCAGTCCTTGCCCTATCCTAATAGTGCCGAGCACCAGGCTAGGATGTGACAAGTATCAATTTTATCGTCATTGGTTTGACTCGACCAGGGTTCGAACACACAAACCCATGGGTTCAGATCTCCCTATCTCCCAAAGCAGGAGGAGAACGTTCACCTCCTTCGACCATCCAGTCTGGTTGCTTGGGTTGACTCCGCCGGGATTCAAGCTCCTGACATTCCGCAGTGGAAGCCTGCACTCTACAGATTGGGCCAGCATGTTCGGTGGTCTTGATCCTGGACATGAAGGTAGTTAGTTATATGAGCTGCTTAGTGCCCAGGGTCCGGAAATGTCCTATGGTATTGGGTGCTGTTATCTCCTTGTGCCCCTTAATGTAATTAGTGTAATTAGTCATTAACTGAGGGTAGGCCCAGGTTTTAATGTAGTACTTAGTATCGGGATTGTGTTATTACACAATTTATGAGGTTAGAGGAGTAATGGTTCCTTTATAGTTTTTTTTTGTCTGTTCACAATTTTCGTATTTTAATGGGGAGATTCTCTCATGGCCTGTAGATATTGTTGTCATTGTGGAAGTCAGACTAGAACCCACACTTCTGCCATTCCGGTGCTCATGTCCTGAAGACCCAGTCACACCTTACCGGATTGGAGAAACGGACAGAAACCGGACACTGTCTGGTGAAATACAGCAATGTACGGTTTATATACGGTTGGCATCCGGCGTGTCCATTATCAGGGCCTGTATGCAGGAGTCGGTGGTAGCGGCTTTTGGTGTTAAAGCCTATTAACGGTTAGCTATCGCTGACATCAGGAACTGTGTCAAGTGGTATGCAGGAGCACGTAACACTTTCATTATAGCTAAACGTGAATTTATTTATAGATTTGGGAAATCCCTCCACGTCTGTACCCATATATTAGGCTTAAATATATTAAATGCTATCATATTTAACAGAATTAGATACGCAATAAGTGAAATTTGTTGAAATTAACCCTAAATTCGAAGCAATATTAATGCTGCCACTGCAACGGCGGCGATATTAATATTTTCGAACCGACGAATGCAAGCAACCGCCGCCGCCGCCAGTATGGAAAGCAAACGTTGATGTGGCGGCGGTGGCGATTTGTTTACTTTATGTTCGTCGATTTGAAAATATAAATATTAATATCGCCACCGATGCAGTGGCAGCGTTAATATTGCTTCCAATTTAGGGTTAATTTAATAAAATTTCACTTATTGCGTATGTAATTATGTTAAATATGACTGCATTGAATAGATTTGGGCCTAATGAACTCGCTATACCTCCTATTTTCCAGGGGTAACGTAACATCGGTTAAGCTTTTGGTGTTAGGCTTATCACCGATTCGTGCTTACCATTTTTCGCCGCTAAACATGAATTCCTGCCAAACACCGTTTTGCCATGCTAACACTGACTCTTGCATACGGCCCCTGTCAGGTCTTGTCTGGTGGTGTCCAGTACAAGTTTTGAACATGCACAAAACTTGTACCAGACACCGCCGGACTGACGTGTATGGTTGGTGTCTGATTACCCATCCGTTGCATCTCCGGTTTGCTTCCAGAATAGTCCATTGATGGTGTTGGGGGAATTCGGTCCGTTGGTTTTTTCAGCGCATCCGTGAACCGTCCGGTACATGTCCATTTGGTGTTCGGTCTGTCTGTTTGACATTCCGGTTCTCGTTCGGTTCTTGTCCGTTGCTCAATCCGGTTAGGTGTGACCGGCACTTCAAGTGTTAACCTATCAACGGTGCCTGATGCAATCAATCTACACAAGTCTACATGTGTCTTTGGCATTTCCTTGAGGGAGGTTAGTGCACACCACTACATGGAATTATACCTCTCATACGTACAATAATAAATATCCAGTTAGGGTAAGTACATTATATGCAGAGATGGTTTAACACTATACAATACACAACACAATCCTGGTCATGGCGCCAATGTCGTAGAGTGATTTTCTAATTGAAGGCAAACATATTGCCTAGCGTGGAACTCCAACCCACAAGTCTGCAATTCCGTGGCTAACATTCTATAACATTAAAGTTGCATAGTCCGATGTTTTTGAATCTCTGTCATTTTCTGAGATAACATATTAGGTTGATTGCTATAATCTACCTTACTTTAGTTTCAACTAACTTTATTGTAAATGGTAAACTTGTGTGATGTTTGAAATGCAAACATGCAAAGCTAATTTGGGCAAGCACACCAACATTCTGGCACCATAGGCTTCTACACCAACAGGTTGTATTAACTTGATTCAATGTTCCCTTCTACGTTACAGCAGTATCTAAGTTAGATGTGTATAATCAAATCTAGATAATTGTTCTGGTTTTTAAAATGTGCTGTTGTCATCGGACTATGCAGCATTATGTTAAGATTCCATATACATGGTATGCAGTAAGTGGCATGCGAATGCGATTGTGGTAGGTGCGGCATAGAAATATGCCAACCCCAAATAGCCGGTGTTTACTTTTTGTTCTTGGGGGGTCGTTAAACAAACAAACACTCCAAAAAAGACACCTATAGCATTTTGGGGGTTTTTTGCTCCAAATTTGTGAACAAAGATCAAAGTTACTATTCTTTTCTATGGCAAACGCAGCAGTATTCGCATTCGCAGTCGCACCGATCAGTCCATGGGTCAATCCATTTGCCGCATTCGCATTCACATTCGCGTTCGCATTCGCATTCGGACATATGGGAGCACCACTATGCGTTTACATGCTTTTCGATGTTTTGCTGCAATCTCATTTGTATTCGCCTCCCACATACCGCGTATAATTTGTGAACAAAGATCAAAGTTACTATTCTTTTCTATGGCAAACGCAGCAGTATTCGCATTCGCAGTCGCACCGATCAGTCCATGGGTCAATCCATTTGCCGCATTCGCATTCACATTCGCGTTCGCATTCGCATTCGGACATATGGGAGCACCACTATGCGTTTACATGCTTTTCGATGTTTTGCTGCAATCTCATTTGTATTCGCCTCCCGCATACCGCGTATAATTTGTGAACAAAGATCAAAGTTACTATTCTTTTCTATGGCAAACGCAGCAGTATTCACATTCGCAGTCGCACCGATCAGTCCATGGGTCAATCCATTTGACGCATTCGCATTCACATTCGCGTTCGCATTCGCATTCGGACATATGGGAGCACCACTATGCGTTTACATGCTTTTCGATGTTTTGCTGCAATCTCATTTGTATTCGCATCCCGCATACCGCGTATAAGGAATCTTAGCTTTAGCCTATCTATACTCCCATGCCCGCTAATTTATGTAGCGTTTCACATAGGCAGCTCAATGTGCCTAACTATACGGTATGCTCCAAAGTAGCAATTATCAGTGTGTTAAATTGACTGTTCTTGATTTTTGGTTATTGGGTTGTTGGGCTATTCTGGGGGTGGTTTTGCTTAGAGCTTTATACTCCTGTTTTTGGTTGGAGCTTAGTCTGTGAGCAGTAGTGTTTATAATTCAGATCAGACTTGTACCAGCCTGGTGGTTGGTTGGCTATTGGAGTTTTACATCCTGGCAACATCTAAGGTCATATCAGGACGGGTACTGACTTGTGACAGTGCATACTCATGGCAATGTTGCTGCCCACTGGGAGACCAGGCTGCCAGCACTATGACCTGATAGCCCACTCAGTCACAGTACCCTGACACGGAGCCAACCAGTCCTTGCCCTATTCTAATAATGCAGAGCATCTGGTTAGGAAGCGACAATTATCAATTCTAAAGTCATTGGTTCACACCTGTGTGTTCGAATCGCGTGATCTACCAAAACGGGATACAGACGCTCAACTCATTCGGCCATCCCGTCTGGTACCAGCCTCATGGGAAATAAGTATTGACAAGGAAGGGCCTGGATTAAGTGAAGTACAAGTCTCCATAGATAACCGCTAGTTATTTGACTTCCGTGGATGCTGGTGGGATGGGAGGGATGAAGGGTTGGGGGGGGGGGGGGGGGTATGGCAGGAACCTGCAGAGCCAGTCGCCAGGTGGCGTGTGCCGTGTGCACTTTGACCGTTTCACCACCAGGGGGCGTCACTGTCAGCATCAACCGGGGCCACGTGACAGCGGGCGGAGCGCTCAACCGCGTTATTGTCAGGATGTCCCACTTCCGGTAGCCGGACCAGCACATCCGGTCATCGCCGGGGTCGGATGCACCCTCGGACAAGACCGTCCCCAACCGCAGGTGAACGGAGGGGTGTGTGTGTGGGTGGGAGGGTAGGTGGCGGGCACTCGGCTCAGGAGGAGTCCTATCAGGATCTCCCGGAGAATAACCACAGGTGCAGCCTGCTAGGCCGCTGAGCTGGGCATGGCTGCTCCCTTGGTTTATATACCAAATCAGCACCCGATGTACATATTAAGCAATGATATATGTAAAGGGGCTGTCACATTAGGGTTTTTTGCGGGAGCGTATGGTGGCGTAAGCGCGTTACGTCATATACGTCGGCATACGCCGTATACGCTACTCATACGCTACGCATACGCTACGCATACGCTACGCATACGCTACTCATACGCTACTCATACGCCCCCAGATGCCGCCAGATGCCGGCGTATGTGAAGCATATGAGGCATACGCCGCCATACGCTTTCATAAATCCGTCCGTCCAAATTTTTTTGTGCATGCTAAAAAAAAAAGACCTATGAGGGCATATGGCCCATACTGTCAAAAAATGTCACAGCACGCTCCCATACGCTCCCATACGCTCCTCATACGCTCCTCGTTCGCTCCTCGTAGGTTCCACATACGCTCAAAACCACCCGGAAGGTCACCAAATGTCATCATAGGCCGGCACGCGCAGGACCTACGTAAGTTTTCAATACGCTCCCGCCATACGCCGTAATGTGACAGGGCCTTAAGGTTGGTTGGTCTTTTAAGTTTTAATCCCCGGCAACATCTATGGTCATATCAGGATGGGTACAGACTTGTGACAGTGTACACTCAGTGTGAACCACTGGGAGACCAGGCCACCAGCACCATGACCTGATACCCCACTCAGTCACATTATCCAAACCAGTCATTTCCCTATCCTGCTAATGCTGAACGACTGGCTAGAACGCAACATATATACATGTTTATGTCAATGGTTTGACTCGACCAGGGTTCGAAATCCTGGGTTTTAATCACACGATCTACCAAAATAGAAGACGAACGCTCAACTCAATCGGCCACCCCCGTCTGGTCCAGCAATGCTACATCTAAGCTATAGATATATGTATATATTCATATACTATATATATTATTATATTTCGACATTCAGTGGTTGTTCGTATAGGATTCGAAGCGGGTTGGTTTTGAGGCAGACTCCTCAAAGGCTAGTGGGTAAAATGGACTCGTGACGTTGATGGATGTGGTGGTGGTGGTGGTGGTGGTGGTGGTGGTGTGCGGGTGGTGGCGGTGGTCAAGGAGGGGCGAGACAAACAGTCCGGGAGCAGGGGACCAGGCGGCATGCCTCGAGATCGGCGCATGCCCCGACGCGTGCGCAGGGGCTGTCCGTCCTCGGTGAGCGGGTCCCCGGGGACCGGGTGGGCAATGGACCCTCTACCTGGATTAGACGTGGCCGTGACAGACACGCCAATGACCCACAGACTTGCCACGTTGAACATGCGGAGGGGGGAGGGTGGGAGGGTGGTGGGACGGTGCTGGGAATGTCTGGGAGTGTGGGAGGGATCTAGGAGGTAGGAGGGTGATGGCAGGTTGATGGGATAGTGGGAGGTGAGGGAGGGAGGCGGGAGGGTGGGGGACGGGAGGGTGGCGGACGGAGTGACGCGGGGATGGGGTGAGGAAGGGAGGGAGAGCGGGAGATTGGGGTACGGAGAGAGGGCGAGGGAAGGAGGGACGAGGTAGGGTGAGTGGAGGAAGGAGGCAGGGAGGTGGGAGGGTGCAGTAGGCACATGTGTAGGGAGGCGGGAGGTTGGGGGAAGGATGGCGATCGGAGTAGGGAGGTTGGAGGAAGGAGAGAGGTTGGAGCGGGGACCGAGGGAGTTGGGAGAGTGCAGTAGGCACAGAGGTAGGGAGCTGGGAGGTTGGGGGAGGGGTGGTGGTTGGAGGAGGGAGGTTGGAGGAAGGAGGGAGGTTGGAGGGTGAGGGGGGACGGAGGGAGGTGGGAGTGTGGTCGGCTGCAGGGGGAGGTGGAAGGTTGCGGCTAGGGCAGGGACGGGGAGGGTGGGGTAGGTGGGAGAAAGAGTGAGGTGTGGAGGTGGGAGAGTTGGAGTGGGAGGAGGGAGGGTGGAAGAGGCGAGGAAGGTGGGCTGTTGCCGAGACGATCATCCAGGCAAACTGATATAGCGCCCTGTGGTGAAGTGTCTCCTTGGTTCGCCTAACTAATACAGACGCTCGAAGACACAGCGGATGCTTAACTCAGGTCCTCAATCAAATTCACTCCATTCAAATGTGATTAAGTCATTTGACCGTTTCACCACCAGGAGGTTCAATTTTCACCGAGTTAAACACAGAGAATGAGGTCCCCCTCTCCCCCCTCTCGATTGCACTGCACAAGGATATGCAAGAACCGTGCATGCATGGTTTAGCATTTCATGCAAATCAGATGTTGTACCGGAGTCATTGTTGTTGGTGCTTCTCAAGCTATGACATAGGCTATTGCATTGTCGATGCCAACCGTACAATGCGATCAAAATGAAAAGCGACACGCACTGCGAAACTTATCATGTTTACCTTCACACAAAGTCAATTCTGTCACGAATGTGTAAGTTCCGGGCAAAATCATGCAAAACCTCGATTTATACGGGCGTGCCTTCAGTGGTGCTGACGTCACCTCACCTTTGTAGTTGAACCAATTTTTTCTTCGATTTTTATTTTAAGCTACTGCACTTTTATTAATTTTTTTCTGTTTTGACAAAACAGTTCATTCATTAGAACATACTTTTTTGTTCAGCGCCGAGCCGTTGGTATTCCGGCCGTTAATTTACATTGTAAATAGGGAGATAATTGCGAATGATTCACATGATAGTAGGACGTTGACTATTGCTTGAAATAGCTTGGTAAGAACACGATCTGCCCTGAGATTTGCAGCTTAGAAAATGATAACGTGACAACAGTGAAGTCTACATTCCCTTAACGTTTAATGCGACAAACAATATATGACATGGCCATGCATAAGTAAGATGCACATTTGCGAGATAACAAATAGCTGTGGGTTCTGTACTAAGTGCTGATTGATATGACCACTACACTGGTCCTCTCTCATATTATATAATATTTTGCTATATGAAGCTCCATTCAATTACACTGTGCGCCGATAGGTCTCCCCGTCCTGATATGATATTAGATGTTGCTAGGACGTAAAACAACAACACACAAACCTTCCTTATTGCTCTAAGAAAATGATTAATCAAGACTATGACTCACCACGGCCTGTTACATTAAGGTTCTTTGCCATATTCTCTCGTTCTTTAAGTTGCAGTTATTTTTTACATAATGCGGAGGCAGAGGAAGTTAATTGAGCCATGTTGCCTTTATAGAAATAATCAATTTGATAATAATGAAATGAATATGATATAATTCTGCTTAAGGATATTCTATTGAATGGGATTCCCTTTCAATCATAAATACATGTTTAATAAGTACACCAATATCTAGATTGGGTGGAGGATCACATCTTGGCAACTGTTTAGCTATCGGGAATTTGATGCTTTCATCAAAATAGTTGACACTTGATTTGGATGTAGGATCATATCTGGACAAATGTTTTGGTATCGAAAATGTGATACTTTCATCAGACTGCACATTTATTTTTTGAACATTTGATACTTGACTTGGATGTAGGATCAAGTATCGGCCAATGTTTTGATATCGAAAATGTGATACTTTAATCAGACTGCACAGTTTCTTTTTGAACATTTGATACTTGATTTGGATGTAGGATCAAGTTTCGGCCAATGTTTTGATATCGAAAATGAGATACTTTCATCAGACTGCACAGTTTCTTTTTGAACATTTGATACTTGATTTCGATGTAGGATCAAGTATCGGCCAATGTTTTGATATCGAAAATGTGATACTTTAATCAGACTGCACAGTTTCTTTTTGAACATTTGATACTTGATTTGGATGTAGGATCAAGTATTGGCCAATGTTTTGAAATCGAAAATCTGATACTTTCATCAAACTACACATTTTCAATTTGAACATTTGATGCTGCCATCGGCCTATACAGCTTCACCAAATTAATGTATTCATTCAAACATGCTTGGAGCAGCAGTGTGCATTGTACGGACATGGATACATATAACACTTCAGGGCGTTATACATATATGCAGGCAGTTACTGGTAAATGCTATATATCGTTGTGATATATCATGCAGGCCACGTGTGCCATACTGAGCAGGTGTGTGAAATAGCTGGTGCCCGGTATGCCTGACACTTCCCAACCTAAGTGCTGACCAGTACGTGTAACCCATAGAACGGTTAGCGCTACATCAAATATACAGCAGTGTCACACCAACGTAGTAACGGGTAGGGCATCCCTTGCAAATGAAGAGATCTACTCATGTCTCCGTTTCTCCGTGTACCGCAGCCATTGGACATTTCACCAAGCGGGTTAAGATAAGCTATGCCATTGATGAAATCTAGTAGGTGATATAACAAGTCGTGGTCGTCTATACTTCTACCAGCTTCATCGTATTTACATGACCGGACGCGATGGCTGAATAGGTAGAGCACAGACTTCCCATGCGGAAGGTCTTGAGTGTCGATTCCCAGTCAAGTCAAATCGTTGACTTATAAAATTGCTACTTGTCGCATACAAGCGTGATGGTTACATTATTAGGATAGTGCAAGGACTGGATAAATCAGAGTCAGGTCATGGTGCGGGCGGCCTGGTCTCCCAGTGGGGCAATACTATAAAGTCACCATGAGTCTGTACTGTCAGAAATCAGTACCATTCCTGATATGACCTTAGATGTTGCCAGGACAAAGAAATGTAAAACCGCAATTTAGATGAATATGCGTTTCTAGACGGTTTCACATAGCCCCTACAAATATTTCCGTTCATCTGGTCTGTCCAAAACCACATCGCAAAGCACAATTCGTTTCTCTGTTTGGGTTTTGCATTATAACAACATTTAAGGTCATGGTAAGACGGGTACCGACGTGTGACAGTGGACATTAATGGCAACTTGATAATCCTGCCCCAGTGAGAGACCAGGCTACTGGCACCATTACCTAATTCATGACACAAGACAGCATTTAGCGTAATGCTTTGGCATTGCGGGTAATCAGGATCGTGAATACAGACCAAGGCGTGCCAGTACTAAGGACGTCTATTGTGTCACCAACTAGCGGAATTCTTTAGAACTATGTAACAACTCAAAAGCCGACTAGCGGGTCTTTTCTAAACCTGGTCGGCGATCGGGTAAACAGGACTTGATGACGCATTACGCAATACACTTGTACTGCCGATGCGCCCCTTTTCGGGTAGACTTTTGCTATATAAGGCGGCGCAGCGACGGGGTTTGGTAATTACGACCGGAGGAGCCAGGAGACAATAACCAGCCTTAAATTGGGATTCACTGCAGCCGGCCCGACCGGAGGAGACAGGAGACATTATCAAGCCTTAAGCATGGGAACCTCCGACGATTGACGTAGCCGGGAGCCAGCAACACGCTCGCCGGCTCGACGTTGGAATGTCCGACAATTGACGAAGCAAGGAGCCGGCGACATGCGCCCCAGTCCGCCGGGACAATACTAAATTCTCCGGCAATCGACGAAGCAAGGAGCCGGCAACACGCGCGCCGGGTCGACCGCACGACGATTGACGAAGCAAGGAGCCGGCTACACGCGTGCCAGTCCTCAGGGACATCTTTAAATGTCTGGCAATCGACGAAGCATGGAGCTGGCAACACGCACGCCGGTTCGCCGGCACGACATTAAATTCTCCAGCGATTGACAAAGTTTGACGGCGGCAGCGGAGACGTGCGAGCCGGCAACACGCGCGCCAAGTCGCCGGCACAATGTTAAATTCTCCAGCGATCGTCGAAGCAAGGAGCCGGCAACACTCGCGCCAGGAAAACACTAAGTTCTCCGACGATTGACGAAGCCGGGAGGCAGCAATACGCTCGCCGGCACGACGTTAAATTTCTCCAATGATCGACGAAGCAAGGAGCCGGCGAAACGCGCGTCAGGAGACGTTATCAAGCCACTAATTTCTCCAACGATTGACGAAGCCAGGAGCCAGCAACACGCTCGCAGGCACGACGTTAAATTTCTCCGGTGATCGACAAAGCAAGGAGCCGGCGATATGTGCGCCAGCCTGCTGGGACAATACTAAATTCTCCGGCGATCGACGTAGCAGGGAGCCGGTAACACACATGCCGGTTCGCCGGCACGACGTTAAAATTCTCCGCCGATCGACGAAGCAAGGAGCCGGCGACACGCATGCCAGTCCGCCGGGACAACACTAAATTCTCCAGCGGTCGACGAAGCAAGGAGCCGGCAACATGCGCGCAGGTTCGCCGGCACGACGTTGGATTCTCCGACGATTGATGAAGCAAGGAGCAGATGATATGCATGCCAGTCCGCTGGGACAACACTTAATTCTCCGATGATTGACAAAGCAAGGAGGCTGCGACACGCACTCCAGTCCACTGGGACAACACTACATTCTCCGCCAATCGACGAAGCAACGAGCTGGCAACACGCACACTGGTTCGCCGGCACAACGTTAAACACCCAGTATATGTCAGCCATGATGACCCTATCTCATCATGCATATAATCTGTGGCAAAAATTAATACTTGCCTTCTTTGCCACAGGTTACACCAAAAGACATTCTTGTAGGCTAATCAAATTTGTCAAAAGGGCTGACCTGGAATACATGGGCATTCATGTCCCTGCCATACCTGATTCAAGATACTGTCCCATGCAAGCCTGGAGTAACTACCGCAACATCGGAACACCGCACCCAGAAGGCCCTGCCTTTCTGGATGCCCATGGGACGCCCATCACACCAAGGAGGGCTACCAAGGTTCTACATATGCTCTCTCCGCCCTGGGCCATAGAGTGCCTGGAGCCATGACACCTCACAGCCTTCGCACAGGCAGCACACAGGCCTGTGCCCCCATTGGAGCCTCCCTCCAGGAGATCAGGGACCTCAGACATTGGGAGTCATACGCGCTGCACGCCTATGTCCCCCGCAAACCTACGGTCTTGGCTCCGATATGCTATCAATATATTTTTTGGCCATAGCATCTCTAGCCTCGTTTCTTAAGCATTTGTGAGTTGACATTTGTATAACCTGACGTTTAACTTTCCTTAATTAAAAATGCCATGACTATATTTGCTGTGTTCGCATTTTTCCCGATTGTGCGTAATGCTTTGGCATTGCGGGTAATCATGATCGCGAATACAGACCAAAGCATGCCAGTACTAAAGACATCTATTGTGTCGGCAACTAGCGGAATTCTTTAGAACTATGTAACAACTCAAATGACGACTAGCGAGTCTTTTCTAAACCTGGTCACTGATCGGGTAAACAGGACTTGATGATGTATTACGCAGTACACTCACACTGCCGATGCGCCCCTTTTCGGGTAGACTTTTGCTATATAAGGCAACGCAGTGATGGGGTTTGGTCATTATGACCGGAGGAGCCAGGAGACAATAACCAGCCTTAAATTGGCCTCCCACCCACCCTACATGTGGAAGTGGAAAGTAGGGCCATAGCATCTCTAGCCTCGTTTCTTAAGCATTTGTGAGCTGACATTTGTATAACCTGACGTTTAACTTTCCTTAATTAAAAATGCCATAGCTATATTTGCTGTGTTCACGTTTTTCCTGATTAGGTACAATGGGCTTTAATTCACATATACATAGGTATATCATCAGTATATCATCAGTACAGTGTAGTTGAGTAATTCTTGAGAGCAATACATAAGTGTCACTGAACCGGGAACCACCATTGATCTGCTTCTTATTCGTGGGCCATGCTGTTGGTGTGAATCGGGCAGGACTCAAACCCTCAACCCTATAGAATCACTTTTTATCTAGCGGTGTGGCTGGGTGGGCGAAGATAGCTGGATGGTGCGAAAATGGCGGCAGCTGGGAAGGTTGTGCGTGGGTTTCAAACTGCCATTGGGTCACGTGACCGGGATGGTGGGAAATTTGATCTGGGAGTCACAGTTAGTTTGGGCTGGAGCTGGGAGGTGGTGCCACAGTGTCTTATCGGTGATGTTTATTGGCTGTCCAGTCTCGTGTCCGAATTACCCATGTTAAATATAACATGTAAAATTTCTCCCTCGCTCAGTCAGAGCTAACCACTCCTTGCTCTATCATATTAATGACGAGCGCCATGGTATGTAGCAACGAGAATCTACATTCTAAGTTATTGGCTTGACTCAGGCTGGATTCGAACTCCCGACCTTCCGCACGGAGAGAGAAAACAATGCAGACAAAGGCAGTGATGGGTAGATTGCATCAGGCAATGGACAGTCCTGGCATTTGAAAAGTCCCAGAGGATATTGGAATACTGCAACAAACTGGTTGCAATGTTATCTATCTTTCCCCTGCAACACTCATGGTTAAAGAATGTTGGTGATAATGATGATGATGATGATGATGATGATGATGAACGTTGTGTATGGAAAGCCTGTTGTATGTATACTATTGGCGACAGAGATCAAACATCTAAAATAGTATGTTGGGATTGCTATCATGACAACCCTCATTGAATATAGTACATGTCATGAGCAACAGCTGGTGGGGTTGCTGACCATGATGTGAAGCAAGCTGGGTACCAGTGTATGCGGACTTGCCGGTACAGGTGTGCTCGATTCCACTCAGCGAACTATTCAATCAGACCAATAGACGGACAGTGCGATTCTCTCTCCCATTGGACCGCCTGTCAAGAAGATTGTGGACGATTAGTTGTTGGAGTTTTATTGAATAGTGCTACACCACCGGGAGATCACGTTGTCAACACCATGACCTGATATCCCACTCAGTCACATTATCCGGAAACTGGCTCCTTCCCATAATATTATCCTAATAATGCTGAGCGCAAGTATACATCTTTAAGTCCTCGGTTTAACTTGACCAGGTTTGACTCAAACCCGTGGGTTCGAATTCTGCGCTCTACCAAAACGGGAGATGGACGCTCAACCCATTTGGCCATCCCGTCTGGTGGGGAAGAATGTGGATATCACAAGAGGTACCCAACCATGCAGATCATTCCCGGATGTAGCTGAAGTAAGCGTGATTGTCGGCACATTGTCACTGGCGGTTGGCTTCTGGTTTTCGGTTGCTCCATAATTAATGGCAAACACTGCAATTACTACAAGGTCCTTGCAAAGGCTGCAACTAATTGCTGAGGTCATTAGAAGAGCAATAGCTAAATACAAAGCGATAGAAAATCAAAAAAAGAAAGAACGGAAGCAAAATCGATTATAGGCATGGTCCTCTGTTTTATTAGGGAGGCTATATATTGTGCGAGCTAAAGTGCAGACCTTCCTACGGTTGCGCATGACTAACAGTTTGTTGGTAATTTTTCTAGTAAAATAAATGTATTGGAGGCTTTGGTTTCTTGGTTTGTTTGTTTGTTTGTTTGACGCCCCCCCCCCCTCGCTCCCCCGAACCAAAAAGAAAACATCGGCTATTATACACTTTTTTTCTTCTTAAAGATTGATACAGGGTTCTCTGTGGCGGAGTGGTTAGAGTGTCTGACGTTTTTCTAGGTCGGACTCCTAACCTGAAGGTCGGTGGTTCGATTCCCCATGCCCCCATCTCTGCCAATTTGGATTTCCACCGCTGTGTATAACTTACAGCGACATCAAAGGCCGGTTGCTCTCATACCATGTCTATGTGGTGTGGGAGGTTAAAAATCCCTTGGGTCAGTAAAAGTGTAGGCTCGGGCTTTCTATCGACAAACTGTCTAATGGGGAAAACAAGCCTATTCAGGCTTATCCATGATAGGCAGTATAAATCTTCAACAAAATACAGCCTATCATGGATAAGTCTGAATATACTTGTTTTCATCATTAGACAATTGGCTGATAGAAATGCTGAGCCTACATTTTTACTAAGCCAAGGGATTTTTTAACATCCCACACTACATAGACATGGTATGAAAGCAACTGGTCTTTGATGACGCTGTCAGTTATACGCAGCAATACCTTAACAATCCTTGACAGCCCAGTAAGAGAATGGAAGAGCCGAGTGAGTTCGGGGTGTCCTATCCGCGCGGCAGGTCGTTGGTTCGATTCCCACCGGACTCTAACCCTAGACATTAACAAGTAATTCTTGCGACTGCCTCACTTGCCGCTCGGCATGTGTGGGACATAGCGAGGAGTGTTTGACTCAGTGAACCGGAAATGGTTCTAAGTGGTGTATCAGACCATGCTGCCCAATAGTACTATTATCAGTAAACTTGGTTGGTTGGATGGATGTTGGAGTTTTCCGTCCTGGCAACATTTACGGTCATATCAGGTGAGGGTAATATTTACTGGGTTTACAGGTGGTCGCAGTGGAAGTGTATGCACCATTTTGCTAGTTTGTGTGTCTATTTGAGTGCGCACTGTAGTTCGGTGACGGCTTGATAGGTGGCGCCATGTGCAATTTGAGGGGTTCTAAGAAAGGCTGAGCGGCGTAAGATATACAAGAATTGAATTAGACATATATTTGTGTTTTTTTTGGTGATGGTTTATTTAACCTGTACATGACAAGTAAGTCGCAGCGCAGCTTCTTGTCATCGCTGAACAAATATGAAAGTAAATAAAAGGCATTACAGTGACAGTACAGACGTCAGTGACCTCTGTTATACCTCAGATCCACATGGTGAGAGGTATTCATGAAGCGCCACTGTTGATTGAACAGGTCCACTATCGGTTCATCAGCCACATTGTCAGTAGTAGCGGTAGAAGCCTGCTTGTGTTGAAATGTCAATGTGTCATACAATTAACAGTCCGTAAATATAGTATATTCATTGAATAAAATATTGTGTTAGCCCCGGGGAATTGGTCTTCCGGCCATGGGGCCGATGACCGGGGTCCGTGGGCCGGGGACCAGGGGAACGGTGGATCTGGAACGGGGAATCGGGGGCCGGGGAACAGGGGGCCTGGGGAACAGGGGGCCTGGGCCCGGGGGGCCGGCGGCCGGCGGCCGGTGGCCGGTGCATGCTGCCCGTCCCGGTGAGTAAGCTGATGCCGTTGCCGGCAGTTGATGCAGCGGGCCCCCGGTTATTTGGCAGTCAGGGCACACTTGGTTGATGACTGTCTGAATGGAGGCTAAATGACGTCGGACCTTCAGTGGTGGTATGTGGGCAGGTGAGGGTGGGAGGGTTGGGCAGTCTGTGACGGCAGGAGATCATTCGAGCCAGTTCTACAACTGTTATGGGGCTCACGGACTGACCATCCGGCCCACAGCAAGACGCCACCGGGGAACCCTGGCCCCCCAGCCCCGCCCCCAAGCCACCACCCCTCCCCCGGCCACCCGCAAGCTCTCAGCGCCGACTATCCACCCACCCAACCGCCCACCCACTGCTACCAGAACGTCCGACCACAAGCACCACCTACCTCTCAGACAAATGCATCGGGAACCTTGTCTTAAATCAGCTAATTATATATCTTATATATATAATTATATATTTATAATAAAATCCTCCAGTATGTGCGGCGCGACGAGTGGGGTGGGAGGAGGGGGGAACCCGGATACATCACCCCGATAGCTGGTGGGGAGGTATTCCACCACTGCGCCTATTGGTGAATATAGTGAGAAGTATATGTTCCCATAACATTTATATTTGTATGAAGCTGTAAAATGGCTAAAGTTCGAATCTGTGGTTGAGTAGGCAGGCTATAGTGAAATCAATACAGACAACGAGAAAGGATGAGTATAAAGTGTAAAGGAAGAGAGACAGTCAAGCCCTCTGGTTTATTATTTATATGGTTACATGGGTTCATTGTAGAGTATCGCCCCCACCCTATTCCCCAAATGGGAAACAAGCATTCTTGACCCTACCAATAGGGATCCAGCATTCCTGGTCCTCATGGCTACCAGTGGTCTGCCCATCACCACCAAGCTGTGTGCCCCCCCAGGCCACCACCAACCTTGACCCTGAGTGTGATGATCCTACCCAGCAGAGGGGGAGGGGGTAGGCCCTGAGTATGGTTACACCCAGCCTTGCCAGCACCACTATGTCTATTTACACCCCCTGAGGCACCACCAGCACTTTTTCTAAAATATATTTTTTTTATTGAGGCTGTATTTATACTGTCCATAGCAGTATTCAGCTGGGTATTCAGGCTTGTTTTCAATGCTGGCCAGCTGTAGTGTTGGTTTTATCTTATCACACAGTAGCTGCTGATAAGCTATTTGATTGCCTGCATTTCAGCAGCAGATAGATAGTTGGTTGGTCTGGTTAGTAGTCTATGTTAATATTTTTGGATTTTCTTGGCATACATATACTTGGCACTTACATATACATACATCTGCTTGGTCACGTACACTTGTTTAGTAATATAACATTTGCATTCCCCCCATGCCGTAAATCGAAATATTTTACAAAGTGTTATACATCCGATCTATATAGAGATTTGTATCACTTTTGTGTGATGGATAACGCATTAAACAAGTATAAATACTAAGGTAACATATCCCATTGCTACATCCTCCATTGGCGCCCTGCACTGACAATTTTACACTGCACACAGCATGCATGACCTTTTTTTACTAAACTAAAACAAGAAAACAGTTTAATCTTTTTGAGGCCAGCTGGTTTGTACCACCTCATATAGCTTATTAAACAAATTCCATCAATGAATGATACTTTCATCTTTAATTTTATTTAGCTTGACCAGAAGCTATATATGATTGTGAGTTAAACAAATTCATGAGTGTCTATTGACAACAAATTGATTGTATGCTTTTACATGTAAAAGCGATGGTTTGAATTTAAAACAAACAGTTTTCACTGTGAATATGTCCTATGCCGCAGACTCGGCTTAAAGCAACCACCAATCAGTCACTCCTTTATCGGCGCCTTAGTGGAGCTGTCAGGGCGTTTATACAGGTGGCCCCCCTTGCGCAAGCTGTAATGCTTTAACATTCATGGACAAACAAACATTAAAGCTCCATAATAGCAGTAGCTATTATAGAGCTACAATGTTCTGTAGTAATAGTAGTTCCGTGGATTCTGTAAAGCCTATATAATAAATAGCGTAACACGTAAGTTCCTGATTCCATTATGGCTGTATTTACTCATTCATCACACGACGCAGTGCCCGAATTGGTAGAGCCAAGGCTTCCCATGCAGAAGATATGAGTCTGAATCCGAGCCGAGTCAAAGCTATGACTTACACAATTAATACTTTTCGCTACGTAGCCTTGCATTCGGCATTTACTAGAATAGGGCAAGGACTGTTTAGCTCAGTGTCTAGACCAAGTGGGAATTGGTTTATTGTTCTGGCATCCTCGTCTCCCAGAGGGCTGGCATCCTCGTCTCCCAGAGGGGCCACACTATCAGCAGGAATGCGCACTGTTTCACTGGTTAGCTCGGTGTCAGGAAAATGTGACTGAGTGGGATATTGGGTCATGTTGCCAGCGGCCTGATTTCCCAGTGGGGCAGCACTATAAAATCGCCATGAGTACGCCATGAGTGCGCCATGAGTGCGTACTGTCACAAGACGGTACCCGTCCTGATATGACCTTAGATGTTGCTAGGACGTAAAACAACAAACAAGAAACAAACGCACTGTTTCAAGTTGGCGCATATCCTTATCTGACCTTAGATGTCGCCAGGATGGAAAATCCCAACAAGCAAAAAAACCCACCAAAGACTCAGTCATCCCCAAGAACATGTTACTTCATGGGCATTGTATCTTATGTTAGTTGACATTATTGCTTTTCCACGCAATTGCAATTCTACAACCCTCAACGCGAGACCGGATGCGCGTTCACGCGTGCGCATGCGCCATGCGTGAAACAATTACAACAAAACAGTCATGACAGGATGATCTAATATCAATAGAACACGCAATGCGCATGCGCTCAAAGGGTGGGTTTACCCTTGCCGAAGTTTGGTTATCACATATTCTCAGTGCTTGGGTGTTATCCTCAAAGCGAGGGCATTTGTCGGTGGATTTGGGGGGGGGGGGAGGGGGCATTTCAACTAATAAATCACCGATGGTTCGTCGGTCTTATATAATCATGTTACTAAGGATTCATCGATCGCTGTTTGTATCCAATGACGACGTAAAATGCACGTCAATGCGATGGAACGGTACATCACATGTTCAATTGTATTAATTGTATCAATTATATTAATGTATCCTCACAGGTATGTTCAGGAAATCAATGATATAGTCTAAAGGTAAATCCATATTCTCCAGTCTACATGTACAAAATAAGATACACATAGTATTTGTACTGCCTGATCTCAACCTGTTAGTGTCGATATTGTTCATACCATCTGATCATCTCATCCAGAAATAGTTCATATGCACCAGTTTGTGTTCCATACTTGGCAAGGTGGGAAGACCAGAGCCTCACTGCTGAAAAAAAAGATAATATTCAACTGGACTACAAACAATTATCGTCATCCTTCTCGAAGTCGGTGCAAAAGTTGCAGCCATGCCTGAATAAGCAAGTGACTTAACCAGCGAGTGGAGGGTTAAGAGTGTTGTAGCCAATTGCAACTGATATTTGCGAGACGTGGAGCTGGTTGCTTTCTCTGCCCCTTCCACAGCTGACACGTATTGCTCGATCAGCATGTGTTTGATACATTTTTCATGTAAATATGTTGTGTAAGCCATTATACGAATATATTTATTGGGGAGCCGATTAACTATGAAATGTCTAGTTCTTCTTATCTGGCATTCCACAAGTGTTCTAGTTATTCCACCATAACTGACACTCCCCCAGTCATCTCTGCTGACAATGAGGATTTGTTAAGTACAGTAATTGGTGTGCCTTGACACGGTTCGAACCTGTGAGTTCGAATACAACCATCTCCAAAATCAGGAGAAGAATTATGATGCATATATGTTTTTATATGATATATATATAATTACATATGTATATGTATATATGGGGAGCCGTGACCACAGGCACCAATTCATGGAGATCAACTCAGGGTCACAGTACTTACTGACGTTTACGGCATCATGAAACTGGGCCAAACTGAGGCACACTGAGTGTATCTTCCCACCATATTACCGCCGGCCTCGAGTATTTATAGCGCTGTCACATCAATGAGCGTGCCCTATAATGCAGTTCCCCCGCCTCCCCTAGAGGTCGCCCCGCGCCATTCTGCCTCGTCCCGACCCGCGCCATTCTGCCTCGTCCCGACTCGCCTCGCCCGCCTTGCCCCGCCCCATCCCGAACCGATACGCCGCCACGCCTCATTCCGTCTCGCCCCGCCCCGTCCTGCCCCGCCTCGCCCAGCCCGCCCCGTCCCAAGCTGCCCCACTTCGCCCTGTCACTACCTGCCCGGCCTCCTCCAGCACCGCCCTGCCCTGCCCCGCCCTGCCCCGCCCTGCCTCGCCCTGCCCGGCCCCGCCTCGACTCACCTCGCCTTGCCTCGCCTCGCCTCGCCCCCCCCCCCGAACCACTCCCCCCCCCCCCCTCTTCACCGATGCCGATCGCATTCCTCCAGTATCAACTCCCCACTGCCCGCCCCCTCGCGTACCCCACCCACCTTCACCTGCTCCCCATCCGACTCTCCCAACTTCCCCGACCGGCCCCCTCTCCCTTCCCGCCCCCCCCCCCCCCTTTCCTCTCTGCCGATACGGCCCCCGCCTAGCCACCTCCCCGCCTCCCTGCCTCCCGGCCTCCCCGCCTCCCCGCCTCCCCCACCTCTCTACCTACTTACCTCCCTCCCTCTGCACCCTACCTGATGCCCCACTCCTGCTGTGCCGCCTCCCCATGTCCCCGCCCCTCATCCCGGGTCCAAGGGCCGCCGACAGTCCGCCTTATGACTGCCTCTCGTGCCCAATCTGTTCCATCACCTTCCCGTTCCCATGTTGAGCTCTGCCTATCACTCAAATATAACTGTTCTAATCATCCATGTACCAGACGCGATCACCGAATCGGTAGAGCACATGCCTCCGATGTAGAAGGTCAGGAGTTGTCCTTGTCGAGTCAAACCAATGACTTAGAAAATTGATACTTGTAACTTTCGAGCTTGGCACTCAGCATCAATAGGATAAGCCACTGGCTGGTTGGCTCAATGTCAGGATAATGTGACTGTGTGGGATATCAGGTCATGATGTCTCAGTGGGACAGCCTTTATAAAGCCGCCATGAGTGTCCACTGCCACAAGTCGGTACCTATCTTGAGATGACCTTAGATGTTGCCATGACGTAAAACTCCAACTACGCACTCACAGATGTTTCCTGTCACACCTGCCCATTGTTACGAAGGCATTCGCTCCTTTCTCCTCTGTCTTATTGTCGATTCCCGTAGCCTCTCACCATGGTTAGCTGTGTTGATACATAGTTCTATCCCCTTTATCTAGGCCCACTTTTTCTTTCGTCTATTACGATAGATTATTACCACCCTAAATCATATTGATTTGATCGCATTATAATCGCATATGCATAAATCAGCCGCAAATCCACGTAAAGCGCCAATCCACAAATGGAGATAAACCCTCAAATTTGTTTTTATATTCATACTTTTTATTGTTCATTACTCCATAACCATATGATAATTTGTTTGTTGTTGTGGTACGTCCTAGCAACATCTACGGTCAATTCAGGATGGGTACTGACTTGTGACAGTGCGCACTCATGGCGAATTTATAGTGCCCCGCTGGGAGACCAGGCAACCAGCAGCATGACCTGATATCCCACTCAATCACAATATGCTGACACTGAGCCCACCATTCGTTGCCATAATCGTAATAATGCCGAGCGCCTAGCTAGGAAGGGACAAGTATCAATTTTAAGTTATTCGTTTGAGTCGACCAGGGTTCGAACCCCCGACCCCATGGTCTACCAACACGGGAGATGGATGCTCTAACTCATTCGGCCATCCGGTCTGGTCTGGAATTAGTGAGAGTTATAATTATTTTTAGGGACAAATCTGTTATTTAAGCTACATTTCTGGATTGGCGTTTACACGGTTTTGCGCCTGAACTCCTGATCCACACGCACATCCACACCCACACCCACGTCCACACCTACATCCACACCCACATCCACACCCACACACATAACCAAACCTACACCAACAGCCACACATACATCCACTCATAACCTAACTCAACCCTCATCCACAGGCGCACCCACATCCTTACCCACACTCACACGTCCATCAATTCCCACACCTACACCTACATCCATACATACGCTCACACATACATCAATTCCCACACCTACACCTACATCCATAACCACACCCATCCCTGATCCCACTGACAAGTGCACCCACAGACATAACGACAACCACACCCGCACCCACAGCCGTACCCGCACTGACACGCAAACCCACACGCACACCTGCAACTACACCCAGACATATACCCGCACCCACACCTACACCTATATTCACTCATAACCTAACCCTGCCTACACCCATACCTGCACCCATACCCACAACCAAACCCACACACATAACCAAACCCACACCAAGACGTACACCAACATCCACTCCCACACCCACACCCACATCCAGTCCCTCACCCACACCCACATCCAGTCCCTCACCCACACCCACACCTATATCCTCGCATAACCTAATCCCGCCCACACATATATCCACCCCCACACACACACATACACCCACACCCACACCTACACCTACATCCACTCGTAACCCTAAACCCCAATCTTCACCCAAAAATCCACACCTCCCCCCACCCCCCACACACCTCAGTACCCAGCCTGCTGAGCAGGACGTGTGAGCATTGCCTAAAAGTGGTTAGTGGAGACGCCCTGATATTTGACACTCCGCATCATGGACACTAGCCCCGTGCTTTATGGTCGGCCGCCCCGTTCCCCGCTCCCCGCCTCCCCGCCTCCCCGCCTCCCCGCTCCCCGCCTCCCCGGCTCCCCGCTCCCCGCTCCCCGCTCCCCGCCGCCCCTAATGGTCTTCATTATGGCAATGTCGACAATACCCAACTGACCCGGGGGTCGCGGCCGGCCGGACCCAGGGTAGGAACTGTTATTGTACTTCATGGAGCCTGATATCTGATTCACGGTGCATCGACCCAATAAAGATCAGCGCCCGCATATAAATGGGCGCTTCCTACACGGGGTATATTCCCCGGGCTTGGTGAGGCGGGCGCCGGGGAAGGCTGCATGCCCAAGTACCCCACAGCCCCCCCCCCCCCCTCCTCCTTATCCTCCTCCTTAACCCATTTCGGACCCTCCCACTCACCCCTCCTTCCCCTGCACCCATATTTTGCAACGCCCCGGGGCGAGATTTATTATCACTACATTGTGGTGGAATGTAGGAAGTTTGCATGGTGGAAGCAAGAGGATATGGGGATGTGGTGAGGGTAATGGGTGGTTGCGTGGGTGAGTGGGGCATGTAACTCTACGTTGCAGAATTTGCACGTTAGTGTCCATCAGAGGGAGTCGGTTCCGTTGTTGTCGGCCCAGATGCAGGGTGGGCAGAATGGGATAATTATGCATCCTATCAACATGGCATACTGAGCCGCGGACCCTTGCATCGAATGGAATACATGAGCTGCCTGGGCCGATGTATTGTAGGCAGATTGATAGCCACAGCCCATCGTATCTGCACTTCTAGCTGCATGGTATTATAATTTATATTGCCTTCTATATATTTTTCATATCAGCTGAACTTGAATGCACTGCATAATTGCCCGGGAACATGTTATCCAAGAACAATACATTTGGCATATAATGTTGATATCGGATCAACTTGAATGCACTGCATAATTGACCAGGAACATGCTATCACATGCTATCACAAGAACAAGAAATTTGATTATTATCAGTCAGTAATTAGATAAGATAAGTAAAATAGTTTTGTATTCTTGCAAGTGGAGGCAGGTATCAAACCTACTGTGGGACTTGACCCCACACTTATTTCCATTCTGGGGTTTGCGTCCTAATCATTGGACTATATATATACAATGGGATGTAATCACTCAATCCATGCTTACCTGTGTTTGTTACGTTTCACCTGTGAAAATGAGTGCCCCTTACTACAATATCTCGCATGGGTTAAAATGTGCATAGGAAGTAAATATGTAAATTGTCTGCGATGATATCTGCTGGAAGTAGCCACATAGACAAGTGGTTGTTGTCGGCCGAGATGCAGAGCGGGCAGAATGGGATAATTATGCATCCTATCAAAATGCTGCACTGAGCCGTTGAGCATTGCACCAAATGGAATACAAAATATGCCTGTGCCGATGGATTGCCGGCAGATTGATAGCCACAGCCCATCTTATCTGCGCTCCTAGTTGAATGGTATTATAATTTATATTGCCTTCTATATAATTTTCATATCGGCTCAACTTTAATGCACTGCCTAATTTAGTGGGAACATATTATCATAAGAACAAGACATGTGACTATTCTGAGTCACCAGTCACGGTGACCGAATCGGTAGAGCGCTGGCCTCTAGTGCTGGAGATGGGAGTTCAATTACCGGTCGAGTCAAAGCAATGACTTCCCAAATTTATACTTGTCAGTTTCTAGCTAGACAGTCAGCATTAAGAGGATAGGGCACGGACTGATTAGCTCAGTGTCAGGATGATGTGACTGGGTGGGATATCAGGACATCGTGCTGGAGGCCTGATTTCCAAATGGGGCAGCACTATATAGTTGCCAGGAATGTTCACTCTCATAAGTCAGGGCAGCACTATATATTTGCCATGAGTGTTCACTGTCATAACTCAGTACCCATCCTGATATGACCTTAGATGTTGCCCGGACGACAAACTCCAACAATCAGTCGAGAATTTATTCTGAGTCAGTAATGATATAAGTCAATTGGAATTGCTTTGTATCTTTCCAAATGCAAGCGAATATGAAAGCTAGAGTGGGACTCGAACCCACACTTCTTGCCATCCTGGGGCTGATCCGGGATACAAGGACTCAAACCACGCTTACCTGTGTATGTGGCATTTCACCTGGGAAGGTGTGTACTCCTCTCTACAGTATCTTCCATGGATTAAATTGTTCTTATGAATTAAGGCCCTGTCACACTACGATGTTTCCCCCAGCGCCCCTCCAATGCGCAAGATATTTGCTAGGGCTCGAGACACGTCCAACTTTTCGGTGTTGAGGAAGAATGTTTGATGGGTTGCAGCATGCTAGTGGCCCGTTGGGGCGTGCCAAAAGTTTTGTGCAAGCAGAAAACGATCGGCATGACCCGATGCGCGCCGACGAGCGCCAACGTGTCCATTCACACGTTGCTATCACTCAATGTGTACCGACGTTTACCGACGTGCTGATAACGCACGGGTAATGTGTTAATGCACATTGGGGAGAAACGTCGTAGTGTGACAGGGCCCTTACATTGTTCTCAATGAATTTCTTGAATTCAGGTAAATTGTGGAATTGTCTTCGATAACATCTTTGGCAACAAGCAACATAGACATGTAGGCGTCGATAAGCTGATTGCATCCAGGCGCCTCGGCAGTGTAAAGGGTAGAAAACTAGCCTTGAATGGCAATAAGTGTGGGTTCGAGTCCTGCTCTAGGCACGATATTTCCCATTTGCATCACCCCACCCCACCCCACAACTCCCACCAAAGAACCCAGTGATATTGGCGAAACAACTAGCATCCAGTTATCTGCTAGTAATACAGATGGAGTTACTAGTTGCATTTTACTGCATAATCCAATGAAAGCTTCACATTTTCAAAACCCAAACAATTATCTAGATGTGTTTCTACATATCTACCTTAAATACTGATGAACTTATTAAGCATTTGATGCCACATAGAAGGGATTACTGAATCAATTGAAATAGAACCTCTTATTGCAGAAGCCTATGATCTCAAAGTTTTGAGGTGCTTGCCGAATCTACTTTGTTCATGGTTGCCTTTCAAATAGCTCAAGCATTAGCCATTTAAAATAAAACTCACTTCAAACTAAAGTCATCATCATCATGATGTCGGTGGTGATGGGATAAAGACTGCTTTCATTACTTGACTGCTGCTCTCCATTTAGCTCTCTGCTGTTACAGTTGCGTCCATGAGTCAGTCTTAATGTCTCTCAGCTTCAGGTTTCTCTTGATATTACATTTCATGAAAGCTGCCTGCAAAAGTGTTGAATTGCTGCTGGCATTTGCAAGTTACCAGCAGCACTCTCTTGGGGAGCAAATAGAGGTTTCACACTGGCAAGAACATGTCAAGACAGGCGCAAAACTATTTGTCACTGCAGTGGCTGGTCGGGAGACGTTGGAACTTCCATACATCAACCGCCCTTAATGCTGCCACAGTGACATGGTTTTCTGTTTAGGGTTTGCTCCCTTAGCCTTCCGTTCTGTCAAGAACCTGTACTACAAGGCAGTGGTTTACAACTCTGCAGGGCAGGGGCGTAAACTAAAGTAATGTAGATTATAACAATCAATTTAATATATTTATCTCAGAATAAAGACAGAAACGCAAAACCATCAGACAATGCAATTTCAATCAGTTAAATAGATGATATTGTAAACAACAATCCGAGAGTGAGATCAACGTTGGAGTCAAACCTTGAAAAGGTTCAATTATCGCATACATATATTTGTTTCTGCATCGCTCGATAACCATTTCATCACCAGAAAAGTGTAATTAATAAGAATTAAAATTACCATCAGGTACAAATATGTTATTTCCATTAAACTTTTGGATTGGTGTTTACATGGTTTTGCGTCAGAATTCTTCATATATATATATGAAGAGTTCAGACGCAAAAACTATGTGACCGCCAATCAGAGAATGCAGTTTAAATAAAAGATTGTCCCCCGAAAATAATTTTAATTCTCACTAATTCCACTTTTCCTATGATCTCATGTTTATGGTGCAAGGAACAAAAAAGTAGGACTATAAATCTATTTTTTTTTAATTGTCGGTTTAAATAAAATGTTTATCACCATTTTTGGATTGGCGTTAACATGGTTTTGCACCTGAACTCTTCATATATATATATATATGTGCTCTATAATCCATTATGGGAATATAAACAAGGACACTACCGATCTTCAGTTCCCTATGTAATAGTTAGCACTTATCCTATCTAGCTGACCCTGTTATTATGACATAGACCACGGTGGCGCCCCTTGTGAGCGGCCCTGTGCACTGTATGCCAGCGGCGCCTGGCCTTAACGCATATGTATAGTCAACAGCGGAGGCGAGCCAGATCTAAGATGGCTCATTACTCAGGAAGTTAATCATGCAGGCGCATGCGCCGTGAGGAATATATTATCACAAGCCATATCCTTCATGGTTAGGAGGCCTTGGACCATTGTAGCACACCTTGTAAGCTTAGCGCGCACCTGCTCAGGGATGACAATGCACAGGTCAAGAGTTAACCCATTCCAGCTTTATCACTGACGGGCATCCGACCGGGATTTACCCCAGGCCCCGAACTAGCCTCCACCTGGCGGCAGTATTCGGTACTGCTGCAATATTTCCTTGTTTGTTTGTTTGTTAGAGCTTTAGACCCTGGCAATATTCGAGGCAAGGTACCAACTTGTGATAGTACGTACTCATGGCGACTTTATAGTGCCTCCCCACTGGGAGACCAGGTCGCCAGCACCATGACCAATTACCCCAACTCAGTACAATTATTCTGATACTGAAGTAACCAGTCCTTGTCCTATCCTAGTTATGCCGAATGCCATGATAGGTAGGTTGTTTGTTGGAGTTTTACGTCCTGGCAACATCTAAGGTCATATCACGACCTGTACTGACCTATGACAGTGTGCATCCATGGCAACTTCATAGTGCTTCCCCATTGGGAGACCAGGCCGCCAGCAAAATGGCATGATATTCCAGTCGGTCACATTATCCTAACACTGAGCCAATGAGTCATTGCCGTGATCCTAATAATGCTGAGAGCCTGGCTAGGAAGCGACAAGTATCAATTCTGTAAGTCATCGGCTTGACTCGATCTGGAATCAAACTCCGGACCTTCCGCACAGGAAGGTGCAGCGCTCTTCCTATTCGCCCACTGCGACCGGTCGGTAATACTGGAGGGTGGAGCGGGAGGGGGAGTGTGAAGGGGAGGGGAAGGGGGAGGGCGGGAGGGAGGGTGGGAGCAGCGGGAGAGGGAAAGTCTGTCCCCTCGTGGATAAGTACATTCAGGAGTCAATCAATGCTGCGCGAGCGGCTCGCTAACCTGGGTAGCGTTGAGCAGCTCCATGCTCAGCAGGTCCCGGATGGAGACGACACGCCAGGGGTCGGCTGGCTACGGAGCTACTCCCCTGAAATATCAATGAACTAGTACACGGCGCCGAGGATGTCATGAGTAGGGTCGGCCAGTGTACCTGTGATTATGTAGACGATGACCCGCCATTGTCGACATCATGTTAAAGCCTTGGGTCCTTGGATTATGCCTAAGTGGTTGGTTGGGTGTTGGGAGTTTTATGTCCTGGCAACATCTAAGGGCATATCATGACAGTGGCTGAGTTGTGGTAGAAATAACATTAAGCGGGCTTTGGGCATTTGGAGGTACACATAATGGTTGTTTGTTGGAATGTTAGGTTCTGGCAACATGTCTGGTCATATTAGGATGGGTAGTAAGGTGTGACAGTACACAATCATAGTGACTTTATAGTGCTGCCCTATTGGGAGACCAGGCTGCCAGTCACATTATCCTGACACTGAGCCAGCCAGTCCTTGCATTATCCTAATAATGCCGAGCGCCTGGCCAGGAAGAGAGAAGTTTCGATTTGTAGGTCATTGATTTGACTCAATCAGGGTTCGAACCCGTGGGTTCGATTTCCCTGATCTACCAAAGTGGGGGACGGACCCTCTACTCATTCGGCCATCCCATCTGGTTAGATACACAAAAGGAACACCTGGCTGTTTGCTATCTTCAGGAAGCTTCTGAATAAACAAAGCTCACACACACCCACCCCAGATATGTGGGATTACAATATCGATATCCTTAACCTTTGATAATTACATTATATTCCCTTACATGAAGCCGAATATAACGAAAATGGTTGAGGAACCATTTGTAAATCACCGTTGTCCCCATAGGGAAACCTTTTAGTCGCTAACATGGACGCCACCTAGCGACGGCGAGTCACATGACTCTGCTAACACGTGACCCTTCACCCCCCTCCTCCTCCCCACTTCCCCCATCTTCTCGCCCAGGGGCGTTTTCAGAGGCAGAGGTCAGTGACCTATCTGTGGTGTAGATCGTTATGCGGGTGATCATGGGTACAGGTATATGCATGTTTGCAGAGGGCTGAGATCAGGGAAGTGTGTGTTTAAAAAAATCATGGATCCACCTCTAATTATCGGAGTCATGGTAGACTACTTTTCTTTTGTCCGTAGATGCTATGAACCCACATCCACTGGCGCATGTATTATTTTCGAAGCTGTAGAATGTTATGTATAACCAACATCAATATTCTAGAAGGAGTATTCCTTCTTAGGTGCAATACTGTGATGAAATAAGAAAGGGAGAGAATATGTTAGTCCATGAACAACAATACTTCCAATAGTAGTATAGATGTGCACACAAGGATAGAGAGCGGAGGGCTGGGGAATGGACTGATTGAGCTTTACGGCCTGGTAACATCTAAGGTCATACCAGGATGGTTACTGCCGTCACAGTGCAAACTCGTGGTGAAGCTATACTGCTTTCCAGTAGAAGATCAGTGCGTTTAGTCACACTATCCTAGTTCTAGGACAACCAGTCCTTATTATATCCTGAGTGTCAAGACATCCTCTGATATAGTCGGGTGTCATCGAATGTTGTCGGGTGTCCTTGGGAGTCCTAGGGTGATATTGGGTATCATTGGCTGTCCTCCAGTGTCCTTTGGTGTTATCGGATGTCGTCATGTGTTTTCGGGTGTCGGCGTGTGTTATTGCATTCATATCTTTAGAACTTGTTTACTTTAAGGACTGTTTCTATTTCTCCACATAAAATATGGGATATATAACGTATTATGCAAATATCAATGTTTGGAAGGTAATCTCTCATCTATATACCTCTCCTACCAACTTACCAAAATGTACCAGTGTCACCACCATCCGTTTTCAGAGGCAGCGGCCAGTGACCTATCTGTGGTGTAGATCATTATGCGGGTGATTATGGATACAGGTATATGCATGTTTGCTAAGGGAATATGAAGAGTGCTGAGATCAGGGAAGTGGGTGTTTTTTAAAATCATGGATCCACCTATAATTATCGGAGTCATGGTAGACTACTTTTCTTTTGTCCGTAGATGCTATGAACCCACATCGACTGGCGCATGTATTATTTTCGAAGCTGTAGAATGTTATGTATAACCAACATCAATATTCTAGAAGGAGTATTCCTTCTTAGATGCAATACTGTGATGAAATAAGAAAGGGAGAGAATATGTTAGTCGATGTACAATGATAATCCCAATAGTAGCATAGATGTGCACACAATGCTAGAGAGTGGAGGGCTGGGGAATGGACTGATTGAGCTTTACGGTCTGGTCACATCTAAGGTCATGCCAGGACGGTTACTGCCGTCACAGTGCAAACTCGTGCTGAAACTATAGTGGTTTCCATTAGAAGATCAGTGTGTTTAGTCACACTATCCTAATTCTAGGACAACCAGTCCTTATTATATCCTGAGTGCCAGGACCTCCTCTGATATAGTCTGGTGTCGTTGAATGTTGTCGGCTGTCCTTGGGTGATATTGGGTGTCATTGGGTGTCCTCTGGTGTCCTTTGGTGTTATCGGATGTCGTCACCTGTCGTTGGGTGTCGGGTGTTATTGCATTCATATCTTTAGAACTTGTTTACTTTAAGGACTGCTTCTATTTCTCCACGTAAAATGTGGGATATATAACATTGTTATGCAAATATAAATGTTTGGAAAGTAATCTCTCATCTATATACCTCTCCTACCAACTTACCAAACTGTACCGGTGGCGCCAGCATCCGCCCACCTTTTCCCCAGCTGCGCTAAATCTGTGTCAGTCGCATGGAAGGATGTATATCCATTCTATAATGAAATTATAGGATTTTATAAACCAGGTTTAGTCAACAGTTATGTTGAAAAACACAGTAGCAGTGAGGGAAATGCAGGTGAGTTTAGTGTCCCGTGCACTCAAAGTGGCGCCACAATCGTGCCAATATGCATCATTGACAGAAGGTTAGAACGCGAGTCCAAATACCTTGGAATAACTCATAACATGTACGTGAGTGATTAAATATTTAAATACCAGGGTAGGTGCGCGACTCCAAATACATTGGAATATAATATACCAGAAATAATACATAATTGCTTCCTCAGCTAGTTTATATAAAGATAATACATTATACTTCATATATATATATGTCTAACCATTATGCGAGTATCAAGATGCGGAAAGGAATTGTTATTATTGCTATTATTATTTAAGCGCTCACGTAGTTGGAGGGGGGCCATACATCAAGTCAGGGACCCCATCAATAATAAAGTAGTCAATAAACATAATTCGCTTCCGTGCCTTTACACTCGCATAATGCTTACACATCACATATAAATTGCATGTCCCGAGATCAGCCATATTGTAGTACGACACCGATACCAAGTTTCACCAACAACTGCAGTCCCCAACAATGGGGGACATGTGGCATAGTTCATTTTCCGACACTTGGTGGCACGTCGGTACTAGTGGGCCTACATGGTCATTGACAATGCTTTGAGTTTGCCGGTACGCGCAGTGCAACACGTCTATTTTATTCAAAATTAATAGAAATGCAGAACCCTAACCTCATCAATTTAATATAATCTATTCCTTGAATATGTTTTCTAGATGTGTATCAAGCGGTTTGTCTCTAGGTGGTGTGGTTTTAGAGATATTTGACTGCTTCTGTATGAAGATTGCTCATAGCCATTCAATTTGCATGTTACAGTGTGCTGTTTAGGCCCACTAGTACAGGAATTTGAACTAAAAAGTCAGAGGTCCCCCATTGTGAATCAGTGCCGACAATACTACACTTCTACACTACAGTCTAGTTATACCGTATTATGGGGAGCGGGTGGCTGCTTCCACTTCCTGCCCGCAACTCTTTAACCGCGGGCACATCGCCGAGATGTTGCACCTGCGTTCACGCCACTTCCGGCCACTTGGTGTACTTCCGGTAGCCCTAGTGGCGGACACTTAATGCTGGCTCAGCCGATTAAGTGGGCAGGACGCCTGTGCAGAATGGCTCTTTGTGACCAGCCTAGGGTCCAAACCAAGAGGACCTATACTGCCACTAAACTACAGCATTTCCACAGAATGCACAGAGAGATAGAGAGAGAGCGACCGAGAGCTCACAATACAGGGTCTCTGTATACCAACATGATTGGTTGGTACATTGTTGAAGTCTAACGTGCTGGCAACATCTAAGGTCATATTGGGATGGGTAGCAACTTGTGACAGTGCACACTCATGGATCATTTATCAGATTATAATGCTGCCACACTGGAAGACCAGCCAGCCAGTGCCATGACCTGATATCCCACCCAGTCACATTATCCTGACCCATTATCCAGTCCTTGCCCTATCCTAATTATGCTGATCATCTGGTTAGGAAGCAACACGTATACATTTTTAAGTCATCAATTTGACTAAACAAAGGTTCGAACCGGTGGGTTCGAATCCCACGATGTACCAAAACGAGAGACGGGCGCTCAACTCCTTTGGGCATCCCCTCTGGTTTACCAAAAGGATCATGGGTAAAGCATTTGATATCCGCCGTCTGTTTTTGTTACCACACTAACATACAACGGAATAATATCACCCTTAAATAGAGACCCCTCTCCCACCCTATTATATGACTAAATTATAATTGTCGATTACAATTTGTTGTCTTAGGTTGGTCCATTGATCCTAAACTAGCAATTTAGTTTGAATGGAAATTGGTCATTTTTTAATTGTTTTTGTACGCAAAGTTTTGTTAGCGCAGTTTCTGCCGTTTGGCCGGAGAATGGTGCCCAGTGGAGGGCTGTCACCTAGCAACCAGAGCCATGATGTAGTAGCGAAAGGTCGCTCGCCACAGACTCTCATTCATCGGGGCTGCTTTCAAATTCTCATTGCTGGCGAAGCAGTTTGAGCGAGAGCTGTTTCTCCAGAGGGCCAATCCATAATGTCTGTCAGTGCCGCTCAGACACAGACCACAAACAGAAAATCACCGGCAATGATTGAGGTGACCCCATGAGGTCTACCCGTGTGCATTATCAGAGATAAATAAGAGGCAAGGTCAGGGCTGGATGGAGAGGGGCTGGACGTGTCCTAAGGCTCCCCCCCCCTCTCACCGTGTACAGGTGCATCTTCTATAGGTTATAGGTGGTCAGATGGGAGTCTGCATTGGGATATGCACCATGGTCGCATCCCTATCATTGGTATAGATTTATTGTTTATTTATTATCTGTGTTATGGATGCTTATCTATTTCGGTATTCAACTATTTAAAACAACACAAGAGCATTGAGCCCTTTGGTTACACATCTATCATAGATATAGCTTTGTTGTATATTTAATGTCTGCGTTATGGATGATTATCTATTCATGTATTCAAATATTTAAAACAACACAAGAGCATTGAGCTCTTTGGTTACACATCTATCATAGATATAGCTTTGTTGGATATTTAATGTCTGTGTCATGGATGATTATCTATTCCGGTATTCAACTATTTAAAACAACACAAGAACATTGAGCCCTATGGTTGCAATGGCTCCTTGATATAGCTTTATTGTCTTTGTATTGTCTGTATCATTGATGATTATCTTTTCCTGTATTCGTCTATTTAAGATGACACAAAAAACATCTAGCGCTAAAAGCTGCATAGTCTGATGAAGCATAACATTTTCAAAACCAAAACAATTATCTATAATTGATTCAGCATATCTAACTTAGATACTGAGGCACTTATTAAACAGTTGTTCCCACCTGGAAAGGAATTCTGAAAGAGTCCTGTTTTGGCAGATCGGGAGATCCGGACCCATGAGTTTGTGGTTCGAATCCTGGTCAAATCAAACCTATGACTTAAAAATTGATACTTGTTGCTTCCTACCCAGGCGTTCGGCATTATTAGGAGGTGGGCTCAGTGTCAGGATAATGTGAATGAGTGGGATATCAGGTCATGGTGGTGGTGGCGTGGTTTCTCAGTGGAGCAGCACTATAAAGTCGCCATGAGTGCGCACTGTCACAAGTCTGTACCCATCCTGATATGACCTTAGATGTTGCTAGGACATAAAACAATAAACAAACAAAACTGAAACAGTTTAATAGAAGCCGTTTCTGCTGAAGTCTATGAGGTCAGAGTGTTGGCATGCTCACCACACTAATTTCACATGGTTGTATTTCAAATATCTCAAAGCTTAGCCATCTAATATAGAAGTCCCTTCAAACTAAAGTAAGATGGATTGTAACAATTTTGTTGGTTTTCTTTTGTGATGGGTATATTTATGCTGCCCATAATGGTTAAGTCTAATGACTTGATTTCGCCGCTAGACAGTAATAGTCCTTTGACTCCCCTTCTTTGTTATCACTTTCAGTTGTTGTTTAGCTAACTACTGCATGCATTCTTTCTCTGTTTGTAAGCATTCTCCCACATCCCCCAAACCTCTGTGCACTTGTTCATTCTACAATCGGATAATTGTTTGGTTACCAATAGTTAAATTCTCTGAATGTCTTCATGTTGCTGTGTTAGTGGTCATTAGGTTTTGATTTTAAGTTTAAAGTTTACCTTTTGTATGTAAATCTTTGCTTGGATTATCAGCGTATTTTTCTATTTATTTATTTATCTATCTTTATTTTTCTTTTTTAATTCATTTATATTTGTTGTTGTCATTAGTCTAGCAGTGTATTTAGCTCTCTTTTGATTAATGTTTTATATGTTTCTATTGTCCCTGTACTTCTTTCTTCTACTCCCAGTTTATTCCATTCCCTTGCCATGTACTCGGTACTCCTCTCAAATGACCTGCCTTTGGCTCTGTTTCTTATCAGTGTGGGGCCATCACTACCTCTTGTTGCCTTGTTTTGTTACCTGCACCCTCCCAGACTTCCTTGTCTCCCTGAATGGTGCTATTTTGAGATGTGCTTTTCTCCTGTCATTTAGTGTGTTGACTCTTGCTTTCCTATGGAGATCATCAGTTTGGTGTCTATGTTCCACCTTCAGACATATCTTAAGTATCTGTTGGTACAATCAATTTAACAGAAAAATGATCGAACCTCAAAACCATCGGACCATCCAACTTTCACGTGCTACCAATATTTGGCGTCCTACCTAGACTTGTGGCAGTTTGGACTGCAAATGGCTTAATAATGTTGCCTCAATGAGCTCCTATGCACTGTCACGCAGTATCTGAGTCAAGCATATTATCATGATATTCAACAACCAAAGTCAGGGGTCAAAGCTATTCATGTCAAGAATCAGGAACGTTAGAAACAAGTGCTTATCTGTAAGTCCAAAGACCCTATAATACTAAGACGGCTCACTCAGCCTGTACTGTGTAATCAAAATGATCAAACCCACCTCTTGGTGCGCTGGCTGTTCTCTTGGTTAAACAGCTGCTATATTATATGTATAAATGCATATATGAATGTGAAAGATGTGTGATGATGGCAATGATGATGATGATGCTGATGATGATGTGTATTTGTTCATTGCAATTTCATATTGATGTGTATTCATACTTACCTATCTCTTGTATAATATAATTGTATGTGTTTATATGTGAAACACCAACCAGCAGCTAGGCTGATCAAACCCACCACAAGGTGCCACTGCGAAATTTCCATTACCATGGGAGAGATAGGGAGTGAGCCGTCTTAGTATTATAGGGTCTCTGGTAACTCTCTAGTTTGACTCCATCAGGGAGTGATCCCACAACTTCCTACATGACAAATGTACACCATAACCATTGGGCCATACAGTGTAGCCCTATCATTTAAAACCAGCCCATGCCCTATAGCACCCGACCGTATGCCTATGATAGTGTGCAATTCGAATTCAATTATAAGATCATGGATCTCGTACGCCATTGATGCAATAGCGTAATTGCAAATTCTCATGCTATATAGGCTAGACACTTGCATTTCCTATAATGTGGTACGCGGAAGATCAATATTGTTTTATTTATGTTATCCAGTGCAGGTCCTTTAGAAGGCAGCGATATGTGGTGATCAGGACCATATGAAAGGAAGTCATGTACATCATATGCGGCAGAAGGGAATCTATGATTATTACCTATATTTGATCATTATAATTACAAGTAACCTTTATTAGGGGTAATTAGACCAGACGGGATGGCCGAATGAGTTAGAGCGTCCATCTCCCGTGCTGGTAGATCGTTGGGTCATGGGTTCAAATCCTGGTCGAGTCAAACCAATGACTTAAAAATTGATACTCGTTGCTTCCTAGCCAGGTGCTCACCAATATTAGGACAGGGCAAGAACAGGTGTGCTCAGTGTCTGGATAATCTGACTGAATGGGATACCATGTCATGGTGCGGTGGACTGGTTTCCCAGTGGGACAGCACTATAAAGTCGCCATGAGTGCGTACTGTCACAAGTCGGTACCCGTCCTGATATGACCTTAGATGTTGCTAGGACGTAACACAACAACAAATAAATCAGAGAGTGTAATATCTAAACCGTACTTAATGATTTGCACATCTGTTCACATTTCATCTATTATGATAGGTTAAAGATTGGTGTATCGCCTGTCACAGTTAGTGCTCAGCAACACGCTCAAATATGCTGACAATTTTGGAACCACATGTCAGTTATGTGAACTTTAAGTTCTAGCTAAATAAACGGTTGCGGGTGTTTTGCTCGGCCAGCGACAATCTCTCTAACCATATGTGTCATACTGGTTATGTTATATTACATATAATTTGATAATATTGTAAGTATTAATTACATATAATATGCTGTATAATTTATTATGTGAATATGAATAGCGTATATCTCACCATTACTGACTAGGTCACATTGATCGTGATATAGTGGTAATATAGGTCACGAATGCATCGTATCCTGCTCTTCAACTCTGTCAGTTTAACCTAGGAAAAGTGGGTTTAAAAAATATCCTGATGATTTGCAGTAGTCATCCTGTTGTTATTAAATTATTCCTACCATCGGTACACAGTTGCTGGTTCTCAAAACGAGTTATGCATTAGGAAGTCAGCTATATCTGTTGCGAGTAATACAATATTGAAGCAAACATAGCGATATAATTCATCCGGTAATTCAGGTAACCCCCGCCCCCCCAGCCATTTATCAAATATAATTAAAAGTGATTTTTATGGATGAAGAAATGTCCCATAACAGAATTGTCAATTGATTCCCTTGCAAATTCATTAGAACCACCTTTCCAAAATGATGTCCTATTAATTATTGAAACAGGAATGTCTAATGGTATTAACAGCTTTAAGAATACCGGTATATTATTACCCTGTGCAGAAAAATGATACGCGAGAGTCATTGGGATAATATGATTTTCAATTCATCGTTTGGATATTTAATGGAGTTGTACAATAAATCAGGAATGGAAGTATTGAATTGGGGAAATAAATCGATTTCCCAACATATACATTATAAATCACTTTCTCACAGTGTTTCCTGTTGTGAACATTTGCAACGAGGAAGACCCATTGTACGTTAAATTGATTGTCTCCTCTGTTACTAAACAAATTACACCAGCAGCGATAATACAACAAAGACAACAACAATAAAACTAAATCTTGACACAAAAAAAGACAAAGTGGTGCCACCCACAATCCAGGTGCTCATTACGTCACGCCTGAGGTGCGTGCGGTTGTCATGGAAACAACCAGTGTCTAGGGCATCCCCCACACCTCCCTTCCTCTCTCCCTCTCTCTCTCTCTCTCCCACCCTCCCTCCCTCCCACACCATCACACCTCTACACATATTAGTCAAATGCTAACAGAACCACCGGACGTGGTTGCTGAAATGGTAGAGGGCAGGGCTCCCGTGCGGACGGTCGGGAATTCAATCCCTAGTTGAGTCAAATCAATGACGTACAGGTTAGCTCCGTGTCAGCGTAATGTGGTGTTCTCTGTGGCGGAGGGGTTAGAGTCTCTGACTTTTTTCTATGTCGGACTCCTAATCTGAAGGTTGGTGGTTCGATTCCCTGTGCCCGCACATCTGCAAATTTGGATTTCCACCGCTGTGTATAACTTACATCGTCATCAAAGGCCAGTTGCTCTCATACCATGTCTATGTGGTGTGGGAGGTTAAAAATCCCTTCGGTCGGTAAAAGTGTAGGTTTTCTATCAACAAACTGTCTAGCTGTGAAAACAAGTCTATTCAGACTTATCCATGATAGGCAGTATCAATCTTCAAGACAAAAGAAAGAAGTGGGACATAGGGTCATGGTGCCGGTGGCCTGATTTCCCATTGGAGCAGCACTATAAAGTCACCATCAGTGGGCACTGTCACATGTCGATACCCGTCATGATATGACCTTAGATGTTGCTAGGATGTAAAACTCCAACAACCAACCAACCAGTTGACAGAACCGGCGATGACCGACTGTGATTCTAGTTCAAATCACACTGTTATCGACTGAGCGAATGTTCAGGTAGCGCGTACTGTGCTGATAATTGATGCTTGCTCTGTAGGTTGCGTTTTCCCACCATTAACCACGTTGTTTTGTGCTTGTTCTTCCTGCAGGACACCAGCAATACACGGGACTGTGCCGGTGAGATCAGCCAACACCAACACACATGACTGCAGGTAGGAATGTGATTCATTTTTGTGTGGCACGAATATCTTTCACAAAGTGTGATAATAATTTGATTTTAAAGCTGCATAGTCAGATGAAGCATCACAATTTCAAAACCAAAACAATTATCTCGATTTGATTGTACATGTCTAAGTTAGATACTGGTACACTTAGTAAGCATGTCTTGCTATGTAGAACGGAATATTGAGGAAATGTAATAGAACCCGTTACCTCTAAAGTCGACGGTTAGTTTTGGCGTTTTTGCCAAAAGTAATTTCAAATGTTTGCACTTCAACTATTTCAAAAATAGCCATTTAAAATATAAGGTATTTCAAAGGTAGATCTCTGGAAAATGACAAAACTACTCAAAACCATTGGACTACGGAACTTTAACTAGTTTTTAAATCTGACCTAATATTAATAGCGGACCTCATATAAATATTCTCATAACCAGGTAATTTGGTTACCTTAAGATTATACTAATTCGCACTTATATAGTGTATCTTTTAGTATTTTATGAAACAGAACCATCTACTAGGCATACATGTATATTTATTATACATACTACCTCGCTCTCCACCCCCCCCCCCCGGCATAGCTATCTTCCAATGCACATGTAGTAAGGGTACACATACTATTATTATTATTAGGTGTGAAGGTATAGCAATACCTCAGGGAGTTTGACACCCCTGCCTTGCAGAGTTGTAAACCACTGCCTTGTGGTACAGGTTCTTGACTGAACCGAAGGCTAAGGGAGCAAACCCTAAACAGAAAACCATGTCACTGTGGCAGCATTAAGGGCGGTTGATGTATGGAACTCCCATCATCTCCCGACCAGCCACTGCAGGGACAAATAGTTTGGGCCTGTCTTGACATGTTCTTGCCGGTGTGAAACCTCTATTTCCTCCCCTAGAGAGTGCTGCTGGTAACTTGCAAAAGCCAGCAGCACGTCAACACTTTTGCAGGCAGCTTTCATGAAATAATACCATCAAGAGAAACCTGAAGCTGAGAAACATTAAGAACGACTCATGGACGCAACTCTCACAGCAGAGAGCTAAATGGAGAGCGGCAGTCAAGTAATGAAAGCAGTCTTTGTCGCCTCACGACCGACAGTATAATGATGATGATGACTACTATTAACACATATTCCAAATGCTATTCTAGAGTCATAAGAATAGTAACTATGTTGTGTCTATATCCACATCCACAAAGAGACATTCGAAGCGTGAAATCATGAAGTGCTTTTCACGGGAAGGCATGTGCAATAGACCTATTTCAATGTTTGTAAACATCGTGTATGTGCGCGCAGCTTGGTTGCAGTACGAATGCACATTGCCACTGAGTTTGCCATTACGCGCAGTGCAAAACTGTTATTTTATTCAAAATTGATAGAAATGCAGAACCCTAACCTTATGAATTTAATATAATCTATTCGTTGAATATGTTTTCTATATGTGTACCAAGCGGTTTGTCTCTAGGTGGTGTGGTTTTAGAGATATTTCACTTTTTCTGTACGAAGATTGCTCACAGCCATTGACAATGCACTGAGTTTGCAGGTATGTGGAGTGCAAGACGTTTATTTTATTCAAAATTCATAGAAATGCAGAATCCTAACCTTATATATTTAATTTAGTCTATTCGCTGAATATGTTTTCTATGTAATTTCCAAGCGGGTTGCTTCTAGGTGGTGTTTTTTTAGAGATATTTCACTTTTTCTGTATGAAGATTGCTCACGGCCATTGACAATGCATTGAGTTTGCCGGTACGCGCAGTGCAAAACGTTAGTTTTATTCAAAATTAATAGAAATGCAGAAGCCTAACCTTATACATTTAATATAATCTATTCGTTGAATATGTTTTCTATATGTGTTACAAGCAGGTTGCTTCTAGGTGGTTTGGCTTTAGAGATAATTCACTTTTTCTGTATGAAGATTGCTCATAGCCAATGAGTTTGCAGTGTGACAGTGTGTTGTCCTGCTGCCAAAAGGCGCATGCACTGACCTAGATAGCTATGCTGACGTCATATGAAATAGGTCAATTACAATTTGTGTTAGTAAACCGAAGAAACTGTATAAACCTATATTTTGCAAAGGATGACACTAATACTAATAGCAAAACACATCGATCATGTGTAAGCTATTAAGATTGATCGAATGTTAGGAACTCCCCTAGCCCTGACCAATCAAGCAATCAAATAATCAATCAATCCATAAGTCAGTTAATCAATTATCCAATCCCCACTAACTAAAAGTATATTATTTTAAAAACCACCCATCAACATCGACGACAACTAATGCATGTGGACAAGCATTCTCTAGGGGTTTAGGGTTCGAACCAGGAACCTATTCCAATTGCAGGCAGGCAGCCGCTGACGCTCTCAACCTTTGGTAATTGTCGGGTCATGCTGTTCTAGACCGAACCTTCATTATGTGTGTGTGTGTGTGGCTGTACTGGCTGTACATCAGCACTCTCCCCCCGTGATTGGGATTGTGCGGATCGTATAATGGCATACTCTTGTGTCCGCTACCATTACCTCAAACGGCGCTGCGGGGGCGTCATTGGCGCGTTACTGGTGCGGTACTTCCGGTTTCTTCTAAGCGCCCACGTGGGCAGGGGGTGTGTTTGTCGGCAATGACCACCTATTCCATCTCCCTCCCTCCCTCCCTATGTCAGTTTCCCCAACTCCAAACCCCCAACCCCAACCCCCAACCCCAACCCTAACTTCCAACCCCAACTCCACCCCGACCCCCACCCCAACCCAACCGAAACCGAAACTCCCAACGCCCAACCCCCAACTCCACACCCTAAACCCCAACCTCCAATCCCCAACCCCCGACGCCAACCCCAACCCCCAACCTCTAGTCACCATCCCCCAATTGCCAACACCCAACTCCAACTCGCAAACCCCAAACGTAATGCCTAATACATACAATACATGCACATAAATACATTACGTATATTACACCCCTCCCGCCCGAACATCCAACCCCAACCCCAAGACCCAACCCCCACCCAACCTCCAACCCCAAACCCCCAAACCCAAACCTCCAACCCCAACCCCCAAACCCAAACCTCCAGCCCCCAACCTCCAACCCCAAACCCCCAACCCAACCCCCCCAACCCCCAACCTCCAGCCCCCAACCTCCAACCCCCAACCTCCAACCCCAAACCCAAACCCCAAACCCAAACCCCACCCCTCCAACCCCAAACCCCCAATCCCCAATCTCCAAACCCCAACCCTCAACCCAAACCCCCCAATCCTCAATCCCCAACCTCCAACCCCCAATCCCCAACTCCCAACCCCCAAACCCTGCAGTAATACTAATAGAATAATACATGCACATAATGCCAGAAAACTGGTCTGCGGCTTCCTCATTGTTAATTCGCTAATTGGGTTCCGCTAACGCGCTTGCGCACCACGCGAGATGATGCAGTGCGCAGCAATTTGCAGCAATTAAAGCTGCCACCTGAGAGCAATGTGCTGGCAGTGGACATGGACTATAACAGGTTCGTAGCAGAATTTGGACTGACGCCAACTAGTCCTTGCCTTGCTCTATATATTTCTTGAAGATTTATACTGCCTATCATCTATATATAGATATATATAGATATATTTAGTGACATGCACTTGTATGGTGAAGGAATTTGCAATGACGGTTAATAATTGACACATTGACCCCCCTTTTTTTGGTTGGGGTGGTCGGTGATTTGTTGGTAGCTCGTGCCAGCTGCTAGCCGACCTGTGTCGTACACTGTTCGCCGCAATCACCTTTAGAGGTCATTAAGAGCGAATTTAACTCTGGCATCCATCACCCGGCCGCTACGTGTATCAGCACCGGCCGATTCCCACCGCAACCACGGCCGCAAATGAGGACAAATTGTCAGACACCTCCCATCAAAATGCAGCTTCCTCACTTAGCGCGGTCCTTTTCAAAATGGACGTCCACATCGTGAGCAGGAGGCGGCGGACGGGGCGTGAGCGTATTTTAAGGTGGGGGTTGGGGCGCGGGCTGGAGTGGGGGCGAGCGTGAGTGGATAGGGGTGAGGGTTGGAATGGATGGAGAAGCTAGGTGAGGTCGGTGTATGTGTCTGTCCTGACTTGTGGTTGTCCTTAGGCTGTTATTAGCTGCACATACTGAATGCTTGATTGGCTGTAGTTCCGCCAAAAAATGCCTCTAGTGGGCGCTGCTATTTGATTACCTACTCGGAGCTGCTGAGATCTGCTCAAAAACTGCTCGGACCTACTCGAAACTACTCGGAGTTGCTGAGAGTTGTTCCGAACTGCTAGGATCCTCTCGACATGCTCAGAGCTACTCGGAGCTGCTCGGAGCTTCTCAGATATGGTATGAGGTAGTATGAGCTGTTTGGGGATGTTCGGAGATATTTGGAGCTGCTCGGAGATATTTGGAGCTGCTCGGAACTGCTCGGAGCTGCTCAGAACTGCTCTAGGCTTCTCGGAGCAAAGGTCAGCGATCGTTATAGCACTGGCCCCATAGCGGATGGACATGCCGCGGCCGGGCCGATGCATTAAGAGGCACAAGCCTCCGAGCTGCCTGTGACAGCGGGGCTGCGGGGCACAGTGTGGGTAGCTCACCAGGTCCCGCTGTTAGCATTGAATAATGCGGCAGTTGTATTGTGCAGCCTCAGTTACAAGTTTGACTGATTGACCTTAGAGGCGGACCTTTCTTTCTTGTGGCGATAAATCCTCGGGGCTTAGCTTTTTGCAATGGTTAGAGGCCAGTCTTTATTGAAGTAATTGTTATGTTATTTTTAAATACACATCATTAAATGCAGGGTGATCCACACACGATAACATAGCAAAGCAGAATAAAGGACTCCGTATTGAATTACACAATTATGACAAGGACATCTAGTGTTTTTGAAATTAAAAATTGTCGAACAATTGCAACAAATTATGTAATTTGATATGTTTGCAGATTCTCAATAATAATTGCAACAGGTTATTATTATCTGTTGCTATGTCTGCCCATTATGCTAAGTCGACCTTGATTGTGGTATTTTAACCTAACAGAAACCAGGATTGAAGGATTTGATGAGCAATCTCCATTGACCAAATTTATTTTCAATTTCCTTGTGACATTTGCTTCATGACAGTACCTATAAGAAGATGCCCAGTCGACACCCAGCTATCTGCACTCAGAAGAAGCCGGTATACGGCGTTCACATTGCCCTCAGCTACTTTCATGCTCCCCGGACTCTACTAGCTTCACGTGGGAGGTGAGGCAAACAAATGACACCATCGTCCCTAGAGTGGTATTCGAACCCCTAGCCCCGCCATTCCGAGGCGTTCATCAGAACCATCAGTCCAGTTAGACTCCATGGTCGAACATGTCCACAACTACCGTTGGCTGTAAGATTTCTCATGTAAAGTGAGTGCCGCACTAGTAGGTACCCTATGTGGCTGACACTATATATTGAACCGTCATATTATACCGATACTGAAAGAACTATGTCACTCCCTTGTTCTATTGATGTCAAGCACCAGCCAACGTTATGAAAGCTGCCACTTCAGTAAATTCGTGGTGAGAGTTACCCAAGAATCGATCCCCATCATTTTCTGCATATGAAGCAGACAGAGTAACCACTAAGGTACTCCGTTCAGTCCACAACCTGAAGATTGATTGATTGGTGGTTGCTTTACGCCGTTTTGGCAGCAAAGGCCATATTCATGGCGAGAAATGTTTATTTTTGTTCAAACCATCAGTTTTACATGTAAAAGCATACAATCAATTTTGTGTGAATGGGGACTCTTGAATTTTGTAATCTCACATTCATCTAGTTTCTGGTCAAGCTAAATACAATTCTAAATGATAGTATTATTCACTGATGAAATTTGTCTAAAAACCTAAATGAGGTGCTACAAACCAGCTGCCCTCAAAAAGGCTAAAATGTTTTCTTGTTTTACTTTAGTAAAAAGGTCATGCATGCTGTTTGCGGTGTAAAATTGTTGGTGCAGGGCCATGAAATCGACACAGTTTAATAAAGTGTGTTTTAATGTCAGTGGGAACTGACATCCAATACATTCAAGGGGAGGGTCCCCGTTGAGCAGAAAAATGTGTGTTAGGCACGAGTGGCCAATATGGCATCTTGTTAAAACAACCTGGTTGTGTTGCCCTTCCAGGTGACTCTGCTGCAGTCCCTTCATGGAAGGGGTAATTCTATTGAGTTTCTTGTTTAGGTGTTCATCCCATTCGATCTACCATAGGTTCCAGATGTATTTTTGAATGGTAGGTTTCAGCTCAGAGTGGGGAATATGACAGTGTTCCAAAGGAGCAGTCAGGGCTCGAGTGGCAGCATGAAGAAGATATCAATAATGAATGGTAGCAGCTCCAAAAGAAGCACATCACAGGAATTCATATCTTATCTTAGCAACTATTAAACATATTACTCACATTTCAGATATATCCTATATTGGATATTCTACAGTTTAAGCAACTCCATTCTTTATAGTTAACACCCATAATTACATTCTAGAAACGCATGTCTGGTTGAGTGATTGCTGATTTATAACACCGTTTTGGGAGTGTTGTAGTGTAGAATCTAATGCTCGGATCTGTGGCTGTGTATGTAGGCTATGAGGAAAACAATGCAGACAAAGAGAAAGGAAGAGAATAAAGTGTAAGAGAGAGAGTCCAGCCCTCTGGTTTATTGTTTTATAGGGTTCTTGGTAGAGTATCATACCACCTCCTTCCACCAATGGGAATCGAGCATTCCTGGTCTCACCAATAGGAATCCAGCATTCCTGGTCTGTATGGATAGCAGTGGTCTGCCACCACCAGTAGCTCTATGGCACCTTGGCCACTGCCAACCTTGACCTTTTGAGTGTGATGACCCCTACCTCAGCAGAAGGACAAGGCCCTGAGTGCAATCACACCCAGACCTGGCAGCACCACTATGTCTATTTACTTCCCACTCAGGCACCACCAACCCATATATATACATATATATGCACCTGGCCAAGTACACCGATCAGTAATCCCCCCTTGCCGAATATCGGAATATGTTAGAGTAGGGTAATGGTAATAGTGTGCCTAAATTAGGATTCAAACTGACGTTTCTTCCCATTCCAGGACTCGCATGCTAATCATTTCAGCTATGTATTATCGTTCTATCCACTCCTCCCTGCCTATGGTATGCATGATACAACCACATGGGGAGGATCATGAGTTTGACGGAATCAAACCAAACAATAAATAAGTGGAGACTTTTTTAAGAAGTGGGGAAGGAACAGTAGTTTGAGGAAGACCAATTTACTGCAATTGACTTCGCATCTGATTCATCAACAAATGGTAAAATAAGAAAAATGCACGCTTCTTACTATAAAATATTTAGCTGTTGGGTTTACTAGAATTGGGCAAGGAGCAGAAGATTGAGGAAGATACATTTTCTGCAATTGACTTTACATTCTTATTATCAACAACTTTAGAAGGAAGATAAGACAAATATAGCAGGGAGATAGCTTACTGACATAGGGGGAAGGCAATGTAATATATATATATATATATATATATCTATATATCTATAATTGGCCTACATAAGTGAATAAGGGGAAGATATTGTACTTGAATAGAGTTGTATAATTTCCTTGGCTAGAGGAATAAACACCCCTCGCCTAAAAAGAAAAGAGTTCAGTAGTAAAGTGAATGAGGTGAGGTGGCCGTTACACATAGGATCTGAAGATGGCACCACTGTCAGCGCTGAGGTTGAGTAGATTGGAGCAGTAGATGACTATCCCAGGCTCCAGCACAGATGACAGAAGGGGGAGCTGAGGAGCAGGTGGGGGGGGGGGATTCCAGGGTATTATACTCGTATAATTCTTATGCATCATATATATCACATACATCATTAGTACAATTTTGGGCTTTAGTTAAGCGGAACACTGGCTGCCAACTTCTCCTGCATACTTCTTCACTGGAGGCAAAGCGGCGCCAACAGGTGGGGGTGACACACCCCAATAATCAAATAAAACCACACTGCGTCTCATTGTGCCCGATCCACATCCGCCCGGTGTGTGTACACACACTTAACGAGGCTCATGCACAACCCCTCCCTCCCCACTGCCTCCTCCCCCCTGTCCCCTTCCCCCTGTCCCCTTCCCCCTGCCTCCTCCCCCTGCCTACCTCCCCCTTGTCTCCCTCCATCTCCCTCCCCCTGACCCCATTGCCTCCCTCCCCACTCCCCCATGCCTCCCTCCCCCGGCTTCCCTCCCCCTGCTTCCCTCCCCTTGCTTCGCCACCCCTGCCTCCCTAACCCCCTGCCTGCCTCCCTCCCTTCCCCTGCCTCCCGCTTCCCTGCCTCCCACCCTCACACACAACGTGATATCAGTCAACAGTCGCCCTTTACAAAGAAAACCAGCTCGGTCCTCATATCCAACTCTTGTAATTAGGGGTAAATAATCATTACCAATAACTAGATAAATATATGTTTGGTATCTGTACAAACCTTATTTACTTATCTCTGGAATGCCATCATACAACTGAAATCATCAGTACCTATACCCAGATAAATGTTGTGATTTACTTATCCTTACATCTAATGCTGGAACATCAGAACTAGCCAGTGTTATGTAGTGTGCTGCGGCTTGGCGGCCGGGATCAGTGGGTCGACGCGAGGGACCAGTGTAGTAGAGCGCAGGGCTGAATAAACCGTTACCTGTAGCAACATAAAATTATACTATCTAAATTAACAACTAATCAAAATACCCAATATCTCTTCTGTATGTGGCCGATAACAGTGAAGCTCCCAATTAAATGCCAGAGCTGTGTCTGCCATGGAATTAGACCCAGTGAGGGGAGTTTGAGGCGGTGTGAATGTGGATTAGTGAGACTTTGATGGTTTGCAGGAAGCAGGTTAAGTGGCGACTGGTGGAGGGGCTGGCGCTGGCTGCGCCTGTTAGTCCGCTCTCACAATGAGATGCTCTCACACGCGCTGCTCTCCGGCGGTGCTGAAAGCTGCTTGAGTGCCACTGTCACTGTCAGAGTCACTGTCACGCTGATCAGTAACGCTGGTAGGCAGGCGCCGCCACTAACACCACACTCAGCCGCCTGCCACCAGTGGCACGCCTACTCTTAGGCATGCTCTGTCTGTCTGCTTGTCTGTCTGTTTGTCTGTATTCTTGTCTGTCTGTATGGCTGGCTGTTTTCCTGCCTGTCTGTCTGCCTGTCTGTCTGCCTGTCTGTCTGCCTGTATGTCTGTCTGTCTGTCTGCCTGTCTGTCTGCCTGTCTGTCTGTGTATCTGTCTTCCTCATTGGTGGCGTACCTGGTTATAGCTCCGTTTGCCCATCGGTGTGGCTGTTTCTAGACCTACTGCCTCGCTGTCAGACTATTTTCTTTGTATGCCTCGTCTGTGTGTATACCTACTTAGATGGGTGTCTGCCGGATCGGTCTTTTTCAGGCGTTTGTCTGCCAGCCAGTTTACCTATCCACCCTCAAGTTTATCTGAATAAACTCCCTCTCTGCCTTCAACCTGTTTGCGTATGTGACTATAAATCTGCTTACCTACTTAGTTACCTACCTACTTACCTACCTACTTGCTTCCTGCTGGCATGTTCGTCTGCTAAGTTATATGGGTGAGTGTCTGCTTGTCTGGCTGTCTGCCTGCCTGTCTGCCTGTCTGGCTGTCTGCCTGCCTGTCTGCCTGTCTACATGTGCATGCATGCCTGTCTACCTGTCCGCCCGTCTGTCTGTCTGCCTACATGCCTTCGGGCCCGCATCCCTGTGTAGCCCTGTCCACCATCCTGTGTTTGTACTGGTTAGATGATACTTTTATGACTTCCCATATAAACTCTCGACCATTTCCCTTGGCATTCTGTGAGATTTTGCTCACAAACTCTGCCAAACGTCCTGCAATATTCTACTTGAATATACCTTAGCATACGCAACTATGACTGTATGTTACTCTATCTAGACCCCGTGTGTGGCCCGTCATCCGGCCGTTCATTTAGTTATCAAGCCGAGTCCAAATTCGTTGTCATCATTGGTGCACTTCATTGGTAGACTTCATTGGTGCACTTCATTGGTACACTTCATTTGGGCACTTCATCGGGGCACTTCATTGGGGCACTTTATTGATGTACTTCATTGGGGCACTTCATTGGGCCACTGCATTGGGGCACTGCATTGCGGGACTTCATTGGTGCACTTCATTGATGCACTTCATTGGTGCACTTCATTGGTGCACTTCATTGGGCACTACATTGGTGCACTTCATTGGTGCACTTCATTGATGCACTTCATTGGTTCACTTCATTGGTGTATTCCATTGGTGCACATCATTGGTGCACTTCATTGGGCACTTCATTGGTGCATTTCATTGGTGCACTTCATTGGTGAACTTCATTGGTGCACTTCATTGGGGCACTTCATTGGTGAACTTCATTGGTGCTTGTCGTTTACCACAATCCTCATCATGTTACACTTTATTCTCAGTAATGAAATATGTGTCGATATCCCTTATTATTTAGCTCCTTTGATATCTGTACTCAGACGCGTGTGCCCGGTTACGACGTAGGCATACACCTCGAAACCCAGGACACATTTCCCTATGCGCTACCTCCAATTGCTCACAACTGTGGCCTGTGAACTGCCACAGTCGGCCTGCTTAATGGAGAGTGGAAGGTCTGGGAGAGGGAGTGCAGCGTCAATATGCCGAGGCCCCCCAGCTGTGTGATAGGAATACACGAGACTGTGTCAATACCCGAGTACCGGGGGAGCGACCTTCCAATTTGGTGGGTCACCTTGTACTCATAGCAATTGTCGACGGACCCCCGGGGCCGGAGGTGTGGCCGGAGTTAGGGCGGGAGGGGCGGTGGGAGGCGCGGTGGGAGGCGCGGTGGGAGGGGCGGTGAAGAGGTGAGGTGGGAGATGCGGCGGTGGGTGAGACGGTTAGTTGCGGCGGGAGGTGAGGCGGGAGGTGTGGTGCGAGGTGAGATGGGAGGAGTGGCGGTAGGTGGAGGGAAGTGAAGCCGGAGGGGCGGCGAGAAGTGAGGTGGGAGGAGTGGCGGGAGGTGAGGTGGGATGAGTGACGGGGGTGTGAGGGAGGAGGTGCGACGGGAGGTGAGGTGGGATGTGCGGCGGGGGTGTGAGGGAGGAGGTGCGGCGGGAGGAGGGGCGGCAGGTGAGGTGGGAGGTCTGGCGGGAGGTGAGGTGGGATGTGCGGCGGGAGGTGAGGTGGGATGTGCGGCGGGGGTGTGAGGGAGGAGGTGCGGCGGGAGGAGGGGCGGGAGGTGAGGTGGGAGGTCTGGCGGGAGGTGAGGTGGGATGTGCGGCGGGAGGTGAGGTGGGATGTGCGGCGGGGGTGTGAGGGAGGAGGTGCGGCGGGAGGAGGGGCGGGAGGTGAGGTGGGAGGGTCTGGCGGGAGGTGAGGTGGGATGTGCGGCGGGAGGTGAGGTGGGATGTGCGGCGGGGGTGTGAGGGAGGAGGTGCGGCGGGAGGAGGGGCGGGAGGTGAGGTGGGAGGTCTGGCGGGAGGTGAGGTGGGATGTGCGGCGGGGGTGTGAGGCGGAAAGTGCGGCGGGAGGTGTGGCGCAATGTGAGGTCGGAGGTGCGGCGGGAGGTGAAGTGGGAGGTGAGGTGGGAGGTGAGGCGGAAGGTGAGGCGGAAGGTGAGGCGGAAGGTGAGGCGGAAGGTGAGGCGGAAGGTGAGGGCCCGCCGCACTTGTATGGCGGCTTGCCGTTAGGGCAGGTTGGCAATCGGACCGCTGGTGGTGGTTTGTATACGATATTATGGCGTATATAGTTGAAGATTTGTGGAAAATATGAGAGTGTTTGCTTCAGTGGTGGCAAGTTTAGTTTGGGGAAGTATCATGTGTTTCTGTTGACATTTAATTTAATGTCATTTCATAGACGTGTGGGCGAGACCTGCACGAATTTAAATATTGGCCTTCATTTCCCGCTAGGAATGTGGCTTTTCTTTCCACGTTAAACAAATCAGTCAGTCATATTCACTCACACTCACTCACCCTAACTGAGACTCACTCGGATTCACTCAGATTCACTCAGGTTCACTCAGGCTCAGTCGAATTCATTCACACTCACTCACTCTTACCCACACTCACTCAGACTCACTCACACTCACACTCACTCACACTCACTTACATTCAGACTCACTCAGACTCACCCAGACTCACTCATACTCACTCAGACTCTCACACTCATTCGGACTCACTCAGACTCACTCAGCCGCACTCAGACTCACTCAGCGTCACTCACACTCACTCACTCACTCACAGTCATTCAGACTCACTCAAACTCACTCAAACTCACCCAGACTCCCTCAGACTCCCTCAGACTCACTCAGACTCACTCAGACTCACTCAGACTATTCATACTAACTCAGACTAACTCAGACTAACCAGACTAACTAAGCCTCACTCAGACTCACTCACACTCACTCAGACTAACTCAGACTAAATCAGACTCACTCACACTCATTCACACTCACTCAGACTAACTCAGACTCACTCAGACTCACTCAGACTAACTCAGACTAACTAAGCCTCACTCAGACTCACTCACACTCACTCCGCCTAACTCAGACTCACTCACCCTCACTCAGACTAACTCAGACTAACTAAGCCTCACTCAGACTCACTCAGACTCACTCAGCCTAACTCATACTAACTTTGACTCACTCAGACGCACTCAGACTCACTCAGACTAACTCAGACTCACTCAGACTATCAGACTCATACACTCACACACCAGTCTTTACTAAATAAGTTACGTTATACCCTTCCTATATTATTCCTTCTCTGAATATCCTTGGACGAATCATCGGGCGCGGTGTCCTAATCTCGTAGAACGTGGGCATCGTCACGCGGAAGGTCGGGAGTTCGCTTCCCAGTCGAGTCCAGCTCAATAATGTTCATGGTGCTGCCGGACTGATTTCCAAGTAGAGCAGCACAATAAAGTTGCAATAATTGTGCACTGCCACAAGTCGAGATGACCTTAGAAGTTGCCAGGACGTAAAACACCAAGAACCAACTAACCCTGTACTGACATCTTCAAACTCTCAAACCCTACTCCCTATGCAATCCGCAGACCTCTGAGCAGGATACGAAGTCCAGAAAAGTCCTGGATGGGTGGGTGCGGGTGTGGGGGGGGGGGGCATGAGGCGGGGCTGGCGGCGGGGGAGGAGAGGAGGTGGGTCTGGCCGGAAGTGCGGGCAGGCCCCATCCGGGACTCTTAAATACGCCCTCTCTCGGTGTGACCCGATCGCGATCAATCAGCCGGCCTGACACAGATGAGTTCCCCCGGCTTGGGGTCTGTGTCATACCGACCACCCGCAAAGAGATCCCTCCAATAACACGCCGGAAGCAGTGCAATACGCCGTGTATAAGTATATATAGAATATATATTCATATATATATATGTATATAACTGGCTGCATGCTAAATATACCCACAAATAAGCGGAAGTTTGAATTATTCGTATACAAAAACACACCAAAAACACGATATGTGTAGTATACTTCACATAGCTTCCCCGGGCGCTGGGGGGATGCTGGCGGTCGATAGAGGGTTGGTAGCACTGCTGGTAGATCCAAAAACAATTGTTGGCGGCGGCCGCTTCCCCCATCCCCCACCCCCGTACACCCTCGTGCAGGGCGCCCATCCATCTGGGGATGCCCCCCGTCGGCCCAATGTCTATCTGCGGGCCCCAACCTGCCCCCTGCCCACATGGGACGCAGGCTATAACCCATACATCATAGGCGGCCACCCTCCTACTGGACATGAAGCCCAACCCTGTCCCTATTGCCATGTGGAAATGCCTTGTTGAGCATTATCAGCCCCCTTCCACACTATCGGGAAACACTGCAGAGGTCGGCAGCACTCGGCACCTCAGGATTAAGCTGGCATCCTTTTGAAACAGTACACCGGCGTGCCGGGCCCCGGGGATTCACTTCTTCTCTACTACTGCCGCCTTCCACGGCTGTCAATGTCGCTACACCCCCCCTACCCCTCACCCCCCCCCCCCCGCCATACCCCCACCAATGCCCACACTCGGCCGGTGGCGTGGGGACATGTACTGACTACAGGCTGCAGGAGCCTAACTCTACTGTCTGCCTGGCCGGGTTATCTCCCCCCCCCCCGCTTACTCACCTCGCCCCCAACCCCCATCGCTTTCCTCATCCCCCCCCCCACCCACCCCCACCACCCCACCCACCCGTACCGCCCCCATGTCAGTCAGGATGTGACGTATTATTTCCCCGTAATCTAGGTCCCGGTTGACGGATTTAACTCTCCCTTTTCCCCATGCGCATGCGCGGATCACCGCAAGGCGCTGTCGGTGACGCTGACGCCACCTGGTGGGCGTTGCGCTGTCAGTGCCTTAAACTTAAAGTAACCCATCCAGCAGTCCTCATCTACCTCCACCCGCCTACACATTTTGTATGGACAGGTTTTGTTGTGTAGGGTCTATCATTGGGTTGTTTTCAATGAGAGGCCTGGTCAGGTACTTGAAGAGGAATGGACAGTAATCTCTGCCGGAAGTAGCATCAGACTGGGTCCAGGTCCCACTCTAACTGTGCTAGGTAAGTGATCTTCTAGACCGCACAGGCGTATCCCTGATGGTGATCTGACATGACCAAATACCACTGTACACATCTACAAGTATCATACCACTCACCCCCTTCCCCCTTCACCCTTCCCTCTTCCCTCTTCCCCGTCAGGCTTCATCCATCGTCCTACCCTTTTCCCCTTCACCATTCTCCCTCCTCTTCATTCCCCCTTTATTCCTTTTCCCTTCTCTCTTCAGCATTTTCTCTTGTGTGTTCCTTCTTCGATCTTCTGTCTGCTCTCTACTTACTTCTCGCTTCTCTCTACTCTCTAATCTCTACTCTCTACTCTGTTCTCTTGTCTCTCTACTCGCTTATGTCTGCTCTCTTATCTCTTCTCTCTTTATTCCCTCTTCTCTCTTCTCTTCTCTCTTCTCTCTTCTCACTTCTCTCTACTCTCTACTGTCTTCTCTGTTCTCTACTCTCTACTCTCTTCGCTCTTCTCTCTTCTCTCCTCTCACTTCTCACTTCTGACATATCTACTCTCTTCTCTCTTCTCCCTCCTCTCTTCTCTCCTTACCTCCCCTGCCCCTTCCCCTTTATACCTCTTCCCCTCCCTGTTCTCTTTCCCCTCCCTCTCTTCCGTCCTATCCATCTTCCCCTTCCCCTTCCTATCCTTCTTCCTCTTCCCATTCCATATCCACTTCCCTTCTCCTTCCTATATTCCTTCCGCATCTCATCTTCCCCTTCCCCGTCCCTTCTCATGTCCCTTCCCCATCCACCACCCCTCCTTGCCCACTCCCTTTTCCACCCGTCTTCCATCCCCGTTCACATACTCCCCCCCCCCCACCTTCCACCATCCTTCCGCCCATCACCTCGCCCTACCCCTGCTCGCCTTCGCCTTCTCTGCCGCCCTTCCCCGCCCCCCCCCCCCCCCGGCCCCCGGTCCCCCTACCCATCAGTCCATAATGCCAAAAGAAACCTACCTGGGAGTTAGAACATCTAAAAACGTCCACTACTGCATCGCACAGTGAACTCACTGAGACCGTTGCCATTGATTGATCGCTGCACTCATGCCTCTCTTCCTCTGAATGAAACCTGTCCTGCTATGACCTTATATGTTGCTAGGACGGGTAACAACAACATCATCTGATTGATACTGCCGAGAAATCTTACTGAAGTCTTTTCACCCAACTATCTCAAGACAAACATGACAGATTCGGCGGGTGGCTTCAGAGTGAGACTTATATGGGCAACATCAGTATGGGGCTGAGGATAAGTTCTTTTTACCTCACATAAGCAGAGTGTGATGATCTGCGCGTTTAGAAGAGAAGGCCAAAAGTGGAAGGAGTTGGTTGGTGAGGTGATGAGTTGGTAATTGAAGGTAATATGCTCCTGAAGGAAGTGTTTGTGTAAATGAGTGTAAAGTATACAAGTATATATATAGTGATTGATAAGGCTGAGAGGGGCATCACCTTCGGTGTGTAAGTTGTATATGTCACCGGGCATAAGCTGCATGCATACTTTCATAATGCAGGCTTTACGTCCTAGCAACACCTACGGTCATATCATGATGGACACCGACTTCTGACAGTGCACACTCATAGCGACAGTTCACACTCATGCACGACGGGAAGACCAGGCCAATGATACTACTACCCAATATCCCACACCGTCACAGTATCCTGTTATTGCGCAAACCAATACTTGTCCCATTCTATTAATGTTGAGCGTCAGGCTAGGTAGCGACAAGTATCAACTTTAAAAGTCATTGGTTTGACTCGTCTGGGATTCTACCTCCCGACTTTCCACATGGGGATCCTGCGATCTACCGATTCGGCTACCGCGTCCGGTAACTGAAGCCAGGAAGGTGGAGAGGAGGGGGGAAGGGGGGAGGGAGGGGGGAGGGACGAGGAGGGTTGGAGAGAGGTAGATGGTGGAAGTGGGGCTGAGTGAGGGGGATTTGGATGGTGAAAGGGACGTGCAGGGTGGAGGGGAAAGATGAGGAAGGGGGAAGCCAATAGGGGAGCAGAAGGGAGAAGGAGCAGAAGGGAGAAGGAGGAAAAAGAGGGATTAGGGTGGAAGCGGACGGAGGGGAGGGGAAGGAGGGAGGGGAAGGAGGGGAGGGGAAGGAGGGAGGGGAAGGAGGGGAGGGGAAGGAGGCAAGGGAGGGGGAAGGAGGAGGGGAATGGGGGAGGGGAAGGAGGGGAAGGAGGGAGGGGAAGGAGGGGAGGGGGAAGGAGGAGGGGAATGGGGGGAAGGGAAGGAGGGAGGGGAAGGAGGGAGGGGAAGGAGGGGAGGGGGAAGGAGGAGGGGAATGGGGGGAGGGGAAGGAGGGAGGGGAAGGAGGAATGGAAGGGGAAGGAGGAATGGAAGGGGAAGGTGTGTGGAGGAGGGTTGGGGAGAGGAGAAGGATCGGAGCGGGAAGAAGGAGTGGTGCAGGTGGAGGTGGAAGGAGGGAGGTGGGGATGTGGGCCTTAGGAGGGAGGTGGATGACGGCCGAAGAAGGTGGGAGGTGGGGGGATGAAGCCAGATGAAGGAGGGAGGTGGATGGGAAGGAGGAATGGGGGAGCGGGAGGAAGGGGGAAGGGTTTAGGTGGACGAAGAAAGGAGGTGGGAGGTGGAGGCGGGGAGAAGGAGGGATGTTGAGGTTGAGGAGGTGGAAGACGGAGGAGTGATGGATGTAGGAGGATGGGAACAGAAGGGAGGTGGAGAACAGGGGGTAGGGAGATATAGCCGTTTGACAATCAGTAGCCCCGGCCTATCCCCGGCGCGAGGTGCCTGGCTAAGCCGACAACACTTGTAGAAGATCTCTCGGGCTGGCTTGTTTGTTTTTTCTAAGAGGATTTTCTTGTCATGACGGAACATAGGGGAACGAGGAAAAAAAAGAATAATCAGCAGTACAAAATTAAAAAGTGAAACCTGTAGGTATGGAGCGGGACTGCGTGGTCGTCGGAAGGAAGGGTGGGTATTTAATGCGGAACGAAATGAAATGGGATTAGAGTGTGAGGGAGGCGAGCGGAATTGTGAGGCATGTGCCATTCATTTGTCACTGGTACAACTGCAAGCCAGACAGGGCGCATTTAGTTGTCAAACCTGTGTAGGTTTTTAACCCGTGGGTAGGGTCTAAAGGGCTCTCCTCACTGATAGATGGGGTTTATATGTATGTGCATGTATGTGTCTATATGTGCCCCTTCGATGCATTTATTCATATGCCTAATTTAGGTAGTTCTGTTTACATAACTATTTGCATTATGTTTATATACGTCTATATTGTTATATGTATGCATACATATATTAATGTTCATTTGGTTGGTTGTTGGAGTTTTACGTCCTGGCAACATCGAAGGTCATATAAGGACGGGTACCGACTTGTAACAGTGGGCATTCATAGCAACGTTATAGTGATGCCTCAATGAGAAATCAGGTTCATTATCCTGGCACTAAGCCAACCTGTGCTTGTCCTATCCTAATAATGCCAAGAGCCTTGCTACGAAGCGATAAGTATAATTTGTTAAGTCATCAGTTTGACGTGACTAGGGTTTGAACTCCTGGGTTCGAATCCCATTATCTATCAAATGGGAGACGGACAATCAACTCATTTGGTGGCGATCGGGTTTTATCTATTCATATATATGTATCCATATTAACTATACATGAATATATGTACATATAACCACACATGTTTAGATATAAATACTCATATATATAGCTACGCACTTAATGGAAAAGTGTAGTAAGTTGCACTCCTCTCCCCAGGTGAAATCCCACATAGTTAGGTACAGGTGGGTTGTTCGATGAGAGCGGGAGGCCTATATAGCCTAATGGTTTGAACAGTCGCTTAGAATGGCAGAAATGTGGGTTCATGTCCCGGTCTGTGTAACATGGTCCTGTTTGTTTCCTACTCACTCTTTACACACACATATATATAGTTTTGAAAGTGAGCATAGTGGACAGTTTTGCTAAGAGTATAGACGAGGCGGGGCAGGGGGCAGAATGCCCGCTCCGCAGTCAATAACATAGAAGTTAAGGTGGTTAGAAGGAAACATTAAGGAGCTGCAGTTATTTATATCCACATAATAAATTATATAGTCCATCATTTCTTAGCCATTACTACCTGCGCCTAAAGGTTATCAACAATTTTAAAGGCTGTACTCCATATGAAAACAAAAACAGAAAATCCCGACATTTCGAGAAGACATGTGTTGCTCTGAAAAGCAGCTAAGATCAAACAGTTAGAGAAAGGCCACAGTTACAAACTGCATAGTCCGATGAAAGCCTAACATCTTCAACACCAAACCAATAATCTAGATCTGATTCTGCATGTGTAGCTTAATTACTATTCCTCTTATTAATTACTAGTTGCTGAATGAAAGAGAATACTGAGTCAATGTAATAAACACATTACTGCAGTCTACTGAATGAAAGGAAATACTGAGTCAATGTAATACACACATTACTGCAGTCTGCTGAATGAAAGGACATAATGAGTCAATGTAATAAACACAATACTGCAGTCTGCTGAATGAAATGAAATACTGAGTCAATGTAATAAACCCATTACTGCAGTCTGTTGAATGAAAGGAAATACTGAGTCAATGTAATAAACACATTACTGCAGTCTGGTGAATGAAAGGAAAAACTGAGTCAATGTAATATACACATTACTGCAGTCTGGTGAATGAAAGGAAAACGAGCATGAATAAACCATACGCAGTGCTAATGAAGGACACTGAGTCAATGTAATAAACCCATTACTGCAGTCTGCTGAATGAAAGGACATACTGAGTCAATGTAATAAACCCATTACTGCAGTCTGCTGAATGAAAGGACATACTGAGTCAATGTAATAAACACATTACTGCAGTCTGCTGAATGAAAGGACATACTGAGTCAATGTAATAAACACATTACTGCAGTCTGCTGAATGAAAGGGAATACTGGGTCAATGTAATTAACACATTACTGCAGTCTGCTTAATGAAAGAAAATACTGAGTCAATTTAATGAACATCCTACTGCATAGTCTTTGTGATCAGTGTTTTGATATGCTTGCCAAAAATTAACTTTGCATGCTTGCACTTGAAATAACTCCAACGGAAGTTGTTATTTAAAATAAGTTAATGTCAACCGAGGTAAATTATAAGATCATCCTAATATAGTTAGCTCAAAACTTGACAACAATTAAAAAAAACGACAGACTAGGCAACTATTACTCGGATATCAAAGTGACTTAAAGTTGCATAGTCTGATGATTTTGAGTGTCTGTCATTTTCTGAGATAAATATATTAGGTTGATTGTTATAATCTGCTTTACTCAAGTTTGAAGTAACTTTTATTTTAAATAGCTAACTTTTGAAATATTTGGAGTGTAACCATGCAAAATAAATGTTGTCAGGCACGCCGACGCTCTGACACCATACATTTCTGCACTAACAGATTATATTAAATTGCTTCAGTCTTGCCTTCTATGTGGGGACAACATTTTGGTAGCAGGAGTATCTTAGTTACATTTGTAGAATAAGATCTAGTAAATTGTTTTGGTTTTGGAAATTTCATGTTTTCATCGCACTATGCAGTTTTAATGATGAAATAGGAATACACAGCAGTGTGTCATTTGTATTCTCAGCGCTTAAACCAACTTGCAGTATAATGAGAGGCATGTATTATTAGCCAGTAGCATCAGAGTCCTAGTTTTTAGTTCATTTAGTAATTATAACATATGCCTGGACCATATGTTACGGATGGAATCTCTCCGTATTCTTTGTGCTGTAGCATCATTACATATTTAGTAAATAGTAGTCTTCAATGAGTATCAGGCAAGGATCCACGTTAGCAGACAGGGCGTGGATAGGGTGATTGCTCCAGGACACATGGGTAGTGGCACACAGGTCATGGATCGGGTGATTGGTCCAGGACACATAACTAGTGGCAGACACAGCATGGATTGGGTGATTGCTCCAGGACACATAGCTAATGGCAGACAGGGCATGGATAGAGTGATTGCTCCAGGACACATAGGTAGTGGCAGACAGGGCATAGATCAGGTGATTGCTCCAGGAGACATAGGTAGTGGCAGACAGCTCCACTGGCAGACGTAGCTCCAGAATGGCAAGAAGTGTTGATTGTGTCCAAACCTGCTGTAAGTGCAATACTTCCCATTGTCCTTACCGCCATGAAACATGCGTCATCAGGTTGAGAGCGTTTTCTGAATTAGACAATCTTTCCAATTTGCCAGTTCCAACCTTCCTATGAAAGTAAATCCCACCGCCATCAACCTGATCTACAACAATACTCTAACATCCCCAAAATTGCGCCTTCATTCACGGCAGGGCAGTATTCACTTACATCACTTCATGTCCACGTTAAACTCATTGCTAGTTTCAATTCGTCCCAATTTGTCGTTAGGTTTTTTCTTCTTTTTCTTCTTCTTCTTCTTCTTCTTCTTCTTTCAGTCAACAATTAATAACAAAGCAATTAGCCTAGCCGGTGTTGACAACTCTAACAAGTGTTTCCCCATCGGAAACCGCCATGCCTGGGCGCTGTCAACTGGAACAGGTGACGCCCAATTAGGGGGTGCTTAAATGTGGCCAGCCTATGAAGCGTCCCCATTGTAAGTGCTTATTTAGGAAGCCACCGCGGCCGTCTGCAGCTACCTTCAATATTAAGGGTGGCTGCGTCGGTTGGGGGGATTTGGGGCCGGTTTTCTATACTGCTCACCGATCAAACTCCGCACGTCCTTCCGTTGGTTGTGGGTTGCAGGTTAACGTCCTGCCAACATCTAAGGTCATAGCAGGATGGGTATCGACTTGTGACAGTGTGCACTATCGGATATTTGATAGTTCTCCCTCATTGGTAAATCAGGCCGATAGGACCATGACCTGCTATCCCACTCATTCAAATTATCCTTTCACTGACCTGACTAGTCCTTGCTATATCCTAATAATGCAGAGCACCAAGTTAGGAAGGGAAAAGTATCAATTTTGTAAGTGAGTGGTTTCATTCGACCAGCATTCTGCATGTGGGAAAGTGCATATAAAAGAGCCCCCCTGGTGCTTATCGGAAAGAGTAGCTATGTGGAGGCAGTGGGTCTCCTCCAAAGAAATATGTTAGAATGGCCATATGCTTGATGTCCAATAGCCGATGATAAAAATCAACGCGCACTAGAGGCGTCGTTAAATAGAACAAGCTTTACTTGATTCGAGCGTGAATTGAACTCCCCATCTCCCGCACGGGAGGCCTGCGCTCTACCGATTCTGCCACTGCACCAGATCCCACGTCCTTCGTATGATTAAATCAGCAGTTTTTGAGAGGTGGCTTTTTTGGCGTGAGTTGAATGTGAGCCAATTAGTTACACGCAATGGACATAGCCGCCTGGCGGATTAAAACAACGCGGAATCTCGTCGGATTCCAGTGTGGAGATTACAGAGGAATGCAATAATGTTTCATGTTGACTTTGCATTTTTGAGATTATTGCTGAAAGTGATCAGGACCTGTCTTTTTTATTTATTTATTTTTCAAGGAACGACAACAAAACGTGAGTTCAGGTTGTATGTGGACTTGGGGATTCAGCAGCAGAGGCAGGTATTATCCAGATTTTGTTTCTTTGTTTGTTGTTTTATGTGCTAGCAACATCTAAGGTCATATCAGGATGGGAACCGACTTGTGACAGTGCGCACTCATGGCAACTTTATAGTGCTGCCCCGCTGGGAGTCCAAGCCACCAACTCCATGACCTGATATTCCACTCAGTCACATTATCCTGACACTGAGCCAACCATTCCTTTCCCTATCATAATAATGGCGAGTGCCTGGCTAGGAAGCAAAACAGTCTCAATTTTTAAGTCATTAGTTTGATTCGACCAGGGTTCAAACCAATGATCCCATGGTCTAGCAACACGGGAGACAGACGCTCTAACTCATTCGGCCATTCCGTCCGGTCGGATTATCCAGATGTAACACAGGGGAATGTCAGTGGTAACCATGGCAACATGGTGACCAATTGGTACCGTTTTACAGCATTGAATTTAAGCATCATATATGTGTATTCTGTACGTCGTTTATCTCATGAAAATGTAGTTCGATAGGCACCTATAGTCCCAAGGAGTAGTGTGCACACTAAAGTAGATATGGGCACAATCTTGATATTAATGGTACATATCCCGTTGAAACCGATCAAATTTTCAAAACCGATACATTCATCTAGATTATATTCTACATATCTACTTTAGATCCTGGTACACTTATTAAACATGTTGTCACCACATAGACTGGAAAACTGAAGCAATCTAATAGAATCTTTTACTCCGGTGGCCTATTGTGTCTGAGTTTAGGCAAGCATGCCACCATTAATTGTGAATATTTTCATTTCAACTATCTCAAAGGTTAGCCATTTAAAATGAAGGTGACTTCAAAGTATTTAGTAAGGTGCTTCATAGGAATCATTTACCTCAGAAAATGACAGAACTCAAAACCATCGGACTATGCACCTTTAAGTATGCCCTTATTATATACTGATTACTGCGACTATTCTTTCAAGGAGGAGGACCATTTGTAAATGTCTCCATCCTAGAGCATTGCGCTTATAATACTATAGCCACTCATTTCGGAAAGCTGCTATTCTATCAACTTTAATTAAATCAGTCATGTAATTCTCATTAATTCTAAATGGATACAAAGTAAAAGAACATCACCAGTGTATCTAGCGTCCTGTGCATGCTATCTTTCTAGAAGATATGTCCGATGCAATTAGAAAGTAATAAATCTATAGAGTACAGTGTGTCTCCCGGCTTCTATTCTAAATTCATAACTGTTAAATGAGACAAAACACATTGCCACTTGGGTATCTAGGCTGTGGTTAAGATTGTTTAAAAGTTGACTTGATTAGCTTTCTAAATAGTACTTCCCTATTCCAAAACACTGCAGGTAATCTCCTGGCTAATTAACGAGGGGAAAAGTTTAGATAGTGTCAGGGATTGTCTACAATTGTCAACAATTCCCTATTCACGCATACCAAACAAAGTGGTGTGAGAAAAGTTCACTATGGTACTTAATCATATATTTTAATTTCGTTAATGAAAGTGACAGTTATATAAATGTTCACATTGAGTCATGTCAATATCAATTTCACCTTCATCTGTCTGGATGAGTGAACGCGGTGGCCGAATCGGAAACCGTTGGTTAGCTTATTGTGCGGAAGGTCATGGGTTCGAAATCCAGCCGAGTTAAACCAATGCCTTACAGTAATGATACCTGGAGCTCGGGACGGCTAGGACAGGGCAAGGGTTGGTTTGTTCAGTACAGTATAACCCCGTTAAACAAAACTTGAAGGGACCCTAGACATTTATTTGGATTAACCGATCATTGGTTTAACCAAGCTTTGGCTTCGACTTTGACTTGGCTTTTCCAAAAATATATGTGTATTATGAATGCAATATACAATGTATGTGGACACTTTGGTTATTGTTTGTTATGTATACACAGTCTAACCCAGTTAAACCAAGCACAGTTAAACCAAACGATCGGTTAATCCAAACTTGTTCCGGCTGCCTGGCAAAATACTACCATTTATCATATACAAAATCTCAGAAACCTCATGAAAGTTTGGTTTAAACAAACCGGAAGTGGCCTGGGGCCCAACAATTGTGTTTGTATTAACCGATAGTTTGGATTAAGCACTTTGGTTTAACCAACTTTTGTATATGATAAATGGTAGTATTTTGCCGGGCCGGCGAAAAAAGCTCGGATTGACCAATCGTTTTGTTTAACCGAGCTTTGTTAAACGGGGTTGTACTGTATAACCATAATGTGACTGAGTGGAATATGGGGGGGGGCATGATGACAGAGGACTGGTATCCCAGTGTGACAGCACTATCAAGTCGCTATGAGGGGCTACAAGTCGGTACCCATTGCCAGGGTGTAAAGCCACTCAATAGAACAAAAACAAACCCCAAGCCTGCATCAGCCAGCTCAAATCTTACAGCTAGTGTAGAAGTCTGCACTTACCGCTCAGGTAAGGAGCCACATAGTTGGGTGTGTGTGGGTAAGGGGATGACATCAGGGAGCCTAGGTGATGAAATGGTTAGCACACTGGCCCGGAATGCAAGAGATGTGGGCTCGATTCTCGCTCTAGGTGCAATATTTCCCATTTTCACAACCCCAATGACACTTGACCTATGACCAGGATACTGTACTCCCCTGTGTATGTGAGTCAGCCTCATGAAATGGGCCAATTGGTGGTTTATTTAAGATGTTGGCATCATAATTCTTAAAGTGTAGTGCATTTCTTTGTTTTATATTAAATTATCCTAGAAACAAATAAGGTTGTTGTATTTTCTCTACCTTTACATTCAGGATAAATATAAGAACTTTCCAATACCTCTGTCAATGCTAAATTATAATTATACTGTTCGATGCCGCCATCCAATGCTCGACGCAGACAAATTTCACCAATTGGCCTCTTTTCGTGATCCTGACTCATGTACTTATGTAAGGTCACTCATTGCCTGTATGTATGTAAGTGTAAGCAGTAAAAGATTTACAATTCCAAGGGGACAAGTGTAGTAGTCTGCACTGACCTCTCAGGCAAGGAGGTGGATAGACAGGTAGGGGTGAGTAGGGTGGAGACATCATGGTGACTAGGTGGTGTAATGCTCAGCACACTGGCCGGGAATGCAATATATGTGGGTTTCGATTCCATCTCTAGGCGCAATATTTCACATTTTCACAACCCAAAGCACACTGCATTAACTACCGCGGCTAGCCAGCGAATCACCCAACCAGACAACCAACCAGCCAACCAACAAACCAGCCAACCAACCAGCCAACCAACCAACCAGCCAACCAACCAACCAACCAGCCAACCAACCAACCAGCCAACCAACCAACCAGCACCAAGTATTGGGTAGCCATCTTCGGCAGACAACTGGGTATCGTCGATAGCCTCTTGGCATATTTACGACGAATAAACACACTCAAAAATCATTAGGTTGTAATAACACTGGGCGCCTAGTACGATATGTGCACGTGGAGGGCCTGGTTATATGGCCTTAATAGCTTGTAGGTGGGCGGCGGGGTGGGTGCCGGGCGACAGGCTGGCGGATGGTCACGGCGTGCTGGTCCAGCACTGACCCCTGTCCACACACCGGACGGTCCCACCTGATAACCCAGGAGGCCGGATGGGGGCGCCACTCGGCCCCATAGGCGGTTTGATCACGTGTCTAGCTCTTAGCTAACATATCAATGGACTGATAAACCGGGAAGCCGGCAGGGGGCGCCATTCGGCTCCATAGGTGGTTTGATCGCGTGTGTAGCTCTTAGCTGACATATTAATGGACTGATAACCCGGGAGGGGGCACCACTTGGCCATATAGGCAGTTTGATCCTGTGTCTAGCTCTTACCTAATATATCAATGGATAGATAACCCGGGAGGCCTGCAGCAGGCACACCTTGGCCCAATAGGCATTTTGATCATGTGTGTAGCTCTTACCTAACATATCAATGGACTGATAACCCTGGAGGCCGGGAGGGGGGACCACTCGGCCCTATAGGCGGTTTGATCATGTGTGTAGCTCTTACCTAATATATATATGGACGGATAACCCGGGATGCCAGCAGGGGGCGCCACTCGGCCCTATAGGCGGTTTGATCACGTGTCTAGCTCTTACCTAATATATCAATACACGGATAAACCGGGAGGCCGGCAGTGGCACCACTCGGCCCTATAGGTAAGAGCTAGACACGTCATCAAACCACCTCTAGGGCCGAGTGGCATCCCTGCCAGACTCCCGTCCATTGATATATTAGGTAAGAGCTGGACAGGTGATCAAACTGCCTGTAGGGCCAAGTGGTGCCCCCTGCCAGCCTCCCGGGTTATCCGTCCATTCATATATTAGGTAAGAGCTAGACACATGATCTAACCACATATAGGGCCGAGTGGCGCTCCCTGCTGTCATCCCGGGTTATCCGTCCATTGATATATTAGGTAAGAACTACACCCATGATCAAACCGCCTATATGCCTGAGTGGTGCCCCCTTCCGGCCTCCCGGGTTATCAGTCCATTGATATGTTAGGTAAGAGCTAGACACATGATCAACCCACCTATATGGCCAAGTGGTGCCCCCTGTGGCCTCCCGGGTTATCTGTGCATTGATATATTAGGTAAGAGCTAGACGCAAGCAGGCGACCAGTACAGTGTGGTAGGCACCCGAATAAAGATCATTATGCAACGAGACATCAACATGTGTAGTCGGTTATTTAACATAACATTACATGGTGTCAGAAGCGGACCGTTTGATATGCCATGGCTTTCTCGGGTTTGAAACCGCTCAGACTGGATTCACTTATACAGTATTTACCCCACAGCAGCCGGAGTGTTAAGCAGGAGGGAGAAAGTACAATGTTGTGTATTTCTGCATGTCGCTGGGACTGAAGGACAGAAAGTACACCAGTCAATGAACTTTGCTCTGGGAGAGACGGATAAAATTGCTCTGCTCAGGGAAGCTTTCAGGCTGTATTGTGAGGGAAGAATGAACATTACAGTGACAAGATACAGGTTCAATGCATATAACCAAGGTCAATAGAGTATGGATGCATACATCCAAGAAGTTAGCCACAAAATAGGACATTGTCAGTATGGGGCACTAGAGGAGTCGCTCATGTGTGATAGGTTGGTCAGCAGCATCAAGTGCAACACCCTCCAGGATCGGCTGTTGCAAACCCCAACGTTGACACTCCAGCTTTGCGAGGAGATGTGTCGGATGAGTGAACATTGGGCGAAACAGATCAGTAGATGCTGTGCGGTGTTATGAACCAACGCAGCAGTCTACACATGGGCAACAACAACAACAGCAGTGGCAGCCTCCTAGATGGGGACGGGATCAGCAAGGCGGCGGGAAGGATGCGCGACTGGAGTGTGCATGGTGCGGGTATACACACACGCCTGACCGTGATGTGTGTCCCGCCAAAGGAAAGGCATGCCCTGCCTGCCAGAAAATTGGTCATTTTGCGAAGGCATGCCGGGGCAGGTCAACAGCTGTAAATGAAATTACACTGGAAGGGCAGGGCGAGTTACCGATGGATAATTTGTTCATTGGTGCGATATCGTCGGATGCAAACAAATTAGCCAATTTGTGGTTCGCCGACATCCCCATCGGATCCGTGGATGTCAGCTTCAAGTTGAACACTGGGTCGGAGGTGAATATCATTCCAATGGATGTGTTCAAACGGATTGACGGAGCTGAGATGACCAAGCCTCGATGTCGTTTGGTCACCTACTCCAGCCAGACGATCCACCCGACGGGCGAGACCAAGCTCCGAGTTTGGGACCAGTGGCTGCAATTCCAAGTCATTGAGAAGGGATTTCCGATCCTCGGGAAGGATGCATGTGGCCGGTTACGCATGGACAGCATTGAAGCACAGAACTTGGGGGACAGCGTTGAAGCACATAAAATGGTAAAGTCCTTTAATGATGTGTTTACAGGCCTCGGTACCATTAAAGTAGAAGCAAATATTTATGTCGATAATAGTTTCCAGCCAGTGGTAGATCCACCAGAAGAATCCCACATGCCATCGAAAGTAAAGTAAAGAAAGAGTTGGACAGAATGGTTGAGTTAGGTGTGATCATTGAAGAAAGCCTACCGACCCCATCGGTGAATTCTATAACAATAGTAAAAAAGCAGGACAAAATCCAAGTGTGTTTAGACCCTACCAAGTTGAACAACCAACTCTGACTAGAACTATTGAGGAGGTAGTGGCAAAGTTCGATGGAGCAAAATATTGTTCGGCCATTGATGCCAAAAGTGGGTACTGGCAAATTCAGCTTGATACGGAGATTTCCAAATTATGTACTTTTAACACCCCATGGGGACGGTTCAGGTATACACGCCTGCCATTCGGAATCAAGATGGCGGGATACATTTTTATTTATGAAATGAATCATATTTTGCAAGATCTAAAGGGGGGCGAATGTGATGACTGATGACATATTGGTATATGGTAAAACCGTGGAAGAGCATAATGACAATCTCCGAGCAGTTCTGGAGCGAGCGAGAGAGGTGAATCTATGGTTGAATCCAGACAAGTAAAGCATATGTAAAACCAGTGTAGAGTATGTAGGCCACATCATTTCGGATGCAGGGATTAAACCAAACAACGAGAGAGTTCAGGCGATCTATGACATGCCCACTCTGACTACAAAGCAAGCAGTACAGTGATTCTTAGGCAGGGTTGCATATGTGGGAAAGTTCATCCTGATTCTGATGCAAATAGCAAAGCCACTACATGTATTAACGAACACAGAAAGTGCGTGGCATTGGCAGGTAGAGCAGGAAGACGCGTTTAATAAGTTAACGTATTTGATAACGCATGCCACGGTATTGCGGTTCTACGATGTGAAGATAGACATAACCTTACAGGTAGATGCGTCTAAGTCTGGATTGGGAGCAGCACTGCTTCAGGAGGGGAGGCCCATAGCGATGGCTTCAAAGGCATTAGATGACACACAGAGTAGCTACGCTGTAATTGAGAAAGAATTACTGGCTATATGTTGTGGATGCACAAAATTCCACAACTACATTTTTGGCAAAAAGGTACAGGTGCAGCCAGATCATAAGCCATTAGTAGCGATCATGAACAAACCTTTGTATCAGTTATCAGCGCGTATGCAACACATGAGAATGCGTTTACAAAATTATAATCTAGAATTGAAACAGATTAAGAGAAGTAACATGTTCGTTGCAGATGCATTATCAAGAGACCACAGTGAAACCACCAGTCTGAGCGAGTTGTTTGATAAAGACATAACCGTTGCAGTGGTGGGGATGCTCCAGGAGTCCTGGCAGGAAATCGCTAGGGAAACACAAAATGACATGGTCTTAAAAGAAGTTAACAAGCTAGTAAAGCATGGGTGGCCTGAAGACAAACATGCAATTCCAAAATGCACCACACCATATCACATGTTTCGAGAGGAGATAACAAAATAGGGAGAGGGGATAGAATCATTATTCCGAAAGCATTACAAAAGGCAATGTTGAATAAATTGCATGAGACACATCAGGGGATAGTTAAAAGCAAGAGACTAGCTAGAGAGTTTGTGTTTTGGCCAGGCATGCAGATGCAGTTAGAGGACAAGATAGTGCAGTGCGCTCTCTGTCAGCAGTATCGCAACAAGCAGCATGGTGATCCATTGCAGTCGTACAAAATACCATTCAGCAAGATAGGGGCAGACCTATTTCAAATAGGAACCAAGACTATTTGTTGTTGGTAGATTATTTCTCGAAATACCCTGAAGTGATCGAAATGCAAACAAAAACCAGTAAAGCAGTTATAATAGCTATGAAACAGCTGTTCGGCAGGCATGGAATTCAATCGACAGTAGTGTCAGACAATGGGCCCCAGTTTGCGAGTGCTGACTACAAAGATTTGCAAAAGAGTATGAATTCGAAGTGGTGTTCTCAAGCCCTCATTACCCGCAGAGTAATGGACAATCTGAGTGGCAGATTCAGATGGTAAAGACCATGATTAAGAAAGCAATGAGTGAAGAAAAGGACTACAATTTGTATTTGTTAAATTTTAGGAACACACCGTTAACAGACTTGAGTGCATCACCGGCTCAGTTGTTAATGAGTCATAGGTTGCATTCAAAATTACCAGCTTTAGTTAACCAGTTGAATCCAGAAATAAGAAAAGAAAAAACAAATCAGATAAAGAAGATTCAGCAAAACCAAAAGAAATGGTATGACAGACATGCGGGGAAAGAGCACAGGCAGTTGAAAATTGGAGAGAAGGTTAGATACATCACACACAAAGGAAAATGGGCATCAGGTGCAATAACCAACAAATGTGAGGGAGATACATGTAAATATGAGTTAAAAGGTCAGAATAATGTAACATTCAAAAGAAACTGCAAGCACATATTTCCAGTCAAACCGGAAACAATTGAAATTCAACAGAACAAAACAGGGCCAGCACACCAAAATATAAATCTACCGGATAAACGAGATAACAGACCAAGTAACTACATACCAAGACACAGGCGTGAGAGCAAACCGGTAATTAGGCTCGGTTATCAGTAGGGAAACAACTGCGGACAGGCTATCAGGTAAGCTGAAAGGATACTATAGCGGGAGGCGGGAGAAAGTGTGTAGCAGGCAGCATGTATAATTGTTGCAACTAAATAGGTTATCTAAAGTACAGACAGGATTATGATAGCGGTAGCAAGCTCCCACGGTACAGTGGGAAAGGTTAGGCGCGTGAAAGGCATTACATATACTTAAGTGGTATAACGTAACTATGTGACATGTAGTAAGACAGGCAAAGCCAATTATAAAATTAAAATGTGAGACATTGCATTGTCTTTATAGTAACTTGGATATGAGTCAGGCGTTGTGTAAATAAACACTTGAGCATTGTAAATACATGTATGATAATACACATGGGTATTATTTGTGTTTTTCTTTGGTGTTTTTTTTTAATTTTTTAAGGGAGATAAGGCCAGGCGTGTGTGCCATAAGAGCCAGTGATTAATGGATATTAACGAGCATGCGAGAAATGTAAAATCTGTATCACGGGCATGTTGTGCTAAAATATATGCGATGTAGGTGTGTCGATAGACATACGGTGTTGGAAAAGTGGACTTTAATGAAAGCGTGAGTCAGGCACGGTATAGGACAATATTCATTATGTGCATGACTGTCACAGGACTGTGTGCGGGACTGGTGAAATTGGTTCTGACTAAAGAAACTTTGTTGTGAGATATACTGTGAAATTGCCATGTGTATTACTTGGATTGAGACGTCAACATGTGTAGTCGGTTATTTAACATAACATTACAATCATGTGTGTAGCTCTTACCTAATATATCAATGGACGGATAACCTGGGAGGCCAGCAGGGGGCACCACCCAGCCCTGTAGGTGGTGTGATCACGTGTGTAGCTCTTACCTAATATCTCAATGGACGGATAACCTGGGAGGCCGGCAGGGGGCGCCACTCAGGCCTATAGGCGGTTTGATCACGTGTCTACCTCTTACCTAATATATCAATGGACGGATAACATGGGAGGCCGGCAGGGGGCGCCACTCGGCCCTATAGGCGGTTTGATCATGTGTGTAGCTCTTAGCTAACATATTAATGGATTGGGGTGGACGTGTAGGCCTACGTCACAAAGCTAACCCAATAAAGACCAGCAAGGACTAAAGGTGCATGCATAGTAGAACATAATTGCTTCACGATATCTATATATGTGATATATACCATATTATGCAAGTATAAAGAAACGGAAGGGATTTACTTGTAATATATATATATATACCGATTATTATATATTACGCCTCCTCGTCCTCACGCATGTGGCCGCCATTCGCCGTCCCACAGGTTCGTTTTTGTTGGAGTTTTACATCTTGGCAACATCTAAGATCATACCACTCTTGTCACTACCGGATGCGCCACACGGTCAGTCGCACTAGAGGATAACATTTGTTTCTGAGATATTTGTTATAATCATTAATAGAACGATTTGCAACCTAACGTTCTCGAGGGGATGAATTGCTGGATATGATCTTGATATTATAACTGCGTTCCGCTTTGCTACTCTGCATTGTTTCATAAGGTGAGGGGTATATGTGAGGGGAAGGAACCAGTGTAGACCATCGCTGCCCCGGGCCCAGACTGTCCGTGGCCGCCAACAAAAATAGGGTGGACACACATCAGGGTATTGACGGCAGACGCACGCATTATTGTGGGCACACACTATTAGCAGTCGACATATGGATCATCAGACTCCGATAGGCTGGGCCGTTCTTCAAAAAAACCGCTCAGAACTTGTTTTAGTAGAAACGTTTTAGTAGACACACTTTCCCCCATTGAAGGTCTATCGGCAGTAGGGTTTATGTTCGCATATCTATATCTAAATAGCTGGGATAGAAGCCTATGTGGAAATAGTTATAATGTATCTTCATTGGGGTTTTACGTCCTGGTTATATCAGAACGGGTACCGACTTGTTGCATCATGCACTAATGGGGATTTTATAGTGATGGACGGGCTGCCCGCTAAAGCCCGAGTCACACATACCCGGACCAGGGGCCGGACGAGCCCCGGACTGCCATCCGGGGTGGTCTGGGGCGATCTGGGGAGATCCGTGGCTCGTCCGTGGCTCGTCCGTGGCTCGTCCGTGCCGACACCCCCCTGATCCGGCCTGATCCTTGGCTCGTCCGGCACCGTCCGGGGTCAACCCCGGATGTTTTAAAATGTTTAAAACATTGGGGCAGTCCGCGGGATTTTGCGATCCGGGCTCAATCCGGCCTGATCCGGCCTGATCCGGGAGTGGTCCGGGGTGGTCCAGGGGTGGTCTGAGGGTGGTCCGGGGTGGTCCGGCTATTTTGGGGGTGGACCGGGCCTGTCCGGGGGTGGTCCAGGTTCATTTTGAGCCACGGTTTGACCCGGACCATCCCCGGACTATCCAGGAGTACCCCCGGCCTATCCACGGACCACTCCCGGACTGCCCCCATAAGACCGGCAGTGATCCGCGATAGTACGGGGATGATCCGGGATAGTCCGGGGGTGGTCCGGCCTCGTCCGGGGCCGGTCCGGCCCAGTCCGGGGGCAGTCCGGGGGCAGTCCGGGGCTCGTCCGGGGTTCATCCGGGAAAGTGTGACTGCAAGGCAAAACTCGACGAAAACAGTGATTTTATCCGTGGCGGTCCGGGACAGTCCGGGCCATTGGTCCATGGGTGGTCCGGCTCAAAATCCGGGGCTCGTCCGGCTATGTGTGACTGGGGCTTAAGCAGTACACGACCTAAGTCCTCTGGTGCAATCAGCCTAGTCGCAGATATATATATGTCTATGAGGCGCCTTGCCTTGGAGGTATGTGTAGAGTACTACACTACACTACAGGTAAATGACACTGGTATGGGCATGTATTTTCTGTCATAATTATGAAAGTCAATATTGCGCTAATGAAGAATGTATTAACTAAATAGCATGTGTCTGCTCATTTCTTCATGTGTTCCTTCCTTTCCTATTGAGGTACTCAGACAACATGTCGGATGATCTTAGTCCCTAATAGTAATATGTATATTAGTTAGGACAAGCTTTAACCGAAAAGCATTCCTTTTACGACAATGATTTGGATTGTAAAGGGAGGCATTGACATCGAAACAATATATGGGTTTAGATGTATTTAACCACACCTAAATATGACACATCCCGGAGGCTAATATAATATTAAGAATACCAATGTCACCTAGCTTTACCCTGTACTAGATATCACAATCCATACTTGTGCCCTGCACCACGCGACCAGACACAAGCACACACATCCACACCCACACACACAAACCACACACATCCACACACATCCACCCACATCCACACACCCACACATCCATCGCACAAGCATGCACACAACCTCCATACACATGAAAACACATGCACACGCCTCTACAGATATCGACCCGTATCCACATACACACACACTCATGCACATGCACAGGCATATGCGCACACATTCACACTAGTCCCACTCATCCCCACAGCCACCCACATTCAAGCTCCCATCCCAAATCCCACCCCCATCCCCACCCCCCACTCCCACACCCACTCCCCACACCCACTCCCCACACCCACTCCACCAACGCTCCACAGACACACCCCTACAAAACATACACACAAAACCAGACGTGATGGGCGAATGAGTTAGAGCGTCCGCCTCCCGTGTTGGTAGATCGTGGGGTCGTGGGTTCGGACCCTGGTCGAGTCAAACCGATGACTTACAAATTGATACTTGCTGCTTCCTAGCCTGGTGTTCGGCATTATTAGGATAGGGCAAGGACTGGTTGGCTCAGTGTCAGGATAATGTAACTGAGTGGGATATTAGGTCATGGTGCTGGTGGCCTGGTCATCCAGTGGGGCAGCACTATAAAGTCGCCATCGGTGTGCACTGGCACAAGTCGGCACCTGTCCTGATATGACCTTGGATGTTGCTAGGAGGTAATAATCGTGTTTGAATCAAAGTTCAAACAAACAAACATACACACAAACACAATCACAAACACGCCAACCAACCGAACCAGTGCTACCAGCATCCATATCCCCACCCTTTTCCCCATACCCGCCCCCAATCTACCCACAACACCTCACCATCACCACACCTCACCCTCACCCCACCAATCCATCACCCAACCCCAACACCCTCTCATCACCCCCCCCCCCCATCCTCACTGGCACTCGTGCCTCCTCCCCGCCCACCGCCGAGTCCCAAACACAATTTGCTCAATTGACAGCCGGGCGCAAACTGGGCGCGCCGGGCGGCCAGGGGTCTCACCCGGGCACTGCGAGGTACGGGAATTACCTCAGCGGCTTCTCGAGGGGGCTCAAAGGGCGGGCGAAGACCGTTGGTGCCCGGCCTGCATCCACAGCGAGGCGGTCCGGTGAGCGGTAAGGAGGGCGGCCATTGGAAGCCGGCGCACGGGCGCCGAATCGCCCTTGATACACTTATGTTTATCAAAATTACATCGGATCCGCTGGGCTGCTCCCGGGGCGCGGCAGGGCGGGGTGCCGGGTCGGCGGTGTGGGTCTGGGGAGGGCAGCGGTGGGGCGGAGGGCGGCGGGGCGGCGGGACGGCAGGGCGGTGGGCACGGGAGATGGGACGGCGGGGCGGCGGGGTGGGTGTGGAGGCGGGCCGGGGAGGGGAGGGATGGAGGGGTGGGTGGGGGGGGGGGGTGGCCAAGCGGCTCGCCCGCGCCCATAGGTGCAGCAGAGTGCCACAGGAAAACTATATTAAGGTGGCAGCGTTCGAACCTGTCACCCACTCAAACACAACCCGCACGTGCCCCCACACACACACGTGCATGCGCGCACGTGCACGCACCCTGACATTGCAGTTTTACACATTAACCCTCCCTGCACGGCTCTCTGCTCAGTGCACAGACCTATCGCCAGGTCGTGGGAATGAGGTCAACTTTGTATCAGACGCGGTGATTGGTCAGTAAAGGACAGGCTGACTATTATGGACGCGACAGGGTAGAGCGTCTGGTTCCGGTTGGAAGATCAATCTCACTGACTGAGTTCCAATTGAAAACTTACACGATATAAGGGTGGCGCTTGTTGCTACACAACCGTTTACCTGGCACTAGTAGTCCTTGTTGGCTCAGCATCAGATTAATATAAATGTTGGGAATATCTGTTCATAATACCGGCAACGCAACTTCAAAATGGAAACAGCCCTATGTAGCCCCCATGAGAGCGCACTCTCAAAAGTAGGTATCCGATCCGTTGTGCTATTTAGTGTTGCTATGACGTAATAAGATCAGAGAAGATGCCCGATTAGGTAAGAACACTGACTAGTTTCTCGTGGGCTCAAATCCCTACCGAGTCAAACCAATGACTTACCAAATTACTACTTCTTGCTAGCTCGCCTGACACTTTACATAATTGGAATATTACAAGGACTGGTTTGTTCCATTTCGGTGTAATGTGACTAAGTGGAATATGGGGTTTGGCCACCGGCAGTGTGGTCTTCAAGTAAGGTATTACACTAAACGCATGCGTGCAACTATCCCAATTCGGTACTCGTCTCGAGATGTCCTCAGATGTTGTCAGTACGTCAAACTCCAACGAAGAAGCAAAGTATGACATCATACCCCCGCTAAACAAAGCCAAACGGCCAGTACCAATTGGGATACCTTCGTTTGATGTGTTAAAACATGCTAATGCAGTTTGCTGAATAGTGAATTCATTTCTGCGGTATGCGCTACAGTTGAAGCTTATGGGCAAGCTGGCATTTGACATTCATTCGCCGAGCATGGTTCTGTCCATAACAGACCGACAAAGGGCAGGACAGCTATATGACAGCATCTAGATGGTCTGAGTAATATAGAGTTGATTATTTATCGTGGTACCTCAGGTGGGCAGCACTGTAAAGTAACCCGGAGTTCTCCCATGTAGCCCGTGGCTATTCATCCTGATGTGACCTTAGATGTTGGCAGGACGTAAAACTCCAACAGGCATCCAATCCTAATATGTCCATATGTGTTCCTAACCCAGTATTACACCAAGGATTCCTTGTAGAACTTGACTATTATAGTATATTAGCTATCCAGTTAAACTAATTGCAGTGATCTATTTTTCGGACTACTCCCTTGAGGGTACATCAGTGGGGCAGCTCCATAAAGTAACCACGATTACGCCCTGTCAGAATGGGGTATCCCTCCTGATATGACCTTAGATGTTGCTAGGACGGAATACCCAGTAATACACCAATGCTTCCTTGTAGATATTGACTATTATAATATGTGATATTAGCTGTACAGCTAAACTAATGGCAGTGTTATATTTTGTCGGACTTCTCCCTTCAGGGTGCATCATTCGGACAGCACTGTAAAATAACCAGGAGTACATCCTGCCGCAAGTCAGTATTTAGCCTGCTATGATCTTAGATGTTGCTAGGACGGGATACCCTGTAATACACCGATGCTTCCTCGTAGATCTTGACTAATATATTATATTATATTAGCTGTACCGATAAACTAATGGCAGTATATTTCCCCCTGACAACTTACTCCCTTGGTGGTCATGTCCATCGCATTCATGTATCATCACGGAGGATATCTACTGGGAGACAGACTGTGGCATCAATAGTCGGCGTGACCTGCCTCACCTCAGGTGGCTAAGTGGTGATCCGTCGAGCTGTAGGCCTCCAGCCCCTTCAAGATGAGCACCAACCCAATGGTGTTAGTTTTCTCAGAATGGTTGTTGGTTGAATGTTGGAGTTTTAGGTCCTGTCAACATCTATGGTGATATCAGAATGGGTATTGACTTGTGACATTGCACACTCATGGCAACTTTATAGTGAGGCATCACTGGATGACCAGGCTGCCAGCACCATGACCTCATATCCCACTCAGACATATTATCCTAACACTGATCCAACCACTCCTTGACCGATTCTAATAATACCGAATGCCTGGATAGGAAGCGATGCATATACATGTCTAAATCTTGGTTTGACTCAACCACGGTTCTAACCGGTGGGTTGGAATCCAATAATCTACCAACACGGGAGACGCTAGCTGAACTCATTCGCGCCGTCTGGTTTTTCTCAGAATGGTTCCAAAGTTGAACCCAATAATTGTTATCCCTAACGGTCATTGATATTCAAAGAATGAACGATTGCGCTTGTAAATAATTACGTTTCAACATTTCATGCACGGTTATTACTTAAAGGTGCATAAACCGATGAAATCATACCATTTTCGAAACCAATACGCTTATCTGGATTTGAGTTTCCATATTCAACTTAGATACCGGTATGCTTATTGCACATTTGTTGCGCTGCTGAATTGAAGGGACGAAAACAACTAAATAGAACGTGTTACTGCTGAAGACTGCTCTGCTAGACTTTTGAGTTGGAAACCCAACATTAATTGTTGGAATGTTTGTTTACCTTTAAATATCTCCAAGTGTTGCCATTTAACTTGAATATTACTTCGAATTGAAGTATTTCCCAGTGGGGCAGCACTATAAAGTCGCCATGAGTGTGCACTGTCACAAGTCAGTGTCCGTCCTAATATGAAGTTAGATGTTTGTTTGTTTGTTGTTATTTTATGTCCTAGCAATATCTAAGGTCATATCAGCACGGGTACCGACTTGTGACAGTGCGCACTCATGGCAACTTTATAGTGCTGTCCCACTGGGAAACCAGGCCGGTGGCACCATGACCTGGTATCCCACTCAGTCACATTATCCTGACACTGAGCACACCAGTCCTTGCCCTGTCCTAATAATGCCGAGTGCCTGGCTGGGAAGTGACAAGTATACATTTTTAAGGCATTGGTTTGACTCGACCAGGGTTCAAACCCACAACACCACGATCTACCAGCATGGGAGATGGACGCTCTACCTCATTCGGCCATCCTGTGTGAAGTTAAATGTTGCCAAGATGTAACATTCCAAAAAAACAACCAACCTTCACTCTTATAAGATGGTCCAGCCTCAACCCCTCACCCGCACAACCCCCAAAACCCCCACCCACCACCCATCACAACCCGAAGTGCCCTCGGCTGTTTTAGGGCAGCGCGCCTTATCTGTTGTAACATGAAGTGAGGCATACTTCTCTGATATCTCCGCCATAACAACAGTGCAACTTGCTGCAGGGCATATATTATAGCTCCAGCAGAGTGGCCTCCGCAGACCAGGAGGGCAATACAGCGATCCCTTAGGCATGCCATAGACAATGCAGTGTGCCATCCATTCGCACATTTCCTCTGAATAATCAGCCCTTGATGGATCACTGCGGGCATTGTACTCAAATCAGCTCAATATAGCTGCCCAGATCGCTCCAGTAGCCCTGCATCAACACGCCACAAATTGGGTGGTATAGTAACGAAGATATGCGCCACACAATAATAGTTTCGAAGCACACACGCGCATAATACCTAAGCATGCATTTACATATGTGCTATATAATCCATTATGTGAAGATAAGTGACGATGGTGATTTTTATTGTCTATTTCGTCGAACCGCCCGCCCCGGCAAACCTTTTACGCCCATCGTCGAATCTACCCCGGTTTCTGTACAACCGCCGACTCCCGGACGTTCTATTGCTGCTCACATTAATACATTTTCAATTGAGTGTCCTGAATGAGTACAATGGTATGTGTATTATCGGGCATGGTTGCTGAATCGGTAGAACGCGGGACTTGTGTGCCGGCGATTGCAGTTTGGTTCCCGATCGAATCAAGCTAATGACTTATCAAATCGATACTTGTCGCTTCCTATCCTTGCACTTGGCAATAATAGGATAGGACAAGAACTGGTTAGCACAGTGTCATGATAATGTGACTGAGTGTGGTGTTGCATCATGGTGCTGGCAGCCTGGTTTCCCAGTGAGGCAGCACAATAATGCTATCATGAGTGTGCACTGTCACAAGTCGGTACCCATCCTGGTATGACCTTAGATGTTGTCGGGATGTAAAACTCCAAGAAATAACTAACCTATCTACATAGTGTTGTTTTCGACGAATTTAATCATAAACGGTCGAACTGTTTCCAATAATAGTTTCAGTACATGAATATCAGTAGGTGTATTGCAGCAGTAATGAGCAATGGTTCAGTACCAACTAACAAACATTCACATACGTCATGTTTTACGCATCATGAAAGGGGCCGAAGTAAATTATTTGAGAATATATATGATAAACGGAGAATAAACATTGCCAAAACAACATTTCTAAAGATGCAGAAAGTACTAACATCTAGAGACATAAATATAAAAACAAGACTCCGACTGATAAAATGCTATGTGTGGTCTACACTTTTATATTGCTGCAAGACATAGACTTTGAAGAAAGCAATAACAACAAAGCTTGAGGCATTTGAAATGTGGCAATACAGAAGAATGTTAAAAATTCCATGGACAGCAATGATAAGCAACATGGAGGTCCTAACAAGAATGAAATTAAAGAGACAGATAATACAAACGATCAAAAACAGAAAAATTAAATACTTTTGCCACATGATACGACACCAGGAATCACAGAGAAGAATACTGGAAGGGAAGATAGAAGGGAAAAGACCAAGAGGGAGAAGGAGAACAACAACATGGATGGACAACATCACTGAGTTGACAGCAATGAGATATGCGGAATGCGTGAGAGGAACGAATGACAGGAAGAGATGGAGGTCCATTGCAGCCAACCTTCTTCGAGAAGACGGCACCCATTGATGATGATGATAACATGTTTAAATTGAGGAAGATAACCTGCCGCGGAAGTAAATTATTTGAATATATATATGATTAAATGTTTAGATTGAGGAAGATAACCTGCTGAATCTGGTAGTATCCAGCGATGCACCCAATCCGATGTAAAAGTGTTGTCAGTATCGTTTCAGGTTTTGATAATTCTGTTACGGGTCTTGATTTGTGACAGCCCTTTTGAATTTCCAGTTTCTAATAAGTAAGGCGCCTAATGTTTGAAACCTTCAGTAATCTATAAACACGTTGATACACTTTGGGGTTGAAGTCCTTGGTTCCCAACCCACAACCAAGGTAATGCCTCCTTGATATTTATCTGAGTTAGAGCTTTCCGGCGGCGCAGGCTGGGATGATCCATTAATCCGGATTAGTGCGGCAGACGCTGTATAGGTGGCGCATGTGTCAAGTTAATTTGTAGTGCATAGACGCTATAGGTAGGCGGCATCCAATACACAAAGGAATGCTTTCCTCTTCCTTATTTATAGAAAAATAGTCGGTAATGGGTGCTAGCTAATGATGTACATTCAAATATATTACACACCCTATTTAAATATATCTATGTATATGAAAAAAAAAAAATATTCAGACGCTAAAGCCTGCAAAATCCAACCCAACATTTATGGAAAAACATTGGAATCAAACCTTCAAAGATATTATTTTTTGCATTCCTACTTTTTGTTCATTGCACTGTAATCATGTCATCACAAGAAAAGGGAAATTAGTGAAAATTATAATTATTTTCTGGTAAGAATATTGTATTTAATTAATATTTGTGGATTGCCATTTACATGGTTTTGCGCTTGAACTCTTCATATAAATATGTATATATATATATATATTTATCTGTATCATATACATGTATATATGAAGACTTCAGGGGAAAAACCACGTAAAGGCCAATCCAAAAATCTAGTTTAAATCAAAAATGTGTATCTGCTCTATAATCTATTATGGGAATATAAACAAGAACACTATCTATCTTCAGTTCCCTGTGTAATAGTATATTCACTGTATCCTATCTTATGGTGCCGTCACACTATGACGCTTCTCCCGGCGACCCGTCAGCGTTGAAAATAAAATCTTGCGCGTCGAGAAACGTCCAACTTTTCGGCGGTTTGGGGAAAAACTTTGGCATCAGCGTGGCATGTTATTCGCGCGCGGCCAACGGGTGTCGACGCGTGAGGAAAAAAAAAAGAAGAAGTTTGGCGTGACGTCTTCATATGGCCCTAGATGTTGCTAGGTCATAAAATCAAAATGCCCCAGTTTGCCGCAACATGTGAGCAACGACCCTCCCGTGCGTGCCATCTTCCTAGCATTCCTATAACGTTATTCCGGCGTGTCCAACGCATCACGACGCGCGCCTAGCGTCCTTACCCATATATTTGCGCGCGCTGCCGGTCGTTGGTTCCCGTCCCCGTCCTGATATGACATTAGATGTTGCTAGGACGTAAAACAACAACAACAAATCGTTTGTTTTTTTTTTGACACGCTTAAAACCTTGCGACCGGCAACGCATGCCGACATTGTCCACCGACCATCAAAGTCAAGGATAGTGTACCGACGTGTACCGACGTGTACCGACGTGTACCGACGCGCGCATAACACGCCCCCAGCGTGTCTCGATATTTCACCCATTTTCGCCCCAAAACACCACACGTAGCCAGGTCGCCGGCGAGAAGCGTCGTAGTGTGACTGCACCATTATATCCCTGTCACACTATGACGTAACGAGCAAACATAAGCCTGACGTGATCCCGTTGTGTCATTACGTTGACGTACGTTGGGTTACGTTATGATGATGTCAGAATGACGTTAGCCTGACATCGAGCTACGTCACGTTACGTTGTGTTACGTCGGCACGCATCAAAGTTTTGAACCTGTTCAAAACTTTCGACATAAATCGAAGGTAAGGTTTTACGTTCGCCGTACGTTCTGTGACAGGGCCTTGACTGACTCTGTGTAGTACAGCAATGGACAAACTGTCACCACCTGTGAGGGGCTCTAAGCACTGTATGCCAGCTGCGTCTGGCCGTTATCGCCTCTAGACCCGTCGGGACGGTCACATTTTCATATGATCATTTGCGTATAGAGCAATAAACAACAAAATATATAATCAAAATAGGAATATAATCAAAATAGGAATATAATCAAACATATCTATTGTAGGTTTGATTCCAATCTGTAACGCCATTTTTGAATTTGCGTTCACATGGTTTTTCTCCCGAATGCTTCATATATAATGGATAGTAATACACCCTTTATCGTGTGTAATAATGCCTGTAGTGTCCTTGATCCCCCACCACGCTCAATGGGTGGGGGCTGGTTACCAGCCTGCACTGCTCCCCCTCCTGCGCGGGGCCAATCTTCTACTCACTCACAGGAATGTTAAATATATATATATATATATATAATTATATATATTTGTGTGACGTATAACAAATTATGCGAGTATAAAAAGATGGAATGGAATTCTTATTATTATTATTGCATTTCCTCTCATTCTACCGGTGGCATCACCTTCGGCCCAGTTTGGCTCCCTGGCTGATGGTCTGTGTCAGCTCAGCTCAGCTGCACCGGATGGTTTTATTCTGTTAGGCAAGGACCTCTAATCCCTTGCCAGTGATTATATTACTGAACCCATTACGTTCATTGCTTTCTCCTTATTGAACGGTATATATGTTTATTATGTATATATATGTTTCATATATATGTGTGTACAATTTGTAAGTAATGGAAAATAAATATCAAAGGTACTCACATATTATGTTATATTAAATCATTATTGTAATGTATCTATGTTTATGTGTATATATGTATCACATATATATGTTTGTATACTATGTAATTTATGGAGATATAAATAGCAATGGTACTCACATATTTAAATTATCAGTGTTGGTTATATATTCGGATCGGATTGAACCTTCTATTTCGACCCAGTTGTTTTGTTCCGAATGTTCGTACATCTTCCGCTTCCCGCATGATTTTCTTATAATTGATTTTGAAACCGGATGTGGTGGCCGAATCGGTAGAGTGTAGGCTTTGCGTGCGGGTGGTCGGGAGTTCGAATCTGAGCCGAGTCAAACCAATGATTTATCAAATTGATGCTTGTTGCTACCTAGCCTGGCGGTCAAGATTAATATGAATGTGCAAGGACTGGTTAGCTCAGTGTCAGGATAATGTCACCGTGCGGGATATCGGGTCATGGTGTAGGTGGTCTAATCTCCCAGTGAATCACCACTAGAAATATATGTCATAAGTGTGCACCGTCACAAGTCGGTACCCGTGCTGATATGACCTTTGATGTTGCTAGGACGTAATGCAACAACATGCAACAAACAAACTGATGTTGCTAGGATGTAAAACCCCAACAAACAAGTCTACACCTGTGCACGCCTCAGTAGCTCACAGAGGCCAGCCTCAGGGGGAGGAGGACGCAGCCAGACAATAACTGCATGTTTGCGAGATGGTCCCTATTTGTGAGATGGTCCCTGTTTGTCAGCTGTTTCCAAACAAGTCCTCTTCGCAGGGGCTTGATCATAGCTGTCAGAAGGAGCGTGTCTGATCAGGAAGTGGTTCCAGGGTGGCTCAAGGCTAACCACAACGGCCACCTGCTGCCCACACCTGCGCAGCGCTGAATGCATTAGTACGACGGCGAGCTGGTTGAGTTCGGAGGGTAAGCCTAGTTGAAGGGAAGTTCCTCAGAGGGGATGGTAAAGACAACACATGTTGGAAGGACGGAGAGAGTAGATTGTAGTTCCAGTTGTTACAATCTGCAGAAATATTTCCACAAGAGCCCGGCACACCAATGCTTCAAATCTTTGTTTTGTTGGATTATAAAATGGTTTAGCAACATGTAGATATATGTGTGCCTAGACGCATGCATATATGTATATATATATATATATATATATATATATTATATATTCAGCTATCGCAGTGACTAGAGTTGGGAGGATGGTAGTGCAATCGGTACTGTTTGGAATAAGTTGGTTTCTTTGTTCTTGATTTACATCCTAGCAACATCAAAGGTCATATCAGGACGGGTACCGACATGTGACAGTGAGCAGTCGTGGCAACTGCATACTGCTGCCCAACTGGGAAAGCAAGGTGCTGGTACCATGATCGGATATCCTACACAGTCACATCATACTGATATGGTGCTAACCAGGTTCTATTAATGCGTCGCCTTAAATAAGAGTTCAGTTTACGGAATTATTTCTATGCGGCTGTGGGGACATAGGTCTATTTGAGAACAGTGGTCCATTTGAGACAGTGGTATATTTGAGGACACTTGTCTATTTGAGTACATTTGTCTATTTGAGGACATGTGTCTATTTGAGAACAAGGATGTATTTGAGTACCGTGATATATTTGAGGACAGTAGTATAGGTGAGGACAGGGGTATATTTGATGATCTTGATCTAGTTGAGGTCTCATTAATTTGAGAACTGCTGTCAATCATTTTAGAATTGTTGTCAATTTGAGGACCATTCTAAATTTGAATAATGTTCAATTTGTGGGTTGTTATCAATTTAAGAACTGGTTAATTTGAGACGATGGCCAATTTGAGAGCTATGATGTGTTTGAGTAATGTGGTGTATTTGAGGATGGGAATGATGGGGGCAATTGGAGGGAAAATAGGCTTTTGAGGATGGTGGGGTACATGAGGACCCTGCACTATATGAGGACGGTGGCATATATGAACTTGGTTGGCTATATGAGAAGGTCGGGTACATGAGGATGATGGGCTATATGAGGATGGTGGTCTATATGAGTATGGTGGGATATATGAGTACAGTGGGGTATATGAGAAGGGTGGGGTATATGAGGGCAGTGGGCTACATGAGCATGTTGTGATATATGAGATGGTGGGCTACATGAGTCCGGTGGGGTTTATGAGGACGGTGGGGTATATGAGCACGTCGGTGTGTCGGTGGGTGTGTGACCTGCATTACGTCGGGTGTGCGATCATGTGCTAACAGCCCCACTCCTCCACGGCGCTAGCTAGTAATAGGCTAATTTTCCACACGCAGAGATAAAAGTAAAGTATTTCAGCCTACCTTGTCTATGATCACTGTAATCTTAGGCCCAGACGGAAATGAGTTTTTTGTCCGCTTTGAGGATTGCCTGTCTGTGCTCCTGTGGGTGGGTTACGTGGTTCAGTATGTGTGTGTGGGGGGAGGAAGAGGAGAGGGGGTAGAAAGGGTAGTGAGAGACTGGGACGAGCTGGAGGGGCAGGGGTGGGGAGGGCGCTGTTACAGGGATGCTGGGTTTTGGCGATGCACAACAATGAGTAAAATATATTATTTTCGTTGTCAATCTGTGCTAATATAGAAAGGGTGGACATTCTTTCTCTCCACTGCTTGGTTTCAGGAACATGACATATTTAATACATGCCGAATAACGCATTATTATACCCCCACTACAAAACGAGGATAGTCAATATGCCTACCTGAGCTAGTATGAATTTTACGACATCTACACGGGATGGCCGAATCAGTAGATGTTGGTGAGGGTCTGTCTTCCGTTCGCTGGGTCATGGTATTCGAGCTCACAGGTTTGAACCCTTGTCAAGTAAAACCAATGATGTACAAAACTGATACATGTCGCTTCCGAGCCAGGCGCTAGGCATTATTAGGATAGGGCAAGGAGCGGGGGAATGAGGAAGACCAATTATATGTGATTGAAATTTCCCCTGTATAATCAACTAATGTACCAATAAGAAATCCTGTTCGGAATGTAATAGATGTAACTACTGGCAAACCAATCCATCATCTGCTATATGTTTTTTTTTATTCAGTTGAAATGACATCCAATGCTTTGCTTTTTCTCCCTCCTAGATTAATTGTTCTTTTATGGAATGGATTGTCTCCGGTTATCAATTATGTCACTTAATAGGAATGTACTCACGCAAGACGAGCACAAGCATGAAGAGAAGTATTTTGTTTGGAATTAAAAGGACTTCTCTTCAAGGAGTTATTAAAAAGAAATGTTGTACATTAATTGTATGTGTATATATATATATATATATATATATATATATATATATATATTGTCAGTGCAGTAGTACTTGTCTTCCGACCGTTAGTGTTACAGGTATATAGGTACAGTAAAACCTCTATAAAGCGACCCTCCGTGGGACCGACTTTAAGTGTTCCATTTAGGTTGGTGGTTGGTTTAGAGAGTTAGAATCTCCCTAAAATGGCATTGTTGGGACCCAAGCAAAGCGATCGATATAGGGGAGTGGTCGGCCTGTGGAGGGGCCGGTATAGAGAGGGTTTACTGTATTTACATGACAGTTTTTACATGGTTTATATGATAAATTGGAGTGTGAACCAGATTTTGAAATTATAATGTACATGTTGCAAGAAGTGATGAATATGAGGTCCATTGAACCATTTTACATTTACATGCCAGACGGGATGACCGAATGAGTTAGAGCGTCCGTCTCCCGTGTCGGTAGATCGTGGTGTCGTGGGTTCGAACCCTGGTCGAGGTAAAACCAACGACTTAAAAATTGATACTTGTTGCTTCCTGGCCTGATGCTCGCCATTACTAGGATAGGGCAAGGAGCAGTGGAATGAGGAAGACCAATCGTCCATGATTGAAATTCCGCCTGATTATTCAAATAATGTACCAACAAAATTTGCAAGGTTTTAGTTGTTAGCTTAGGATTTCCAATTCAATATAAACTAATACCTTTGATGAGTTAGTCTTAGTTCAACGCAATCATATACATATTTATGTATTATACTGTTAGTTACGAATTGGGTATTAGTTGGGATGTGTTTGTGTTAGTAAGTCAATATATCTTAGTTATGTGTGTGGCCCCAAGTCACACATGTGCAACAGGGCATTCAGGCCAGCATAATATTGATACAAACAACTAGATTAGCACGGGAAGCAAGCTCAGTGTTAATGCTGGCATTATGTCTGACATGCCAATGTCCTTATTGTGCATTGAGTTTACATTTAAGTCCCCTGATGGTGGTATAAATCCAGAAACATTATTATAATATTTATTATGCAGTAATCATATTGTAAAGTCCTCAGCTGGAATCTGTGGTTTGTGTAGGCAGGCTATAATGAAACCAATACAGGCAAGAAGAGAAAGGAAGAGTATAAAGAATGAAAGTAGAGAGAAAGACAATGCCCTCAGGTTTAATAGTATATAGTGGTATATGGATCTGGTATGTCATACCACCTGAATGTGTTCTCCAATGAGAATCAAGCATTTACAGTTCCACCAATGAATATCAAGCATTCCTGTGTCACCATGGCTACAGTGATCTGCCCATCACCACCATGTGGTGTGGCTGCTTGGCCACCACCTGCCTGAACTGAGTGTGTGGGGATCCCTGACTAACAGAGGGGAGAGGGTAGTGAGTAGAGCTCCAAGTGCCCCTTACACACTATCTCTAGTGCCTCTCTCACACTATCTACCTAATACACAATGACTATTGACCATAAGTAAAGGATCACCAGCAACTACATAAATACATTCATGCACCTGACACTATATACCATTTACCATTATATACCATTTGCATTCTCCCATCAATGCGTTTTATTGGAATATTTTACAATATGGTACTGTTATTTTATTATACAATATCGCACTTTATTAGAACGATAAGGTACTTAACCCATTTCTGTGTCTATAATTATGTTCCGATATTTTCAATTGAATATGCATTCTTTAATGTCCTATACAAATATCACATGTTCAAGACCAACACACTTATCTACGATTCAACTTACACATCCAACTTAACTATTGGTGGTATTATTAAGCACTTGGTGCTACATCAAAAGGAAGACTAAGTCAATTTAATAGAACCTATTACTGCTGAAGCCTATGGGATTAGAGTTGTGACAAGCTTGTCAATATTAATTTGGCATGGTCACACTTCAAACATGTTGTATGTTAGTTATTCTATAGCGAAACCATTTCAAACTAAAAGTAAGGTAGATTATAACGATCAACCAAACTGTATTTATCTCAGAAAATTACCCAAACTCAAAACCATCGGACTCTGTAGCTTAACCCTTGCATCCCGGCTGCACCTGCGATCAGAACTGAAAGTCTCCACATTTTGCTAGATTTTGTCACTTTTAGACTTTATAAATACTGTGTTGGATATGTTGTGACTGTTCCCATTGTATCAGTTTCTACAGAACATTTAGTCGGTGGTCTTCCAAAATCATAGAGTTGTAATAGCTATCCACTTTGGAGTGGTTTTAAATGACATGAGCTTTCCATATTCCATCAGAATTGAAATTTCTAATGTGCTAGAAATGTTTTATTTAATAGGAGATAACACATTTTGAGAGCCATTTATTTGTTGGTCATGCTCCTTTTCTCTCAGGAATTTCTAAAGTGAATATGATGTAAAGATCACAAATAAGGGTGTCGTGGGGGTGAGGAAAATGGGAAATACTGCGCCTAGAGCGGGACTCGAACCCACATCTCTTTGCATTCCGGGCCAGTGTGCTAACCATTACACCACCTAGGCTCCCTGATATCAATACACTCCCCACGCCTACCTGTCTATGTGGTTACTTGCCTGAGAGGTCAGTGCAGACCACTACACTCGTCCCCCTGGAATTGTAAGTCTTGTAATGCTTACAATTACATACATACAGGCAATGCACTAACACATACATACACAGGGTAGGTTCAACAACCATACAGCACAAAGCTTGTACAGGATCCTGGTCACGGCACCAGTGTCGTGGGGGTGAGGAAAATGGGAAATACTGCGCCTAGAGCGGGACTCGAACCCACATCTCTTTGCATTCCGGGCCAGTGTGCTAACCATTACACCACCTAGGCTCCCTGATATCAATACACTCCCCACGCCTACCTGTCTATGTGGTTACTTGCCTGAGAGGTCAGTGCAGACCACTACAAGGGTATATCACTAACTCCACTAGCTCGATAATCAATAGTACATGGCTAGAACTTCCAATACCGCATCGCTAGAACTTCGGATGTCCCTAATACAATAAATGCTTCGTACGAGGAATAATTGCTTAGAAACAATTCAAAACTAAATACGAAATACTAACTGAATGATAACCTTAGGAAATCCATAGCAGCACTGTGAGAAGATAAAGTGATTGATCGTCTGGGTGGGAATAGCAGTCATCACCGCGCACACTCACAAACTGACAAACCGGTAATCACCGAACCAAGCTTCTTATAGTGACTTCATACATAACCCCAAACAACAACATCGGATACTTCTGATCATTACTGACGCATAATATGGCCTACCACAAAGACTTGCCTCACCCCTCGCTCATCTGCCGCCTGCACCTGCCCCTTCTCACCTCCCCCCCCCCCCCTCCTCCCTCCTCCCTCTTCCCTGTTCCCCCTCCTCCCTCCTCCTCCCCCCACCTCCTCTCCCCCCTCCTCTCCCCCTCCCTCTCCCCCTCCTCTCCCACTCCTCTCCCCTCCTCTCCCCCTCCTCACCCATCCTCCACCGCGCCTCCCCCCCCCGCCTCAATACGCCTCTCACGCCGCCTCTCCCGCTGCCTTTCCCGCCGCCTCCCTCCCCACCTCTATCCCGGCCTCTCCCCCAGCCTCTCACCCGCTTATACTCCCGCCTCTCCACGACCTCTCCCCCGTCTCACCCCATCCTCCACCGCGCCTTTCCCCCCGCCTCACTACGCCTCTCCCGCCGCCTCTCCCCCCACCTCTCCCTCAGCCTCTCACCCGCTTCTACTCCCGCCTCTCCCCCCCCCCCCCATCCTCTCCCCCGCCTGTCCCCATCCATCCGGCTTCATGAAAACCTTGATACTCCTATTCCCCTCCTCTCCCGTTCATCTGTCCCTCATATCCCCTCTTCTTCTCCTCCTCTCCCCCTCCTCTCCCCCTCGTCTTCCCCCTCATCTCCCCATCCCCCCCGCATCTCCCCTTCATCTAACCCTCAGCATCCCTTCATCTACCCCTCATATCCCCTCAACTCCCCCTACTCCCACCACATTACTTCCCCTTCTCCCCCTTCCTTCCCCCTCCTCTCCCCTCCTCTCATATTCTCACTACCTCCCCGGTTTCCCGCCCTCTCCTCTCCCCATCCTCTTCCCATCCTCTTCCCGATCCTCGGCCCTTTCGGCGCCCCGTCCCTTACCCCCTCCTCATCCGCGACCATCCTCCCCACCCTCCACATCCTCCCCAATTCTCCCCCATCATCTTTTCCTCCTCCTCTTCCCCTCTCCCTCTTCCCCTCTCCTCCTCTTCCCCTCTCCTCCTCTTCCCCTCTCCTCCTCTTCCCCTCTCCTCCTCTTCCCCTCTCCTACTCTTCCCCTCTCGTCCTTAGCCCTCTCCTCCTTACCCTCTACACCTCCTCTCCTCCTCATCATCTACACCTCCTCTCCTGTCCACCTCCCTTTTCCCTTCCTCTCCCCCGCCATCCTTCCGCTCCCCCCCATCCCATTCTCCCTCCCCCCCATCTCCCCTCCCTTCCTACCCCTCCTCCCACCCCCATCCTCCCCGTCCTCTCTCATCTCCCTGTGCTGCCATCCATCCGTCGTCTCATCCACATCCCCCCACCTCTCGCCCTTTCCCCTTTCCCATTTCCCCTCCAGTCCCCTCCCCACCCCTCCTCATCCTTTCCGTGATATATCCCACAGTAGTTTACTTTGGCAGGGCTCGTCCACCCTCTGCACCCATGCCACCAGACAAGCACCCATCGACGAGAGGTGATTGGTGATTACCATTTGCCCGGTAATTAGGCTGTACTGTGCGCCACGCTCTGTCCACAATTAAGCGTCAATGGCGTAAGTAGGCCCGGGCTCATTAACTGTTTTCAGATACACTAAGGGCGCGTTCCTTAATTAGCGGTCGTGACGCGGACAAAGGCTACGTCGTGTTAGCGGAGACTGTCGAGGTTACGCCGGAATCCTTCGGCCCGTTGATTGGCAATTACAGGTGTATGAATGTGTGTCTGTGTGTGTGGGCAACGGGATATTTGGGGGCTTGTAGGGGTGGGAGGGGGAGGGCTGGAGGAGAGGTGTGTGCTGGGGCTTTGGAATTGTGGGGACGATATAGGACAGGGTGTGGTGGGCGAATCGGTAGGACACGGGCCAAGAGTGTGGGAGATCGGGAGTTTGGTTCCCGGTCTAGTCAAACCAATGAGTTATCAAATTGATACTTGTCAGTTACTAGCCTGTTGCCCGCCATTAATAGGATAGGGCAATGACTGCTTATCTCAGCATCAATATACTGTGACTGAGTGGGAATGGTGTCAATGGCCTGATTTTCCAGTGGGGCAGCATTATAAGGTCGCCATGACTACACACTATCACAAGTATGTACCCATCCTTATGACCATATGACCTTAGATGTTGTCAGGACGTAAAACTCCAACAACCAAACAACCACCATTAGCGGCTAGGTAGTAACTCCCCTCCACCCACCCCCACACCCACCCAAAATCCGGCACCTCCCACACCTTCCTGCATCTTCCTAGTTACCTGGGTGGGTGTGATGATTGCAGGCATGGGTTGTTAGGCATCGCTAATTGGACGAGATACCACCATCTTCTGCTGCCCGCCTTAGCGGCATTCTGGAAGTCTGACACTGCACTTGTTGGTTGGTGTCCCACTATCATTTAATGAGCTAGCTGCAGCTGGGTGCTTTCGTAAAGTGCTCTTTCCTATTATCCGAAGAGTTTTTCTCTACGAGAAAAGACCTCTATGCCCCTACCCACACACAGTAAGCACTCATTGTACCTCAATCTCTTCACAGCTCCACTATCTAAACCCTCCACCCAATGCCGGCCGCTACCTCACACTCCCAGCTGCTCATTCAACCAGTCTGAGGCCCTTCCCTAGACGTTTAAATAACCCGCCACAAAAGAGTGCGTCTTTTCACTTTCTCCCTAAAAAGTCTTCGAAATCCAGACATCTTAGTGTGACTGACACATTTAATATCAGCTGGAACTTTATCGGTTCACCCCACTTGTCAGAGCCAGCTACCTCGGCGGGTCCTTTCATTTGACTAGGCTACACTCTGTATCATTATTGTGTGCAGAAGTTATGGGAATTCAACTTAGATAATTCCATGCAATCAAGCAGCCTGAAGTAGCTGAGGGGTCTGTCTTTGATATTGGCCAATCAGTTGTAGGACTATACAATTGGGTGGGACCGTGCTTAGTGTGTGGATAACAACTGCAATTTAATACATGCATATATCAAGTATATTTGATTATGGATATTATATATATATACGCTGTATAAGAAGTATGCGGACCAGACAGGATGGCCGACTGAGTTAGAGCATCCGCCGCCCATGTTGGTAGATCGTGGGGTCATGGGATCGTGGGTTCAAACCCTGGTCGAGTCAAACCAATGACTTAAAAATTGAAACTTGTCGCTGCCTAGCCTGGCGCTCGGCATTATTAGGATAGGCCAAGGACTGGTTGGCTCAGTGTCAAGATAATGTGACTGTGTGGGATATCAGGTCATGGTGCTGGCGGCCTGGTCTTCCAGTGGGGCAGCACTATAAAGTTGCCATGAGTGCACACTGTCACAAGTCGGTACCTGTCCGGATATGACCTTAGATGTTGCTAGGACGGAAAACAACAAACAAATAAGAATTATACGAGTATAATAAGCCGAAATAGCCCTCCTTTTCCCCATCACTCCGCTCGGTCATGGAATGCTGGGGTGTGGATGAATCATCTACTGCTCCAGCCTTCCGAACTTCATCCCCGATCTCATCTATACTCCCTGTACCTCTACTCTCCTATCTACCTACTCCCATAGCTCACTTTCTCCCCATACCTCGCCTCCCCTCTTTCTGTCAGTTGTCAGTGAAATCTTGCCATTTCTCTAGCTGCCTTCCATTGAGGTCGGAATGCCATATGAGACCTCCATCTCCATTGAATGACTCCCTGGTTACTTCACCGTTTGCCGTCCTCTGGGCATGCTTTCTCATGAATATAAGATCCGTCGCCATCTCCACCCACCCACCCAGTCCCAGTGCCTCGCCACATTAAGGTGTCAATTGTCGTGGGGATACATCTAGTAACCTAACCCCAATGCTAGCTGTTTTGCAGGGCATGTGTGCATTATCTATGGTCTGGAACCACATTTATTGGAGCGGGTCTAACGCTGTCTAACAGGATGTGATGCCCCTACCGGAACCGCTGTACTCGCTGCAGTTGTATAATCTTTCCACGAACATCTTACATTAAAGACTCAGTAAGTAGCATTACCAACACAAGTTGACTTAGTCACAATTCTTAGGATCAACACTGACTAGGTGTGATTTGCTTAACATGAAACAACTCATCTGCCGCGAATTATTTAGGGCTCCATCATGTCGTAAGTCGATATGTGTCTATTGTGTCATTTAGACATTGCCTGTTGGGAAAAAAACCCGCTGGCAACGTGACCTGATATCCCACTCAGTCCCAGTATCCCTATTCTGAGCACGCCAAGCTAGGTTGCATCAATTATCAATTTGGTAAGTCATTGGTTTCGCTCGTTTGGAAATAGAACCCCTGACCTTCTGCATGGGAATTCTCCGCTCTACTGATTCAGCCATCACGTCCGGTGTAGATAAGCTCTATATAACTTTCATTCAAGGGGTACATGGTAGAACCTATGAGCTTCCAGAAGGGAAGCCTGCGCTCTACAGATTCAGCCACCGTGTCCAGTCTAGGTCAGCTGTATAGAATATTCGTTCAAGGAATACTTGATGAAATCCGGTAGCCATACCTTTACTTTAGACTTAGCATTGTAATTTGTATCACTTCTACTGCGACACACTGCTCAGTTAGCATTATAGGGGTGTTAATTGCTCACATGTGATGTATTATTCACTGTGCACCACCAGGCAATGTGGACTGGTGTGACATGGCTTGGCTTTACAGCTGTCCATTGACCGTTTGGAGCGGTGTTTCCTTTACACAGCCTCGTGTGGCCACATGAGATTGCCGAAGAGTAGAGCGTCAGTCTCTCGTATTGGTAGATCGTGGGATTTGGGTTCAAACCCTGGTTGAGTCCAACCGATGACTTAAAATTTGATACGTATCGCTTCCTAGCCAGGTTGTCAACATTATTAGAATAGGGCATGGACTGGATGGCTCAGCATCAGGATAATGTGACTGAGTTGGATATAAGATCATTGTGCTAGCAGCTTTGTCTCCCAGTGAGGCAGCACTATAACGTCCCCATCAATGTCACTGTCACACGTCGCTACTTGTTCTGATATAACCTTAGATGTTGCCAGGACGTAAAACTCCAACAACCAACCACCCAGGCCATGTGCGTTAAGAATGCTGTCTGGAACCAACGGCAGTGGTTGAGCACCAACACCAGCAGCAGCAGCTGAAGCCACGCATGGCAGCCTGATGAGAGGCAGCAACGCTTCTCTTTGTTGGCCTCTGCAGGTCATTATATTTAACCCAGAACTTCATACCTTACAGGAATCCCAGCTTTGCTTCTATTGGAGTAATCCTGAGCTATAATCAAAGCAGGTGGCCATATAGCACGTGCCGCGTGCAGGCCGTTTGCACTCACCCTGTCGTCCGGAACCAGCGTCAGTGGTTGAGCACCAGCACCAGCAGCTGAATCCACGCATGGCAACACGATGAGTTGGTTGGATTGGTTGTTGGAGTTTTACGTCCTGGCAGCATCCAAGTTAACCAAGTAGTGACAGTGCACAATGATAGGGAACTTCATAGTGCAGCTCCCCTGGGAAATCATGCGGGTGCCACCATGAGCTGAAATCCCACTCAGTCGCATTATCCTGACACTGAGCTAACCAGTTCTTGCCCTGTCCTATTAAATACCGAGCGCCAGGCTAGGAAGCAACAAGTATCAAATTTATAAGTCATTGGAACTGAAGTACTGATATCCCGCACGCGTGCGCCCATGCTCTTCCGTTTCGGCCAACAGCCCCAGTGCAACCTAATGAGAGGCAACAAAGTTGCTCTATCCTATTAATACCGAGCGCCAGACTAGGAACCAAAATGTAGCAATTTTATAAGTCAAGACTTGATCGGGAACCGAACTCCTGATATCCCGCCACAGGTGGGCCGCGCTCTACCTATTCGGTCATGGCGCCAGGTACAACCTGAAGAGAGGCAGCAAAGTTTCAATGAGAACCTGGCAAGTGGCATTGGCAATCAATCCCCAGTGGTGGCGCCTTTCGCCATCAGCACCCAGAGGAAGCGTGGCCAGCCGCGTCATGCATATACCCAATCATGGCGTCAATACTCTGTTCTGTGGCATCTAGATAACAGTTCCTTGGCATTGGTCATATCCCACAGGGCGTGGGGTTGTGGAGGGGTGCCTTATAATCCCAGGGACAGGACGCGGTGGCCTTATCGGTATAGCGCATGCTTCCCGTGCGGAAGGTCGGGAGTTCGAATCGCAGCCTGAGTGAAAGCGATGAGATATACAATTGATACTTGTCGATACCTAGCTTGGTGCTTGGGATTGATAGGATACGAAAAGGACCTGTCTGTGCAGTGTTATGATAATGTGACTGTGTCGGATATTGGGTCATGGTGCCGGTGGCCCAGTCTCCAAGTGGGGCAGCACTATAAAACTACCATTAGTGTGCACTCTCACAAGTTGGTACCAATCCTTATATGACCTTAGATGTTGCTAGGACGTAAAACAACACATACCAACAATCTAATCCCAGAGTGCACTGCTTTAATGTTGTGTGCGATGAGGGTGGAGATGGGGTCCAGGTTGTGTGGGATACCCAGGCCCTCCCACATGAGCTGTCCCTTGTCCCGGAATAAAACAATATCATATGCCACCGCCCTCTCGCTTCAAGTGTCAAGGGAGTAGAAATTGGCTATTCCCTTGCTGGAAATCAGATGTTTAATATTCTGGTCTGATTATATACCGACTTCCTTTAGTTTTTTTTGCGAGGTATGCTTTCTGGCTTAAGCGAATATGGCCTCAGATGAGGTGCGTTTATAAAGCTGCTCAGATATTCATGGAATAGTATTTCATTCATGAATATTATATCAGAAGAATATGATTATTATTCCCTTCGGGTATACCTATAGCTGGATGGGAGGTATCCATTGTCGGGTGGATTAAATTATGACAAATATGTCTTTGCAGGTTTATGCGAAAATATTATCTCCCTAGAGCTCCAATAAATTCAAAGGTGTGTATTTATTTAGTGTTATATCGGTGGAATATCCGGGCGGGTGTGGTTGGTTGAATAGTTCAGCAATGCCAATCCAAAATAATTATTAAATTAACCGATTTTTACCTGAAGGTAATTCTAATTCTCACAAATTCCACTTTATTTATGATGAGATGGTTATAGAACAATGTACAAACAAATAGGTTTGTACAAAATGAACCTTCTGAAGGTTTTATTCTCATTTTTATGTCAATTTTCTGATTTGCGTTTACATGGTTTTGCGTCTAAACTCTTCATAAAATTCCTGTCGCAAGTGACAGTAGTAGCGGCGGAAGTATGGTCAGGTGGTGGTGGAGCCACTGGTACCCGTATGAGTAGGAAGCAAATAGATGCAGAGAGCCCATTGGCCAATAATATAGTATCGGAATAACATAATACAGTGTAATAAAGACATATAAATTCCTTTACGCGGCTTTATACTCGCATAATGCTTATACATCACATATATATATATATATATTTCACCTCGTTCTCCTACTCCTGGCTAATTATAGCACAGTGAGAGGTAGGCATACCCAGTTTCCAGCACGAGGAGTTAACCGGCTTCCCGAGAAGGACATGTGTAGGGGCGTAATCGATTAATCAACTCGGGTCACGTGAGCCACTTTTTGGCGCATGCGCACATCCTACAGACTCCGGTCGAATAATCGAATACGCATCTCCACGCTTGGGGTGGACAAACTGGTGGCTTAAATAACTGATATAACTACAGCAAAATAGGATTTCGAGTACTTTATGATTGCCTAGTTTAGTTATATTTCCATTTCATTAATCTGTGTTATCACCTAAAAAAACCATGTAGGACTGGTAGTGGTAGTTATTATGATGCAGGACGGTACAAGCACATATGTGACGTTTGTCGTTCCTAGCAAACCCCAGCAAAGAGGTGGGCTACTGGGGTAGGGTCCTTTTGCACACGGCATGTGTTTTTGCTAACTCCACTCGCGGTGTTCGATTTGAAATTCTAGCAACTGGAGTGACCCGAATCGCCCGGGATGTGTTAATCGATTACGCCCATGGTGACACGAGACGGGTCTCGGGGAGTTTCTGGTGCCCGGCACTCTAACCTTACAGGAGCCCCACCACCTCTCCCTGTTCATAGCCCCACCACCTCTCCCTGTCCTCTCTCCCTGTCTCTCCTACTTACCCACTCCTGTCTCCCTTCCCTTTCACTTCTCCCCTCAGCTCACCTGCCTGTCTCTCTCCCTCCCCATCCCCTCCCCAATCCGCCCTCTCTCATCACATCACAGGAATGTGTGGCAAGTCAATGGCCTCGCACCTTTGGCTACCTGTCATAACAGCTCCTCCCCTCTCTGCCTGTGTAACTGTGGCCCGCCCATGCCCTTGACAGCGCGCTCTGGTACAAACCCCAGCGGGCAGCCAGTCTCCCCGAAAACGCCAGGTTCAGACAGACACACGTGACCACCCTGCTATTAGCACTCTGTGTGTGACTTCCACAATCGGCAGTAACCTAACACTTTATATCTGCTACTGAAATGCAGGCAATCAAATACCTTATCAGCAGCTACTGTGGTGTTCTCTGTGGCGGAGTGGTTAGAGTGTCTGACTTTTTTCTAGGTCGGATGAGTGTTATGAGTATTATGGAATTAAAGTTGAACTACGGGATTACAGCTGAGCACTGTACAAGGTCCATTATTCTTGGCATGCTGATAAAAACTAATTGAGATAAATGAAAATAATTCAACTGTGTTGCACATTGCAAAAATTGATTGTTTAACACCCTCTATTGCACAAGTGCTTATATTCCTATCTTCAATAAAAGATGAAGCTTTGAGGTGCGGGCTATTAATACAGCTGTTTGGCCTTCTCTCTAGTACTCCTGAAGATAGAGGGCCAAACTGTAGGCAAACATTATGTCTTCCATTGGTTCCTGAAATCAGTTATGAGAGGATTTCCCCCAAGCCTAATTATTCTAGATTCTGGTATGTTCTTTAGTATTTAAATTATGTAAGTCTTGTCCTGACAATAAGCACTTAAATCTCAGAGATCTAGGGTTTAAGGGTCTCTGCTGATCCTCTTAATTATGGGTCATAGAGAGCTCACTGTATTAGCTTTGAGCATTGATAGACTGGAGGTGTCAAGAGAAGAGGCATTTTTTTACCTCAAAACTTTGGAAATCAAACAGGACAGGAGACCCATTGTCCTCAGTGACATTAAATGCTTTCCTGAAGTTAGGAAGCTGTATGCAGCTAGAGCTTATAAATATTACATTCTTTGTACTGAATAAATTAAGAAAAGCAAACAATTGTTCAATATAAATCTTCAAGCTTTATTAGGCCTCATGGACCTATTTCTAGAGACACACAAACAAGAGGGACATTCAGAATGCTAACGTTAGCAGGGATAGACATTTCCCCATTTGATGCCCACCCCACTCCAATGCAAGGAACCTAGGTGTTCCGCTTAACACTATTCTTAAGAATGTATGTTGGAAGACTTCCATTGCTTTTGCTAGACATTATAGCAAAAGAGTGGAGAAGATCAATATGGCTACAACCTTGCTTAGGCATTAAGAGTTGTTGGATAAATAAATAATTGGCTCAAGTTAGTAATCAAATTTATGTCTACGTAAACCTCTCACTGTGCTATAATTAGCCAGGAGTAGGAGAACAAGGTGAAATAGATTAATTATGCCAGTACTTCGTTAGTACATTTGACGCATAATTGGTGTTTCACATAGTTTGAGGACCCACCCAACCCAACCCAGGGTGGACAGAGAGTGTTCTTACTGGACTGGAAGATTACTATTGTGCTACATATTAATCTTTCACCAATTATTGGATTCGGCATAAATTTGGGTAAGGTTAGGGAAACGGTGCTGGATTTGGGGTATCCCTGCCTCTCACTTTCCTACAAATAGCCGAGTCCTCAAACTTGGAAAACACCAATTATGCATCAAATGTACTATGTCAGTACTCCCATAATTAATCTATATATATATATATATAAGTTAAAATGAATGCGTTAAGGCCAGGCGCAGCTGGCATACAGTGCACAGGGCCGCTCACAGGGGGCGCCACCGTGGTCTATGTCATAATAACAGGGTCAGCTAGATAGGATAAGTGCTAACTATTACATAGGGAACTGAAGATCGGTAGTGTCCTTGTTTATATTCCCATAATGGATTATAGAGCACATATATATATATATATACAAACGTCGGTGTTCATCCACAGTAGATTACATATACACAGACCTGCAAAATATATGCACACCGACGCATCTATGTTTTGCTAACAAAGGACTCCCAGCTATTTGGAAATAAATAATAATCCATTTAATATTGCATCTGTCGCTGTGGTGCTTTTGCCAACTGTCATATGGGCATTCCATGTATATACCGCACTATATAACATGGTACGCCCGTGCAGCATATAAACTCACGCCCTCAATACGTTGTATATGGCGTGCACACATACGCCCTCTCTATCATCTAACCCTCCTAGGGATCTAACCCAATTCATCACGGCGCAGCCCCGTGGGTACTGGTTATCATAGGTGCCCAGGCCTCTGACCATTTAACAAAGTCAATTCTGGAGGCGATGTCTTCCCAACACATAGTTGGTCTCATCCCGCGACACCGCTCAGCGGCATATATATCCGAGATTCAACATCAACATGGGGAAGAGTAGTGGTAGATTGGTGTCTGGTGGAGGGAGAACTGCCTGTTTGACTGGCTTTTGTGGCAGGGCCGCATGCGGTGCCAACTGTTTCATTAGCTCATCGGTTACCCATGCTAGGGCTCATGTTGTATTCAGTGAATTGACCCATAGCCACCCAGGCCGCTGACCATTTAACGAGGTCAATTCTGGAGAACAAAAATTCTCAAAAACTAACTGTTTTTTTCCTGCGACTATGGCCTATGGCATATATCCGAGCTTCAACATCAACATGGGAGACACCAGCTGTCGACCAGCATCTGTTGGTGGGAGGACTGCCTGTCCGACCGGCTGTTGTGACCATTTATAAAAGTCAATTCTGGAGGCAATGTCTTCCCAATACGTAGATGGTCTCATGCCACGACACCGCTCTGTGGCATATATCCGAGATTCAACATCAACATAGGGGAGAGTGGCGGTAGATTGGTGTCTGGTGGAGGGAGAACTGCCTGCCTGACTGGCTTTTGTGGCAGGCCCACAGCCAGTGCCAACAGTGTCATTACCCTATCGGTTCCCAATGCTAGGGCTCTTTTTGTATCCAATGAATTGATCCATAGCCACCCAGGCCTCTGACCATTTAACAATGTCAATTCTGCAGGTGATATCTTCGCCACAGGTTGCTGGTCTCATGCAACTACATCACCCTGCGGTGTATATCCAAGATTCAACTATAACATGGGGGGAAATCAGTGGCCGATCAGCGTCTGGTGGAGGGAGGACCGCCTGTCCGACGACCTGTTGTTTCTAGGACCTGAAACCCCAATCAAGTTATCAAGTAATCACCCATATGGAATGATGCACTTAATTATTCAAATTGTTTCAACAGTTAGCTCAAAGCCGGTGGCATCAGGCAATTTAAAAGAATTGCCTCGGCTTGCGTTGTGTGCATTGAACGAAACCCTGACGGCAGCCCAACGAGCAACGTCAGCTTATCTGAAATCTAAGCAGCGCAAATGTGACAGGTCACGCGAGCCATCGATACACAGCTGAAATAGTCATTGCTTATACAAGCAGTATTTATGGGTTGAAGTGTGAAAGTATAACCCTAGTGTTGAATGATTGATAGCCCTAAATGCCATCTCCCCGCATTAATGTTTAATAATATTCCGTCCAGAAAATAATGGAGTGGCTTGGGATGGGTGAGGGAGGGGCGAGGGGGGAGGGGTCTTGATAAATCAAATTATGCTAATAGGATATAAGATAGGAGTGCTTCCTGAACACATGCTATGAACGGGATTAAATGGAATTGAGTATTTTAATCACGGTCAAGGTGTGGAATGCCCAAACGGTAAAGGAACGACAAATTCCTGACCTAAAAACTTACAAAAAATATCTGTGCAAAATATGGCTAGGAAACCCCCAATAAGCTGCACTACAAAGGGGCATGTGATATGTCACGGCCCACCAGCGGGACGCCCAATGGAAGGTAGCCATGCCAAAAGTAGCCAGATAACACACCACACAGCTACATACAAGCCTATGATATGTAAATAGGAGTAGGCTAGTCTAGTCTAGTAATAAGAGTAGAACAAAAATAAAATACATATATACCAAGAAAATTCAAAAAAACTAACATAGGCTATTAACCATTCCAACCAATTATCTATCTGCTACTGAAATGCAGGCAATCAAATACCTTATCAGCAGCTACTGTCTGGTAAGATAACACCAACACTACAACTGGCCAGCATTGAAAACAAGCCCGGGCTTATATGATATGGACAGTATAAATACAGCCTCAATAAAAAAAATATATATACAAAAATAAAAATTTGATGGGCGCTAAAGGCAATCGGGAGTGTGCGTTAATGTTTGAAGGATGAGGAATGTTATTTGGGTATTATTCCAGATATCACTGCCGAGATGTGTGAATGGGAGCTAATAGTGCATAGCTTTGCTTCTCTATTGTTCAGCCAATCTGTGAACATGGAGGCGGTCTGGAAGGGGACATGAATTCTATTGTGGAATTCTACCCAAAACGACCATAACTCCTTTATTATAGTGAACCAACGTACTACAAAACAAATCCGTCCTGGTATGACCATATATGTTGTCAGGACGTAAATCCCCAACAAAGAAACAAACCAAATACTCCTGACCTGGCCTCCTCACCTCAACAGAGTATTAATTCTTTTTGAGTGAAAACATTTCCACCAGGCGAAAAAGAAAGGTTTAAGAATTTATGGGAGAGAACCGATCATTATTTTATTTTACGTGTAGAATATCCCTCTTTTAACATAAAACCTGGAATTAATTCATAGAGCGATGTGACTTTGCCACGTGAAATACAGATTCAATTAATTTGATTTCAGCCATAAACAACACGGTGAGAAATATCCAATCAGGCCGTCTCATTTCAATAAAGTGAACGTTGTCATTTATTTAAAATGTATATGCATATATATATATAATACATTGTGTGTGAATCGACTCGTGCCAAAGCTATGTTTTTAGTCCTGGATATATTTCAGTATTTTGAGAACATAAATGGAGTTCTCATGAGTAAGTACAGATGAGCTATGCAATATGCTCGCATATTTAGAAAGAAATAGCTAAGACGGGAATTCGCAGATTCATATTACGCTAGTGTTCAGGACGGGAATCACTATATTAATTTTACATAACCAGACAGGATGGATGAATGAGTTGAGCACCCATATTCAGTTTTGGTAGATCCTGTGATTCGAACCCACAGGTTCGATCCCTGGCCGAATCGAACCGATAACTTAACAAGTAATAATTGTCGCTTCCCAGCCAGCCGTTCGGCATTATTAGGATAGGGCAAGGACTGGGCGGCTCAGTATCATGATAATGTGACTGAATGGGATATCAGGTCATGGCGCTGGCAACCTGGTCTTCCAGTGGGGAAACACTATAAAGTCGCCATGAGTGCGCATTGTCACAAGTCAATACCCACCCTAGTATGACCTTAGATGTTGCCAGGATGTAAAACCCCAACAAGCTACAAAATATAATCTACCTGAGGTGTTCATGGCTTCAGGACAGAATAGTTACACCCGCCGACAGCCAGGTGGCGCCTCTGTTCCGCCCCCCCCAGCTGCTTGTTGAGTGATACTGGATGGGCCGTCCGTCAGTTGACCAGCTACATTGGGGGCTTCCAATAATTGGGACTACTGGATTTAAAATAAAATATTTATTTTGTATTGTATTCGTTGATTAAGTGGCGGACATTTACACCACTGACAACTCGGCTTCATCATTCCACTGCTCACATCCTTCTAACAATGCCAACCAGCAAGTAGTACCAGTCTTAAAGTCATCGGTTTGACTCTACCAGGAATCGAACCCCATACCCACAACACGGAAGGCGGGTGCTCACCTCATTGGACGATACCGGTACTTAGGTCTTTTGTTCCTAGCTAGACTTTATTGTCTCCCTATTTCATGCATGAAAGTAGCGCTTAAGATAATACCTAGCAATCGAAGGAATTGCAAGCTCTAAATGTTGTATCCGATATCATCACATGTAAGAGATTGAATACAAAAACCATTGTGCTTTTTTCCATAAAGAAACATAAGTAAGTGCATAAAGAAATACGGCCAGGATATTTCCTTAAAGATTGCTGACAAGTCGTACATCAGATGTATGGTGTGACACTGGCCATTGTTCATGTTGGTTCGCCAAAATGGGTAATTTGCGCGTGAACAACTAGTCTCCCAGGTGGCGCCACCTGGGTTCGATCCCTTACACACCACACCCCTACCGGGTTTCTCATGAATCCAGTCTCTCGCGAGACCTCTGACATCACGGGCGCCCATCGTCGGCCCACGAGACTGATCAAACTTCATTACAACCCCAGCAGCCGGACGAGCAACACACCACCCTAACTCAGCCGCCCACCCATCCCTTCAAACGGACGAACAAACTTAGATGGCGGGTTTGAGAGCCTGAGTCGACAAACAATTAACGGACAAACTTCCAACTTCTAACCTTATTGTGTAATGACTATTACAACCATATATGTTATTGAATAAAATCCATTTCAATGAGCTGCTTGTTCGCATTGTCAATTACGGCTAAGTATATCTAAAACAAGATATATACAAATGACCGACAATACCGACCAGAATAGCGTTCCAATCGTTGTCACCAATTACTGGCAGTTGGGGTGGGAACTTTACATATATTCACGCATTCTCGACTGGGCGCAGTGCCCGAATCGGTAAGAGCGCAGGCTTCCCATGTGGAAGGTAGGGGGTTTGAATCCTGAGTCAAAGCAGTGATTTCCTAAATTAATTTGATACTTGTGCATGGCATTACTCGGATAGAACTAGTATTGGCCAGGTCAGTATCATGATAATGTGACCGAGTGGGAAATCTGGTCATGGTGCTAGTGACTTGGTTTCCCAGTGGGGCAGCGCTAAGCAATTCCCATGAGTGTGCACTGTCACAAGTCTTGACCCATCGTGATATAAGCTTAACTGTAGACAGGACATAATAAAATAATTATAAATAAAAACAACCAGTTGGCCATTCTGTCTTTGAATGTTAAAATCTGCTCATATAACATTGTATCGATTTGCATATAGATTAATAACCAAAGACAGTGACCTGAATATGTCTATAAAGTTGGCTATGGAGAAAAGGGGGGGTGAAATAAAAGTAGAGAAACAAGAGGAGTGGTGGAAGCCTACCTTTATTTTCCGAAGGCTCACTGGCCGAGCAAATAAATGCCCTACCGTATATATAAAAAAACAAAAACAAAGGTTTCAATCGGAGCGTGGGGGACCAACGCGCTCAGGCTAGGTTCTGGCTGGCTTCTGGCTGGGCGGAAGTGAGTCAGCCAGACGCAGCGGGAACCGGCCCACAGCAAAAGGATAATAAATACATCGATATAATTAAATATAAATAAAAGAAATAAATCGATAAGAAACCTCCGCCCATTTATATTCACATAATAAATTATATTACACATAAAGTTGGCTACAGAGAAAAGGGGGGGGAGGAAATAAAAGGAGAGAAACAAGAGGAGTGGTGGAAGCCTACCTTTATTTTCCGAAGGCTCACTGGCCGAGCAAATAAACGCCAAACTTTGGCAGGCTATGGCGGCCCAGGCTCCCAACACTCCTCAGTCTGAGTCTCAAGATCTATTAGACTAGTCACGACCCGAACATCATTTAAAATCCTAGTCTGCAGAGGGGTCTTTAAATAAGCGTAGACCGTTTCCGAGGCCCAATCCCCCTTGACTTTAATCTCCTCGATTGTGGCCCCCGCCATTGCCAGATAAGTACATCCACCTCGCCTCAAAGAGTGCGATGTGAAATAGTGTTCGCCCAAGCCCGCCTGGTTTGAGAAGAATTTGAGCATCCCATGGTATGCACTGTAAGTCATAGGCCTAGAAGTAGCCCCCTGGACTGGTATATGGAAAGCCAAGTCTCCAGTGTCTGCAGGCAATTCCCTGAAGTGGCGCCTCGTCCAATATACCGCGCAAAGTTCCCTATTCGGGCACACCGCGACCGGCACCTCCAGCACCCGCTCAGAAAACTGGATTGTTTTTGAGCGACGGACTTTGATTAGCATCCCCCAATTAAAAAACACAAAGTCTCCTCTACGGAGGGTGGAGTCGGATTCGGTCACTTGTGACTTCCTTAGTAGCACTCTAAATGAGCAGAGCATCGCTGCCCTCCATGAAACGTGGCCAGCGTTTAAGGTTAGTAGAGAAAAAATCCGTAGTAGCATAGTAGGCAGCATCGGAGGCGCTTGGCGGGGTGTGTCCCCATTCTGTCGCCTAATGCCCTTAAGTGTTGCCTGGACTAAATAGTCGTCTTATCTAATCATAGGGGCACCATTCTGACGAAGGAAACAATTTAGGCCCGATAGGTAATTCACTACTGAACGGTATGTAAGCGTTCTAGCCAGCCACGATGCATAGAGCGTCACGCGCTTAGAGGTGCAGGGCAGCGGGGAACGATCCTCCAAGAATTGGTCGAGAAAATCAAAATATTTACGTATCTGGACTGAACGTGTGGCGATTGAGTTCTGTGAGTAAAACTGCCTCTCATATCCCCGCTGCTCTGCCCTCAGCTCCTTCAGTCCTGAAAAGACACGAGAGAGAGGCATCAAACAAGTGTGCACAGCACATAACCCCGTCGCGATCAACTGATCTGATTCTCTGCCTGCTAGCTTCTAGGTCCAATCTACTAAGGGAATCGCAGACCACGTTCCCTGTTGTATTTATATAGGTTGAACGAAAAGTGAAATTATTTTCCACCGACAACCAAAATAATGTTCACAACATCCCCATGATCTCCCCTGATCTGGATCTCCCAGAATTAAGCACGGACTCAACTACCACACTGTCTGTTATAAAGATAATCTCGGCCCCAGTCCAACCCGGTGACCATCGGCTGGCTCCCTCCATCACCGCCCTCATTTCCTTTACATTTATATGCTCACTGTCTCCTCCTGCGGGGGGCTCTACGTGGTGATGCCCCATTTCCCTGCGGAGCACCTCATCATCCTTCAGGTTAAACGATGCAACTAGCCAATCTAAACCATGCGTGGCCCCCAAACCCCAGTTTGAGGCGTCACTGTAGACTGCTACAGTTTCAGCGAATTTCCCCAGCATACCTGCCTTCCCATTGAACCTATTTGCAAAGTTTACCCACCAGGTGATGTCTTCCCTGAAGCCTGAATTCAGGCGTGCACGATAAAAGGGCTTCCGGAGGGTTCCTATCAAATCATACACCCGTCTACTAAAGGTTCTGCCTCCCCTAATCACCTTAGCACAATGCGCCAAGTAGCCCGCGAGTTTCTCCAGCTCCCTACGAGTGGACTTTCTTCGATCAAGACTGACTAATTTGTCGTCCGGTAATGACAGTTCGAGGGACTCGGAATCTACATCAATGCCTAGGAATCTTATCTTTCTTGCTGGTGATATGATTTTTTTTAAACTGATAAAGAAAACCAGTCTACGCAGTATTGCCATCACCTGTTGCTGGCAATGCTTATCTTGCTTCTTTGTCCTAGCAATAATACAGAAATCATCCAAATAATTAATGATTCTGTCTACCCCCTCCCTTCCCGCACATCGGACAACAAAGTCAGATATTCTCGAGAATATAAAAGGGCTAGAAGACAATCCCATACAAAGCCTAGCATCTATCAAGTATGTTTCAGCCACATCCCCCTCGAACAACCACCGGAGCCCTTGGAGCCACCTATGTTCTGGGTAGATATGGATGGAACGGTACGCGTCCATGATGTCAATACTAGCTAGATAGTCGTCCTGCTCTAAGCATTCTACTACATCGTCCAAGCCCTTATAGCTAAACTTAGGGGCAACTCCAGATGTATAATTATTAACGCTCTCACCTTTCGGTATGCTACAATCGGTTACAGTTCTATCCCCCCCCCCCCCACCCCCCCCCCCCCCCCCCCCCCCGTCGTCCTTTGGCACGACAAACATGCCATGTACACAGGTTGGAGGTGTGTCAACCGTCATTAAAACTCCCCTCCCTAATTCGGAGATAAGTTTTGTCTCTATCATGTTTCTCTCTCCGTTTGATTTCTTCCTATTCGAGTGAGTGTCATAATTTACATTACAGCCGTCGTCAATTACATGAAACCCGAATACCATGCCCTGCAAGAGAAAGAGAGAGTCAGTGTCAACATAGCCCCTACAGAAAGCCTCCGAAAGGAAACGGCATGGTTTTAATTGACATAGCAAACCTCCCAGCTCATGGACACAACCGCAGGTGCCACGCAGACAGTTCTCGTTCACACGGAAAGTCACATACTTGCTGCCGCTGTTCTCCCTGACCGACACGGCCAGACAGTTGGTACTGTCGTAGTGCACACACAGCAGGGGGTCCCAGCCTGCAAGTTCCACTGCAGGTTGTATCCTGGCAAGGAGGCCGTGGCAATCCCACTGCCCGTGCCCCATCAAGTTTGTACGGCTGGCGGCCTCCATCCCGCTCCTCCCGGCGCTTCCTTCCCGGATGATGTAGTCGCTCTTGCGCTGCCGCATCTCGCTTCCCTTCGTGTGGCGGTCCTCCTGTGTCGTACCGCCCTCCACCGCATCTCGGCTAATAGCCGCAATACCAGTCTCCTGGTCTCCCTTCCGTTCCAACATTGACTGACGAGCCACCTCGTCCCATATTGGCCTGTTAATTGACCTATCACCCTTCATGGCCTCCTCACGCGTATGGTCATTAATGCTCCCTGTATCACACTCGCAGTTATGAGGTGTGACTTGGCCACACTGGGTCACGGGGGTGCCTTGGGGAATGCCTCCATATTGAGTCGTTACACCACTCTCTCGCACATGAATGTCAAAGTCTTTTACCAAGACTTTTGCTCCAATATTGTGCCTCTTATGCCCCTGTCCCAACCCAGGGTTGCCCACTAATCAGTCTTTACATGTTGCTCTCTTATGGCCCCTTCCTCTGCACTTTGAGCATTTATGTTCGTATCTACAGTCCTCTTCTTTCCAGCCACACCCATGTTCGCTATTCCATGCGTAACATGCTGTAAAATTGTCCGATATAATACATGTGAACCGAGGTGAAGTTACTATAATAAACTACAAACTGTCTATATAATGATAAAGGTTAAATTATAAAAACCCAAAGGCATATGAGGGATGTGTGAACTTGGTAAACTATTATTCATTAGGTATGGAACTTGTATATTGAATAGTCTTTGAGAGGGAGTGTCACTTCCAGGCCTGGCTAGGAACAGTCTTTGGAAGAGTCACCTCACATGCCCCCTCCCCCCCCCACATGGTATTGTTATGATCATTGACCACTGCATTGTACTCTGATTGGAGGAGTGAGTCATGTGACCACTGCATTGTACTGTGATTGATGAATAGGATCATGTGACAACGGCCATCTTGAATCTTGAGAACCTATATAAGCAATAAACCAGAGAGTCTCATTCTCTTACTTTTCATTCTTACCCTGTTTTCCTTCATTACCTGTAGTGCTTTCACTTGACCTATTTACACCACCCACACCACCAGCCGGCACGTTTACAAAATGGCGACCACAATTTGAGAAACTACCGAGATTGGTTAGTACTGACAATAGAGGGTTTGTTGAATAGTTTCGGTGTGTTTCGGTAGCATTTTCTTTTTATTTGTTTTATGATACTTCACATTTATATTTCTTTATTTAATTGTTAGCTGACTACTGTTATTTTTGAACGCACGTGGGTGACTTGAACGCACTTGGTGTGACTTCAATACACGTGTAGTTTCATTTTTGACGTTAGAAGTAGTACTAGAATTATTTAATAGAAACTATATTATATTTGTAGTATTTTTATTTCATTTAATTTGATATGCTATTTTAAATTCTAAATTTCTTGAGGTTGAGAGATTTGAGGACTGAGACATAGACTGGGACTGGTGGTTGGCTGGAGTGGATAAGTTGTTTTCTTCTATTTGATTCTCTATTCTTTTTACTTTTTGCAAGGATTAAATTGAAGTAAATTACTTTGTCGACGGATTTCCGACGAAAGTGTCTTTTCTTAGGGGTTACATTAGTCTTGGACGTTGATATTACTGTAATATTACAGTTTTATCGTCTGTCTGAAGCCTCGTGTCGCCGCAAGAATTGTTTTCATTTTCGGACTACTTTCGGTAATTTTCTTTAACCTTGGAGTAATTAGGAGCGTATTAATACATACGGAGAGACTTTTCACTTTTCTACTACAATACAGGTAAATTCTATCGGTTGGATATAATTCTTTGACTTTGTTTCTACCGCGCTTTACGCAACACACTAAATTTCCCATTGACCCGCTACAAGGAGGATTTCAATAGCGTGAAAAAAAAAATACTTAACTTCTGGTAGGTTAACATGTTGTATTAAAATACATTTGACTTGCGGTAGGTTGATATATCGTATTTGAATACATTTGACTTGTGGTAGGTTGATATATCGTATTTGAATACATTTGACTTGTGGTAGGTTGATATATCGTATTTAAAGACATTTGACTTGTGGTAGGTTAATGTATTATTAAATATATTGTATTTAAATACACTTGTACTACACAATACACACTACACATTCACAATGCCTAGAACACGATTAAAGGAGGATGCTTTACGTGAACAATTTGGATTGTGGTTACAGAACCAAGTAGATTTGGGAATTTTGAGTGATGATTGTGATAGATTAGAAGCATGGACTAAGTTTATGGCAGATAGCATAGAGAACCTAACTGAAAAAAATGAAGAAATGGTACTAGAGGTTACTGAACGTGCTGAAGCTGACTATCAAAGAGAAGAACGTAGAGAAAAACGTGAGGTAGCTAGTTTAGAACATAAGAGCAGTGAAGCCAAAATAAGAGCTCTAAAAGCATATGGAAAGTCTGTGCCTATGCTGGACGGTACTGACAGAGGTGCATTGAGAGAGTGGGTAGATCTCATTGAGAGGATTGGGGTTCTTGCTGATGTTTCTGACCTAGATATAATTCGGTTTGCACTTTCAAATGCAACGGGCACACTGCATGAAGTGTTATTCACTGCTTTCACAGTTAAAGGTGCTAGGTCATGGAATGATATAAAGGAGGAAATTGCTAGAACTTTGTTAACTGCTGATGAGAAAACTCACTTAAAAAGTATAGTAATGACTATGGTACAGAATGAGGGTGAGACAGTAGCAGCATATTGCCAATGGTTTAAAACTGCTGCAAGTAAGGGATGGAAACTACCTTCTGCTACCTTGGGGACTGACACCTTTGAAATTCTACTATCAAGGTTTCTTGATTCATTATTAGATGACAACACTATGTGGTACGTGGAAACCAATAGGCCTAAATCATTAGAGGAAGCTTTCACTCTTGCTATGCTGAGTGATAGGTCTGTATTGAGACAACAACGACGTGCTCAATCACGACTAACAGATTTAAATATGACTAGTCAGGTAGATAGTCTAAATTTTATTTCTTCTAAATTGTCGAAAAGGGTTCCTGCTGACAGGATTCAGGCTAGTTCAGGTATAACAGAAGATACTCAGGCTCTAAAATCGCTCCAGAACGAATTGAAATCACTGAGGAAGTGTGTAGAACGCTTAACTGTTTCTGATAAATGTACACGTGGAGAAATTCACGCGGTAAACGTTGCGCCAGCGTATGGTGGCAATTCTTATGCACAGGGCAGACGTCTTGGGTCGCCACGCGTAAACGTAGCGCCGAAGGGTCAAACAAGTACATCTAAAAATAAACTCAGTCCAGTCGGAGAGCACACAGTAAAGTATGCGCTGTCAAAGCAACAGCGAGGAAGCAATGGTAAACCGATGCCGACTGCTCACGCCCAGGCGTCGACGACTAAAATAGAACACGCGTATCAGACACAGCGTGCTAGTCGTAATGTTACATATGTAATGAACCACATTTAATGAGAAACCGTCCACAGTTAAAATTACTGCGTAGTAATATAAACTCTACTGCTTCGGGAAACTAAATAGCGCACTTGATACTCGTCCGAGTATTGCTATTGATTTTAATCAGGTAAAATTAACTGGTCTTACTAAATTAGCGCCAAGATTAACGGGTTGTATCGTAAGTTACGCCACTATTTAAGTTACTAAATTCTCTGGTATTACAGAGATACAGTGAATGGTATTGACACCGTAGTAGCATTTCCATAATAAAGTGAAATTGACACTTGTTGCTTACCAAATGCTACGGAGCATTTCTGGCGGAATAAGCAAAGGAAGTGAATACTTTAAGGAAAAATGGTGCCATGTACTAATGTATTGTTATTCTATCGGGACATAGAGCGAAAAAAGTACACCGGTGGTGACTGAATGTCTTACTAACAAATAACAATTTCATTTATTTGCCATTGACTATTCTATTTATCTAAGTTAAGTTTTAGTACGCCTACAAATTACGGGGTGAGACGTAAAACAGGTGTTACTTAATACTTTGAGTTTAAACTGTTTAGCTACTGAAAAGAACTAAATTTCGTCACACTAACGACTGAAATGTTATGTTCATAAAAACTAATACTATAGCACTTTCGCTAAGACTTTGAAGATGTTATGTTTGTGAAAGAGGTAGATCTTGCATATGTAAGAATTGACATTATTAAAGCGGATAAATTGCAAATAACCAAAGATGTTATTTAATCCAATTTAGAACACACCATTGGATTTGCATTAACTTTTCTTAAGTACAAAAATCATTATTCTTTGGCCGTGAAAAATCTAAAAACGCTTAGAATAGCACATTGACTTGCATTACCGTATTGATTCTATTAAATTCTCGCAGGCTAAAAAACTATTTTTCCATAAATATAGGTAATTTATCGAACCTGTACCTCTCGAGTGGTGAGAAAAGATGGCTGCGTAAGGTCGATAGAGCAATTCTATTCGACGAGCGTAAACTTTTCGCGAGTATACGGTAAGGACGATAAGAATCGGCAGACGGGAGCCGGGAGTCAATTTCTTATCGGGTGTCGACGGCGACACGCGTGAAGCGATAAGGCTAAATTGTTTTGGCTTGTATGAAGCAGTAGTTACAGATAATTCACCGGCGCGTGAAGCGTAATTAGACATAACATGATTAACATGATCGATTTGTCTTAAAATGTCGCTAATCATCGTTGTGGTTGACGGGGGTTACACAGAAGCATTTCGTCATTGACTGGAACTGTGGTAAGGTTCAGGTCTTATGTTTTTGTACTAATAAATGCGTAACTCGATAACTAAGATACTTAGAAGCATAAACTAACTTACTTAAGACATCTAAGGTATCTATTCTATATTATTATGTGTATTACAATACAGATAAGTTGATTTAACATTATGAAATAAGACATTTAAATTAACTTGTTAAAACATTTTTTTATTTTTCAATAAGAAATTTATTCTATATGTTCATATTACTTAATAATTTGATATATATTATAAAAGTAATTATTTGTTTAACAATAAAACTAAATAATGTTCTTGATTGTGATTCATATGGATAAAAAACCTAAACAGAAAGTTGATACTTGTAAACTACAATTTGATTTAATTACTTTCTGATCCATATGTTCTAAGCTGATAAATCTTCAGTGAAATTGGAGTAACTGAATTGCTATACAATGAAGGGAAGTAACTGTTAGTAATAATGATTTTCACCTATGTACAGGACTGATCGTTGGATTGATTTCAATTGTGAGATCGAATGTATAAATACTTTTGTAGAAGTTCTATTCTATGTTGAACTTTTCAAAAATATTCCGCTAAGCAAAAAACATTAGTTGAACGTCGGGAGATTTTAAGTAATGTCTGACGTGAAGATCTTTTTCATTTATGTCAAAGTGATCTGCAAGATTCTTCCTATTTTTTTTGTCCTATTGTTTGCTGAGCGAGACATAATTTGCTTTCTACTACTTATCAAGTGGAGAAGATACCTGGTGAGGCAACATGTAATGCCTAGGGTATTGAATGAACTAGATTATTTTTACAAAAGCGACTGTTCGTTGGGAGGTCAGCTAAAATAATGATAGGGATTTCACAATTTTTTTTACAAATATGTTATGTTAACTTCACAAGAGCAAGATGACAAATCTTAGCTATGAGTTAAACTAATATATATAATTTGTTGATATGATCTTCAACATTTATTTTTGACAAATGATCAGTATTGGTTTGGATAACATGAGTTAACACTGTTAGTCTTAAGAATCTGATTATTATTTGTTATCATATACTTATTGAATTATCTAAAGGAATACTAGGCATAGTTGAACTTATGATTATCATTGAGGAAGTATGATGTTTCACATATCTAGCTTGAGGTAGTCTAATTGATTTTCAGCAGGCTACACAGTGAAATGGGAGTAACTGATGGTAGTAAGACAACAATTATGAACTATTGGGGAATGACTTTCTCACTGATATAAAATGGCATGAACTAATTACTCTGTAACTCCATTACATTATAGATAGCTGCATTTACGTTCATTTGTTATTTTGAATTCAATAGGACTGAAGAGTTGAATATATTTTTCAATATGTTGTTTAACTTGAGGAAATATGTTGTAACTCAGCAATGCTAAAGAGTAATTAACATATATATTTTTTTGAGATCATAAGCCACTTTTTGCAATATATCATACTATTATTAATTAATTAATATTGCTAAGATTGTATAGACATTGTACTATATTACACTGCATAACATGTTTTACTATTGATGATATGAATGATACCACAGATGACTAACAACATTCTATAAGGTTTGACTGAGAGTTTCCTTAAATGTTAAAAATTTTATTTTCTCAACAAACACAACCAAATATGAAACTTACCTGGTGGATTAGGCCACATAAAAAACTTGGTTGTTGTGTCTTCCAGGAAATGTGTAATGCATACACTATATGCTACATATTGTTCAGGAGTCTTCTCTTTGGAGAAGGATCATAATAATGGCGGCCTATATGGTACATGTTGTGGTACAACATAGTTCTTGTTGGGAACAGGACTGTGTGGCCAACTCCATATGGATGGAGTCAAGTTTTTGGGGAATCATAGGGTTGGGATGAGTCATTTTTACATGTTCTCATGTTGTCTTAGAGGGACACTAACCAATGTTATTCCATAGGGATGGAATGAACGTGTGTTCAGAGGGTGGGAATAACCAAATCTTACATGTTCTCATGAACACATAAAACAATTTCGAAAATAAAATCTAATGATTTTAGATTTTGGATTAAAAAAATGAACAGAAATCTATGAATATTATCATCATTGCCATGAAATATCAAAGATAGAGGTTGTCTGAATTAATTAAAACAATGCATAAAATACACTATTGCCATCATTGTCAGCAAATGTTATTCATGTTGAAGTATCATGAACAGTAAATGACTTGGATATTTATTCATTTGTAAAATGTGTATGAATGTTCAGTGTGCATGTGTTCATATATTATTCATTTGAAAGTCATTGACAGGTATGATGTAAGTGTTGCATGTGTTTATAGTTATTCATTGAAATTCATTGACAAATGATAGATTAAATATTGCATGATTCATAAAATTCATTTAAAAACTAAATAATATGATGTAAAATGTTATCATAATGGATTAAATGTCATAGTCAGAGGTTGATAAATGGTTCATTTATAGTGCATGGTTGTGATGGAATGTTATCATATATTGTGGAAATATGTTGATTGAAAGTCATGAACTGCATTTACATTAATTGTTATGACATATATTTCAGATGTAAGTATCCTAGACAGAGGTTGTCTACACAAAGGGTTCTTTTGAAAATCATGTACATATGAGGGTTTAATGTTGCATAAAAAATTCATTGAGTTTCATGACATAATTGATGAACATTATCATGTATTACACTGTTAATTTGTTCCATTGACATTGACATATGATTGAACATTGCATATATTATTAACTATTAACTATCTAAAACTATCATTGACATTAATTTGTTATAGGGACCTATTGATGATCTTTTGATACTAGATATATATCATTAACATTATTAATGTTGTGGAAACATATTAATGATCTATTATACTGAAGAGTTATTTCATTGACATTATTCATGTTGAGGAGACATATTAATGATCTTTGTACTGGAGATGTATATTATTGACATTACTCATGTTATAGGGACATATTAATGATCATGATTTACAAAATAACAAAACTATATTCATTTACAAAATGATATACTATAATCTATGAGGTTATAGATTTAAATTTAAAATTTAAATTACTCAAAATTATTTAATATAAAACATAAAATTGATATATTGTATCAGTGATTTCTATGTAGAAGAAGAAGGAAGTCATCTATTGCCTTCTACGAACTTTGGAATCACAGATGAAACAATTGACATCAGTACGAACAGTCGACTATGCTCAGTGTGCGAGGAGCTGCAGCATATACTGATGGTCACTATATTCTTAATATATGTGACTGAGTCAATGATTTCGCGTCCACAGTACGAGGAAATGCTAAGTTCACGAGGAGAACTAAAGCATATGCTGACCAGTGTTTCCATTAGTCTTCGAGAAGATTGCAACAATAACATTGACATTCGATGAACTTCGTATGCAGCACTATCAAGCGTAGCAGTTCTGGAGAACTGTACTACAAGCTGATCGTCAACAGAGTTCAGCGGGAACTTTGACGTATGTGACTGAGTCGGGGATTTCGCTACAGCAATATGATGGACAATGCTATAGTTCAGTTAGAACTAACGCATATGCTGTAGTGACTGGATCGTGTTGGTGATATTAAGCAACGCAGACGGACGAGTTCACATAGAACTGACACAGAGACAGTTATATTCAATATAAAATTGCCGTTTCGTGGAGAAAACGCCATAACATCGACAATCGACGTCAACAAAAACAGAACATTCGAATACTACTATTCTATACGTTAAACTTGAGCAAAAGCATGTAGATCTATTATTATTGAATAATATAGATAAGTATTATGGTTTTGAAGTTCAAAAAGAACCACTGTCATTGCTTTGTTTACATTATGCCGCCAAGTTACGCTATCGTATATGTTGAATTTCTGTTGATGCGATTATGATTGTTAAAACTGATAATTGATGCTTTATCTTTGTACAGGAGTTACAAAAACACATATTGATTCATCTTTTGCCATTATTTCGGGATAAAACGACTTAAAATTGGTGAAATCGAAGATTTTGGTCTAGATTTGCAAGAAAATAGTTCCTAAAACTAGGTCATCGATTCAAACCGCTTAGGCCTTGTTTTCTCATTGGATTGAGTTCCGTAATGTTAATCCTATGAGAACCTGTCGATCAACCACGCGTCTACCATCGACGTCCCAGGTTTCTTCTATTTGACAGTCGGTAAAACAAAATGCCTAGTAAAAGCGCAGCGATGTTGGAATATTTGACAGCAGATACCAAATCTGATTAAGCACTAATGTAAGATTGATGCTAAGTGACTGGACTGTGCCTTAGAATTTTTTTTATTTTTGCTCTCGAAGTCAGATGTACCTTATCTATTAGCGCGACTATTTCAGACTCAATTTATTGTTTAGGTTGATAAAAGATATAGAAGATATTAAAGAGGATATAAAGGTAACAACGTAGTACTGTGCACTTCTTGCTATATGCTGGGCAGATGGTAAGAAGGGGAGGGGCGGAGTACATTGTAAAATTGTCCGATATAATACATGTGAACCGAGGTGAAGTTACTATAATAAACTACAAACTGTCTATATAATGATAAAGGTTAAATTATAAAAACCCAAAGGCATATGAGGGATGTGTGAACTTGGTAGACTATTATTCATTAGGTATGGAACTTGTATATTGAATAGTCTTTGAGAGGGAGTGTCACTTCCAGGCCTGGCTAGGAACAGTCTTTGGAAGAGTCACCTCACATGCCCCCTCCCCCCCCCACATGGAATTGTTATGATCATTGACCACTGCATTGTACTCTGATTGGAGGAGTGAGTCATGTGACCACTGCATTGTACTCTGATTGATGAATAGGATCATGTGACAACGGCCATCTTGAATCTTGAGAACCTATATAAGCAATAAACCAGAGAGTCTCATTCTCTTACTTTTCATTCTTACCCTGTTTTCCTTCATTACCTGTAGTGCTTTCATTTGACCTATTTACACCACCCACACCACCAGCCGGCACGTTTACAATGCCATTTGCGGTTTACTGCCTCTACCCCCACGCTTCCTATGGCCGAAGGGCGATGAAGTCGATTGCTTTTTCTTTATGCTGTCAGGACCATAGTGGAGGACACTTTTCCCTGTGTGTGTGCTCGAGAAAGCCTCAAAGCCCTGCTTCACCGCCAATTTCCTGATACAGAGATCATAGTCCGCATGAGCACTGTCTTGGTAGTCGTTACGGCGAGCTCTGTGGGAGATAAAGTAAACATTCTCCCACATCGCCCTATGATCCTGGATCGACATTTCTGGTATATCTAACACCCACGCGGCAGTAGCATAAACAATTTCATTGCAATTCAGTTTCCGTAAGTCTTTTTTAGTCTCGAGATGCTTCTTAAGCGACCACTTAATTCTCGTCCGTCGCTCGACACTGTCCGGCGAAGAGCTGCTCGACGAAAACGCCTATGTCTCCTCCGTTCTCGGGCGGCCATTTGTCGAGTAACCGCTCGCTGAAGTTTCCGGCTGCAGTGCATGATCCACATCCGCCATCTTTGTTGCCGCACTGGCTGCCACTACCTCCGGTGGCCGTCTTGTTTCACCGTCGGACTTCGGCCTCCCCTTCCTTCCTGCATCCCGTGTTGCTACCAGCCTATCCCGTTCGTCTCTCAACTCGTTCAGTTCGATTTCCAGCCGTAATTGCTTGATTTCACGTCTCGCGTCCTCCCGTTGTTCCGATAGGGACGGTTTGTGGCTCGCTGTATCCGAGTCTGTTTCTTCTGCTGCCTCTTTCGACATCTTAGCGGCCAAACTTCTAGTCCTTCTAGTAGTTCCCTCCAGGCTTGTCCTATTCCTTGTACACTCTTGGTCACTACAGTCGTGGCTAGTACCACAGGCAACACATAAGTCTAATACCATTATCCAATGGCCAAAGAGATTTAATTTCCAATCAGCTAGTTATCGGACGAGCTATTGTTGGATCCCTGCTGCAGATAGTCAGCAATGTATTGAGTGAGATGAGTGTCGCAAACGCGATAACTATAACTATATATATATATATATATATATATATATATGTATACCTGAACTATCAAAGGATTAGTCAGTCAAGAGAAGCTAGTGTGGTTATCTAGTCAATAACTAGCATATCCAGCATCATGAAATGTAATCTAAGGCAAAATTGCACAAGTGTGTCAATTAATGTCAGTAATTCACAGAGTGCACTCTAATCAAGCCACAAGTGTGTCGATTAATGGCAAATTAATATGTTCTTGTCGACACACATGCAGTTATTTCTCCAACCGTCGGAAATTCAAATTATTTCAAGTTTCCTTTACGTTTTTGGCGGTCGTTCCTCCATAAATTTAGAATATTAAAATGTTTTTACAATACCGTCAGCCTTGTCGACTCGCAAATCGTCGAATTTATCGTCCAGATCCTCCAGATCGTCCGTATTCCAACAGAAAGTCGTCCGTTGTCCCGGACGACAAACGTAAACACAGGTAGCTCGTTGACTGTGTTTCTAGACCTCCCATCATCTGTGTCGACTTTCCTGAAGGCGGCAGGTTTAATCGACTCTCAAATCGTCGCAAATCGTCGAATATATCGACAAGATCGTCCGTAATCCAACACTGAAAGTCGTCCGTTGTCCCGGACGACAACTGTAAACACAGGTAGCTCAAAAAAAATAAAAAATAGGTTTCAATCGGAGCGCGGGGGACCGACGCGCTCAGGCTAGGTTCTGGCTGGCTCCTGGCTGGGCGGAAGTGAGTCAGCCAGACGCAGCGGGAACCGGCCCGCAGCAAAAGGATAATAAATACGTCGATATAATTAAATATAAATAAAAGAAATAAATCGATAAGAAACCTCCGCCCGTTTATATTCACATAATAAATTATATTACACATATATGCTGCATAAGCCAGTATACTCACTATGCTACTTATACTACATATATACTGACTGTACCACCGATTTATTTTGTCTTTTTCTTTTAAAGTTGCATGGTCCGTTGGCGTTTGAATTATTATGTAATTGTTTAGAGAAATATATCAATTTAATCGTTCGAACCTAGTACTCATTAGTCCGGAGTAATGTTGATGAAAGATGGCTAGTTTTGAAGCAATTTGAGCCGTGAGAACCCCAAATACTTTTGACAAGCTATGATGCCTATTGACATCTCACGATGACCGCTTTACATATATGGTACTTGGAATGAGGGTATCGCTAATTAGGCTACGAGATTGACCTAACTGCTTAATGCGTGTTCCTGTCTCAAAGATGGTGTCCCAGGGTATGAGTTAATAAATTTCCCTGATTATTCTGTATAGGCTGCCCCCAATCCTTAGCTAATGCACTAGCATCTAAGTTGGATATATAGAACCAAATTTAGATAAGTATTTTGGTTGTTTTTAAAACTAGATTTCCTCGTCCCATGCAACTTTATCTTCTAGCCAGATATTATAACTCTTAACGACTATCACGTCTTCTCTCTTCTTTAATACCGAGGGCAACGGTTACATTTACTGTTGTTGCTCACTTGGAAGTTGGAGTCAAATCAACGTCAATCACTTACATGTAGATGCCAGCCTCACCCGTATATATATATATATATATATATATATATATATATAATATATTATATATAAATAACATATCCAAACAATGTTTATATTCATCACTTACATTTGCAACCAAATTCCCACTAATATCTGCCACTTCTACGGGGAGGGTGGGGACAGGAGGACTTGAGTACATTTACTGTTGTTGCTCACTTGGAAGTTGGAGCGAAATCAGCATCAATCACTTACATGTAGATGCCAGCCTCACACAGGTATCTATCCACCCGGAGAGTCCCCGTGAATGGTGCATACACGTCATGGTAGCACATAAACCACGCCCGGCGCACCTCACCTCCTAGAGCCGGGTACACTTTTCATGTATCAGCATTACATTCCGTATTTATCGCTCACCTCCAGGTGCCTTCTACCAAAACAACCCTTATTATCGCTCACTCTCTTCTCCCCACTCCTTCCGGTCGCCGGACAGTTGCGAGCCGGTGTAGTAAGGTCAAAACACTACCCCACAACAACACTACGGTAGTATTTTCAACCTAGGTTCAAAACACTATGGTAGCGTTTTCAACTTAGTTAAAGGTAGGTTCAAAACACTACCCTGGCCATGCACAAATCACTATCCTTAAGTTCAAAACACTCCTTTTAAGTTCAAAACACTACTCTCAGTGGGTCAGCACTATAAAGTTTCCATGAGTGTGGGCTGTCCCAAGTCAGTAACTGTTCTGAGATGACCATAGATGTTGCTAGGATGTAAAACACAACAAACAAAGAATAAAACACTGCAGCACCATCACTGTAGTCTAATAAGTGGTACAGTTGCCGCAGCATCATCAGCGTATACTAATATGTGGCACAGATGCCGCAGTGCTATCAGCTTATACTACTAGTATGCGGGTCCTGATATGACCTTAGATGTTCCCAGGACGAAAATCTCCCAATAACCAAACCATATAGTATGTGCTTCAAACACCACAACCTGGTCAGCAGACCAATATGTACCAGTATGTTACATTTTGCGACATTACACTTAAATTACAGCCCTCACTGCCATGTCATGATAGTGTTTTGAACCCGAGTAGTGTTTTGGACGTATGTAGGGGTAGTGTTTTGAACTTAACAGTAATGTTTTCAACTTAAGTTGAAACACTACCGTAGTGTTTTCAACTTAGGTTGACAAGGCGCCCTATGATCAGTCCCCGCTGAAAGCCAAACAAGTGGCGAGGTGGGCGCGGGCTAAGATACTTTTCGGTTTGACTTGATTTGGAATCTGGGCAACACGCAATCCAGCAATCAGTCAGCCGGAGTTTGAAACGGGACTCCCGATGGATGCCATATTCCCAGATCACACCACGGTCACAAACCAACCACCTCATGCAGTATATATATAGATGGTATACATATATATATATGTGATGAATAACGTATTATGCGAGTATAAAATTATGAAGGGAATTCTTTCCTTTCTATAATATTATATTATTATGTTAGTTGATACCATTGTTGTTCTCCATAAGCCTCCGCACTTGCCGGTGGTGCCACCTGCGCCCACCTCCCCTCCATCTGGTGTCGACAAGTGTCAGTCGCACCGGAGGAATTTATATGTATGGATATGTACAGTAAAACCTCTCTAAATCGACCGACCATGGGCCAACTTTAAATGGTGCATTTAGGGAACTTGGTCGGTTTAAGCTTAGGTCACATATCGTGGTGCCACCATACGGTTCAGCGGTCTGCATTCTGCGTTCCATGGTCTACGGATGGTATTTTAACAAATCCTCAGGTGTTGCGGTCTGCGGTAGAAATGTTCACAAATCTGACAGATTCCGCACAGCAATCGCCACCCGAACGTTTCTTTTCGGCGCCGCAACGCCGTCTCAAGCTTCCTTGTGGCAGCCTCACAATTGAAGGCACATAGACATAGTATGAGAGCAACTGGCCTTTGATGACGCTGTAAATCATACACTGTGGTGGAAATCCAAAGTTTCTGAGGTGGGGGCATGGTTAATCAAACCACTGACCTTCAGATTAGTAGTGCAACCTAGAAACAAGTCAGACATTCTAACCACTGTGCCACAGAGGACACCACAATTTTACGTCCTGTGACCTAAGGCCTTGCGATTTAAAAAAAAAGTTAAATGTCAAGTTAGGTAAATCGCAACCCCTTGTGGTGAGCATAGAACTGTGCGGTCACCACATGTCCACCATATCCAATCGTCGAGCCACTGGATGGATTTGACAATTTGGCGACTTACGGCTGCCACAAACACGCCGTTTGTGTCTTAGGCAGTAGGGAATTTGTTTACAGCGACAATGATATTCTATGGGTAATCGGTTGGGACACGAATAAAGCGATCGATATAGAGGAGTGGTGGATCTGTGGACGTTGTCAGTTAGAGAGGTTTTACTGTATATCTAAACTCTAGGTGCAAAATAATTAAACACATTTCTATTCAATATTTTCTTGCTGAAGTTTTGCTTTGTTAAACTGGAGATATGACAACCAGTAGAATATATCTGTAACACACAACAATCAAATATAATGCTTATGAATTACAGTAAAACCTCCCTATCCGACCACCTCCACAGATCGACCACTCCCCTATATCGATCGCTTTATTTGCATCCTAACAATACCATTGTAACCATATTCTAACTCCCTCAACCGACCACCTCCCTAAATATACCACCTATAGTTGGTCCCAAGGTCGGCCGATTTAAAGAGCTTTTACTCTATATATATTTCCTTTGTTGTGGCATTTAAATTTTATCGAAATCCTAAGAGAAGGAGTCACTGCCTGCATGGATGGTATTATAGGTACCACTTGAAGGGGGATGGGAGGAGGGGTAGAGTAGAGGAAAGGCGACAGATCTGGTTCTTCAGTCATCGAGTGGCAAAGGGCAACAGGTACAGCGGTTCAAGACCGCAATATAAGTCAATCAGACTCATGAGAGGGCTCGGCTCGGTGTGAGGTAGACCAGAGGCAGTAGGCACACTTTGATTTTCACTTTACTCTGGTTTCATTCCAAAGTTAAACTATGTAGATCTCTAGTGTTGGCGATGAAATGAAAAAAAAATCCCTTGGATGTCACTGAATGGTTTTACTTAGGCTCTGTGCTGAGATTGATAGGTATACAATTTGTTCATGATGTCCGTAACCTGGGCGATTGGCCAGATCGACTCAGTACACCTATTTCGTTACTAAATATGCATGCCTTTGGGGCCACCTATTGGGAACCACTGTACTAATAGCTTAGCTTTGTTTATATGATGCTGCCTGCTGTGATTCTTGGAGTTAATATGTTAAGGGTTCAGTCGCAAACCCATGTACACGCCAATCCAAAAATGGAGAGACACATTGGAATCAATCCTTCAAAAAGTTTATATTTTTATATTGCTACTCTTTTCTTTCATGGAGAGTGGAATTAGTGAGCTTTAAACTTATTTTTAGGTAAAAATGTTTCATTTAAACTCAATTGTTGGATTGGTGTTTACATGGTTTTGCGCATGAACTCTTCATTTATTTCTAGCACTCCAACTGACTATGGACGCTACGTCACCACCTATGCTTTGTTATCTGGACTACCTCTCTTAGACAATCGGGCAATATGTATATCTTCACCATAACAGATAGTGCACATCAGCATTTTCAATCACTTCGACTTAACCTTGAGAAGAAAAACAAATAACTACCAAGATGTAATTTGCCCTCCCACCGACCCAAACAGACACACATATTATAAAGTTATGGGTTAAGCATCTCTAGCCTTACTTTAGATATTCTATAAAGACATTCAAAACTGGAATATACAAAACAGTAATACAAAGTAAATGCCAAATATATATGAGTCAGGATCACGAAAAGAGGCCAATTGGGGAAAGTTGTCGGCGTCGAGCATGGATGTCGGCGTCGATCGGTATAATTATAATTTAGCATTGTCGGAAAGTCCTTAAATTTATATTGAATGTAAAGGTACAGAAAATACTACAACCTTATTTGTTTTTAGGATAATTTAATATAAAACAAAGAAATGCACTACACTTTAAGAATTGTGATGCTGACATCTATTAAATTTGTTGGGGTCGATCATTGGATGTCAGTGTCGATCGGTATAATTATAGTTTAGCATTAACAGAGGTGTTGCAAAGTCCTTAAATTTATCCTGAATGTAAAGGTCAAGAAAATACAATAACCTTATTTGTTTCTAGGATAATTTAATATGAAACAAAGAAATGCACTACACTTTTAAGAATTGCGATGCTGACATCTTCAATTGACCACCAATTGGCCCATTTTCGTGAGGCTGACTGTGGTGTGCTTGTGTCATGTTTGTGTTGCTCCATTATATGTAAAGTTGATTGGAAAGGGGCGTAATACCCATGTCACACTACGACGTAATGAGCCAACGTGAGCCTAACGTGGTGATATTTCGTCATTATGTTGATGTACGTTGGATTACGTTATGATGACGTCATAATGACGTTAGAGTGACGTCGAGCTACGTCACATTACGTCGTGTTACGTCGAATTACGTCGAGGTTTTGGACATGTTCAAAAGTTTCGACGTAGGTCGAACGTAAGGGTTTACGTTTGCCGTACGTTCTGTTCACGTTCAGCGAACGTCAATGACGTTAAATGGACGTTATTCCAACGCTCCTCACTACGTTCAACTACGTTCCACTACGTTGACCCCCATTAAACCAAGTGCAAATGCCCACGGGGCGTAATGGGAACGTCAGGACAACATCAGGAGAACGTCAGGAGAACGTCAGGAGAACGTCAGGAGAACGTGCATTCAACATACGTTCAACGTCTCATGACGTAGCGAACGTCACGTAGCGTTCTTCTGACGATTGACCTCTCTCGTTGAACGACGGTATCACTACGCTTTACCGACGTTGCTCTCTCGTCCACTACGCTGCATCCACGTTCAACTTGTGCACAAATTTGCATACTACGCCGAGAAGTTCAACGTTCTTCACGTTCTCCCTACGTTGACGTCGTTACGTCGTAGTGTGACAGCCCCATTAGGTTGGCATGGTACGGCAGAACTTTACCAGCCGACAGCTCCTGGTTTATATAGCTACCCACGTCAAAAGAAATGGATGCCGAATATTTGCAGCCCCCGGTCAAAGCAAAGCAATGTATTGGGGATCCTAACCACCCCAGCCCCTCACCCCCGACAGTATTCGATTTCATGGCCCAAATCTTACATTTATTTTGCCTACAAGGATGCTCCAATTTCACAATAGCACCACCGTCTTTTTACTAACATAAATCGTAATTTCTTTAAAAACTAATTGAATTCCAGGACTCCTACAATCGCTGGTGAAATTGTTAAACATGGATTACTGAAGTAATTTAATATAAACTGGTAGTGCAGAAGCTAATGGTGTCAGAGTTTTTGCGTGCTTTGCTAACTTAATTTTGCATGTTTACACTTCAAATATATCACCTTAGGAACAATGGTTTGGAAGGGCTCTCTGGCTGGCTTTTGGTCTTATGGGAACTTTGTGCGTGTGTGGGTTTGAATTCCGCTTGAGTTAAACCAATGACTTCCAAAATTGATACTTGACACTACCTAGCATCATTAATCTCTTAACACCGAGGTTTGTTAGGACACCAGAAATGACTTTGCAACCAGTTTACTACAGTTTTCCCTGTTGTCATCTGCCTTATGACTAGGATAGGGAAGAGCACTAGGTTGGTTAGTGTTAAGAGAGTGGGACACCACGTCCACATTCAAGGTATGCATGAGAGGCACCTGGGAGAAATTCCGGACATCATGCTAGTCTGAACGACTTTACTGTTGGTCACCTAAAAATGGCTACCCCCCCATTTGCAATGGAAAAGAAGAGCTCTGATTGGCTGAAACCACTGAATATGGCAGCCCTTTTCAAGATGCTTTTTGTTTCCAGTCTGAAAAGGGAGATGACTCGAAGTCGTACCCTGAACGGAAATAAGTTAAAAGACGTCTCGAAGCCATCTCGGAGTCGACTCGGAGGGAGGTGTAACCTGAATGTGGCCCGCATGATAGTGCCAGTGGAATGTTTTAGCAGTAGGACAGCACTATAAAGTCGTCATAATGGCGCACTGTCACAAATCGGTACCAGTTCTCATCTGGGGTTGCATTGTAAAATCGACGGCTGGCAGTTTGAGTGGTGTAGATATGTTAATAGGAAATCACTACAGGCAAGGAAGGAAAGCAGATAGAGAGTGAAAGGTAGGAGAGTGAGAATTCCTCAATTATTACATATATATAGTCTCAGGAATCAAGATGGTGGTACACACGTGACCAAATCATCCAATCAATAACAGGCATTCTTATATCAACCAAGGAGGGTCTCGAATCTTGTAACCAAGGCATGGTGTGTAGTTCTAGAGTGCGCTGTTGTGGCTGGGTCTGCAATATTCCATAACTAACACTTGGTGGGGGAGGTGGTATATGACGAGAGTTCCAAAGACTCTCTCACATGTCAAGAAGTGACCCTCTCTCACTATCTATGTTAATACATAATCTCCATACTAATTCCAGAATGGATTACCAATTCCACACAATCCCATATGCCTTTGGTTTTACATACCATTTATTATTATATAGACCATTTGCATTTTATTAGAGAATAGTTCTCCATTACTGATATCCTAAATATCGGAAAATGTTACAGCATGTTGCAATGAATTAAAGCCCAAAACAAACAATAGATTATGACAGACACGGGTCATCGGATTGTTGGATCTTTTATTTCCACCTCTTCATTTATAATGGTTAGTTGTTCGTTGTATTTTGGAGGTTTCCTTTGGTGTTTTTTTGTTATAATAGACCTTACGTTAGTTTGATTTGACTTTCCTTCTAAATGGCTAACATTGAGTATATTTGAAATGCAAACTGGTTAAATTAATATTGGTATGCACAAACATGATTTGGCATGATATATACTTAGTCAGTTAGGCAAAGGCACGGTATACAGTAATCGAGCAACCCGAATGTGGTGCGTAATTGTCACTAAACCAATACCTCACATTCACTGAATTCTCTCAGAGAAAACACAACACAACATACTACCTTACGTATACTCCAGTTCTCCACTTGTACACTCCCCGAGGTCATTTTTCAGAACCATACACTACGTTTTGAAACCGGATCGGCATGCGGCATGCGTGTAGACAGGCGAAGATCCCAGCCTGGACCCATGGGAGGTGGGTGTGGGGTGGGAAACGACGGGGGAGGATCTTGGTCGGTTGGTTGTTGGAATGTCACGTAATGTCAACATCTAAGGTCATATCAGGATGGGTACCGACTTGTGACAGTGCACACTCATGACAACTTAATAATCCTGCCCCACTGGGAAATCAGGCTGCCGGCACCATCGCCCGATATACCACTCAGTCACATTATCCTGTCTCTGAGCCTACCAGTTTTTGCACTATCCTAATAATCTCGTATGCCATGCTAGAAAGTGACAAGCATCAATTATATAAGTCATTGGTTTGACTCGACCGGGAACCGAACTCCCGATCTGCCGCATACGAGGTCTGCGCACTATTGCTTCGGCCACCTCACTCGGTTAGACGAGGAGGTGCTGGACCGAAGGAAGTTACGGTGTGTGTGTGTGGGGGGGGGGGGGGGGGGGGGGGTCAGCATATCGACTGTAAAGCAGAAAGTAGAATCAGAAGTCGGAAGGGTATAACGCGCCTGCAGCGGGATGTAAGCTACGCCTGAAAGCTGGGAAGTTTGTTTGTTTGTTTGTTTTTCTCTCTTTGATAAGCTACATACATTATATACCTGGGTTGATACAATGGTGACATCAAAAGGTGAGTCTGCCATTTGAGAGACTGCACGCATGCGCCCGCACAAGTAAGCCACGCTGGGGACGGGCATGCCCTCCAGGAATCCTCCCCACGATGAAGGAAGGTCACGGACATTTCTACTGGCCAATCAGGGGTTGCGGAAGAAGCTTGCCAAGGTTTAAGGCATCGCCATGTTTAAACTGGTGCCTTCAGCACCTGCCACCAGGTGGAGTATTCCAGATTCGGATGGTCGGTTGGTTGTTGGAGTTTTACATCCGACTTGTGACAGTGCGCACTCATGGTGACTTTATAGTGCTTCCCACTGGGAAATCAGGCTGCCAACGCTATTACCCGATATCCCACCAAGTCAGATTATCCTGACACTGAGTGAACGAGTCCTTGCGCTATCGTAGTAATGCTGAACGCCAAGCGAGGAACTGCCAATTATCAATGTTGTAAGTTGATCGGGAATTGAACTCCCAATCTTTTGCACGGGAGGCCTGCGCACTACCGATTCGGCCACCGCGCACGGTCGAGACGCGGAAAAGCGTCCCTACGATCCTTGGTTCCGGTTAAAATCAATGACTTGTAAAAGTTGATACTTGTCACTACCTAAGCTTGTGTTTGACATCACCGATCCGTTATGCGGGGGTCTATTGGGCAAATGAATGGAACATCGCACCTATTTTGGGATTCGAACCCCCACCTTTTGCCACTGCGTAGTTAGGGGCCTGGTCGGTTTGTTTGTTTGTTGTTGTTTTACGCCCTACCAACATCTAAGGTCATATCTTGACCGGTATTGACTTGGGACAGTGCACACTCATGGTAACTTTATAGTGCTGTCCCACTGGGAGACCAGGCGGCCAGCACCATGGCCTGATATCCCACTGAGTCACATTCCCCTGCCACTGAGCCAACCAGCCCGTTCCTTATCCTAATAATGCCGATCGCCTGGCTAGGAAGCGACACATATACATTTTTAACTCATTGGTTTGACTCGAGCAGGGTTCGAACTCACGATCCCATGGTCTACCAAGCCTTGTCGGTACTCTATATAGGCGCACTGGTAGAGTCCACCTACCTACGCCTGGCACAGTCCACATATCTACCTATACCTATGCATGAGGCATTTCATCCAAGATGATCTCACTACATACATCCCTGGACCTGTAAGTTTCTTTCATGCACAGGTTGCAAATGTGTAGTGCCTACACGGGGGAAGGTTCAATCCTATGCAGGGGAAGGTTCAATCCAGTGCAGGGGAAGGTTCAATACTTTGTGGGAGAAGGTTCAATAATATGCAGGGGAAGGTTCAATACTATGTAGCGGAAGATTAAATTCAATCCTATGCAAGGGAAAGTTACACACTATGCAGGGGAAGTTCCAATGTTATGCAGGGGAAGGTTTAATCACATGCAGGGGAGTGTCAAGTAATATGCAGGGGAATGTTCTATATTATGCTGGCAGGGTTAAACGAATATGCCATGGTTCACTACTGTGCAGGGTTCAATACTATACAGGAGTAGGTTCAATACTATGCAGGGGAAGGTTCAATACTGTGCAAGGGAAAGTTACAGAATATGCATGGGATGGTTCAATGGTCTGTAGGGGAAGATTCAATACTATGCAGGGGACGTTTCAATAGAGTGCAGGGCAAGGTTCAATACTAAGCAGCGGGAAGTTCACTTATATGTTCCATCTGGTCTACCAAAGTAATGTGTGCACAATAGACTACATCACGGTTCCAGCGGCGCGGTGCATTGTGGGATGCATCAGAGCAAAACAACCCCCCCAAACGCACATGGCACATGCTAATAGACTGGGTGCAGCTATGAAATGTGCTAGTTTCAGCTCATCTCACCTCTTGTTTGAAACATAGAATACCAACTAAAAATATATATATAATAAATTAAGATATTAATCTATTATCCTGCATTGCATTTACATCAATATAATCAGCACATCTTATGCCATGTGCATTTAGATTTTGAAAGATCTAGGCACTCAGACTAGTGTTAGAGCCACAACCAGAGTACTCAATGCATTGTCAATGGCAGTGAGTAATCTCCATACAGAAAAACTAAAATATTGCTAAAACCACACCACCTAGGCACAAACTGCTTGGAACACATATAGAAAACAGGTTTAACAAAATTATTATATTAAATTGCTACGGTTAGGGTTTGGGATTTCTATTAATTTTGAATAAAACTGACGTTTTTCAATGCATGTATAGGCAAACTCAATGGCCGTATGCCTTTGCTTTGCTCCCGAGGCCGTTTTCGGCGCATGCGCAGTCGGAACCGTGATGTAGTCTATTACTAATGGACCTACATCTGCTCTACACAGAATGAGGGGGTCACACATGTTCAGGGACCGTCACATCCTTGGCAGAGTCGCATCGATATCGACAGCCAGTCGGTTGGGTGGTTGTTGGAGTTTCACATCCATACAACATCTAAGGTCCTATCAGGACGGCTACTGACTTGTGACAGTGTACACTCATGCTGACATTATAGTGCTGCCCCAGTAGGAAATCAGGCCGCCTGCACCATGACCCAATATCCCACTCAGTAACATTATCCTGACACTGAGCTAACCAGTCCTTGCCCTATCCTATTATTTCCGAGCGCCAGGCTCGAAAGCGACAAGTATCAGATTTTTAAATTATTGGTTTGATTGGACCGGGAACCAAACTACCGATCACCTGCATGCGCTCTATCAGCTGTCTATCAATTCGGCCACCACGCCCTCTGTATCAAACAACAGTTACTGTCAACATGATATGAGTTTGAGGACACATGTCCTAAAAATAGGCTGCACGTATGGTAAGGTTTAAATTTACATGAGGCGATGTCCACCACTAAGCTGCTCTCTGACTGCAGGGGAGATAACTACAACAGTGCACCTGCTCTCTCACCAGACGCAGTGGCCGAATCGATAGAGCGCAGATTTCCAGTGCGGAATGTCGGGACTTCGATTCTGTGGCGAGTCTAATCAATGATTTACAGCATTTATACTTCTGGCTTCCTAGTCTGGCACTCAGAATTTCTAAGGATAGGGCAAGGATGTGTGTGCTCAGTGTCAGAACAATATGTGACTGAGTGGGAAATCAGGTCATGGTGACAGCGGCATTGTCTCCCAGTGGGGCAGCACTGTAAAGGAACGTGTCATGAGTGTGCACTATCAGAAGTTGGTACCCGTCCTGATTGGAACTGTTGTATTGCTAGGACGCACAACTCCAGCAACAACCATACACATGCTCGCTGGAAAATGTCTAGTATATTTCCAAATCATGATCGATAGCAAATATTCTTCATAGCTGGGGATATCGAACGTTAAATGAGGAATTGGAAGACAGAGATAACTGCATTACAGACTCAGCAGGAAGGTCGTCATGGAGACCAGAATAGTTTAATGGAGTCGATTCTACACAACCTAAAGGATAAAGGGATGCACCACAGATGATTCAATCATCGGGGTATTTTGTAGTATTCCACATAGGCCAGAGTGGAAGTGATCCTGCCCTGCCCAAAGAGGTTCCACTTCCCTCTCGCCGAGGGTGGTCACTAACCATTTAGGACACTATAAAGTCGGTTGCCAAGAGAGAAAACTCCAACACTCAACCCAACCAACCCTGTCCTGTCACACATTAAACCCAACCAACCCTGTCCTCTCACACATTAAACTGTCATATCATCCTGTCTGTGGGAATGTGCATATGAAAAACCCCTTGCTGCTTATCTGAACGAGTAGCCTAAGTGGCGGCAGGAGGTTTCCTCCAAAGAAATATGTCAGAATGACCATATGTTTGATGTCCAATAGCTGAGGATGAAAATCACTGTGCTCTAGAGACGTCGTTATATATAAGAAACTTGCTATTATGTCATGTCATGCAACTGGCACTCAATGTACCACTAATTTAAAAGAAATGTGGGCAAAAACCGTTAGTTCCTCTAGCCAAAGAATATAACTCATACCCACCATCATGTATTCATTTATTATGTAAGTCGCTGTGATATGTATATATTTTATATATATACATGTAAATATATGTGACAAATAATATATTATGGAAATATAAACCAAGACACTACCGCAAATCAGTTCAATTCTCTATAATAGTTATTATCTATTATTCTACACTCACAGGAGTTAGTTCCTGCTTCTATAAATACATATACATATCCTAATTCTCGAATGCATTGGCTTTGGACCAGTACCATGAGGGTGTATATATGTGCACACAAAGACTACACCGAGAATAGACAGACATCCTAGGCAGTGATACAAACCCAGCCACTGGTGGAACATACCAGACACTGTAAGCAGTATAGGAGTCTAACACACAGTCTGTGGACAGTCATGTGTCAGCTAATAACACACACATCCGACCTGTGAACAGAGCATGTACAATGTAAGCTTGTTTTATTTAACGATGCCTTTTGAGCACATAGATTTTTATCATCGGATATTGGACCCCAAACATATGGTCATTCTGACATATTTCTTTGGAGGAAACCCGCTGCAGCCATATTGGGTACTCTTTCCGATAAGCAGCAAGGTGTCTTTTATATGTGTGCTTTCCCATAGACAGGACAGCACATACCACAGCCTTTGATGAACCAGTTCTGGACCACTGGTTGGAAGGGAAAATAGCCCAAACTGCAAATGGATCCACTGAGAAGGATCAATCCGATGATCGACAGCTTCACAGGTGGACACTCTACTGCCTGAGCTACATCCCGCGTCCCCACAGCGTGTACACATCGGGAACCAGCAAACGGCGATGGAAGCACTCCTGTACTGATACAGAAAATGTCATGAGCTGCTGTGGAATTAAATCACACCCTAGCCGGCAGAGGTAATTAACTCGCCATATCAATTATGCACTCTGTGCAGGATTCTTTGTTAGCAAGTGAACTGCAGCAGCTAGTTGCGCATACCTCACGATATGGGCCGATCACGGTGCTTAACTAATGCACAAGGCGCATACCCACTCTATAGGGCACAAGTGTACCGATGGCACATTGGTTAGAGCAGTCACCTCTTTTGTTGGAAGGTCGCACGGATAGTCTCTCAAGGTCATGGGAACGATCCCTGACTGGGTCGAAGTTAAGACTTAGAACATTAAGAAATTAACTACCTATCGTAATGGGCTGTATTTATTTTAGGAAAATGTGACTGAGTGGGATATGGTTTGGGTTTATAAATCACTAATTATGGAATACAGTGTTGACCTGATAGAGCATTGCAATAGAAAATCAGATCAATTATCAATCTGACGTCCTTTCCGTATATGTAGTATGTTATATATATCCTCCTTCCATGCATGACTTTGTCTGTTGTATGTTGGCATTTTATGCCCTAGTCACATTCCAGGCCAATTCATGATGAGGACCGAATTGTGATAGGCGCCCGCTGATGGTGATTGTATAGTGCTGGGAATCAATGTTATCTAGAGGCGTCGTTAAATATAACAAGCTTTACCGGAAGTCTGGGCCACAGGCACTATGATCCAATGTCCCAGTCAGACACATTATCCTGATATCGAGCAAACCAATTCTTGCCTTATATTAGTAACGCTAATCACCAGACTAGGAAGTGACACATATAAATGTCCTCAATCTTTGCTTTGACGCAGGTGGGGTTCGAAAACATTATCTCCTGCGCGGGAAACCAGTCAAAGTTCTTAGCGAATTTGCCATCCTGTCGACTTTGTAGCATTAGGAGATTTTCACTCCAACCCAAACAATACTGAATTGTTCCTTGGAATACCCTCATAATGAGTACATTTTAAGGTGTACGAAGGACATGCCCGTTCTCTTTAGTGTTCTAAAGGCCCTGTCACACTACAACGTAACAATGTCAGCATAGGGAGAACGTGAAAAACGTCGAAGTTCTCGGCGTAGTATGCAAATTTGGGCACAAGTGGAACATGGATGCAGCATAGTTGACGAGAGTGTAATGTCGGTAAAGCATAGTGATAGCGTCATTCAATGAGAGAGGACAATGTAATGACGCTACCCGAATGTTATGAACGTTATTCCATCGCCAGAACTATGTTGCTTTACATTACCTTATGTTACTTACGTCATTAAACATTGGAGAAACGCTGAATGTACATTGGATGTACGTTCGGCGTACGCTCTCCTGACATTCTCCTGATGTTCACATTAAGCCGTGTGGACGTTTCCACCGGCGTTAATGTGGGTCGACGTAGTGGAATGTAGTGGAACGTAGTGAGCAGCATTTGACTAACATCCGTTTAATGTCATTGACGTTCGCCGAACGTGTACAGAATGTACGGCGAACATAAACCATTACGTTCGAGTCACGCCAAAAGTGTTGAACAGGTTCAAAACCTTGACACGCGCCGACGTAACATGATGTAACATGACGTAACGTGATATACCTTGACATCAGTGTAATGTCATTCTGACGTCATCATAACGTAACCCAACATATGTCAACGTAATGACAAAAAGTGACCACGTCAGGCTTACGTTGGCTCATTATGTCATAGTGTGACAGGGGTATTACAAACTATATTTGCATATGGCTACTGTGGGTTTGAACTTCAAGCATGTACAGGTAAAAACAACTTTGCAACAATCACCAGCTAAGTACTCAATGTAGCTTAACAGTTGGATAAGTTTAACAAATTAACCAATAATATAAAGATTAAGCACCGGTTAGAAAATGACATGGGATGCATACACACATGTTATTAAATATAGCTGAACCTTTATGAGATAACCAAAGTGATGGATACTGCAAAAGCTCCATAGTGTGTAAAATTCCATTGACATTGATAGAAGTCTCTAATATACCATGCATACTGCAGCAGTCATTGACGCTAAAATGACCTGCTTTGGGAATGAGAGGTGAGTCGAAGTGATGTGTAATGGTTGAGACGAGATGGAATGCTATCTATTATAGGTCGGTTAGTTATTGGAGTTTTACGTCATGACGTTATATAAGTGTACACTCATGGCGACTTTATAGTGCTGCCCCACTGTGGGGCAGCACTGTAAACTCGTCATGAGTGTGCGCTGTCACAAGTCTCGTCCAACCTATGTGGTGCCACTACTTACCAGCTTACCAGAGCGTTCATTGTCTGCGTATTGCAGGTGCCCAGTGGAACTGTCTAGTTTCTGCATTCCAGATGGGATGGCCAAATGAGTTGAGCCTCGATCTACTGTTTTGCTAGGCCATGGGATTCGATCATGTGGGATCTAACAGTGTCTAACCGTACTTGAATCAAACCATTGACATGAACATCGATACTTGTCGCTATCTAGCCTAACACTCAACATTACTCGGATAGGCCAGTGGAATGAGAATGCAATTGAACTTTCTCCGCCTTTATCAACTAATGTACGAACAAAGAGAGGGTCTTTGCATTGTGAGGCTGGCAGAAAATGCAAAATGTATCGCTTTCCCCATGGAACTAACGGTACTGGCAGTTTTTACTTTGGACAACGTCTGGATTGATTGATTAATTTAGTGCTGATTGTTTAATGCCACATTGGGAGCGAGGATCATATTCACCAAAGAAAGTTACTGGTGCTGAGTCTGTAAGTTTTGTTCATCATATTTATATGCCTACATTAAATGTTACATGTAAATCTGAGTTGGTCAGGTTTATATCAATCAACTCAAGCAATAGTTTAACTCACAAAACATTTATTGTATACCTTATTCCATATACTTGTTTTTGCATAAATACTCCTGAATTGGAAAATGCCTGGAAAACCAGTGCTGTGGCACTTACACAAGATTTACTCAGCAGAATAAACATATTTACCACAAAAGAAACCCCAACATTCTGGTTCTATCAGGATAATGTGACTGAGTGGGCTATTGGGCCCTATTGCTAGCTGCATTGTATGTCATTGGGGCAGTATTGTAAAGTCCTCATAAGCCCGTTCTATGACAAGTCGATGTCGATACCTGTTCCCATACGATCTTAGATGTCCGTAGCTTGCACAGCATCAACACCTCCCTCCCCATCAAAATAAGAAATCAAATAAACAACAACATCATCATCATCATGCTGTCGGTCGCGATGCGACAAAGACTGCTTTCATTACTTGACTGCCACTCTCCATTTAGCTCTCTGCTGTGAGAGTTGCGTCCATGAGTAGGTCTTAATGTCTCTCAGCTTCAGGTTTCTCTTGATGGTATCTTTGAACCGGAGACGGGGGCGCCCTCTCTTTCTGTAGCCAGAAGACGGTTGAGAATAGAGGATCTGCTTTGGTAGCCTGTCTGATGACATCCTCATGAGGTGTCCAGTCCACCGGAGATTCTTTTTGATCAGAAGATCTTCCATAGAGGGCAGCCCCATCCGTTCGAGTATTTCCTTATTCGTCACTTTGTCCTTCCAGGTTAGCCTCATGATTGAACGCAGATAAACAACAACAAACCCCACATATTCGCCATGCAGAAGCCTATGTGTAGCTAATGTGGGAAACACCCTTACTATGAGTCGTGTCTGTCTCATCCCTCACAACCACCCTGTCGAACTGCAGATTTAAGTGATTGTAGATCGGGAATCTTGTATTTAAACCAGAAAAGCTAAAGTTAATGATATTTGACGTATTTCGGCTCTCATAACACACAACTCGAGGTTGGGAATATCACCTTTCGCATCACTGTGGTACAGCTCTTTGTTAAATGTCCAAATTGTGTTGAGCATGTCCTTTCTCTGGTGATATCCATAGCATTGTTAAATGGCTTAGCTCAGTCAGCTCAGTGGTGTCAAAGAGACTAGTGTGATGCGAATGCTTTAAGACTCTTATCAGGGTGGCTTTTTATTGGAGTTTTTTTTTCCCACTGGAATTCAGTGCGCCAAATGTGGGGTTCGAATCTGCACTTATAGCATTTTCTTGCCTAGCATTGTAACGATTAGCCTGCCTAAACGGCCTGATACAAATAACCTACGAACACATAGCTGTACATCTGACATTTCACCTGCGGAGGTCAGTGCAACAGACTACATACCTTTCTAAAGCCCCAGTCACTTAGCCAGTAGTGGACGTAGTTGAAGGTAGGTGCACATAATACATAATGGAGGCTAACATGCGTCAAACGTGGTGTAAGTATGTTAAACTATGTTGATGTACATTAAGGTATGGCAGGTTTTTGGGATGGATAATATACATTACCGTACAGATAAATATGTTCTGGTATGGATGCCAGTACGTTTAACTATGTTCAACTACGTTCAACTACGTTCAACTACGTTCAACTACATTCAATTACGTTCAACTACGTTCAACTACGTTCAACTACGTTCAACTACGTTCAACTATGTTCAACTACATTCAACTACGTTCAAGTACATTCAACTACGTTCAACTACCTTCAACTACGTTCAACTATGTTCAACTATGTTCAATAGTTCAACTATGTTCAACTACATTCACCTAAGTCCACTCACGGCTATGTAACCAGGGCTTCGTCCAAGTATGCTAGAGTACACTAGAGCAGGTTATAGTACGCTAGAGTAATCCAGGGTATGCTAGAGTATGTTAGCATCACGGATGCAAATTCAGCTTCTAACATAGCACTCTTTTGAACATGTCCCAACATTAATTTGGAGATCACGGCTCACTCACATTATTACCAAATTAACATCACGTTCAAGTACAGATGCTGGTACGTTCAACTACCTTCAACTACGTTCAACTATGTTAAACTATGTCCACTAACAGTTATATGACCGGGCCTTCATTTTCCTTATATATTGTTTATTCCATCAACATTTTAATTACTTCACACTGAAGTAAGGTACATGTTGACATGAACCTAATATATTTATCACTGAAAATGACATAAACTCAAAACCATCGAACTATGCACTAGATGGGGGGGGCCGAATTGGAATAACGTGGGCCTCACGTGCATAAGGTTGGGGGTTTGATTCCCAATCGAATCAAACCAATGACTTATAAATTTAATACTAGTCGCTTCCTAGCCTGGTGCTCAGCATTGTTTCGTAATGCTTTGGCATTGCGGGTAATCAGGATCGCGAATACAGACCAAGGCATGCCAGTACTAATGACGTCTATTGTGTCGCTGACTAGCGGAATTCTCTATAACTAAGTAACAAACTCGAACGCCGACTGGCGGTTCTTTTCTAACCTGGTCGCCAATCGGGTAAACAGGACTTGATGACGTATTATGCAGTACACCCAAACTGCCGATGCGCCCCTTTTCGGGTAGACTTTTGCTATATAAGGCGGAGCAGCGCCAGGGTTTGGTCATTACGACCGGAGGAGCCAGGAGACAATAACCAGCCTTAAATTGGCCTCCCACTCACCCTACATGTGAAAGTGGAAAGTAGGGCCATAGCATCTCTAGCCTCGTTTCTTAAGCATTTGTGAGCTGACATTTGTATAACCTGATGTTTAACTTTGCTTAATTAAAAATACCATAATTATATTTGCTGTGTTCGTGTTTTTCCTGATTATTAGGATAGGGCAATGACTGGTTGGCTCAGTGTCTGGATAATGTGACTGAGTGGGGTATCAGGTCATGGTACTGAGATCCTGATATTACCTGATATGTTGCCAAGATGTAAGATTCCAACAACCAACTAACCACTAAACTTAGCTCAATTTTGACGGTCAACCTAATATATGTATCACTGAAAATGACATAAATGTTAAACCATCGGATTATGCAACTTTACTAACAGTCTGGCTATATAGGCTCATCGGTAGGGATGGTGCTATCGGGACCACCATGCTGTAGTTGCCATACCCATGACTATCAGAACGGAAGATAGCAGCATTATTGAACTCCAATACAATGGGGACGCGAGGAATACAATAAATTGGGTATTGAATTATATGTCCTATTCTATATCCTATTCATATCAACATAATATATTAACTACCACATATAATACCTATGGCAATATATTATTTACCCTGTTGTAAAGTCTGAATTATAATGCTCCAATATGTGGCTGTGTAGGCAGGCTATGCTGAAATCAATACAGACAAAGAGAAAGGAAGAGTATAACATGTATATAAGAAGAGAGAGTCCAACGCTCTGGTTTATTATTTATATGGTTACATGGCTTCATTGTAGAGTATCACCCCACCCCTTTTGGCCTTTTTGGCATTTTTGGCCCTACCAATAGGGATCCCGCATTCCTGGTCCCCATGGATAGCAGTGGTGTGTCCACCACCACAAGCTGTAAGGCCTCATGGCCACCACCACCCTTGACCTTTGAGTGTGGTGATCCCTATCCCAGCAGAGGGGGTAGGCCCTGAGTGCAGTAACACTCAGACCTGCCATCACCACTATGTCTATTTACATCCCACTCAGGCACCACCAACCAATATGTATATATACATACATACATGCAACTGATCACGTACACCCATGAGTAATAGAACATTTGCATTCCACCCTATGCTGAATATCGGAATATTGTACACTGTGATATATGGCTTGCCTCTCTGTAACGAACGATGATGTGCAGGTGGATATGGGGGTATGGGTGGGAGTTGGGGTAGGGATGGAGGTGGGTGGTTAGTGGAGGTGGGGATGGCGGTGCTGGGTGGACTCGCTTGTTGAGGTGGGGGTGGGGATGGGGAAATGGGTGGGGGTTGGGGTGGGGCTGGTTGTGGGTGTTTGGTGGAGGTGTGGCTGGGAGTTGTGGTGGACCTCGGTTTTTGAGGTAGGAGTGATGGTGGGGTTGAGGGTATGGGTGGGGTTGGGGTGGGGGTTGGGGTGGGGGATGGGGGTTGTTTACCGGTGGTGCGGCTGGGGGTATGGGTGGGGGTTGGGTCGGGTCTTGGGGGCTGTCTGGTGGTGGTGGGGCTGGGGGTGGTGTTGGGGCTCGGTTGTTGAGGTGAGAGTAGGGGTTGAAGGGTGTTTGGTGGGGCTTGGGCTGGGAGTGGTGGGGGAATGGGTGTGGGGTGTGGGTGTGTGGATGGGTGTGGTAGGGGTTGACGTTGAGCTCGGTGTGGGTGTTTGATGGATGCGAGGTTGGGGATGGTGATGTAATGGGGGTGGGTGGATGTGGGTGGGGTGGGGCTGTGGGTGGGGGTGTAATGGGGGTATGGGTGTGAGTATGGGTGTGGGTGTGCGCGTGGGCCAAGTAGCACAATGACAACTATCAGACACACGCATTGTGTGAAGGTGAAATGTCAATGGAACAACGGAGCCTGAGGTGTCATTATGCTCCAGTAACATGTATTGTCAAGCCTGCCACAGTCGCTTCACTGCGTATATGTGTATATGTGTCAATGCTGTCAATGTAGAGGCACTGCAAATGCGTGTGCATTTAGGAAGGTGCCTGTTGTGCATAAGGAGCTCGGTTCTGGAGGTGGGGGTGGGAGTGGGGCTTGGGATGGAGCTTTTTATGGCGGTAGGGTTTGGTGGGGGTTTGGAATGGGGGTGGTGCGGGCCTCGGTTGTTGGTATGGGGGGTGGAGATGGGGGTTTGGGTATCTGTATCAATGCTGTCAATGTAGATTTAGATGTGCATGTAGGAAGGATCCTGCTGTGTGTGTGTTGGTGATATTTGATGTTTGTGTGTGTGTCCAATGAGAACTATATGAGCACGGATAGGCATTCTGTTCTTTCCATGATATGGGGTGTTATCCATGGAGGGAGCGTCGGAGGGGTGGGGTTGGATTGGTTTGGATGGGGGTTGGGGGTTGGGTGTAGTTGGTTGGTTGGGTTTGGGTGGGTTTGGGTGGGGTTGAAAGAGGTTGGGTGCATTTGGGTGGGGTTTGAGTGGGGTTGACTTAAAAATTGATACTTGTCACTTCCTAGCCAGGCGCTTGGCATTATTAGGAAAGGGCAGGGACTGGTTGGCTCCCTGTCAGGATAATGTAACTGAGTGAGATATCATGGTGCTGGTGACCTGGTCTCCCAGTGGGGCAACACTATACATTCGCCATGAGTGCGCACTGTCACAAGTGGGTACCCGTCCTGATTTGAGCTTAGATGTTGCTAGGAAGTAAAACAACAACAAATGTACATGTTCTGGGAGGGCGTTGGGGCGGGGATATACATGTGTATAATGCGAACATATATATATATATATTTTACCTCGGTAAACAGCCTCAGGCTAGCCTCAGGCTAGGGAGAGAGGTAAGCACGTCCGGTACCAGCAATTAGCATATACAACTCACGACTGGATAACGTGTTGTTGGGTTGCTCCGGCAAAATTAGTCTACATACAAGCAAATATGCAGTAAGTATAATAAAAACTGTGGTTAGCTTAATTATGATGCATTAGAGCATCAATATGGAAAGTTTAGACTTTCGTTGGTCCAATTTGGACGAGTTATTTGGTTATAAACAACCAAGGATAGAACACTCGAGTGGGTTTCTCGAAGGAACCAAACCGGTCATTAGCGGTTATGTCAACACCCGGGTCACCGTGTGACTATGGGTAGAGATGTGGGTTTCGCCCTATCTCATGTGGAAATTCTCTCGTACTCTAATAGAGAGTAATGTTGGAGATGCTCCTGGGTTTCTTTTATAGACTCCCCTAGACAAAACTTTTTCAGGCGTTTCTCCGAGTTTCGTAGCATTTTCTCCAACTTGTTGACGTAGTAGTCACAGGTGGGAGAAGTGTGCGGAACAGAGGGATGGGCGGGCCGATACACTGGTCCCGACCCCGCGTAAGGTTTGGGCTTGACCCACAACCCACGCACAAATTTAGCTTATTACGCCTGTGTTATAACGGTATAAACACGTTCTTTAACACCAATAGATGTCCAAATGAGTTTGAAACAACCATATTGTGACATATATATATACCGGGACTGACCAAAAATGTTTGTTTCAGTTCCCGATGGCCACGAAGCGGAGTAAGCGCGGTGCAGCAGCAGCCGAGGGGCGTGTTCCGAGTGGAGTGGACGAGGAGTACGACTCCTCACCCGTGTTGTCGGCAGGGCCGTCGACACAGCCCCGGGCGCATATCCTCTCCGACCCGGACGAGGACGCAGTGCCTGATGTGCCTGCGCCTCCAGATTGGGAGGCTCGCTTTGCAAGATTGGAAAGCCACATTTTGACTGCCAAATCGCATGTGTCTCGGAAGCGGCGTAGGCCGAGTGTCCAAGAGGATTCATTTGAGGATTTCTTGGACACAGACTCGGCGGTGGAGCTTAAGGCTCCTCCTCCTCCTTCTCCTAAACGGAGGAAGAAGAAGAAACAGGTGATTTCTTCGGGTGATGAATTCACCAAGGAGCGGGCAGAGTCTGGTTTGTGCAAAAAGCGGAAGACTAAGTCCAAAAAGAAGAAGAGGAAGAGGAAATATTCTTCTTCTGAGTCGTCCACTGAGTCTACTTCTACGGAATCAGACTCAGACACCGTATATGAAGGGGTCTATGCGGACATTGGCACTAAAGTGGCTAAGAAGGTGGAGAAGCCAAAGGCTAAGCGGGTTAAAACCACTACGCTTATGCGCGAGACCGTGAATGGTCATTTTCGCACGTTCAAACCGGCGGAGGTTATCTCCAAGTTAGGAGATGAGTTAACAGGCATAAAGGGTGTTCCCAACTCCATCATTAAAGAAATGGATCGGGATGTCAATATGACGGATGACCGTAAGAAGTTTGAGGATGTGTTGCACACAGTGCATAAGGCAGTGTTGGCTACCATAACAGCTATTGTTCCTGTGGCTAATAGGATGCAGAGTGAAAATAAGTTCTCGTCTTTGGCTAAGACAATGGACAAAGGCATTGCAGTACTAGCTGGCAAAGAAGTGGCTCGCTCTAAGAAGGTTACCGATAATGAGGGGAAGGAGTTTACGCTCTATCTTGCTCCAGAGCCGATTAAAGGGAAACCTTTAGATAATACCAAGATGTTTGGCGGTCAACTACAATACCTCTATAAAGAGGTAGAGACTGCAGCCAAGAGTGGCAAAAACATGGATGGCAAGAAGAAACAGGAAGTTCCTCGTTTCAAAAAGTCACGAGGGGATTTTCGTCCACGACGGTTCACCAGAGGAACCAGACCGAGTTCAAACTTCGGTCAAGGGTTTCGGGGCCGGGGCGCTCGCCCAGGCTGGACCGACAACACCGCACGGCCAATAGGTCGAGGGTTCAACTCGTCGAGACCTTTCCCCAGGGGCGGGTCCAAGTAGAGGTCCAAACACAAACTTTACAAGTCCCTGCAGCCTCTAAAAACACACAAACTGTAAGCAACTTTGTGGCTGGTAATATTAGTAATCATATTTCTGAGTGGCACAAAATTACTAGTGACCAAGAAATTATAGAAATAGTTAGGGGTGTTCAAATTCCCTTTACACAAATTCCTGTACAAAGTATAATACCTTTTCCGTATAACATTCAACCAGTTGAACGAGACGCACTAACTAAACAGGTACATAAATTCTTTGAGAAAGGAATTATACAAAAAGTGACACACTGTTCAGGACAATTTATTTCAAACATTTTCTCGAGACCGAAGCCTAATGGTGATGTTCGAATGATCCTGGATTTAACAATCCTTAATAAAAGGGTGGAATATCGACATTTTAAAATGTTCTCTCTAGATACGGCACGAGATCTGATTACACCAGATGCGTGGATGGCTAGTGTTGATTTACAGGATGCATATTATACGCTTCCCATAATGGAACAATACCGAAAATTTCTTCGATTTATTTGGGATAACCAACTCTATGAGTTTACCTGTATGCCGAATGGCTTAGCTTGTGCGCCACGTTTATTTACTAAATTGCTTAAACCTGTTTTCTCGGTAATTGCGAGGAAGGGTCATATAATGTTTCCATACATAGATGATTCTTTTATTATAGCATCAACACAAATTGGTTGTGTGAATGCAGTTTTGGATTTATGTGCATTACTCACTAAATTGGGGTTTTATGTACATCAACAAAAGTCAGTGTTTAAACCAACAAAACAACTCAAATGTTTAGGGTTTATTCTGGATACACAGTCCCTTACAGTGTCGATAACAGAACAAAAACTAATTAAGTTTATGACTACAGCGACTCAGCTTATTAAGTTATCAAAGCCAAAAATTAGACAGGTTGCTGTTCTTATTGGCATAATGACATCATATGCACCTGCTGTGTTATATGGGAAGGCCCATATTAAGTCGCTAGAAATAGATAAAAATTTAGCGTTAACACGAACTAAAGGCAATTTTGAGCGAAAGATGTTTATTTCGCAAGAAGGGTTACAGGATATTGGATGGTGGATGCAACATATAGCAGGTTCACCAAATCCAATCCGCATGGCGGAACCTAAAACAGTAATTACTACTGATGCTTCGTTAGAAGGTTGGGGAGCTCATCGTGATGGGGTCACAACAGGAGGTAGATGGCTTGATGATGAAAAATCAGACTATATTAATGCACTAGAATTGCGTGCTATTTATCTGGGCTTACGTAGTTTAGTAAAGATAAATAAATCACAGGTTAGAATACTAACTGATAATACTACTGCCATGGCATATATTCGTAACATGGGTGGAACCAAATCAAAGTCTTGCAATCAGTTATCTAAACTGATTTGGAACTGGGCACAGGCTCAACAAGTCTGGCTGACTGTAGCGCATATTCCAGGGTCACAAAATACACTTGCAGATTATAAAAGCAGAAATTTCCATGACCATTTAGAGTGGTCTCTCTCTACACCTTTGTTTAACTTCGTTTGTGAAAAATGGGGTACACCTGAAGTTGACTTATTTGCATCACGAAATAATAACAAGTTACCCTGTTATGTTTCTTGGCATCCTGAACCGGATGCTTGGAAAGTAGATGCGTTTGCTATTACTTGGGAAAATAATTATTTTTATATTTTCCCGCCATTTAGCATTATCAGCCGAGTAGTGAGAAAAATCGGCTTGGAAGGGACACATGCGATACTGGTGGTGCCCGATTGGGACACGCAACCTTGGCTGCCAGCAGTTTCACAACTGGCAAAAGATCGTATACGATTCCCAAGAAAACTCGGGAATCTGACGCACCACGGACCGCCAGTGGTTCACGGCGACGTGTCAATGACGCCCCTATTGGCATTCCTTTTCTAAGGAAGCAGCTACGGCAATTTGGATTGGACAGAATTACTGAGGATAGGATAGTATCGGATGCCTGGAGGCCAGGAACTGTCAAAATGTATACAACCTATTTAAAGAAATGGGGTGTACATTGTTTGTTAATGAAAGTTAAGCCAACAAATCCAAATATTTCACAAGTAGCTTGGTTTCTTCGTTCTCTAGAGGATGAAGGACTTTCCTTTGGATCGATTAATGCGGCGAGGTGTGCGTTATCAATTATATTACCTAGAATTGATGGCGAAACAGTTGGAAAACATTATGTTATTTGTTATTTACTTCGTTCAATTTATCAAAGGAATCCTCCAAAACCAAAGTATAGTCGGTTTTGGGATGTTTCTATAGTATTTAAGTTGTTTCAGGCTTGGCCTCACAACTCGTGGTTAGATATAAAACAGTTAGGTTTTAAGGTCGCGGTCCTGTTATTGTTAGTAACCGGACACAGAAGACAGACGATTGTTGCTTTATCCTTAACTGGATTAGAAATAGACAAGCAACAAGCTACGTTTGATTTAGAAAAATTGCTTAAATCGAACACGTTAGGTGACCCTTTATCAACGGTTCACTTAGACTGTTTTCCGAATGATCGGAAATTATGTGTTGTGTCGGCCATACGGGCTTATATATACAAGACAAAGGATTTACGTGCATCACAACAACTATTAGTGAGCTTTATAAAGCCACATAAGGCGATTTCACGAGACACACTTGCCAGATGGACAATTACGGTGTTGAAATTGGCTGGAGTGGATACGAGTAAATACTCTTCCCACTCAACTAGAGGAGCCATGGTCTCCAAGGCACGGGTGCTTGGTATTTCTGTGAAACGAATACTAGCGCATGCAGGCTGGAAGACGGCTAAGTCGTTTGCAAAACATTATAATAAACGACTAGAAAAGCCTACCGGCGTTGCAAAGCGTCTTCTCGCCAACTAACAAGAATAGGTGAGAACAAAAATTTAGAATGTTATAATAATAAGAAAGAATGATATTAAGGATAAAAATGAATTATGTAAAGGTCTCCCTAGCCTGAGGCTAGCCTGAGGCTAGCCTGAGGCTGTTTACCGAGGTAAAATAGTATAGTTATACGAGTCTTACCTTGGTACAGATGATGGATAACTGTTGTTTTACCGAGGTATAAGCCTCGGATAGATGTGGGCTAGGGCCCTCCCGCCACACCCTGCCACATCTATTCTGTTGGTGTACCTTTTCGGTAAAGTAATAGTATCCATTGTTTGAAAGTCATTTTTATCCTCAATAAGTAGGTTAAGATTGCTGGTACTGGACGTGCTTACCTCTCTCCCTAGCCCACATCTATCCGAGGCTTATACCTCGGTAAAACAACAGTTATCCATCATCTGTACCAAGGTAAGACTCGTATAACTATACTATATATATATATATATATATATATACAGTAAAACCTCTCTACCCGACCACCTCCACAGATTGACCACTCGCCTATATCGATCGCTTTATTTGGGTCCCAACAATACCATTGTAAGGATATTCTAACTCTCTAAACCGACCACTTCCCTAAATGGACCACTTAAAATCGGTCCAATGGTATGTCGATTTCGATAGGTTTTACTGTATATATATTCACATAAGAATATGCACATGTGAATATATACGTATGTATATAAACATATGAGGAGTTCAGGCGCAAAACCAAGTAAGTCCATTTTCATGAAAAGTGAGATAACCAATGGAGACACCACTTCTTAGTCCCTATTACCCAATGAGCAAATCAGTTTTGTTTCAAAACCTGGTAAGTCCTATGTTAAATTGGCCTTAAAATAGGGTTTGGTTGCAAAACCTTGTAAGCGCCATTCGAGTTTGTCTGCAAAACCATGTAAGATGTAGCTGGCCAATCAGTGAGGCAAGAGTGCTACAGATTTCTAAGAAAAAGTTGGGGTTCAAAAGTGCATTTGCTGAGGAATAATGTCAACACTCCCTTCTAAAAAGGGGGAAAAAGTGGGCACAGTTCAATCCTTCAGTACTGGCTGACATTAACTGCATGAAAGAGGCTAAGAAGCAGGATGTCATGAAGCTGCTGAAACAGTTGGATGTAAATCAAGAGGTTTGGGGTTATTATGAGAATACCCTCTCTCATGATGGTGATCAGAACATTGTGCAGGACCTTGAGGATAGTGGTGATGATGAGTAGGCTTATGCTGGAAATTGTGTGTTCTTTGATTCTGCAAGATCTCCATAAGATTAGTCTTTGACAATGGACTTACATGGTTTTGCAAACAAACCGAAAGTGGACTTACTTGGTTTTGCAGAAAAATCAATAAAAGTTGATTAATTAATGAGTTTTGGAATAAAGGTTCATTTATCACTTACATAGTATTTTGTTCATTGCCCATAACCCTATAATACAGAGAAAAGTGGAATTACTGAGAATTATATTTATGGGCATATACAAATCTTGGTTTTAAAACAAAAGAGGTCGGGTGGACTTACTTGGTTTTGCGCCTGAACTCCTCATATATACATATGAATATTTGTATGCCCATATATAATTATATATCTGACTATGCGGAAATATATGTGCATTTACATGTGTCCATTTATATAGCGATGTACATCAAGCCCATAAATACATGATTATCGTTCTGTATAAGTTATAATAAAAAAATATCCATATTTCTCGTCGATCACCAACAATAGGCAAGCTGCATTCATGTAATCCTTCTGATGAAAATGAGGTCCATATGTATACTACGATATCCGAAAACTAGTGTACCATATGTGGACATAAATAATCAGTATGGACATGTTTATGTGAGTATTGTATACATCCAACTAATTAATTATATGGTATGCACAACCCGGTATTCTATATATCCATTGATACATATATATATATATATATATATCATTTCCATATGCATGTTCGCATGAATAGGAGCCCGAGTAGGCCATATCAAACACAATGGCGCGGGAACGAGAATAACACAAACTAAATGGCATTTAATCATCTATAAACCACTAGGTCGAGGGACATGACACCCTTGACTTGACTTCTGGGGTGTTTGTAACCTTACGACGGTTACCGGCTGCAGATAAATCGGTCCAATATTTGGATGAAGATTAATCTTCTGGTGGGATGGTTCTAGAAGCTGGGGATGTCTTTACAATGATTAAACGACGATTCGTTGGTTGGGGCGCACCCAACTCATTCTGATCTGGCGGTAGCACAGCACTCATATCCAGTAGACAGCAGCAAAGGCTTAAGAGGAAGGGACGGGTAAAGGTGGGTCCAGCGGTTCCAGCAACAAGAACAAAGTGAGAGAAACTATAAGGTAAAGGGCCACACCAAATCAAACAACTGCCTTGATCAGGGGGAGAAGTAAGCCTGGGAGAAAAAAAAAGGGTAGAGTATAGGAAAGAGAAATGAGGAGAGTTGAGTCAAAGGACCGTGTCTATTTGCTCTATGGTGACTAGCCGGTGAGCCAAAGACACAGAAAGAGTAAGAGTAGAAAGCGAAATGCTAGCGGGCTCCCCTCCTGGAACTCTTTTCAGACAATGTAAAGGAGGAGCAGGTCCAGGAGAGAGGAGATAGAGAGAAGTGTGGATGAAGTGCAGTCCGGATAGCAAGTGCGACATGACACCCACTGTGGCCGGGACTTAAGTAGACGGAGTCGGCCCGGGATGGCTCCGGGCCAGCGGCCCAGGCGCGACTACCGGCACGTCTAGAGGCGGCCCCGGCGACACCAGGCGGCGGCTGAGGGCCGGCACGAGGCGGGCTGAGGCCGAGGACGAGGCGGGCGGAGGTCGAGCACCTGCGGGTGGTGGGGCGAGAGAGTGCCTGGCAGGAGATCGGGGATCGGGCAAGGTGTCAGTTGGTGGGGTTTTTGGGTGTTGGGTGGGGGTAAGTGCCTGTCAGGAGGTGAAGGTGAGAGTATGTTAGGAAGTCAGGGTGAAGTCAGTTAGGAGGTGGGCGTGTGTTGCTCAGGAGGTGGTTTGTGAGTATCTGACAGGAGGTGGTGTTCTCTGTGGCAGAGTGGTTGGAGTGTCTGACTTTTTTCTAGGTCAGACTCCAAATCTGAAAGTTGGCGGGTCAATTCCCCATGCCCCATCTCTGCCAATTTGGATTTCCACCACTGTGTATAACGTACAGCATCATCAAAGGCCAGTTGCTCTCATACCATGTCTATGTGGTGTGGGAGGTTAAAAATCCCTTGGGTCGGTAAAAGTGTAGGCTCAGGCTTTCTATCAACAAACTGTCTAAAGGTGAAAACAAGGCTGCTCAGACTTATCCATGATAGGCAGTATACATCTTCAAGGAGGTGGTGGTGGGGGGGGGGGGGGGGGGTGTTTGTCAGGAGGTGCTGGGGGGGGGGTCGTTTGTATGTCAGGAGTTGGGATATGAGTACGTGCATGTCAGGAGGTGTTGGTGGTCGGGGGGGGGGGGGCTGTCTGTTGGGAAGTGCTGGTGGTGGGGGTGTCTGACAGGAGGTGGTGGGGGTGTCTGTCAGGAGGTGGGAGATGAGTGCGCATCTGTCAGGTGGTGGAGTTTGAATGTCTGTCAGGATGTGGTGGGGGGGGGGGTGTGAGTGTATGTATATCAGGCGGTATGCTGGAGAAAGGTGCAGCGGTCGGGGAATGAAGACGGGAGACAGAGGAGAGGTGGAGAGGGAAAGGGAGAGAGATGGAGATGGAGAGGCGAAATATGAAGGAGGTGGGGGAACCAGGATGGGGGCGGGAGAGAGGTAGGGCGTAGGGTGGGAGTGGGGGGGGCGGGAGTCATGAGTGTGAAGCCGTGAAGCGCTTGATTGGGCTGGCAAATAACGACTGCTTAGGTTGGAGGCGGGGACGAGATTTGGTGGTGAGTAATTATTTATAGGCAGGGAACATCAGGTGGGGAAAGCGAGCAACTGGGGGTGAGTGTGTGGGTGTGCGTGGGGTTGTACTGGTATCTGGTGGGTGTGTGATGGGTGTGGTGAGTGTGTGTGTGCGATATTGCAGAGATCACATCGCACATTCCCCACGTCTGTCTCCATGACACAGTAAGAATAGAACCGGGGCAGAATGAGACTAGGAAATGACGTAATCAGGGCGTCTGCTTGATACAATAGGTTCAGCAGCACAGTCACAACAGCAAGTCTGTCTTATCCCCAGCGTCAAAAAGTACCCAACACACCCACTCACCACCCGACAGCTCATGGGGCAGTTCAGACCCGACTGAACCAATCCAAACCACGGGGCGCGGTGGGCGAATCGATAGAGCGCGGGCCTCGCGTGCAGGAGATCGGGAGTTCAATTCCCTGTCGAATCGAACCAATGACTTAAATATTGATACGTGTCCCTGCCTAGCCTGGTGGTCTGCATTATTAGGATAGCGAAAGGACTGGTTGGCTCAGTGTCAGGATAATCTGACTGAGTGGGATATCAGATGCTGGTGCTATGACTGGTGGTCTGGCCTTCCAGTGATGCAACAATATAAAGTCACAATGAGTACGCACTGTCACAAGTCGGTACCCATCCTGATATGACCGTTGATGTTGCCAGGATGCAAAACTCGAACAACATCGCAGTCAAACCAGCAGTCAAACCAAGTCTCGAACCAACATAGGAATTGGAGTTCCTGCATAAGACATCTTCCAGTGGTAAAGCAACAATTGCTGAGCAATATGACCCAAGCTATTTATTGATTCATGTATTCACTCACAAATGCCACTGTCGCAGAGATTGACAGCTTTGGTGCTGGCTGTCATATGCATTATGTACATACCAGTCCAAAACTAAAATCCCCGCGAGGCTAGTATGCGCATGCGCGCAGGGAGAAACATCCGGGGCTTGTGGGGCATCTTGGTAGATGAGCGTTCAAAGGTGGTTCACTGTTGGGCGTGTGATGTACGTTCAGCCCGGCATTAGCATCATGACAGAGTCTTCGCATGCACTGCTCAGTGCTGTTCGTTCATCTCGGACTGATGGGAGATCACTAATCACCGCAGTGATGGCTGGCGTCCCTCTGTAGTCATCTTTATGTTGATGTGACTCTTGTCCTTTACGTTGGCATATTCATAGATTCAGTCCAGTGGAAACCAGCGGTTGTAGAATTAATATCTCCAGCTGTGAAATATATAGTTGGTTTGTTTTGGGGAGTTTTACATCCTGGTTTATCTCTAAGGTTGGTTGATTGGGTTTTGGTGTTTTACATCCGGGCCTCTATGTAATGTTGGTTGTTTGATGGAGGGTTACATGCTGGCAACAGTTCCGGTCATATCAGAATGGGTACTGACTTGTGACAGTGCACGCTCCCCATGGCTTAATAGTGCTGCCTCACCTGGTAAATAAAGCTGCCAGCACTATGACCCGATATCCCACTCAGTCACCGTATACTGACACTGAGCTTAGTCGCTGTTTTTCCCTATTAATTCTGAGAGGCCAAGCTATAAAGTTTCAAGTATACATTTTCTAAGTTATTGGTTTGACTTGAGTTAGAATCGAACTCTCAACTTCCCGCACGGGAAAGCTGCGCTGTACCGATTCGGCCACAGCGTCCGGTGCCGTAAAATATAGTTTGAATCATTTTGAAAGAAGTTGAATATATAATATGTATTTTCGTCAAATTTCGCTAAATAAACCAGCGAAAAAAACTAAGTTTTATCTTTCGAACTTTATTGAAAGGCACACTAAAATATAGAATAAAACCACATTTGGGCCTGTCTAGCACAATAGAAAATACATGTCTATGGACCACGCATTATGCCTGGTGTGGCTGTCAGTACGGGTTGGGGTTGGGGTGGGGTTGGGGGTGTGGGGGTGGGTGGGGGTGGGATGTGGATATGGGTGGAGGTGCCCAGATGTCTTCATCCCGCCCGATCAGATGCCGTTAATTAGGATATCTGGTCTATATCTGTTGTTCAATGGAGAATCAAAGACCGCTGCTTTTCATCTCAAAGCATCAAACGGATATTGAGTCCGAGGATCTTTAAGTTAAATTTATCTTAAAGAGAGAAAAAGAACGGTATGTGTCTTAAACAAAAAAGAAGATAAAAGCATATTATTTTGACAACTGCTTCAAATAATGTAGTATTTATCATTTTCCTCTATGGTGTTCCTAGTGAAATAAACGGACAAGAAAATGTATGTGATTATCAGAGAATATGGCATGATCAACATACTGAAAAAAACACAAGATGAAGTTGGGTTTGAAGGAAATAATTTATCTGTCATGAACTGATGAAAATATTGCGCCTAGAGCGGGAATCAAACCCACGTCTCTTTCATTCCGAGCTAGTATGAACACCATTACACCAGCTAGGCTCCCTGATGCTACCATAATGTTCACGCCCACCTATCTATGTGTCTCCTTGACTGAAAGGTCAGTGCATACTGTAATATATGCATAAAGGACATCCATGTAGATTGTAGATAGGTAGATTGTTATTATGTAAATCTGGACACTGTGTCGCATAGGAGGCTAAGCAGCCGGGCATTTCAAAGGACATCAGTGACAGGGTACGGTTGGACATTTGCTAAACCTGTGGTTGAAGCTAGGTACCCGTGATATTGTCTTGTATTATTGTATTGCATTGTATTTTAACATGTCAACTTGGTGTGACGATGACGATTTTGAGACATTGATTCGATGTGGATGGGATTCGAACTCTCATCCTTCCGCGCACGAAGCCTGCGCTCTACTGATTCAGATTCGAACCCACACTCCTGTCTTTCCGGGGTGAGCTTCCTAACCATCTAGTTTATGTGGGCTCCCCGACCCAACCCGACCTGTTTAGGTGGCCTCTTCTTGCTTGTCAGGCTAAGATTAACTATTACAGGGTCTTTAATATAACTGACGAAAGCTAAGGAGCTAAAGTTAAAACTGGACTCCATCGGTCTGATCTCTCAATTGATAAATTATCGGACCCTGTCCCACATTTCAGACTGCTGATGAAGTGCCGCTCCACTGTAACGATGTGTAAAATATGTTTATTTTGTATTCAAAGTCAGAAACCTCATCCATTAAAAATGTTAGATATTAAGATATTATTAATTATTGGTTGGTGGATTCAACAAGGTAAAATGGAGACAACGTAGTGATGTAAACTTCTTTCCTTGCTGCGTATTTTGGACACAGGTGGTAAGAAGTGGAGGGGCGGAATACATTACATTGTAAAATATTCCGATATACGGCATAGGGGAGAATGCAAATGTTCTATGACTGATTGGTGTACGTGACGAGGTGCATGTATGTATGGTCCCTGATGGTGCATGAGTGGGATGTAAATAGACATAGTGGCGCTGGCAGGTCTGGGTGTTGGTACACTCAGGGCCTACCCCATCTGGTGGGATAGTGATCGCCACACTCAAAGGTCAAGGTTGGTGGCGGCCATGGGACCATACAGTTTGGTGGTGGTGGGTAGGCCACCGGTAGCCATGGGGACCAGGAATGCTGGATCCCTATTGGTAGGGCCAAAAATGCTTGTTTTCCATTGGGGGAAAGGGATGGGGTGATGCTCTACAGTTAACCCATGTAACCATATAAATAATAAACCAGAGGGCTTGCCTGTCTCTTCTTCTTTACACTTTATACTCTTCCTTTGTCTTTGTCTGTATTGATTTCACTATAGCCTGCCTACACAGCCACAGATTGGAGCCTTAGCCATTTCATAATTGGACTGATGTATACGTAATAAACCACCACAATTGACACGCTGACCTATATCATGTTAGTCTGATAGGGTTTAACATTCTAGCATCGTCTGACGCCTTCTGGAGGTGACCGTGCGCACTGGTGGCTACATTTGATAGTGATCCCCAACTATGAGACCAGGCCACCAGCACCATGATCTAATATCTCAGTCAGTCACATTATCCTGATACTAAGTAAACCAGTCCTTACCCTATCATAGACCAGCCTGATATAACATTACATGTTATATCAGGCTGGTCTAAACAACCGCCTCGTCTGGCTACTGGAGTCAGGACACCACCTGTCCAACCTTCAATGTGGCTTCAGACGGGGCCGCAGCACCCTCGACCATTTGGTGTGCATGGAGACCTTCATAAGAGATGCTTTCCTTAAGAAGGAGCACGTTGTGGCTGTCTTTTTCGACCTCGAAAAAGCCTATGACACAACATGGCAGCATGGCATCATGGAGGATCTTCATGCGATTGGCCTTCGTGGCCACTTGCCAATTTTCATCAGGAACTTTCTAGCCTTCAGGCATTTCTGCGTCCGTGTCAAGACTACCTATTCCCGCCTACACTCACAGGAACTAGGAGTACCTCAAGGCAGCATACTGGCCGTGACCCTTTTCGGGGTCAAGGTCAATGGTATTGCTGCTGCTGTAAAGCAGGGGGTCTCCTGTAGTCGTTTCGTGGACGACTTTGTTTTATATTACAGCGGTGCTAACATGAATGTCATAGAGAGACAGCTACAACCAAGCATAAATGGGATCCATCGATGGTCAGTTCTGAACGGTTTCAAATTTTCCAAGACCAAAACAGTCTGCATGCACTTCTGCCTGCTGCGTAGAATACATGCGGAACTGGAGCTGACCCTGGATGGGGATCCCATTAAAGTCGTTGAGAAAACCAAATTTCTGGGCCTCATTGTCGACGCAAAACTGTCTTTTGTGCCACATATAAAGTACCTGAAAACAAGATGCCTGAAGGCGCTGGATATTCTGAGGGTGCTGTCCAGCTCAGAGTGGGGAGCGGACAGAGATGTTCTGCTCTCCGTGTACAGAACCTTGGTTTGTTCACGAGTGGATTACAGCAGCATAGTATATGGTTCCGCAAGGAAATCATATATTGGGCTGCTAGACACGATCCACCACCAGGGACTGCGCTTGGCCCTTGGGGCCTTCCGCACCTCACCAGTTCAGAGCCTTTATGTCGAAGCCAATGAACCATCACTTAATAACAGGAGAATCAAACTGGCCATGCAATATGTAGTCAAGATAAAAACTAATGCATTGAATCCTGCACACAATTGTCTATTCGAGCAACATGACGAATCCAGGTATGAAGCCAGGCCAAATTACATCCGGCCACTGAGGCTCCGAATGAAACCTCATTTGGAGGCCTTAGACGTGGATTTGGATGTGTTGGAGGATGCCAAAGTCCCAGAGCATCCCCCGTTGTCGTTGAGAAAGCCATCGGTTATCCTCCGACTCACGGAACTGAGGAAATCTGGGACACATCCACTCGAGTACAAAGGACTGCATGCAGAGATTCAAGGCCAGTTTGCAGACCACCTCTCCATATACACTGATGGTTCGAAAGACCAAAGCCGGGTAGCTGCTGCGGCAGTCTGCCGACGGGAAAAATTTGGTGTACGTTTGCCCGATCAGAGCTCGATTTTCACTGCAGAGGCCCGAGCACTCCATCTCGCTTTGGAGTGTATCGAGGTATCCAACCACACTAACTATGTTATATACAGTGATTCCTTCTCTTGCCTCCTGGCTGTTGCTGGACTGAAAACGAATCACCCTATTCTAGCAACGGTCATTTATAAAATGAACCAACTGACAACAGATGGGTATGATATCCACCTGTGCTGGGTGCCTGGCCATGCTGGCATACAAGGAAACGAACGAGCTGATCGGGCTGCGAAGAAGGCCCTGAACTGTGATCTTGAACCGTGTCTGATCCCTCACTCTGATCTGAAACCACTAATAGCCACCCACATAAAATCCAAATGGCAACATGAGTGGGATGAAAACATCAATAAACTTAAAGAAATTGAACCATCTGTGGGAAAGCCACCACAGACTCATGCGGGAGGTTGGCGGGACCAAGTGGTCCTTAGTCGCTGCCGTGTTGGCCACTCGTGGCTTACACATGCTTTTCTGCTCAAGGGGGAACCTCCCCCTGAATGTATTGGGTGTCAGTCCCCACTGACACTCAAACACATTTTACTAAGTTGCGTTGATTTGTTGGCCCTGCGCCAACGGTTCTACACTGCAGGCAGTATGCATGACCTTTTTACTAAGGTAAAACAGGAAAACATTTTAGCCTTTTTGAGGGCAGCTGGACTGTACCACCTTATATAGTTTACTAAATGGATTCTATTAATTATTAACGAAACTTTTCTTTTTCTATGGGAATTTGTTTCCCTTGACCACAGATATATGATTGTGAGCTTTCTAATTTAATTAGTGTCTATTGGCACATAATTGATTGTCTGCTTTTACATGTAAAAGCGATGGTTTGAACAAAAAACAAACATTTCTCGCCGTGAATATGGCCTATGCTGCCGACACGGCGTAGAGCAACCACCAATCAATCACTCATGTTGCCAGGATGTAAAACTCCAACAACCAACCAGCCCTACTCTGGTAAATCCGAGCACCAGGTTAAGTAGTAAGTACAGTAAGCCTCTCTAATGGCCCTGTCACACTACGACGTAACGATGCCGACGTAGGGAGAACGTGAAGAACATTGAACTTCTCGGCGTAGTATGCAAATTTGGGCACAAGTTGAACGTGGATGCAGCGTAGTGGATGAGAGCGTAACGTCGGTAAAGCGTAGTGATACCGTCATTCAACGAGAGAGGTCAACGTAATGACGATCACGGAACGTTATGAACGTTATTCCATCGCCAGAAGAACGTTATGTGACGTTATCTACGTCATGAGACGTTGAACGTACGTTGAATGCACGTTCTCCTGACGTTCTCCTGACGTTCTCCTGACGTTCTCCTGACGTTCTCCTGACTTTCCCATTATGCCGCATGGACGTTTCCACCAGCTTTAATTTGGGTCAACGAGTGGAACGTAGTGGAACGTAGTGAGGAACGTTTGCCTAACATCCGTTTAACGTCATTGACTTACGTTCGAGCTACGGCAAAACTTTTGATCATGTCCAAAACCTTGATGTAACTCGACATAACACGACGTAATATGACGTAGATCGACATCAGTCTAACGGCATTATGACGTCATGATACCGTAATCCAACGTACATCAACGTAATGACGAAATATCACCAGGTTAGGCTCACGTTCGCTCATTACGTTGTAGTGTGACAGGGGTATAACGGACCACCTGCACAGATGACCACTCCCCTATATCGATTGCTTTAAATTGGTCCCAACAATACCATTGCAAGGATATTCTAACTCTCTAAACCGACCACCTCCCTAAATCGACCACTTAAAGTCGGTCTCATGGTCGGTCGATTTAGAGAGGTTCTACTGTAATTAGTTTGACTCGGTCGGGTTTGCACCCTGGACCTTGCACGGGTGAAACCAGCGCTCTTTCCGATATGGCCAATACAACGCGTCCGGTCGCCCTATCTGAAATAACCCAACTGGACCGATACTCATCATACTCACTGATCCCGATGTGTACTGCGCGCAATACAGTATCCTATCTGAAAGTAAGTAGTACACAAATATCACATTTAGCCTGGCATCACCGGCGGTGTGTAGTTATTAGTTGGGTTATGATTGATTGTTCATGCTTGATGATTAATGCATAGTTACAACACGGTGTGAACATGAGTGATCTGGGTGTGAATATGTCATGAATACAGCGGGCTGCTTCTGTTGCAGTGCGCGTCATATTCTACTTTATCCAGCCCACTTCAGATGTTTCAGGCGCGTGTATGTATCTAAGAATGTAGTTGGTTGGTCGTTGGAGATTTTCGTCCTGGCAACATCTAATGTCATCTCAGGATGGGTACCGACCTGTGACTGTATGCACTCATGGCAACTTTATAGTGCTACCCCACTAGGAGATCAGGCCGCCAGAACCATGACCTGTTATCCCACTCAATCACATTATCCTGATATCCCACTCAGTCACATTATCCTCACTTCCGAGCCAACCAGTCCTTGCCCTATCCTAATAATGTCGAAGACCTGGCTACGAAGCACCACATATACAATTTGTCAGTCATTGGCTTGACTCGATCACGATTTTTTAACTCTGGACCTTCTGCAAGGGAGGCCTGCGCTATACCGATTCGGCCAACACGTCCGCTTGGTCACTAGGAAGACATCAACATTCCGAGTAAAGTCAGATGGTCCGGACAGTGGTCCACACTTTTTTACGTGAGCACAGTACAGGACACCGTGTCCTAATCGGGAAAGTGCAGGCTTCCCGTACTGAAAGTCCAGCGTTTAAATCCCAGCAGAGTCAAACCAATGACTTAGACAGTTGATATTTGTTGCTACCTAGCCTGGCGCTCGGCATTCATAGGATAGGACAAGGTTTGGTTTCCACAGTATCAGGATAATGTGACTGTGTGGGATATGGGATCATGGTGCCATCGGCCAGGTCTCCCAGGAGGGAATAATTATACCATCACCATAAATATGCACTGTCACAAGTCGGTACCCAACCTGATATGACCATGCAGTTTGCTAGGACATTAAACATTAACAAACAACTGTCTTCAAAGGACAAGTGGGCATCTATACCTGGGAAATAGGTTCTGTTATAAGAAGGCTAGTCAATTGAAATAAAGAATAGTTTGTAGATTAAACAACTGTCGCGATTTGCAGATGTTGTGCCAATCAGAGGAATCCCTGATTAAAGGCCTGAGTAATATAGATCATCTTTCGCTGAGTGTATTAAAATCCCGAATATAAGATGATTGAACATATTTCCCCTTTATCATAGCTAACTTATATTTACTCATCTAAGTCTTTTTCTAGCGTATCATTTATTGTTCTAGGACGACCCCATACCAATGTGGGGTTATTTCTTTATATGAAATACAACATATAACTGGTCCAATTAAAGAATTTCTTACGGTAATTCAATACATTGCATCCCTTATGGTGTTGGTGGCATTTAGCCATGTCCTGGTATTCATCAGTATTGGCATATGCTACACAATCTAGGTAATCTAAAACTAACATAAAACGAAGCACTCCGCTTTCCCAACATAAATATACTGTTCTCTCCGACCACACGTTCTAGCCCATGGACTTCCACGCAGACACCCCCCCGCACCCCCAACCCCAACCCCAACCCCCATCACGCACACCACCCGCTCCCAACATCACACTCCTCTCACACCCACCCACCCACACCCACCCACCCACACCCACACACACACTCTCACCCGCTGGCAGTGGCTGCCTCTCCCAATACGACAGTGTTTGCTGCTGTGAGATAGCGCTGTTCTCTACCAACCTCCCAGTTGAATCTCACCCACGTCACATCGTACTCACTGCACAGTCACTTCTTAAAGGTGCATAATACCCGCTCCCAACATCACACTCCTCTCACACCCACCCACCCACACACACCACACACACACACTCTCACCCGCTGGCAGTGGCTGCCTCTCCCAATACGACAGTGTTTGCTGCTGTGAGATAGCGCTGTTCTCTACCAACCTCCCAGTTGAATCTCACCCACGTCACATCGTACTCACTGCATAGTCACTTCTTAAAGGTGCATAATACCAGTCAATATGCGATTTCACAAAAGAAAAACTATACATTTATGTAGATTTTGGCCATTCGTGTTTAATTCCGATCGTGGCGTGCTGGTACTTCTTTGTCACAGAAGGAATTTCCTCTTGAGAATTTCAAGCCTAACTGATTTTTGTTGTGGGTGTCCTAATCGGGAAGAGTTTTGCCTGGCTTACCGTACTTTAGATCGCCAGTGTGGTCACTTATAAACTTGATACTTCTCATTACCTATTAGGTTACCTATTATTATTGGGCTACGACAAGATACTTACTGTACAGTATCCCAGTATCAGGATAATGTGACTGAGTGAGATATTTGGTCATGGTTAAAATGACCTTGTCTCTCAGTGGGGCAGCGTAATAAAGTGCGCTGTCACACATCCATACACCTCCTGCTATGACCTGATATGTTTCCTGGATGTAGCATCTCCAAAAAACAATCAGATTCCCCAGATGGTGTTTATATAGATATTTTCCAAGCATTCAATTTAAATATATTAGATTGTAATCCTGTATCAAAAAGGTTCATGTGTGCTAAGGTAGAGCAGGTTATTATTTGTTGAAACTTATCTATTTAGCCGAACGATACACCATTCAAATTAAAGACTGAAACTGTATCCATTGTTAAGGGATCGTTGATCAGCTTAACAGAACTTCCGGAGACTCGCCATTAAGAAGTATGTTCTTCCTCAAACAGTCAAAGAACAGTCAGTAGCTTATCTGTATACCACGTCTAGTGGGCATCTTGTTATATTGCATATCAATTGTTTATAAGGAGCAATTGGGAGCCAACCTTTTATGGTTACACACTTCCTCTGCTTTCTATTTTTGTCAATAATTAAGGATGAATTGTCCGATGGTTTTGAGTTGCAGACATTTTCTGAGATAAATATATTAGGTTGATCGTTATTATCTACCTTGCGATAGCTAGAAGTTACTTTTATTTTAAATGATTAATTATTTGCAACCATGCAAAAGTAGTTTAGGAAGCACACCACAACTCTGACCCCATAGCTTTCTGCAGTGAGATATTCTATTAAATTGACTTCACATTCCAGTATAAATAGCGACACATGTTTACTACATGCACCAGAATCTAGGTTAGATATCAAATATTGCTAATTGAACAATGCAAAGACGGATAAATGGTATATATTTGGATCTTCTTTAATGAACAAATTGGCAATCGTACATCCTTGAGTATAATGAGAGAGAAGGCCCTGAGATGCTTTAAACCCTATAGTTCTAGTCTCTTATTGTGGGGTGGGCGGGATGGCAGAGTCAATTGTCCGTCGCCGTCCGCCGCCAAGTTGTAGTGGCTGAGTTCACATTTCGCTCACTTTATATAGCAGCTAGCCGGGCCGAAAAGTCCAAATCCTGCCAATTTCTCATTACTTTGTATCGAATTTTGTCTACCGATGTCATGGTCCATTTACATATGCACGTCTGGCAGTTCTGTGTGGATACTACGTAGTTCGAAAAGACCTGCTAGGCGGTGTAGACGTCGATGTATATATTAATGTCAAAGTTTGAATATAGGTGGCGCCAGCAGCCGGTGAAAGGGATCCAACTCCGCCTTGTTTGATTACCCATGTTGCAAGCAACATTGACAATTGCGTTGGTTTTGAAAATGTGATGTTTTAATTGAACTATGCAGCTTTAAATCTATATTTGTGTATTGTGTATGGAAATTGTGAATACAATATCTCTATGTCTAGTGTGCGTCAATGACAGCGATGTGGACCTTAGAAGCTTGCATCTGCTGGTGCAGCTGTTCACCTAGGAGAGGCAAACATTGCCGAAGGACTGCAGATGCAATGCAGTTGGTGAAACTCGTCGGGCGCACACCATTAATGCTTCCATTACAGACGAACTGCCTCTCTTCTATCTGTGATGTTTGTGCAGTTATGTCAACAGAGTCCATATATGTCATACTGTCTGTGTTAGTGCAGCACGCTGATAGTAGAGGTGATGGGGGTTGGGGGGAAGTGAAAGTGGAGGCGGGTGGGGAGGGTAGGAGGGGGACGGGAAAGGAGTGATAGTGATAGGGCAGGGTGGGATAGGGGGAGGGAGCAGGGTAGGAGAGATAGAGATATGGATGTGGTGAGGAGGAGGGGGAGGTGGATGGGGAGATATGGGGAGGGAGCCGGGCACGAGGAGGGGGAGGTGGGGAGGGAGAGAGGGGGATGGATGAAGGTGGGAAGGGTACAAGGAAGGGATGAGGGATGAGAACGTGCGTCAGGAGAGTTATGTGGGAGGAGGGGAGGAGGAGGGGACGGAGCAGTTAGAGGCGGGAGGGAGGATGTGATCTGGAGGGATGGGGGAGGGGTAGCGGGGGGAGGTAGATAGGTAGTGGTGGTACGGGGGGTAGGTAGGTACAGGCGGGAGGGACGTGGGATAAGGGGAGGTGGTTGCGGGGGGGGGGGTGAGTATGGGAAGGGGGGGGGGGTGTCGACACCAACAACGTTAGTGGACCGGGGACCCCATTTGCTTTATGCGCCTGCGACATGTTTGGCTTAACATCATTTATGTTCGACGTTAATAAGCCGTTAACGTGACCGGGACGCATTGGAGACACACCCTGACTATTGGAGAAACTATCACCGAGGCATGATTGATGGTTGTTGGTTGTTGGAGTTTTACGTCTTGGCAACATCTAAGGTCATATCAGGCGAACTGCATGTTCAGACTGGTCGAATGGCTGGTTGTTGGAATTTAATGTCCTGGCAACACCTAAGCTCATATCAGTCGAACTGCATGTTCATACAGGTTGGATGGATGGTTGTTGGAGTTTTACGTCCCGGCAACACCTAAGGTCATATCAGTCTCTGTAGACATATTAGTGTTTCATTTTCGTTTATTTCTTTAACAAGATTTGACATATCTTATGGTGGCAATAATTTGCATAGAAACTAGCCCAATATCTTCCCTATTGGTATACCATTTTGGTTAATTGTTATCAGATTCAGTTATGAAAGAAGGGATATCTCAATGACAGGCATCAATGCATCTTGCCATACATTACTAATGCTGACAGTCAGGCTGGGTACAGCGACCAGTCTAAACTGTCGAGTCATTGGTTTTACGGAGACAGATTTAGAACTCAGACATAAAATTCCACAACCTGCCATCTGGGACGCCGGTGCTCATGTGATGCTGCCGTCCCGTCGTGCATGATGATTACACCGAGACTGCCCCCTATCGGGGGCATCCGTCAACAGAATATGAATTACTCATATTAATGGTAGTCCCCTGACGTCGATTAATCGGGCCTGGAACCAATCGATGCCGACCAAACTCAGGTCAACAATGGCAGTGTATGCAATTCGGATAACTAATCGATTATCGATACGTAATTACCAACCCTGGCTTTATCATGTTTAGGCTAGTTCCGAATGTATCCGCTAGGTGAATTGAGAACTCTGACATCGATCTGATGGGAAAGTAGTTGCGTGTGAATACCTCGGTTTAGTCTACACCATGGGACGACGGGTATCTCCGGACCAGGTGGCGATCTATTTGTCTATCACATTTGTAATACCCCAGTCACACGACTGCTTGCGACCACTTGCGAGTAGGTTGCAACCACAAACAAGGTGTGCTTAAGGGGTAAACGGACCACCTGCACAGATGACCACTCCCCTATATCGATTGCTTTAAATTGGTCCCAACAATACCATTGCAAGGATATTCTAACTCTCTAAACCGACCACCTCCCTAAATCGACCACTTAAAGTCGGTCTCATGGTCGGTCGATTTAGAGAGGTTCTACTGTAATTAGTTTGACTCGGTCGGGTTTTGCACCCTGGACCTTGCACGGGTTGAAACCAGCGCTCTTTCCGATATGGCCAATACAACGCGTCCGGTCGCCCTATCTGAAATAACCCAACTGGACCGATACTCATCATACTCACTGATCCCGATGTGTACTGCGCGCAATACAGTATCCTATCTGAAAGTAAGTAGTACACAAATATCACATTTAGCCTGGCATCACCGGCGGTGTGTAGTTATTAGTTGGGTTATGATTGATTGTTCATGCTTGATGATTAATGCATAGTTACAACACGGTGTGAACATGAGTGATCTGGGTGTGAATATGTCATGAATACAGCGGGCTGCTTCTGTTGCAGTGCGCGTCATATTCTACTTTATCCAGCCCACTTCAGATGTTTCAGGCGCGTGTATGTATCTAAGAATGTAGTTGGTTGGTCGTTGGAGATTTTCGTCCTGGCAACATCTAATGTCATCTCAGGATGGGTACCGACTGTGACTGTATGCACTCATGGCAACTTTATAGTGCTACCCCACTAGGAGATCAGGCCGCCAGAACCATGACCTGTTATCCCACTCAATCACATTATCCTGATATCCCACTCAGTCACATTATCCTCACTTCCGAGCCAACCAGTCCTTGCCCTATCCTAATAATGTCGAAGACCTGGCTACGAAGCACCACATATACAATTTGTCAGTCATTGGCTTGACTCGATCACGATTTTTTAACTCTGGACCTTCTGCAAGGGAGGCCTGCGCTATACCGATTCGGCCAACACGTCCGCTTGGTCACTAGGAAGACATCAACATTCCGAGTAAAGTCAGATGGTCCGGACAGTGGTCCACACTTTTTTACGTGAGCACAGTACAGGACACCGTGTCCTAATCGGGAAAGTGCAGGCTTCCCGTACTGAAAGTCCAGCGTTTAAATCCCAGCAGAGTCAAACCAATGACTTAGACAGTTGATATTTGTTGCTACCTAGCCTGGCGCTCGGCATTCATAGGATAGGACAAGGTTTGGTTTCCACAGTATCAGGATAATGTGACTGTGTGGGATATGGGATCATGGTGCCATCGGCCAGGTCTCCCAGGAGGGAATAATTATACCATCACCATAAATATGCACTGTCACAAGTCGGTACCCAACCTGATATGACCATGCAGTTTGCTAGGACATTAAACATTAACAAACAACTGTCTTCAAAGGACAAGTGGGCATCTATACCTGGGAAATAGGTTCTGTTATAAGAAGGCTAGTCAATTGAAATAAAGAATAGTTTGTAGATTAAACAACTGTCGCGATTTGCAGATGTTGTGCCAATCAGAGGAATCCCTGATTAAAGGCCTGAGTAATATAGATCATCTTTCGCTGAGTGTATTAAAATCCCGAATATAAGATGATTGAACATATTTCCCCTTTATCATAGCTAACTTATATTTACTCATCTAAGTCTTTTTCTAGCGTATCATTTATTGTTCTAGGACGACCCCATACCAATGTGGGGTTATTTCTTTATATGAAATACAACATATAACTGGTCCAATTAAAGAATTTCTTACGGTAATTCAATACATTGCATCCCTTATGGTGTTGGTGGCATTTAGCCATGTCCTGGTATTCATCAGTATTGGCATATGCTACACAATCTAGGTAATCTAAAACTAACATAAAACGAAGCACTCCGCTTTCCCAACATAAATATACTGTTCTCTCCGACCACACGTTCTGGCCCTTGGACTTCCCACGCAGACACCCCCCCGCACCCCCCAACCCCCAACCCCCAACCCCCCTCACGCACACCACCCGCTCCCAACATCACACTCCTCTCACACCCACCCACCCACACCCACCCACCCACACCCACACACACACTCTCACCCGCTGGCAGTGGCTGCCTCTCCAATACGACAGTGTTTGCTGCTGTGAGATAGCGCTGTTCTCTACCAACCTCCCAGTGAATCTCACCCACGTCACATCGTACTCACTGCACAGTCACTCTTAAAGGTGCATAATACCCGCTCCCAACATCACACTCCTCTCACACCCACCCACCACACCCACACACACACTCTCACCCGTGGCAGTGGCTGCTCTCCCAATACGACAGTGTTTGCTGCTGTGAGATAGCGCTGTTCTCTACCAACCTCCCAGTTGAATCTCACCCACGTCACATCGTACTCACTGCATAGTCACTTCTTAAAGGTGCATAATACCAGTCAATATGCGATTTCACAAAAGAAAAACTATACATTTATGTAGATTTTGGCCATTCGTGTTTAATTCCGATCGTGGCGTGCTGGTACTTCTTTCTCACGGAAGGAATTTCCTCTTGGAAATGTCAAGCCTGACTGATTTTTGTTGTGGGTGTCTTAATCGGGAAGAGTGTTGCCTGGCTTGCAGTACTTTAGATCGCCAGTGTGGTCAGTTATAAACTTTATACTTCTCATTACCTATTAGGTTACCTATTATTATTGGGGTACGACAAGATACTTACTGTACAGTATCCCAGTATCAGGATAATGTGACTGAGTGAGATATTTGGTCATGGTTAAAATGACCTTGTCTCTCAGTGGGGCAGCGTAATAAAGTTACCGTGAGTGTGCGCTGTCACACATCCATACACCTCCTGCTATGACCTGATATGTTTCCTGGATGTAGCATCTCCAAAAAACAATCAGATTCCCCAGATGGTGTTTATATAGATATTTTCCAAGCATTCAATTTAAATATATTAGATTGTAATCCTGTATCAAAAAGGTTCATGTGTGCTAAGGTAGAGCAGGTTATTATTTGTTGAAACTTATCTATTTAGCCGAACGATACACCATTCAAATTAAAGACTGAAACTGTATCCATTGTTAAGGGATCGTTGATCAGCTTAACAGAACTTCCGGAGACTCGCCATTAAGAAGTATGTTCTTCCTCAAACAGTCAAAGAACAGTCAGTAGCTTATCTGTATACCACGTCTAGTGGGCATCTTGTTATATTGCATATCAATTGTTTATAAGGAGCAATTGGGAGCCAACCTTTTATGGTTACACACTTCCTCTGCTTTCTATTTTTGTCAATAATTAAGGATGAATTGTCCGATGGTTTTGAGTTGCAGACATTTTCTGAGATAAAATATATTAGGTTGATCGTTATTATCTACCTTGCGATAGCTAGAAGTTACTTTTATTTTAAATGATTAATTATTTGCAACCATGCAAAAGTAGTTTAGGAAGCACACCACAACTCTGACCCCATAGCTTTCTGCAGTGAGATATTCTATTAAATTGACTTCACATTCCAGTATAAATAGCGACACATGTTTACTACATGCACCAGAATCTAGGTTAGATATCAAATATTGCTAATTGAACAATGCAAAGACGGATAAATGGTATATATTTGGATCTTCTTTAATGAACAAATTGGCAATCGTACATCCTTGAGTATAATGAGAGAGAAGGCCCTGAGATGCTTTAACCCTATAGTTCTAGTCTCTTATTGTGGGGTGGGCGGGATGGCAGAGTCAATTGTCCGTCGCCGTCCGCCGCCAAGTTGTAGTGGCTGAGTTCACATTTCGCTCACTTTATATAGCAGCTAGCCGGGCCGAAAAGTCCAAATCCTGCCAATTTCTCATTACTTTGTATCGAATTTTGTCTACCGATGTCATGGTCCATTTACATATGCACGTCTGGCAGTTCTGTGTGGATACTACGTAGTTCGAAAAGACCTGCTAGGCGGTGTAGACGTCGATGTATATATTAATGTCAAAGTTTGAATATAGGTGGCGCCAGCAGCCGGTGAAAGGGATCCAACTCCGCCTTGTTTGATTACCCATGTTGCAAGCAACATTGACAATTGCGTTGGTTTTGAAAATGTGATGTTTTAATTGAACTATGCAGCTTTAAATCTATATTTGTGTATTGTGTATGGAAATTGTGAATACAATATCTCTATGTCTAGTGTGCGTCAATGACAGCGATGTGGACCTTAGAAGCTTGCATCTGCTGGTGCAGCTGTTCACCTAGGAGAGGCAAACATTGCCGAAGGACTGCAGATGCAATGCAGTTGGTGAAACTCGTCGGGCGCACACCATTAATGCTTCCATTACAGACGAACTGCCTCTCTTCTATCTGTGATGTTTGTGCAGTTATGTCAACAGAGTCCATATATGTCATACTGTCTGTGTTAGTGCAGCACGCTGATAGTAGAGGTGATGGGGGTTGGGGGGAAGTGAAAGTGGAGGCGGGTGGGGAGGGTAGGAGGGGGACGGGAAAGGAGTGATAGTGATAGGGCAGGGTGGGATAGGGGGAGGGAGCAGGGTAGGAGAGATAGAGATATGGATGTGGTGAGGAGGAGGGGGAGGTGGATGGGGAGATATGGGGAGGGAGCCGGGCACGAGGAGGGGGAGGTGGGGAGGGAGAGAGGGGGATGGATGAAGGTGGGAAGGGTACGAGGAAGGGAAGAGGGATGAGAGAGTGCGTCGGGAGAGTTATGTGGCAGGAGGGGAGGAGGAGGGGACGGAGCAGTTAGAGGCGGGAGGGAGGAGGTCATCTGGAGGGATGGGGGAAGGGTAGCGGGGGGAGGTAGATAGGTAGTGGTGGTACGGGGGGTAGGTAGGTACAGGCGGGAGGGACGTGGGATAAGGGGAGGTGGTGGCGGGGGGGGGGGGTGAGTATGGGAAGGGGGGGGGTGTCGACACCAACAACGTTAGTGGACCGGGGACCCCATTTGCTTTATGCGCCTGCGACATGTTTGGCTTAACATCATTTATGTTCGACGTTAATAAGCCGTTAACGTGACCGGGACGCATTGGAGACACACCCTGACTATTGGAGAAACTATCACCGAGGCATGATTGATGGTTGTTGGTTGTTGGAGTTTTACGTCTTGGCAACATCTAAGGTCATATCAGGCGAACTGCATGTTCAGACTGGTCGAATGGCTGGTTGTTGGAATTTAATGTCCTGGCAACACCTAAGCTCATATCAGTCGAACTGCATGTTCATACAGGTTGGATGGATGGTTGTTGGAGTTTTACGTCCCGGCAACACCTAAGGTCATATCAGTCTCTGTAGACATATTAGTGTTTCATTTTCGTTTATTTCTTTAACAAGATTTGACATATCTTATGGTGGCAATAATTTGCATAGAAACTAGCCCAATATCTTCCCTATTGGTATACCATTTTGGTTAATTGTTATCAGATTCAGTTATGAAAGAAGGGATATCTCAATGACAGGCATCAATGCATCTTGCCATACATTACTAATGCTGACAGTCAGGCTGGGTACAGCGACCAGTCTAAACTGTCGAGTCATTGGTTTTACGGAGACAGATTTAGAACTCAGACATAAAATTCCACAACCTGCCATCTGGGACGCCGGTGCTCATGTGATGCTGCCGTCCCGTCGTGCATGATGATTACACCGAGACTGCCCCCTATCGGGGGCATCCGTCAACAGAATATGAATTACTCATATTAATGGTAGTCCCCTGACGTCGATTAATCGGGCCTGGAACCAATCGATGCCGACCAAACTCAGGTCAACAATGGCAGTGTATGCAATTCGGATAACTAATCGATTATCGATACGTAATTACCAACCCTGGCTTTATCATGTTTAGGCTAGTTCCGAATGTATCCGCTAGGTGAATTGAGAACTCTGACATCGATCTGATGGGAAAGTAGTTGCGTGTGAATACCTCGGTTTAGTCTACACCATGGGACGACGGGTATCTCCGGACCAGGTGGCGATCTATTTGTCTATCACATTTGTAATACCCCAGTCACACGACTGCTTGCGACCACTTGCGAGTAGGTTGCAACCACAAACAAGGTGTGCTTACAAAGAGTGTGCAAGTGGTTGTGAAATGGCCACAAGAGGTTGCCAAGTGGTCGCAAAATGGTTGTAGGTGGTAACCGAAAGGGGTTGCACCAACTGCATTAAAAACCTCCTTGTGATCACTGTGGTCACAAGGAGGTATGCGACCATTGCTTTCGTCACAAGGACATTGCCGGTACCTGTGGGTTCTTTGGTCAAAGATGCTCGCAAAGTGGTTGCATGTGATTATAAGCTGTAGTGTGACTGCGTATGAAATCCCGTATTTGCGGGTCCCCGCATATCATATATGCTGGAGTTTGAATCTATTGATGGCCGATCCAGTTAGGTGGTATTCGAGGCCTATGGTTATGCATATTATGTTCTCTCATTTAGTAGCTGTACTGCTCGACCAGATTATATGCCCGGACATCCAGTATGCTGTGTGCGGTTCATAAGGCATAATATCCTGCATAAGGCATACTATCCGGCATAAGGCATACTACCCTGCCTAAGGCATACTATCCTGCATAAGGTATACTATCCTGCATAAGGCATTCTATCCTGCTTAAGGCATACTATCCTGCATAATGCATACTATCCTGCATAATGCATACTATCCTGCATAAGGCATACTATCCTGGAGGGTCCCCCTTTTGATATATTCTATTCATATCAATTATATAGCAGAGCTTACCCCATAGTAGAGACACACATGACACAACACACGGATCGAGTCCAGCACCAGCAGAAGTGTAGGTAGATAATAATCATGATGCTTAGTTTTATTCGCTTTATATATGTTTTGGATACATGCAACACTGGTTGTTATAGACATTCTGATTGGCTGCTTTAAGGGCTCATCCCCCTCCCACCCAGCTTTGGCCACCACCTGGCTATACATAACATGTGGTGACTGTGTGGCTGGGCGAGATAAGGGGGAAGGATTGTGCTTAAAGGGGCATTGTTTCCCTCCCCCAGTGAGAGCCTTATAAAGGGAGTACTGTTTCATGTACATCTCGATATTCAATATACTCTCAATCGGAGAATTTTACATGGGGTTTAAGGAAATACCCAAAGAACTGACTTATTGTTAGTTACTGGTGTGTATGAAGAAGAGTAGGTTTCGTTAGTCTAGTCGCCCTGAGTCCTGATCCCACTAAGCACAACTATTTCACAGGTCAGTTTTATCCACAAGAGTTTAACAATCTATATTAGGAATCGCAGTTCTTACATTCAATTTCCTTCTCACAAACATTCTTTTCGACATTGATTCCCGTCGCGGTGGCTGAATCGGCACAGCGCAGCCTTCCCGTCCGGCCGCTCAGGAGTCCGAATCACAGCCGAATCAAACTAAAGATTTATAAATGTTTACTTGTTGCTACCTAGCCTGGCATTGGGCATTATTAGGATAGGGCAATGACTGGTTAGCTAAGTATCAGGATAATGTGACACTGGGATATTGGATCGTGGTCTCCCTGTGGGGTGGTCCTATACATTCGCCAGGAGTACGCGCTGTCACCTGTCGGTACGCATCCTGATAGGTTCCTAGGACGTAAAACCCCAACAACCAAACACATTGTCCAGCAGATTCTTAAGCAAATACCGAAAGTACCGACTTACTCTTAGCTCCGGATATGTATTAGCATAGTAATAGTTTTGTACTTGTAGTCGCCTTGACTCCTGATCCCAATGAAACCATTTCTTAGTTTAGTTTCATCTATAAGAGTTGACGAATCGTTATTGTTAATTTCAGTTCCTATGTTGTCCATGTTCCTTCCCCCCCACCCACGACCCTAGTGGTGTGCTATCTAATTGGGACAGCACTAGCAAGTCAGCAAGAGTTCACTAAGTCACAAGTCGGTACCGATCTTGATAGGAAATCAGATGGTGTGTTCCGATATAACACTGTCATCACTGATCTAAATACAAGTAAGATATACTTTCCACTGACATAAGGGAACTTTATGGACCACGCAAGCAAGCGTGGTGACCCCAACATATATATCTCCACTTTAAATTGAATGTATCTGTATTTGTTCTCTTCAATAGTAGTTCTCTTACTCTATCACTAAGAGGTAGCTAGAACTAGAATATAATGAATGGACTGGGTTGGATTAGTGGTGCTAGATGAGCTATCCTACCCTATATCAAACTCAATTGAGAGACAATGAAGTCTTAGAAGAAGCAAGAATGGTCATCATTGACTCTCTGGTCATGACATCCCATGAGTGTGTGCGTGCTTTGGTTTGCCAACAATATCCTGACCCTACAAGAATGTGGCCTTCCAGAACTGTAAAACTAGTGCCGTAAACCTGTGCAGTCTATTAGCCATCCTGTTTATGAGACCATTTTATGACTGACAGCTGTAATAAACCGACAATGTCACAATCTCAGCGTGTCCATGCTATTGCAATTTGCAGCATAATCCACACGCCTGGCAACAGGTTGTAATATTAACTGTGAGAAATTCTTCAGATTGGGAGATGACCGTGCTCGTAGTTTGTTTGTTTGTTGTTGTTTTACGTCCTAGCAACATCTAAGGTCACATCAGGACGGGTACCGACTTGTGACAGTGCACACATATGGCGACTTTATAGTGCTATCCCACTGGGAAACCAAGCTGCCAGCACCATGACCTGGTAGCCCACTCAGTCACATTATCCTGACACTGAGCACACCAGACCTTACCAAGTCCTAATAATGCCAAGCGCCTGGCTAGGAAGTGACAAGTATAGATTTTTAAGTCATTGGTTTGACTCGACCGGGGTTCGAACCCACGACCGCATGATCTACCAGCGCGGGAGACGGACGCTCTAACTCATTGGGCCATCCCGTCTGGTACCATGCTCGTAGTAATACATGTCAGTGCCACATTGTACATCATTGGCAATTTCTGATGGCGCGAAAGTAGTGCATTGTTGGTAAGTGCTGGGAGTACTGTCGTGTAGGCAGGAGAGCATCGGAATCCGGTGATATTACTGCAGTTTGTTATATACAAGAGCGTATACATATAGTAGTAATGCAAGAGTTTAGTAGTAGTGCAACAGGGTATCTACTACGGTACTGGTATACGCCTGTCCGTGGCCACTTGTTTCCCATGTTTCCTTATTGAGATTACACATCACAGAGCTTACATTTACGGTAGTTCTTGAACTTATTTTCTGACCACCTCCCTTTCTGCGTCCTGTTGCAAGTGCACAATTGAAAAATGTGTTAGTAGTCATCGTACGTGCAGACTAAATGGCCAGCTCATCTGAGTTGTTCTTTCATGACCATAGAGCTAACGCTGACACATTTGGGCATTTTCTAAGACTTCATTGTATCACACTTGATTTGTATATAGGGTAGGCTATTCAGCATTAGCATATGCTGCTTGTGCGCCAGTTTGATATCGTACTCCAAATACCCAGTCCATATAGCATTGCTTCCTAATCACAGTTCTTCTTTGAGAATGTGGTATTTTTTTCCCGTTTCAGACAGAAATACGGATAACAGTTAGAAGGCAATTTGTCAGAAGTCTATTGTGCCATGTAAACTAAAGGATGCATAGTGATTGACAATATGAAATTGTCATTGGTCTTTTAATTATTCGTTTTAATTTCCATAGCTATCTACAATTGGAATCAAAAGGAAGATAGCTACTTGTTGGGTATATATATATATATTTTACCTCGGTATACAGCCTCAGGCTAGCCTCAGGCTAGCCTCAGGCTAGCCTCAGGCTAGGGAGAAGGAAGCATGTGAGGTACCAGCAATTAGCATATACAACTCACGACTGGATTACGTGTCGTTGGGTTGCTCCGGCAAATTTAGTCTACATACAAGCTAATACGCAGTAAGTATCATAAAACCTGTGGTTAGCTTAATCATGATGCATTAGAGCATCATTATGGAAAGTTTAGACTTTCTTTGGTCCATTTTGGACGAGTTATTTGGTTATAAAAAACCAAGGATAGAATTCCTTCTCGAAGGATTGAAACCGGTCATTAGCGATTCTGTCAACACCTGAGTCACCGTGTGATTATGGGTAGAGATGTGGGCTCTGCCTCGTCTCCTGTGGAAATTCTCTCGTACTCTAATAGAGAGTAATGTTGGAGATGCTCCTGGGTTTCTTTTATAGACTCGCCACAAACTTTTTCAGGCGTTTCTCCGAGTTTTGTAGCATTTTCTCCAACTTGTTGACGTTGTAGTCACAGGTGGGAGAAGTGTGCATGACAGAGGGATGGGCGGGCCGATACACTGGTCCCGACCCCGCGTAAGGTTTGGGCTTGACCCACAACCCACGCACAAATTTAGCTTATTACGCCTGTGTTATAACGGTATAAACACGTTCTCTAACACCAATAGATGTCCAAATGAGTTTTAAACAACCATGTTGTGACATATATATATATACCGGGACTGATCAAAAAATTTTGTTTCAGCTCTCGATGGCCACGAAGCGGAGTAAGCGCGGTGCAGCAGCAGCCGAGGGGCGTGTTCCGAGTGGCGAGGACGAGGAGTACGACTCCTCACTCGTGTTGTCGGCAGGGCCTGCGACACAGCCCGGGGCGCATATTCTCTCCGAGGAGGACATAGTGCCTGGCGGCGCCGCGCCTCAAAATTGGGAGACGCGGTTTGCGGCGATGGAGAGTCACATAATGGCTCTCAAACCACCGGTGTCTCGTAAACGGAGTGTGCAAGAAGAGTTTTCTGTGGAGGATCTCTCCGACACAGACTCAGAGATGGAGCTTAGGGCTCCTCCTCCTTCTCCTAAGCGAAGAAAGAAGAAGAAACACATTGTTTCTTCGGGTGATGAGTTCACCAAGGAGAGGGGGAAGACTGGGCTTTGCAAAAAGCGCAAGACCAAGTCCAAGAAGAAGAAGAAGAAGAAGAGGAAAGTTTCTTCTTCTTCTGACTCGTCCACGGATTCCACGTCTACGGAATCGGACTCAGACACGCAATATGAAGGTGTCTATGCTGCCATTGGAGGCAAAGTGGCTAAGAAAGTTGAGAAGCCAAGGGCTAAGCGGGTGAAAACCACTACGCTTATGCGTGAGAACATTAATGGCCATTTCCGCACGTTTAAGCCGGCGGAGATTATTTCTAAATTATCAGATGAGTTAACAGGCATTAAAGGTGTTCCCAACTCCATCATTAAGGAGATGGATCGAGATGTCAATATGACGGAGGACCGTAAGACATTTGAGGGTGTGTTGCACATAGTGCATAAGGCGGTGCTTGGTACCTTAACAGCTATTGCTCCTGTAGCAAACAGAATGCAACAAGAAAACAAGTTCTCGTCTTTGGCTAAGACGATGGACAAAGGTATTGCATTGTTGCCGGCGGCAGGTAATTACCTGTCGTATCGAAGATATGAAAATGTTTTCAAGTCAGTTTGCACAGATGCTGGCAAAGAAGTGGCTCGCTCAAAGAAGGTTACTGATAATGATGGGAAAGAGTTTACGCTCTTTCTTGCTCCAGAGCCAATTAAAGGGAAACCTTTAGATAACACCAAAATGTTTGGCGGTCAACTACAATACCTCTATAAAGAGGTAGAAACTGCAGCCAAGAGTGGCAAAAACATGGATGGTAAGAAGAAACAGGAAACTCCTCGTTTCAAAAGGTCACGAGGGGATTTTCGTCCACGGCAGTTCACCAGGGGAACCAGATCGGGTTCAAACTTCGGTCAAGCTTTTCGGGGCCGGGGCGCTCGCTCAGGCTGGACCGACAACACCGCACGGCCACTAGGCCGAGGGGTCAACTCACCGAGACCCTTCCCCAGGGGCGGGTCCAAGTAGAGGTTGAAACACAAACGTTACAAGTCCTTCCAGCCTCTAAAACCACACAAACTGTAAGCAACTTTGTGGCTGGTAATATTAATAATCATATTTCTGAGTGGCACAAAATTACTAGTGACCAAGAAATTTTACAAATAGTTAGGGGTGTACATATTCCCTTCACACAATTTCCGGTACAAGGCAGGATACCTTTTCCTTATAACATTGAACCGGTTGAACGAGAGGCACTAACTAAACAGGTACAAAAATTCTTTGAGAAAGGAATTATACAAAAAGTGACATACTGTTCAGGAGAGTTTATTTCAAACATCTTCTCGAGACCAAAGCCTAATGGTGAGGTTCGAATGATCCTGGATTTAACAATCCTTAATAAAATGGTTGAATATCGACATTTTAAAATGTTCTCGCTAGATACAGCACGCGATCTGATTACGCCAGATGCGTGGATGGCTAGTGTTGATCTACAAGATGCATATTATACGCTTCCCATAAGAGAAAAAGACCGGAAATTTCTTCGGTTTCTTTGGGATAACCAACTCTGTGAGTTTACTTGCATGCCGAATGGTTTAGCTTGTGCCCCTCGTTTATTCACTAAACTGCTTAAACCTGTTTTTTCAGTAATGGCGCGGAAGGGTCATATAATGTTTCCATACATAGATGATTCCTTTATTATTGCATCAACACAAATTGATTGTGAGAATGCAGTGTTCGATTTATGTGCATTACTTACTAAATTGGGGTTTTATGTACATCCACAAAAGTCAGTGTTTAAACCAACAAAACAACTCAAATGTTTAGGGTTTATTCTGGATACACAGTCTCTTACAGTGTCGATAACAGAACAAAAACTAATTAAGTTTATGAATACAGCGACCCAGCTTATTAAGTTACCAAAACCTAAAATTAGACAGGTCGCAGTCCTTATTGGGATAATGATATCGTATGCACCCGCTATTCTATACGGGAAGGCCCATATTAAATCTCTAGAAATAGATAACAATTTAGCGTTAACACAAACTAAAGGGAATTTTGAGCGAAAGATGTTTATTTCGCAAGAAGGGCTACAGGATATTGGATGGTGGATGCAACATATAGCAAGTTCACCAAATCCAATCCGCATGGCGGAACCTAATACGGTAATTACTACTGATGCTTCGTTAGAAGGTTGGGGAGCTCATCGAGATGGGGTCACAACAGGAGGTAGATGGCTTGATGATGAAAAATCAGACCATATTAATGCACTAGAATTGCGTGCTATTTATCTGGGCTTATGTAGTTTAGTAAAGATACATAAATCACAAGTTAGAATACTAACTGATAATACTACTGCCATGGCATATATTCGTAACATGGGTGGAACCAAATCAAAGCCTTGCAATCAGTTGTCTAAACTGATTTGGAACTGGGTACAGGCTCAACAAGTCTGGCTGACTGTAGCGCATATTCCAGGGTCACAAAATACACTTGCAGACCATAAAAGTAGAAATTTCCATGACCATTTAGGATGGTCTCTCTCTACACCTTTGTTTAAATTCATTTGTGAAAAATGGGGTACACCTGAAGTTGACTTATTTGCATCACGAAATAATAACAAATTACCTTGTTATGTTTCTTGGCATCCTGAACCGGAGGCTTGGAAGGTAGATGCATTTGCTATTACCTGGGAAAATAATTATTTTTATATTTTCCCACCGTTTAGCATTATCAGCCGAGTTGTCAGGAAAATCGGTCTGGAAAGGACACATGCGATACTGGTGGTTCCCGATTGGGACACGCAACCTTGGCTGCCAGCAGTTTCACAACGGGCAAAAGAACATATACGATTCCCAAGAAAACTTGGGAATCTGACACACCACGGACCGTTAGTGGTTCACGGCGACGTGTCAACGACGCCCCTATTGGCATTCCTTTTCTAAGGAACCAGCTGCGCCAATTTGGGTTGGACAAAATTACTGAGAATAGGATAGTAGCTGATGCCTGGAGGCCAGGAACTGTCAAAATGTACACATCCTATTTAAAGAAATGGGGTGTACATTGTTTGTTAATGAAAGTTAAGCCAACAAATCCAACAATTTCACAAGTAGCTCGTTTTCTTCGTTCTCTAGAGGATGAGGGACTATCCTTTGGGTCGATTAATGCGGCAAGATGTGCGTTATCAATCATATTACCGAGAATTGATGGTGAAACAGTTCGAAAACATTATGTTCTTGGATATTTACTTCGTTCAATTTATCAAAGGAATCCTCCAAAACCAAAGTATAGTCGGTTTTGGGATGTGTCTGTAGTATTTAAGTTGTTTCAGGCTTGGCCTCACAACTCGTGGTTAGATTTAAAACAATTAGGTTTTACGGTCGCTGTCCTGTTATTATTAGTAACCGGACACAGAGGACAGACGATTGTTGCTTTGTCTTTAACTGGATTAGAAATAGACAAGAAACAAGCTACGTTTGATTTAGCACAACTGCTTAAATCAAACATGTTAGGTGACCCTTTATCTACGGTTCACTTAGACTGTTTTCCGAGTGATCGGAAATTATGTATTGTGTCAGCCATACGGGCTTATATATCTAAGACAAAGGATTTACGAGCATCACAACAACTATTAGTGAGCTTTATAAGGCCACATAAAGCAATTTCACGAGACACCCTTGCCAGATGGACAAGTACGGTGTTGAAATTGGCTGGAGTGGATACGAGCAAATACTCCTCCCACTCAACTAGAGGTGCCATGGTCTCCAAGGCACGGTTGCTAGGTGTTTCTGTGAAAAGAATACTAGCGCATGCAGGCTGGAAGACGGCTAAGTCGTTTGCAAAACATTACAACAAGCGACTAGAAAAGCCTACCGGCATTGCAAAGCGCCTGCTCGCCAACTAACAAGAATAGGTGAGAACAAAAACGTTGAATATTATATAAGAATGGATGATATTAAGGATAAAAATGAATTATGTAAAGGTCTCCCTAGCCTGAGGCTAGCCTGAGCCTGTATACCGAGGTAAAATAGTATAGTTATACGAATCTTACCTGGGTATAGATGATGGATAACTGTTGTTTTCCCGAGGTAGAAGCCTCGGGTAGACGTGGGCTAGGGCCCACCCACCACGCTCTGCCACATCTATCCCGTTGGTGTACCGTTAGGGGAAAATCATAGTATCCATTGTATTGAAAGTTAATTTTTATCCTGAATAAGTAGGTTAAAATTGCTGGTCCCTCACGTGCTTCCTTCTCCCTAGCCCACGTCTACCCGAGGTTCTACCTCGGGAAAACAAGAGTTATCCATCATCTATACCCAGGTAAGATTCGTATAACTATACTATATATATATATATATGTATATATATGCATTGTGCGAGAATAAAAATATGAAGGGAATTGTTTCCATTATATAGTAATTGATATTATATATTATCGATATTACCATTGTTATACTCCATATGACTCCACACTTGTGAGGTGGCGCAACCTGCAGACCACCGCTCCTCCAACAAGTGTCAGTCGCACCAGAGGATTTGTTCTTATATATGCTGCATAAGAGATTTCCCTAGTATAATAAGGTCCGAAGCTTCCACTTGATCCTCATCCTCTACTCCCTAATTAGTCATCGGCTGCTGAAGCCTGCACTCAGTCATCTACTTGTGTAACCTACCCAATATCGGGGCGTCTATTATAACTCCTGTCCGGTAACGCCACCGTGGTCTATGTCATAATAACAGGGTCAGCTAGATAGGATAAGTGCTAACTATTACATAGGGAACTGAAGATCGGTAGTGTCCTTGTTTATATTCTCATAATGGATTATAGAGCACATATATATATATATATATATATCTACATACATAAATATATATAATTCAACTCATTATTTGTGTATTTTCTTTTAATAAAACCCCAAAGGCAGCACTGACCTCTCGTAGAATATAGCCGTGGAATGCGAACCCCTACTGGCTTAGTCAGTTTAAAACTAACTTACACGCAATGGTGCTATATATCAACTATAATGAAGCAGATACATAATTAAATCTGTAATTTGTGTATTCATCAATTCATGAAAGAAGCATCTCTCCAATGGAATCCTCACCAGAACGGATGGCCGAATGAGTTGAGCATCCGTCTCCTTCTTTGGGGAGATCATAGGATTCGAATCCACAGGTGTTAACCTAGCTCAACTCAACCGAATGACTTTCAAATTGCTACTTGTCGCTTCCTAGCCAGATGTTCCCCCTTAGTAGAATAGTGCAAGGACTGATTGGCTCAGTGTCGGATCAATGTGAATGAGTGGGATATCAGGTCATGGTGCTCGCAGGCGGGTCTCCCAGTGGGGCAGCACTAGAAGGTTGTTATGATTGCACACTGCCACAAGTCAGTACCAATGCTGGTATGCACAATGATGTTTCCAGGACATAAAACTCCAACAACAAACCAGCTAACCAATGAAACTATAAGCCATAACCTGCGCAGTGAGCAGCTCAAAACGAGCAATACTGGCGCTGTGCACTATATTTTGGCATATCAATTATTAGTATCTTATTAGCACCCATCCATAGCCATTCCTTAGATGACGTGTAGCACAGTAAACGGAGATAGAGAGCCTTGTTCCTCAGATGTGCTGACCTCTTGTGGAATAATACGCGTAGTGAATATCCATGAGATCAATGGCACCAGTGGTTGGCATGGCAACACATTGTACCATTTACTTCTTATGTAGGGATTTCCCATATATGATCGTATATGTGTGTGCCAGGTATCTACCATTATATACATTCATACTATATATGTATATATATACCTGTAAATATATACAGCTTTCTATATACATATATAATATGAATTGAAGTATGAAGTATGATCGATTATAGCGATGAATCTATAATTCACGAAAGGCGCAGAGAATGTGTGGGTATAGTGGTTTTTATTAATAGCATGACAGAGAGAAGGGCTTAGGGCCAAATGAGCATTATGTAACATCAATCAATCAGTTGAAGGTCATCAAAGGTCAAATGTCAAGGTCATGGTCAACGTTAAAGGTTAAAATATGTCAAGGTCAGGTGGGTGGGGCTCAAACTCTCAACCCTATCCATCAAGTGTCTTCTCAGCGGGGTAGGTGGGTGGGGGAAGGAAGTGTAAGGTGGTTAGGCAGTTGTGTGATTTGAACCTGGTAGGGTTTGATCACCTGACCTTTTCGGTGGGAAATTGGACTCCTGGGAGGATGGAGCCGTTGCGGCTCTGTAGGTGGGGGCTGGCCGCTAGTTCATGGTGGATCCAGCAGATGGCATGGGGGGAGCCTGGGCCGATAAGTGTTAGTTCCAGCGTTTCCCTGTAGATGGCCCCACCATAGCCGTTCATCTTGGCTCCACATCCGACCCATGAATTACGCATGTTAGGACTAACATGTACACTTCACGAAAGGCGGAGAGAATGTGTCGGTATAGTGGTTTTTATTTAGAGTATGATAGAGAGAAGGGGTTAGGGTCAAATGAGCATTATGTAGCATCATTCAATCAGTTCCAGGTCATCAAAGGTCAAATGGCAAGGTCACCGTTCAAGGTCAAAGTTCAAGGTTAAAAAATGTCAAGGTGAGGTGGGCCAGGCTCAAACTTCCAGTGCCCAGCCGTACCACCTCTTCGGTGGCATCCATCACACTGGCGAGGATGTATGCCCTGGGGCTACCCTGGTAGAAGCCTCTTGCTAGTCCAGCTTTGACACTCCCTGGGTGTGGCCAGCTGAGGTCCATGATGACACGCCTACTTTCAGAGTCCTTTTTGGGGCATGTCCTTTCTGGTTCAGGCTGTGCCATCCTTGGCCTTGGTGTTTCATTGTTTTTTGCTGCAGCTTTTCTTACGGCTTTCCTTGCATTAGGCATGGTGTCTCATATCCTGAAGGATAAGAACGAACGGTAAGGTGTACTCATGTTGGGTGCTTAGGCGGTTGTGTGGTTTGAACCTGGCGGGGTTCAGTCACGTGACCATTTCACTGGGAAATTTGACTGCGGGAGGATGGAGCCATTGTGGCCCTGGAGGTCGTGGCCGGCCACTAGTTCCTGGCAGATCCGCCAGATGGCGTAGGGGAGCCGGGGCCAATAGGTGTCAGTTCCAGCGTTTCCCTGTAGATGGTGCCACCATAGCTGTTTGTGTTGTGTTGTGAATTACACATGTTAGGACTAACATGTACAATTGTTTTTGTTTTAACCGAGAAATTAAAAACCATTGGACTATGCAACATTAATTAACAGTGTCTACATAATTATATTTTACCTCGGTAAACAGCCTCAGGCTAGCCTCAGGCTGTGATGTATTGTAGTTACCCGAACACCCCCGAACCGTATTACCTGTATGACGTATTACCTGTATGACGTCATGATCAAGGCTTCCTAATAAAGTCAGTTACGTTACAAGAACTCACGGTGTCCACATATACATTACATGGTGTCAGATGTTACGGGTGATACAGCAGATATGGCACTTCATGGATTAAAACCCCCTGGACCATTGAATTTAGATGAACGAATGGCCATAAACTGGAGATCATGGTTGCATTCATACGAGATATACGCGATAGCAGCCGGCATAGGAACAAAGCCAGAAAAAGTACAGTGCTGTGTACTGCTCCATGTTGCTGGTGGTGAGGCACAAAAGGTTCACCGTACATTCGAGTTTGAGACTGGTGACAAGGACAAGATAGGACCATTAATAAAGGCTTTCTCAACATACTGTGAAGGAAAAACTAATATCACCGTGATAAGGTATGACTTCAACTCTTTAAACCAGACAAGTGAGACAATGGACACGTACATTCGCGAATTAAAGCATCGCGTACAGTTTTGTTGCTACGGGCAGTTAGAAGCGTCTCTGTTGTGCGATCGGATCGTATGTGGGATAAAAGACAATGAACTACGAAATCGATTACTACAAGCACCTCAGTTGTCATTGGAACAGTGTATTCAATTATGTCGGTTGAGTGAAAACAAATCTTCACAAGTACAAATGTCTTCAACGAGTGAAGTGGATATGATATCTCATGGCTACAGACGAAGAGATGAACAAGCGACCAGGACATCTCCATGGAGACAGGCATCAACAAGTCGTTACCAACAAGGCCGCAAGATGGACGTGAACAATTGTGGACGATGCGGATATAAACACCAAGATGGAAAATGTCCCGCCCAAGGTAAAGAATGCCTCGGTTGTCGACGAATTGGACATTTTGTAAAAATGTGCCATTTACAGCAAAAGAAGCAACAAACAGCACCAATATATGAAATTAACGTTCATCCAGAGATGGACGATGGCCGGATCATGACAGACCAGTACAGCAGACAAGATCACGAACGTCAACAAGACCCTGATAACTATGATTTATTTGTTGGATCAATCCATGATGTGGATATTGAGGACAAGGACCTATGGTTTGTGATGTTTGTAATTGATGATGTGGAAGTATCATTTAAATTAGATACTGGATCTGAGGCCAACATTTTACCTTTGGCAGTATACAAACAACTGCATGGTGCTGAATTAAAGACATCTACGTGTCACCTAATCACATACGGAGGACATAGAATTACGCCTACGGGAGAAACAATGTTAAAACTTAATGGTCATGAATTAAAATTTCAAGTAACAGATGCCGGCAGTGCGATCATAGGCAAACAAGCCTGTGGTAAGTTAGGACTATTAGCAAGACTGGACACTTTGAATGTGAAACCTTCCCAGGAAGCAGATAAAATGGTAATGAAATATTATGACGTGTTTGAAGGTTTAGGATTAATTAAGGTTAATGCTAAAATATATATTGATAAAAATGTCACTCCTGTTATAGACCCTCCTCGAAGAATACCTTTGTCCATAGACAATGATGTCCAAAAAGAGTTAGAACGCATGGTCAAATTAGGAGTCATTGTCAAACAAACCAGTCCAACCCCTTGGGTTAATTCAATAACAATAGTCCGTAAACCTGGAAAATTAAGAATTTGCCTAGACCCAACAAAACTCAATAAAGCAATTTTAAGAGGACCATATCCGGTCAGAACAGTCGAAGAAGTCGTAGCTAAATTGCATGGAGCTAAATATTTCTCAGTATTAGATGCACAAAGCGGATATTGGCAAATTGAATTAGACAGGGAGAGTTCTGAGCTATGTACATTTAATACCCCTTGGGGGAGATACAGATATACTAGATTGCCATTTGGAATAAAGACTGCAGGAGATATATTTATTGAAGAGATGAACGAAATTCTAAAAGGGATGCCAGGTGTTAGTGTCATATCAGATGACATTTTAGTACATGGTAGTACAGAACAGGAACATAATTTAAGATTAGAAGCAGTTTTAAAGCGTGCCAGAAAAGTGAATCTAAACCTAAACCCTAAGAAATCTAAAATTTGCAGAAACAGTGTTAATTATGTGGGACACGTCATTAGCTCAGATGGCCTAAAGCCCAACAATGATAGAATACAAGCAATTATTGACATGCCCAGTCCTACCGATAAAGCAGGGGTACACCGATTTTTAGGTATGATAGGATATGTTAGTAAATTTATTCCAAACATGGCTAACATGACAAAACCGTTAAGAACTGTCATTCAAAAGAATATTTCTTGGCATTGGGATGTAGACCAAGAAGATGCTTTTCAAAATTTAAAAAATTTGTTAACTAAGGCACCCATACTACAATATTTTGATAGTAATCAAAAAGTTGTCCTACAAGTTGATGCATCAAAGTATGGTTTAGGCGCTACTTTATTTCAAAATAATTTGCCTGTGGCAATGGCATCAAAAGCATTAGATAGATCACAAATAAATTATGCTGTAATTGAAAAAGAATTATTGGCCATATGTTTTGGATGTAAAAAGTTCCATACTTTCATTTATGGCAATGAAATCACCGTCAACACAGACCATAAACCCCTTGTTGCAATTATGCTAAAGCCAATACATGAACTTTCAGCAAGAATGCAACGAATGCGCATGCGATTGCAAAACTATAATATAGAAGTGTCGTATCTCAAAGGGTCACATTTGTATTTTGCAGATACTTTATCAAGAGCGCATACATCAAGTATAGCCCCTGATGACTTATATGACCGGGACATTTCGGTTGGGGCTATAGATATAGGAATGGATATGGTGCAACAAGTCATAGAGGCCACCAAGGTAGATCAAACGCTCAACAAAATAAAGACTATGATGTTAGAAGGATGGCCAAATACTAGCGATAACATTCCTAGTGATGTAAAACCGTATTACACATTTCGATATGAAATAACATGGGTAGATGGCTTACTACTGAAAGGTAAACAAATAATAATCCCCAAAAGTCTACAAACCGATATGCTAGACAAATTACACGAATCGCACCTAGGGGTGGTCAAATGTAAACAACTGGCCAGAGATAATATTTTTTGGCCAGGATTTAGTACACAATTAGAAGACAAAATTTCCAGATGTGTCGTATGTCAAGAATTCAGAAATATGCCCCCAAAGGAACCTTTGATAAATCACAAAATAATAGATATCCCATTCAATAAAATTGGAATAGACTTGTTTCATGTCGATGGTAAAAATTATATCTTAATTATAGATTACTACTCTAAATTTCCAGATTTCATACAATTAGACACAACATCTACTACAACAGTGATTGATGCTTTAAAACAAACGTTTGCACGTTTTGGTATACCCAAATATATAGTATCGGATAATGGTCCACAATTTACAAGCCTCAAATTTAAAAAGTTTGCATCACTATATGGCTTCACATCAATATACTCAAGCCCGATGCATGCACAAGGTAACGGACAGGTCGAACGTTATGTTCAAACCATTAAACGGATAATAAAAAAATGCATAAAAGACGGTAGGGATGTCCAGATAGCCATGCTCAATTACCGAAATACGACATTAGACGGAATTGGTGTGTCTCCGGCGCAATTAATGATGTCACGGAAATTGAGAAGCAGAATCCCGGTACAAGATGGAGAGCTAAAGGCGAAGGTACAACCTTCTAAACTTAACCAAATGCACCATAATCAAAGATTACAAAAACAATATTTTGACAAGCATACAAGTAGACGTCAAAGTCTTTTAAATAATGGTGATAACGTCCGTTACAAAAACCACAATAATGACTGGCAAAAAGGAACAATTGTGTGTACTAATGTAGGCAATAAGAGAAGTTATAATATAATAAATAAAAATGACAATGTTATAAGACGTAACAGAAGATTCATTTACAGATGTCCTGCTAAACGTGAAAGCAGGGCTATAGAATACGTGCCATCAACTATTAATGACAATGTACATATCACAAATTCGCCAATAAAGTATAAAACACGTTATGGTCGAGTCAGTAGGCCACCGGTTCGTTATGGCCTTTGACATACATGTATTGCTTAAGTTGAAACATAATTGAATTAAGTATGCCTAATGATACATTACACTTACTTGCATGTGTTAATAACCTTCCTGTACATGTGTATTTACATACGGTCCTTTACTGCGTAAAGCGAGACCGTGAAAAAGTACGTACACGACGTTAAACAATACGTTACCACGTCAAACTTCAGTGTGTCAAACAAAGAAGGTACACGATATGGACAAACTATGAAGCAGCAGTAGATGCCGACGGACTATACCATCACTTTGATGAATATAACATAATCATTCTGATTCTTCTGCCGTATACAAACACACCTTGAATTTATATAATAATATATTATAAGTTAACGTACAACCGTATTAATATATATTACATGCTAATTACAGAGGGAAGGATAAGTTAAGGAATTATGTTAGGTGTGTTACAATTAGATAAGTAAGAAATAAAGAGTTTCAATGCATAGAGATAAGTCACTACTTGTAAGACTTCTGATGTCAAGACACGGTAGTGATAAATAATAAAGTATTTATTATAGTTAAGTGAAAAGGGGAAGATGTGATGTATTGTAGTTACCCGAACACCCCCGAACCGTATTACCTGTATGACGTATTACCTGTATGACGTCATGATCAAGGCTTCCTAATAAAGTCAGTTACGTTACAAGAACTCACGGTGTCCACATATACATTACAGGCTAGGGAGAGGTAAGCACGTCCGGTACAAGCAATTAGCATATACAACTCACGACTGGATAACGTGTCGTTGGGTTGCTCCGGCAAAATTAGTCTACATACAAGCAAATACGCAGTAAGTATAATAAAAACTGTGGTTAGCTTAATTATGATGCATTAGAGCATCATTATGGAAAGTTTAGACTTTCGTTGGTCCAATTTGGACGAGTTATTTGGTTATAAACAACCAAGGATAGAACACTCGAGTGGGTTTCTCGAAGGAACCAAACCGGTCATTAGCGGTTATGTCAACACCCGGGTCACCGTGTGACTATGGGTAGAGATGTGGGTTTCGCCCTATCTCATGTGGAAATTCTCTCGTACTCTAATAGAGAGTAATGTTGGAGATGCTCCTGGGTTTCTTTTATAGACTCCCCTAGACAAAACTTTTTCAGGCGTTTCTCCGAGTTTCGTAGCATTTTCTCCAACTTGTTGACGTAGTAGTCACAGGTGGGAGAAGTGTGCGGAACAGAGGGATGGGCGGGCCGATACACTGGTCCCGACCCCGCGTAAGGTTTGGGCTTGACCCACAACCCACGCACAAATTTAGCTTATTACGCCTGTGTTATAACGGTATAAACACGTTCTTTAACACCAATAGATGTCCAAATGAGTTTGAAACAACCATATTGTGACATATATATATACCGGGACTGACCAAAAATTTTTGTTTCAGCTCCCGATGGCCACGAAGCGGAGTAAGCGCGGTGCAGCAGCAGCCGAGGGGCGTGTTCCGAGTGGAGTGGACGAGGAGTACGACTCCTCACCTGTGTTGTCGGCAGGGCCGTCGACACAGCCCCGGGCGCATATCCTCTCCGACCCGGACGAGGACGCAGTGCCTGATGTGCCTGCGCCTCCAGATTGGGAGGCTCGCTTTGCAAGATTGGAAAGCCACATCTTGACTGCCAAATCGCCTGTGTCTCGGAAGCGGCGTAGGCCGAGTGTCCAAGAGGATTCGTTTGAGGATTTCTTGGACACAGACTCGGCGGTGGAGCTTAAGGCTCCTCCTCCTCCTTCTCCTAAACGGAGGAAGAAGAAGAAACAGGTGATTTCTTCGGGTGATGAATTCACCAAGGAGCGGGCAGAGACTGGTTTTCGCAAAAAGCGGAAGACTAAGTCCAAAAAGAAGAAGAGGAAGAGGAAATATTCTTCTTCTGAGTCGTCCACTGAGTCTACTTCTACGGAATCAGACTCAGACACCATATATGAAGGGGTCTATGCGGACATTGGCACTAAAGTGGCTAAGAAGGTGGAGAAGCCAAAGGCTAAGCGGGTTAAAACCACTACGCTTATGCGCGAGACCGTGAATGGTCATTTTCGCACGTTCAAACCGGCGGAGGTTATCTCCAAGTTAGGAGATGAGTTAACAGGCATAAAGGGTGTTCCCAACTCCATCATTAAAGAAATGGATCGGGATGTCAATATGACGGATGACCGTAAGAAGTTTGAGGATGTGTTGCACACAGTGCATAAGGCAGTGTTGGCTACCCTAACAGCTATTGTTCCTGTGGCTAATAGGATGCAGAGTGAAAATAAGTTCTCGTCTTTGGCTAAGACAATGGACAAAGGCATTGCAGTGCTAGCGGCGGCAGGTAATTACCTGTCGTTTCGAAGATATGAAAATGTCTTCAAGTCAGTTTGCACAGATGCTGGCAAAGAAGTGGCTCGCTCTAAGAAGGTTACCGATAATGAGGGGAAGGAGTTTACGCTTTATCTTGCTCCAGAGCCGATTAAAGGGAAACCTTTAGATAACACCAAGATGTTTGGCGGTCAACTACAATACCTCTATAAAGAGGTAGAGACTGCAGCCAAGAGTGGCAAAAACATGGATGGCAAGAAGAAACAGGAAGCTCCTCGTTTCAAAAAGTCACGAGGGGATTTTCGTCCACGACGGTTCACCAGAGGAACCAGACCGAGTTCAAACTTCGGTCAAGGGTTTCGGGGCCGGGGCGCTCGCCCAGGCTGGACCGACAACACCGCACGGCCAATAGGCCGAGGGTTCAACTCGTCGAGACCTTTCCCCAGGGGCGGGTCCAAGTAGAGGTCCAAACACAAACTTTACAAGTCCCTGCAGCCTCTAAAAACACACAAACTGTAAGCAACTTTGTGGCTGGTAATATTAGTAATCATATTTCTGAGTGGCACAAAATTACTAGTGACCAAGAAATTATAGAAATAGTTAGGGGTGTTCACATTCCCTTTACACAAATTCCTGTACAAAGTATAATACCTTTTCCATATAACATTCAACCAGTTGAACGAGACGCACTAACTAAACAGGTACATAAATTCTTTGAGAAAGGAATTATACAAAAAGTGACACACTGTTCAGGACAGTTTATTTCAAACATTTTCTCGAGACCGAAGCCTAATGGTGATGTTCGAATGATCCTGGATTTAACAATCCTTAATAAAAGGGTGGAATATCGACATTTTAAAATGTTCTCTCTAGATACGGCACGAGATCTGATTACACCAGATGCGTGGATGGCTAGTGTTGATTTACAGGATGCATATTATACGCTTCCCATAATGGAACAATACCGAAAATTTCTTCGATTTATTTGGGATAACCAACTCTATGAGTTTACCTGCATGCCGAATGGCTTAGCTTGTGCGCCACGTTTATTTACTAAATTGCTTAAACCTGTTTTCTCGGTAATGGCGAGGAAGGGTCACATAATGTTTCCATACATAGATGATTCTTTTATTATAGCATCAACACAAATTGGTTGTGTGAATGCAGTTTTGGATTTATGTGCATTACTCACTAAATTGGGGTTTTATGTACATCAACAAAAGTCAGTGTTTAAACCAACAAAACAACTCAAATGTTTAGGGTTTATTCTGGATACACAGTCCCTTACAGTGTCGATAACAGAACAAAAACTAATTAAGTTTATGACTACAGCGACTCAGCTTATTAAGTTATCAAAGCCAAAAATTAGACAGGTTGCTGTTCTTATTGGCATAATGACCTCATATGCACCTGCTGTGTTATATGGGAAGGCCCATATTAAGTCGCTAGAAATAGATAAAAATTTAGCGTTAACACAAACTAAAGGCAATTTTGAGCGAAAGATGTTTATTTCGCAAGAAGGGTTACAGGATATTGGATGGTGGATGCAACATATAGCAAGTTCACCAAATCCAATCCGCATGGCGGAACCTAATACAGTAATTACTACTGATGCTTCGTTAGAAGGTTGGGGAGCTCATCGAGATGGGGTCACAACAGGAGGTAGATGGCTTGATGATGAAAAATCAGACTATATTAATGCACTAGAATTGCGTGCTATTTATCTGGGCTTACGTAGTTTAGTAAAGATAAATAAATCACAGGTTAGAATACTAACTGATAATACTACTGCCATGGCATATATTCGTAACATGGGTGGAACCAAATCAAAGTCTTGCAATCAGTTATCTAAACTGATTTGGAACTGGGCACAGGCTCAACAAGTCTGGCTGACTGTAGCGCATATTCCAGGGTCACAAAATACACTTGCAGATTATAAAAGTAGAAATTTCCATGACCATTTAGAGTGGTCTCTCTCTACACATTTGTTTAACTTCGTTTGTGAAAAATGGGGTACACCTGAAGTTGACTTATTTGCATCACGAAATAATAACAAGTTACCCTGTTATGTTTCTTGGCATCCTGAACCGGATGCTTGGAAAGTAGATGCGTTTGCTATTACTTGGGAAAATAATTATTTTTATATTTTCCCACCATTTAGCATTATCAGCCGAGTAGTGAGAAAAATCGGCTTGGAAGGGACACATGCGATACTGGTGGTGCCCGATTGGGACACGCAACCTTGGCTGCCAGCAGTTTCACAACTGGCAAAAGATCGTATACGATTCCCAAGAAAACTCGGGAATCTGACGCACCACGGACCGCTAGTGGTTCACGGCGACGTGTCAACGACGCCCCTATTGGCATTCCTTTTCTAAGGAAGCAGCTACAGCAATTTGGATTGGACAGAATTACTGAGGATAGGATAGTATCGGATGCCTGGAGGCCAGGAACTGTCAAAATGTATACAACCTATTTAAAGAAATGGGGTGTACATTGTTTGTTAATGAAAGTTAAACCAACAAATCCAAAGATTTCACAAGTAGCTCGGTTTCTTCGTTCTCTAGAGGATGAAGGACTTTCCTTTGGATCGATTAATGCGGCGAGGTGTGCGTTATCAATTATATTACCTAGAATTGATGGCGAAACAGTTGGAAAACATTATGTTATTTGTTATTTACTTCGTTCAATTTATCAAAGGAATCCTCCAAAACCAAAGTATAGTCGGTTTTGGGATGTTTCTATAGTATTTAAGTTGTTTCAGGCTTGGCCTCACAACTCGTGGTTAGATATAAAACAGTTAGGTTTTAAGGTCGCGGTCCTGTTATTGTTAGTAACCGGACACAGAGGACAGACGATTGTTGCTTTATCCTTAACTGGATTAGAAATAGACAAGCAACAAGCTACGTTTGATTTAGAAAAATTGCTCAAATCGAACACGTTAGGTGACCCTTTATCAACGGTTCACTTAGACTGTTTTCCGAATGATCGGAAATTATGTGTTGTGTCGGCCATACGGGCTTATATATACAAGACAAAGGATTTACGTGCATCACAACAACTATTAGTGAGCTTTATAAAGCCACATAAGGCGATTTCACGAGACACACTTGCCAGATGGACAATTACAGTGTTGAAATTGGCTGGAGTGGATACGAGTAAATACTCTTCCCACTCAACTAGAGGAGCCATGGTCTCCAAGGCACGGGTGCTTGGTATTTCTGTGAAAAGAATACTAGCGCATGCAGGCTGGAAGACGGCTAAGTCGTTTGCAAAACATTATAATAAACGACTAGAAAAGCCTACCGGCGTTGCAAAGCGTCTTCTCGCCAACTAACAAGAATAGGTGAGAACAAAAATTTAGAATGTTATAATAATAAGAAAGAATGATATTAAGGATAAAAATGAATTATGTAAAGGTCTCCCTAGCCTGAGGCTAGCCTGAGGCTGTTTACCGAGGTAAAATAGTATAGTTATACAAGTCTTACCTTGGTACAGATGATGGATAACTGTTGTTTTACCGAGGTATAAGCCTCGGATAGATGTGGGCTAGGGCCCTCCCGCCACACCCTGCCACATCTATTCCGTTGGTGTACCTTTTCGGTAAAGTAATAGTATCCATTGTTTGAAAGTCATTTTTATCCTCAATAAGTAGGTTAAGATTGCTGGTACCGGACGTGCTTACCTCTCCCTAGCCCACATCTATCCGAGGCTTATACCTCGGTAAAACAACAGTTATCCATCATCTGTACCAAGGTAAGACTCGTATAACTATACTATATATGGGCGCCAGAGAGTAGTTGTTTCTCTTTTGCTCACCTTCAAGGTTTTGAGACAAATTCTCATGAACAAGTGTTAATTAATGTTGTATAATCCGATGGTTTTTAATTTCTGGTTAAAACTAAAAACAATTATACATTCGTTGTTATAATCGATCTTACTTTAATTGAAAGTACCAATCATTACATAGGTTTCAGGAGTACAACGTCCTATCAAATAGACTTAGCATTCCCTACTATGCAGCAACCGATCTTAAGTATTTGCACCAGTGTGTACCTTGGATGTATTAAGGTCTAAACTGTATGAGTGATTTGATTCTCAATTTGTTATGCTTTTCATGAATTATTCAACAGTATTTGTTCAACTAGTTAACAAGATTGGGGAAAATACTTTATTCCTTAAATTGATATGTTAATTGGGTAGTTGGCTGTAATGAGCCCGTCTACCACACGATGCCACCTGCGTCTATGCTGGCCTAGTTTCCTAAGATAGGGCGGTTGCATTATTGCACAATGTATATTGTATGGTGATTAAACCAGACGGGATGGCCGAATGTCTTGAGCGTCCGTCTCCTGCTTTGGGAGATCGTGGGATTCAAACCCTGGTCGATTCAAACAAATTATTAAAAAAATTGATATTTGTCGCTTCCTAGCCAGGCGATCTTCATTATTAGGATAGGGCAATGATTGATTGGTTCAATGTCAGGATAGTGTGACTGAGTGGAATATTAGGTCATGGTGCTGGTGGCCTGGTATCCCCGTGGGGCAGGATTATTACATCCCCATGAGTGTGCACTGTCACAAGTCTCTACCCATCCTGATCTGACCTTAGATGTTGCCAGGATATAAAACATCAACAACCAACCAACGAAGTATATGGTAATTAAAATAAGATGGATCGTTAAGCCTGGATATCCTCGGAACAGTCACATATAACCTACACTCTATTCACCGCTCAACTAACCACAACTGGGTAATCAAATTAACTGTGCTATTAATAATAACAGATAGCAAATGGCCCGCTGTGATCCTGAGGGCATCTGTGGCCGAGGAATTATGCTGCATCTAGGTCACTGATAACTTCAGACTGCAGGCTGTTAATGTCCCGGCACAGGCGGCGTGACGTCACTTGGCCTTGCCAATGATCATTGCGGAAGGCATTCTACAGCCTTCGGGTGGAGAGGGGTGCTGATGCAAACATATGGCAAAGTTCTCTGTCACATTTATGCTGGTTAAGCATAAGAACTATGAGAATTGTGCGGTATTTTACTCTCAGACGCTGTACATAGTTCTGCAGGTCAGTGCATGCGATGACAGTTAAGTGACTTCCCATAAAAGACCATGTGACCAAAGAGGAAATCGTTTCCAAGATTCAGCAGGCAATTCGGATAACACAAAGATCTCCTGACAATTGTAAAGAGGGAAATACTGCAGACGTATGGGCATACTTCCGGTTCATCAGTTCTGGCCCAAAGCATATTCGAAGGGACAGTACAAGGATGAAGAAGGCAAGTCAGACAAAGGAAGAGGTGGAAAGATGACATCAGGGAATGCAGAGAAACGGATTTAGGAAAATTGCAAAGGGCAGTGGAGAACAGACAAAAATGGAGAAAACTGGTTGTAAAGTTATTTGTAATAGCTCAAGACACCTCATGGTTAAGTTATTGACTGCTTGGATGCCTAAGTAGCAAGTGCCAGTTTATTGTTATTCGATTTAACATGTTGCCTACAGACCCACGCATGCGCGTTCACTGCTGCTGGTACGGGCCTGCGCTGGTGTACATACCATATACTACATACAGTGCTGATGATGCATGTGATAGTGATGATGATTGGTGATGCTTTAATGCCGAGGCAACAGCTAGGCCCATATTGGCAGTGAAAGTTTGCTGGGATCTATTTTGTAAGTTTTGTTACTCACATGTATATGCCTATAGTAAAATGAACACTGAAATGTGAGATGGTGAGATTGATGTCAAATGACTGCAAACTTTTGATCTCTGATGCAATTTTGAAAGGGTTAATTTGTGTCAAATGACAGCAAAATTTTACTCACGATATAAAGCTAAAACGATGTGATAATGTCAACTGGAGATTCGGACACAGAAATAGTTCACTATGCTTTTATTATCAAAGGTACTGATAACATATACCTTCTCCGTATTCCTGCTTTCCTACTTCATCCCCGAAGCTCCGATACCAAGATCTTATGCAATTTGTGCGTGCTTTGTACACATACTTAAGGAAAAATACGCCAATACACAAAACTGACATTTTCTACACCACCATTTAGAAAGTACTTTCTTTTTCTTCGGGGGTCGGGGCGGTGTTGAAACTACACTAACTGTGCTTCAGTGAGTAGGCAAATATGACATGTAAGGTAGGCAAGACCTACCTACCCAGACAAGTTGTACATATTGTGTACCCAGTTTTAAACGGGATAAGCCAATCAACAACATACAAATTGTGTATGGCAGCAATATTTAGAAAATACACAATTTGTGTAAAGTTCACAAGTTTGTCCAGTGGAGTGTCGAAATTGAACATTTAGGGTAGGCAGATCTGCATTCTCTGTCCCTGCTTCCCGGATTGTTTCGTTCCTCAGCCCTACACTGTCTCCAAGAACCCTTTCATCAAGGTAAGGTTTGCAGGTGGACACGTCGGCCCATATATTCACAATATTCAGCGTTCATGGCATTGGCAACCAAGGTTAATCCATTGTAGTCACTTACAATCGTCATATTCTCTAATATTGCTAATATGCATGGGTATCCCACTACCAGAATATTGCACACAAAGATTGGAGCACTCAAGCTCCTCGAGGATATTGTCGTGGGTTGATACAACTGGGAAATATTGAGCCTAGAGCGGTAATCGAACCGAGATATCTATTACATTTCGGGTCAGTGTCCTAAGTTATGGGGCTGTCACACTACGACGTAACGACGTCAACGTAGGGAGAACGTGAAGAACGTTGAACTTCTCGGCGTAGTATGCAAATTTGGGCACAAGTTGAACGTGGATGCAGCGTAGTGGACGGGAACGTAACGTTGGTAAAGCGTAGTGATACCGTCAGTCACGAGAGCGGACAACGTCACTACGCTCACGGAACGTTATGAACGTTATTCCATCGCCAGAAGAACGTTGCATGACGTTAGCTATGTAATGAGATGTTGAACATACGTTGAATGCACGTTCTCCTGACGTTCTCCTGACGTTCTCCTGACGTTTTCCTGACGTTCTCCTGACGTTCCCATTAAGCCTCGTAGGCTTTTGCACTCGGTTTAATGTGGGTCAACGTAGTGGAACATAGTTGAACGTAGTGAGCAGCGTTGAAATAACGTCCGTTTAACGTCATTGACGTTCACTGAACGTGAACAGAACGTACGGCGAACGTAAACCCTTACGTTCGACCTACGTCCAAAGTTTTGAACATGTCCAAAACCTTGACGTAACTCGACATAACACGACGTAATGTGACGTAGCTCAACGTCATTCTAATGTCATTTTGACATCATCATGACGTAACCCAACGTCATGACGAAAAATGATCACGTTAGGCTCACGTTGGCTCGTCACGTCGTAGTGTGACAGGGGTATTAGGCTCCCTGATGTTACCACCCTACACACGCCGACTTGTCTATCCGGCCCCTTGCCGGAGAGCTCCGTCCAGACTACAACGGTAGCAAGCTACCCGTGCCTACATGTGCATGTTGCTGCTGGGGTGACTGAGGTTGTGTGCCTAATAACAAATAGGGTCATTCAAGGACGTGTGACTGATAACAACCGCACTAAGATGTATGGAATATTAAGCACTTTAAGCGTTTCATGTACACAATTGCCTTGACAACACACACAACAGTGTGCGCCTTCATAAACATGTACAGACCCACACCAAATTCCTTGATTACACCACCCTTGAGATGTCCATTATCCTGGTCTAAGTGTGTTGAAAACGTATGGAGGCAAGTGCGAAGGTTAAACTGTTGGATGCAAACTCACACCCATTGTATGGAACTGGCATAGTTGTGTCATTACTAAGCGTCACTGATACAATATACCTACACAACATGTTTGCCAAATAATTATGTAGTATATAATTCTTTAAAGGAACCGATATTTATTCCATCCTGGTTATGGTACCAATGTCAGCGAGATATGGGAGAAGATGTCTATTTCGGGACTAAAACTCATTTCTCTATCATTTCAGGATGATTGGATAATCCAGACTTGCTGATTACATGAACCTAGAAATAGATGACTACCTGTGTATCTGACCCATCATCACGTCGAGGTAAGTGCGACCTATCACAGTATCAAATGCTTGTCAGATTTGAGATAAACACAAAGGAAACTTTGTCAAACAAACCTAATTGACACATACTGGGTGGGTCTCTGGTATTGACACCGTTACAAATGCAACTCCTTAACTACAAAGACACATTGATCTTTGGATACTTCATTTTCATCATCAATGACATGTGCTCTGAATCAATGAACTCATTTTGCGCTCCATGAATTATTTCTTATCCACTGATCTCACCTGTTCAAGCTCTTTGAAGTAATGTGACAGTAGGCATGTGGTTGGCAGGTAGTTTTCGGTTGTGTATCCATAGACTGTTCCCCTGTGGCATGTTCCTTGTTCCGTGTTCTTTTGTTATCTTGTGATGTCCCATGCAGACAATCAACATGTTCATTCTCTATATTTGTGGTCTCTATGTCACATATGCCACGTTCAAGGCCATTCAGTCCCTGGGTCCAATCTATGGGAACATCCACTAAGGAAAACACAGGTTCATTGTCTGTGTGGCATGTCACAAGGTCACAAGCGAATGCGGAGAAAAGGAACATGCCATAAGGGAACAGTCTATAGATACATAGCCTTCGGTATCACATTTCACAAGCCAACCAGTTAATATATTGCTATGGCGGTGTATTTATAGGAAAAGACTCGGTTTCCGATCCTGTATTGAAGTTGGTGTGGTGAAGTTGTAACGGAGTGGTTTCTACTGAACCTGAGCAGGAAAGAGGCACCCATGCTGTTGCCTCAAATCTCAGGGCATCCCATTGGTTTATTCCGCAGAGTCTAAATGAAATTGACCTATTACTGCCCAGATAGGTCGCACCTGACCTCCTGCAGGGGTGGCCGCTAGCAATGACTGGAACAGTCCATCATAGGGATTCCCCACAGCGACCGTACCCCCCCCCCCCCCCTGTGGATATTTACTATGTATTTGAAAATAGGTATATATATTTTGATATATTTCTTTCCAAAAAAGGAAAGAAGTGTTTAAAGACAATTCTAAAACCATGCAATTCATATTCACTGAATGCATGATATTTGTATTGGACTGGAATTGTACACAGTTACTACTACAGCTGATACTTCATTTATAAAATGTATAATACCTTTAGTATCAAACAGGATTTGCGTGCAGTTACTATTACAACTGATAGTAGTGTAAAGTCGTCGTCTGGCAGCTGTAGTTGTGTAGGCAGCCTAATAGGAAATCAATACAGGCAAGGAGAGACAGGAAGAGTATAAAGAGTGAAAGAAGAGTGAGAGCTTGGAACCTCAGGTTTATTATTATATAGTGGTACATGGATCTGATATGGCATACCACCTGACTATGCACTCCAATCAACAACAGGCATTTCTAGGTCCACCAATGAACAGTAAGCATTCTTGTGTCAACATGGCTACTGTGATCTACACACCACCACCATGCCTTGTGGCTGCTTGGCCTGCACCTGCCTTGCTGTGTGTGTGTCTGGTGATCCGTGACTAACAGTTGGGAGGGGGATAGTGAGTATAGCTCTTGAGGTCCTTCCACACTAATAGTAATGCCCCTATCTATTTAATACACAATGACTATTGACTACAAGTAAAGAGTCACCAGCAACTACCTAAATACATTCATACACCTGGCCATATACTTCATTTACATTAATATACCATTTGTAATCCTTTATAGACCATTTCACATTCCCCAGCAATGCGTTTTATCGGAATATTTTACAATAGGTTCATTTATGTATTAAGGAATTGTAATGTACGGCCGATGAATAAAATACACTTTAGTAAGGGTCAGCACACTTGAGACAGCCATTGTGTGGCAGTGGGGCTCAGTATGGACCATTACAAATGCATAGTCAATGATGGAAGTGAAATGACTCATTGTGTGCCAGATACTAGAATAACAAACTCGAGGAAATATAGGTAGGAAGAACGCTATTCTACAACAATTAAACAAAAAAGTAATTGTGGAGGGATGTGAATGATTATATTTAGATTAGGTGTGGGTTAATTTAATCTGAAGGCATTTAATAAACCATTTCACATTAATTATTGTGTTTAGATGCTTTGCTTGTTTTACCTTAGTATTTCTCCGCTCTTATGAATGTTCACTTTGTTATTACTGGGGGTATTTTCTCTACAAAAATAAGTGTGCGTTCGACGACTGGGGCGACATTATGATATGCACCCAAATAAGACACTTTACTGTTGAGACCCGACAAGATATAAACTTGATTAGGGTCCATTATTTATGGCCACCCTACCTCGCTTAACGGCACGGGTCGTGCGGCCATAACTCCTCACAAAGGAAACGGGGAGCGGGTTCCCCCAATAGGGGGAGATGCATCTCTCTCCTCTGTTTTAACGTGCATGGAGCAGCACCCATGTCAGCACCCAGCCACCCTCTCTCCCACCCTCTCTCCCACCCTCCCACCCTACTTCTCTCCCACCCACCCCTCGCTCCCTCCCAATCTCCCCCCTCCCTCCCAGCCGCCCCCTCACTCACTCCCCTCTCACTCCCTCGCTCCTCACTCCCTCCCTCCGTCACTCCCTCCCAGCCTCCCACCCTCTCTCCCAATCTCACACTGGGTGTGGTGGCCGAATGGGTAGAGCGCGGGCCGAGCATGCGGGAGATCGGGACTTCGGTTCCGGGTCGAGTCAAAACAATGACTTATCTTGTCACTCCTTAGCCTGGCACTCAGCATTAATAAGATAGAGCAAGGACTGGTTAGCTTAGTGTCAGGATAATGTGACTGAGTGGGATATCGGGTCATGGTGCCAGCAGCCCGATTTTCCAGTGGTGCAAAACTATATAGTCACCATGAGTGTGCACTGTCAGAAGTCAGTACCTGTACTGATGTGACCTTAGATGTTGCCAGGACGTAAATCTCCGATAACCAACCGACCAAGCAACCCATCCTCCCAGCCACCCATCCAAGCCCCCGCCGTCAATGCACACATCCTCTTCCTCTACATCACGGCGAATGCTGTCATATCCACACACCCCTGGTCCCACTGTCTGTGTGTCAAGCACGATCCCGGCATGCATTATTTGGCAGCTGCGCGCGCAGACCCGGCGCACGATGCGTCAGCGTCAGTACCAGGAAGGGACGGGCGGGTTTTACAAGTACTAAACCACACTGAACTAAGACATCCACACTCCTCTTTCCCCACCAACCAACCCACCCACCCACCTACCGACCTACCCACTCTTAGCGCAACAAAGGAGATCCCCAAAAAGGCATACCCTTCAGAAAAAAGACCTCGCTAATTGACTCGATCAGTGTCGCCCTCTGGCGACTAATACTGTCACTGAGAGGCATGAACTCTCCTTGATCGGAAGTAAAAAAATGGCAGTCGCCCATACCTCCTCTTGTCGCAGAGGAGAAATCGGGTCGTGCCCCAACTTGGGCAGAACAAATTCCAGTAAATCATTGGCAATGTAGTGTTCTTGATGATGGTTACAGACTTATTTGATTCAGACAATTTCACCTGCTTTGGATATAGTCTCCTGGAACAATGCCTCTATTGTCGGAGCTGTATGCTTGTTTTAAATTAACTACTCACGAAATCGACTGAGATAAAACCTAAGGAGTGCATGAAAGAAACTAATAAATACGTCAAATTAGAATGGTAGTTTCTTGAACATTTATACTGACTATCATGGATAAGTCTGAATAGATTTGTTTTCACCATTAGACAGTTTGTCGATTGAAAGCCTGAGCCTACATTTTTACTGACCCAAGGGATTTTAAACCTCCCACACACCACATAGATGTGGTATGAGAGCAACCAGCCTTTGATGATGCTGTAAGTTATACACAGCGGTGAAAATCCAAATTGGCAGAGGTGGGGGGGGGGGGGGGGCACGGGGAATCGAATCACCAACATTCAGATTAGGAGTCCGACCTAGAAACAATTCAGGGACTCTAACCACTATGACACAGAGAACACCACAGTGCCGCATCATCAACCTTATTTTATTGAATTGATTGTGTTTATTTACAGAGGACTGATAGCCAATTTCCCAACCGAAGGGACATGCTTGTGCATCGCTTCTTATTTCTACATATCATCTTACTGAGTATTGATAGCGAAATTACCAACCAGACCAAATGTATACATACCGTCTTACTGAGGATTAAAATATAGGTTGTCAATTCAATGTATGATCCGACAAATGTCAGCAACAGACATTTACAGTGAAAAGGTAAGCATCCAATCAGATAGTTTTTTTATTTACCTCACCTGACATTTAACCATCTTTGTGTGTGATGATTGGGACTCCCTTTGTTCATCTACCCAGTGAGGGTCCATATTTGTCTGAAATGTAGCGAATCACTTGTTACTCGTTATAATGTCCATCATTGTAAATATCATCGTACTGAGTGATGATTGGTACCCAACACACGAACCAAACAACATGCTTGGACACCGCTTCTGACTGAATATTCAGTTGATTCAGCAACTGCTATTCAATGGAAAAAACCCTGTTATTATTTTGATGAAAATACTAGAATATTCATCGAACTTTGATAAAAACAACCAAAGGATGGGGGGACTCAAGATTTATCCATTGGAGTTATCGGGTGCTTAAAATTGTTCTGTTTTTAAGTTGTCAAACAGCTGGTATATCAGTTTAAAATGGAGATTGTCGACTGGGTCCTACTAGCATAGGATCACTGATAAAGTGCAGTGTGAATAACCTCTGATAGAGGTTTTTTTTTGGTCCATTAGTTGTTTAAGCAGGGGAAATTTCAGTCATAGACGAATGGTCTTCCTCATTCCACTGGTGGTCGATAGAAAGCCCGAGCCTACACTTTTACCGGCCCAAGGGATTTTTAACCTCCCATACCACATAGACATGGTATGAGAGCAACCGGCTTTTGATGATGCTGTAAGTTATACACAGCGGTGGAAATCCAAATTGGCAGAGCTGGGAGCACGGGGAATCAAACCGCTGACCCTCAGATTAGGAATCTGACCTAGAAAAAAGTCAGATGCTCTAACCACTCCGCCACAGAGAACGACAGGTGTAGTTCAATGTACCATCAACACGCCGCACAAGTTGGTTCGTTATTGGAGTTTTATATCCGGGCAACATCCAAGTTCATGTCAGGAAGGATACCAACTTGTGATAGTGTGTATTCATGGCAAGCTTATAGTGGTACCCCACTGGGAGACAAGACCGTGATCAGTATGAGCTGATATCGCACTCAGTTACATTATCCTAACACTGACCCAACCAGTCCTTGACCTATCCTAATAACACAGAGTGCTTGGCCAGGAAATGGCAAGTATCAATTTTTTAGTAATTGTTTACTAATCTCGGATTCGAATCCGACGATCTACGAATACGGGAGAGGGACCCTCAACTCATTCGGCCATCCCGTCCGATCCAATCCGCCAGACGTTAGCAAATTATTAGCAGTTCTGGTGAAAGCTCTAAACAAATAGTTAGTAACGTGGTCCGTGTGTGAGTTGGACACGTCCCACGATTCCAATTCGTTATACCTTTACGTCACGTTAGTCTGGGCCCCTGATGGCGGATCTCGTAACAGCGGCGTCTCCCTCTGGTGGCGTCGCCCCACCTAGCGGTGAACAACTGAACAATGGCATTATGCGTATACAGCGACGTCTTTCGACAGCTCGCAGTGTGTACGATAACCGACTGGTGCATCAACTGATCCCACATCTTACAGCATGTAATAATGTGTGGGGCCACTGGGAATTCTCTTTAGTAACTGTTTATTTTACGTTCCATTCAGTAACGCCTTAACTAGTCACATGACCAACTGACGGTCGTACAACGAATAGCTTACCCCTTCCACCACCCACCACTATCTATTCAAGCTCTGTTGTCAAGGTCGCCGTGAATATGGCCTATTATACACTCAGCATTATGAGGATAGAGCAAGGACTGGTTGGCTCAGTGTTAGGATAATGTGACTGATTGGGATATCAGGTCATGGTGCTGGTGGTCTGGTCTCCCAGTGGGGCAGTACTATAAAGTTGCCATAAGTGTGCACTGTCGCAAGTTGGTACCCGTCCTGATATTACCTTAGAGGTTGCTAGGACGGAAAACAACAACAAACACCCAATGTAATTTATGCCTTATTAAAATAATCACCAACACAATATTCTCAGCATCCAACACAAAACTCGGTAAGCTTTTACGGAATATATTTGTGCACGACCTTGACCTTGACATTCCCGCCGCTGGAACACCCCACTGTAATCCTAGAATGGCGACACAGCGATACTTGATACCAGCCCCATTTAGCTGGGTCTGACAAACCAGACTCCTGTGTCTGGTGTTTTACCCCCGAGGGATATGCTAGGTAGGCCTCAACCACCTCACACGCACCTTCGGAGAGCGGGATGGATAAGAGAATGGTTACTTTTAAAGGACCGATGGCTCAAATGGACTAATGGTGCTGCCACATTACGATGTATCACGCAAACGTATGTCAAAGGATGTGATTTTTTGCCTCTACGTTGGGATACCTTGTTATGCATTACACATGCATTAGGCACTCGTTGGTATACATCAATGTACGTCGATGTTCTTCGAGATACGGCGTCGCACGTCAGGGGGTGGGCAAAGTTGTGTGCATGCACAAAACTTTCAGTGTACGACAACGTTCGACAACGTGTGGATTTTGTGTCCACCGTATGTTATGTATGCATTAGGTGTACGTCGATGTATGTTAGATTTACGTTACTCAAATGTTGTTCACTACGTTGCACTATGTTGACCTACTTTAAGGGCAGTGGTGATGTATAGTCCATATACTGACAACATATAGATAATGTACGACTAACATATGCCTAACATACATTTAGCATTTCTCTAGCATGTCTTGATGTATGTAACATATGACGCGTTGTTCTGGTCATCGAATAACTTACATAACATTCACTGGCATTCTGTGAATGTACCGTGAGCGTAATTTGAACATGTTTCAACGGGATGCTGGCCATATGCTCTGTATACGGTATGTATACATCCAATTTTGTGAGAGATTTTGTAATGTGACAGGGCCATTAGCTATAATTTGTTACTGCCACCGTTGGTCCAAACATAGCTCTGGCATTGTTCTAGGAACCTTCGAAATGATCCTGAATTCAAAATTCAAATAAAATTGTTGAAACCACTAGATCTTGGAATCTCAACATTTTGACTTGCAGCAAATGGATTTTGGACAACTTGTATTTAGGGGAATTATTGATGCATCTTATCATTGTTGATACACCTTATGATGGAATCAATTGCTTGTAAATTTGCGACGAACCATCAACATGGAAATGAAGGAAAAAGAGGGGTAAAGATCAAGCCATTGATTAATACATAATCTGAATTGATCTCTGCCGCTATCAGTCTTATACCCCTGTCACACTATGACGTTTCTCTCCACTGCGTGTCGATGTGTGTCACTTTTTTGCGAAACGTCGGGAAACGTCGGGAAACGTTAGGAGGATGTTATGAGGACATCGGTACATGTCGGTACACTATCCTGGACGTTGACAGTCGGACGAGGACGTCGGCGAGCGTAGCAGGTCACTAGATGTTTTTAGCATGTCAAAAAAAAAAAACGACCCACCACGCGCATCAACATGCGGGTTCCAATATTATGGCGACGTCAGAAGGACGTCGACAGCGCTGGAATAACATTATGCGAATGCTAAGCAGTCGCCGCGTGCATGTGCGGGTCGTCTCCACACATTGTGCCAAATGGTTGCTTTATTGTTTTATGTCCTACAAACATCTAAGGCGATATGAGCATGTCGCGGCAAACTTTTTTTTTTTTTTTCCTCACTCATCGACTTACGTTGGCCGTGCACGAATAATGCGCTGCGCTGATGCCGATCTTTTTCCCCAAACCGCCAAAAAGTTGGACGTGTCTTGACTAGTAGAAGATATTTTGCGTGCTGACAGCGCGCCGGCGAGAAGCGTCGTAGTGTGACAGGGCCATTACAGACAGGTTTGGGCCTTGTGGGAGTGCATGGATTCAATCACCGGCACAGTCCCACGGAACACCTTCCACAATTTATATTTCTCACTGGGTTGCCACCGAATCGGTAGATCGTGGACATCGCGTGCGGGAGATCTGGAGTTCGGTTCCCGGTCGAGCCAAACTATATGACTTATCAAATTGGTACTTGTCCATTGCTAGCTTGATACTCAGCATTATTGGGATAGGGCAAGGACTGTGTCCCACAGTGTCAGAATAATGTGACTGAGTTGGATATCGGGTCATGGTACCACCGGTCTGATTTCCCAATGGGATGCCCCAATAAAGTCGCCATGAGTGCGTACTGTCACAAGTCGGTACCCGTCCTGATATGACCTTAGATGTTGCCAGGACGTGACACTCCAACAGCCAACCAGCACTTGCTTGTCTATAACGTGGCAGTTGGAGGATATGACAATGTCTGGGTGAGTCAGTGTTACTAACACTGTTAGGATGAGCTGACAGAGTGGGATATTGGGTCATGTTCCTTGCATCGTGCCCCGTCCGTTCAGCACCAATAACGTCAGCTTGGCTGCACATTGTGACCACTCAATACCCGTCCTGAAATGATCTCAGATATTGCATGGGGGATAAAACCACAATCACTCACACTTCAGTACTAGAGTGAAGTTGAATATCCCGATGAAATATTCCCTTCGAAGCAAAAATACCAGCAGGGGTCTAGCTTCCATATACGTAGGTATCCATCTGCGTACCAGCTGTTTTAGAAGTGCTTTTTTTAATAAAAATATATTACGTTTTATAACATTTTACTCTTTCGGATTTTATTTGAATAGTGTTTACTTACATACCACCGGAAAATCCCAAGCTATCCCTCTCATTTCTCTAGATTTGATCCCACATGACAAATATAGACACCAGTGGGATCCGGGTCCTTAAATGACATTAGATGTTACTTGGACGTAAAACTCCAAAAACCAACCAACCAACCAGTGCGTTCAATATCCATTTCTTGTTTCATAGAACGCGTTACTGAGTCAGTTTCATAGAATATCTTATTGCTGAATCATATGGTGATATAATCTTGACCTGCATGAAAACAACTCTTGTAATACCATGTGCCTTCATATATCTCTCAAGTAAATCATTCAATGTAAAACTTACATCAAACTAAAGGTTGATTACAAAAATCAACCTAATATATGTATATATACAAAAGAAAAGAGACAAACTTAGAATGAACGGATTCTACAACGTTAAAATTATCTTAGTTTCATTGTGAGAATAAGGGCAAACTTGATATTGGCCAACTGCTATATACTGGGGAAATGTCATGACTAAATCTATCTTTCAATGTTATGTACCATACTACTAATGTCTGTATTGTTTTCTCATAGCCTACGTACACAGCCACATATCCGAGCGTTAGGCTCTACAAAATCGCAGACATTGTCTTTACAATGTAAAGACAATATGTGCGATTATAGAAATTCAGGGAAAATGTTTTCCTTTGAACTCTTATAACAACGTGTAGACACGGAAGACATCCCGAAAACCGTCCGTTCAAAGGAATCCGACGACGCAAAAATATTGATCACAGGTGGAATGGAAGACGAGATCAGAAGAGGAAATTAATGAATGTTATAGTAAACCAAACGCGGGGGATTGTAAGGAAGCCGCTGTCATAAAACCAGGGTATCTCAGGGCCTGGCGCCGGACACACCGCCAGACAGAGCCCCGTCTAAAGCATGTACACAATGCTAGTTATCCTATGCACAACTAGCAGCTATCAACTCTATATTAAACACAGTGTTCTGTTAAATTGTTTGTGATGTCCGCAACACGGGTAATTGGACACTACGACACAGCCATAGCCTTAACGTTAATCAGCCTCATGCTGCCACCTATCGTCAAACGTGGACACTGCCTTTTTGCATTGGACACTAGCGCCGTGTATGATTACCTTGAGATATTAACCTCAGTGCTAAACTATGATACTGACCTGACACCTATGGTGCATTTCTGAACTAATCCTGTCTCTGCCTATATAAGGCCGGGTTTGGTGGCTGCCAGCTCACTTCGGGACGAGCACAGGAGGACGCAACTAAGCCTTAAAATTGCCGCCCACCCACCCCAACATTACGTCTTGGGATAGGGTTTAAAAGCTTACTGACCTCACTATGTTCTACATGTCCCTATTGCATTTGACTTCATGTGATCAACATGTACTCTTGACTCACTGATTAAAAATGCCAACTATATACTACCTGCTGTGTTTGTGTCCAATTACGGCCCCAAATCAGACATTAGCCAAGCAGGCTTATTGTTATAATTTGTAACGACTTGAATTGATGATGAAAGCGAGCTCATGAAACATTGGAAATTTGTTAACCAGTCCATAACGAAAAAGTCGCATCGTGGATTCTATACTCAAACATATTGTGATGGGCCGTGTTCTATTCTGCTTGAATAATAAACCAAGTAGCACTGAGATAGTTTCAAATCCCCAAAAAGTTTGTTTTATTTAACGGTGCATACTCATGGAGTCTTTATATTGCTGCCGCACTGGGAGATCAGGGTCCCAGCACATTGACCGGATATCCCACTCAGTCACATTTTGCTGACACGGAGCCAACCAGTCCTTGCTGTATCCTAATAATGCCGAGCGTCGGGCTATGAATCGACAAGTATCAATTTCTAAGTCATTGGTTTGACTCGACCAGTAAAATACATGCATCATGAATGTGGATGCTTACATGAACGTAGATAAAGGATTCACCTGCTACTCGCAGTACACGGGTGAATACCAACCCTATATAAAAACGGTCGAAAAAGCAGTTTAAGGAAATGAGACCCTAATTTCACAATCTAAGAAGCAACACTTATTCTTTCTATACATCTTATTGATAGCCCGCTACCTTTAAGTTGAAAAATATATTATAATATCTAGTTTAATCAGATTTAAAAGTGAAATCGACAGCATTCTGTGGCCGCCATCTTGTCTTTTTGCATTCTCTCTCATTCACAAACTCTGTTCTGATATAAGTAACCATTTGACACTGGTGCCAGGCATTCTACTTCTTGTTCCATACTAACACTATTTTCGTCCGTATTTATATAAGGCTGGTCTTCACCCGTGTACTACAAGTACCGGGTGAATCTTTTATCTAACATGAATGATGCAAATGTGTGTGGCTGACATTTGTTGGATCAGACATTGAATTGACACTATAGATATCGACGATATTGGCACCAACGTTGTTAATTAATAAATACTGCAGATATATAATACTTAGCTCAGTGTTATCTATGGTAAACAGCTACCAATTGGCCAATCAGATTTAAACTAATTAGGTCATGTCTCAGCATATCACACTCGGACCTCAGCGATCTGCCTTGCTCAATTTTAATAAGTCAGGATGACCACAGCCATGACACCCAATATATGCCCGTCCTGATATGACCTCAGATGTTGTTAGGACGTAAAACAACAACAAATAAACAAAAGAAACCCGTATATGTTTTCAGTTATCTGGAATTCCCTGCCTACAACCGCTCTTTTTCCATATGATCAGAGGCCTGAGAATCAGTAGACATTTCTCTCCCAAAAACGAAAGTAGATACACTCATATAAATCACTACGTTTAAATAATGTCTTACCGATCCTAATATTCACAAACCTCGCTCGTAATTAAACTCATTTTCTTAAACTTATCAAATATTACTGAAAATGTTGTTTTTCCGCTTTAACCTTCCGTGTTCACCTCATTGTAAATTGTCGATCTGAAACATTGCATGTGCGGAGCCATTCACTAGCCTAGTATCTATTGTTAGATAGAGCCACCTTTTTTTTTTCTTTTTTTTTGGTGGTAAATATGTTTATTCTGCTGAATAAGTCTTTTGTCAGTGCCGAAGCACTGGTCTTCCAGCCATTTTTCAATTCAGGGTTATTTACACAAAAGGTATATAGAATAAGGTGTACAATACCTGTTGAATACACAATTTGCACCATGTAACACAATGAAATTCTGAAACCCAAAAGTTACATAACAAAATGGTACAGTAGTGTCATATAACCAGATCAATATTAGGCAGATCAATGTGAGTATTTACATAGTATTTATAATGTAAGCAGAAGTTATCTTCTGTATTCAGTTGGTAAACTTGTAGTAAGTTTTAATGTTCAGTTGCAGTTAGGCAAGCGGTATATAAATGCTTGTTTGTTAGGAAAATTCTAGTGTAACTCTAATGTAGTTAGTTATGTGAGTTTATGAATTATGTTGTTGGGGTGGGGTTGTTAAAAATACACTGGACCAGCTATGACCAGTGAAGCAGTGGGACCAATCCCAGTGCATTTAGGTCTTAAATTTTACATTTTTACCTGGACTGTCTCTGTCATCGTATATTGTTGACTGGAGATTTAATATTATATCTCGAAAGGTCCCATTTCGGCTGTCTACATTAGATTAATTTAACATTCAGATTGAGTTCGAATCGAAGTTCATTTCCGCCTATGCTTAAACATAATTAAAGCTTTCTGATATTTCTTTGAAACGTGGCAAGCCTTCCACATGTAATGATAACCGCTGACTGACTTGTGGCTATCCGTCTTTGTGGCTATGCTTGTGTGGTATGAATGAAACATGACATCGATCTTGGCACCAATACTTGGCTGGAGAAGCTTGACTCTCTTTAACGGATGAACACATATGTAATTCTATTGTTACGGTCCGGGGGGCGGGGGATGAAATCGATATGGCGCCCTTAAACAAGGTGATTTATGGTTCATCACAATTCAGATGTGGCCGGTGTGTCCTGAAATATTCACTATTTCATCCATAAAGTTGGAATACATTATACTAAGTATCAATGTGCTACAATAATGAAGCACATGACATGACTTGAAATGTAGAATATAGGAGATTCCAGGTTTGTATATATAGGTTAAATTTAAAGCTAGAGGAAGGATTCTGAAATTTGGATTGATCTCGGCGTTGTGGTTGACCAGTTTGCTGTTTACAGTTTTACTCTTAAGCCCTGGTCACATAGCCATTAGTGGACATAGGTGAACGAAGTGGAGGCTAACGTAGTTTAAAGTAGTTGAACGTAGTTGAACGTAGTTGAACGTAGTTGAACGTAATTGAACGTAGTTGAACGTAGTTGAACATAGTTGAACGTGGTTGAACGTAGTTGAACATAGTTGAATGCAGTTGAACGTAGTTGAATGTAGTTGAACATAGTTGAATGTAGTTGAATGTAACGACATCCATACTTGTCTTGATGTTAACTTGGTAATAATGTGGGTGAGCTGTGATCTCCGATTTAATCTTTGGACATTTTCAAAAGAGTGGTACGTTAGAGGCTGAATTTTGAACTCAGTAGAACATAGTAGAACGTACAATTTAATGTACTCTAGCATACTCAAGCATGCTCTAGCATACTTTGACCCACACAAAACCATGACTGTTCCACGTCATGCATGCCGTGATCAGATAGCCGTTAGTGGATGTAGTTGAACATAGTTGAACGGAGTGGAGGCTAATGTAGTTGAAAGTATTGAACGTAGGTGAATGTGCCGGCATCCTGGCCATAACATTCAGTATCATTCAGTGGCAAAAGTTGCTAAACCTTCACATATTTCAATGTAGCTTAACAAACTTACACCACGTTTGACCCACGTTAGCCTCCACTACGTTCACCTACATTCAACTACGTCCAGTAACGGCTATGTGACCAGGGCTTTAGCATTGCTGATTAATTTTAATACATTGAAGCTAAAGTTTGCCCTGGTCTTCTTTCAACTAGATGTCATTCTAGCCAAATGAAGCACATAGAGATCGGCACTTGTTTAGAATTACATACACACTCTTCTTGGTCATGTATGTATTTATGCATTTTTTTGGGACTGGATGGGTTTTCCGAATTGGTAAAATTGATATATGGCTTCCCATGTGGGGACCCATATTTTAACTTCCCCCGACCAAGTACAACTAATGATTTACACCGTGTTGGTTGGTTGTTTGTTGAACGTTTTGGTAAATCATGGGATTCGAACCCATAGGTTCGAACCCTGATCGAGTCAAAGCAGTGACTTAAAGAATTGTCTCTTCCTAGCCAGATGCTCGGCAGAATTAGGATAGGGCAAGGACTGGTTGGCTCAGTGCCAGGATATTGTGCCTCAGTCTGTAATCAGGTTATGGTGCAGGTACCCTGCTCTTCCACTCGGACAACATTTTAAGTCGACATGAGTGCACACTGTCAGAAGTTGGTACCCGTACCGATATAACATTAGATGTTGCCAGGATATTAAACTGCAACAACCAACATTTAACTGGCGTTATTCAATCCAACTTCCACTGAAACACATACTCCAACATGTGTTCTGCCAGTGAAGCACATTGCCTCAGGAGCAGTCCATCAATATTGACATTGCAAATAATATGACATTCCAGTATTGATTACTGCTAATAAGATAACGTTCCATTATTGATTATTGCCAATAATATGACATTCCAATATTAATCGTTTTAATACTAAGTTATCTAGGCATCATCGCAGATCTTCCTGTCCGACAGACAGTTAGCCTATATCCTCGAGCCTTTAATAATTAAATACTTTGCTAGTTACATTAAGCATGTAATACGTTAATCCATTGAGGGTGTTTGATAGATCACATGGGGTAGCTTATAACTGCTCGAATGTGTGAAGTGTTGTTGGTCTCTGGGAATATATCATTTATCAAGTGGCCTAGCAAATATACCCATGGGTGGGTGGTATTCTTGGGCGTTGTAATTTTACTTCCTGGCAACATCTAAGGTCATATCAGGACGGGCGCTAACCTGTGATAGTGCACACTCATAGGAACCTTTTAGTACTGCCCCACTGGGATACTAGACCGTCGGCACCATTGCACGATATCCCACTCAGCCACATTATCCTTACACTGATCTAGGCAGTCCTTGTCCTATCCTAAAACTACCGAATGCCTGGCTTGGAAGTATCAATTTTTTAAGTCATCGGTTTGGCTCGGCTTGGAATCGAACTTCGGGCCTTCCACACGGTCAGCCGCCGACTCTACCGAATTGGCTACCGCATCGAGTCAATGCTGGCATTCTTGATGCCAACCTCCCCAGGACCAAACCATGCCTCAGGGAACCATTCTTCCACTCTCCTGCCTTGTCGAACTATGCATAGAACCCATTCACAGTCTGCATTGTCATTTCAACAATGTAGCTGCAATAATGCTATTGTTCGCGTTCTTGGTCAATATATTTTTCATTGAAATATACATCTTTCAACATGCTCCATTGTAGTGTTGTTGAAGTGATGCTAATTATGTAAAAATGCCTTCGGAGCAGTCCGTGAGCTTTGGAAGAGTGAATAATACCCATTATATTGGGAATAGCCATACATAGTTTGTCCAGACAGACGGATGTATATCTGTCAGTGAATGTGAGCTTATTGTACCTTTCTGTTGTATTAATGAGGCCAAGAAAGTCAACAGAACCCTTTGCCTCGGGACCATCTCTCTGGCTGATCAGAACAGACGCTACATTATTTACCGTGAAAGTGCAATTCTTTGTTTGTTGTGCCCAGTAGCGCTAGACTTGACCAGACTTCGGACACGGATGATAATTTACAATTTAGCTACCGGACGCGTTGGCTGAATCGGTAGAGCGCAGGCTTCTCGTGCAGAAGGGCTGGAGTTCGAATCCCAGCCGACTCAAACCAATGACTTAAACAATTGAAAGTTGTTGCTACCTAGCCTGGCGGCCGACACGCCGTAAAACAACCAGCAATCAATCAATCAACCTAGCCTGGCGTTCGGTACTAATAGTATAGGACAATGACAGCTTATCACAGTGTTAGGATAATGTGACTGAGTGGGATATTGGGTCATGGTGCTGGCGGCCTGTTCTCCCAGTGGAACAGCATCATAAAGTTGCCATGAGTGGCGCACTTATCACAAGTCGATACCTGTCCTGATATGTCCTTACATGTTGCTAGAATGTAAAACAACAACAACGCTCACTACTTAGCTACACACACCATTCATCCAGCCTGCTCAATCCGTCTGCTACACACGGCCTCACAAAATATATAAGCCATACTCTTTTCATGATTAATAATGAAGTAGTATAAAACCAGATAGGTTTTTTGTTGTTATTCATTTCCTTTTTCAGTGGAATGCCATTTTTTTCTTCGGAATAGAGGTGTAGGTCTTCAAGCCTTGACAGCTATGGTGCATAGGAACTATTTTTGGATGAGCTGATGAGATGGTATGAAACCTGATTGACAATGCAGGTAAGCTATCAGGCCTTAGACATATTACTCAGATCTTATTTGTTTGCGCATGTATACTGGAGGATAGACATTTTACTTCACATTATTTCATTGATGTCCTGATCATACCTGCCAGGAGGTAGTGTTGCTATGAGTATGACTTTCTGCTAGTCATAATACCTAAATTCCTCATAGTTGCAGACTCTGGTGGTTTTGAATTTCTGTCATTATTCTGAGATAAATATATTAAATTGATTATTATAATCTACCTTACTTTAGTTTGAACTAACGTTTATTTTAAATGGCTAACTTTTGAGCTATTTGAAGTGCAAACATATCGAATTAGGTTTGGGAAGCATGCCAAAGCTGTGACACCATAGGCTTCTGTGGTAACTGGTTCTATTAAATTGCCTCAGTATTCCTTTATAAATAGCAACAAATGCTTAATAAGTGCATCAGTAGATATATGACCTACGACTCATCAGAAGAGTGTATAACTGCTACTCTCTTTGCATATAGCAATTCTACTGGGCAGCACATTTGATCTTAATATCACGAGTATGTTCGCCAAATCACTAGGTGCCCTTTCCGCCATGCGGAAGATCTGGAGTCTGGTTCCCGGTTGAGTAAAAGACATGACTTATCGAATTGATATTTGTCACTTCCTAGCCTGGCACTTTGTATTAACAGGATCCGGAAATGACTGATTAGCTCAGTGTCAGGGTAAAGTAACTGAGTGGGATATCGGGGGTCATGCTGCCGGTGGCCTGTTTCCCCAGTGGAGCAGCACTATAACATCACAATGAGTGTGCACTGTCACAAGTCGGTTCCCATCCTGATATGACCTTAGATGTTGCCAGGACGTAACACTCCAACAACCAACCAGAGAAGCGACAAAATGACTCCCCCCCCCCCAGACTGCATAAGACTACCGGGGAATTATGGGTACAGCTTGGGGGTTTATGGCGGCTGTGGAGGGGGAACTGTAGGCCAGGTACGGCGGGGAATGAGGGGGTGGTGGGGGGGCAGCCTGGACTGTAGGGGAGGTACGGTGGGGAATGAGGGGGTGGTGGGGGGCAGCCTGGACTGTAGGGCAGGTACGGTGGGGAATGAGGGGTGGTGGGGGGCAGCCTGGACTGTAGGGCAAGTACGGTGGGGAATGAGGGGGTGGTGGGGGGCCAGCCTGGACTGTAGGGCAGGTACGGTGGGGAATGAGGGGGTGGTGGGGGGCAGCCTCGACTGTAGGGGAGGTACGGTGGGGAATGAGGGGGTGGTGGAGGGCCAGCCTGGACTGTAGGGGAGGTACCGTGGGGAATGAGGGGTGGTGGGGGGCAGCCTGGACTGTAGGGCAGGTACGGTGGGGAATGAAGGGGTGGTGGGGGGCAGCCTGGACTGTAGGGCAGGTATGGTGGGGAATGAGGGGGTGGTGGGGGGCAGCCTGTAGGGCAGGTATGGTGGGGAATGAGGGGTGGTGGGGGGCAGCCTGGACTGTAGGGCAGGTACGGTGGGGAATGAGGGGTGGTGGGGGGCAGCCTGGACTGTAGGGCAGGTACGGTAGGGAATGAGGGGGTGGTGGGGGCAGCCTGGACTGGAGGGCAGGTATGGTGGGGAATGATGGGGTGGTGGGTTGCAGCCTGGACTGTAGGGCAGGCACGGTAGGGAATGAGGGGGTGGTGAGGGGCAGCCTGGACTGTAGGGCAGGTACGGTGGGGAATGATGGGGTGGTGGGTTGCAGCCTGGACTGTAGGGCAGGTACGGTGGGGAATGAGGGGTGGTAGGGGCGAGCCTGGACTGTAGGGCAGGTACGGTGGGGAATGAGGGGGTGGTGGGGGCAGCCTGGACTGGAGGGCAGGTTCAGTGGGGAATGAGGGGGTGGTGGTGGGGAGCCTGGACTGGAGGGCAGGTATGGGCGGGAATGAGGGGGTGGTGGATTGCAGCCTGGCTCCTGTATATACCTGGGTGCAATAGGCGGGGACCGTCGTATTGATTATAAACGGGAGCAGTGCGGTCTCATTATGTGGAAGTAATGTCTGAACCCTCGCACCGCAATACCTACAGGCGCGCCGAAAGCTGTAACTCAGGAAATAATTGATACAAAGTAAAGGCGGCATTCCGACGACAACTGAGAATGAATCGCACCAATTAGCGTTGCTTGGAAGCGGCTTGCGTAATTGGTGTGAAAATCGGAGAAAATCGGAAATCCCTTGCCCGGGTTTAGTGCGGACCAGTTGTAATCATGTTCGTAACTCGGTCTTTGATCCGGGTTTTTTTCATGAAGAAATTGCGGTGATCATTGTTAATACTATTTCAGCTATTCAGGGCCCTTTTATCTGTCATTCTAACATAAATTAAATCATGCCACATGATGTATTCTGTCCATATCCATATCGGCATTTTGGAGTGTTATTTAAGCTTATTCCGTATATACAATATGATAAGGAAATCTGATTATTTAAGACCTAACCATATCAACTATTCAAAATGATGTTATATGTCATTGTAAACTAAATGAAAGAGTGCCAATATATATATATATATATATATATATATATATATATATATACTCTGTGTCCATATCCGTAGCAACATGTTGGAGTATTACTTAATCATAGTCTGTAAATAAAAAGAAAACAATTAAATTTGAGTGGGTGAGACCTAAGTCTTGAGCTGGGTCACCTTAAAGGGACCCGGTTCCTGGACCTTATTTGTGATAGTCCTCTCTACAGCAGGGATGCATAGTATTTTCCAGTAGTTCTCAGTTTTCCCAAAGGTGGTGCATAATACACATCTTTGCTCTCAACACACTGACGCAGTGACGGTGTGACCCAGGTTAGTAATTAGGCCATCACTCAGTCACTAAGCCTAGTGAACCAGTTCAGGTTCACTCTCTGGAATACCTTTCTGGTGACTCTGACCAGAGTCTAGCTCCATTATTCTCCAGAGACATATTGTTTACATACATATAAATACAAACTACACATATACTGCAAGATTCTGTCCTTACCTCGCAGGATGGGAACCGTACCGACAGGTATGTCTGGATAAGATGATAGCATCAGGGTGCCTAGATAGTCTAATGGTTTAGAATGCTAGCCCCACAATGGCGAGAACCGTGGGTTTGAATCCTGCTTGAGTCACAACGCTTCCCATTTCCATCACCTCTACTAGAATGTTATCGGACCGACTACAATGGATGTATGCGACTAGGTGTATGCAAATTGCAAGCGTGTCACAATATAGGGATATAAGTAGGTACTACTTTAGTGGGAAAGTACTGAAAGGGTTGAATTCTATTGATGTCTGCCCCTTTTTATTATATTTGTCTTATATTATTAAATGTGTTATGATATGGTATTAAATATATTATATTATTAAATTATATTAATACATGTATTATGCGTCTTTCTGCTATTGATTGCAGGGAAATTATACTACCATGTCTTGCATGGATAGTGCTTCAATATGACAAGGACTCGGTAGCTCAATTGCAGGATAATGTGGCTGAGTGGAATATCTGACCACAATGCAATTGACATGGTATCTCAAAGGGATAACACTATAAGGCTGTTATTACTGAGCCATACCACAAGTCGTTGCGACCCCAATCTAAATATGACCTCATATCTTGATAGGACCTAGATCATTAACTGATAAATTCTTAGTCATTCAATCAATCAATCCTGGATCTTCCTTCACAGAAATAATCACATGCGGAGATGTTGTGCTTTGTGTGTACACTATTCCTTTGAGGCACCCGACCAACCCCCACCGCCACGCCCACACCCACGCCCACACCCACGCCCACGACCTCGCCCACGCATGTGATGTATGTAAATGAACCGATCTGGTGACCATAGGTCACGTGGTCAGCTTGCTCAGCTCACGTAACACCAGGACATGTGGTGCCGTGCATTGTTAGGGTAGGACAAGGACTGGGTAGCAGAGTATCAGGATAATCTGACTGAGTGGGATATCAGGCCATGGTGTTGGCAGCCTGGTCTCCCAGTTGGGCAGCAGTATAACGTTGCCATAAGTGTTCACTCTCACAAGTCGGTACCTCTCCTGGTATGACCTGAGATGTTGCTAGGACGCAAACCAACAAATACCAATCCACGACGATGGAAGGGTTGGCTTGCTCCCATTAAATTTACATAGGTGTGCAGTAAATATTTTATATATGCATTATGTAACCAGTTATGCGAGGATTAATGACACAACAAGCATTCTAGCGGTATTCCCAGCACTTTGTCTTGGCGTACAATACAATGTTCATGTATACATAAATACAACCTGCACTCTGTACTGGAGAGGGGTGAGAGATGAAAGGTTTGTTGATTCTGCTTTGCCCATTGATTTCTGGTCTTCTTTGTGAACATGTTTGGTACAGCCTGTCAAATGTACCATATTTGCATATCAATTCAATTGGAATATGTAATTTCTACTGTCACAGCAGGTGTTGCAAAAAAACGGAGCAGTATATCTAGAATGGATTTCGAACCCACGTTTCTGCCCTTCTTGACCTCACATCCAAAGCAGGAGTCTATGTTGGCTCCCTTTTGTAACAGTCTACCCATGCATATTTGTAGATCTTTCAATTCACATGGAGAAATAAGTGTAAGTCACTAATTGGAGTAAAACAAGTAGTAATCACATGACAGTTATAATAAGACCGATTGAAGATGCCACATATACATATCCTCCGGTGGTCTACATCCGGTGGAGGCGAGGAGGAGAAGGTGGATCCACAGGTACAGTGTTGGTGTTATGGAGTATAGCAATAATAATGATTAGTAGTAACCCGTATGTGTCTTTATACTCGCATAATTCATTATACATCATATATACCAGAGACTAAGTCAATAACCAAGTATGAACTAACATCAATGTTTTTCTGTCAATCATTGTCAACTATATCAGCAGTAGAGTGAGTGCCGGTTACAGTGTGAAGGGGTGGTGTCACCACCCTAGGAGCTGAGGCGGGGAGGTTGGAGCAGTAGATGACTATCAGAGACTCCCACAGTCCATGGAGCTGAGTGAGTGATGAGGGAGAGGAGGGATATTCGGGGTTATTATACTTGTATAATTCGTATACAGCATATATATGTATATATATGTATATTTGATGTATAACGCATTATGCGAGTATACATGTATACCTGTTCAGCAAACTGACCAATGTATACCAGTGGTGCCACGATCAAAACCTGTTCAGCAAACTTACCAATGTAGAACAGTGGCGCCATGATCAACCCACCTCTCCCCACGATGCAGTCGGCCTGTGTTATTCATAGCGGAGGAATATGTATATATATATGTATATATATATACGTATATACATATATATATGTATATGTATCCATAATTATATTTATTTCAGATATAATAAGATACAATAATATATCGCTGAGTGATTCTACATCAGTGAATCTCCATGAAGAATTACTATATATTCATTATCTTAATGATGTCGATTTGAGCTGATAGGAATATTAAAGTTACAGGAACTGAGAAAAGACCGGTAAGTGGGACCAGTGGAAGAGTATTTGTACACGAGTGGAAAGGCTTCTACCCTGTATGCACATATCCGTGAGTGATTTTACATAGCTGTAGCCAGTCGTACCGGATCTGTAACTAGATGGATCCGGTGGTACCACATCTGTAAACAGACGGAGCCAATGGTACCATATCTACTCAGACACAGCTGGTGGGACCACATCGGTATGCAGGTGAACTTGGTAGTACCGCATTTGGAACTGGTGGTCATTAATTTGTACATAGGTGAATCCGGTTGTGACACATGTGTACTTCATTGGTGAAACCGTAAACACCTGATTGACCATATGTTGAGCTGGTAATAGGTGGAGCCAGTGGTACCACCTATTTATATAGCGGGAACCAATGTTACCGTATCTGTTCTTTGGTGGAATATGGGGTATGGTGTGTGTGCAAAGGAGGGATAGATGGTACAACATTTGTTATTTGATGTACCACACATGTACATAGGTGGAACAGATGGTGCAACAGTTGTTCTTCGGCAGAACATGTGGTACTGGATGGTACTGTATATGTACATATGTGGAGTAGATGGTACCATATAAGTTCTTTGGCACAACCTGTGCTACCGTATATGTGCACAGGTGGAACCAGGGTTGCCACATATGTTCGTTGGCGGAACCTGTGGTACCAGCTATGTACTTAGGTGGAACCAATGGTGTAATGTTTGTTCGTTGGCGGAATCTTTGGTGCTGCGTAATTACAGAGGTGGAACAGATGCCAGAACCTGTGATACCGCATATTTACATAGTGGAACTGATGGTACCACCTATGTTATTTGCCAGAACCTGTGATCCCACTTATTTACATAGGTGGAACTGATCGTACCACATATGTTCTTGACAAGAACCTGTGATACCGCATATTTACATAGGTGGAACTGATGGTACCACATATGTTCTTTGCCAGAACCTGTGATACCACATATTTACGTATGTGGAACCGGTGGTGGCACAGCTGTTCTTTGGCAGAGCCTCCGATAATGTTTATCTAGATAGGTGGAGCAGATGGTACCACATCTGTTCTTTGGCAGAGAATGTGTGTATCCCACCTGATCAAGGGCTACTAATGAGTAATATCTGAGACTGTCTCAAAAGGTGCTAAGCAATATGGGACAAAACTTTGTCCACTGGAACGATCAAAACACTATCTACTTATGCATTTGCCCAGGATAAACTGATTGATTTTTACATGGTGTTTCATAATCCAAATAGTATACGTATTGATTTGAAGCAAATGTCCTTGTGTTTTGAGTGTATCTGTTTATGTGCTGTTTTGTGTCAATCATTACAATGGACACAAAAAAAGAAGCGTTATCACCTTTTGAGAGGCTCATATATGGTTTAATATTGCTGCTATATATCAAATATATATATATATATGAATATAGATATGTATAAATATATATATGTGTGTAATTAAATATAATGCGTTGCATAGGTTGGGTAGCACATGACGAAATTGACCGTCATTATTACCAATAAAATCATATTGCACGAAAGAAAAACTAAATAAAAATGGCCTCTGTCTATCGTAACCTTTAATGAACGCAGCTGACTTGAGCAAAATATCAGCAAGTTAATTGCATGACGACACCGGCAACGTCAACTGTAATTAAAAATTACTAAATTATACAGCGGCTGGAGAATTGATCAGGAAGTAACGTAATGAAACTACAATTAAAAGAAATAATTATAAAAAAAGAACGCCCTAAAACGAACGCAACAGCTTTATCATTAGCCCCATAGTAAAAGGGTGGCACTGTATCTGACTGTAGAATCGGCTAGCTGGTAAATCACCGTTCGGGAGTAGTGTAAGCGACGAGCTCTGCACGTGATTGTGAACGGCAAACTTAAATGGCGTGCTGCCCTTTAGGGCTGACTGGAGCTCATGCATCATATATACAACAGGGGCTGCATCCGTCGTCAGGTAACCTGGGTAAGGCCACGAGAAAACAATGCTGGCGACCTCTTGTTTGCTGTCTGATGTTTGATGAATCACTCCATTGATATTGATATTTAATATTATTAATATTGGAATGATTCATTTAACATCAAATAGGAAACAAGATAATGATCCTGATTATTATTATTGTTATTATTTGTATTAATATTAATTAGAATAATATACTGGAGGCAGTGCTAGAGTGAATGTAGGCTTCGCGGTAGAGGCTAGAGCTCATGCAGCCCAGGTCGGGAGTTAGCATACCAGCCGAGTCAAACCAATGTCTTATAAAATTGATACTTGTCGCTATGTATTGGTACTCGGCATTAATAGGATAGGACGAGGACAGGTTAGCACATGATCAGGATAATGTGGCTGTGGGGTATTGGGGTATGATGCCAGCAGCCAGATCCCCCAGTAGGGCAGCACTAAAAGGTGCCATAAGTGTGCACTGTCACAAGTCGGTGCCCGTCCTGATATGACTTTAGATGTTGCCAGGAGGTGAACTCCAACAGACAAACAAATCATAGTAAAGGAAGGTAGATTAGAATTGTCACTCTACTACCCCAGTCCCATACACAGTAGTGAACGTAGTTGAACGTAGGTGAACGTAGTGGATGCTAACGTGGGGCAAACCTGGTGTAAGTATGTTAAACTACTTTGAAATACGTTAAGGTAAGGCAGGTTTTGGTACGGATAAATATGTTACAGTATAGATAAATATGTTACAGTATGGATGGCGGTACGTTCAACTACGTTCAACTATGTTAGCCTCCACTATGTTCACCTATGTCCACTAATGGCATTGTGACCAGGGCTTTGTACGAGTATGCTGGAATATGCTAGAGCATGCTAGAGTATGCTAGAGCATGCTAGGGTATGCTAGAGTGCGTTACCATCATGGATACACATTCAGCACCTAAGGTAGTTCTCTTTTGAATATGTCCAAAGATTTAATCGGAACTCACAGCCCACCCACATTATAACCAAGGAGAAGTACGGATACCGGTACGTTCAACTACGTTCAACTACGTTCAACTAGGTTAGCTTCCACTATGTTCAACCACGTCCCCTAACGTGTATGTGACCGGGCCTTTAGAAAGTTAACTGAAACAAGTAAAATAAACTCAAAAGAATCGGACTGAAACTCTAAGTAGGGCCTACTACATCAAATATAATCTTAACATGTTTGCTGATTGGGAGTAGCAGCAATTTCCAACAGAAAACTGAGGAGAACTCAATGCTCAGATTCTTATATTTAAATCCAGTGATGCCATCTTGGATAGATTCAGCAATACTGACCACAACACTACAGTTCTGGACACAACCTGACTAGTTAGCGCTGCAGAGTCAAGTGGACCTGGATTTATTCTTTTCGTAGATACATACATTATATTTGTCATATAATTCACCTTATATTTGAATAAACTTTGTATGTAAATGACTAAATGTGGAGATATGTGAAATGACATCATGCACATGTAATTTGTGCATGCATGTCAATATGCTGACAGCATAGACTTCACCAGTCACCATGTTCTAAGAACTTGACTTAATATACCCTTAAATGCATAAATAAATGCTTAATAAATTCTCCATTATTTAAGTTATAATGTAGAATTATGTCTAGAAAAGAGTTTCGGTTTAATTCAATTGTATGCTTTCATCGCATTATATAGCCAGATTTAAGCAATCCTAATTGATACAGGGGATTTGTATATTTTAAGTCAAATATAGTTACCATACTGGGAGTATGGAATCATATGAATTGAAATCTTATAATTACAGGTCCACAATCCCGTATTCGGAATTCTGAAATCTGCACACCTCTCAAAGACGAAGTTGTGTCATATAGCATTTAAATAATCAAACAATATTTATAGTCTTTATTAATCCTACTTAGTGTGGATATCCATTGTCTCTGGATAACTGATTGAATACAGTTCATATGAAGTTGTATATGAAGACTTTCTGGAGTTTTTGTTTGAATATACTAGAACAAACTAGAATAGTTATGACCTGTAAAGACATTGTGCTTTAATTCAGTTGTCAGCATATCCCTCTATAAATAAACTGTAAGAGTAGGTTTGAAATTGATAGCATGTCATGACATACTTAAGGGAATACCTGAAGTGAAAGCAACATTCAAAACTCTCAGAGTAAGAGTGGGAGCACTGCAAGAGTGGAAGCGCAGTAACCATGGAAGCACAGCAAGAGCGAGAGCACGGTAAGTGTGGGAGCGCAACGAGAGATGGAGCGCGACAACAGTTGCAAGAGGGAGAATAGGGGAAGAGGGGGATTGCGGAAAGTGGGGCAGCGTGGCAAGTGAGGGAGCATGGCAAGTGGGGGAGCGCGGCAAGTGAGGGAGCGCGGCAGGGAACGTGAGCGCGGCAAGCGTGGAAGTGCATGCAGAGTAGGAGCGCGACCAGAGAGGGAGCGCTGCAAGTGTGGGAGCCCGGCAAGACTGGTAGCAGGGCCAGAGGGGGAGCGCGGCAAGAGCGTGCGCGCGGTAAGAGCGTGAGCGCGGTAAGAGCGTGAGCGCGGTAAGAGCGTGAGCGCGGTAAGAGCGTGGGCGCGGTAAGAGCGTGATCGCGGTAAGAACGTGAGCGCGGTAAGAGCATGAGCGTGGTAAGAGCATGAGCGCGGTAAGAGCAGGAGTGATGTAAGAGCTGGAGCGTGACCAGTGGGGGAGACGCGGCAATAGTGGAATCATGCCAAGATCGGGAGCGCGGCTAGACGAGGAGTGCGGCCAGAATGGAAACTCCTAGTCATTTCCAAAATAAACAAGGACATCGCAATAATCGCTAAGACAAAATGAACCATTCATATGCTGAAGCCTCCTCTGTCAGTGAGAATGAAATCATCATCAAAAGTCGCATTAGAAGCGCCGGCGTGAGCAACTGTTGCATTTGAAGTGGGCCCCGTGCTTCATTACGACGCAGCGGAAAAGACTACAATCGATGCAAGGTGCTACCAGAAGTGGCAGTCGACATGAGCAGAACAGACGGCGGAAACTTAATTAAAGTTTACTTACATATATGACAGAATTGGGCTGGATTTGTGGGATGTGAAATTCAAAACACAGACCACCTGCTGTCCATCTCACACCGCACCTGTTTAATTTTACCCTACAGCGAGAAGAAGGATGCAAGACTCAAAGGGGCACCTGGAGCAGTAGCCTGCCGACGGATGCGTTATCATCATTGCAGCGTTAGTTTGATGCCTCTGGTAATCTAGCCATTAACGGTGTCATTCAACATTCACTGGAGTCAAGACTGGTGAGGTGCCGGTCGTGAAATATGTACAAGCGGCGCGTCGCTCCGAGGTGCCCCGGGAACCAGCGGCGCAGAGGCGGACAACTGCCGATGCGGCCCGACAATCAATAATTAACAATACCTAGCTCGTGCCTCCCATAGTGTCCCCATCCTCTCCCTGTCCGTGCTCTCCACATCTACTTCATTCTACATGGCGGTTAAAACCACCGGTAGTGCTATAGCTACCGGACGCGGGGGCCGAATCGGTAAGAGTGGGCGGTTTCCTTTGCGGCAGGTCGGGAGTATGGTATGCAGGTATTGCAGGTATTGCAATACCTCAGGGAGTTTGACACCCCTGCCCTGCAGAGTTGTACAGGTTCTTGACAGAACCTTGTGGTCCAGGTTCTTGACAGAACCGAAGGCTAAGGGAGCAAACCCTACCCAGAAAACCATGTCACTGTGGCAGCACTAAGGGCAGTTTATGTATGGAACTCCCAACATCTCCCAACCACCCACTGCAGGGACAAATAATTTTGCGCCTGTCTGGACAAGTTCTTGCCAGTGTCAAACCTTTATTTGTTCCCTGAGAGAGTGCTGCTGGTAAGTTGCAAAAGCCAGCAGCACTTCAACCCTTTTGCAGGCAGCTTTCATGAAATCAGATACCATCAAGAGAAACCTGAAGCTGAGTGACATTAAGACTGACTCATGGACATCACTCTCACAGCAGAGAGCTAAATGGAGAGCGGCAGTCAAGTAATGAAAGCAGTCTTTGTCGCATTGCAACCGACAGCATGATGATGATGATGATGAGGTCGGTAGTTTGAGTGCCGCATGTCTCAAGCCAGTGACTTACAGAAATGTGATACTTATCAGTACCTTGCCTGTGGCTCGGCCTTACGAACATAGGCCAGTGACTGGTTAACACAGAAACAGGATAATGTGATTGTGTGGGATATTGGGCCATGTGCCGGCGACCTGATCTCCCACTGGGATATCATTATAAAGTCACCAAGAGTGTGCACTGTTAGAAGTCAGTACCCGGCCTGGTATGACCTGAGATGTTGCTAGGACCTAAAACAATACAAACTTACTAAGTCGGAGATCGGGTCATGCTGCAGGCGGGCTGACATGCCAGTGGGGCGACACTATAAATCACCATGAGTGCACAGTTTCACAAGGCGCTACCCGTACTGATGTGACCTTGGATGTTTCTGGGACATAAAACCACAATAAACAAATAATTGTCATCCCAGCCGTGGGTAACGACAGAACCACCGCCCTCTATCCTACCTAGCGCAGTGGCTTAATCGGGAGAGCGCGGGCCTCGCGTGTGGAAGGTTGGGAATTCTTGGTCCAGTCAAACCAATGATTTTATAATTGATACTTCTCACTTTCTAGACTGGCGGTTGGCATTATACCGATAGGGCAAGGACTGCTTGACTCAGTGTCAGGATACTGTGATTCAGTGTCAGGATACTGTGACTGTCAGGATACTGTGATATCAGGTGCCATTAGGGCAAAAGGTTGTTATGAGTGTGCACTGTCACAAGTCAGTACCCGACCTGATTTGACCTTAGATGTTGCCAGGATGTAACACTCAAACATCATCATCATCATCATGCTGTCGGTCGCGATGCGACAAAGACTGCTTTCATTACTTGACTGCCACTCACCATTTAGCTCTCTGCTGTGAGAGTTGCGTCCATGAGTCGGTCTTAATGTCTCTCAGCTTCAGGTTTCTCGTGATGGTATCTTTGAACCGGAGACGGGGGCGCCCTCTCTTTCTGTAGCCAGAAGACAGTTGAGAATAGAGGATCTGCTTTGGTAGCCTGTCTGATGACATCCTCATGAGGTGTCCAGTCCACCGGAGATTCTTTTTGATCAGAAGATCTTCCATAGAGGCCAGCCCCATCCATTCGAGTATTTCCTTATTCGTCACTTTGTCCTTCCAGGTTAGCCTCATGATTGAACGCAGATGTCGCATCATGAAGGCATGCAGCTTTTTCACCTGCTGTCTGTACACTGACCAGGCCTCGGCTCCGTATAGTAGGGTGGATAGCACGATTGCGCGGTAGATCTTACCTTTGACCCGAATGGACACATGGTGGTTGTTCCAGAGTCTCTGGCGTAGTCGGCCGAAAGATGCGCTAGCCTTGGCCATCCTCCTCTGTATCTCAGCATCAATGCGTCCATCACTTGATATAGTGCTTCCGAGATAGGTGAATTCCGGAACAGAGTTCAGCTTGTTTCCGTCAACCATGATCTCCTCCTCTCGGGATCTTGTAGAGTTGGGTTGGTACAGCACCTCCGTCTTGATGTTAATTTTCAGGCCAAACTTCTTTGATGCATCAGAGAAAGCATCCACTATTTTCTGGGTCTCTTCAGCAGAGTGGGCAACCAGTGCACTGTCATCTGCGAATAGTAGCTCTCTCACCAGTATCTGAGTAGTCTTGGTCTTCACTCTGAAGTGTGCGACATTGAATAGGTCAGCGCTCTGTCTGGACTGTATATAGATGCCATCCCCCATGTCTCGGAAAGCCTCGTCTAGCATTGCTGATAGGAAGATGGAGAAGAGCGTGAGGGCCAGTACACAACCTTGCTTGACCCCATTAGTAACCCCAAACGATTCCGAGACTTCCCCTCCAGCACTAACGTTCGCCATCATTCCTGTATGTAGAGCCTCGATCATAGTTGTGGTACATTTCATGAAAGCTGCCTGCAAAAGTGTTGAAGTGCTGCTGGCTTTTGCAAGTTACCAGCGGCACTCTCTCGGGGAGCAAATAGAGGTTTCACACCGGCAAGAACATGTCAAGACAGGCACAAAACTATTTGTCCCTGCATTGGCTGGTCGGGAGATGTTGGGAGTTCCATTCATCAACCGCCCTTAATGCTGCCACAGTGACATGGTTTTCTGTTTAGGGTTTGCTCCCTTAGCCTTTGGTTCTGTCAAGGACCTGTACCACAAGGCAGTGGTTTAGAACTCTGCAAGGCAGGGGCGACAACGAACCAATTAAGACCCCAATAAACAAACAATCGTCATTCTACATGTGGTTATTCCCATCACAACGACAATCACAGCAAATACACCACGACGGCCCGCTACCCTCCCCCCCCCGCCGCCCCCACTACTACCACCACCACAACCAGCACCACGACCACCACCACATGCTGATGGTGTGTCGCTTTCTTTGCGAACAGCTCACCTTATCGTGACAGTTACCAACCTATGGTTTGCCGCCATTTAATGTGGTGTCGTCTTCGAGTCGCGTGAGCATCACATTGCGACGCGGGCTGGCATTATTTAGGGGCCGGTCCTCGCCTACACATTGCTGGGCGCACCGCACCTAAATGCCGACGCCATTTCCTGCACGCCGGCCTTGCCTGAAATTCGCTCTTCTAGGGGTTGTTCACGGATCGACTACCGTGCAGCAAAGTCAAGCATTGTTCATGTTTCACATCTGTTAAGATTTCACTGCGAATCAATCATGGCGCATTTATTTCCATGATTGCACATGTGTTACCTGTTTGATAGCTGGAAATAGTTTCTGTTCCATTAGGTGGCCAGAATGAGTTGTAGCATCCGTCTCCCATATTGGAATGGTAGATCGTATGATTCGAACCCATGGGTTTGAACCCTAGTCGACTCAAACCAAGGACTTAACAAATTATACTTGTTGCTTCCTAGCTTGGTACTCGGCATTAATAGGATAGGAAAATGACTAGTTAGTTCCGTGTTAGGATAATGTGACTGAATTGAATATATCGGGTCATGGTGTGGGTGCCCTGATTTCCCAGTGGGGCAGCACTATGCAGTCACCGTGAGTATGCACTGTCACAAGTTGGTACGCATCCTGATATTACCTTAGATCTTGCCAGGACATAAAACTCCAACAACCAACAAGCCCATTAGATGGCAGCATTGGCATATTAAATGCACATAGGTTGGTTGGTTGGTGGAGTTTTACGTCATGGCAACATCTAAGGTCATATCAAGACGGGGAATGCATATAGCGCACTAGGACTTAATGTGAATGGTTCAATTCACGTGTAGCTTAAATAATGACTTACCTGAAACGGGAGTGATTTTAAATATGCCTCAGTATTCGTTATCTTCCCTCGAAATAACGTCAGTCAGACTGTCATTCTTTGTACCTTTAATGATGTTTGATGATATAATAGGACCCAGTGATGGAGCATGCGCATAGAAGCATACTCATTCAATAGAGAGGGCGTGCCGAAGTTGGTGCGTCTGACAGTCGGCCTGCTGTTGAAGACAGATGCACCAACTATATGATGGAGACATCATGTCACCAGATCAGTTTCTGACAGTATTCCGGTATATATTTGACGGATGGATTTACTAAGCAATCGCTTTTCTTAACGATTATAATATGCAGCACTCGTTGTTTATGTGAAGACTACTAATACAAATTGGTTGTCAAAATAACACTTTTCTTTATGTGCTGTGACAAATATGAGGTTGACGATTTGAGGCTGGACAATGGCTGGCTTAGTACATGCGGAATAGAATAGTGCCATGCGCGGTGTGGGGAGGTGTGGGGCGGTGTGGGGCGGTGTAGAGCGGTGTAGAGCGGTGTAAAGCGGTGTGGGGTGGGGTGGAGGGGTGTGGGAAGGTGTAGAGCGGTGTGGGGAGGTGTGGAGCGGTGTGGGAAGGTGTAGGGAGGTGTGGTGAGGTGTGGATCAGAGTGGGGCGGTGTGGGGCGATGTGAGGAAGTGTGGCGATCGTGTGGGGAGGTGTCGGGCGGTGTGGAGCGGAGTGTGGCAGTGTGAGGGGGTGTGCGGCGGTGTGCGGCGGTGTGAGGCGGTGTTGGGCGGTGTGAAGCGGTGTGGAGTAGTGTGGAGCGGAGTGTGGCGGTGTGGAGCGGTGTGGGCGGTGTGGGGAAGTGTGGAAGTGTGAAGGTCGTGTGGGGCGGTGCGGGGAGGTGTGGGGATGTTTGTTTGTTTGTTGTTGTTTTACGTCCTAGGTGTGGGGAGGTCTGGAGCATTGTGCGGAGGTGTGGGGTGGTCTGGAGCATTGTGTGGTGGTGTGGAGCGGAGTGGGGCGGTGTGCGGAGGTGCGGGGCGGTGTGAGGACATATGGGTGGATGTATATGGGTATATGTGTGGGGAGTATCTGTGTGTGGGGAGGGTGTGTGTCTATGGTGGGAACTAAGTGTCGGTAGGAGTGCATTTTCTATTGAACCGAGCTTCCTTCTGGAAAGCCGCCATTGTACGGTTCAGAGGGCAGACGACAGAGGGCGTGAGGGGACCATCATCAGGCATGGCAATAGCAGCTGACCTCTCATCAATTGACACCTGGGAGCCATAGATCGCTGGCCACCACTCCTCGCCGTGTCCCCGGTGTCCTCACCCTCCCTGCAGTGGCCTGACCTGGCTTGGCCCGGCCTTACCAGGCCTTGTCCGGCCTTACCCCCCGCTAACCCGGGCACCTCATCTCCCGTCAGAACACCCCCGCCCGCCCCATCTCTCTCCCCACCTTCCGTAGTCACCCATCCCGTGCACCGCCTACACCGCCTTCAACCTTTCCACATCCACCACCCCGCCATCGTTCGCCATCACCCTCTATTTGTAACCGCAGTCATTCTACCTTCCAGCCGCCTCCACTTCCTCGAGCCTCCTCCACATCCTCAACCTCCTGCATCCTCTTCGCCTTCCCTCTATCACCCCTCCGATCACCCTGTCCCTCTCCCTGTACCTGTAATTATCCTTGCCCCTCTCCCCCGCACCCCACCCCCCCAAGATCGATCCGCCATCACGCTCCCCCTCCTCGCATCTCCCCCTCCCATTCCCCCCTCCCATTTGCCGTCCGCCCCTCGCTCACCCTCTCCCTCTCCCCAAGCCCCACTCAGCTCCACACCGCCCCACACCGCACCACACTCCTCCACCCCTCACCACATCTCCGCACACCTCCCCACGCCTCACCACACCTCCTCTCCACCCACCCCACTCTCCCTCTGATTTCCCCCTCCCCATCTTCCTCTCCCCTCCCGTCCCCTACCGATCCCCACCAGGTCTCTCGCTCTGCCTTCCACCTTCTTCATCAGCGGCCAATGTCCTCCCCGGCCATCTCCATTCCTCCACCCGACTCCTCTTCTCACTCCAGTCCTACCGACACCTTCAATGCTCTCTGTTCACCGCCATCCAGCACCCTACACTGGCAATCCCACTGCGCCAAGCAGCCTGAGGACCACCATCACCACCACCACCACCACCTCCCACCCAATTCTTCATGCTACCACTACCCGCCCTCCACCCCCCACCCGGACTCACACCCACATCCCACACCCACACCCACTCACACCCAACACCATCCCCACCCCCACCTCGCACCCCCATCCCACCCCACACTCACACCCACACTCACACACCCATACCACACCCACTCAACCCCACCCATGCCCAGGCCCAGGCCCACTCACACCCACGCCCACTCACACCCACACCCACACCCCACATCCCACCCCACACTTACACCCACCTCCACACCGACCTACATACGCACCCCACACTCACATCCCCACCCTCACCCCCATACCACCATACGCCCAACCCCCAGCCCACCCCCACCCCCATCCCACCCGCCGGCTGTGTTCGCGGGCGGCCTCCATCACGGCGCAACTCCATCCCGAACTCTGAACCTCATAACCCAGGCAGCCCGCCGACAGGCACCAAACTACCATCCCCAGATTTAAAAAATCAATCACAAGGGCCGCGCCTTTGTTGGCTCTGTGCAGTGTCCCGCTGTCGCTGGTGTCATGTTATTATGTGGGCTGGTGGGCGGGCCGGCCTCTAGACGGTCGGGAACCGACCAAGTGTGCGCGCTAAGATAACAATGCAGGTAACCTCAACTCACGACTACATTTCACTATGAATTCTTGATGTGTTATGGTCCACTGTGGGTGACATGTAACGGCCCACAGTGGCCGCAGTAATACGCGCGCAATGTTCACATGGTTAATGCTGGCATTAATTAATAACTGCTTTGTAAATTGTCATGAGTTCGTAGTGATGCTTTCATGTCTAGAACAACATCGTGATGATTTCATGAATAGAACCACATTGGGAAGATGTCATGAACAGAACGACGTAGTGAGTATTTCATGAATGTAACCACATAGTGATGATTTCATGAATAGAACCACATAGTGATGATTCAATGAATTGAACCACATAGTGATGATTTCATGAATAGAAGTGCATGGTGATGATTCCATGAATTGAACCACATAGTGATCATTTCATGTGTGGAACCACATAGGTTGATTGGTTGTTGGAGGCTGACGTCCGGGCAACATCCAAGGTCATATCAGGAAGGTAGAACCACATAGTACTGATTTTATGAATAGAACCACATATTGATGATTTCATGAATATAACCACATTCCTGTCTAGAACCAAATGACTGTCTTCGATCAATACAATTCCGGGATACATATACTAGTCCGTATTTCCCACTCGAAGCCACCTCAATTGTCACCCAGCCACCCACCTGGACGCATACATATATCATATTTCATCAGCAGGACAATGTGAAAGGAAGCTGAGGCAAATAATGCACACACGTTGATACTGCGTACGACGCGTATGCGGCTCTCAAGCCTGCTGATCTGTCAGGGCGCATTCTCGCCTACCTTATCCGTCTGACTGATGCAGATACAACTGACTGATGCAGATCAATTCTACAGGCACGCACCACCCAACAAACCCACAGGCCAGAGCAACCGCCGGCCGCCGCCAGCCGCCCACCATCCGCTGCCCGCCGCCCGCCGCCCCTCCTCACGGCACCTCGCGGCGCTCCCCGCCCGCCGCTACTGCCAGGCTACTATCCAACTCGACCCAGCGACCAGCGCGGAGGAGGCAGGCCCAGAACCGGCATACCCTAACAGGCAGCCCCAGTCACACGACCACGTCGCGGCCCGGCCGGTCGAGCAGGAGGAGGACTAAAATACTCCGGACATCTTGACAGCCGGGAGCAGCCAGAGAAGTAAAACCCCGGTGCCCGCCTTGCGCCTTGTCCCGCTCGCTGCCGGTGTCGCCGCCCAGGAACCAGCGAAACCCAGCGCGCTGGTTACCAGCGCGCTGCATATGTTTTCGGCTAGGTACACTGTGCGCAACGTCTTCGCTTCAGAGGAAGGATTCTACCGGGAGGAGGCCGCTGAAGCCCGCCTCAAGCCTCGGCTATCCAGGCCCACGTGTGCGGCCGCAATCGCCACCGATTCTGCCTGAACTTCCCCTTTAATCTGCGAGGTACAACCGTCTACGACAGCACCACCCCAGCCTCCCGGATTCCCCCGCTACCCCCGTTGTTGCACCCCCTTACCCCGCCCCGCCCCGCCCCTCCCCGCCTTGCCACGCCCGCGGGCAGCGGAGGGGTCTACGACCCCTCCCTTTACCCCGCTGGTCTAAAACACCCAGGAGGGCGCTAACGTGCCGGAGGGACCGCTGGGGACTACAGGAGGACGCCCCTACGATCAGGACGCTATTGACGCCACCGGCGACTAGAACAATAAAGGAAAAGGGACCCAGCCGCGACTTTAACGAGAGGAAAGGTGCGAGAGGGAGAGGTACAGGAGAGGAGAGGGGTGAGAGGAGAGGAGATGGGACGACTAATGGGTCAGTTCTGTCTGAACAGTGGATGCGCCAGGTCCAACCAATAGCATGTACCCACGCTGACACTCACAGGAATCCAGCACCCTTAATGTCCGTCATCCCTTGTGTCCAACGAACAGTATCTACCCACCCTGGCAGTCACAGGAAACCAGCACTCTTTACTGTCCATTGCCCGTTGTGTCCAACTAACAGTATCTATCATCTATGCTGACAGTCACGGTAAACCAGCAACCTTCCTGTCCATTGCCCATTCTTCCCAACCACAGCATCTACCCACCCTGACTATCACAGGAAACCAGAACTGTGTTACCGATTGTGTCCAAGGAACAGTATCTCCCCATCCTGACACTCACAGGAAACCAGCACCATTATTGTCCATTGCCCGTCTAGTTGTAGCAAGTCTGGGTCATAACGAAGCAGCTGAAGGGTTTAGGTGAAAACAACAAACACCAATAACAACAACTCTAACTCCTATCCCCGGGTCACTAGGCCGGGCCGCCAATCACCGTCGCCAGGGCCGCCCAATCCCCGTCTCCTGCCGTGCCTCGAGGTGGACGCGTGGTGGACGGGTGGTCGACGGGTGGGCGGGCGGGTCTAGCCCTAAGAAGATTAATGTCCGAGCAATTGACGGCAGAAGGGATGTCGGGGCTTCAATGTCAACCCCAAACGCCACCGCCTTAAGGCCAATAGGATTTTCGACTAAGCACCCGTGTGGGGCTGCGGGCCCGGCCCGATCCGCTGCCTGCGACTAGTCAAACTGGAGTTATAGGCAGGCAAGGGTGTGCACATGCGTGTAGGGTATGTGTATGTGTATGTGTGGTAGGGGTTTCCTTGGTCGGTCTGGATAGCTGAGCAGCCACTTTTCCTACACTACTCACTACTGCTAATGGCGCTGGTTGTTGGTTGGCTGCTGTTATTGTTGCACATGTTGTTCCAGTAGTAAACACGAGGCCCGTGCAGACTGGTCGGCCGGCTGACTGGCCGGGCGGGCGGGCGGGCGGCTGAGTGAGGTCGCCTGGGTGGACAACACGCCATCTCACTGTGTACAGCTTGTTGTTCACTGGATTTACACCAACAGGACAAACGCCGGCTACAAGCTACAACATGAGGTGCACCTTTTCGGTCCGAGACCCCGCGAGTTTGGACCGCTGAATGATGGTAAGTGTGGTCCCGTCATCGGCACCCCCCACACACACCCAACCGCGTCACATGCTCCCGCCACCCTAGGTCCTGTCCTCCGCCCCGTGAACTATTGCTTGATACTCCGCCAACCCTACCCCACCTGCATACACTCTATATTCAGTCGGGAGTTATGCTTCGGTCACTGAGCCTCGTCAACCGCATGTGTGCCCTTCCCTTTCTCCTATTGCCCTTCTCAGTCCAGTTCGCCCTCTGTCCCCTTCTACCCCGCCTTCCCCGTGTCCTTCTCCCCCTGCCTTTTCCCCTTCTTCCCCTTCTCCCCCTGCTTCCCCTTCTTCCCCTTCTTCACCTTCTTCACCTTCTTCCTATTCGTCCTATGTTCCCCTTCTTCCCCTTCTTCACCCACTTCCCCCTCTTCCCTTCTTCCCATCCGTCCCCTTCTTCCCCTGATTCCTCTTCTTCCCCTTCTTCCCCTTCTTCCCCTTCTTCCCCTTCTTCCCCGTCTTCCTATTCATCATATGTTCCCCTTCTTCTGCTTCTTCCCATTCGTCCCCTTCTTCCTATTCGTACTCTGTTCCCCTCCTTCCCCTTCTTCACTTTCTTGCTGTTCTTCCCCTCCTTCCCCTTCTTCCCCTTCTTTATATGTGTCCTATGGTCCCCTTCTTCCCATTCGTCCCCTTCTTCCCCTTCTTCCCATTCGTCCCATTCTTCCCATTCGTCCCCTTCTTCCCATTCGTCCCCTTCTTCCTATTCGTCCTCTGTTCCCCTTCTTCCCCTTCTTCCTATTCTTCTCCTTCTTCCTCTTCTTCTCCTTCTTCCCCTTCTTCCCCTTTTCCACGTCTCCCCCTTCTTCCCATTCGTCCCCTTCTTCTGCTTCTTCCCGTATTCACATTCTTCCCCTGATTCCTCTTCTTTCCTTTCCGCCCCTTCTTCCGATTCTTCCCCTGATTCCCCTGATTCCTCTTCCTATTTTCCCACCTTTTCCCATTCTCCCTTAACCTATTGTGTCCATTATTTCCAATCTTTCACTTCTTCCCCTACCTATCGTTTGTCCGCACATGTCCCTTCTCCATTATCTCCTTCTGCTCATTCTCCTTAATTCTCTGTGTCCCATTCCTGCCCTGCTCTACCCTTCCTGCCCTTCTCTCCCCCTCTCTCCCTCCCTTCTCTCACCTCCCGCCCTCCCGGCCTTCCCCCTCCCCCTTCCTGCCCTTTCTTACCTTCGTCACGTTCCTCTTCTTCCTCCATTCCTGCCCTTCCTTACCTTCCTGCCCTTCATCCCTTCCTCCCTTCCTTCCTTCCTCCCTTCCTCCCTTTCTCCCGTTCCTCCCCTTCCTCCCCTTCCCCCTCCCCTCTTCCCCTACCCAATTCGTCCCCTTCCTCCCTCTCCCTTCCTTCCTTTTCCCCACTCCTCCCTCTTCCCCACTCCTCCCTCTCTTCCTCTCCTCCTACCCCAAAAGGCTCCTCCGCCTTGCTCTCCCCTCCCCTCCCCTCCCTTCCTGCCTTCCCCTCCACTATCCATCCATCGTCCTGACCTTCCCCTCTCCCCACACTCAACCCTTGCTCAATAGTTACTCTCTCGCTCGAACCTGTGCGCGCACGCACGTCAGTGGGGGCGGGACGATGGCGGAGGAGGAAAGGCAGAAGCCGGAAGGTGAAAAGCTGGAGGCAGGCCTGGCATACGAGCATACCATAGCATATCATACCGTACCTATTGTATTGATTGTACCTCGCGGAAGCTGTGTAGTCACCCCTATTCCGCCTGGTAAGAGGGCGCGGCCCACTGCACCAGTAACACGCAGTCATTTGATTGATTGTGATCGATGGTGACCATTTTCCGTCTGTCCGCCTCTGACGCTGCGGGTCGATCCGCGAGAATCCGGCCGTGCCCAGCTCATGTTCTGTATTCTTCTCCTGAACACCCCCCCCCCCCCACCTTCCTGGTCTGACTGAAATGGCGCACATGTGGGGGGGGGGGGGGTGAGGGGTGTGGGGGGCAAAGCATCACCTGACCGAACCTGCAACGCCTTGCCCGGGAGTAGCGTACTCCCACTTGTGTAGGCTATATCTTTATATATATATATATATGTACATATATATATGTATATATGTATGTACTATATATTTCATTATGTGGATATAGATAACGGCATGTTTCTCTCTTTAAAAAACCCTCTAGAGCGCATTGATTTTTATCAATGGCTATTGGATATAAAACATTTTGTCATTCTGACATATTTTTTGGAGGAAACCCTCTGCCGCCACATAGGCTCCTCTTTCTTATAAACAGCAAGGGGTCTTTTATATGCACTTTCCCACAAACAGGACAGCACTTACCACAGCCTTTGCTGAGCACTGGTTGGAACTGAAAATAACCCAAACTGCAAATGTGTCTACTGAGCAGGATCGATCTGATATATCCGTACCTTCACAGGTGTACACTCTACTGCCTGAGCTACATCCCAATCCTTGATCCCGCTCTCTCACCATCTTAACCTCCATGATATTCACTGCGGAGCAGGCATTCTCTCCTTTTGCCTCTTCTACACCGTGAGCCAATGGTTATTCTGCTCATATATGTAAAGCGATATAGCGATATAGCGAATGGTAGACAGGAAGTGTGAACACTTATTTGTCTCTCTTTTTGTTGTTGTTGGTACATTGGTTGTCCCAAGCAGGGGAAATCCCAGTCACAGACGATTGGTCTTCCCCACTCCACTGCTGGTCGATAGAAAGCCCGAGCCTACACTTTTACCGACCCAAGGGATTTTTAACCTCCCACACCACATAGACATGGTATGAGAGCAACCGGCCTATGATGACACTGTAAGTTATACACAGCGGTGGAAATCCAAATTGGCAGAGCTGGGGTCACGGGGAATCGAACCGCCAACCCTCAGATTAGGAGTCTGACCTAGAAAAAAGTCAGACACTCTAACCACTCCACCATAGAGAACGCCATAAAGGTGTGAGTTATACCCGAACTGGTTCAATCGGGCCCCTTAGTTGGACACTCACACCCGCCACCCTCCCACTCTCCTCCACCCCCACCCCCCTGCATCCCTCCTCCACAGCTCACCAACCATGAATGGCGCTCGTCATAATAACGTTCCCGGTTAATGGGGGCACACTATCACTACCAAGTAGTGAATGCACTGTAGCCTCCATGGATGAAGAATGTCCCCGGTGACGTGGGGAACGTTAAGGCATGGTAAGGCATGGTAAGGCACGGTAAGGCGCAGGCATTAGACGGACTGGCCGACCAAGCCGAAGCCTGGCCACATACCCCCCGCCAAATGGGCCGGCTTACACGTATAGTGTGTCCCGTCCTACCCAGCCCCGAGGGCAATGTGCTAGAATTTGGGGGTGGGGTCGGGTGTGCGGTGCGGTGGGGTGGGGGAGTCGGAGGTGGGGGAGAGGGCCAGGATGAAAGGTTGAATTATAGCCACATGATAAGTGATTCCTGTAGGGAACGTATATATAACCTAGTTCCCTATTTACCTATATATATGCATATACTTATAAATGTATATATGTGTATATATGTGCGTATATATGCACATTCATCTGTATGCATATATATATGCATATATATGCATTTATATGCATATATGTACATTTGTGTACGTGTATGTGTATATATAATTTGTTGTATATATGTATATATATGTATTTATTATTAGACGACTGCATTTGTTGTGCGCGGACATGCGATGGAGGAAGTGCGGCAGCCAAATGGTGGGGCAATGTCTATGTAGATCTTTCCGTCTAAGGTTATGCCGAGCAGGGGGGTGGATAACGGACAGGTCCTGAGCTGTCTGTATGCTCTGGCCAAATCCGCACACCATATGAAAGCTCCTCTACCCAAACGTGTCACTTCATCCGCGAGATCTAGAATGCCTGGTAAAGGGTAGGTGGAGAGCTGGCCCTGATATTGGGCCTTCCTTATGCCAGCATCCACCAGGGTAGCTTAAGTCGACTATGACTCTGCGTTTGTCGGTCCTCTGCTTAGCCCGAGTCATGAGCGGGCTGATTTGGGTCCAAGGCGTGAAAGGGTTTTTCTCAAAAGGCCCTAACATGGCACCATGGCGGAGTTCAGTGTCGATGTAATTTCTCATGTGGGCGACGTTCTCCGGATCTGTGTGATGGTTTGCTCTGGATGCAATAGGTGGTTTATCGGCCGTGTAGTCTGCCGGCCACCCGAATTCTAGAAAATCGGGCAGCTGCTTGTTGTGGTAGTCTATGAGCAATGCGCGCCAGGCTTTGATTTTTAACCCCGATGGTATTGGCACATGTAGGTTGGGATGGCCGAGAGTATGACCCGCGTGTAAATCTTCATGTAGTCACGGTGATCCGTCCAGACCCTAACATCGACAACTGGCCAAATTTTGTTGAGAGTGTGTCTGTATGCGATCGGGGTAAGTGGAGGGTTGTAGTGTGCAACTTGGTCCGCCGACACCATGTCGAGTATCTGGTCTATTCCATCAGTATCGACATGATCCTCCACTAATAACCTGTCAAGTGGCCTGTCATCGCAACGTGGGGGACTCCCGTGGAAAAGATGTTTAACTTTATCATAGTTGTTGTGTTGGTAACCACGTGCCCGGCCGTGGGAGGTGGGTGCTTGATCCTTGACCCCGGGTGTCTCGTCTACAGTCTGGGAACTGGCGCTAGGGCAATTAGCGATAGGCTGGCCCGGCTGTAGAGAAAGTTGATACAGTTCGCACGTACTGCCGTCGCCGGGTTCGTGTGAAACGGCGTTATCTAGACCGTCTGGCGGAATTGGGTCAGGGGGCCTTCCACCACGGCCCTGACGTCACCTTCGGCTTGTTGGTGCACGTGGTGAGCGTGTGAAACTCCATCGCCTGTCTCGCCGTCATTAAGCGAGATTAATGATGTGTCTGAACCTTGCGCGACTGAGCCCGGGGCGCGTGCACAATGTTTACGCATTGTGAAGGCGTCAGCATCTCTCCCACACTTCCTGGTGTGGTGCTGGCCCAGTCCGTTATTGTCAGCAGGTCTGTTTTCTAGTTTATTCTCAGCCTCTCCGACATTGATGCCCGCGATGATTTCTTTGGTTTTTAAGTTGGACTGCGCGGGGCCAGCACAACCACTACCTAAGCATCCTTTTTGTCCTTGGCCGGGCCATTAGCTTTGTCGAAAAACCTTTTCTTGTTGAAGCAGACTTTTTCTTGATGCGCGTTCGCCCGCTTGTACTTGTTGGCGCACCAAGCACATACGTGGGCTTTCCTGTCGGGCTGGAGACCATGGGATGTCGAGAAACCACAGTCCTCCCCCCCAGTTCCACTGGCTACATGGTTTCCCATCCGTGTCTCTGTCATATGTGGGGCGTGTATGGTCCATGCTGGCCTTGTTATCTGCCCCTGCCGCTGTTGGGTTTGCCGTTCCGTCGTTTCGTTTTGTGCTGCGCATACCTTGCCGTGGCTTCTCCACCCTGCCACCAATAGCACAGACGTCGCGCTGTACGTCCTTTATAGCATATCCATCCTTCCAGCCTCTAGGGAGCCGGCCATCTGCGATCATAGTAAATACTGTTTCCGATCATTGTCGGCATGTGTGCCAATCCCAGTTTGCAGCCATCACGGCAAGCTGGTACATATGTTCGCTCACATGTACTAGCAAACAAGACAGTGTGTGCTAAGCGTAACAGGGACACTGCTTCACCCATGTCGCTGAAGAAGCAGAAAAGGAAAGGACAAGGGAGGCCCAGGTCAGTCATAAATGATCATACAACGCCTACCATAACTCGTAGTTTCTCGTCTTTTGCCATACGATAAAGAGCCGCGAAATATTCATGCCATGATGCCTCCTCCAACCCGATCCTCTCATTGCGACTTCCCCTTATTACGTATCTGTGCGGCGCGAGAATATTCATACCTCTGCGCTTTCCTATTGCCGAGCCGGCTGCCACGAGGAGGTCGTTTACCGCGTTAGTGCGGTCATCATCGTTGTTCTCCCAGTCGATTAATGGTCCAGGATTTAGTTGGTAGTGCCTGTCGTTATGATCGTAGTCATGGTGCCTATCCGTTCTGTAGTACGACATTTCGCTACCCGCTCTCCCACGTCTGTCGTCATAGCCCTGACCGTCATGATATCTCCCGTCTTGGCGCGGCGATGTTGAGCTTGTACGCGTATGTGTGCGTGATCTGTGATTGCCTACACCGTCTGGGGTGCCTTGAGCTGAGACGGCCGTGCGAGGAGACGATTGTTTGTGTCTGCGAGTAGGACTGGGAGATCTGGATCTCTGACGCCTGTCTGCCCTCCTCGTTATCTCGTTGATTCGCGTGTCGAAACCCATCTGCCTAGTCAGAAATCTGTTTCTGAATCCCTGTGAGCGCTATCGCCATGGATGCCTGGATGTCCTCCTTTTCGTTTTGTGTCGGTGTCCCTGGGACAGACTCCGTGCTGGCTTCCCCTCTCTCGCACCGCTCCATGGTGCGGTTTGAACGAGTTATGGTAGGCATTGTATGATCATTTATGACTGACCTGGGTCTCCCTTGTCTTTTCCTTTTCTGCTTCTTCAGCGACATGGGTGAAGCAGTGTCCCTGTTACGCTTAGCATGCGCTGTCTTGTTTGACGGCATGCTGCTGCCATCCTTAGAACGAAAGGCTTAGGAGACGATGTTGAACGACCCGCAGTCACGGCGACAGTGAATCAGACCGGCGGCTATTTGGTTAATATGGAATTCTTATGCTAGGTGGCAGGGCGGCGCAGCGCCGGGCCTTAGTCTATAAATAGAATAGATGCTTTGTATCCAAGCTAAGTAAGACGTCGGTCATACGTATTCAATTACCCATGTTTTTTGTAACATGCACAATTCAAATATTGAGATAAACATCGGAAACAAACCTTCAACAAGTAAATATTTATATGCTCCTACTTATCTAGTGCGTTGAGATAATTATTCAGCTCTATCATGAAGGCGAGGGACGTGCCGGTGAGATCCATAAGGCGAGGAAAGGGTGGCGAGGTACATTGCTAGAATTCTATGAACAGTTCAGGCGCAAAACCACCGAAACAACAATCCAAAAAGGTAGTTTACATACAAGATTTGTACCTGAAAATTAATTCTCAATAATTCCACTTTTCATATGATCAGATGCTTACGAAGCAATGAATAAAAAAGAAGGAATATAAAAAACTAAACTTTTGGGTGGTTTGATTCCAATCTTTAAATCCATATTTGGACGTGTATTTACGTAGATTTGCGCCTGAACTCTTCATATGTATATATATATATATATATATATATATGCTGCATAAGCCATTTTATGAGTATAATAAGCTGGAAGATTCATCTATTCCCCCAGCCACTAAGTCATCGGCTGGTCACCTACTCATTAGCTCATCTACTCGTTCCTCATGACCTGAGCCGTGGCACCACCTACTCGCCCACGCCTCAGTCCCCCTGCATTCACTCACTGTACCGCTGAATTTTTGCATATATATGAATACGTATATATGTGTATATGCACTGCGTTATTGGGTGCACACAAAGCGCTCTTTGTAGGTCTATTACTTACAGCGACGATTGGCGGTAAAGGAAGAACAGGGTGACGGTGTGGAAGGACCCGGAAACAGTGGGAGGAGCAGGAGGTGGTGGGGCGGGCGTTGGGTGTTCGGACTTTGTGAGCTAATACACAGGCAGTACTGTGTGCACCATCAAAGCCAGGCCTAAAGCCTGTCCAACTGGCAGCAGGCAGACACAGTCGCGGATGTACGCTCAGATATAGAGCATCCTAATCAAGTTGAGGGAGATGAGATGGGTCTGGGATAAAGTTAACACCCTCTGCGCATGCGCTCTGCGCATTGGCACGCAATAGCAGCATCGGCGCATCTAGGCATGGGGGGCAGTTTTTTAGTGTTTTTTTTAGTGTGGGTGTGTGTTCTTTGTCTACAGACGTCGCGCAAGTTGCATCGCGGATGATCTAGTGCTTATGTATATGTATATATATATATATTATATGTTGGGCAAAAGGGTGGTATCATTGTCTATTGTGGATGCGCAATGGGGCGAGGGAGGGGGGATTTGATAGAAAGAACGATGATTAATAGATTTCCAGGGAGTAATAATTCTCTCAGGGCCAAGGTTACTCCGAGGGTAGCGTGATCTGCAGGGTAGCACGTGTAGGGTTGAGGGAGTGGGGTGGGATGTCGGGGATGTGAGTGGGTGGGTAGGTGGGTAGGTGGGTATGCTCGTGGGGGTGTGGGGGTGGTTTTGACTGGGTTGGGGTGGCGTGTGGTAAACACGGAACTATGGGAGCAGCCTTGGCGGAAGAGCCTGCAGGAAAGGTGGGTAGTGGGTGGTGGAAGGGGGGGGGGGTGAGTTGCGGTGGGACGAGGGCTGGGGGGTGGGGTTGAGTTCCGGGGCGCGAGGGGTGGGGGATCGTGGCGGGTGGTTTGCGGGGGGGGGGGGGGGGGCGAGGGCTGGGGGGCGTGGGGGTGAGTTCCGGGGGGAGAGGGCTGGGGTGGGGGCTGGTGGATTGAGGGGGGCGAGGGCCGGGGGTGGGGGCGTGGGGGATGAGGTGCGTGGGGGAGGGGTGAGGGGATGGGGATGAAGGGGTGGAGACCATTGATGGCGCTGGGGAGGGGGAGAAAGGGGGGGCGTGGAGTGTGAGATAAGTCGGCGACGGGGATCGACTAGATTATTATGTTATTAATGGGTATATGCGTGGGGTGAGCGGACATACTAAGTGGATTTGCCAGGGTGTTACATGGCTATTTATGGAGGGCTAATCGGATTTAACGTGATGGTGTGCATCTCTGGGTTGTTGCACGTTAATGGACGCGCGATATGAACACGTGGACGTGCAGGATGCAGGGAAGAGGGAAGGGGGGGGGGGGTAGGGGGTGGTTGCCTATACAGTATAACCCCGTTCAACCAAGCTCGGTTAAACCAAACGATAGGTTAATTCAAACTTTTTTCGGCGGCCTGGCAAAATGCTACCATGGTTTAACGAGGTTATACTGTAGCAAGATGCGGACAACATCGCCCCTGCTAGTAGCTAAAAAGTGGATCTAAGTATTCCGCTGGCGACTGTGCGGGTAGGTCAGAGTATGATTGTCCATATACGGGTGCATTTGAGTTTCCCTCACTAGACCCAGCCACCAACTCATGTCCATCCCGACATCAGCCTAACCCCCATCCCCCACCCCCGTTACCCCTTACCCCATCCCCCATTCCCAATTCCCCATCCCCCATCCCCCATCCCCCATCCCCCATCCTAATTTATATTCTCACACCACCCTCACCCCATCCACATTCCCATCCCTAACCCACATCCACAACCCTCTTCCAACACTCAACACCCTCATCCCTATTACCCCCCAACTCCATCCTCATCCACACCTCTATCCTTTCCCCCATAACCCTTCATGTTGTCACTCCCTATTCCCATCCCCACCGCCACCTCATCCCCACTTCACCTTCACTCCCAACCAACCCCCACCAACACCCACATTCGTACCTCATTTCCCATTCGTCAGTCTCACCACCCTCACCACCCTCACCACCCTAACCACCCTCACCACAATCACCACAATCACCACCCCCACCACCCTCCCCACCCTCACCACCCTCACCACCCTCACCAACCACACCACCCTCACCACCGTCACCACCCATACCACCCTCACCAGTTTCACCATCCTCACTACCTGCATCCCCCACGATTCTCACCACCCTCCCCACTCTCACCAGCTGCACCATACTCAACACCTTCCCGCCCTCATCACCCTCACCATCCTCATTACCTTTACCACCCTTACCACCGTCACCACCGTCACCACCGTCACCACCCTCAGCACCCTCACCAGTTTCACCATCCTCACTACCTGCATCCGCCACCATCCTCACCACCCTCCCCACTCTCACCGCCTGCACCATACTCAACACCTTCCCGCCCTCATCACCCAGACCATCCTCATCACCCTTACAACCCATACCACGCTTACGACCCTCACCACCCTCACCACCCTCACCATCCTCACCACCCTCACCACACACGCAACTCTCACCACCCTCACCACCCTCACCAACCTCAACATCCTCACTCCCTCCACAACTTTAGCACTTTCACCACCCTCAACACCCTCATCACCCATACATTCCTCACCACCCTCACCACCCATACATTCCTCACCACCCTCACCACCCTCACCACCCTCACCACCCCCCCACCACCCTCACCACCCCCACCCCATTCACCCCCCCACCACACTCAACACCCTCAACACCCTCACCACCATCACCACCATCACCACCCTCACCATCCCCACCACATTCACCACACTCACCACACTTATCACCCTCACCACCCTCAATCACCCTCACCACCCTCACCACCCTCATCGCCCTCATCGCTCTCACCACTCTCACATCTTTCACCACCCTCACCACCCACGCCAACCTCACCACCCTCACTCCCTCACCATGGTCCCCGCCCGCCCCACCCTCAGCACTTTCACCACCCTCCCCATCCTCATCCGTTTCACCACCCCCACCACCGTCACCCCTTTCTCCCACCACCCTCACCCCTCACCCCTGTCACAACCATCACCACCCTCACCACTTTCACCGCCCTCACCACCCTCCACGCCCTCATCACCCTCACCCCTTTCACCACCTACACGACCCTCACCCCTTTCACAACCATCACCACCCTCACCACTTTCACCGCCCTCACCCTTACCATCCCAAAACTTCCATCCGCATCCAATGCCCGTGTCTGACCACTGCGCATCGCACCACATCATCTATGATTCAGGCGAGGTGTCGGCGGGGCGCGGCGGGCCGGAGTGGGCCGAGACGGGCCGGGGAGGGGCCGGGGCGGGGCTGGCCGGAACGGGGCTGGACGGGGCAGGGCAAGGTTGGACAGGTCGGGGCAGAATGGACCGGGGCTGGCAGGGCCGTAGCTGGGTTGAGCGGGCCAGGCCTGTGTCGCAGTTTCTGCCGTCCACCAGTTTCCGCGGTACGCATCGCTTCTGGGCATGCGTCAAAATCGAAGAGCATCGTCACTAACCTTATAAATTTAATAAAATGTTTTTGGTAGACATGTTTTCTATATGTGTACCAAGCTGTTTATTTCTAGGTGGTGTGGTTTTAGAGATATTTAACTTTTCTGTATTTTCTGTATGAAGATTGCTCACGACCATTGACAATGCCTTGAGTTTGACGGTACGCGGAGTGCAAAACATTAGTTTTTTTGCAAAATTAATAGAAATCAAGAACCCTAACCTTATAAATTTAATAAAATCTTGTTGGTAAAGATCTTTTCTATATAATGTACCAAGCGATTTGTTTCTAGGTGGTGTGGTTTTAGAGATATTTCACTTTTTCTGCATGAAGATTGCTCACGGCCATTGACAATGCATTTGAGTGTATGCGTACCGCGGAAACTGGCGGACAGCGGAAACTTCGACACTAGGCAGGTTGGATGCCCGGACAGCTGCCATGCAAGGACACCTGTCAATTAGAGTCATACTGCTTGTGGTTTGAGTGTATTAGTGTTCGACCGGTTCTTGGATAGTTCCATGGTCATATGCTCGTATAAATGTTATACAGCGTATACACATTTATATATGTGTGTATATATGTGATGCATAACATATTATACGAGTATAAAGATACGTATGTACATATATATATATATTTATATTATACTCACCAAGTGTATCACCCGCTTGCGCTGCGGGGCTGTATATATCAGACAGTGAATCCTTGTGTGCCTGTCGCCACATAATCCCACTTAATAACATTACTTAATGATAATCCCCCTGGGTAGCGCTTTTGTTATGACTACATGTCATTACGGTGTGCCCTATCAGCAGGATTAGGCGTCCAGTGCTCCAGTTGCAAAGTGTCCACCCTACTTTTGTTTGCAAAACCCAAACGCACTAGTGGTGCCTTCAGTATATATCAATATAATGTATTGTGCATCTTTGGCTAGAGTTAATATCCTGGTCTGTGAGAGTATATATATATATTATAAATACACATACAAACATAGCGTCATCTTGTTCATGGGTATACTTATTTATATTAGAACATCTGACTTTGTGCTTTTAATCATTCGTGGGAAGCGATCATTCATGTAAACCTCGACAACAGCAATAGAAATACTCTGCATATATATATATATATATATATATATACATATATATATATATATCTGCTCTATAATCTATTATAAACAAGGACACTACAAATTATCAATGCTCTTCTATATATTAGTTATCACCTACTCTCCTACAGTCATAGGAGTTTAATCCTGCTTCTGCGACGATGGTGCCAGTATGGTGTACATATATATGTATATACAGTCATCATCATCATGCTGTCGGTCGTGATGCGACAAAGACTGCTTTCATTACTTGACTGTTGCTCTCCATTTAGCTCTGTGAGAGTTGCATCCATGAGTCGGTCTTAATGTCTCTCAGCTTCAGGTTTCTCTTGATGGTATCTTTGAACCGGAGACCGGGGCACCCTCTCTTTCTGTAGCCAGAAGACAGTTGAGAATAGAGGATCTGCTTTGGTAGCCTGTCTGATGACATCCTCATGAGGTGTCCAGTCCACCGGAGATTCTTTTTGATCAGAAGATCTTCCATAGAGGGCAGCCCCATCCGTTCGAGTATTTCCTTATTCGTCACTTTGTCCTTCCAGGTTAGCCTCATGATTGAATGCAGATGTTGCATCATGAAGGCATGCAGCTTTTTCACCTGCTGTCTGTACAGTATACACTTCTAAAATTTGACCGACCTTGGAACCGACTTTAAGTGGTCCATTTAGGGAGGTGGCCGGTTTAGAAAGTTAGAATTTGGTAAACAATGCTATTGATGGGACCCAAATAAAGCGATTGATATAGGGGAGTGGTCCATCTGTGTAGGTGGTCGTCTAGGGAGGTTTTACTGTATATGGATACTTTATTGTGCCATATGGGTTAGGCACGAGCGAGTATTGCTGAGTCGATTATCAAACGGGGCTTGTAGTGAAGTTTTATATTTGCTATGCACTTTCTTCTCGAGTGCCTGAGACTCAGTCATATCAAGTGATGAGCAATTCATTAAATGTCTGCATATTTCCAATTCCCCGCAGACTACTCTCAGGTTAATTATCAGTATCATATTGCATTGTGGTTTAATATGAGTTATACTTTTCAAACTTGCACTACACATTCATTTCGAATGAATATCACATAAGGAATTTCCATAGTGAATAAATAAGGCTTTACCAAGTATCTTAACATATACTGATTATATTCATTTGTATGTTGTCTTTTTTTGTGAAGAATTTATGTACCCTGCTCATAGCAGATAAATGTGCCAAGAGTTGTTTTCATCGGTGGGGAGCACTAGTCCAATTTGATTCAAATCTTGTTGTGTTTAGTTTGATTAATAATGTATGTTTTCTTGCTTCTTGTTATGTATATGTCTCAGTATGATATCGTATCGTTGTTTAATATTAGTTATAATGTTCACAATTACACTACCCAATCATTTCCAATGGAAATTACATAGGAAATTGTCCATCTTGAAAAGTAAGGCATTTAGAAAATATATTATATAACAGTTATATATATATATGAGCCTGTCTCAAAAGGTGATAACCCTTTTTTGTTTGTCCATTGTAACGATTGACAGAAAACAGCACAGAAACAGTTACACTGAAAACACAAGGACATTTGCTTCAAATCAATATGTATTCAATTGGGATTATGATACACCATGTAAAAAACAAATCAGTTTATCCTGAGGAAATGCATAAACAGATAAGAGATAGTATTTTGATTGTTACAATTGAGAAACTTTTGTCCCATATTGCTTAGCACCTTTTGAGACAGTCTCATGTATATATACACATTCCACTCACACTTCCTGCCCATAATCCCCCGCCGTGTTATCTAATTACAAGTAGACAACGAGGGATGATGGGAAGTGCCGATAACGAGGCTGCCGTTCTAGTTAGGCTCCGACATTTAGGGAACCCGGAAGTGGCAGTGTATTAATATTGCATCACCAGATGCATTATGGTCGCGGTGCTCAATGATGGCAGCTTGGCGCACGTGTTGTTAGTTATCTATGGCCTCATGGTGTCATGGCGTCATCACCCGCACACACTCTGCACTTAGACAGCGTGTGCCACGTACTCTATTTACACTGATCAGTTATTAATATTACCCGATATGGGTTTTCTAAGGGCAGACTGGTTGTGGAATGATCAGATTGATTGATTGATTAGTTAGTAGTGTCTTTACTCCGTGTCGGCTGCAAAGGCCATATTCACGGTGAAAATGTTTTTTTTTGTATTATTCAATCATCACCTTTACACAGAATGCAAAAGCATACAATTAATTATGGGTAAATATAATTTTAAAATGGTCACAATTATATAATTTGTGGCCAAGGAGAAATATAATAGTGATACAAGTTAAAGGTGTTACTGTCATTAATTGATCAAATGGGGTTACTTTACTACAGGAGCTTGTCCAGGCCAGCTTTCTTCAAAAAGGTTAAACTGTTCTATTTAAAAAAAAGTAAATTATCATTTTATTCAGCGAATAAAGGTATTTTTTCAGCCCCGAGGCACTTGTCTTCCGACCATGTTATGTTACATTCATTCACATATATAATAGTCTGAAATCAACAAGAGTCTTCTTGGTTTACTTTGGTAAAAATCTAATGTGGCATGAGCATCGTGTAATGTCAATACGCATATTGCAGGCTTGAACAATTTAGGCTTGACATGGATGATGAAAATACCGTTTAATATACCGAATTATCTGTCAAAGCATTGCCATTTAAAATAGTAGTATCTGGACTTTCAGTTACAGGTTTGACTATACCGGGATTCGAACTCCCGATCTCCCGCACGTGGGGCCTGCGTTCTATCAATTCGGTCACTGTGCCCGGTACCAATCATGCATGTATAGTGGAGTCAGGGAGGAAAGAAGGGGAGGGCCGTCGGTGTGGATTTATTTGTTGTCAGTTTCACCATTGTTAATAGGATTCCCTGTAAGGTTATCGCGTAATATGAGGCGGGCATTACTCAGCGTTGTGGGTGGAGTGTGTAGTATATGTCTGTGTGAAAAGAGATGGAGTGAAGCTTCGGTGTAGGGTGTGTATAACCTGCCTTTCTGATTACACAATAGTATGGTTTACTTACTGGGCTGAGCGCTGAAGTCTGAATGCTTCTTGTCATGGCTGTCGATAGGCTAGTATCATATTCCATATCAACCGCCGAGTTGGCATATGGATTTCCACACCTTCCGCCAGTAATGGTGAGTATTCAAAGTGACACAATGGACTACTACCACAGTATCATTAATTGCTTCCATAACAAGATGGACGTATTTGGATCGAGCCTAAAACTCTGTCTGGCCCTTTAGACCTAGCGTTACATTTTATTAAGCCAAATCAGCGGCAAAATGAGCAGATAGTAAGGGGTGTGTGAGGAGACACCTGGAAGACAGGAAGGGAGTCGGGAGCTGCTTTGAAGCAGACCACCTGCAGTCCAGGCTGCACACTAACCTCCAGTAACCCAAGTACAAAGGAAGATATTGTCGTGGGGGTGGTGAACATGGGAAATATTGTGCCTAGAGCGGGACTCGAACCCACATCTCTTTGCATTCCGGGCCAGTGTGCTAACCATTACACCACCTAGGCTCCGTGATATCAACACACTACCCACACCTACCTGTCTATGCGGCTCCTTGCCTGAGAGGTCAGTGCAGACCACTACACTCGTCCCCCTGGAAGTGTAAGTCTTTTAATGCTTACAATTACATACACACAGGCAATGCAATGCACTTACATACACAGGGTAGGTTCAACAACTATATAGCGTGTAGCTTGTACAGGATCATGGTCACGGCAACCAGTGTCGTGGGGGTGGTGAAAACGGGCAATATTGTGCCGAGAGCGGGACTCGAACCCACATCTCTTTGCATTCCAGGCCAGTGTGCTAACCATTACACCACCTAGGCTCCCTGATATCAACACACTACCCACGCCTACGTGTCTATGCGGCTCCTTGCCTGAAAGGTCAGTGCAGACCACTGCAATATCAAAGGAGGCTACAAGAGCATTAGTATAATAGAAAAATAAAGCAAATAATAAGCAATAGAATTACATAAATGATTAATATATGTGTAACTATTTTATACCTCACATATATATATGTGAAGTCTGCTGTCTTTACCCTACTTCGATCGATCCTCCATCAACTGAACGTTTTCACAAATCTTGCACAGGTCTGGTGCTCAGCTTAGACCAACCGGAAGTGCCTGTTGTATGTCTACTTTATATCACTGTGTATGTGAAAGCTACACATACACGATAGACGCATTGGTGAAAAGGTCCTTTGGAAGAATCTATAATAATCTATAATCTATAATAATATTCCCTGCCGTGACTTATTTACCCAAGCTTTTGCTGAGTGAAGCCGAAACTGAAAGCATCGCCTCTGACGTGTCAGCGACATCTCCTCGCCAGGTACTGAACTTTGTCCTTGATAGCAAGTTAGGCCATGCTTCCATAGACTGTTCGCTTGTGGTGTGCTCCCTCATTCTGGTGTTTGCTTGTGACCTTCTGACACACCACACAGACAATGAACCCGCTAATTCTCTATGGTCCTGGTCAGTATGTCACATATATGCCATATGCAAGGCCATACAGTCCCTTGGTCCAACCTATGGGAACGACCACTAAACAAAACGCAGGTTTATTGTCTTTGTTGCACATCACAAGTTTGCAAGTGAATACAGACAAAGGGAACATAGGACAAGGGAACAGTGTATGGATACACACCTTAAATGTGCATGCACACCTGGTCTTCCGGCAAGGGAGTGGGAAGTGGTCATGTGTGGAGGGTAGCCGGCTCTGTTATCCTAGAGCAGTCAGGTCAGACTTCATAGGGATGGTACACGTGCCAACATGAAATGGCATTAAAATATTGTGATAGCCCACGGTATTCACACTGCCACGCACTCACGGAAGAACGGCAAGATTGAGTAACAGTACGTTTCAACTGGTTTATTACAAAACATATCTGCTGTCCGCGGCATCAACAGTTAACTGACCTGCCCCAAAGTCGCTAGGTCCCACATCGCCTCTATCGGTGGGTGGGGTGTGTGCTAGCCACATGCAGGAGAGGGCAGCCCAATTGGGGCCCTGCCTGGTGGCTAGCGTGCCGCCACCTAGCAACGTTCAGTGTAACTGGGTAGGTGTTCAGCGTAGTGTCTGCCGCCACCATGTCGTAGTGGAGCTCATGTACAAACTACTACAATATGGTAAACAAACATGTCCAGTATCGACGCTCCCGGCACATTGCACTCAGATTAAACACAGCTGCCATGCTAATGGTTCAGCTTGAAACCTGACCTCCGTATTGTGAGTACATTGTGGGAGGTGTAATTCTGGCAGACTGTGTCATGTATCTGATCTCAATTAAATGACTGTGTTACTGAGAAATTTAAAGATATATCTACTACCTTAGCACTGCTACCACTTGTCCCCATTTTCCAACCTGGAATCGATTCTTTCTTTTTATGTTTGTTGGAGTTTTACGTCCTGGCAGCATGTAAGGTCATATCAGGATGGGGGATTGGTTCTTACTAACTAACATCATTATTATATCAGTTACTAAGCCTGTTTGTTGGGGTGTATGTCATAAAAACGTATCTGATCATATGAGGACTGATACCTGATTTTGACAGTGTGCGCTCAGTACCGCTTTATGGTGCTGCCCCACAAGGATACCGTCACTATCATGCGGTAACCTATTCAGTCACACTATCCTCATACTGAGCAAACCAGCCTTTGTCTCATCTGGGTTAATGCTGATCAGCAGACTAGGTTGTGAAAAGTATCATTTTTGACATTATTGTTTGACTCACTCAGGGTTCGAACCCACGACATCCCTCTCTGAAAACAAGTTAGCGATCTTGCAAATTTGACCAGCAACGTCCGGTGTGTAACCGCCATACACAACCCGGGCATTTATGTAATGTATAACAACTCTTGTCCATGTAATATGGCAAGTGGATGTCAGAACCCCCATATCCTATATCCTGTGTAATTACTAGTCAGTGCCGACGGACTGTCAGGTTTGTAACAGTGTCCAACCATGAAAGACTTGAAGATATTATTTACTAAAAAATATCCTGTACTGACTAATATACCTTGCTGCCGAAAATTCCGAATTAACACTATAGAAGGTTTCCTCAACCACCATTCCCTCTGATACTCCTAGAACTAATGTGGTTTGAAGGTAAGTGTGCAAAGTGCTCTGGGAAATAGGTCTGACCTGGGCTTTTCCACCATAGACCCACTCACTGCCTTAGGGAAGGGTGAAGAACCTGTGTTGTGGTGTCGTAGCTCACTGCGCATGCTCGCTTGGAAATAACCACTGCCGCGCTTTTGATGGTGAGTGCTACATCAACTTTTAATAAGGCACTCTAACATTATATAGGCCAAGCATAAATACCGTCCCGTAGTGCAGTCACTCTCCCAGCATATGTACAGCCATTTCATTCCGCTAGAAACACAGGTCGCAAAGGGTGTGGGGGGGAGGGGGTAATGGAAGAAAGACTGGGAGTGGGTTTCTAAAGCCAATCTTTGGAGAGAAAGCGAGGGATACAGTTGGTTGGTTGTTAGAGTTTTACATCATGGCGTCATCTCAGGTCATATCAGGATGGGTACCGACTTGTGACAGTGCACCCTCATGGTGATGTTATAGTGCTCATCCACTAGGAGACCTGGCTGCAGCATTTTGACCTGATCTCCCACTTTGTCGCAATATCCTGACACTGAACCAACTGGTCCTTGCCCTATCCTGATAACACCGAGCACCTGGCTAGGAAGCCACAAGTATACATTTTTAAGTCATTTGTTTGACTCGACCAGTGTGTTTTGAGGGCCTAGAAACACAGGTGAAAAAGGAACGGGAGGGGAGCTATGGAAGAATATATGCAGGGTATGGAAGAAATACTGAGAATGGGTTTTTAAAGCCAAAGCTTGCGTGCGGACGCAGTGGCTGAATCCGTACAGCATAGGATTCCCGTGAGGGTGGTTGGGAGTTCGACTGACATTCGACTCAAACCAATGACTTATAAAATTGGTACTTGTCGCTTCCTAGTCAGGCGCTTGGCATTATTAGGATAGGGCAAGGACTGGTTAGCTCAGTGGCAGGATAATGTGACTGAATGGCATATCGTATCATGAGCCCGGCAGCCTGATTTCCCAGTGGGGCAGGACTATAAAGTCACCATGAATGTGCACTGTCACAAGTCGGTACCCATCCTGATATGACCGTAGATGTTGCCATGACGTAAAACTCCAACAACGAACCAACTGTATCCCTCGCTCACTCTCCAAGGACTGGCTTTAGAAACTGTCACAAGTCGGAACCGATCCTGATATAACCATAGATGTTGCCATGACGTAAAACTCCAACAACCAACCAACCAACCAACCAGCTCTTGGGAGACTGAGCGAGGAATGCATTCAGAGTGACAGTTACAGGGTAATCCAGACTTTGACTCGATCGGAGTCGACCTGTGGCTTCCCCAATGCTTCAAGTGTCGGGGGACCTTAATCGATTCTCATGGCCCAGTAATAGGGCCCTGCCAAACCCCTGGCCCGGCCGTGTCGGCCCGCTATCAATACCTCCAACACCCTGAGGACAGGCGCCGACACTCGTACCAATAAACTGTCAAACTTACTGAGGAAAATCACTTCCTTTCTGCTCGGAAAATGTGATGATATTGATAGGAAAGTAAGTTGCATCCCACACTAGCAAGGATGGTGGATGCCAAACACTACAATGGAGGGAATCTTTGTGGGATGCGCAATTTCGATGAATTATTGTTAATTTATTTTAGTGGGAATGAGAACTGTTTCTCTGACCATTTTGACCCAATGACCTGGATCCTTCATCTGGTAAATGAGGCTGCAATGTATGTAAGCGTATTGTGGTGGAAACGTAGATCATGTTGTTGATCGCTCTTGGGTTATTTTTACTATTCAGAATAGTCCGCTCTCCCAAATGGTATTAGTGCCATATGAAGTTGGTTATTTTATAGTTTTAGATTTGCGATTGGGGGAGCGGGACGTAGCTCAGATGGTAGGGTGTCTAGTTTTGTAGGTGTGGGTCATCCGATTGATCCTGCTCAGTGGACACATTTGCAGGTTGGGTAATTTTCCATCATCAAAAGCTGTGGTATGTGCTGTGCTGTGAAAGTGCATATAAAGGACCCTTTGCTGCTTATCAGAATGAGTAGCCTATATGGCGGCAGCGGATTTCCTCTAAAGAAATATGTCAGCATGACCAAATGTTAGTCTACTAATGTTTCACCTCCAATAGCCAATGATCAAGATCAATGTGCTCTAGAAGCATCGGTAAATAAAAGTAACTTTTTACAATCACTACTGAAATTGTTGTGAACTGCTTGGTTAACTTGTACAGCACGCTCATTTGCCATCGACAGGATTTCTTTCTCTCAGCAAAAAGCAGAGGAACAGGTATATTAGTAGACTAGTGATATATAGTACATTTGGATTGTGCCTTTTAGTATTCGGGAATAAAGAATTAGATAGCTACGAGAGTGACACATTATTCAACTAGGCCAGTTTTGGGGTTTACAATTTATAGTGTTGCCCCACTGGGAGAGAAGTACACTAGGACTATGATCCACTATCCCACCCATTTACATTATCCTGATAGTCCTTGCCATATCCTATTAATGGTCAGTGCAAGGTTTCTGTTTTGTAACTCATTGGTTATACAGAACTGGGATTCGAACCCCATACCTTCGCAAATGAACCACTGCGTGATATATGCGCAGCAATGGTAACTACGGGTAAGCCGTATTGCGTCAGGATATCCCGATGTATGTGACATAAGCTGTCATACGGGAGGATTTTGAACACGCTAAAAAATACTACTTATGCCAAACTTACCCATACCATATCTCAGCATACATCAATGTGCTGTTAATGAATACTACTTATGCCAAACGTACCCATAACTTGCCTCAGCGTACACCAGCACACACCAGGAAACACCAACGTGTTGGTCCAAAATCACATATGTCTGCATATGCTGATGCAATACAGCATAGTGTGACAGGGCCTTAACATGCAAGTTAAGTTGACAGTAAATAATGGGAGAATTCCGTGGAAATACTATAAATAAAATGAAGCGCACTCTGCGATGGGGTTCGACACCTCGCTTCGGGTCAATAAGCATTTCAGAGGTGCTCCATGCAGACATACTTCAGCCATGTAAATTCGACTCCTAGTTTTAATATGTACATGGTATAAATATCACTGAAAGCATCTGGGAAGATAGGGTACCAAGCATTATTCTCATTTTGAATGCTCGGACTAGTCTTTGTTTTGTTGTTGTAGTTTTATGTCCTAGCAACATCAACGGTCATACCAGGATGGGTACCGACTTGTGACAGTGCACACTCCTTGCAACTTTTTAGTGCTGCACCACTGGGATACCAGACGACCAGCACCATTACCTGATATCCCACTCATTCACATTATCCTGACACTTACCCAACCAGTCCTGGCCATATCCTAATAATGCTGAGCGCCAGGCTAGGAAGCGACAAATAACACATTTTAAGTCATTGGATTGACTCGAACAGGGTTCAAACCCATGAACACATGAACCCACGAACCCCCGATCTCCCCAAACAGGAGACGGACGCGCAACTCATTTGGCCATCCCATCTGGTCGGACTAGTCTGAAGTGATGCCATATTTCAGTGAGGTACAACAAGCTAGGTATGAGGTGACATGAGCGTACGTTTCATACACAACCGGACGACCTTCACGATTCGCAATGTCAATGTGCATCATCATATTTTGTATGTTTATATCGAAGTAAAAATAATAAAAACGACCTGAACTCATGAATACATTCCAGAGAACGAACCAATACAATTAATGTTGAAGTTGAATAGTCCGATGAAGCATCAAATTTTCAAATCCAATGTAGTCAGTCACCTAGATTTCATTCACCGTAGCTAACTTAGATACTGATGCACTTATTAAGCATTTGTTGTGGTATAGAGGGGATTACTTGGGCAATTTAATAGAACATTTTGCTGCATAAGCAATAAGCCTATGGTGCCATACTCTAGACATGCTTGCCAAAAGTAATTTGGCATGTTTGCTCTTCATATATCTCAAAGGTTAGCCAATAAAAATAAAAGTCAATTAAGACTAAAATAAGGTAGATTCTAACGATCAATTTAATGTATCTATCCCTGACAAATAAAACTCAAACCCATCGAACTACCTCATTTTGAATATACGGAGGTTACCAATGGGTTATATCCATATATCTAAGCTAGGGACAGGGCACAGGTGAAAGGAAGATGGTAAACCAAAAAGTCAGGGACAATGCCGTTAGAACTATGGTTACCAAATTAACACTGCAGCCGACCCACCTGGTCGCAGTCCCGAAGAGTACGGATGTGTCCTGGTGCATCTAGGCACTAAATAGGGACAGGGCACAAGTGAAGTGAAAGATCCAAACAAAAATGAGCTCCCCCTCATCTACAAGCCTATTACCATCTCACTAGATGTGCATACTACGCTAAGATATTAGTTATATGATTGGAAGTTATAAACAAAAAAACTCAAAAATCTAACATCGATGCTAACTGCTTAAATAAATGCTGGTAGATGTCCCAGATACCAAACCGGAACAGGAACCTGGACATACACCATAATATTCCTCACAGCTGTCCAGTGTTGAAAACAAGCACCCTCGCGGGAGCTTACACGCTATGGGCAGAATAAATACTGTATCAAAAACAAAAAACTAAACAAAAAAATGCATCATGCGTACACCAGGTTGTGCATATCATACAAGCACGGGTAATTATATCAGCGAACACATCCCAACTGAAGTACCCTAAGCCCAGAGTTATATAGACATCTAATTAATTTAGCATAGCGTAATCAAGCACGCGGTCCGCATGCCATAGTGAGGGGTGTTTGGTGATTGGATTCCTCATATGTTCTGATGAGGCAGGGCCTACAACATAGACACAGTTCATTAGCCAATCCAGTTCCACAAACAGAACGGCAAGCTTCCGATGGAGCATGGAAAACTGTATGTGTAATTATATTACCCTGCATGGGCTGAGTGAACATGATTAGGTGTTACATATGTATCTCCAATTGTCAGTTTGCTAGTAAGGAAATATATATAGTAAGACATCGCGAGGATAAATTACTGAATCATTTGTTAGTACACTGAGGATATAGCATGCTTGACTTTAATTACTGAGTGTTATATATATATATAGATATATATATATATATAATATATATATATACCGCTATAGTCTTCCTGATTCGGCTATGACTATGTTTAAAGCTGCATAATCGAATGATACTATCCAATGTTAAACTCCGAAAGAGTTACATAGATCTGACCATACATACCCTAATTAAATACTGGTGAAATCAGAAAACATTTAGGAGACGGGATCACCTAATCATTTGAGCATCCGTCTCCCATTTCTGTAGATCGTGTGATTCAAATCCATCTGATCGAACCCAGGTCGAGTCAAACCAATGACATACACATTTATACTTGTCATTTCCTAGCCAGGTTCTCCGCATTATTAGGGTAGTGGAAGGACTGCTTGGCTCAGTGTCACGAAAATGTGAGTGGGATATCAGGTCATGCTTGCCTGGTCTCACAGTGGGGCAGCACTATGAAATTACCATAATTGTGCACTGTCACAAGTCAGTACCCATTCTGATATGACCTTCGATGTTGTGACGATGTAAAACTCCAACAACCTAACCGAACCCATACAACATTTTGTCGCTGCCTGAAATAAATGCAGTGTGAACTTGGTTGAACCTGCTACTGGTGATTTCTATGGTTTCAACCTGTTGACTTGCAAGCAAACACTGGTTTAACTTAGAAATACCCATACTTAGCCCATCCATTATTAAATCGACTTAAAACCAAAAGTACAATCGGTTTTAACGATGAGCCTAATATATGTATCTGAACAAAATTGCAAAAGTCGCAAGGATTGGTATATGCACCTTTAAGGTGTTATCCGGCTAAACCTGGCTGAACTTCTGCCATCCGGAAATGAACAGTGTTTATTTAGAGTTGCAATTAATTCCGCTTTAATGAGCCTCACGAAATAATCCAAGATGATAAATGAGCAAACCATATATAGGTAGATGGGATACAGATTAATATTTTCATACATTGCATATGTATGGTATATATAGCTTTACTTGACGTAGACAACTAATTGGAATATTTGGCTTTAAATTGAGATTTTAAAAAAAGAGAAGAGAGCATGCTGAGGTATTAACTAGGCGTAATCACAAATACACGCAGCAAATATCGACAATCCCCCGGCTAATACAGAACATGGGAGCCGTAAATCTGGAGGCAGGAATTAAATGAAGTGAATCTAGCGTGGTAACTATCGCAGCGCGACATTAACTCGCACTGTAATTCCCGCTGCTTCTTCCCTGGAGCAGCGTGACGCCGTCACATTGCCATGGCTTGCCTTATCATTGGGAAAGCATTGACGCCGCCATTTTCGGTCATTAATGATCGACCCAAAAGCCCATTTTAAATAAGCAATTAAAATTCCTTCCCGTCGTCTCTCCCCCCCCCCCCCCCCCCCCCCCCCCCACCTCCGTCCCTCGTCGCCCCCAAGCTCCCTCGAACCAATCCCACTCTAAGCACTATTCGTCCACTACCTATGCGAACCGTGGGCCATCCTCCCCCCCCCCTCCCCCTACCTTCCCCAGCTTCCATCAGGATTCCCATGCCACCCAATTATTCACGAAACCACTTCCCACTTCCCGGAGCCACATCCGCAAATGGCTAAGATAGTTATTTCGCCTTCATTATCAAAGTATGTGAGATTTACAGCTTCGGATAAGACTCGGCACCGCGCACCCCGCGCACCCCGCGCACCCCGCGCACCCCGCGCACCCCGCGCACCCCGCGCACCCCGCGCACCCCGCGCACCCCGCGCACCCCGCGCACCCCGCGCACCCCGCGCACCCCGCGCACCCCGTGCCCCGCTCTTCGCGCCCCGATCCCCTCGTGCAGCTCCACCCCGCGCCCCCAGGGCCCCCGCGCCCCCAGGGCCCCCTGCGCCCCCGCTCCCCGCTCCCCGCTCCCCGCTCCCCGCTCCCCGCTCCCCGCTCCCCGCTCCCCGCTCCCCGCTACCTGCTACTTGCTGCCGCGCCCCGTGCCCCACACACGGCCCCGCGCCTCCAGCGTCCCGCTCCCCCGCTCCCCACACCCCGCGCTGCGCCCTTCCACGTCCCGCGCCCCCGTGTCCCGCTCTCCCGCTCCCCGCTCCCCGCGCGCCCCGCGCCCCACGCCCCACGCCGCCCCCTTCCGCCCCCTTCCGCGCCCCGCGCCCCTCGCGCCCCCTTCCGCGCCCCGCGCCCCGCGCCCCGCTCCTGGCGCCCCACGCGCCTCCGTCCGAGCATCACCGGGACCAGGGAACCGAGAACACGGAACCGGTGTTGTAATAATATTTGGGAAGCAATTAATATTCGGATTGGAAGGCAATTCGTGGACATGCATATTACAGGCATTGTTGTCAAATCATGTCATTCAATCAATACACATTTCCTGATGCATCATCCTGACTTTTTGTCCCGTTCGCGTTTCTTTCGACGCCATCATATTTACACTGCCCACACAACGTCCTAAGAAAACACTAATTTCACTACATGTTTGTAAATAGTTGCACACGATGTAAGAAAATGTGGCGGTTAATGACAATGACATCGGCAAAGATTGCAGTGGGGACCAACACTCATTGCCAAAAGAAAGCGAGCACACAGAACTGGATCTGGTGTGTAGAGTAGGTAATCGGAAGAATCAAGTCAAAAGGGGGATATTTTTTCAGAGGATTCACATCTCTGTCCAATTCACGTGTGATTTGATTTAAGGTTATTCATAATTGGCTATTAATTCTCCAGAGTCTATGTGATCTAATAATAAATGACATGCTATGGAATATTCGTAAGCGCATGGTGGCCATGATAACGCATACACCTAAGTATGTCTAATGCCAGGTACACACCTACCATTTATCCGCACCCACCTACCGTTTATGATCTAAAACTGCCCGTTTCGCGCACAAAAATCGCTAGGTGTGCGCTCCCGGCGTACACCTAGCGATTGCGATTCGCGACTAAAAACTCAGTTTTAGGGCTAAAACGGGCCGATTATGATTGCGATTCGCGATTCGAAAAATGAATCGGCCCGTTTTCAGTTTTAAGCGGGTCGGGTCAAGTCGCGAGTTTTAGTGCGCGAATCGTATATGGTAGGTGTGTACTTGGCATAATATCAGTACATCGCTAAAGTATTAACATTATTGGACTTCAATGTAACCAAGAAACACTGATAGAGGAATATAATGCACATGGAACTATGTGGTCCAATATTAGGGAACGCTAAGAATTGTCCATAATATGTTAGCATAGTTAGACAATATCCAGTGTTGACATTTCTTGTTTAGAAAAATAAAGTAAACCGGGTGGACCGCATTATGTACATTGCACTTCACAACTGATAAAACAGTGGAACCATTGACGTTATCTTTTTTGCTCAGTTAGGATAAATACTGGATAACATTCTCAGATGAAATTTGTAGGAACTATTGGTCACCATTGGTCACTAAAGGTCTCTTCGCACATACACACGCTCACACACGCATATATATGTGGATACATGTGAAGAGTTCAGGCGCAAAACCTTGTAAATGCCAATCCAAAACATGACTTAACATTTTCTAATTGTACATGAAGCTGATTTTAATTCTCACAAATTCCATTTTTCTTGTGAAGAGGTGGTTATGGAGCAATGAAGAAAAAGGTCGGTGTGTAAAATAATTACCTTTCTGCAGGTTTTATTCTTATGTTTATCTCAATATTCCTATTTGTCATTTACAGTGTTTTGCGCCTGATATCTTCATATATATATGACCTATATAATGTATAATGTAGAGATATAAATAACGACAGCCCCTTAATGTTTCTCTCTGTGCATCTTACTCTCCATGATATTCGAGGTGGAGCGAGCATTCTCTCCCCCCCCCCCTTCTTCTCATCATCTGATCATGACCCAACGGTCATTCTCCTCACTTTCAAACTATATGGATATGTATATCGATATATATATCGATATGTATATGGATATATATTGATATATATGAGGATATATGGATATATCTATGTATATTTATTTCCGCTGAGATTCTAGCACAATGGGGTATAATCTCGTTGTATATGCAGCTATATAGTAAGTGGCTAATAGCGAAATAGCGAAATAGTGAATGGTAGAGAGGAAGTGTGAACACTTATTTGTCTCTCATTTTTGATTGAATGCAAATAAATATGCAACACAAGGAATAATTAGTAGCATGTGGTGAATAAGGAGTCAAATGTCCCTGGATCATCAGCCCGTGCTTTTTCTAATCTGTTCTTGAATGAATGTATTGACTCGGCATCAATAACATTTTGTGGGAGACTGTTCCATATATTTATGATCCTGTTTGAGAAACTGTGTTGCCTTAACTTTGAAATGGCTCTGGGTTTTACTAGTTTGAGAGTAATCTCATTGTGTATGCATCTATATAGTACGTGGCTAATCTCCTTGTATATGCATCTATATAGTACGTGGCTATTCGCCTTGGAAGAATTCTCCCTCCCATGCACGTTTTATGAGACATGACTGAACGCCGTGTTGGGCGGGCTGCAGCTGGGGACGGGCAGAGAACCGAGTCTGGGAAGCTGGAGTAGCGAGCGTTGGGACTTGGCCTGGCTGGGACAGCCTCTCAGAAATAGACATACACCACTAGCACTGTAGCAGCAATTTCAAGTAGGAGGGGCAGGTGGAACTGCTTTTGGTAATCGCAGGGAACTTCGCACCTCCTCTCTCCGCGACCACTTCCGCAAAAAAAAAAAACTAAAGTGACATGTGCTGTGCAAGCAGAATGGGTTAGACCTGATTATTATCTATATTGCAGATGGTTTGGTCTGTTGGATTTGTCATGGCAGTGGAAAATCATTTACCGTGTGTGTCGTACCAGCTGCGATATCTAAGGCTAATTCTGGTTATATTAACATTTCAGATTCGGCGGATTTTTTGTGGGTTCTTTTGGATGTTTTATTGGGGTTTTTCTTTTTGGGGGGGGGTATTTTTCAATTCGATCAGGGAATCCAAATGTTTTAGTGGAACTAAAATAGAACGCCCACCTTCCGCCACTCCTCCCCCACACCCACCCCATCGGTACACGTACTGGGACGAGCAGTCCCAATGGAACTCTAATAAAACCCCGGCTGAAGAGGACATCTCAAAGCAAATCGCCATGACCGACTGCAATGTATATACTAGAGCAACCATGTCCAGACGGGATGGCCGAATGAGTTGAGCGTCCTTCTTCCGTTTTGGTAGATCGTGGGATGTGAACGCCCAGCTTTTGCAGGTGTGGCAGTGGATGCGAAGACACGGGTTCGAATCCTGATTGGTACTTGATACTTGATATGATCAGTATCTCTGGCAGTGATATTGCGATATAAGGCACGAAATCCCAATGTGGGATGGGTTGAATACATATGAAAAGTTTAGGTACAAAACCCAGTAAACGCCAATCCGAAGATTGCATTAATAATAATAATATTTTACCTCAAGGTAATTTTAATTTTCAGTAATTCCACTTTTCTTATTATGAACTGATTATGGAGCAATCAACAAGCAAGAAGTACTGTAACAACATGAAATGTTTGATGTTTTGAGTCTAATGTTTATCTCTATTTTTGGATTGGCGCTTAGGGGGTTTTGCGCCTGAACTATCCAATTATATTGGTAGCATGATTGCCATCGAATGTTTGTAAACCATGAAAACTACATGGACAGTTTAGTGTGACGAAAGATAAATCCAGTGTTTCAAAAGCGGAGATCCAGTGTTAGCATGTGATAACAATGCAGGTTTACTATGTTGCCTGGAAGGCCCCAAACCTACTAATACCAACGCAACGCAAACGCTACACACATGCACGGAGTGAGATGGAAGAACTGGTGTGCACAATAGATCAACCAGCAGTCGGTGCCTTAATGGAAGCATTTCCGGAAGAAGCCATACCGGAATCAACAAATTGCAGAAGCAGAATTTGGCGACACAGTGTTGAGGCCTGATTGGAATGGGCCACGGCAATTATGGGGCGACGTCATTCAGTATGGTGGTTAGGGACTGAGGCCACATGGCAGGGAATACATAGCGGGCGGTTGGGTGGGAGATGCCGGGGAGGTTTGGTGGGTGAGTGGTGGGGTTGGAGACTGCGGTGCAGACCACATCAGCGGCAGAATGAGAAGCCATGTTGGCACCAATCCGGCGCCCTAGTAAGCAAGACCAGCCCAGGCGCCTTTATCGAAATCACTTTGGGCTATTCAATTGCGGCCAGAGGGCAGGCCGTAGCCTGACCAGTGGCAGCAACAGTGGTAGCAGTCGTGCTTGATTGTGACTGTGAAATCGAATTGACTTGACGCAGACGACCGTGAATCGGAGTCGGTCTCTGCTGCTTCCGGTTCCGTCTGCGTCCGCCAGTTTGTGTTGCTCACCAGGTGGCGTGCGGAGTGGACATGCACTGTACCCTTGTCTCCGAACGTCGGAATTAAACGCTGTGCTTCGTGTGATGAACTGGCCGCGTATGGCGCCAATTGGGGCCGTGGGATGGATGGGAGGTGCGGGGGGGGGGCGAAACTACCGGGCCAATCTGGGGCTGGGCCGGGTGGCCGGAAGGGGCCTTGGTGGTGGGCAGACGGGCGGGCGGAGCGGGGGGCGGGCCCGGTTGGAGAGCGGGTGGGCAGCCAGGGGAGCAATCGGCTGGCGAAATGAATGAGGCAATGAGGAAGGATGAATCAGGCAGCCGAGTGCCGGGCAGGCACCAACCAAGCAGAGGGCAGAGGGCAGCACCGGGCAATGCGAGTTGGGCGACAGCCGGAGCTCTCTTAGGGGGGCGGCCGCCGGTTCTGGATAGGGTCAGAAGCCGGGCTCGTGAGCAAGGCATGGTCAGCGGCCGACTGAGGGCAGGGCGGAGGGGGTGAAGCGGGATTTGGTGGTGGTGTTGTAGGTGGTCGGGGCTTGGGGTGCAGATGGTAAGGGGGTTGGTCCAGCCCTTGTAAGGACGGCGGAGAGCAGGTCGGGGTCAGAAGAGGTCAAGAAGGGGCGCATACCAGGTCATTCAGGGGTCATGTAGCGGTCACGTGGAGGGCGGGCCTGTCGTCAGGGACGCACGATTTGCTTCCCAGCAACCTCTAGGGGCCACGACCTGAGCTGCAGCTCTGGCACACCACGTCACCCTTGCACACACTGCTCTGCTCTACAACACACTGTTCCACTCTCCCGACACTACAGCCAACACACTACTCCAAGCTCCCCACACTCCCTTTAGCACACTGCACAACTCTCCCCTCACTAGCTTCCACACACTGCTCGACTCTCCCCTCACTACATTGTACACACTGCTCCACTCTGCCCCCACTGCCTTCCACACACTGCTCCACTCTACCGCCCCCCCCCCCCCCCCTGAAGTGCGTTCCACACACTGCTCCAGTCCCCCCCCTCCCCTCGAAGTGCCTTCCACACACTGTTCCACTCTTCCCACACAATCTTGGACACACTGCTCCACTCTGACTTCAACATACTTCTTCACTCTCCCCACACTACGTTCAACACACTGTTCCGCTCTCCCCACACTACCTTCTGTACACTGTTCCACTCTCCTCTCACAACCTTGTACACACTGCTCCACTCTCCCCTTACTACCATGAACATACTGCTCCACTCTCCCCACACTGCCTTCCACATACTTCTTCACTCTCCCCACACTGCCTTCCACACACCTCTTCACTCTCCCCACACCGCCTCCCACACACTGCTCCACTCTTCCCACACTACCGTCTACATACTGTTTCACTCTCTCGTCACGACCTTGTAGACACTGATCTCCACTCTCCCCACTACTTTTAACACACTTCTCCACTTCTCCCCGCACTACCGTTAACACACTCTCCTAACACTGCCTTAAATTCTCAAGAAGAAGCGTCATGACTATTGTGCTCTGGTTAATTAATCAGAAACTAGTGGCTTACCTGGAGCAGACCACCTTCCTCTTATGCGAGCAGAGTGTAGAAGACAGTGCAATGACTAGCTCTTATTAATTTAAATGCTTACAAGTACCCAATGCGATAACTATTTGAATCAATATTACCTTTGGTGGATAGTAGATTGTTGCACTCTATGAGAATATATATATCGTTCAGACGCGGTCATTGCACAAAGTGCAGGGATCATGACAACACTCCAATGAGTGCCATACTAACCCACACCACCACCAGAAGCACCATCACCACCACCAACAACAACAACAGCAACCAAACTGCATTCAGGCAGAGTGGGAGTTGGGCGAGTCACGCAATCGAGATTTGGAAACATCTGTGTGATGTCGGACAAATGCGAGTCAGACACAAAGCTTTCCATACTGTAGCTCCGGTGTCAGTCAGTGATACCCAGTAGAGGAGAATGGGGTTGGTAGTCCTTCAGCGGAGCCATGTATTAGAGTCACATAGGGCGTAATCGATTAATCAACTCGGGTCACCCAAGCCACTTTTTGGCACATGCGCACATCCTACAGACTCGGGTTGAATAAACGAATATGCTCAGGGTGGACAAAATGGTGGCTTAATCTGAAACTTAATATTTCTTTTCAATAACCGTTAGAAATACAGCAAAATAGGATTTAAAGTATTTTATGATTATAGAAACTGAAAATCTGGGTTATTAAAAAAAATGTATTAAAGTAACACGTAGCGGTTGTACCGGTAGCTGTTATACTACAGGTACCAGCACAGATGTGACCCCAGCCAAGAGGTGGGTTACTGGGGTCGGATCGTTTTGCACATGGCACGTGTATTTCTCGACTCCACTCGCGGTGTTCGATTTGAAATTCTGACGACTCGGGTGACCCGAGTCGCCCAGGTCGTGTTAATCGATTACGGCGCCACAGAAGATCAAGTCCTTACATCCCAATTGTATTCATATATATCATTTGTCAGTACCGTAGCGCTGGTTTTCCGACCGAAAGTGTTACATGTACAATACAACCTCTCAAAATCAACCGACCTTGGGACCAAGATTAAGTGTTCTATTTGACGAGGTGGTCGGTTTAGAGAGGTAGAATATGGCTGCAATGCTATTAATATGGCTGCAATGTCCAAATAAAGCGATACAGTGGTGTGGTCGATCTATGGAGGTGATCGGTTGGGGAGGTTTTGTTGTATGTAGGTATTTCCGCACATTTTTACATGGTCATTTTAGCTTGTCTAAACCGAGATCCCCGACATTGTCTCAACCCTGCACCAAGACAATGCTAGGCTTTTCTTTGTTTTTTGGGGTTTTTTTTATGGTAAAAGTCCCCGCACGCCCTCTTGATATTCTGCCGCTCATGCCCAAGTTCTTCACCGCCAGCCATTGGTCAATTTGAATAAACTGACCTCTAATTCCCCGATATATTCCCAGCCGTTTATAGAATTGGTGCAGCTCACCAATACTGGTGGATATATACCTTATCCTCTTCCGTCAGTCACCAGTGGCATTACACCAATCCACCTGAAATTGCCGGATCTAGCCGCAGTCCTTGTCTGGCAGCACTTTGTAGCATTTTCCAGTCCAGCTGTAATGCTGGAATATAGCCACAGTTCTGTCGCCAGTTTCTTGTTGCATTGTGCCACCTGCATACTGATAAGTCGCGTTCTGTTGCAACTTTTCTTTGTTGCATTTTTTTGTCCACCTGTATTGCCGGAATATAGCCACGTTCCTTTTCTGCCAACACTTCTTTGCATTTTCCAGTCCACCGGTAATGCCAGAATATACCCGAAGTCATTGTCTCCCAGTACTTTGTGGCATTTTCCAGTCCACCTGTAATACTGGAATAAAGTCGCAGTTCTTCTCTGCCAGCTTTTGTTGTTGCATTTTCCAGTCCACCTGTAATGGCAGAATATAGCCACAGTCCTTGTCTGCCAGCACTTTGTTGCATTTTTCCAGTCCACCTGTAATGAATCCCAGAATATAGTCGCAGTTATTGTCCCCCAACCCTCACTTGCGTTGTGCAGTCCACAAGTAATCCCCACACTACCTTCAACATGCAGTAATGCCGCCCAATTCCACTCTATTCTCAGAGAAGTGCCTACTCATCTCATGCATATGAAGTGAATCCTGTCACTTAGGATGCAGGCTATACCCTTTCAAAACGTGGGATACTTAAAGTTGCATGGTCCGATGAAAACTTAAAATTTTCAAAACCAAAACAATTATTTAGATTTGATTCTACATGTCTAACTTAGATACTGGTGCGCTTATTAAACATGTGCCATCACATAGAAGGGAATACTGAGTCAATTTAATATAACCTGTTACTGTAGAATCCTATGGTATTAGAATTTTAGCAATTAATTGAGCACATTTGCACTTCAAATATCTCCAAAGTTAGCCATTTAAAATAAAAGTTATTTCAAACTAAAGTAAGCTCGATTATAATGATCAACCTGATATGTTTATCTGTAAAAATCAGAGAAACTCAAAACCATCGGACTATGCAACTTTAAGGTTGCATAGTCCGATGGTTTTGATTTGCTCACATGTTCGAGATAAATATATTTGGTTGATTGTTATAATCTACCTTACTTTAGTTTAAGTGACTTATATTTTAAATTACCCCAGTATTCCTTTGATGTGGCAACAAATATTTATGTGGCAACACCTATTTAAGCGCACCCATTTCTAAATTAAGTATATAGAATCAAATCGAGGTTTTTAAAATGTTATATTGTCGTCAGCAGCTGTAAGTTTGAGCATGTGTTGCCACATCAATCTAAAGCCGTGTTTACACAGGCAATTTTAAGCCGAACTAGATAAGGCGAACTAGAGGAGGCAAACTAGGCATGAAAGTGAGTCCTGGTTACACTTGCAGTGCTTGGATCGGTTTAAAGCGGAAATCAATATTTGCGCATGAGCAAGCCCATACTAACCAGCGCCACCTTCGGTTAGTCGACATCGCCATGAGAGAGTGTGCGTTCGACCTAGATATGTATGGACTGAATCGTATTGGTTTGGAATGGTCAAAACTTCTGCTGGGCAGTGAAACCCTAAAAATTAATGATGACAAAAATATCTGTGCACAGCTAGCAGTGTCATAGAGCAAATTTACCGGAAAGTCAACAAACTATTTAAAAGAAACAGTACTTCAAATTAATTAAGATAGATCATACTGATCAACCTGATATATTTATCTCAGAAAATGACAGCAACTCAAAAAGATTGGACTACGATTGATTTTATTTCCACATGATCATTGTACATATAAGCTGATATTTATGTATCATGTATCATATCTGTAATGTTTCGCATGAAAAAGGGGAAAGCAGAAATACAATACTTATGAGACACTTTCCCCAGTTAAAAATGATATATTAAAAATTTGAAAGTAGACAGTATATTACCTTTAATAGTGTAAATGACATTATACAACTTTCATAGATGCACCAGTATCTAAGTTAGATATGTTTCCTAAAACCTAGATAATTGTTTTACTTTTGAAAATGTTATGTTTCCATCGGATTATGCAACTTTAATGCAACATAAAGACTGGGGCGCGTGTGTGGGAGGGGGGGGGACGGGGAGTATGGGCGCCCAATACATGCTGCAACAGCCTGCATTCATTGATTCTGCACTGCCCCGGTTAATTGACTAGAGGGAGGCCATTCAGGCAGGCAATCGGCTGTAAATGAACCGTTAAGAGCCCGCGGAGCGCGCCCACACATTTGAATTTACATCTACGCAGTGCCTCCTGAAATGGCACCCGAGACTCTGTCATTGCGCAATAGAAAAGAACTTTATGTGGAGCGAGTTGGGAGCGTCTGAATCTGGCAATTCACTTAACCACGGCAAGTGGTACCGTGGGGGCCCGGAAGCCAGTGGCTCCCCTGGTGACTTAGCCACGGCAAAACCACAAAGGGGCTGCATTAACAACAATTCACTAACCAAAACTGGTCAAATTAAAAGTTGATTCTAAAGAGGTATGTTTCATATATTTGTTGCGCAAATTATATTGCGAATGAATGGATCTCACTGAATTGAATCATCTGAATGAATAATGTGTAACTGGTGTCATTGTGTAAGATAATAGTGGTGGATGTTCGTAGTCGGTGAACTAGTAGTGACATCTGGTTCCAGCCGAGGGTACCCGCCTGCCCTCGCCCCCCCCTCTCCTACCCCCCCCCCCCCCCCCCCACCAAACATCACCATCCCAGCCATCCTCCGAAACAATCAGGACTCTTTCGGAACAGTCACCACTGCCAAAAATGCGATGTTCTTCTCTGGAGACTATAAATATTGACATTCACGTACCGCTAGCAAGAAGCACACACGTGCAGATACACACAAACACACACAAATACTCACACAAACACACACCACAAGGAAACAGGCCTCGCGCTGATACAGATGTCCAAACTGTGACTATGCCTACCCCATGTCGTGGGATTCTTTCGGTTGTGAATGAATATCTTGATTGGTTGGTTGTTGGAGTTTACGTCCTGACAACATTTAAGATCATATCAGGACAGGTACTGACTTGTGACAGTACATACTCATGGTGAATATAGTGTTGCCCCATTGGGAGACCACGCCACCACCAGCACAGTGACCTGATATCCCACTTATTCACATTATCCTGAACTGAGCCAGCCACTTCTTGCCCTATCCTAATAATGCAGAGTGCCTGGCTCTGGCTAGGAAGCAACATTTATCAATTTTAAGTCATTTGTTTGATTCGACTAGGGTTCGAATCTGAGGTATCGAATGCCATGATCTACCAAAATGGGAGGCGGACACTCAACTAATTCTGCCATCCTCGAATGGATATGGGAACGGGGCTAGGAGAGGGGGGGGGGCGAGAAGGGGGGGGGCACGGGGGGGGGCAAGGGGGGCGAGGGGGCGAGTCGGGTAGTTGTTGACGGAAGTGCTGTGCTTTTGGAAAATTAGACTCGATTGTGTAGGGCAGTGGGTGTCGGCTGGGGAGTCGCACGTGTGCTGTTTTACAGTGGACCATTAAAACACATTGAATGCAGGCTGCAGGGTTGCGGAAGGTCAGGGCCACAGGGGTCAAGGGGTTCACATGCACCGCGGTACGGCCTCTAATTCCAGGCTGATTTTGTTGGCCCGCACAAATTGGGCGATAGAATTTGTGTTTCTATTGGTGGTTGTGACGAGATGTGAGTTGGTTGGTTGGTTGCTCCGGCGGGTGTTTGGGAGGTGATTGTCGGAGGAGTGAAGCAGTGTGTGTTGGGGGGATGGGGTGGGAAGGGTGTTTGTGGGGTGGAAGGTGGGAGGGTGTATGTTGGCGGAAGGTTGGCTGGTGTTTGTGGGGGTGGGGAGTGGGGGGGGGTATGTGTGGGGGAATAGCAGTGGTGTGTGTGGGGGGGGATGTAGGATGGTGTTTGTTGGGGAAAGGTGGGATTGTCTTTGTGGGGGGATGGTGGGAGAGTGGATGTGGGGGGATGTTGGTTGGTTGTCCTGGCAACAGCTAAGGTTATATCAGGAGGGTAACCGACTTGTGACAGTGCTCAGTCATGGCGACTTTATAGTGCTGTCCCACTGGGAGTCCAGGCCATCAGCACCATCACCTGATATCCCACTCATCTTCCTGACCATGAGTTAACCAGTCCCTATCTTGTCCTAATAATGCAGAGTGCCTTGCTAGGACGCAACAAGCATCAATTTTTAAGTCATCACTTTGAACCTGTGCATTTGAATCGCACGATCTACCAAAATGGGAGACGGAGGCTCAACTCATTGGGTCATCCCATCTGGTATGTGGGGGAAGGTGAGAGGGTGTCTGTGAGAGAAGTTCTGAGTGGGGGGGGGCGGTGAGCGAAAATTGGAGGGCTAACGCTAAGATTCCTTCTACGCGGTATGCGGTATGCCGCATGCAGTATGCGGCATGCGAATGGGAGGATTCCTTCTATGCGGTAAGCGGCAAGCGTGTACCCCCCACCAGCACTACCATATGTTTCCACTCAGCACCCCTGTGTGTGACCGTTCCGTAATGCTCAGTCGCCCCCTCCTAGTGTAAACCTAATGGGCATGCTGCACCGATCGCTACAGGGACCGATTGAGTTGTCGCATTCGCATTCGCATTCGCATTCGCATACCGCGTGCAAGGGTTGCAGCCCATTGACTTCAAGGCGTTTTGATTTTTTGCCGCATTCACATTCGCATACCGCATACCACATACCACATGTAAGGAATCTCAGCTTTAGACTAGGCTGACTGGATTAGAACAAACCCGAATTACACACATTACAAAACTGAAAGAAATAGAGAAATATAATTAAAGACCAATAGACAGAAAAGAGCGATACAGAACATAAATGAAGCACCTTATGTGTTGTATTGTGTTCTTATCATTTCATATCTGATGTACTAAAGTGTAAGTGATGAAAACATTTCGAGGGCAAGACCTAAAAATGAAAATATAATCAAGTACAATTTCTACCAACAGATGAGCTTACAGAATGTATACATCGTGGCCAGATCAAAGTGATTGCTGTAAGGACTGTGCATGAATCAGAATCCATTGGCTTACCATCCACAATTAATATACACCATGTAGCTTTCGAGCTCAAACCCTATATCTTTGTTTGATGGGATCTCCTATTACAGGTCCCAGATGCTCTATCGATTCCGGTTGTGGGTGAGTCTATTTATAGACAATGTCTCCGCTACTACCGCAGAACAATGCGCCTTTTTGTGTGTTGTATAACGCCCAAAGAGAATAAAGATTAACATTTCAACAAAGATCTAATTTAATTCACAAATAAATTGGCAAACTTACATAACCGAGTGGTTATAGGAACTTTAAGATTTGTTCTGGTTTACATTTATATAGAGCTCTTGCATACAATTGACATTAAAACAGTGCTACGCAATGCCATGAAATATAGCCACTGCAGCTGAGTGTGTCTGAATGTTAGTGAACACTGATATCCAATGCCCTCAGTTTTGTTGTTGTTTGTTTGTTGTTATTTTACATCCTAGCAACATCTAATGTCATATCAGGATGGGTACCGACTTGTTACAGTGTGCACTCATGGCAACTTTATAGTTCTGTCCCACTAGAAAACCAGGCCATTGGCACCATGACCTTGCATCCCACTCAGTCACATTATCCTGCCACTGAGCACCCCAGTCCTTGCCCTGTCCAAATAATGCCGAGCGCCTGGCTAAGAAGCGACAAGTATCAATTTTTAAGTCATAGGTTTGACTCGACCAGGGTTCGAACCCACGACACCACGATCTACCAGCATGGGAGACGGACGCTCTAACTCATTCGGCCATCCATTCTGGTCCCCTCAGTGGGTGGTTCTCCATTAATAGAATGCATGAGTCAGTCAAGGTTTGCCAATACGGCATCAAGTAAGGACAACTTGATCCGTTCGACAGCCAGCGTGATGTTGTAGATGTTCGCCAATGCTTGCAGATGTTCTGCAGATGCTTTGGGTACTCATCCCATTCACATTGCCATTTTGATATGATATATTTGTTGAGACCTAAACCCAAAACTTAATTAATTTTCGGATCCGTAGAGTATTTCCTAATAACTGGTTCCCAGTAACTTTGCTGGGTCAGAAATGCCAAATTTAGGAAAACATTTTTGAATAGGTTCTCAACGTGAGCAGACGCGTGGCGTGCGGGTGTTGAGCGGGTGATGACCGGTGGCGAGCCGGTGACGTGCGGGTGGTGTGTGGGTGGGGTGAGGGTGGTGTGAGGGTGGCGAGCGGGTGGCGGGCGGGTGGCCTGCGGGTAGCGTAGTGGTGACGTGCGGGTTGCGGACCGGTGGCGTGCGGCTGGCGTGCAGGTGGTGATTGGGTGGCGATCGGGTGACGAGCGGGTGATGTGCTGATGGAGGGCAGGTGGCGAGCAACTGACACATATTTGGACATTGTGTGCAGTCATAAACTTCCACTGCAGAACCAAAAGCGAGGCGAGGACCTTTTCCACTGGATTTTTTCCCAATGGTCTCAAACAGATTCTCTGCCTTAAATGGCGCCCCATGACCGGTTAATTTGACATTCACCCCGCACTCCAAAGGAATCTTTGTTCCAGCTCATTGAACTTCATCTGACCTGTCTTTAACCTGCTAGGCCCTCGTCATTTGAGCCGTTACCATAGTAGGACCCTGGCATAAGCATTACAACTTAGCTGTCACACTCATTTATTGTGAAGCTTTAGGTCAGAGCTTAACATCCTCATCCAAATGAATAATACTCATCCTTCACTGTGATTACTCTAGAGCTCAAGCCCCAGTCAGACTACACCTTGCGACAACATTGCAACCACTTTAGACCAAAGAACCCACAGTCACCAGTGACACCCATATGTCGGCAACCATTGTTTTGGTCACAAGGACGTCACTGGTGAGTGTGGGTTCTTTGGTCTAAGGTGGTCGCAAAGTGGTCGCAAGTTGTAGTGTGACTGGGGTATTATTTAGACGGAACTGCCACCAAGAACTTAGCAGTTGATTCTCTGTGGATTTAGATACTCGCTCAAAAATCGCAGTTCATGTTTTGATTGGTTTGGCTTACACAAGTGTTCATATAAATACCATTGTAGCTATGACCAGACCCAGTGACCCAATCGATAGTGTAGGCCTCCGGAGAGTTCGATTCCCGATCGGGTCAAACCAAAGACTTACAAAATTGATAATTATCGCTAACTAGCGCTTGGCATTACTAGGATAGAACAAGGACTGGTTAGCTCAGTATCAGGATAATTTGACCTGGTGGGAATCGGCTCATGCTGCCAGCGGCCTGATCTTCATGTGGGGCAGCACTATGAAGTAGCCATGAGTGTGCACTACCACAAGTCAGTGTCCGTCCTCATATGACCTTAGATGTTGCCAGGATGTAAATCCCCAACAAACAAACGGTAACTCCATGTCCATGAGCCGGAGGTTTGAAAGTGATGTTCAGAATTGTTTTCCCGTAGATCTTTTGATACAGGATTGGAAGAAATTTGAGTACAATTCAGCAAGTGAAATTGCCTTTTCCTGCAGTAGTAGTAACTTCTAGTAACTTTAGCCATGTACTCTGACCTTCGATCAATCTCTCTTCCTTTTCCCTGAACATTTCTCTGCCCACAGTCCCCCGAGCGCCGCCAACCGGCGTCAACCCGCGTTCATCCCGTCAGCCCTTCCTTCACCTCATCGCCCCCAACACCCCCGCCTCCCCGGCGCTCCTGCCCATCATCCTGCTAGATGGCGGTGCCACCTCTCCCACAGGTAGCGCGTCGGGGGGTGTTGACTGCTGCATTCATCATGACATACAGTACACGACCCCTGCATGGTGCTACTCTGGCCGCGGTGCGCACGTGTCAGAACGCATTCCCCCGCCCGTCAAACCCACCGAGCCCTGCCACTGCACGCCCCCGGCACTGTTCCAGCCCTACCCTGGCACTGCCCCAGAACAGTCCCGGTGCAAAGATTTCAAATTCCCCCATATTCAAGTTCCCCCCCGGGAACTTGAAAACGTTTTCAGATTCCTCCCAGGGGAATTTGAAAACTTTTTCAAGTTCCCTCCCTCGTTTTAACTTTCCCTCCCTCCGGGGAACTTGAAAACGTTTTCAAGTTCCCCCCACAGGAATTTGAAAATGTTTTCCCTCCGTCAATTTAAATTTTCCGCACATATGAGATTATGGTGCTGTCACACTACAACGTAATGTAGAATGTTAATCAATCAATCAATCAATCAATAGTTCCGTCCTCTAGTCGAGGGTTGGATGCAATGGTTCTCCACTTGTCCCGATGGTGTGCTGTTGAATAATTCAACCCTGTCTACTGTGAAATATTTGTAAACCATGATGTTCTTGGTCTCCCTCTCCCTCTGCTGCCATTCACCTTCCCTTCCAACAATGTACGGTATTTTGAACTCTGACGAATGATGTGGCCAAAATAAATAAGTTTCTTTGTCTGTATAGTGGCAAATAAGCATTTCTCATTTTTAATTTTGCTGAGAACTTCTTTGTTGGTGATCTTCTTTGTCCATGATATTTTCAGCATCCTTCGACAAGTCCACATCTCAAATGCTAATGTTAATAGCACATTAGAATCCACACCATCTTAAATAAAAATAAAAATGAACTACAGACTGACATACACACACAGACATACAAAAATCTCTTAGTTTGTTAAATTCCGTGAAATATAAGATTTTTCGTGAACTTTAAATCTTTTCGTTAAATTCATTATTTTCCTGGAAATTGTCTGGAAATTTTTTATTTTCCGTGAAATTTTAGAATTATTTAACTTTTCAATTTGTTGTGCTTTTTTGAATAATTAAAAAAATATGGAATTTTTGTGTGAAATTCTTTATTTTCGTGAAATATACATTTTTTTGGTGACTTTTTTACGTGAAATTGTTCGACGAACAAAAATTCTTTTTGGGGAAATTTTGGTGACTACTATTACTATTTTTCATGAATTTTCGATCTTTTTAAAACTTTTACATTTTTGGGGAATTTTTATTTTTTTAATATTTTTAAACAATTTTAAAGAGGGGGAATTTGAAAACAGGGGGGGGAATCTGAAAACAGTTTTTAATTTCCCCCCCAGGAATCTGAAAACGTTTTTAACTTCCCTCCAGGGAAGTTAAAAACGTTTTCAGATTCCCGGGGGGGAACTTGGGAAGGGGGGAAATTGAAATCGTTACCCCGGCATTGCAATGACACTGTCTCTTCACGCTTCCGGGGTGGGCCCGGAACTGCCCTGCCACTGCCCCTGTACTGTCCCGACACTGACTCAGCATTGGCCCGACACTGACTCGGCACTGGCCCGACACTGCCCTGGTACTGTCCCGGCGCAGTGTTGGCACAGTCCCGGCACTGTCCCGGTAATAGCCCGACATTGCCCTGGTACTGGCCCAACACTGGCCCGACACTGGCCCGGCACAGTCCTGGCACTGTCCCGGTTCTGGCCCGACACTGGCCTGACAGTGTCCCAACACTGGCCTGGCACTGTCCCGGTACTGTCCCGGGACTGTCCCGGCACGGTCCCGGCACTGTCCCGGGACTGTCCCGGCACGGTCCCGGCACTGTCCCGGGACTGTCCCGGCACGGTCCCGGCATTGTTCCGGTACTGCCCCGGCACTGCCCCGGCATAGTCCCGGCACTACACTCTCCTGCACCGCACTAGACGAGACCGCATCTATCCGCCACCGCAATACGAGTCACTCAGCTTGTTCACACCCAACATTGTCCATTGCACCCTTCCCACCACTCCCACACAGACACACTCCCCACAGCTCCACACACCCAGCACAACGCACGCAGTCCTTACACCCACACACACAATCCCCACACTCCCTCCTCACACATCCACCCACACCCAGACACTCGCCCCGCCAATATACTTCCCCACTCTCCCCCACCCCACTCCTCCCCACCCCAACCCCTATACCCCCCTATCGTCCCCCACACTCCCCACACACTCCCACTCACATTCCCCATTGAAGCGTTCAACTGTCACACCCGGCCCGCCGTCCTGATTGACACGTCGCATGTGTAACGCACATAGTTCGTCACGGATGGGGTGATGCGTAGAAAAAAAGTATTTGCCTTCGATACAAATTCCCTTAGTCGAGGCCAGTACATTATTTAGCTCTTGTATCTGTCGGCTGGCGTGGAGGGGCTTGGGCGGGTGGACTGCCCGGGCCCGCCGCGCATGCGTGCCAGCCAGCCGGCCACCCATGCAGCCAACCTGTACAGCCTTCAACTACAAGAAGCGACCACGCACACCAACTTTCATTAATTTAAAAGCACAGTGCAGCAATGGACAGCCAACTGGACAGCGTCCAGCACCATCAACCCCGGTACACAACCCCCTACCGCTCCCCTCACCCCCCTCCACTGCCAGCCCCCCCCCCCCTCCCCAACACTCCGCCATACAATGCCGCTACAATGCGCTGGTCCCAGGCGAAAGGGCTGCATGCTACGCCTATGCACTGGCGAAAAGAGAGCATGATTTATTTGAGGAAAAGGATAGTTTAAATAAAATCATGCCATTGATGTGAAATAAAAAATGCACAAACATCAGATTTGATCTAGGGAGTTGTGGTCCAATCAGCAATGAAGTATAATGTTTTGGAATATTCTTTTGGCGTGCGATTGAGTATCACTGCCCCATTTTCTGTTTTTGTTTTATTATCCTCATCGACCACAATATGAATTGTTTGTACGCTAGTCGAGTAAACTTTTGTTTGCACAAACCCATTCTGTTTGACCCATTTCTTCTAACCAAACAGACCAGATGGGGTGGCCGAATGAGTTGAGCGTCCGTCTCCTGTTTTGGAGATCGGGAGATCCGAACCCATGAGTTTGTGGGTTCAAATACTGGTCGAGTCAGATGAATGACTTAAATACTTGTCACTTCCAAGCCTGGTGCTCAGCATTATTAGGATAAGGCAAGGACTGGTTGGTTCAGTGTCAGGATAATGTGACTGAGTGGGATGCAGCCTGGTTTCCCCGTGGGGCAGCACTATAAAGTCGCCATGAGTGCGTACAGTCACAAGTCTGAACTAGAACTCTCTGAACTAGACTTGCACGGTCAGCTTCTGCTTTACACTGCCCTGCACCATATAATAAACCCCGTCAGTTAAGCTAGTGACATATATCGGCAGAAGTTGGTACCACTCTAGTCTGGTCGTTTCTTAGATAAAAGATTCACCCGGTACTTCCAGTACAGGGGTGAAAACCAAGCCATTAGAAAAGCTGGCGAAGAATGTTGACATGCTGGGTTAATTAACTGAGCTGGTAAATTCTTAATTTAAGAAGCACAATATATTCTTTATGTACGTCTTCATATTTACCCGCTACTTTTGAGTTGGAAAATATAATAAAACATATACTTTAATACAATTTAATAGTGAAATCAACGGCGTTCTCTGGCCGCCATCTTGTCTTTTTGCATTCTCTCTCATTTCACCAACTCTGTGTTGATATAAGTAACCAGTTAACACTGGTGCCAGGAATTCTACTTCCCGGTCCATAATAAAGCTATTTTCGCCTGTATTTAGACTACGTTGTCATTCACCCCTGTACTGTAGGTACGGGGAGAATCTTTTATCTAGTCATTTCCCTGATTGCCTCTGATTTCACATGTTATAGCTCCCTAAAGAATACTTGTAAAACGAATAAAATAACTGATTATATTCCGATATTCATATCGCAACAGGATTCAAGCTCTTATCCTTGTAATATATCTGTAACAAAACAAAAGACAACTGCCTATGATGTCACATGTTATATCTCCGTAACGAATGCTTGTAAAAAGAATACAATGACTGATTATATTCAGCTATTCATATCGCAACAGGAGTCTAGCTGTTATCCTTGTAATATATCTATAACAAAAAAAGACAATTATATTGTATTTTTCTTCCAGGAATGTTACTGCTGCGCTCTTCACATATTACACCCCTTCAATTAAGATAGTGACATCTATCGGTAGAATCTGGAACTACTCTATTCGGGTAGTTTCCTGCTTAACTGGCTGGAGTCTATTCTGACTGACTCAAAACGAAGCCATAAACATACTACGTCGAGCTCTACTTGTGTTAGCATTAACCTCAGATCTTCCATAGCAAAATCTCAAACTCCTCAACCCCAGTAGGCCTACTGTTAATCCTACTGGGATCAACACACGTGTAGGCACCATGGGAGCAGTGCTTGTAATTAGCTATCTGTATGCACTTCCGTGGTTTTAATTGGCCAAGGGCATCCATTAGTAATCGCGCGTAATAAACGCAAACGGATCACGTGACCACTACGGCTTGTTTTTTTTATGATGCAACGTCCATGAGGCCTCCGTGTGTTTATAGATCTGGGAAAACACCATCCTTACTAGGCAGGATATAAAGTTCCAACAACCAACCTACCCATATAGGGCCGACAGTAAAACCTCTCCACCCGACCCCCTCCACAGATCGACCACTCCCCTATATCATTCCCTTTATTTGGCCCCCAACCGATCGCCCATACAATAAATACCATTGTACCGATCGCCCATACAATACCATTGTAACAAACAAGTCACTAAACCGACCACCTCTCTAGATGGCCCATTTACAGTCGGTCCCATGGTCGGTCGATTTATGTAGGTGTTACTGTATGAATACAGCTGCATTATTCAGCTATAGTGCTGGCTGTAGCGGTTTACTTGTGAAGTGAGGCCCTCCACGTAGGTTCAGTCATTGTCCTCTGGTTGCTGAGGAACGTGTCTACATAACACGTTCTGTGTGTTTTGTCCCTATCAGACTCATCCTGCATTACCGAGATACTTTAATTAAATTTTACTTTGAAACCATATATATATGTATATATATACATATATATACAAATGTATATGGGTTCAAAGTGAAATTAAATTAACATATGTATATATATGTGTGTGGTTGATGTATAACGCATTATGCGAGTATACAAATATATATTATAATTATATATTATCGATACTAACATCGGTATACTCCATGAGCCAAATGTATGACCAACGTTTTATCGGCCCCGGTGTTAAGGGCGGCCACCGGGTTAGCTAACACCAGTGTTGGAATATGTGTCACGGGAAATGTATGTGGCCAAAGCGCGGCTTGGTTATGGGGCTGTCACACTCGGCGCGCGTTATTGGTCGCTGATTGTTTTGAACATGTCAAAAACTACCAGCGACCGGCAACGCGCAGGAGTAAATGGGTAAGAACGCTAGGAGGACGTTAGGCGCGCATCGCGCTGCGTTGGACGCGCCGGAATAACGTTATGGGAACGCTAGGAAGATGGCACGCGCGCGGGAGGGTCGTTGCTCACGCGTTGCGCAAACTGGGCCGTTTTTGTTTTACGCCCTAGCAACATTTAAGGTTAAATGAAGACGTCGCGCCAAACTTTTTTTTTTTTTTTTCCCCAGCGCGTCGACACACGTTGGCCGCGCGCGCATAACGCGCCGTGCTGACGCCGATCTTTTCCCCCAAACCGCCGAAAAGTTTGATGTTTCTCGACGCGCAACATAATACTTTCAACGCTGACGGGTCGCCGAGAGAAGCGTTGTAGTGTGACAGGCCCATTAGCTAACCGATGCATTGTTTATAGATTTGGAAAATCCCTCTGAGCCTGTTGCCGGCGAGCACCGCTATTTGGATTGTGTACATTCGTCGATTCGACAATATTAATATATCGCTGCCAATGTAGAGGCAGCATTAATATTGCCTTTATCGGTTCAAATTTGCGGTTAATTTTGTTAAAATTCACTTTTAGAGTATGAAATTAACCAGGTAGCCTTGTTATTGCTGAGCCTGTTGCCGGTGAGCACCGCTATTTGTTTTGTGTACATTCGTAGATTCAACAATATTAATATCGCCGCCAATGTAGCGGCAGCGTTAATATCGGCTTTATCGGTTCAAATTTGCGGTTAATTTGATAAAATATCACTGCTACAGTATGTAATTCTGTTAAATATGATAGCTTGGAATAGATTTGGGCCTAATCGGTACCTAACACCACCGGGCACCAGCCAGTTGCTATTGCTGAGCCTTTTGCCAGCGAGCTCTGTGGTGGTGGCGGCAGCGATTTGTTTAGTTTACATTTGTCGATTCGACAATATTAATATCGCCGCCGATGTTGCTGCGGCGTTAATATCGGTTCGATTTTGCAGTTAATTTGATAAAATTTCACTTATTGTGTATGTAATTCTGTTAAATATGATCGCATTGAATAGATTTGGGCCTAATCGGTCCCTAACGCCAATGGTAAACTTGATATTTCTTGGTGTTAGTGTAGGCAACGTTAAGATCACATGGTTTGCCTAACCCGGCCACATACATTGCGACTTTTTGCCAGTAACCTGGAGATCCCTGGTAACCACAGGTTTGGAGCGCTAACCCTGCTTCATACATTTGGCCCCATAAGACTCCAAACTTGACAAGTGGCACCATCTGTGACTAACCTACCCCTCCAACAGGTGTCGACAAGTGTCAGACGCACCTGAGTATATGTAATGTGTGTTTATACACGGTAGGATGACCATACTTATGTAGTAGTCTGAACTGACCTCTTAATCAAGAAGCCGCATACACAGGTGGGCGTAGACAGGTTGGTAACATCAGAGACCCTAGCTGGTATAATGGTTAGCACACTGGCTAGGAATGCAAGAGCTGTTGGTTCGATTCCCGCTCTAGGTGCAATATTTCCAATTGTAATCACCCCCCGACAACACTTACTAAGGTTCTTGATCTCCATTTGTTTATTCTATTGCAGTGAAATACATTAAACGAAATACCACTTCTGGTATAAACACACATATATATTTATGTGTGATGTGTAAGGCACTATACGAGTATAAATGCAAGGATAACATGAACACAATATATTTCCTGTGTACGCATTGGTGGAGTGGCCGCCGCTCCCAGCTGTCGGGTAAGGTTCTTGACCTACATTAGTGTCTGAATTCCATTGCAGTAAAATTGGGTTAATACGTAATATACCTTAAATCAAACACTCCTTTCAATCTCTCTCTCTCTCTAAAAATATATATACAGATGAACCTCGATCCAACGGACACCGATGCCACGGATTCCGGATCCAACGGACACAATCTGCTAGAATGGATATCTGGTCCGAACCTTTAAAACTCCTGAGTGATATCCGTAAGGCTAAGGACAAGCTTAGAAAATATGCTGTAAAGTTTAATGTTTAGTAAGCTTGAGGAAGCTGTGTTCAAGTGGTACGTGCAGCAGCTGTTCAAGTGGTACATGCAACAGTGATCGGTAAAGGTGAATGTGCATGGGGTAGAGCCCCCAGAAAATGTTGTCGCTGCAATGGACAAATTTCATCGCTTTAACGGAAAACTGCTCCCCCCCATTAGTCCGATGGATTGGGGTTCATCTGTATATATATACACAGAAGGATAATAGAAACTGGTAGGATATTGGCACATGGTGATGGCAGTCAAGTCTCCTAGTGTGGCTTCATTATAAACCGCCAAGAGTGCACACTGTCACAATTCAGGACGCAATCTAAAATGATTTTAGATATTGCTAGGAAGCAAAGCCTCAACAAGCAGAGGGTACAATTGTACACCATTCGCATCACAATTGTGTATCATCCTCTCAGTTATATTTCTTGCAGTTGCAAATTATTATTAATAGTTATGGGTTTAGAGCAATCAATTCAAAATGTGTTCATGGATGTGTTTTCTTAAAGCTGCATACTCGGATTAAAACATCAAATTTGTAAAAGCAAGACTTCAGTTTAAGGATCCCATAGCACAAAAAGTAGATATCGACCAAGACAGTGACCTACATTTGATTATTCATATCTAACTGAGATAACAGTCCACTTATAAAGCATTTGTGACCACGCATGATTGAACACAGTGCCACCGAACCTCTTACTGCATAAAGCTATGGGCTGTAATCGATTAACATGACCCGGGCGACTTGGGTGACCCGAGTCATCAGAATTTCAAATCGAACACAGCAAGTAGACTCGACAAATACATGTGCCGTGTGCAAAACTATCCGACCCCAGTAACCCACCTGGTGGCTGGGGTTGGCTATGAGCGATGATGTCACATTTGCGCTGGTACCGTCCTGCAGGATAACAGCTACCAGTACCAGTCATACATGTTTAAAAAAAAGAATAATCTAGATTAATGAAATGGAAATATAGCTAAACTAGGCCATCATAAAATACTTTAAATCCTAGTTTGCTGTAGTTTTATCGGTTATTAAGCTTTTAGATTAAGCCACCATTTTGTCCACCCCAAGCGTGGAGAAGCGTATTTGATTATTTGACCCGAGTCTGTAGGATGTGCATATGCAACAAAAAGTGGCTCGGGTGACCCAAGTTGATTAATCGATTACTCCCATGGTGCCAGATTATTGGTGCACTTGCCAACATTCATTTTGCATTGTTGCACTTCAAACATCTCAAAAGTTAGACACTTAAAATAAACTTACTTAAAACTAAATTAAGGTAGATTATAACGACCAACCTAATATATTTATCTCAGGAAGCGACAGAAGACAAACACATTGGACTATGTAACTTGAATTGCTAATAAAGTTTCCCGCAATCTCCTCTACCGGTTTTCAATCTAATTCCATTTTCTAACATTTTTACAAATACAAATTGTGAATGTGTGATGAGTAATGGGGGCTAATGGTGTGTTGTTGGAGGGATGAATGAATGCACGCGGTGTGTTTTGCTGTCTGGATGAATGAATGCAGGCTGTGGAGAGTCCCTAATGAGTATCTATACTTGTGACATATGACTGGCCGGACTATACTAAATCAGAAAGCCACCTGAAATTACAATAACCTAAGATAAACTACACTACAACATAAAGGCCCTGTCACACTATGACGTTTCTCACGAATGCGCTTCGACGCCTGGCGACGTGTTCCCTTTTTGGGCGAAACGTCGGTACACATCCGGTATGTTACCGGCGCATTACCGGTGCATTACTGGCACGTTACCGGCGCATCAGTACACGTTGAGGGATAGCAATGTATGACTGGACACGTCGGCACGCGTCGGCGCACGTCGGGTCGCGCCGATCATTTTGTGCTTGCACAAAACCTTCGACGCGCGCCGATGCGCGCCATCGTGTTGGATCGCGTGTTACCGGTGCATTGGCAGGACGTGGATCCACATTACCAGCGCTTTGCCGGCCCGCTCGAACCACCTTGAGCAACGTCCAGCAACGGTGGGGATTTTTCACCAAACTGTGTTGGACGGCTTGCTGGTGCATCTTGACGTGTTGCTGGCGCATCTTAACGTGTTGCTGGCGTGCCGTGCGCTCATAGCACGCTACTAACACGCTGCACCCCATCAAACCGCCGAAGAGTTGGACGTTTGTCGACGGCTTGCAAATATTTTGCGCATTGCCGGCGCACCAGTGAGAAAACTTGTAGTGTGACAGGGCCTTTAGAAAGGAAATTGGTTGTCTGCTATTCTAGGAAATCACTTCACTGACAAGAAAAAGGAAAATGAATTGCATGTGCGACGTTCGACAATAGGAGAATGTAGGTTGCAAGAACGTCATCCTCGTTCACAATGGCTGACTGTCCACTAGGCCTCTACATCAGACTAGACTGCTGACAGTGTGAGCATAACCATTTATTGTCCGATATCACGCATAGAGTCTCTATGACTCTAGGGACTTTGGCATCGTTAGATCATGCAGTGAAGATTACGTCTACACATTCCTTATCGGATTCAAACAAAAAATTCAGATGAGGTCGTTTGTACTACCTAGCTTCTCAGCCAAATCTGAACTATACTGACAATATAAATATATTATAACAAACATGTTTTCCGATACAGTCAGTTATTACAAAATACCAGCAATTGACTTTGTTACTGGCAGTGTTTGTTTGTTGTTGTTGTTTTACTTCACAGGTGGATATGCTTCGGTCTGAGCTAGATCTGGCTTCCCCAAACTTAATACAAGCATGTAAAATATTCTGATAAAACACATTGGTGGGGAATGTGAACTGGTCTATAAGGGATTACACATGTTATATAAAGGTAAATGATATATAGGGCCAGGGGCATTAATATATTATGTGGCGCTGGTGATCCTTTACTTATATTAAATATACATTGTGTATGCTATAGATAGTGTGAGAGGGGCACTACTGTTAGTGTGGTAGGGCCTTAGCAGCTCTGCTCACAACCCCCCCCCCCCCCCCAACTGTTAGCCACGGATCACTGCACACCCAGACACAACAGGGCAGGTGAGGCCAAAGCAGCCAAGGCGCCATGGTGGTGGTGGGTAAATCACAGTTGTCATGGTGATACTAGAATGCTTACTGTTGATTGGTGGACATAGAAATGCTTACTTTTCATTGGAGGACCTGGTCAGCTGATATGCCATCTTGTATCCAGCAATCACTATATAATAATAAACCTGAGGGTAAAAGCTCTCACTGTACTTTCACTCTTTACTCTGCCTTTCTTGTAATTGCCTGTACTGATTTCCCTCTTAGCCTGCCGACACAACAACAGCTGCCAGCGGACGACTTTCCAAGCATTCAGCTTAACTTACAATATATATCAAAATAGTAACAACATATAAAAAAACACTAAGGTAATTGTGAGAAGAGGAAACTGTGTGGGAGGAAACTTCAGTACATCTGTCGTGCTGACTGTGAAATGTTGTAAGGTAACAGAGCCGGGTTAGTGTAGCCCGCCGCCACCCGTGGCGGTGGGCTACACTGGCATTAGCATTGCAAACTCCCATATGGGGTAAACGGCAGTAACCAAAGCAGCAAATCAGGAGGCGGAAGGCCAGGCAAACATCTGGAAAGGGTTGAAGGTTGACCCGCTTTTCATTCTATCTTGAATCAAGGGCAATTTGAAAATTGCAACCCATCACTATATATCTATGATAACTCAGTTTGGATGTATGTATCCTACATTATATTCATTTATATACAGTTCTAATAGAGAGACCCGATATATTTGTTGGTCACATTATTTACAAACTACTTATCTACCCCAGAGTGGATCTCTGAAGACAGTAATTCTGTGGGTGACATTTTCTTTGGGTAAATAGTTATGAGGCTTGACGCCCTGCAATATCCCTTCATCTAACAAGGCGAGAGATCTAATTAACAGCTAAGTCTCCTCTGCGCCATTGTGCTAAAGGCTCCTTAACTTCAGGAGCTTCAAGCGTTTATTTTAACCCACATTTGCCCTGCTTCTTCGCTTCGTCTTTGATGACAGCAGGATTATACCAGTGCATGCTAAAGAGGCTCGAGTCAGTGATTGAGTCCACTGTATCGAAATGTGAGAATTATCTGCAAAACACTGTATTTGCTTCCTATACTACTCACTACCTGACACATCTGATGTGGTCTGCACTGACCTCTCAGGCAATTAACTTCTTAGACAGGTAGGCGTGGGTAGTGTGTTGATATCAGGGAGCCTAGGTGGTGTACTGGTTAGCACACTGGCCCGGAATGCAAAGAGATGTGGGTTCCAGTCCCGCTCTAGGCGCAATATTTCCCATTTTCATCACCCCCACGAGAGTGTGGTAAAATCGCTAAGACCACTGGGTGGTTTCCCATATGGGATATTTTGGGCTGAACTGTGGTCAAGTCAAATCAATGACTTCGAAAAGTGATATTTGTCGCTACCTAGATCTGACACTCTGTGTTAATAGGATAATCAAGGACTGGCTTGCTCAGTATCAGGATAATGTACCTGTGTTGGATTTTGGGTCACGGTGCTGACAGCCTGGGATCTTCGGTTATGGACCAGACGGGATGGCCGAATGAGTTAGGGCGTCCGTCTCCCATGTTGGTAGATCGTGGGGTTGTGGGTTCGAAGCCTGGTCGAGTCAAACCAATGACTTAAAAATGTATACTTGTTGCTTCCTAGCCTGGCGCTCAGCATTATTAGGATAGGGCAAGGACTGGTTGGCTCAGTGTCAGGAGAATGTGACTTAGTGGGATATCAGGGCTTGGTGCTGGCGGCCTGGTCTTTCAGTGGGGCAGCACTATAACGTCGCCACGAGTGCGCACTGTCACAAGTCAGTACCCATCCTGATATGATCTTAGATGTTGATATGATGTAAAACAACAACACACAAACAAACAAATCTTCGGTTATGGTGCCAGCAGCCCAGTCTTCCAGTAGGACATTATTATAAAATTGGCATAAATGTACAATGTCATAGTCACACAAGTACTCACCATGATAAGACCTGCGATGCTACTTGCGACCTGTTCTTCGCAACATGTTCCTTGATTCTATCTCCAGGTATCACAGAGTACCTGACAACACCACCCCGATCATAATATGCCTTCAAGTCAGCCGGTATTGTTTCAGTGCATTTCCAATGCTTTCCATGCTTGAGCATCAGGCGTCCGGGTGAACTCGCCTATTGTCAGAGAGCGTGTATATAAACAGATGAGAGGGACAACTCCCATACTAGAGCATGTAACATCTGCCGACTGTGGCGCTCCAAGTGGTGGTTGTTGAACAGTATATGACACAGCTGTCAAACTCAAGGCATTGTCAATGGTCCTGTGCAATCTTCATCCAGAAAAAGTGAAATATCTCTAAAAATACACCACCTAGAAACAAACTGATTGGAATACACATAGAAAACATGTTTACCAACGAGATTATATTAAATTGATATGGTTAGGCTTCTGGATTTCTATTAATTTTGAATAAAACTGACGTGTTTCACTACGCGTACGGCAAACTCAAGGCATTGTCAATGGCCTTGAGCAGTCTTCGTACAGAAAAAGTGAAATATCTCTAAAACTACACCACATAGAAACAAACCGCTTGGAAGACATATAGGAAAACATGTTTAACCCAAAAGGTTATAGAGCTTACATGCTCTAGCAACACCGGAAGGCATTCCTTATTATACCAGTGTGAATCAATGATAGTTTTACAGGGTTGCTCCCCTGAAATACCCTACCCCATCTTCACTAATGCAATATCCCACTCAGTAGCATCGTCCTTGAAGCTAGACAAGCCTTACTGCATCATGGTAATGCCAACCACCAGGTAAGGTATTGATAAACAGGCATTCTTCTTACTAAAATACACTTCAGTATTTTCCTCAGTCGTGGGTTCTCGCATGATATCCTGCGTGTTGCTTTGATGGTCTACACTCTCCAGAGTATCCTTTGCAACCTTAGGCCACGTCATGGATACATAGGCTATGACATTATTCTCAACAGCGAATAACCTTATCTGACTACCTAGATACTCAGATAGCATGTCGTATCAATATCTGGCAGTGTCTTCCCCATTGCGTGCCTGTCCATATATATATATATATATATATATCCAGCGCGTTGGGGGCCCTTAGCTGGAGAGTATTCTACTTTGTAGATGGAAGACGGAGACATGCTGTCCAGGGGTTGCAGCTGTTGTACGCCATCGCTGTTTTATATTGAGGATACAAGTGAGGAAGTGACCTGAACTGTCAGTTTAAGAAATTAAACTAAATTCAATCTAATGCACGTATATATATATATGAAGAGCTATTTTCTAAAATGCCATAAGCGCCAATCCAGAAAATGAGTTTGCAATGCTAATGCCTAGTTTGGAGATCGTGTTTTGAAAAAAAAAAATTAAAATTAAAAAGACTTCCGAGCTAATGGCGTGTTGCGCCCCACTCAGGGGTACCGCCGAGGAGCAGCCGGCCCCCCGGCTCCCAGATACCCGCCGAGCGGGGGGAGGGGAGGCCAGGAACTCCAGAGCTTATTACATGCGATAATGAGATTATCACTATCAGCTCTTTATGGATATGAATAACTGTTTTCCAAAACATGATCTACAAAGTTTGGCATTGGCATTGCAAACTCTTTTTTTTATCGGCGCTTATGGCATTTTGGCAAATATCTAGGTAGTATATTAGCCACCGTACTGAAAAGATAATATAAGATAGATTGTTCATGGGTTAGCACTTGGTCAGCAGCAACTGCCAGACGTGATGGTCGAATGAGTTAGAGTGTCTGTCTCCCGTGCTGGTAGATCGTGAGGTCGTGGGTTCGAATCCCGGTCGAGTCAAACCAATGACTTAAAAATTGATACTTTCGCTTCCTAGCCCGATGCTCGGCATTACTAGGATAGGGCAAGCAGCAGTGGAATGAGGAAGACCAGTCGTCTGCGACTGGAATTTCCCCTGCTTAAACAACTAATGTACCCAAAAAAACAAAACCCTGCCAGCGAAAAGTTGATGATTTTTGTTATATCAATTTTGAATCAGATTTACATGCCTACATTGGAATTTAAATGAAAATCTATCTGGTTTCGGCACACATGTCCCAAATAAAAAAAGCCATGATCTCAGATTCAAATGTTTTATTAATTCTATCTGTGTCAACTAATATCGATATTTAACTGACAACATAGTAACTAAATCTACCACTAACAGTACACGCTTGATATTCTTATAAACTCTAATATGTGTTTGTGCTTTATTTTGCTAATGATATCTGCTATAGCATTACTTGTTATTTATGTGAAGAATAAGGTATATAAACTATACTTTCCAATTATGTTGTTGTTGCTGTTCCTCTGTTATCTCCAGTCAGCCATATACGATGACAGAGACAGCCCAGGTAAAAATGTAAAATTTAAGACCTAAATGCACTGGGATTGGTCCCACTGCTTTACTGGTCACAGATGGTCCAGTGTATTATTAACAACCCCACCCCAACAACATAATTCATAAACTCACATAACTAGCTACATTAGAGTTACATTAGAATTTTCCAAACAAACCAACATTTATATACTGCTTGCCTAACTGCAACTGAACACTCAAACTTAGTACAAATTTACCAATTGAATACAGAAGATAACTTCTGCTTACATTCTAAATACTATGTAAATACTCACATTGATCTGACTAATATTGATCTGGTTATATAACACTACTGTACCATATTGTTATGTGGAACGTTTGGGTTTCAGAATTTCATTGTGTTACATGGTGCAAATTGTCTATTCAACAGGTATTGTACACCTTATTCTATATACCTTTTGTGTAAATAACCCTGAATTGAAAAATGGCTGGAAGACCAGTGCTTTGGCACTGACAAAAGACTTATTCAGTAGAATAAACATATTTACCAAAAAAAAAAAAAAAAATAAAAAAATGTCGAGCTATGAGGAGGCTGACCAGCTACCCTGGTAAGTCGCAATCTATGCAGGCTGGCCTAATTCTAGTCAAAACCCAGAGCAGTATCTTATGTGGTGGTCACATGACTATATTGACCTATGCAGTCTGTGTGCAGTCTCACCTTTAAGACCACTACCATCTTTATCTGAATTAGGGAGCGGGACGCAGCTAAAGCGGTAGAGGGTCCACCCGTGAAGGTGTGGGCCATCGTACTCAGTAGACCCATTTGCAGTTTGGGCTCTTTTCCCTTCCAATAGGTGGTCCACAACTGGTTCATCAAAAGTATGCGGTATATGTTGTGCTGTCTGTGGGAAAGTGCATATGAAAGACCCCTTGCTGCTTATCGGAAAGAATAGTTTATGTGGCAGCAGCAGGCTTCCTCCATAGAAATATGTCAGAATGACCATATGCTTGACATTCAATAGCTGATGATAAAAATCCATGTGAACTAGAGGCGTCATTAAATAAAACTAACATTGTTTCATATCTCTATTAAAACTCAATACAAATCAATGTCTATGCTCTCATGTTGTGCGCTGTGACATTAATGTTGTATGATAATTCACATTGTATTTGTACATATGTGTGACATATCCATACTATTGTTAAGCAGTATGTGTATTTGCTCAAATTCAATAGGGGCAGTATCGTGAGAGTATATAAAATACCACTTTCTATATGCTATCTTTTATAACCGGCCTCTTTATCTAAATAATGTACTATATTTTTTAACCGTCCTAATGGCGAGTTCTACCGATAGTGGTAACAGTACAGGAAGCATATGTCGCCTGACAAACATATCACTATGCATCACTGGGCTCCTTAAGTCACGTGACTCTACTGGAACCCATAAGAGTCACGTGACTGCCGCCTTTAACAGACGCACGCCACCGATATCATCCTGGAGCAGCTGGGATGACGGATTCTACAAGCTGGCTTTCCGCGTGCCAAGAACTGAATCTGAAGCATCAACGGGTCATGTTTGTGACTTACAAAATTGTTAGTTGTCATGACCCAAGATAATGCTGAATAGCTATCTACACTTTAGGAAAACGATAGTTTTTTTAGTTTACGGAGAATGTTACTGAGTGGACTATCAAGTCAAGGTGCTGTCTGCACATTCTCCCCTTGGGGAAGGTTTATGCGCTATACAGATGTCCTGGATGCGCAGTGTCACGATGAATGCACAGGTTGTCAGGCAGGACATGAACCCCAGACAATATAACGAAGCCACATGACAACTGGTGTATGATATATTGGTGCATCTGTGACGCAGGCTGCATCAGGTTATGAACCAACTATGTCACCCTCACTGCATCAGGTTATTAACATATTATTTCGCTCTCACCCCATCATGTCCTGAGCATATGTCATCTCACTGCATCAAGTTCTCAGGGAGCCTGTATATGTCACCTTCACTTCATTACGTTCTCAGCCCGCTATGTCACCCTCACTTCATCATGTTCTGGACCAGACAGGAAGGCCGAATGACTTGAGCGCTTGTCTCCTGTTTGGGGAGATCGAGAGATCCAAACCTTCATGGGTTCGAACACTGGTCGAGTCAAACCGATAAATTAACAATTTATACTTGACACTTCCTAGTCAGTCGCTCGGCATTATTAGGATAGGGCAAGGACTGGATGGCTCAGTGTCAAGATAATGTGACTGAGTGGGAAATCAGGTCATGGTGCTGGTGGCCTGGTCTCCCACTGGGGCAGCACTATAAACTTGCCATGAGTGTGCACTGTCACAAGTCCTGATATGACCACATATGTTGCTGTGACGTAAAACAACAAACAAACAATCATCATGTTCTGAGCCTACTATGTCACCCACACTTCATCATGTTCTGAGCCTAGTATGTCACCCTCATTTCGTCATGTTCTGAGCCTACTATGTCACCCTCACTTCATCAGGTTCCGAACCTACCATGTCACCCTCATTGAATCAGGTTCTGAACTTACCACGTTGCTCTCACTGCTTCATGTTCTGGACCTACAATGTCACTCTCACTGCTTCATTTTGTTAACCTACCATGTCACTCTCACCCTATTAGTTTCTGAGTATACCATCTCACCCTCTGTGCATCAGGGTCTGAACCAGCAATGTCACCCTCACTGCATCAGTTCTGAACCTTCCATGCCACATTCAATCCATCAGGATCTGATCATCTGATGTCACCCTCACTGCATTAGCTTCGGATCCTACCAGGTCGCCCTCACTGCATCTGGTTCTGAGCCTACTATGTCACACGCACTGCGTCACGTTCTGGTCATAATATGTCAACCTCGCTGCAGCATGTTCTGATCCTGCCAAGTCACCCTCACTCCATCAGGTTCTGAACACGCTATGTCAGTATCACTGCATCAGGTTCTGAGCCTACGATGTCACCCTCACTTCATCACGTTCTGAGCATACTATGGCACACTTACTGCATCGTGTTCTGAACATACCATGTCGCCCTAGAGTGCATCATGTTCCGAGTGACTCTCACTGTATCATGTTCTGAACCTTCTATGTCACCCACAATTCATCATGTTCTGAGCCTACTATGTCACCCACACTTCATCATGTTCTGAGCCTACGATGTCACCCTCACTTCGTCACGTTCTGAGCATACTATGTCACCCTCACTGCATCGTGTTCTGAACATACCATGTCACCCTAGAGTGCATCATGTTCCGAGTGACTCTCATTGTATCATGTTCTGAACCTACTAGTTCACATTCACTGCACCATTTTCTGACCCTCCCATGTCACCTACACTGCGTCAGGTCCTTACCTTCCCATGCCACCCTCACATCCGGGTTCACACTAGGTGAGAGATATATGGAAGTGGGAATGCGATGTGCGACCTGTGCCGACCCGTCAGTGTGCTTACCAGTCTCACCTGTCCCCTCCCACACCCGGGCCGGGCTGGCGTGGATGTGACAGGCGCAGTTCTCACCACTAGGGGCGCCACGAGGCGCGCAAGAGGCCGCCGACACGGCTGCCCCTTTACGATTGCCGCTGGCGGAATGCAAGAGCTGAGTGCGGCATTAAGATGCGCTGTGGCAGATGGGTTTCTCCCAGCAACTGCTTGCTTTATACACTGCTAGGGTCCATGGAGGGAAGCTGGCTTTTGTCCAGAGGAAGACACTGGTGTACATCCGGTGGATAGGCGGAACCCGAAGGTGGAGCCACCGGTATAGGGTTCGTCTTACGGAGTATAATAAAAATAATGATAATAATTCCATAACGTATGTTTATACTCGCATACTTTGTCATACATCACATAAAGTCACTTGTTTATGTTGATATGCGTCAAACTTTGCAGCACAGAGGGCCAACTTGGATGTATACATAGCGTATGGCCAACATATGACCAACGTATGGCTAACATGCGTCCCTGCAAAAGACGCTCGAATTACGCTCACGGTACATTCACAGAATGCTCGTGCATATTATATACATTTTTCGATTGCCAGAACTACGCCTCATACATTACATACATCAAGACATGGTGGAGAAATGCAAAACATACGTTAGATGCACGTTATATCTATGTTATCCATACATTGTCAGTACGTTGTCAATACTGCCTTTCCATCCGACTAATGTAGGTCAATGTAGTGTAATGTAGTGAACGACATTTGTCTAACATATGTTTAATGTACATCAATTTATGCCTAACGTGTGGATAATGTACGGCCGACATAACACCCATGCATTGTCATACTTTTGCGACCCCTTAACAAGCGATAGATCGATGTAGACATAAGGAATGGGTAACGCATTACGACGTATCCCGACGTAGCGGCCACAAATCACCTACATCGGCGCACGTTTGCGCGATGCGTCGTAATGTGACAGGGCTATAAGTAGGATATATGAAAGTTATATTTAATTCGGTGTAAGTAGGATATAAGGAAGTTGAATTTACCCCTGGGTTGGTCCGATGAAAACATGAACTTTTCAAAACCAAAACATTGATCTTCATCTGATTCTACATATCTAATTTAGATACTGGTGCTCTTATCAACCATTTGCCACCACATAGAAAGGAATACTTACTCAATTTAATGGACATGTTACTAGTACTACTTAAGCACTTTATTGGCATGTTGACCTAAATTAAGTTTGTACGTTCACACCTCAAACCTGTAAAATATTAGCAATCTAACACGATAGTCTCTTCAAACTAAAGCAGGGTCGATTTTAGCGAGGAACCTAATATATTTATCTCGGAAAATGAGAAGAGGTTTAATACCATCGGACAATGCAACTTTAACTCATGCTGTCTAAGGAAGACAGCTCACTACATATGACGTTTTTTTAAAAGATTTATACTACCTATCATGGATAAGTCTGAATAGACTTGTTTTCACCATTAGACAGTTGGTCGATAGAAAGCCCGAGCCTACACTTTTACCAACCCAAGGAATTTTTAACCTCCCACACCAAATATACATGGTATGAGAGCAACCAGACTTTGATAACGCTGTAAGTTATACACAGTGGTAGAAATCCAAATTGGCAGAGGTGCAGGCACAGGGAATCAAACCACTGACCTTCAGATTACGAGTGTGACCTAGAAAAAAGTCAGACACTCTAACCACTTCGCCACAGAGAACACCCCGTGACGTGAAACATATTCAGATTTTTCCTGATATGCACGCATCATGTGTCATTTAGGATTTAGTAGCAACAAAAGGCAGCTGAAATGCTGCGAATACTGCACCATGCGTAAAGCTTAATTACTTGTTGACTTTTACATCCTGGCAACATCTAAGGTCATATCAGACCGGGCGCCGACTTGGGACAGTGCACACCCATGGCTACACTATACTGCGGCCGCACTGGCAAACCAGGCTGCCAGCACCATGGTCTGATATCCCACTCAGTCATAGTATCCAGACACTGAGCACACCACTCCTTGCCCTATCCTATTAAACCAAGCACCTGGCTAGAAAGTGACAAGTGCGAATTTTGTAAATCATTGATTTGACTCGACCGGGAATCGAACTCCCAATCTCTCGCACGGGAGGCCTGCGCTCTGCCGGTTCGGCCAGTGCGCCCGGATCCGTGCATCCAGGTGTGGCGTGTAATGTTGGTGCTGGGCGCATACATGGCGCGAGCCGTGGTAATCATTATGTTTATGATCAGGGTGTTGCCTCCACGCAGCTGAGCGCAGCAGCCAATATTATGGACACGCCACCGTGTAATATGTCAGCAATTCATGTCGATATAAGTAGCCATGGTAATGCTTCTAAGCTTTTAGGCAAAATCCATTAACACAGATTTGCCTAAACACCGCTCTGGAACTGGTAAATTCCAGATGTATGATGCATGTGTATGTATATATATATATATATATATATATATATGCATTTTTAAATGGATATTTTGTTTGTATTTCAAGTCACTGTTTGTCACGTGAGAGCACACCTGCTATGTTAGTTTTTTTAGTTTTGGGGTTTACATCGTAGTAACATCCAAGGTGACATCAGGAAAGCTTATGCTAATTCTCTATTGAAGACATGTACTGAATTCTGTCGCTAAATATGGCTTGGATATTTTATTTGAATTATTCCTCGGACTTAGTGACTGCCAACAGGCAGATAAGTTGCAGCATTTGCAGGCAGGGGCTGACACAATCGGCCCGGTTTCATATTCGATGGACAATTAATATGATAACAGATCAGTAGAGTAGATTACTTAGAATATAATAAGCAGTGAACATGTCTGCTTAATTATACTTGTATAATGCTTATATATCACTTAAATCTATGGATATATAATGCATTTGATTAAACCTTCCCCAATCACTCATAAATACATGTGTAGTGGTCTGCACTGACCTCTCAGGCAAGGAGCGACATAGACACGTAGGTGTGGGTAGTGTGGTGATATCAGGGAGCCCAGGTGGTGTACTGGGTAGCACACTGCCCTGGAATGTAATGCAAAGAGATGTGGGTTTGAGTCCCGCTATAGGTGCAATATTTCCCATTTTCATCACCCCCATGACACTGGTTGCTGTGACCATGATCCTGTACAAGCTACGTGCTGTATGGTTGTTGAACTTACCCTGTGTCTGTCTGTGTTAGTGCATTGCCTGTATGTATGTAATTGTAAGCAGTAAAAGACTTACAATTCCAGGGGGATGAGTGTAGTATTCCGCCCTGACCTCTCAGGCAAGGAGCGACATACACAGGTAGGCATGGGTAGTGTGCTGATATCAGGGAGCCTTGGTGGTGTAATGGGTAGCACACTGGTCTGGAATGCAAAGAAATGTTGGCTCGAGTCCCGCTCTAGGCACAATATTTCCCATTTTCATCACCCCCATGACACAAGTATGGTGTGCATGTTCAAATCAAGGCCGGACATTTAATTCTAAATTCTCCACAAAAGTTAAATCAACTGTTCTTGCAACACAATGGAACCCATCTGATGTAAGTTAATGCGCCTTAGATGGGTAATCACTGCGGGAGAACGAAGTTGAAAGTTAGGCAGGATAATGACAGGTTTTACTACAAACCAGATTGTGTTGTCTGAAAATGAACCGGCAGGCAGGTAGTTACAATAAGGAAATGTGACTAGGTGTGGCCTTAGGCGATCTGAACCTGACAGGTAATCATCTACCGCGTTATTAAACGGTACACGATACAAGTCATCAGGTAATACAACCCTGTGATCATTACTGTTTTAGTAGAGACCCTTATTTGGGGTATGGGGGTGGGTGGGCTATGATCTGTAATTCTCCACCCCATCGCCCGAAGTCATGTCTGCCTGAATTTCGTATGATGTCTTTTTTGAGCTCGGGACCAATTGAAGCGTTGTCATTTCATATTGCATTCATCATTTGGAGTGCGATATCTGATATATTAGTTTATTACAGGTATACCGCTCTTAGCCTGACACCTGTCAGCGCTTATCCGCTATCTCGCTCTTTTTTTAGTCATTTTACCTGTTAGTCAAGTTGTGTTGACAAGTTCTATATATTACAATATTAGTTCATGTATTATTCCTCTGTAAACCTGATAATGCTGGTTTAACCTATATATATTTCCATATTTTACAAAGGTTGGGTGGTTGTTTGAGTTTTCTGTCCTGGGATCATGTAAGCTGTAAGGTCATATCAGGATGACCTTATATAATATACATCTACACAGCTACAAAGGTAATAAACAGGTACCATTAGAGGTAATATACATGTTCACACTTTATATCATTTACAGGTAATGCACATGTAGTTCTAGATGTTAAATACAGGTTCATAATTTATATAATATACAGTTAATAGACATGTGCCTTTATAGGTAATATACATGTTCATACTTTACATAATTTACAAGTCATACGAATGTACCTTTGCAGGTAATATACATGTCCATGATATATATAATTTAAAGGTAATAATCATGTACCTTTACAGGTAATATGCATGTTCATGATATAAATAATGTAAAGGTAATACGCATGTATTTGTACAGGTAATATACATGTTCAGTATGTATATAATATACAGGTAATACTCATGTGTATTTACATGTAATATACCTGTTCATTATTTATATACAGTACATGTAATACTCATGCACCATTACAGGTAATATACATGTTCATTATGTATATAATGTACAGGTAATACTCATGTCCATTTACAGGTAATACACCTGTTCATTATGTATATCATTTACAGCTAATACTCATGTACCTTTACAGGTAATATACATGTTCATTATTTATATAATTTACGGCTAATACTCATGGACTTTAACAAGTAATATACATTTTCTTGGTTATATGATTTACAGGTAATACTCATGTACATTTACAGATAATATGTATGTGTATTATCTATATAATTTACAGGTAATACGCATGTACCTTTACAGGTAATATACATGTTCATTAGTGATCTGATTTACATGTAATATATGTGTGCCTTTGTAGGTCATATACATGTTCATAATTTATATAATTTAAAGGTAATGTACATATACCATTACATGTAAAATACATGTTCGTTATTTATATAATGTACAGGTAATATACATGTACCTTTATAAGTAATATACATGTTCAAAGGTACATGTATATTAGTGGGTCCGCTTCCGGTGACCGAATCCAAAAGCGTGTGCTGGCTTCCGGTGTGGAAGGAATTTAACACTTGTCGGTACCACGCCTGGCAGTTGGCATTTCCAAGAATGGGCAAGGGCTGGTGAGTTCAGTATCAGGATAATGTGACTGAGTGCGATACCAGGTCCTGGTACCAGTGGTCTGGCGTCCTCGACGGGCAACACTATAAAGTCGCCATGAGTGTGCATCTCAATAGACAATTCATGAGTATGCATGGCGAGTCGCTACCCATGCTGATATTACCTAAGATGTTGCTAGGATGTAAATACCTAACAAGCAACATGTACATACACTAAACTACCTTCCTATAGTACTGATTTATTTAGGGCATTAACCAAAGAATTAATGTGTTTCCCTGACCCATTTTGAGTATCTTAATGGCACATCAGTGGTGGATGTTATCGCATTTCTTTCAGCACAAAGGGCTACCCGACATCCGCGATCAAAGTTATCCAATCCAAGTCATCACAATGGTGTGGGACAATTTTTTTATGTGTACAGGTTATGCGATACTTCTCTTTGTAAATAAACATCAAAGGTACAAGTGTGTCGATATTAATATTGCCATGGCCGTCATCATATCGAATGAATGCCGTTTTCAGGTCAAACCTTCGTTGAATTTGGCTTCATTTGCAACTGCGTCTACAAATAAATACTTCTGAACACTCCACCCTGGATTTCATCAAGTTTCGTCTTATTTGATGTTCCCTATTAGCAGGAAAGAGTCAGGACAGGTAGATTCAGTTGAAAGCTTACACAAAATGTGGCCCCATGTCGTATCCTAATGCGGCAGCACTTTTGTTCAAAAAAGAAAAAATTGTTTTCTTTCTTGGAACATTAGTTGTTTAAGTGGGGGAAATTTCAATCGCGGACCATTGGTTTTCCTCATTCCACTCCTACTTGCCCTACCCTAATAATGCAGAGTACCTCGCTAGGAAACACATTTCTAAGTAATTAGTTTGGCGTTGTGTTCTCTGTGGTGGAGTGGTTAGTGGTTAGAGTGTCTGGCTTTTTTCCTAGGTCAGACTCCTAATCTGAAGGTAGGTGGTTTACTTCCCCATACCCCCATCTCTGCCAATTTGGATTTCCACCGCTGTGTATAACTTACAGTGTCATCAAAAGCCAGTCCTCTCATACCATGTCTATGTGGTGTGGGAGGTTAAAAATCCCTTGGGTCGGTAAAAGTGTAGGCTCAGGCTTTCTATCGACAAACTGTCTCATGTTGAAAACAAGTATATTCAGACTTATCCATGGTAGGCAGTATGAATCTTCAAGAAAAATAAAAGTTGACCAGGTTCGAACTCACAATCCCCCAACACGGGAGATGGACTATCTTACTCATTCAGCCATCCCGTCTGTGAAGTGCTAATGAGTGTGCATGCCACAATTCAGTTACTGTCGTGATGTGACATTATTTGTGGTTGGGACGCAAAGACCCAATCGGCACAGGGTAGTAGTGCTCAGTTGAATAGAGGTTCATTGGGGGGCGGGGGGGGGGGTGCTCTGAGGTGATGACGTCAGCTGGGATTCAGGGCAACTTCTGTTTGCCTCCGATATCTGCATTAGTAGTAGTACCATTAAATTATCTACGCCGTTCAAATGTAAATATATTGGGGTTTGTGAGTCATTGACAGATACCTGCGTGCGAGGTATTGACCTACTTTTTATATGTGTTATACTTATTTCACGGTCAGTTTAATTGCAAGCATTCTGCAAGAATGGGATGGATACTCATCATACTGTAAACGTGCCGGCTGGTGGTGTGGGTGGTGTAAATAGGTCAAATGAAAGCACTACAGGTAGTGAAGGAAACAGGGTTAGAGTGAAAGTAAGAGAATGAGACTCTTCAATTTATTGGCTTATATAGGTTTTCTCAAGATCCAAGATGGCCGTGGTCACATGATTCCATTCATCAATCACAGTACAATGCAGTGGTCACATGACTTAATCCTCCAATTAGAATACAATGCAGTGGTCAATGATCATAACAATACCATGTGGGGGGGGAGGGGGCATGTGAGGTGACTCTTCCAAATACTGTTCTTAGCCAAACTCGGAAGTGACACTCCCTCCCAAGACTATTCAATTATACAAATTCTATACTCAATGAATAATAGTTTACCAATTTCACACATCCCTCATATGCCCTTGGGTTTTTATATTTGAACACTTATCATTATATAGACAGTTTGCAATTTATTATAGTAATTTCACCTGGGTTCACATGTATTAAATCGGACAATTTTACAATACGGTACCAATTGGCATATATCTATACATACAATATATATATATACACACAAATATACATGTCTGTCTATGTATATGTGGATACATATAATTATATCTACATGGAAATAGATTAGGGTGCCTTTAATGTTTCTCATGGTTTGTAACTAATGTACGGTCGTAGAATATATATATGTGATGTTTAATGCATTATAAATGCAAGGGGAACATATATTTTATATATGTATTCCTCCGAGACGCATCGGTGGAGTGCCCCTCCCCCTAGCTGTCGGGGTATTTGATGGCTGGGACCCCCCCCTCCCCCGTCACCCCACACATACTGGAGGAAATATATATGCAGCTCCAACAAACAGTACCATTCATATTAGTGTGGTGACCAGACGGGATGGCCGAATGCGTTACAGCGTCCGTCTCCCGTGCTGGTAGATCGTGGGGTCGTGAGTTCGAACCGTGGTCGAGTCAAACCAGTGACTTAAAAATGTATACTCATTGCTTCCTAGCCAGGCACTCAGCATTATTAGGACAGAGCAAGAAGTGGTGTGCTCAGTGTCAGGATAATATGACTGAGTGGGATACCAGGTCATGGTGCCGGCAGCCTGGTTTCCCAGTGGGACAGCACTGTAAAGTTGCCATGAGTGCACACTGTCACAAGTCGGTACCCGCCCTGGTATGACCTTAGATGTTGCTAGGACATAAAATAACAACACAAAAACAAACTATTAATGTGGCATATAAGGATAAAAAGTGTCTGGATGTGCAACTCAACTACTGAGATTATTTGTCTTTGTATTTGGAAAACTTCCCAGAACTAAACGGTAAAGGGATGGTCGTTATAATACAAATATTGAAATATCTCAACGGTATCAGGATTACACAATGGCACAATATTCATTCAATTCAGTTGAGCTTACCTAACCAGCCCCTTCCGAACGCTGGCTCATTCTGTCACATTGCACCACAAATTGATCAACAAGTGTCATCGAATATTACAACAATTGCAGTAGGACTATTTGGTATATAGCATCCTAACGATTATGCGGATCAGTGTCATGTCGGTCTCAGCTTTCGACTTCAGCCAATATGCAACACTGACATGAGATGTACTATATACGCACAATGCATGTCTATCGCCTGTCTGCACATATGGAATTCTTTCATTATTCACTATGAAGCTATTTTCATGTTCGATTAGACCCCACTCGAGGTACCAAGACAAATACCATTATCAAAGTAGTACTCAACAAATAATATTACCAATATTTGTCTACAGTATATACTTAATGAATACCGTATATGTCCCAATAGAGGCACACTGCGTGAGTGCAGACACATTGATGCATGTCTATTCAAAGTTAAAGAATTTCATGGATTTGTTTTTGTCATGCCTCTGAAATAAAGTGGGATTGTCTTATTTGATGTGCATTCAGTCTGAATATGATCATAAATTTGTATTTGTTTTTGTCGTGCCTCTGAAATAAAGTGGGATTGTCTCATTTTATGTGCATTCAGTCTGAATATGGTCATACATTGTCAATCTTCAAATGGGGGGTGTGTTTCTATTGGGTAGCATGCTTCTATTGGGACATATATGGTAATCATCTTTTGCCCATATGCATTCTCAGTTATATTAAAGAATATCATCATATAATTGTATCATACTCTTACGTATGGAAAAAAACAGGAAGTTCCTCAACCCGGAAGAGACATATTTATGAATGGTGGCTCTAGGATGGCAGGGTCTAGTTGGGGTAGTATATAAAGATATATATATATTAGTTCAGATGTCCTTAATACTACTGTGTGAGTCCCGTGTATCACCAACATGTGATCAGCATCATGTTACCATTTGCTGTTGTTCAGACCTTTTGATCATGAGAGCTAGGTCATTAGACATATGCTTGTTTGTTGTTGTTCTTCGTCCTAGCAAAACTTAGGTCATACAGGACAGGTACCAACTTGTGACAGTGCGCACTTATGGCAACTTTATAGTGCTGCCCCACCGGGAGACCAGGCTGCCAGCACCATGACCTGATATCCCACTCAGTCACATTATCCTGACGCTGAGCGAACCAGTCCTTGCCCTATCCTAATAATCCTGAGTGCCTGGCTAGAGAATGACAAGTGGCAGTATTTAAATCATTGGTTTGACTGGACCAGGGTTTGAACCCATGATCCCATGGTCGACCAATACGGGAGACGGATGCTCGAACTCATTCGGCCATCCCGTCTATTATCAGACATATGCTCTATTGATTCAGCCAGTTTCGAGAGTGTGCTGCTGTCAGGCTGTCAGATGGCTTATTGATTTCAATGACAGTTTGAAGTGTGACCGGCTGCGTCTGAAATACCACCTGGTGGCGAAAGTTTGAATTATAAACTCAATACTGTCCGTTCCAAAAATTAACGCTTAACTTGAACCTTACTGTAAACGACACAAGTGCTACTGGCTGAAACATCTTCCATAACTAACCCCATTGTAAATGTAATCAGGTTTCCTACAAAAGCTATCAAAGCTTTGTTATTAAAACAATGATGCAACATTTCTTGCTTGGATTATTGCAACAAACCCCGACATAACTTACTAATGATGGAGCATGGCCGGTAAGGTCATCATTTAGAAAATTACATATTATAAGGGGTAGGGCAGTACCTTTTTCCCCACTTGGAAAATTGGAAAATTGGCAGAATTGTCTACTTGCCCAAGTGGCAACACTACTTGCCCAAGCCCAAGTCAGTCAATTGAAACTGAAATCTGCTACAAATAATGACTTGCCTGTTCAGGCAGGTCAACGGGAACTCCACCTGCCCGAGCAAGTAAGCCAGGTGCCCCGGGCAAACAGTCCGTCCTTTTGGTCCTACCCTGTTATATATATTAAGTAATATATCATGGACATTCCTTCTTCATTGATATTTATTCCCATGATATCTCCATTGCAGTAATTCGTTTGGAACATGGACACAATAACCACTCACGTACCTGATTCATTCAAATCGTGTTTTTCCCCTTAATAATAGCATCGCCACATGGACTTGCGGTTTCCAATGGCGGGTCACATATAACAAATGACTTCATTAGGTTTGGTCTAAATTGGAATTACGGGAGCCATGATCCTCAAATAGGATAATCTACTCATAACGATTGCTACGACTTCACATTGCCGCCTGCAGTAATAGCTTAATTAGTAGCTCCATGAGCCATTTAATTATTATCAGATTGTTCGACCCAATGCCTTTTGTTTCTCATTCATCTAATGCGACGGTTTCAATTATTGATGATATTACAGATAACATGCCTGGATAAAGAACCTAGATAGAGATGCAATGATGTCCTCGGTACCTGAGTGGAAAGAAGTATGCGACAGATTATATTAGCCTAAGACAATGCAAAAGAAAACAAGGCAATGCTAGATTAAATCATTCTGCATTATATCATAGTGGTACCCGGCGCCGTGGCCGAATCGCTAGAGCACAGGTCTTGCATGCGGGAGATCGGGAGTTCGGTTTCTGGTCTGAGTCAAACCAATCACTTATACAATTGATATTTTTCCCTCCTTAGCCTGGCTCTCAGCATCAATACAACAAGGCAAGGACCGATGAGGTCAGTGTCAGGATAATGTTACTGAGTGGAATATCACGTCATAGTGCCTGCGGCCTGATTTCCCAGTGGGGCAGCACTATAACGTCATCATGAGTGCGCACTGTCACAAGTCCGTACCCGTCCTGAGTTCCGAAAATTCGAAGTGGCCAGGACCTATCATTCCAACAACCCACCAACTTATATTATAGTACAATTGAACACGCATCTGAGAATCGTCCTCCGAACCACCGCTGGCTGCCGTCTTGTTCAATCCATACCGGAAATAGACTCGAGGGCTCATCTGCCGTTCATTAATCGCATTGTAGAACACAGCAGGACGACGGTATTTGGTGGTTTCTTTGGGGTTTTTTTTGGGCGCTATTCCGACATCAGAGAGAAGTCCTATGTGCAGTGTAAGTACACTCAACCTGAGACAATTGCTCGGTAGCGGCTGAGGAAGGAGTACTTCTTACAAATTATTCACCGCATTAGTGTGCTCCTGCTGGCCGGTGAGCTTCACATCTAGACTAGCAATACACGCGACCAAGGTTGGACCCGTTTTACCAATAAACCAGTGTTGTAGTTTGTTTGCGCAGAAATAACATGCATCCCGAGCCCTTAGTCTACTTCCAGTTGACCAACGCAAATACTTTTGAATTATCTTATTTTATCTATTAAGAACAACTATATGTATTTCACATTACCTTAGTTGATTAGGTGAGGGAATTGATATAACATATATAATTTGTCTTCTTCATTCTACTGCCCCTTGCCGTATACTAGAAAAGCTGAGTGCCAGCATAGGTTTAGATAAGTACATTTTTGAAGTCATTGCTATGACGCCAGTCAATTTAAGAATGTCGCCACATTCCCAAATTACACAACTTAATCAGTCATCGTGTCTGGGTGATCAATATAGAATAAGATATGAATACCCTGATTTATGTTAACCTACACACATTACATAAAACGTATATAAACACGATATATAATTTGTTATGTGATTTAAATTAACCGAGAAGCATTCGACTTATTATGACCAGACCTTCACAGTTACATCTCTATCTTAACGTACGATCATTTAGGCAGATCCATCTCAACGAGAATTGCACGTGTCAGCCCCATCTCAACAGCATTCATTCTGACATGCCCATTTCACAAGAATTGAATTCAACACTCCCATCTCATGGAAATTCAATTTAACACTTCCATCCCATGAAAAGTTAATCCATCAGCTCTATCTTAGGAGCGTTACATTCAGAATCTGAGTTCTGAACAGTCTCGGCTTATCAACGGATTCAAAGAACGCCAATTATGTGGTCTATGTGATATTATGCGATCGGTAAATGTGACATAGCGTTAGTTAGCATTGGGTTTCTGATTAAAGGAAACATACCACAAACTTGTGCACATGCTTGCTGCTTTGTTATTGGTATTCGTAGCAATACACCAACCCTATTGGCAATGCACCAACCCTATTGGCAATGATGAAATATATGGTCACCTTTGATGAGGACATTGTTTTGGCTGTAACAAGTGCGCAATAAATGAAGTATGACTCACGAATATGAAGAGTTCAGGCGCAAAACCCTGTAAACACCAATCCAAAAATTTGATTAAAATAACAGATTTCTTCTCGAAAATAATTGTAATTCTCACTAATTCCACTGTTCTTGTGGTGACATGATTATCGAGCAATGGACAACAAGTAGGATGTAAATAAATTAAATTGTTGAAGGTTTGATTCCAATGTTTATCCTCATTTTTGGATTGACGTTTACCGGGTTTTGCCCCTGAACTCTTCGTATGTTCTCTTTAGGTTAATAACTGCAAATGCATTTTCATGATCATATTAATTTAGGTATTTACTGCTAGAGTTTGCCCGCACTAAGATATATATCCTCTGAGCGAGTGGAGAGTGGAGAGTGGATCGTGGAGAGTGGAGCCCCGCCAAGAATGCAGAGATGTGCATGCTGGTACCCACCCCAACCCTGGATAGGAGTGGAGTGCAATACCCTACGGAGTTTATTACATGCGATAAACGGTTCATCACTATCCATATATATATATATATATATATATATATATTATATCTACAGTTATATGGATATATATGAAGAGTTCAAGCCCAAAAGCCTGTAAACGCCAATCCACAAATTTGATTAAAATAACAAATTTCTTCCCGAAAATAATGTTAACTCTCACTAATTCCACTTTTATTGAGATAACATGATTATGGAGCAATGAAGAAAAAGTAGGAATGTAAAAAAATATAATTGTTGAAGGTTTGATTCCAATGTTTATCCTCATTTTTGGATTGGCGTTTACAGGGTTTTGCGCCTGAACTCTTCATATACATATATACATTGATGCTGAGATACAGAGGAGGATGGCCAAGGCTAGCGCATCTTTCAGCCGACTACGCCAGAGACTCTGGAACAACCACGATGTGTCCATTTGGGTCAAAGGTAAGATATACCGCGCAATCGTGCTATCCACCCTACTATACGGAGCCGAGGCCTGGACAGTGTACAGACAGCAGGTGAAAAAGCTGCATGCCTTCATGATGCGACATCTGCGTTCAATCATGAGGCTAACCTGGAAGGACAAAGTGACGAATAAGGAAATACTCGAACGGATGGGGCTGCCCTCTATGGAAGATCTTCTGATCAAAAAGAATCTCCGGTGGACTGGACACCTCATGACGATGTCATCAGACAGGCTACCAAAGCAGATCCTCTATTCTCAACTGTCTTCTGGTTACAGAAAGAGAGGGCACCCTCGTCTCCGGTTCAGGGATACCATCAAGAGAAACCTGAAGCTGAGAGACATTAAGACCGACTCATGGACGCAACTCTCACAGCAGAGAGCTAAATGGAGAGGGCAGTCAAGTAATGAAAGCAGTCTTTGTCGCATCGCGACCGACAGCATGATGATGATGATGATGATATATTGGAGAGCTGAGGAAACCTACATGTTAGGCAAACTGTGATGCATACATTATATATTTGTTGTTTGCTTACTTGGGGGATGGGTGTAGGAAGACCTACTAAGATCTCAATCTTTGAGTAATTGATACATGCATTGTAAGCTGGTCTGGATGACAGCAGTGCATATCGCTACTATTACTGCCTATGCTTCCTATTGGTCATTACTGCTTAGCTTCCAGTACAATGACACCTCTAGTCGCCCTCCATTCATTGAACCTCCCGGTTATTGCCCCTTCTACCCTTCCAGTTTCAAAGTTCCCCCTTTAAGAGACATAAGGGATACTAAAACTACCGATTTTACCTGGGTTTTCTACTTTAACCATGTAAAATATCAGACCGTCTGAACAAATTAGCAATAGTACTGGGGCAGTGGGGTTATGGGATGATTCCAACAGAGCCAGTTGCAAGCTATGTGTGTAACTGATTATTCTAATGTATCAATGTATTATACGCCTATTATTAATTAAGTAATTATCTTGACATTGTAATTTTTATCTATTCTATTTGTGTGCTGATATATGTCGAGTACCTGATATATGTCGAATTCAGGGTTATTTACACAAAAGGTATATAGAATAAGGTGTACAATACCTGTGGAATACACAATTTGCACCATGTAACATAATGAAATTATGTAACCCAAACGTTCCATAGCAATATGGTAACAGTAGTGTCATATAACTAGATCAATATTAGTCAGATCAATGTGAGTATTTACATAGTATTTAGAATGTAAGCAGAAGTTATCTTCTGTATTCAGTTGGTAAAGTTGTAGTAAGTTTTAATGTTCAATTGCAATTAGGCAAGCAGTATATAAATGTTGTTTTTTTAGGAATATTCTAGTGTAACTCTAGTGTAGTTAGTTATGTGAGTTTATGAATTATGTTGTTGGGGTGGGGTTGTGGATAATACACTGGACCAGCTGTGACCAGTGAAGCAGGGGGACCAATCCCACAGCATTTAGGTCTTAAATTTTACATTGTTACCTGGACTGTCTCTGTCATCGTATATGGTTAACTGGAGATAACAGACACACAGCAACAAATAAAAAAAGTGGGAGGAAATTTGGTATCAGCTTTCTCAATGCTGCAGCCTTGTCATTGCCTCATTGGTTACACTAAACTTCCGACTTTGTGTCCGAATCAGTGGTAGATCCCATGCGGGAGATTGAGAGTTTGATTCCAGGTCGAGTCAACCAATGACTTACAAAATTAAAACTTGACCCTGCCTCGCATGCCGGTCAGTATCAATAGGAAAGGGCAAGGACTGGTCAGCTCAGTGTCACGATAATGCGATTGAGTGAGATATCGGGTCGTGGTGCTGGAAGCCTGATTTCCTAATGAAGCAGTATTATTAAGTCACCATGAGTGTGCACTGTCACAATTAACTACCCTTCCTGATATGCCCTTTGATGTTGCTAGGACATACAATAACAAGCACACAAAACTAATCGCCTACATTGTGCACCATACACAATGCATCACATCCATTCACACGGATAGGCAGCACAGCATCGACACAACCAGGCCAACTTTCAACCCCCAATTCTCAACAGGATACGAGTTGCCAAACCTGTTCAATATTGTATGACCCACCATCACCTTACGCTGATCTTCCGGTTTTTTATTTCCCAGTGTTTGCAACCCGGGAATATCGTTAAAATAGTAATATTATTATACTGGTCTGCACTGACCTCAGGCAAGGAGGCACATAGACAGGTCGGTGTGGGTAGTGTGTTGATATCAGGGAGCCTAGGTGGTGTAATGGTTAGCACACTGGCCCGGAATGCAAAGAGATGTGGGTTTGAGTCCCGCTCTAAGCACAATATTTCCCATTTCCATCACCCCCACAACACTGGTTGCCATGACCATGATCCTGTACAAGCTACACGCTGTATGCTTGTTGAACCTACCCTGTGTATGTATGTAAGTGCATTGCCTGTATGTATGTAATTGTAAGCATTAAAAGACTTACAATTCCAGGGGGACAAGTGTAGTGGTCAGCACTGACCTCTCAGACAAGGAGCTGCATAGACAGGTAGGCGTGGGTACTGTGTTGATAACAGGGAGCCTAGGTGGTGTAATGGTTAGCACACTGGCCCGGAATGCAAAGAGAGGTGGGTTCGAGTCCCACTCTAGGCGCAATATTTCCCATTTTCATCACCCCCCACGACATCATATAAGTCTTGCAGATTATTGATGACATATGTTCTTGGGGAACACCCCCATACTCCCCAATATAATATCCCGTACCAGCTTCCGGTTTTTCATGTTCCAATGTTGGAAACCCTGGGTGTTTACCCTATTCCAAACAACACCAAGAAACCCACCAACAATCCATCTCCCCCTCCACTACTTCCAGCCGTCTACCTACCGCTCACGACTTACATTTTCCCTCTTGCACCTCGTGTCAGTCATCTTTCATCGACCTCGCCACCTCACCCACAACACACTGCACCAAGGGCACGCCACATGAAAGGAATGATGCCATTACTAATCATACCGTCTCATATAACACGGTACCCATACGCTCACCACACATTTGTTTACTATGCATTCATCCAGATGTAATGGGCGAAGGAGTTGAGGGTCCGTCTCACGTTTTGGCAGCTTTTGGGATGCGAATCCGTGTGTTCGAACCCTAGTCGAATCAAACGAATGACATATATATTCATATGTGTAGCTTCCTAGCCAGGCGGTCGGTATTATTAGGAAAGGGCAAGGACTGGTTGTATCAGTGTCAGAATAATGTGACTGAGTGGGAAATCAGGTCATGCTGCTGACAGCCTGGCCTCCCAGTGGGGCAGCACTATAAAGTCGTCATGAGTGCGCACTGTTGCAAGTCGGTACCCATCCTGAAATGACCTTAGATGTTGCGAGGACACAAAAGGCAAACTAACAACAAAACATAGGAAAAATCTCCGCAGACAATCAGCACGACCCATCGTACCGTCACATCGGCGCACGCCTATTTCATTAGTGCAACCTTTGCACCTTTACACCTCAGGCCAATCCGGCGGCATTACTCCCATCGCATCAGGCCATCTCACACCCTCATCATCACACTTCACTACGCCAAGTAAGCACACGTAGCTCTCACACCTCAGCATGATGCTTTGTCACCATCCACACATCAGTCATTCCTACAACTCTGCCTTCTACCCTCCTTCCCAGATCCCCCATCCCCATGACCCCCCCCCCCCCCACCAACCCGCTCCCCCACCACATCCTTTCCCATCCCATCACCATCACAAAACACCAACCCCAACCCCAACCCCTTTCATCTCCCCAACCCCAACACCCTCCGCCTCCTCCTTCACACCCCCTCCCCCTCCCAATCCGCCTCCCCATCCCCAACGCCAACCCCATCACCAACCCCTTGGCCAACCCCAACCCTATGGCTATCCTCCTCCTCCCCGCCCCACAACCCCAGTCCCATCCCTATTCTGCTCCACAACCACCTCTCCATTCACCTCCCATCCATGTGTCAACTCAACTCACCCATCCCGCTTGATATTACCTTAGATGTTACCAGGACTTAAAGCGCCAACAACCAACCAACCAACCCATCTCCCCCTTCCACCCTTCTATCCCCATCCCGATCCCCATCCACCTCTCCACCCACCTCCATCCATCAACCTCTCACCCACCTCGCCTTCCATCTCCACACCCACCCACCGACCCACCATCTTTCCCATCAATCCATCCCTGACAGTACGTCAACTCACCAATCCCCTACAGCCTCCCACCCTCCCACCCCCCGCACCCTCCCTCCCTCCTTGCCTGCCTGCCTGCAGCCAGCCACCCAGCCATCACCTTCGCATGTCACACCTCCATGATGGCCGGGTAATCAGATGGGGAGAAGTCATGGTTGAGGAACATGACTGGCCGCCTCTCTAAGGGCCCGGTGGCATGTGAAGGGTCCACGGTGCAAAGTGTGCACGCCTGAATCTGGGGCGCCCTCTCACCAACACGCCAGCCCGAATTGCACTTGGTAAAACCCGCTTACAGGTCCCGCTAAATAAGTAACTCCTGCCAAATAATTGACCTCCACTGATACATACATTTTCCTACGATATAAGTGAGTGGTACGTGGTTTCTTTACGTCGTGTCGGCAGCATAGGTCGACTATAACAGTGAGATTCAATGATTTGTCAATCTTTTGTGCAACACAACTTTGCTTCCGGGAGCCTTGAGTGTTATCAATGAAATAACTGCTCCCTCTCTAACAGTCCTAGCCTGATAGGTACATGCTTTTTTTTGTATTTTATTGTTGGTTATAACTTGTGTTCTTGAAGTTTCATACTGCCTATCATGGATACGTCTGAATAGACTTGTTTTCACCATTAGACAGTTTGTCAATAGAAAGCCTATATTTTTACCGACCGGAGGAATTTTTAATCTCCCACACCACATACACATGGTATGAGATCAACTGGCCTTTGATGATGCTGTAACTTATACACAGTGGTATGCAATACTTTCGAATGTCTAATATATTTCTTGTATGCCATTTACTCAGCCATGTCATACATATCACGCTGGTTATTAGCTACACTAACTGGGCATGCGCATATTGATGAACTTAAATCATTTACCAAAGCTGAGATTTCGTCCAACAGCAGGTTGGTTCCACACCAGTACTGGAAACTGCACAGAAAGCTACCTGGGCCGCGTTCAGGCTCCGTCTCGGAGGCGCCTCGGCGACGGGCCTGACGTCATGCTGGTCTGAACGGATTTAGCTGTTGGCTGCCTTGAAAATGACAGCCTCCATAGGTGGCGGCCATTTGCAATGGAAAAGCTGTGATCTGATTGGATGAAACCAATGAATAACAGCGGTCATTTTCTAGGCGCTTTTCATCTCCAGACTGAAAAGGGAGGCGTCGCCGAGACGTCGCCGAGACGCACCCTGAACGCAAATAGACCAAAAAGCATCGCCGAGACGTCTCCGCGGCGCATCCGAGACAGACCCTGAATGCGGCCCAGGTGTCGGTGCACAAACCAAGCCATTCTTCTCTGATCTAGAAGTCGTGCCGTGTGCGCTCGGAGACCTGCGGGTAACAGGGACCTGTGGTTCTCATCGGAAGACCAGCGCTGCGCAGAGAGGAAGCGCCAGAGTGATTCAGTGGGCACTCCACCTAACTGCATCAGTCCGCTCCAACCCGATCCACGCGAGTCGGCCCCGCACGGCATGGGTGCGCGTCGTCTTGCGTAATGGCTATTGACGGGGGAGGGAGGAAGGTGGGAGTGTTGGTCCGTGAGGCGGGAGGGTCGTGGTGCTCAGAAGGTGCAGAATCCACTTTGATAAACCCGCGCCCGATTGCTAACGGTGTCAAAATAACGCTGCTGGCTTGGTGGGGGCTAGAGGGCCAAGAGGGGGTGAGGAGGATAGAGGTGGCTGGGTCGATGGTGCAAGGGGCCAGGGCACAGGGGCAGGGGGCAGGTGGCAGGTGGCAGGGGGCAGGGAGGCCCGGTTGGGTGGATCGCGCGGGATGTTGGGGGATTCGGGCGGGGAACGTAGGCAGGAATGCCAGGCGGGCTGGGTGGGGTTGGGGTGAGTTCTCCTACCTGATAGGCACATCGCGTGACTTCCCTCCTCCCCTCCCCCCCACACACTCTCGCCTCCAGAGACACACTCTCCCTTCCTCATCCTCTCTCCCTCTCCCTCTCACCGGCCACTACTCTCCCCAACAACCACCCCCCAACTCCATACACCCGCCGGAGCAGTCTTGCACACCACTTTCCCTGGCCTTCTGTGGATCTATTACCCCTTTACCATGTATATATATACAACGGTGGTTATCTAAGAAGGTCATCATTGTAGTGGCCTAATCAAGTTCGACCGCAGATGTAGGTCATGTAATTAGGTCACCGGAAGTGTATGTTTACATGTTGGGTGGCGGATGCACATCAGTTCGCTTGAATTGCTATTTCTGGACGGCTGTATATATGCTCTATAATCTATTATGGGAATGTAAAGAAGTCACACTACCTCTTATCACTTCCCTTCTCTATATTAGGTATTATCTATTATTCTACTGTCACAGGAGTTAGTTCCTGCTTGTGTCACTACGGAACCACCTGTGAGTGGTTCCTGGCCATCATGATACCAGCTGTGTCTGTTCACTATTGTCTCCAATTACCAAACCTGTGCGGAAGGTCAGAGTTTAAAATATATCTTGACCTCTTTCATTCTATATGAAGATGGCACATCTCTACGCGATATATACATTGGAAAAGAATTGGCAGTGAACTTATTGTCAAATAAAATTCGATCATTGCCCACATTGCAATAAAGCTGCGAGACAGCATACGCAGATTTACAGTCGTCAGCCACTGGATTTACTATGTAGTAACTTACCAATGCATTACTGATATAAAAACTTGTTACATAACTGGCAATAATGCTTGTATGTCTGTGCGTATATATGAAGAGTTCAGGCGCAAAACCCCATAAACACCAATCAATCCAAAAATTTGATTAAAATAACCGATTTTTTCCCGAAAATTATTTTAATTCTCACTAATTCCACTTTTCTTGTGATGACTTGATTATCGAGTAATCGACAAAAAGTAGCAATGTAAAAAAATTAAATTGATGAAGGTTTGATTTCAATGTTTATCCTCATTTTTGGATTGGCATTTACGGGGTTTCGCACCTGAACTCTTCATATGGACATAGCTTTTTATTGCTTGGGAAAATAGTCAACTGTAACTAATTTCAAGAGGGTTTGTTTGTTTGTTTGTTGTTGTTTTACGTCCTAGCAACATCTAAGGTCATATCAGGACGGGGCTTTCAAGAGGGAGACATTACTTCCTCGACTTGCCTCAGTATGACAATCAGGCTCAGCTTATGTTTGAGCAGGGTTAATACGGAAGTAATATTTCAGATAGTGTCTCACACTTTAACTTACATGATAAGATTTACTGTTTTAAAACGGCAGTTAGGTGGGTGATGGCTGATTTGATGAGTGTGTTTTCTTATTGTTATTGCTCTTGAGAAAAACGATCGAATGGAAACACAGGTGTGTGTCACCTCATAAGTGAGTGGTTCTGTACGATCTTCTTTGTGCCAGAGGGCATCCATATTGTAGTATTGATGATGACTTAACAGGATGGATGGCTTCCTGTGTGGCAATTTCCCGGTTTTGAACCCTGGCTGAGTCAAACCCTGTATGAGTCACCATTGATAGTTGTCGCAATCTAGTCTGGCTGTCGGCATCACTGGGATATTGCAATGTTTAGTTTTCTCAGCACTTTGAGAAGGTGACAGAATTTAAATTCCATTATAAAAGGTTAATATTAGGGACATGGGTGGTAAAGTAATTTAGCGCGCCCATCGAAATACTGGATGATAGTTCTTATTCGAATGCTGCCCTAGACACAATATCCCCCCAAAACATCTGCTGTCGTGAGCAGCATCCTTTGCAAGGTCGGGGGTTCGAAATCCAGCCAAGTCTAATAAATGGCGAATAAAATTGTTAGTTGACACTACCAAAGACCCTCTAATACTAAGACGGCTCACTCCCTATCTCTCACATGGTAATGTAAATTTTGCAGTGCCACCTTGCAGTGCCACCTGCTGGTTGGTGTTTCACATGTAAACACATACAATTATATTATACCTGAGATAGGTAAGTATGAATACACATCAATATGAAATTGCTATGAACAAATACACATCATCATCAGCATCATCATCATCGCCATCATCACACATCTTTCACATTCATAGATACATTTATAAATATAATATAGCAACTGTTTAACCAAGAGAACAGCCATCGCACCAAGTGGTGGTCATTTTGATTAGCTGAGTGAGCTGTCTTAGTATTATAGGGTCTTTGACACTACCTAGCCTGGCACTTGGCATTAATAGCATAGGATAAGGACTGGTTAGCACAGGATCAGCATAATGAGGTTGTGTGGGATATCAGATAGTGGAACTGGTGGCCTCGGCTCCCAATGGGGTAGTATTATAGCGTTTCAAAGATTTTTCTCTGTACCACGTCCGTGATCAGACGGGAGGGCCGAGTGAGTTGAGCGTCCGTCTCCTGTTTTGGGAGATCGGTGGATCCGAACCCATGGGATCATGGATTTGAACCCTGGTCGCGTGAAACCGCTGACTTATATAATTGATCCTTGTCTCTTCCTAGTCTGGCGCTCAGCATTCATAAGATAGGGCAATGACTGGTTGGCTCAGTGTCTGGATAGTGTGACGCAGTCGGATATCAGGTTGAGGTGGTGGTGGTCTGGTCTCTCATTGGGGCAGCATCATAAAGTCTCCATGAGTGTGCCCTGTCACAAGTCGGTACCCGTCCTGATATGACCTTATATGTTGCTAGGACGTGAAACAAAAACAAACAAACCAAGTCGATACACGGCTTGATATGACATTAGCTGTTGACAGTACGTAAAACACCAAACAAACCCACAATTCCCCACCTTTAAATCCAGTCTGGATTAACACCACTTCTATAACTTATACTGCCGGATTGTGAAAATATGCCCTGGGCCATAACCGTTGCCTTGGCAACCAACCATCCATGTTTACCTCACGAATGTGGCGGGGCAATAGTTTGGTATCTTCCATGCACAGTGGCATTCGTAACGGAACGCCGTCGTTTGTCATGCGCAGATGCTAATGAGGCGACCAGACTTCCTGCTTGAATTGCACACACTTTTGTGCTTGGAGTACAACGTAATCTCTCTGTTGGTGCTTCCCTTTCATTTCCCGAGCAAACAAAGCACATGTTAGCATAACATTACCGCCTATTGGAGACGTCGATTTTATGGATCGCCTTCCGCTACTCCTCAAGCACCAACCTCCACCCACACCCACCACCCACTCCCCCCATCCTCCCCACCCTCCTCCACCCTCCTCCCCCTCATCCCCCATCCTCCCCCCCTACTCCCACCGCACTCCCTCCCCCAAGACTTCGCTGTTTCATCCAAGATCTGCTCCCTTTTCACAAAATGGTCTTAAGGGTGCGTGTGTAGCACCGGCACTTGTGATTTTTGGAGTGTGTGTGTCAGTGGCAGGTCGGGGGGCGGTGGGGCGGCAATGGAGGATGGTGGTTAGTTGATTGTTGGAGTTTTATGTCCTGGCAAAAGCTAAGGTAATATCAGGACTGGTACCGATTTGTGACAGTGCCCAGTCATGATAACTTTATAGTACTGCCCCAGTGGGAGACCATACCACCAATACCATGACCAGATATCCCACTCAGTCACGTTATCCTGACACGGAGCGAACCAGTCCTTGCCTAGCCCCTGGCTAGGAAGCCACAAGTATCAATTTATAAATCATTGGTTTTGACTCGGCTGGGGTTCGAAGCCGTCGGTTCGAATCCCACGACTTACCAAAATGGGAGACGGACACTCAATTAATTCTGGTTTGGTCTGGTCCGAATGGAGGAGGTGGGGATGGGGGTGGGGGGTGGCAGGCATGAAGGTTAAGCACTAAGCAAAGTTCGGAGGGAAAGAACAGAAGCTGTCGTTTCATAGAGGACACTTGGGTGGTGGGATGGTGTGAACATGCCTCTCTATTTAGTTAACCATGACCAGGAAGAAGTGGTAAATAATCAGTAAAGTGTTAATATGTTTGTTATGGAGGTGGGGGGATTGTCACGGCCGCTTGTCAAGAGGTCTGTCTCCTCGGCAATGTTGCAACAATACTAGCGTCGTAATACTGTCACAGTAAAACCACATGCACCGTGTGCCTCCTGCAATAACAACCTTAATTTAACCCTAACCCCACCTTGACCGCCACTCGAGAAAAACTCCACCCATACAGCACACTGATACCACCCACACAGCACTACACCCCACACCACCCCACACCACCCCACCCCACACCACACCACACCACCCAGACCACCTCACACCATCCTACACCACCCCACCCCACACCAACCATCACTGCCCCACACCACCCCATACCACCCCACCCCACACCATACCACCCCACACAACACACCCCTCCCCACACCACGCCACCCCGCGCAACACACACCACCCCACACCACCCCACACCACACCACACCACCCACACCACCCTACCCCACCACCACCCACCCCACAACCCACCACCCCACACAACCCACCCCCCCCACACCACACCACCCCACCCACACCCCACATCACCCCACCCCCACCCCACACCACCCCACACCAACACCACCCCACCCCACCCCCCACCACACCACCCCACCCCACACAACACACACTCCCACACCACCCCACACCACACCACCCCACACAAACACACAACACCTCACACCACACAACCCCACCCCACAACACCCCACATTACCCCACACTACACCACACCACCCCACACCACCCCACCCCACACCACACCACACCCCCACACCACCCCACACACCCCACACCACCCCACCCCACAGAAAACACACCACACTACACATACCATCGACACCACCCATACCACCACCCACACACCATATACCACGCACACCATCCACACACCACCCACCCCACCAACCCACCACCCTAACCCCACCCACATACCACCCACACACCAACATCATCCACACCTCATGCCAGGCAACCCCGGCTAACCCCCGCACCACCCACACCACCCACCCCAACCCCCGATATGAAGGCGTCCCTATCCATGCGCCATCCACTACACACTGCAGCGCATGCGCAACTCAAATCAAAACTTGCAAATTAATACCAAATGTCCCTTCATCCGCGTTCTCCGTGGGTTACTTTTTTTGTATCCAATCAATAAGGCAGCGAAAAACATAATTAGACCTTACCATCAATCCTTTTAACAAATTGCTGTTGTTGTTGATCCTTTTTTTCCTTACAACGCGTCTTTACTGGTGGCAGTTTTTTGTCCTTCAGTAAGGACTCACTCGGCCTCTTCCGCTTCCTGTGCAGTTTCTTAGTTGCATGGAGATAAATGGAAGCGACTCAGATGATTGCGACGACAGCGATGCCGAATGCTTCCGCCTGCCTTGACGGTGATGATTACGTGATGATGTGCCAATGCATCCTGCAGCCACCCATCTCCCTCCCTCTCTCTCCACCATCTCCCCCACCACAGCTCACACACACCTGACACTCTCCTTATCCCACTCCCCCTCACGCACCTACTCCGTCACTCCACCAACAACGGCCAGATCCGTGTGAACTCCACCACCCCGGAGCCTATCCACATGGCATCTAACACCCTGGGAACGGGGTAACAAGGGGCCACCTGACGGGCCCTGCTGCCCCCGGACACAATCCCCATCCTCCCGCCTCCCGCTCCCACAGCCACAGTCACCACCCATCCACCCACTCACCACCACCTAACGGCTACTCTCACTGTACCCAGCCTCTACTAGAACGCCATCGCAAAATACTCTCACCACCATATCACCCACATAGCCTCATCACCACCACCACCACCACTACGACTATCACTACCCGAGCACCATCCCCTCGCCACCGCCAATATCATTACCCGAACACTTTCCCCCTCACCACCACCACCACCACCACCTCAACACCACCACCACCACTATCAGTACCCAATCACCATCCCCTCACCACCACCAATATCATTACCCGAGCACTTTCCCCCTCACCACCACCACTACTTCAACACCACTACTACCCCACCACCACTATCAGTACCCAATCACCATCCCCTAACCACCAGCAACATCATTACCCGAGCACTTTCCCCCTCACCACCACCACCACCTCAAGACCACCACCACCACCACCTCCACTATCACTACCCGAGCACCATCCCCCTCACCACCGCCAATATCACTTTCCCCTCTCAACACCACCACCACCACCAGCTCAACACCACCGCCTCACAACCATCGCCACCATTTCCAACAGAATAACAATTCCCAACCACTACACCTGCGCCCACCCCGCCCCCATCTACACGGCAACCCCAACTCCCCCACCCCCGCCCCAACCCCCACCCCCACCCCACCATCATTCGCCATCCCACCTCAATCCAAACCCCGCTACCAACCCCCAACACCAACCCACGTCCCCACCCCACTCCGCCATCCCTCCCCAATCCAAATCCCCCATCACCCATCCCCCAAAACCAACCGACAGCCACCCCCCCACACACACCCCAGCCGCATCTGCAGACACCTCTCCCCGTAATAAGCCTCAGCCAGGCCGTGTACCTGATGTATTAATAAGCACGGGGCCGCGTGACGACGCCCTGCGCCTGGGCGTACCCATGCGGACAACTGAAGATGTATACAACGGCAACTTGTGTGGCCCGGCCCCGAGCTGCTCGGACTAACTCTACTAGTCTACCGGCGCAGAGGGCTCCGTCTCCTGGCCAAGTCGGCGGTCGATTATTCATGGTGCCGTTTTGGCAGAAGCCCGTGGTTTTTATATAATGCACGACGCCATAGAGCGCATATGTCACGCTTATTTCGTCGGTCTGTGTGTATAGATTTATATATATATATATTATATATATATATATAAATAGTTTGTTCGCGAAATGAGAAGGATGTCCTAAAGTGAGCAGCGTGACACTAGGTTCACGGTGGAGAGGAGGCGGGGTGCTGAGAATGCCTGCTCTGCAGTGAATAATTTGGAAGTTGATGTGATTAGAGAGAAACATTAAAGGATCCCCTTATTTTCTAGCCACATAATAGATATTGTGGATATATATATATACATATTTTACCTCGGTAAACAGCCTCAGGCTAGCCTCAGGCTAGGGAGAGGTAAGCACGTCCGGTACCAGCAATTAGCATATACAACTCACGACTGGATAACGTGTCGTTGGGTTCTCCGGCAAAATTCGTCTAAATACAAGCAAATACCGTAAGTTAAAATAAAAACTGTGTTAGCGAATAATTGATGCATTAGAGCATCATTATGGAAAGTTTAGACTTTCGTTGTCCAATTTGGACCGAGTTATTTGGTTAAAACAACAAGATAGAACCACTCGAGTGGGTTTTCACGAAGGAACCAAACCGTCATTAGCGGTTATGACAACACCGCGGGTCACCGTGTGACTATGGGTAGAGATGTGGGTTTCGCCCTATCTCAGTGGAAATTCTCTCGTACTCTAATAGAGAGTAAGTTGTAGATTGCCCTGGGTTCTTTTATAGACTCCGCTAGACAAAACTTTTTTCAGGCGATTCTCCGAGTTTTCGTAGCATTTTCCCTCCAACATGTTTGACGTAGTAGTCACAGTGGGAGAAGTTGCGGAACAGAGGGATGGGCGGGCCGATACACTGGTCCCGACCCCGGCTAAGGTTTGGCTTGACCCACTACCACACGCAACAAATTAAGTCTTTATTAACGGCCTTTGTTTATAACGGTATAAACACGTTCTTTAACACCAATAGATGTCCAAATGATTTTGAAACCAACCATATTGTGACCATATATAGTATACCCGGGAACTGAAAACCCACCAATTTTTTTGTTTTTTTTTGTTTCAGCTCCCGATGGCCCACGAAGCGGAGTAAAGCCGGGTGCAGCAGCAGCCAGCCGAGGGGCGTGTTCCGATGGAGATGGACGAGGAGTAAGACTCCTCCACCTGTGTTGTCGCAGGGCCGTCGACACAGCCCCGGGCGCATATCCTCTCTGAACCCGTACGAGGACGCGTGCATGATGTGCCTGCGCCTGCCAGATTGGGGAGGCATCGCTTTGCAAGATTGGAAAGCCACATCTTGACTGCCCCAAATCGCCTGGTGTCCCGAGTCGATAAGGCCGAGTGTCCAAGAGGATTCTTTGAGGATTTTCTTGACAACAGACCTCGGCGGTGGAAGCATAAAGGCTCCTCCTCCTCCTTCTCCAAATCGGAGGAGAGAAGAAGAAACAGGTGATTTTCTTCGGGTGATGAATTCACCAAGGAGCGGGCAGAGACTGGTTTTCCCGCAAAAAGCGGAAGACTATTTCCAAAAGAAGAAGAGGAAGAGGAAATATCTTCTATCTGATTCTCACTGAGTCTACTATCTACGGAATCAGACTCAGGACACCATATATGAAGGGGTCTATGCGGACATAGGCACTAAAGTGGCTAAGAAGGTGGAGAAGCCAAAGGCTAAGCGGGTAAAACCACTACGCTTATGCGCGAATCCGTGAATGGTCATTTTCGCACGTACAAACCGGCGAGGTTATCTCCGAAGTTTGAGGAGATGAGTTAAACCGGCAGAAAGGGTGTTCCACACTCCATCATTAAAGAAATGGATTCGGGATGTCAATATGACGGAAGACCGTACAGAAGTTTGAGGATGTGTTGCACACAGTGCCCCATAAAGGCAGTGTTGGCTACCCAACAGCTATTGATCCTGTGTCTACTAGGATGCAGAGTGAAAAGAAGTTCTCGTCTTTGCTAAGACAAATGGACAAAGGCATTGCAGTGCTGAGCGGCGGCAGGTAATTACCTGTCGTTCGAAGATATGAAAATGTCTTCAAGTCAGTTTGCACAGATGCTGGCAAAGAAGTGGCTCGCGTCTAAGAAGGTTTACGAAATGAGGGATGGAGTTTACGCTTTATATCTTGCTCCAGAGCCGATTAAAGGAAACCTTTAGATAACACCAAGATGTTTTTTGCGGTCAACTACAATCCTCTATAAAGAGGTATGAGACTGCAGCCAAGAGTGGCAAAAACAGGATGGCAAGAGAAACAGGAAGCTCCTCGTTATCAAAAAGTCACGAGGGATTTCAGTCCACGACGTTTCAACCGAGAAACCAGACCGAGTTCAAACTTCGTCAAGGTTTCTGGCCGGGCGCTCGCCCATGCCAGACCGACCAACAACGCACGGCCAATAGGCCAAGGGTTCAACTCATCGAGGACCTTTTCCCCAGGGGCGGGTCCAAGTAGAGGTCCAAACTCAAACTTTACAAGTCCTGCAGCCTCTAAAAACACACAAACTGTTAAGCACTTTGGTTGGCCTGGTAAATTTGTAATCATATTTCTGAGTGGCACAAAATTACTAGTGACCAAGAAATTATAGAAATAGTTTAGGGCGTTCACATTCTCCTTTACACAAATCCTGTAACAAAGTATAATACCTTTTCCATATAACATTCAACCAGTGAACGAGAGACGCACTAACTAAACAGGTACAAACATTCTTTGAGAAAGGAATGAATACAAAAAGTGACACACTGTTCAGACAGTTTTATTTCGAACATTTTTTCTCGAGACCGAAGCCTATTGTGATGTTGAATGATCCTGGATTTCACAATCCTTAATAAAAGGGTGGAGATTCCGAACATTTTAAAATTTTCACTCTAGATACGGCACGAGATCTGATTCACACCAGATCGATGGATGGCTAGTGTTTGATTTACAGGATGCAATTAACGCTTCCCCATAATGGAACAATACCGAAAAATTTTTTCTTCGATTATTTGGGATAACCAACTCTTATGAGTTACCTGTATCCGAAGTGGCTTAGCTTGTGCGCCACGTTTATTTACTAAATTGCTTAAACCTGTTTTTTCTCGGTCATGGCGAGGAAGGGTCACATAATGTGTTCCATACATAGATGATTCCTTTTATTATAAGCATCAACACAAATTGTTTGGTGAATGCAGTTTTTGGATTATGTGCATTACTCACTAAATGGGGTTTTTATGTACAATCAACAAAAGTCAGTGTTATAAACCAACAAAACTCAAATGCATAGGGTTTTATTCTGGGTAACGACAGTCCCTTACATGTCGATAACAGAACAAAAAACTAATTAAGTTTATGACACAGCGACTCAGCTTTATTAAAGTTAATCAAAGCCAAAAATTAGAAACAGTTGCTGTTCCTTAATGGCCTAATGACCTCATATGCCCTGCGTTGTTTAAATGGGAAGGCCCATATTAATTCCGCTAGAAATAGATAAAAATTATTAGCGTTAACTACAAACTAAAGGCAATTTTTGACGCAAGATGTTTATTCCGCAAGAAAGGTGGGCGGTGGTTGCAGGATATTGGATGGTGTTGGCAACATATAGCGCACGTTTCATCATTCCACCAAATCCAATCCGCATGGCGGAACCTAATACCGTAATTACTACTGGATGTCTCTCGTTAGAAGGGTTGGGGAGCTCATCGAGATGGGGTCACAACAGGAGGTAGATGGCTTTGATATGAAAAATCAGACTATACGTTAAATGCACTAGAATTGCGTGCTATTTAATATGGGCTTACGTCGTATTAGTAAAGATAAATAAATCACAGGTAAATACTAACTGATAATACTAAAGAAAAAAAAACTGCCCATTGGCATAAAATTCGTAACAATGTTGGAACCAAATCAAAGACTTTGCAATCAGTTTATCTAAACTGAATTTTGAAACTGGGCACAGGCTCAACAAGTCTGGCTGACTGTAGCGCATATTCCAGGTCACAAAATACACTTGCAGATTTAAAATAGAAATTTTCGATGACCATTTAGGAGTGGTCTCACTCTACACATTTGTTTAACTTCGTTTGTGAAAAATGGGGTTACACACCTGAAGTTGACTTATTTGCATACGAAATAATAACAGTTACCCTGTTATGTTTCATGCATCCTGAACCTTATGCCTTGAAAGTAGATGAGTTTGCTAATTACTTGGGAAAATAATTAATTTTTTATATTTTTCCCCACCATTTAGCATTATCAGCCGAGGTAGTAGGAGAAAAATCGGCATTGGAAGGGACACATGCGATACTGGTGGTGCCCCGATTGGCAAAAGATCGTAACGATTCCAAGAAAACTTGGGAATCTGACTGCCAAACCACTGACCGCTAGTGGTTCAACGGCGACGTGTCAACGACGCCCCTATTGGCATTCCTTTTCTAAGGAAGCAGCTATCAGCAAATTTGGATTGGAACAGAATAACTGAGGATAGGATAGTATCGATGCCTGGAGGCCAGGAACTGTTCAAATTGTATACAACCTTTTAAAGAAAATGGGGTGTACATTTGTTTGTTAATGAAAGTTAACCAACATATCCAAAGAATTCACAAGTACTCGGTTTCTTCTTCGTTCTCTAGAGGATGAAGGACTTTCCTTTGGATCGATTAATGCGGCGAGGTGTGCGTTATCAATTATATTAACTAGGAATTGATAGGCGAAACAGTTGTAAACCATTATGTTATTTTGTTATTTACTTTACTTCGTTAAATTTATCAAAGGAATCCTCCAAAACCAAAGTATAGTCGGTTTTGGGATGTTTCTATAGTATTTAATTGTTTTTCAGGCTTGGCATCACAACTCGTGGATAGATCTAAAAACAGTTAGGTTTTAAAGGTCGCGGTCCTGTTATTGTTAGTAACCGGACACAGAGGACAACGATTGTTTGCTTTATCCTTACTGGATTAAGATAGACAAGCAACAAGCTACGTTAGTTTTTAGAAAAATTGTTCAAATCTAACCCGTTAGTGACCCTTTATCAACGGTTCACTAGACTGTTTTCCGAATGACGGAAATTATGTGTTGTGTCGGCCCATAACGGCTTATAAATACAAGACCAAGGATTTACGTGCATCACAACAACTATTAGTGAGCTTTAAAAGCCACATAAAGGCGTTTCATGAGACACACTTGCCAGATGATCAATTACGGTGTTGAAATTGCTGGAGTGGATACGAGTAAATAACTCTTCCCACTCAACTATAGCAGCCATGGTCTCCAAGGGCACGGTGCTTTGTAATTTCTGTGAAAAGAATACTAGCGCATGCAGGCTGGAAGACGGCTAAGTCGTTTTGCAAAACATTATAATAAACTACTAGAAAAGCCTACCGGCGTTGCGAAGCGCCTTCTTCGCCAACTAACAAGAATAGGGTTGAGAGACAAAAATTTGAATGTTATAATATAAGAAAGGAATGATCTTACGGATAAAAAATGAATATGTAAAGTCCTCCCTAGCCTGAATGCTAGCCTGAGGCTGTTTAACCGAGTAAAATATATAGTTATACAGTCTTACCTTGAACAGAATGATGGATAACTGTTGTTTTAACCGAGGTATAAGCCTCGGATAGATGTGGGCTAGGGCCCCTCCCGCCACACCCGCCACAGTCTATTCCGTTGGTACCTTTTCGTAAAGTAATAGTATCCATTGTTTGAAAGTCATTTTTAGCCTCAATAAGTAGGTTAAGATTGCTGGTAACGGAAACGTGCTTACCTCTCTCCTAGCCCACATCTACCGAGGCTATACTCGGTAAAACAACAGTTATCCATCATCTGTACCAAGGTAAGACTCGTATAACTATACTATATATATATATATATATATATATATGGGCACATATATACACATAGTAGATGGCCTAATGAGTTCAGTGTCCATATCCCGTTTTGAGATATTGTGGGATTCGAACCATGGTTGAGTCAAACCAATGACTTAAACATGTATATTTGTCCCTTCCTGGCCAGGCGCTTGGTGCTTGACACTATTAGGATAGGGCACTAACTGGTTGGCTTAATGTCAGGATAATGTGAATGAGTGGGATATCAGGTCATGGTGCTGGTGGCCTGGTGTCCTATTGGGGCAACATTATAAAGTCACCATCAGTGCACACTGTCCCAAGCCGGTAACCATCCTGATATGACTGTAGATCTTTCCAGGACGTAATGCTCCAACAACCATCCAATATATATAAATATATATATATTTATATGTGCTCTATAATCCATTATGGGAATATAAACAAGGACACTACCGATCTTCAGTTCCCATGTAATAGTTAGGCACTTATCCTATCTAGCTGAGACCCTTATTATGACATAGAACCACGGAGGCGCCCCCGTGAGCGTCCCTGTGCACTGTATGCCAGCTGCGCCTGGCCTATAAACCCGCATTCAATTTTTAACTTTAGGTGGGCATTTAATATATCATCCGCCAGAGAATAAATATCTTCTTCTCCTTCCTCAACGAACATCAGTCTTATCTTGTTCTGTTTATTGGGGCCAACTGTTTATGTATATATATATAAATAAATATATATATATATATATATATATCTATACGGAGCGGTTGTGCATATTTTAACAGGAAGTGGTCCATACATCACCGGTCGTCTAGACATTGAAGGAGCCCTCAACATTGAACCTCGCGAATCTAGGGAGCATGCTTTCAAATGAGGCTCAAATTACTTTCCAGTTAATTGCTAATTGCAGTTAGACTATTTGCCACCTCTACATTAGGCACTGTTGAATAAGTGGGACTTAAGTAGGGCAATGCGTTGTTGTCAGACACTGTTGTAGGAAGTTGTCTGTCAGGCATATTATCCCAGGATCTTCAGGTACAAACCTACATCCACAAACCCACCCTTACCTATGACCACACCCCTTCGCACAGATACCCTCATGATCAGACTTGATGGCCGAATGAGCTCACCGTCCGTCTCCAATTTTCATAGATCGTGGGACTCGAACCCACGGGTTCGAAACGTGGTCGAGTCAAATCAATGACTTGAAAGCTGATACTTGTAGCTCCCAAGCCAGTTGCTCGGAATTATTAGGATAGGGCAAGGACTGGTTGTCTTAGTGACAGGATAATGTGACTGACTGGGATATCAGGTCATGGTGCTGGTTGTGTACTCTCCCACTGGGGCAGCACTATACAGTTGCCATTAGTGTGGACTGTCATAAGTTGGTACCTGTGCTGATATGTTGACAGGGTGGAAAACACCAATAACCAACCAACCAATCAACCAGTGCCCCCGCCTAGCACTCCAATGACCCACCTGCCACGTAGCTCGACCCACCCACACAAACAACCCTACCGACTCTCACCAACAAACACACCCATACTGAAGGCCCTGTCACATACACGTTAGTGGACGTAGATGAACGTAGTAGAGGCTAACGTAGTTCAACGTGGTTCAATGTAGTTGACCGTAGTTCAACGTGAGAACGTGATAATAACGTGCATGGGCCATGAGTTCCGATTTAAGCTTTGGACATGTTCAAAAGAGAGGTATGTTTGAGGCAGACATTGATTGATTGATTGATTGGTGGTTGCTTTATGCCGCGTCGGCAGCATAGTCCATATTCACGGCGAGCGAGGCAGACGTAGCATTCGAGATGATATCATACTCTAGCATACTCTACCATACTCTAGTGTACTTATTAATGTACTCTAGCATACTCTAGCATACCCTAGCATATGTTGACCCGCACAAAACCTTGGCCGTACTGCCATGGTCACATATCCATTAGTGGACAAAGTCGAACGTAGTTGAACGTAGTTGAATGTAGTGGAGGGTAACCTAGTTGAACATAGTCAAACGTAGTTGAAGGTATGTGAATGTAGTTGGATGTGTCGGGATCCGTACCGTATCATACCAGGATCCATACCGTAATATATTTATCTGTACCAGTAGGTGGGTCATCAACCAAAACCTGCCATACCTTAACGTATTTGAACGTAGTGACAGCACGTTTCACCCATGTTTCACACATGTTATTCTATCTATGTTCAACTACGTCCACTAATGTGTATGTGACCGGAACTTGACACGTTATCTATATGCACAAACACACCATTGCACCCACCCACATACACACTCCTACACATCCCTACCCACACGCGAATACACCTTAATCGCACACAACTCCTACACAACCATATTCACACCCACGCAAATGCTCACTCACGCCACCCACCACTTTCAACATTCAACCTGTCCACACTCAAGCACACCACCACAATTACCCAACTCCCATACAGAATCACCCAAATACCCATACACACTCACCAACACACCCATACATACTCATCCACATCCCCATACACACTCACCCAAATACCCATACACATTCACCCAAATCCCCATACACATATCCATACATACTCACCCATATCCCCATAAACACTCACCCACAAACCTAGACCCACTCACCACTCACCCACATCTATATATCCACACTTAACCACAACCGTATTCACACTCCTGCACTCCTATATATCCTCAAACACATCCACAGGCCGACACATATATCCCAAGCTATGGAAGCCACCTCCACCACCCCCACCCCATACCGCACCCCCACCCACCTCACACCACCCCAACCGCCAACCCCACACCCACACACCCCATTGCTATTCACACTGTGTTTCGCACAATCATCTAACTAACAACCAATCAGCCGTCTGCGAGAGGAAACTCTTTGCCAGGCAACGCATACGTGCGAGGAACGCAAACCATCAACACCCGCCTACAACTTATAAATACGCAAGCACAGTAGGATGTACTTGACAATTTTGAGTCTTTATGGCCAGCAGTCATGCGAATGACTCACTCACAAGGGAGGCCCTGCTGCCGAGCTCTCCTCACCCACTCTACTTGGGCATCCACCAGACGGGATGGCCGAATGAGTTAGAGTGCACGTCTCCCGTGCTGGTAGATCGTGGGGTCGTGGGTTCGAAACCTGGTCGAGTCAAACCAATGATACCTGTCGCTTCCTCGCCTGGTGCTCGGCATTATTAGGATAGGACAAGGACTGGTTAGCTCAGTGTCAGGATAATGTGACTGAGTGGGATATCCGGTCATGGTCCCGGCGGCCTGGTTTCCCAGTGGGACAACACTATAAAGTCACCATGAGTGTGCACTGTCATAAGTCGGTACCCATCATAGATGTTGCTAGGACGTAAAACAACAAACAAACAAACAAACGTGGGCATCGTCAAATTTGCACCAACTCCGACAACCCTCTCCCATCCCCAGGCTGGTACTACTGCTCAGAGTAAAGGGCCGGAATGAGTGAAAATATATATACTTATCATTAGCTCCTATGAGGCTTTCTCGGTGTAATCTTCACCCCCCCCCCCATACACATACGCCACGGCCTGGAATGTGCAAGTAGCAATGAATCCGACATACCGACACACCAACAGCACATACCACAGCCTTTGATGAACCAGTTGTGGATCACTGATTGGAAAGGAAAATAGCCCTAACTGCTAGTGTGTCCACTAAGCAGGATCGAACGGCTGACTCACTCCTTCACAGGTGGACACTCTACTGTTTGAGCTAGGCTCATGCTTCAAAGGCTAATGGATTGTTCAAATATCCACTTCCCTTCAACCATTTTGTGGAAAGATAAAATATTGTGAGTTTTTGTTGTGTCTGAAATATCGAGGTTGTATTTGCAAATGCAGGATGTGTTCTGCTGCTGGCAGATATGTAATATAGTCCCTCTCCTTGGGGTCTTTACACAATTGTAATGAGGCTTAATTTTCAGACAAAATTGTCTCTTATCACCAAGGGCAATTTGGCCGAATAAATCGTAATTTATTTTCATTACATGCAATACGCCAGTAAATCTGTGCACACTCCAAGTCATTCTGAGCATATTGAAATGGGCTGGAAGATATGTAATATAGTCCCTGTCCTGGGGGTCTGTACAACATTGTAAATGCCCCCCCCCCCCTTTGCCATGTGTTGATGGGAGAAGCATGCAGCGTCAATAAGACTTCATTAGGCGAGCACCGAAGCTAACCGTCGGCACTGACCTCAATGCGCATTTAATGTGGGGATAGTAGACATTGATCACGTGAATGATGGAGGTACGCAGGTATAATTCTAACCCATGGAAAGGGAAGCAAGACAGCGAAATGGGAGAGTGTCTATGGAGTGGGGCGTGAGTCGGAAGAGAGAACTGGGCATGCGCACAGTGAGGGCTACTTTCTGAATTGCATAGGGTCGTACTCACGGACAGGATTGAGATTCCTTTACAGGAACTCGGATGCATTTAATCGAAGAAACCTAATAAGGTGGTGCCTATATACACTAACGAAATCCACCAAAATATTACAAATGAAACACGCAGAAATATATCATTAAGAAGATGTCGAAACTGAGAGAAAGGTGGAAAGAAGGTAGAATGGGAAGTGTATATATCACCCCGTCCAGCCGATCGGCCCCCAACCCCCCAACCCTCCACCACCTCCACCTCCAACTCCCTCCACCTCCTCCAGCCCCCCATGCACTCCGCCCCGTCCTCCCACTCCATCTCGTCCATCCCTCAACCCGCTCCAACTCCTCCACCTCTGAAACCCCCACTCCCTCCCCCCTCTCCCTCCCATCCACACCTCCACCGCTCTTCCATTCCTGCTCCTCTAGCTCCTACGCCCCACCACCCTTACACCCCTCAGCCCATCCACCCCTCCACCCCTCCACCCCCTCCCACTTGTTGACGCCGTCCACTCACTGCACACTCTCCACCCGTCCACCCGTCCACCCGTCCACCCCTCCTCCCCTCCACCCCTCCACCCCCCTCCCACTTGTTCATGCCATCCACTCCCTGCACACTTTCCACCCCTCCAACCTCTCCACACCTCCATCCCTCCACCTCCACCCCTTCACCCTTCCACCCTTCCACCCCTCCACCACTCCACCCCTCCACCACTCCACCCCTCCACCCCTCCACCCATCCACCCCTCCACCCCTCCGCCCCTCCACCCCTCCAACCCTCCAACCCTTGACCACTCCACCTTGTTCACGCCGTCCAGTCCCTGCCCACACTCTATTTCCTCCACCGCTCCACCCCCTACTCCCCGCCTCTCCACCCCGTCCACACCCTCCACCCCTCCATCCGTTCTACCCCCTTCAAACATGCACCCACCACACTCATGCACGCAGGCGTACACCTCTGCCAGGGTAAGCTAATCCAGGGTGATTGGAAGAGCAGATTATTCAAGAGAAACTGGAGCCCTAAGGGTTGCTTCTCCTGTTGGGAGATGTTAGTAGTGTATGGCCATGACGTGCTAGAACAGAGCGTCATATTGCAATGTTGCCGCGCGGGCAGAGGGGGAATGGGGGAGGACAGCACCGAACATAAGGAGGAGGAGGATGTGTGGGAGGAGACCGAGGAGAGGCGGAAGGCCGGAGTGATGGTGGGGGAGCAGGCATGTGGGGACGGGGCCGGTTCGTCGGAGGAGAGGAAGAGAAGTGGTTAGGGGGGAAGTGTTGGTGAGAGCAGGGGGATGGGAAGGGGCAGGAAGGTGATGATGAGATGGAGAAGGATGGGGACAACGGGATTGAGGGACAATGAGACGGCGGAGGGGGAGGAGAAAGGGCATTGAGGAGATGATGATCAGGAGGAGGGGGTCAAGGGGTTGAAGGGCAATGCGAGGGAGAAGGGGGAGGAGAAGTGTCAGGAAGGAGAGAGTGAGATGGAGAAGCAGGGGACATATGGGTCGGGGGGGGAGGAAACGGGGCAGGTAGGAGAGGATGATCAGGAGTAGGGGTGCAAAGGGGTTGAGGGACAATAAGAGGCAGGGGAGGAAGGGAAAGGGGCAGGAATGAGAGGATGGAGAGGGGGGAGGGGAAAGGGGTGGTGGGACAATGGAGGATATTAGGAGCAGTCCGGGGTCCGCGCAGGACGGCAATATAAGTGCAGCAGGATGGGGAGGCTGGCGGAAAGTGAGAACTGAAAGAACAGGAACGCCCGAAGGAAGGAGAGGACTAGGAGGACGCGGAGGAAGGGACGGGTAAATGATGAGCAGAATGTTGGGAAGAAGGGCAGTTGAGGGGGACAAGGAGGAGAGATGAGGGGAAGGTGAGCATGGAAGTACAGACAGGATGTGCGGGGAAAGGAGGGAATGAGACGAAGGTGCGGCGGGAAAGCACCCACAGGGAGAGGGACAGAAATGGAGAGAAATTGTGTGAGAGGGTGGGAGAGAGGGGACAGGAGGTGAGGGGGGGGGGAGAGAAGAAGGTGTGAAGGAAGGAAGCGGTGTGGGGGAGGAAGAGACTGGGCGGGTAGGGGAAGGAGACAGTCCAGGTGCTCTGATCCACTAACGACATAAAACCTCCCATACAGAAAAGATGCCAACATAGCTTAAGCATCGAACCTGCATTTCCCGCCAGAAAAGGCTATGCTATTCACATCGTTCTGCCGGACTGCGGATCGTCATTAGTCAACACTAACAATAACAACAATAACTACGAGGGAAGCCCTCGGCGCATGAGCAGCTCATGTGTATGCCAGCCCCCCCCCCACACCCCCATGGTAGTGGTCGCTCTACAAAGGCAATCGCACTCAGATGATTGCAAAACCCTAATGGCAATTGCAATTGGAATGGGCGTGTCGGAATGCAGGGAAGATAATTTTGGCCAGAGTTTTGGAGGGTTTGTTAGTAGCGCGGCCATGGTTTTGGTGCGTTTGTTAGTACCGCGGCCATGGTTTTGGTGCGTTTGTTAGTACCGCGGTCATGGTTTTGGTGCGTTTGTTAGTACCCCGAATCCAGTGTTGGCATGTTTGTTAGTAACGCGACCCCGGCTTTGGCGCATTTCTTAGTAGCGCATCCCCGGTGTTGGCATGTTTGTTAATAGCGCGGTTCCAGTGTTGGCCTGTTTGTCAGTAGCGTGGCCTGGTTTTGGAGCATTTCTTATTAATGCGGACCTGGTGTTGGCGCATTTGTTAGTCATGCGGCCCCGGTGTTGGCTCGTTTGTTAGTAGCGCGGCCCCAGTTTTGACTCGTTTGTTAGTAGCACGGTTCTGCGTTTGTTAGTAGTGCGGCCCCCCCATGAGGCCCCGAGACGCGGCCGCCGACTAAAACCTCAGAGTTATAGTGGGAACCCTTGGGGGAGGAAGACATCTGTGAGCAAGAGTGTGAACAATTGAATTGGGAGAGCAACTCAATACAAAAAATGCCGAGCAGTAGAGATTGATAGATTCCACTCCTCTGGGCGGAGGGCCCCTGGTGACAGGGTGAGGTCAATAATAATTCGATTAATCATTTTAATGGGTCTCCTTGATTTCAAGGGAGCTCCCCGCGCCAAAGCCAGCAGGATTGATGTGATGGAGAGCAGGCCGATCTGAAGAAAAATCCACCACCATCATTTCGACCCTCTCTCCTTCTACTCCTCCCATACAAACCAAAACCGGATATTCAAAGATGACACAATGTGTGAGTGAGTATTTATTCTGTAGCGTCCCTGCACAATCGGTACCTCTTTTGCATCCCTATCTGGTACTTGTTACCCATTCTCCCCTGTTTCAATCCCATGAGCTATGCACTGGTACATTCGTCAACGACAATGAGTCATGCTATAATAATCCACTCACCCAAAACCTGGTGTCCCATTTAAGCCTATGTATGTGCCAAATCATGTTTTTTATATTCTAATGTAAGGATGAGTGATTAGTCTAAGGTGGTTTCTACCTAAGCTAGAAGCTAAGACTAAACTATTTTCTAGAATATTTAAAGGAGACACATTACTACTCACCTGATCTCCAATCACACAAACATGCAATTATCTGATATTGCTAAGTTAGCTGGTTTGATGTTGCAGTATTGTATCCTGGCAACATCAGAGGTCAAATCAGGACGGCTACGTGGATAACAGTCAGGCAATATATAGGCAAGAAGCAGTAGCCAGCACAATTGGAACTGTAGCCGTTACTGCAACAAAGGCAGACAAACTTACTACCTTACAAGTTGCACACGGAATGCCAGTTTTAGTCTGAAAGACCCCGGTAGAAATTCACTTGCAATTAGTTTATTCAAGGTTATTTTAGTTTTTGGAATAAATTCCAGTAATGCAATAACTGGATATTGCCAGCCAAGCTGTTCAAGGGGGTGGACTGCAACAGGTCCACACCGCGTTGTCTACCGTCCACTGAATTCTGCGTCTCTGTCAGTTATGTGGGTCTGAGCCTAAAGGCCCTGTCACATTACGGCGTATGGCGGGAGCATATAGCGGCGTAGCCGCTTTACGTCATATACGTCGGCATAGGTCGGCATACGCCGTATACGCTACTCAAACGCTACTCATACGCTACCCATACGCTACTCATATGCCGCCAGATGCTGCCAGATGCCGGCTTATGTGAAGCGTATGAGGCATACGCCACCATACACTTTCATAAATCCGTCCGTCCACATTTGTTTGTGCATGCTCAAAAAAACTCGACCTATGAGGGCGTATGGCCCATACTGTCAAAAAATGTCACAGCACGCTCCCATACGCTCCTCATACTCTCCTCGTATGCTCCTCATAGGTCCCCCATACGTTCAAACCCACCTGAAAGTTCAGCGAAGGTCATCATAGGCTGGCACAAGCACAGCATACGTAGGTTTTCAATACGCTCGTCCATACGCCGTAATGTGACAGGGCCTTAAGAGAGAGGGATGAGTTTGAATGGGTACATTGGTAATCACAGACCTCGGATAAAAACCATCATATATTCAGTATGACTGTGGAGGGTACCATGTTTGCTATTTCCGTCCAATGGTTAGATCTATTGTTTGTTAGTTTGCTTCTTAAATCTTTACTTCCTAGCATCCATGGTTAGATCTATTCTTTATTGGTTTAATTTTTAAAGATGCATAGTCCGATGCTTCTGAGTTTCTGTAATTTTTTTGAGATAAATATATTAGCTCGATCAGTAGTATCTACTTTACATTAGTTTAAAGTTACTTTTATTTTAAATGGTAATTTTTTTTAGATATTTGAAGTAGAAACATGGAACATTAGTTTTGGCAAGCTTGCCAAAACTCTGACACCATAGACCTCTACAGTACAATGTTCTATTAAATTGACTCAGTATTCCCTACTATGCAGAAACAAATGCTTAGAAAGTGCATCAGTATCTAAGTTAGATGTGTAAAAATCAAATCTAGATAATTGTTTTGGTTTTGAAATTTTCATATTTCATCGGACTATGCAACTTTAAGATTATACTTCCTAGCAAAAACTGAGTTGGTACCAAACCCTCCTGATATGACCTTAGATGTTGAGTGAGGGTGGGTGACTTAAACAACTGTGGTAAACAAAATCATATCTAGAAGGGTCCCGACTTGTGACAGTGCACACTCAAGGCGATTTTATAGGGATGCCCACTGAGTCACTCTGGCACTTCCTATCCTGCTCCTTGACATTATCCGAATACTGAACAAACCAGTCCTTACAACGTCCTTTCAATGTTGAGCATCAGGCTAGGCAGCGAAAAGTATCAATTTACGAAGTCACAGGTTTGACGCTGCCTGGGTTGAAACCCCCAAACTGACACCCGGAGAGCCAGCCAACGCTCTTTTCGATTCGGCCGTCCTTTTTGACTGCTAGATTATTGTTAAAGTGTACAACACTTCTTGCTATTAATCTCGACATCCTTAGTGCCGAACTGGCTCGCTGCAGGCTCACTTACTGACTAGATTAAAAACATAAACATGGGACCAACCGCAGCAGGCGCCGACGCACAATCAAACAAGGAGCTGCAACTGAAGCAAAGCAAAAACAAAACAAAACACCCAAAATAACACCACATAACTAAAACAACGATGGATGCATCACATCTCAATGAAGGGCCCTCCAACTGGTCGCAACCTGTGAGATTAATTGTGGAATTCAGCCACTCGATCATTGCGCGTGCGCGCTTGGCTCTCTCAATGATGAATCGCCAGGAACTGAAGAGAACTTGTGTAAAGCTTGTTCCTGAGACCTGGCTAATTCCAATTGGGGTTGTTAATTGACCCGTTAGGTCAGAATCTGTTCAAGTTGAAATAATGTTTCCAGCGTTCTGACGCCTCCCTGATCAATGTTGTACCAACTATGTGTGGACAATAGGGGATTTCCACCACCAACCTTCCCAGTGATGGCAATAGAAATATGTGAGTGATTGATTGGTGGTTGCTCTACGCAGTGTCGGCAGGATAGGCCATATTCACGGCGAGTAGGGATATGTGGTTTGTTGGTTGTTGGAGTTTTACGTCCGGGCAACATCTAAGGTCATATCAGGACGGGTACCGACTTGTGACAGTGCACAGTCATGACAATCTATACTGCTGCCCCACTGGAAAATGAGGCCGCTGGCACCACCACCCGATATCCCACTCAGTCGCATTATCGTGACACTGAACCGACCAGTCCTTGCTCTACCCTAATAATGCTGAGTGCTAGGATTGGAATCGACAATTATCAATTTGATAAGGCATTGGTTTGATTCGACCGGGAACAAAACTCCCGACCTTCCGCGGCTGAGGTCAGCGCTCTACCGATTCGGCTACCGCGTCCGGTATATGAATATGTAACGTTGTGGCTATGAGTTTACTGCACATTCTTAGTGGTAGAGGTCTAAATGACAAGCATTTACCACGTGTTGAATTGTGTGATGCTTATATTATCTCAGTGATTCACAATACATCCCCTTTTATTGTACTGTACGATTAACTCTTTCAGAATTCCGATATTCAGATGCGATCTGAATGAGCTTCCAATCCCCCTCCAACAAAAGCCATTTCTCCCATTTTATTAGCTTCTTTAATAATAAAGATATTAACTGCCTAATTTCGCGAATCGCATTGACATTCATTTGGTTTTGCATTACAGCAATGAACTTGATATGTTTTATGCTCAAAGTAGGTGTAATTTCTAATATGAAGATTCCGCTCTTATCTGACATTGATTTCCATTGTTGGATCATCGGTCAGTTTTTTTTTTTGTTTGTGTGTTGTTGTTTTACGCCCTAGCAACATCTAAGGTCATATCAGGATGGGCCATTGTTCAGTACCTTATATCTGCATTAACCTGGCAATATCCATGCACTGCTACTCTCCTCACACTGACTTTATGATTTGTAGGAAAGGAACTATCTACCCTGCCATAAGGCGAGTCTACACGTAATCTTACTCCTATTTTTCAGTGAAATGTGTTCAAATATTAATAGTGTCAATAAGGTCGCTAAGCAGGTTCCCCATGCGGAAGGTCGGGAGTTCAATTCCACGTCGAGTTAAACCAATGACGTCCAAATTTGTTACTTGTCGGTTCCTCGCCAGGCGGAAGGCATTATTAGTATAGAGCACGGACTGGTTAGCTCAGTGGCAGGATAATGTGACTGAGTGGGATATCAGGTCATGGTGCTGGCAACCTGCTCTCCCAATCGGGCAGCAGTATAAAGTTGCCATGAGTGCGCACTGTCACATGTCGGGACCCGTCGTGATATGATCTTGTATGTATTGTTACCAGGATGTAAATCTCCCAACAGCCAATCCAGTGTTATTAAGTTGATGTGAGCGCACACTGTCGCAAGTTAGTACCGAACCTGATATTACCGTATATGTTACTAGGACGTAAAACAACAACAAACAAACAAAACAAAACAATAAACCCCAAAAGCTGAAAAAGACATCTCGTATTTTTAATTTTTTTGGTAAATATGTTTATTCTGCTGAGGTTGTCAGTGCCGAAGCACTGGTCTTCCAGCCATTTTTCAATTCAGGGTTATTTACACAAAAGGTATATAGAATAAGGTGTACAATAAGTGTTGAATACAAAATGTGCACCATGTAACACAATGAAATTCTGAAACCCAAATGTTCCATAACAATATGGTACAGTAATGTCATATAACCAGATCAATATTACTCATTTGAATTATCAAATTCCACCCGTGCGCCACTGATTCAGAATCACCCCCTCCATTACATGTGTCCCTTGGATGGGAACCAGTGCGGAATCTGACACTGAAAGCCGGGGGATGAATTTGCACCTGAGGTAGAACCCGCCTGGCCCTTTTCCCAGAAGCACCCGAGTCCAAGAAGTAGGCTATCAGAATGGCGATGCAGATTATATCTTTCATTTACTGTGTAAGCCAGGGCAATCACGGCGAGTTAATGATAAGCACAGCCGGGTGGGTGAGTGGGGGTGGGTGAGAATTGGTGAGTGGGTGAGTTAGGGTGCTTGGATGCGTGGCTAGGTGGGTGAGTGAGTGAGGGTGGGTGGGTGAGGGTGAGGGTGGGTGGTTGGATGGGTGAGCGTGACTGAGGGTAGGTGAGGGTGGGTGGGTGAGGGTGGTTGGGTGAGGGTGGTTGGGTGAGGATGGGTGGGTAAGGGTCGGTGGGTAAGGGTCGGTGGGTGAGGGTGGGTGGTTGGGTGGGCGAGGGTTACTGAGGGTGAGTGAGGGTGGGTAGGTGAGAGGGTGAGAGTAGGAGGTTGGATGGGGGTGAGTGAGGGTGGATTAGGGTGAGTGAGGGTGATGGTGAGTGAGGGTGGGTGGCTGAGGGTGGATGGGTGAGTGAGTGCGTGCGGGTGGGTGGTGGGCGATGGTGAGTGAGGGTGGGTGACTGTGGGTGGGTGGGTCGGTGGGTGGGCGTGAGTGAGGGTAATTGAGGCTGGGTGGGTGAGAGGTTGAGAGTAGGAGGGTGGGTGGGGGTGAGTGAGGGTGATGGTGAGTGAGGGTGGGTGACTGAGGGTGAGTGGGTCGGTGGGTGGGCGTGAGTGAGGGTGGGTGGGTGGGTGGGCTGGTGAGCGTGACTGAGGGTGGATGTGTGGGAGGGTGGGGTGGGGCGAGTGTGAATGGGTGAATGAGGGTGAGTGCGGGTGGGAGGGTTGGTGAGGTGTGGTCGGCGTGTTTCTACGCCGTCTCCCGGTGTAGTAGACGGTTAGAGCCGCTGTGCTTTGGGCATTAAGCGGAGCCCGGGCGGCGGGACGTCGCCTTTTAATTTGTGCTTGATGTGCTTGTTATCGGGGACGACGCTTCCTTGATGCAGGCTTTACGCCTGTTACATAGACGTTCGTCAGCACCCCACCGTGTAATGCCGAGGCTGACTGAGGCGGCCACTTCTCTATGGCCATTGTTCTGGTCGCATTACTTCAGGGCGTGGCATGCGTGAGAAGCAGCGAGTTTTCATTGGGAGTGCGACTGCCATAGGTGATGCGTAATGGAAAAGTATAGATCTGCGTATATATGTATATACACATATATATATATATACATATATAAATATATATATGTATATATATGTGTATCTGATGTCTAAGAGTTATGCGAGTATAAAGGCGCAAAGGGGAATGTTCCCTATATGATCACCCATATGTTGTGTACTACTTTATTGTAACCATATTCTAACTCGCTAAAGCGACCACCTCCCTAAATGGATGACTTGAAGTCGGTCGCAAGGTCGGTCCATTCAGAGAGTTTTGACTGTATATGGGAATGTATATGTATGTCTATATGTATATGACGTTGTATTTGTGAAACCCCTACACAACCCCTACACATGTATATACACATATATGTATGATATATATGTATGTGTATATACATATGTATATGTGTACAGATATATGCCTTTATATGTATACATGAGTATATAATTATGTGGTTCTCGATCTGCCTATGCAGAGGTATACTAGTGCGTATATACATAAGCATATACACGCATGCGCTGCGCTGTATATAGCTACAACACAAAGTTATGCTCTCGCAATTAATCATATATTTTTCAACTGACTCCACGTCAACCACACACCTATATTATCCTTCTGTCAAAAGCTTTTTGGACCACAACCTATTAGCGAGCCTCGGTGCTGTTGGTAAACTAAATGGGAAACAGGCTTTCTAAATGTCGTCAAATATAGCACCACTAACCCCATTCCACACGCAATGCATGCATGCATGTACAGGACGATCTATCCGGCAGTACTACTGACACCACCACCACCACTACCACTATCACCACCACAGCCACAACAACCACAGAAACCATGGGCACCACCTCTGTCGCTATACAGCTGGGCAGCCAACAACCATAGAGTGGGCGAGTCGGTATCGGTATGACCACACATCCATAACACAGAGGTTGTCAGGGCTACAACAACCAGGCCATATGAGCCAGCCCAATGAGCAACTCACTTAGGGCACGAGCAGTTATTTTTGCTTTTTTACCAGGGGATTTCTCTACAACCAAAATCATTCACAGTTTCTGAATAGAAATATACCTCTTCAAGTAATGGCGCCTGGTTAATAATTGTAAATGTAATTCACCTATATAGAACTGCTCAAGCTTAGCAGTCCTTCTTTTCTGGGACTTTTTTCTGGGAATTGAAATGTAGCTATTTAGGTAGTAGAATTGAGCTACTCTCACCAGTGCCCCAGGACACATTTCGGATCGGTATCAATCACTCACTGTGTTAGAATCACATCAACAGCCTCTATTTTACCAGCTATTATCCGCTCGAGCATAAAACACGCAAGTAGCCTATTCTAAACGCTGCCCCTGCCCCAACCAACCCCTACCTACCCTTACCCACCCCTACCTACACCTGCCCAGCCCTACTCACCCCTACCCAACCCTACCCACTCTTACCCACCGCTACCAACCGCTATCTACCCTACCCACCCCTACCCACGCCTACTTTCCCAATGTCACCCCTACTCACCCCTACTCATCCCTACCCACCCCTACCCAGCCTTTTCCACCCCTACCCAGTCCTACCAACCCCACCTCTACCCATCTAACACCTACCCACCGCTACTCATCCCTGCCCACCCCTACCAACCCTTACCCACCCCTACCCACTCTTACCCACCCCTACCAACCCTCACCTACCCCTACCCACCCCTACCAACCCCACCTCTACGCATCTCACCCCTACCCACCCCTAGCAACCTCAACTCACCCCTACACAGCCATACACAGCCCTACACTCCCATACACAACCCTACACGCCCCTACACACCCCATCACACCCCTACACACCCCTACACGTCCCTACATACCCCTACACTCCCATACCCCCTTCACATCCATACACACCCCTACACACCCGTACACACCCCTAGGCACCCGTACACACCCATACACACCTGTACACACTCCTACACACTCCTACACACCCCTACACTCCCATACACCCCCTACACATCCCTACACACCCTGCACACCCCTACACACCCCTACGAACCCCTACACACCCCTACACACCCCTACACACCCCTACACACCCCTACACACCCCTACACGCCCCTACACACTCCTACACACTCCTACCCACCCCTACCCACCCCTACACACCCCTACCCACCCCTACACACTCATACACACCCATACACACTCATACACACCCATACACACCCCTACACACCCCATCTCACCCCTACACCCCCATACACCCCCTACACAACCCTACACACGCCTACGCACCCCTACAACCCCTACACACCCCTACACACCCCTACAACCCATTCACACCCCTACACACTCATACACACCCATACACACCCATACACACCCACACAGACCCCTGACCACCCTCGGAGGGGGCAGCCGATGTTTCCTGGCTTGTATACAATTGCGATTAACCACGGGTTATCCGATATCCAGCGGACAACAATGAGTACCCACAAGTAACATGTAAATCACGCGCACTTAATATTCCAGTATTGATTACCGGATCGTGCGTGGCGGGTAAATGATGGAATCAGCATTTTCGGGTGGGCGGGACTAGGGCAGGAGGAGATGGGCCTAATTCACTGAATAATGCGGGGAATTGAGATGGGCTAATTACCATGACAGGTAGAATGTATTAAGTGGTGATGCTGATGTACAAATAAAATTATCATAAAAAGAAAAACACTCCGAGCGTATAGATCGGACGCGGTGGCCGAATCGGTAGAGCGCAGATTTCTGGTGCGGAAGGTCTGGAGTTCGAATCCTGGTCCAACACTGATTGTTGAAATTACCTAGTCTAATGTTCGGCATTAATAGGATAGGACAGCGACTGGTTAGATGATTGTCAGGATAATGTGACTGAGTGTGAAATCATGTCATGGTCTCCCAGTCTCCCAGTATCCCAGTGGGGCAGCCCTATACACTTACCATGAGTGCACACTGTGACATATCAGCGCACACTGTTATCATTACACGCACTGTCAGAAGTCGGGACCGGTCCTGATATGATCGTGAATGTTACCAGGACTTAAAACCCCAACAAGACAAACAAAGGAACAAACCCCGAACGTGTATCATCTATATGGACGGCGATCACAATAAATGCAGCAGCATCAGAATTATAAGCAGCCACCCAACTATCAGCAGCATCCCAAATATCAGCAGCATCCCAAATATCAACAGCATCCCAATAATCAGCAGCCTCCCAAGAATCAGCAGCCTCCCAAATATCAGCAGCCTCCCAACTATCAGCAGCATCCCAAATAGCAGCGGCATCCCAAATATCAGCAGCATCCCAACAATCAGCAGCATCTCAAATATCAGCAACATCCCGAATATCAGCAGCATCCCAACAATCAGCAGAATCCCAACAATCAGCAGCATCCCAAATATCAGCAGCATCCCAAATATCAGCAGCATCCCAAATATCAGCCGCATCCCAAATATCAGCAGCATTCCAAATATCAGTGGGCACTGACAACTGGCATCAGCGGCAATTGCATTTGGCTATCGATATTTATGATTGTCTCAATTGTCAATATGTCACGGGATCACAGGCAGTCTTGCTTCGGCCTGGCAAACGCAGACCCGCAGCTTTGTTAATGCTATAATTATAATGCAACCGACCCATCGCGTCCTTGTTGTTAGCATTTAGACTGAATTGCTATAACTATTCGGGACTCTGATTATAACATTATATATATATATATATATATATATATATCTTTTGAACAATATATCAATCATAACAAATGTATAAGTATAATTGTGTCATTATTGCATATGCTATGTTGCGACATAAAATAACATAAATGATTGTGACACATCCACAGTGGAGGACGGAATGAGTAACCCTTTTTGTCATGGGATTAGAAGGCAGGGCTCGATGCCCGGCCGAGTCAAAACACTGACTTAAAATGGTGTAGTGCGCGGAAAATATACCATTTTCGGAAGCAAAACACGCAGCCATATATGGTCCCATATATCGAAAACTGTAGCTGCATAGAAGGACATATTAAATGATTTAATAGAACCAGATAGTGGCTAAATGTGTACCAGACTTTTGACATGCATGGTAAAGGGAAATGGTCAGGTGTGTGCTCCAATTATCCCCAAAGTTAGCCATTTATAACATGTTGCTTCAAAGTAAAGTCAGGTCGATTATAAGAAATTAACCTAATATATGTATGTCGCAAAATATCTGCCAGAAATGCAAAGCCAACTGACTATGCAACTTTAAGCCTTGATGCAACTTTAAGCCTTAGCCTGGTGTTCCAAACTACTAGAATGAAGCAATGAGCAGTGGGTGGGGAACCTAAAATGCTACAGCTTACACACCGCAAGTTGAGTTTGATACCAGTCCCAGGTTTATCGAATACAATAAACCAGGGTACATTAAGTTTAGTGTACTGCCTCCTGATGACGAAAATGTGGATAATCCAGGCGAGACATGTATGTCTAATGTAGGCTGTGGTAAATTTGTCCTAGCCACTATTTTAAATTATATAAAATATCAATATCAGTGCGCATAGTGAGAAGCCCTCCAGCCGCACCTTCCGATGTCGGCCGACAGGCTGAATCTTCGACCAGCCATGCTGGGTCACAGCTTCAGTCCTTCTGTACTGACAGCGGAACTCGGTATACCCGTATTCTCCTCACTTGAAAAGTCCTTTCCTAAATCACCGAATTCGGCGAAAGAGATACATATATATATATATAGATTTGGGGTGGGGAGTTTTACGTCCTTGCAACATTTAAGGTAATATCAGGATGGCTACCTTCTGGAAATTCACCATGACCTGATATCGCACCCAGTCATATTATCCTGACACCGAGAGAACCCTTCCTTGCCCTTTCATAATAATGCAGATTGCCTGGCTAGGAAGCGACAGGTATAAATTTGGTAAGTCATTGCTTTGACTCGACCTGGGATCGAACTGCCGACCTTCCGCATGGGAGGCCTGTGCTCAACCGATTCGACCACCGCGTCCGGTGACGAGGGCTTGCCCCATGCATTAAATAAATCGCCCTTCAGAGCTAAGCATAATTATATAACCGTGTACATTTAAGAAATCCCCACTCTTGTAGTCTTCGCTATTTCACTACACATTTCCACCTATGGAATACACCGATGCTGAATACTCCCCCCCCCCCTTTTACCCGCACCCCCCCCCCCCACTCCCAGCAGAGATATCCCAGCTTTGTACAAACTGTTCAAGCAATCACCTCCTCCACTTTCCCCCAGCTCCCCCACGTCCCCCACCACCCCCCACCTCCCCCGACCCCCACACCCCCCACCTCCCCCCACCTCCCCCCACCTCCCCCCACCTCCCCCACCTACCCCATCTCCCCCATCTCCCCCACCTCCCCCCACCTGCCGTCACCTCCCATACATTCACCCACCTCCCCCCACCACACCCCATCTCCCCCCTTCTTCCCCACCTCCCCCCCTCCCCCACCACACCCCACCACACCCCATCTACCCCCTTCTTCGCCGCCTCCCCCAACTCCCCCAACCCACCCCCACCTCCACCCACCTCCCTCCCCTCCCCCACCTACCCCAGCTCCCGCCACCTCCCCCACCTTCATCCACCTCCCCCGACCACACCCCATCCCCCCTTCTCCCCCCCCCCCCCCCCACCTCCACCCACCTTCCCCACCTCCACCCACCTCCGCCACCTCCCCCACCTCCCCACCTCCCCCACCTTCACCCACCTCCCCCCACCACACCCCACCACACCCACCTCCCCCACCTCCCCAACCTCCACCCACCTCCCCACCTTCCCCGCCTCCCCTACCTCCCCCCACCTCCCCCGATTCCTCTATTACACTCTCCCACAGAGGCAGCAAGCAAATATTGCAGTGCATAATTGAAATCGACTCGAGTTGCTTCAACTAATTTCACGTCCAATCAACATCACGCGTAAAAATCACCTTGTGCAAAATGACATGGCAGTTCCGGCATAATGACACGAGCGGCGCTGTTAACCTGTGGATGGAATATGCATGTTCGCCATTAAATCACTCCCGTGTGCGCATACACCTCAGTCGCACATTTGATTTAAATCGGATTCACAGCGATTGCTTTGAAAAGCAGATTAATTAAATTTAAACAGTGCTTTAGCGATTCACTCCGCTCGGTGGAATAGCAGGCCCCGATAGTTCGGATCTGCAATGCATAGCGAAGTGGGGTACATACACAGTTGGCCATACAAGTTCAGCGGAAACTCTAGCAGATATCAGGGAACATAGTCTGTTTTTTGTTGTTGTTCTAAATATGTTTATTCTGCTGAATACGTATTTTATCAGTGCCAAAGCTCTGGTCTTCCAGCCATTTTTCAATTCTGGGTTATTTCCACAAAAGGTATATATAATAAGGTATACAATAACTGTTGAATATACAATTTGCAGCCTGTAACACAATGAAGTTCTGGAACCCAAAAGTTCCATAGCAATATGGTAACAGTTGTGTAATATAACTAGATCAATATTATGCAGATCAATGTGAGTATTTAGAATAGTATTTAGAATGTAAGCAGATGGTATCTTCTGTATTCATTTGGTAAAGTTGTAAGTTTTAATGTTCAGTTAGAGTTAGGGAAGCAGTATATAAATGTCAGTTTGTTAGAAATATTCTTGTGTTACTCTAGTGTAGTTAGTTATGTGAGTTAATGAATTATGTCGTTGGGGTGGGGGTTGTTAGTCATACACTGGACCAGCTGTAAGCAGTGAAGTAGTGCAACCAATCCCAGTGCATTTAGGTTTTAAAAGTTCAATTTGCATTTGGACTATCTGAGTCTCTGTCATTGTGCAAACTATTCCGATTTACAGGAATGGCAGGGTAATGCAAATGTTCTATTATTTATCGGGTATACGTGACCAGGTGCATGTAGGTGTATATGTAGGTGCTGGTGGTGCCTGATTGAGAGGTAAATATACATAGTGGTGCCGGCAGGACTGTGTGTAAGGGGCACCCAGAGCCTAACCCCTCCCCCTCTGCTAGTCAGGTTCACCACACTCAGGCTCAAAGCAGGTGGTGGCCAGGGGAGCCACACAGCTTGGTGGTGGTGGGCAGATCACTGGTAGCCATCGGGACCAGGAATGCTGGATCCTTATTGGTAGAGCTAAGAATGATTGTTTCTCATTGGGAGAATAGGGTGGGGTGATACACTACACTGAATCCATGTACCATATAAATAATAAACCAGAGGGATCGCCTCTCCCTCTTCTTTCACACTTTATACTCTTCCTTTCTCTTTGCCTTTATTGATTTCACTATAGCCTGCCTACACAACCACAAATTCGAGCAGTAGACTTTACAATTGTATACGGTTCACTGGAAATAACGGAGGAACAGCAACAAATAAAAATGGAGGGGGGGGGGATGAACTGTGGCTGAGGGTTCGGTGGTCTACCACTTACAGCATGGTGAGAACATGTAACATACCTTACTGTGACTCCACAAGAGCCTGCCCAATCCGATGTACTCTTAGTGTGTTTTTAAATTCTAGGTAAGAGGATGCTGCCCTGGTTCTGGCTGGTAGGCTTTTCCACATCAAGCTGCCTTTGTAAATTGGCACCCACCCACTACATATTGTACTATATAGTCTGCTATATAGAGGGATGTTATTTGGGCCTATGTCCGAGCATCATGCTAGGACGTAAAACACCAACCAACCAATCTAGCAACCTAGCAACAGCTCAGGTTATATGAGGACAGGGATCGTCTTGTAGAGATTGCACTTTATAATCGTCCCACACTGCAATACCAGGTGGCCAGCACCAGGACCCAATATCCCACTCAGTTACATTATCCTCATACTGAACAAAGCAGTTCTTGCTCCATCATCACAGAGCCAAGTGCCAGGGTAGAGGACACAACATACATTACTGGATAGCGCTGAACATATCGTAAATCGGATCGAGTTGGATTAACTTTGAGAATGGGCATTTGGTTATATTTATTTGATATTATCGAATTTGTCTGGATATAGAACTTTGAAATATTGGTAACTTGTGTCACCATATTCCTGAATTAACACTAGGTTGTTTCTTATATTTTACTGGAATTATCTTGTGTGTGTAAACATAAATTATGGGATTCATCCACATAAGTAGGATATATGTGCATTTTATGATGCGTGTGTCTTATGCAACGTAGTAACTATCTAGAGATTAATTACCTTAGAGTAAAACTGTGGGAGGGGAGCTGAGGTCTCTTTTCCATAAATAAGAGAGAATGACATGGTGAACTAGGAACTATAGACCCCTTTCAATGTTTATAAATATTGTGTATGCGTGCGCAGCTTGACTGCAGAACGAAGGCACACTGCCATTTAGTTTGACGGTATGCGCATTGCAAATCGTTTATTTTATTCAAGATTAATAGAAATGCAGAATCCGAAGCTTATAAATCTAATATAATCTGTTCGTTGAATATGTTTTCTATATGTATTCCAAAGGGTTTATTTCCAGGTGGTGTGGTTTTAGAGATATTTAACTTTCTCTAAATGAAGATTGCTCACGCCCATTGACAAAGCATTGAGTTTGCACTGCAAAACATCAATTTTATTCAAAATTAATAGAAATGCAGAATCATAACCTCAGAAATTTAATATAATCTGTTTCTTGAATATGTCTTCTATGGGTGTTCCAATCGGTTTGTTTCTAGGTCGTGTGGTATTAGAGATATTTCACTTTTTCTGGATGAAGATTGCTCATGGCCATTGATAATGTATTAAGTTTGCCGGAACACGCAGTGCAACATGTCAATTTTATTCAAAGTTAATAGAAATCCAGAACCCTAACCTTATAAATTTAATATAATCTGCTTGTTGAATGTGTTGTCTATATGTGTTCCAATCAGGTTGTTTCTAGGTTGTGTGGTTTTAGAGATATTTCACTTTTTCTGTATGAAGATTGCTCATAGCGTTTGAGTTTGCAATGTGACAGTGTGTCGTCCTGCAGCCAAGCAGCAGGCCTAAGTACATATGCTGACTTCATTTGAAATAGGTCTCTTAGAACATTATACACGATTTGCTTGAGAGATCGCTATCAACAGCACGTCGATATTAGCTCCATTTAATACTGCTACCGAAGTGCATGAACCAGGCTCTTATATACACCATTTGTGCATATCTTATGATAATAATATCATTGTTAATCACATGGCATTATCATCACAGGCCATGCGTTTCCTTCCGAGACTCCATTAAAATCTAGGTTTTGCAGTTTGGTTGAGTGTCTGGCAGGTATGGCCTTGTTTGATGATGCCAATCAACAGTCCATAATGTAAGTCAGTAAGTGCGAGAGTTCTGTTCGTCCGTGTGTGTGTGGGCGGGTGTCTGCATGTGTGTGAGGGGGGGGGGGGGCGGTGTGGTAGGGTAGTCCCGGCGCCCAGCCCCCTGACGTGGACACATAGCAGTGTCGTGCATCATTTAATTACCAGCTAATTAGGTCAACTTGAGCCGCTCACGGCGGCCATCACTTAATTAGGGATGTTAATTAGGTCAACTGGAGGACTTAAGACTGAGTAGAAGGATTACCAGAGAAGGTTTGCTCTGCAACAAGAAGCTATTCAAAGAATAAGTCGCTTAACCATTTCGGGTGCAGCTGTCTTGTGCTCCTTTATCCTGCGTTATTTGTGAAGTTAAATATTAATATTTACATTATCTTTCACCCTCAAGTCATCAGCAATGCCTCACGTAATTCGCGAGTTATATTACTACATCCGTAATGTCAGAAGACCAGTCACTCGGCGCTTAAACAAGAGTATAATGAGATCAATTAAACATTTTACCAAACAGAAAATAAGACATTGTTGATATTAGTGTTATCAGGCTGGCATGAACAAACAAATTGTGTTCTTGATAGTAGCGTTATTATGCTGGCATGAAGAGTTTGCATTATACTAAGTTATAGGTGTACTTAATTACGGTACTACTAGATAATAGCTCCTGTGAACCGGGCATGGATTTCACATTAGAAATAATAGTTTATGGTCGGATAATGCTCAAACTTACTAAACCGAACAAATACACATACAGTGAAACCTCTCTGAATAGACCGACTAACATTAAAAGGTCCATTTAGGGAGGTGGTAAGTTTAGGGAGTTTTTGTTATTGTTACAATGGTATTGTATGGGCGATCCGTTGGGGCACAAATAAAGCGATCAATATAGGGGAGATATATACGGGTGGTCGGTTAAAGAGGTTTTCCTGTGTATGTATATACAGTCTACTCTGTCAATAACGGCCTCTCTCAATAGCAAATCTCTGTAAATAATGGCAACAAGTGCTGGTCCCATCACGGCACCCCTTGAATGTAATACCATTGCCTCTGTGTCTAACAGGAAACTGTCTTCTGCAGATAATGAGCCGTTTGTTCACCTATTTGATCAATATTCTCTGTCAATAACGACATGCCATATAGTTATTCTAACATTTCTAGGTTATTTATTACAGAGGCACCATGTACCATGTGTTTTTTGCCGTTTCCTCACAATTGAATGCAATCCCAATGGTTGTATGGCTTTGAAGGATGACGTGCTGTAGGTGCGACCTCTGCTGTTGCCACCCCTGGTTGCCGCCTCTGGAGGTGGTGATCCTATGTCGCCACCTCTGGTCGCCATTGGTTTCAACCCATTCCGTCAGTCAGTCTCTGCCTATAACGGATCTCTCTCTATAACGGCATCTTGCTCCAGTCCCATGGGTGTCCTTTATAGACAGAGTAGACGGTATTTGATGCAAGAAAGCATTGGTGGCTCTGGTTGGGTGTTTGTTGGAGTTTTACATCCTGGCAACATCTAAGTTCATATCAGAATGGAGGTGGAGGGGAATTCGTGCAGATTTATTCTGCTCTGTTCACTGTACCGCCCCATTATTTTGCTTTTATAGAAAGGACCTTGACATTAGCCATAGTTCTATCTCATTGCAATGTATTATACAATCTGCTATGAATTTGGGGCCTAAAAGAACTGGAACATGATGAGGAATGTTTGGTTGCATCTCTGAGAGGTACAGGTCTGTGTGATGAGGCCAATCAAACATTTCGTTATCAGTCTGCCTAAGTGTGATGCTGCGTGTGTGGGTGGGTGCATGAATGTGTGTGTGGGTGGGTGGGTACGTGAGTGTATGGGCTTGTGTGTGGGTACCTGGGTGTGTGGGGGTGGAGTAACGGTGCCGGTTGTTCGGTAATGTAGGTTTAGTGTCCGCCCCCTCAAACACCCAATGATGAGGATATCTAGGGCTGTCCTGCCTCCTTTAATATTAGAAACAAATATATATATATATGTATATGTATACTTCTTCCACTCCTCCACTCCTCAACGTACTTCCCTCTCGCCCTCTTTCCCTACCACCTACAAGTCCACATTCTTGAATTTACTACCGTACCCTTGCAACCACCCATGCACAATCATGCAACTATAACCTATGACCACCCCTTCCGACACACACACCTCACGCAGAGTGTGGTAGATGGGTGGGGGCAACCCGCCTCGCCCCACCGCAGGCGGTCCGGCCGCCCCACCCGCCCGCCCCACCCTTCCGCCCGCCCCGGTTCCCCGTCGCCCCGCCTCCCCACCGAATCCACTCGTTCCATTCAGCCCCGCCTCCGGCCAAACTGGCCCTGCCTGACCCTGCCTGGCCCCACCTCGCCCGCCTCGCCTCGCCCCCTCGCCTCGCCCCGCCTCGCCCCGCCCCGCCCAGCCCCGCTCCGCCCCACCCCGCCCCTCCCCGCCCCGCCCCGCCTCATCCCACCCCATCCCGCCCCGCCCCGCTCCGCGCCACCCCGCCCCTCCCCGCCCCGCCTCATCCCACCCCATCCCGCCCCGCCCCGCCCCGCCCCGCCCCGCCCCGCCCCGCCCCGCCGCCGCCCGCCCGCCCTGCCTGCCCCGCCCCGCCCCGCCCCGCCCCTGCCCCGCCCCGTTCCGCCCCGCCCCGCCCCGCCCCGCCCCGCCCCGCCCCGCCCCCCCCGCCCCGCCCCTGCCCCGCCCGCCCCGCCCCGCCCCGCCCCGCCCAGCCCCGCCCCACCCCGCCCGCCGCCCGCCCCGCCCAGCCCCGCCCGCCCCGCCCCGCCCCGCCCCGCCCTGTCTCTCCCCTCCCTGCCCCTCCCCACCCTTCCGCCCACCACTCCACCACCCCACCCGGCCTAGCCTCATCCTGGTACGCCCACCTCGTCCTCCCCGTCCCGCCCGCACCGCCGAACCGACACACCCATCCATGCGCATCTACTCAGTATCCACTCCTCCCCCCCCCCCCCTGGTTATTTACGCTGGCAAAAAGACAAGAGGAGCCACCGCAAGCAGTGCCTGGCTAGTCGAGGTGACGTGATGGGGCAGGGAGGCCTAGCCCAGATTACCTTGTCAGGAGCAGACGCCTTGACCCGTCGTAAACAACTCAGCCAGCATTAAGGCTAACATAATGCTGACATGAACACAATCACACACCCGTCCAGAAAAAAAAAAAAAAATATCTGTGTCGGCCGCACTCTCCTGCTGATGCATGCTTTAAGGACAAAACCACTGAATGCAAGCCTCTTTGTCCAAGCCTCCAACCACCAATATATCCCAGGAAGTCCCTCGGGATTCTGATATTGTCTTTTTTTTCTGCCGCAGCATTGCCTGTATATATGGGTTCATTCTCAGTGAAACCAAGCACTACAGAGTGGCATGGAAAGTAAATGTGAAAGCCTTCCAAATAATAGCGAAGAATATATTCCAAATAATACCAGAATCTAGCATCATGTGACGGATTACATGTCGTGCATATTTAAGAGCTAAAATTACAAACAAACAACTATTTTGCTGCGCGATTTTTATCTCATGCATATCGAGCAATATGATAATGTCGCTTTTGTAACATGGCAATCAAAGAGACATGCAGAAAATCATTTTAATCTATATTCAAGCAACATGTTATTGATTATAGTTAAGCAAACACTATTATGTCTTACAGAATAAAATTGAAAAAATTAGAAAAAGTGGTTGGATAAATGCAATGTGTTGATCTGTACATTTTCACATTTTTCGCTTAAGCACAAAATCATCAAACATACTTTCGATATATTTTGTAGAATCGATTTTGTAGTAAATACATGTAGTATTACTAACCTACTTAAAATACATAAATAACAATGATTATTTGACTTTCTACAAATAAAAGAAATAATTAATTAATCACCATCCTTACATGGAAACCAAATAATATATGGTGCCAAGTTTTAGAGAATGACCCATATTCGCGAATAGCTGACAACATGCTGTGTGACATATCCAACCCCTGGTCCTTTCAAGAGGTCAAAACTTGGTAGTCCTGCAGTGACTGTCAGACACCAAAAGCAGTCAGCCCCTCCCACCACCCGCACCCCCCTTCCCAGCCAGCCACACACGTCCCCCCACGCCCCACACCCAAGCTGAAGAGCTCCATAGATCAGGGCGCTGCCATGTCCCGGAGCCGGGAGGCCGGGTGTGCCGTGCAGGGGGCCGTATACAATGCAATTGTACCAAGGGTCAGCTTCTTCTATTCCGCGAGGCCGGGGAGTGGTTCATGCACCGGCCGCTGTGAGCGTCTAGTGTATATGCAGGCAATGCATGCTGGGAGTGTGGGGGGTGGGTGTAGGGGGAGATCTGACAGATGATGACTGGATCACACTGGGACCATCGATCCCTCTCACACCAGACGGGATGTGATGGATGGATGAGTTGAGAGTTTGTCTCCTGTTTCGGTGAATTGTGGGTTTTCAAAGCCATGGTCGAGTCAAAGCAATGCCTTAAAGATTGATACTTGTTGCTTCCTAGCCAGGTGCTTGGCATTATTAGGATGGCATAAGGACTGGTTGGCTCAGTGTCAGGATAATGTTAATGAGTGGGATCGACATGGCGCTGGCAGCCTGGTCTCCCAGTTGGGCAGCACTATGCTATAAAATCGCCGAGTATGCCCTGTCACAAGTCGGTACCCGTCCTTATATGACCTTAGATGTTGCCAGGACATCACACTCCAACAACCACCCAACCTATCCCTCTCTTTCTCTCTTAATTTCTCTCACTCTGTATACATATATACATGTGTGGTATCTGAATATTATGAATGTGATATTTCTGCTACTTACTCTGAAACCCATGCCTAATCTTCGGGTCGAGCAGACTGGAGAACCTGGGGTCTGCTTATGAGCTGCTAAGTTTGTTTGGCTCCACCAGGAACTTCCAGGCTCACCCACCTGTCGGGCTATTTCCATTTTAAATTTCCTTTTGAATAAATATAACCGTGTGTCATTATAAACCAGCTTGATGTAAAATTCTCCGATTATGTATGTATTGAGTATCGAGATGGCTAAATGGGAAACAGTACTCCCTTTATAATGATCACACCGGGGGAGGGAAGAAGTGCCCCTTTAAGCAGAATCCCTCCCCCTTATATCATGCACCCCTTATCTCGCCCAGCCACACGGTCACCGGCATGTTATGTGGTAATCCCACGATGGCTAGATGGTGGCCAGGGCTGGGTGGGAGGGGGGAGAGACCTTAAAGCAGCCAATGGTGAACTGTGTTAGGGAGAGATCAATTGGGAGAGGAATGACTGGTGTGCATGACTGTAATAGCCAAGAAGGAGCTCTATGACATCCACTGTTGTCTATATCTGAAAACATTATATAAGTGAATACAACTAACCATTCACCGGGCTATCTATCGATAATCTACACTTCTGCTGGTGTTGAACTCGGATCGCATGTTGTGTCATGTGTTGTATCTACTATGGGGTAAGCTGTGATACATAACTCATATAATAAGGAAGAGAAAATGGGAGCGATGAACCATACACATTACACAGGATATCGGAGCAGTATAGCCTTGTTGAGCAGTACAGCTAATAACGAAATAGCGAAATAGCGAATGGTAGACAGGAAGTGTGAACACTTATTTGTCACTCATTTTTGCTTGAGTTCAAGTAAATAAGCAACACAAGGAATAATTATTAGCATGTGGGGAATAAGGGGTCAAATGTCCATGGATCATCAGCCCATGCTTTTTCTAATCTGTTCTTGAATGAATTTATTGACTCGGCATCAATAACATTTTGTCGGAGACTGTTCCATATATTTATGAGCCTGTTTGAGAAACTGTTGCCTTAACTTTGAAATGGCTATGGGTTTTACTAGATTGAGAGTATGGCCCCGACTGCCTTCTCTTTTATTCAAGGTGAAAAATTGACAGTAACCATAACCTCCAAGTACCACCTAGCGGGATCGGCCATCAATAGCATTCTAATGCCCAGATATATGACATGCAGTGACCCGCAAACTCAGGATTTCATATAGAGTCTAGACTCTCTCAAAATACTCAATTGGCTGTGTAATATTATATGCATATAATAGATGTATATAATATATAATATAATAACAAGGTGGAGCCAGGACACCGTGGTCCTAAGGCCTGTGACAGAAAACACATGTTACATAATTTGACACCGACACCGTATATGAGTTTAAAGTTGGATTTATTTCTTTTTCAATAATGAGTCTGTAGTAAGCACATGTCAATTTTATTAAGCACATATTAAATTCAACAGAATAAACACAGTGATATAAGACAATGAGTTATGCACAAAGAGGTCAATAAGCTTTAACCCTTAGCCCCATATAGTCTTTTAGCAGGGGTGTGTGGGATGGCAGTTCAAAGCCAGCTAGTATCCTCCTGTGGCCGTGTCGAAGTGAGCTAACCGCTCCTAAGTCAGTCCTTATATAGGCGCTTGGGCCAGTAGTTCGAGCAGGCGACCGCAGATTGGCAGGTCAGTTCGACAGAGTTAGCATCTTGAAGTATTTTGTATCAAAGTACGAATAACCAGATGGCGCTGACGCAGAAGTTAGAAGGTAATATCGCCATAACTAGATAGGTGGCAGCATAAGTATTATCTTACCGCTATGAGGCTATGGCGGCGATCGAATGCCAAATTACCCGTGTTGATGAGCATCACAAACAATCCAACACCCGGCATAATACCAGTAAGGAAAGGTTTCATACAATACTTGTATAATTTCTGTATAGGACTCCAATCTGAAGTCATGAGACAGTGGCCCTAAGAGCTCTGACAGAAAACACATGCTACATAATCCAACACCTGGCATAATTGCAGAAAAGTATGGATTCATGCAACACTTGTACAGATAGTACAGCAAGGTGAAGTCATAACACCGTGCCCTAATGCCTATGGCAGAAAACACATGCTACAAAATGCAACACTCGACATAATAGCAGAAAAGAATGGGTTCATACAACACTGATATATATATAGAATAGCAAGGTGAAGTCATGACACCGTGCCCTAAGGCCTATGATAGAAAACAAATGCGACAGAATCCAACACCCGACATAATAACAGAAAAGAATGGGTTCATACAACACTGATATATATATAGAATAGCAAGGTGAAGTCATGACACTTAGCAAGGTGAAGTCATGACACTGTGCCCTAAGGCCTATGATAGAAAACAAATGCGACAGAATCCAACACTCGACATAATAACAGAAAAGAATGGGTTCAAAGAACACTGATATATATATAGAATAGCAAGGTGAAGTCATGACACCATGCCCTAATGGCCCTGTCACCCTATGACGCTTCTCGCCAGTGCGCCATCAGCTATATCTTCTATGCGTCGAGACACGTCCAACTTTTCGGCAGTTTGGGGAAAAAGTTTGGCATCAGCGCGGCGCGTTATTCGCGGGTGTCGACGCGTGAGGAAAAAAAAAGAAGAAAGTTTGGCGCGATGTCTTCATATGACCTTAGATGTAGCTAGGACGTAAAACAACAAAGCAACAGTTTGGCGCAACCTGTAAGAACGACCGTCACGCGCGCGCAGCGACTGCCTAGCATTCACATAATGTTATTCCAGCGCTGTCGACATGCTTCTGATGTCGCCATAATATTGGCAACTGCGCGTTGAAGCGCGTTGTCGGTCGTCATGTGTTTTTGACATGCTAAAAACCTCTAGCAACCTCCAATGCTCCCCGACGTCCTCCGGCGACTTTCGACGTCCAGGATAGTGTACCGACATGTACCGACATTCACATAATGTCCCTCTAACGTTTCCCGATGTTTTCCGACATCTCGCCAAAAAATGACAAACGTTGACGCGTGTTGGAGAGAAACGTCGTAGTGTGACAGGTGTATAAGGGCCATGCCAGAAAACACATGCAACACTCGACATGACAGTAATGTCATACACACTCGACATAAATGAAGCATGACAAGCCTAAATAGTTGCCATATCAACACTCCACTCATGTCATCATCCTATATAGAATAGCAAGGTGAAGTCATGACACCGTGCCCTAAGGCCTCTGACAGAAAACATATGCAACATAATCCAACACTCAACATAATAGCAGAAAAGAATGGCCACCTGCAGATGAATAACAGTTCAATAGCACCCAGTACCTGGGGCAGATGGGGCAGCTGGCAGTTCCCAGCGTCTGGTGCGAAGCCAAAAGTCGCTAATTCGGTTAATAGCAGATGAAGGCGTGCCGTTATGCGTCCCCATTTACAACAGACACCGATAAAACTGGGGGGGGGGGGGGTGGATCGATGCACGGCACCACCTACCAGTATATGGGGTAACACCTCCCGCTCGCCGAGCCTTGCTCCGGGATTCACTAACTAGTAACAGGTCACAACCTCCCCCCTCCCCTTAAAGGTACATAGTGGGATAGTTTTGAGTTTCTATCATATTTCTTAAATAAATATATTGAATTGATTGTTATTATCTACCTTACTTTACTTTGAAGTAATTTGATTTCTAATGGCTAACTTCTGAGATATTTGGAGTGTACCCCTGTGAAATTAGTTCTGCCATGCATGCCAGAACTCTGATAACATACGCTTCTGGAATAACAGGTTGTATTAAATGTTGGCTCAGTACTATGTTATATGTGCAACAAATGCTTCAATAAGTGCATCAATATCTAAGTTAGATATGTAGAATCAATTGTACATAATTGCTTTGGTTTTGAAAAATGTATGTTTCATCAGACTAGGCCGCTTTAACCCTCCCCCTCCCCCCCTACTCCACTCAGATTTCAGCTCTATATGTGAAATGTTGATTTCCTTCACAATGAGAGTTCCACCTAGCAAATGTTACTCTGTGATGTGATGAAGACCCTGGTGTTATACTGGCATTCTGTATGATTCGCAGACGGGTGCTGGGTTAGGTAAATTACAAACTATAGTTGGTGAACTGGTTTGTAAAAGATGGCTTACGTGTGTTGTAAAGTTAGTTCTGTATTGTGTTAATGGGAAGTCAGCCATGCCGAGCCACTGTGCAGGTTTTATGAGGTTATCTATGGTGCCAAAATGTAGCCAGCTCTCTATTTATATATTTACAGTAAAACCTCTCTAAACCGACCGAGTTTAAGTGGTCGATATAGGGAGGTGATCCATTTAGTGAGTTAGAATATGGTTACAATGGTATTGTTGGGACCCAAGGAAAGCGATGGATATAGGCGAGTGGCCGATCTGTTGATGTGGTCGGTTATAGAGCATTTACTGTGTATATATTCAGTTCCGTATATGCTGAGTTAAACAACTCCTGACTGTGGCGCTGATGCAGATACAGCCAACCTAGACAGCAGGCAGCGGTTCCATCGTGAACCGTTAGTCGATCCTATCTAAAACTACCAGTGTGTCAGCGAAATTCCGGCTGCACTTTGTGTCAAGAATGAAGTTGAAACATAAGACGGCCATGGCAAATGTCCCGCTGGTTAACAAGATGAATATATTTGTTTTTTATAGCAGGTATATCACAGCATTTAGATCTAGCATGACGTGCTAGACCTACACTAGGTAAAAGATTCACCCTGTACTTGCAGTACACGGGTGAACGACCGACAACGTAGTCTAAATACTGGTGAAAATAGCTTTAGTATGGAACAGGAAGTAGAATGCCTGCCTCCAGTATCACATGGGTATTGGCATAGATTTGGTGAAATGGGAGAGAATGCAAAAAGACAAGATGGCAGCCATTGAAAACTGTCGATTTCATCTTTAAATTCTATGAATCTATAAGTTTTATTATATTTTTCAACTCAAAGGTAGCGGGTAAATATGAAAACATATGTAAAGAATAAATGTTGCTTCTTAGATTGCGAATTTAGGCTCTCATTGCATTTCCCCTCCATTTTCAACAGCTTTTATATAGCGTTGGTATTCACCCATACTGCAAGTACAGGGTGAATCCTTTATCTAGACCTACACATACTTGTTCTTTTACTTTTACTGGATTATCGGACGATTGTCGGAAATATTTACACATTTGGATATTTTTTTATAAAGGTTACTCTAAAATTAATTATGGAAATGATAACAATCAGCCCGTTATATTTATCCTTCCAAAATGGCAGAAACTCAAAGACATCAGATTATGCAACTTTAGGATAACACTTATATTTTAATGTCAGGGTAATATATTAGTATATTTCCCCACCCCGAGCTTGGGGAACCGTATTCGATTATTCGACCTGAGTCTGTAGGATGTGTGCATACGCCAAAAAGTGGATGGGGTGACCAGAGTTGATTACTGGAATACACCCACAGTGTGGTAGCGCATACATTTGGAACATACCTATTGCTGACCCACATACACCTGATGTCACGTCTACGCCTATTCGATTATTTGACCTGAGTCTGTAGGATGTGTGCATGCGCCAAAAAAGTGGCTGGGGTGTCCCGAGTTGATTACTCGAATACGCCCACAGTGTGGTAGCGCCTACTTTTGGAATATACCTACTGCTGACCCACATACACCTGATGTCACGTATATGGCGCACGGTGGCCTAATCGATAGAGCGTGTGCTTCGCGTGCGGCACGTCGTGAGTTCGGTTCCCGGTTGAGTCAAACCAATGAGTTTAAAATTGATACTTCTCGCTTCCTATGCTGGGGCTTGGCATTAATAGGATAGGGAAAGAATTGGTTAGCGCAGTGTCAGGATAATCTGACTGAGTGGGAAATTGGGTCTTGGTGGTGGCGGTCTGGACTCCCAGTGATGCAACACTATAAAGTTGCCATGAATTTGCACTGTGACAAGTTGGTAAGCGTTATCATATGACCTTAGATGCTGCCAGGATGTTGTCAGGAACTCAAACAAACAAAAAAGCTAACATGTTACGTGCATCACATGGACATGTATGTTTGGAACATGTATAACATGTTCGCTGTTTAGTTATCTCCTTACTGAATGATGCTACACGCTACACATCCTACACTAGTCTCCCTGGAACAGGCGAGGCATGACCGGACACGGTGGTCGAAGCAGTAGAGTGTAAGCTTCCCGTGCAGAAGGTCGGGAGTTTCATTCCCGTTCGATTCAAACCGCTGGATTACAAAATTAATACTTTTTGCTAGATAGTCTGATGCCTTGCATTGCTCAGATAGGACAAGGACTGGTTATCTCAGTATAAGGATAGTATGACTGCGGGGGTTATCAAATGCATGGTGCCAGTGGCCTCGTCATCCAGTGGGGCAACACTATAAAGTTGTCATGAGCGCGCACTGTCACAAGTTTGTACCCAACCTGATATTAACTTAGATGTCGCTAGGATATAAAACAAGAGCAGCACTGTTTTTTTAAAGGCTAGGCTTACCGACGCTACTACCATAGGAATTTCTTAGAAGATAGTTTCCTATTGATACTCTCGTGGGGGGTGATGAAAGATGAGGTCAGTGCAGACTACTACACTACTAAAATGGTGCTGGACCTGATTGCACATATCCGTCATCATCATCATCATGCTGTCAGTCGCAATGCGACAAAGACTGCTTTTATTTCTTGACCGCCGCTATTTCATGCGGTTGTGCATTTCATAAAAGCTGCTTGCAAAGTGTTGAAGAGCTGCTAGCTTTTGCAAGTTACTAGCAGCACTCTCTCGGGGAGCAAATAGAGGTCTCACACCGGCAAGAACACGTCAAGACAGGCGCAAACTATTTGTCCCTGCAGTAGCTGGCCGGGAGATGTTGGGAGTTCCCTTCATCACCGCCCTTAATGCTGCCATGGAAGCATGGTTTTCTGTTAGGGTTTGCTCCCTTAGCCTTTGGTTCTATCAAGAACCTATACCACAAGGCAGTGGTTTATAACTTTGCAAGGCAGGGGCGTCAAACTCCCTGAGGTATTTTAGCAGATAGGTACTGCATTACCCGCATATCCGTAGACAGCATAATAATCAACATGACTGGAGACAAAGGATTCAAATGGAACATTTCAAATCATTCAATCTACCCAGCCCACCAGGATATATTCATAATCGTATGAGAATCAATATTTGTGCTATGTAGTCCAGTATGTGAGGACAACGAACAAATGTACTGGCATATTAACATTGTGTTATATTCTTATCCTACCTACTTAATGATTTGTTTGTTTGGTTAACAACCCCCATCACAAAAAGTAAACTTCGGGAATTGGGGGTGCCTATTTTATGACTGGCTGTATTGTATTATTGGCTTTCAACCAAGTGTATACACCACATATATGCATACGTATGTTGCTAATGAGAAGAGTACTAGATAAAGAAAGACATAATGTGGTAAAAGTCACTCTTGGATATTGATTGGGCATAAAGGTGCATAGGCGGATGAAAACACCAAACCATCTATATTTTTATCTGAAATATATCAATTGAAAGTGGGTACACTGATTGAACATTTGTTCCTGCATCAAAGCGAATGTTAAGTGAATTGAATAGAACCTGATACCTGTTTACTTCTGAAGTCTAGTATATCCAGCATTTTGTACACCCAACATTTTTTTTAATTTAAATATTGTTGGTGGGTGTATTTACACTGTCCATAGCATGTAAGCCTGGGTACCCAGGCTTGTTTTCAATGCTGGCCAGCTGTAGTGTTGGTGTTGTCATACCAAACAGTAGTTGCTGATAAGGTATTTGACTGCCTGCATTTCAGTAGCAGGTAGATAGTTGTTTAGTATACTTATTAGCCTATGTTAGTTTGTTTTGGGCCCTCTTGGCATTGTATTTTTGTTCTATTCTTATTACTATGTTAGTTGTTTTCTTAAAGTTAAAGTTCTATGTTAGTGTTTTGGGGTTTTCTTGGGAAAAGTTTTCCACTTTTTTCTACTTAATTCTGTACTAGCCTATTTTATTTACATGTCCGTAGGCTTGTACGTAATAGGTGGCTGAGTTATGTTTGTTTGGATTTGATTTGATTTATATTGTTGTTGGACATGTTATCTGGCTTTTATATTCCCGGTTTTCCCACCTGGGCTGTCCAGTTGGTGGGCCGTGACATATCACCTGGCCCCTTGTGGTGTAGTTCAGTTGGGGTTCCCAGTTTTTATTTTGCACAGATACACTCACCTCCACCCGCACACCCACGCGGACCCCCACCCCAACCCGCACCCACACAGCGACACCGACTGCTACCCTAACCCGCACCCACAAACCCCCACCTACCCCCCACCCCCACATCCGCCCCCACATACACATCCACCCCCACATCCACCCCCACATCCACATCCACACCCCACATCCGCATCCACACCCACACCCACACCCACACCCACACCCACACCCATGCCTACATCCACCCCTATACACGCACCCACACCCACACCCACACCCACACACACCCATACACCCACACACACACATACACCCACACCCACCCATACACCCACACCCATCCCAGCCATGGGGTATTCACACACACACACGCCCACACCCACACCCACATACACCCCCACACCCCACACCCACAGCCACACCCACCCCTATACACGCATCCACACCCACAGCCACACCCACCCCTATACACGCACCCACACCCACAGCCACACCGACCCCTACACCCACACCCATCCCCGCCATGGGGTATTCACACACACACACACACGGAGCGGGAAAGCTTGCGCGGGATGAGAGTGCCCCTGCATTTTGCCACCTTCCTGTTCCCTTACTTCTTTTTGTTCCGCCATCGGTGAGTGCGTCTGACGTATTTCCAAATGCAGCCCCAAAGGAATTCGCAGCTCGGTGCCACCTAGAAAGGCTTTTAAGACATCTCGGGCCGGGACGCCTAGGAGACAGGAAGGGGTGTTTGGGTATTCACAGAGCCCGGCGCCCGGGGTTCCTAATCGGCCCGAGTGGCATCTAAAGCAGTGGGCCACGTTGGGTTAACACCACAAACCTGCTCTGCCGATTCACGAACGCACCCGGCTCAGTTTGGTTTCTGGCTTTCTTTACTTTTGTTTTATCCATATTTCTTTTTAGCAATGAAGCACTGCTTTAAGTTCAATTCGCTCATGCTGTGTTGTCATGGATACCAGCTGCAGCGGCTGAATTAGCCAATCACGCAGCTGCGCGTAATGTCGATCACGTGACCTTTCTGACCCACTTTGTAGCAGACGACATTTGGCGTCTTAGCGTCGAGGAGCAGTTAGTGCGGGTACCTATGGCGCAGAATCCACGGGTCCTCCTTATCAGCTCGATGATAGGTCTACAAGATGGTCTCACAGGAAGGTCTGCCACACATATCTGTTTCTTATCAGTCCGTCTTAGATTACCGCTGATAGGTATTACGTGATCTCGCCCTCGCAGACCAGGTTTAAACCGCTTTTCATGCAATTAGATTGAATATGTATGCGTATGATATTAAGGACGCCTGCGCGGCATATACAATAAACTACACACTCTTGTAAGGTCAATCACTGCTTACACCTAGGGCTATATGCGGAATGAACAAAAAAGAAAGTTTCTGTTATTTAACGACACATCTAGAGCATATGGATTTTCATCATCGGCTATTGGATGTAAAACATGCGGTCATTCTGACATATTTCTTTGGAGGAAACCTGCTACCACCACATAGGCTACTCTTGCAGATAAGCAGCAAGGTGTTTTTTATATGCACTTTCCCACAGACAGGACAGCACGCACTAGTACTAGAGCAGTTATGGGCCAATGGTTGGAATAGAAAATAGCCGAAACTGAAAATGATTCCGCTGAGCAGGATCGATAACATGACCGAAACCTTCACAGGTGGACACCCAACCACCTGAGCTACGTCCCGCTCCCCCCCGAATATGCGGAATGATAATTACACTTTCGCCGGTAATAACCTGCTGTAACCCTCCACCCCCATTTGCGAATGGACTCTACCACCCACATAGGCGAATCCTCTCACCATATGCCTTTCAAAGTTGACCTGGTAGGTAATAAGGTTGAAATGAAAATAAATATATAAACTCTCTTCTGGTGGGGCTTATGGAAAGAAATGCAGTTAATGTCGAACGTACGGAGCAAAGGGGAGCAAGACAGCTGCAAGGGCAAAGAAACGCATATTTAGAAATATGTCTAGATCGACAGGGGTCATAGAGATAGTTCATCATCATCATCATGCTGTCGGTCGCAATGCGACAAAGACTGGTTTCATTACTTCACTGCCGCTCTCCATTTAGCTCTCTGCTGTGAGAGTGATGTCCATGAGTCAGTCTTAATGTCTCTCAGCTTCAGGCTACTCTTGATGGTATTATTGAACCGGAGATGAGGGTGCCCTCTCTCTATGTAACCAGAAGACAGTTGACAGTAGAGGATCTGCTTTGGTAGCCTGTCTGATGACATCCTCATGATGTGTCCAGTCCACCGGAGATTCTTTTTGATCAGAAGATCTTCCATAGAGGGCAGCCCCGTCCGTTCGAGTATTTCCTTATTTGTCACTTTGTCCTTCCAGGTTAGCCTCATGATTGAATGCAGATGTTGCATCATGAAGGCATGCAGCTTTTTCACCTGTCTTCTGTACACTGTCCAGGCCTCGGCTCCGTATAGTAGGGTGAATAGCACGATTGCACTGTAGATCTTGCCTTTGACCCGCATAGATAGCTACTAGCTACAGTATGAAAGCAATGAACTAAGGTGAGGAGCATCGCTACCAATACTCCTATAACCTTACGAACATAGAACCTAATGTGAACATTTTAAATCATGTTTGGTCTGTGTTAGCATAAGCGCACATCACATGCATCGCTACAACGCTTGTTTGTTGGGGATTTACATCCTGGCAACATATAGGCTCACACCAGGATGGGTGCGGCCTTGTGGCAGTGTACATTCCTGGCAACTTTATAGTATTGCCGTACTGGGAGGCCAGACTGCTCGTACCATGAGCCGATTTCCCACTTAGTCGCATTATGCTGACACTGACCTAACCCGTACGTCACCTATCTTATAAATGCCATGCATTATACTAGGTAGCAAAAAGTATCGAGTTGTTAAGACGTTGGTATGAATCGACTGGGAATACAACTCTGACACAGGCTATTGGATGTTGACCTATTGATATGACCTTTGAAATTACTATGGCATAAAGCCCCCAACACCGATCCATTGAATCCACAATTGTTGCCACTCCAGGGTTAGCATTCTAACCATTTGACAATCTATGGTCCCTGATGCAATCAACCTATCCAGGTATACGGGTCTACCTTGTCCCATGCCTGAGTGGTCAGTACAAACTAGTGCCCTAGTGTCACTATGCTTGTATATTTGTAAAATATTTATGTTTATGCAAGTCTTACTATTCAACCCATAGAGACACTGCACTTAGACACACAATACATATCTTGTACATGATCAACAGTAGGTATGCGGGTATTGCAGTACATCTGATACCTTAGGTGTTAAATACCTCAGGTAGTTTGACGCCTCTGCCTTGCAAAGTTGTAAACCACTGCCTTATTGTACAGGTTCTTGATAGAACCAAAGGCTAAGGGAGTAAACCCTAACAGAAAACCATGCTACCGTGGCAGCATTAAGAGTGGCGATGAATGGAACTCCCAACATCTCCCGCCCAGCCACTGCAGGGACAAATAATTTGTGCCTGTCCTGATGTGTTCTTGCCAGTGTGAGACCTCTATTTGCTCCCCGAGAGAGTGCCACTAGTAACTTGCAAAAGCCAGCAGCACTTCAACACTTTGCAAGCAGCTTTTTATGAAACGTCCAACCGCAAGAAATGACATCACTATCACAGCAGAGATCTGATTGGAGAGCGGCGGTTAACTAATGAAAGCAGTCTTTGTCGCATTGCTACTGACAGCATGATGGTGATGATGACATGATCCGAGTCACTGGAAACAAGGATAGCATTGCGCCGATACTGGGATTCGAAGCACCACGTCTTGAAATTTCAGGGTTTAGTGTCCTACCCAGTATGACTTCCTGACACAATCACCCTAATCATGCCTACCTGGCTCCATGACTCCTACCCCGAGGAGGCAGTCCAAACTGACATATATACTATCTTTGTCCACAATTTATCATGTTATTTTAAAAGTATTTACAAAGCGAATAGTGACAACAATAACTCTGTGAATAGATAGATAATGTCACTGTTTAAATAAGGCATCCATCCGCCTTTTGGGAATGAATCAACTCTAGTCTGAGTCCTATTTCTGGGTTTCTATAGTAACACATGTCTTCTTCTCTAGCATATATGTTTAAATGCAGGAAGCATTGATTCAGTTAGTGCTCTAACCGCTTGAAAGATACCGGAAAACACTCCACGCCTACCCCAACCCAACTCACACCCCCACCCCCAAAATGTTGGGCAAGGTAATGAATGACCATGCATAACCGACGACACAAATAAATCATTCCCATGGAATCGAGTGATAACCGATGGAAGCTAGATTGTAAAAGAGGTCCCACCGGAGCAGAGCATTCAGGACACTAAAAGCTAAGTTGGTCTATGTCATGTGTTGTAACCTGACAAATAAATCGCTACACGTCGACGCGTAGGTTGGAATATTGTACATGCTGGCGTTATGGCCGCGTCGTTAAACGCGCCGCGCAGTGGTAGCACGTGAGGTGGCAGCGTGGCGAATTATCAGTGCCACCCACCCTGCCCCCCCCACACCCACACCCACACCCACTCCCACACTCACCCACCACACATACACCCCCACCACATACACGCACACACCCCCGGCATTGCTGTGCTGGCACGTGAGGTGGCAACGTGGGAAATTATCAGCATGGCCACTCCCACTGCAGCCCCCTCCCCAACATACCGCACAAACCACACATCACACACCACACATACACCCCACATGACCACACACCCACACACCCACACCCCAACAGACACACCCTCCTGCATTGCACGTGAGGTGAAGCGCGGGGGAATTCACACTGCACCCCACTGTACCCATCCCCACTGCACCCACCCCCACTGGACAACTCCCCCCCCCCCCCACACACAAGCCACACAACCATCCCCACACCCCCACACCCCCCACGCCCACACCCCCACCCCCACCCCCACACCCCACACCCCATACCCCCACACCCCACACCCCCACATCCCCACCCCCACACACCCACACCCCACCACACCCACACACCCCACACACCCACACACCCACACACCCACACACCCACCACACACCCACACACACACACACCCACACACCCACACACCCACACACCCACACACCCACACCCACACACCCCACACACCCACACACCCACTGCATCACACACCCAGACCCGACCACTCACGCACACCACCGACACCACATCCACTTTACATATACCCCACACAAACCACCCTGACATACACCATACCCACACCCACACATCCCACACATCCACACACACCCACACCCACACCCTCACACGCACCACACACGCCACACACACCACCCACCACTCTGAATCCCCCCCCACATACACAACAGACCCCCCCTACCCCCTATATACCACACCCACACACACCACAAACCGTACACGCATCAATGTGGTGGTACAGAGCCATGACGGGTGCACCATACATGTATATAATATGTTCACTGACTGGTTGATATACAAATATCGCTGTGTGTGCCTCGTTGTACAAACAAATCACAACAACTCTCTACCAAACTCACCCCTCCCTCCCCGCACTCATCCCTACACGTACACTACCAACCCAACCCCTCAGATACTAAACACCTAGAGAAGCACTTACCTCATCATCATCATGCTGTCGGTCGCGATGCAACAAACACTGCTTTCCTTACTTGACTGCCGGTCTCCATTTAGCGACGTTTCATGAAAGCTGCCTGCAAAAGTGTTGAAGTGCAGCTGGCTTTTGCAAGTTACCAGTGGCACTCTCTTGGGGAGCAAATAGAGGTTTCACACCAGCAAGAACATGTCAAGACAGGTGAGGTCTGACTGGGGCTTAACACAGTGATACATACACACTGCACATGTACCCCCACACTCTACAAGTTATCCGGACGCGGTCGCCGAATCAGTAGATCAATGTGAATCGGTAGATCTATGCGCGCGGAAGTCTCGGTGTTTGAATCCCAGCAGAGTCAAACTAACGACTTACAAAACTTATAACTTGTCGCTACCTAGCCTGCCACTTGGTATTAATGTGACAGGACAAGGAGTGGTTAGCCCAGTATCAGGACAATGTGACCGTGTGAGATATTGGGTCATCGTACCGACAGCCTGGTCTACCAATGGGGCAACACTATAATGTTGCCTTAACTGTGCACTGTCACGAATTGGGACCCATCCTGATATTACCTGTGGTGTTCTCTGTGGCAGAGTGGTTAGAGTGTCTTTCCTTTTTCTAGGTCGGACTCCTAATCTGAAGGTCGTTGGTTTGATTCCCCGTGCCCCTCCACCTCTGCCAATTTGGATTTCCACAGCTGTGTATAACGTACAGCGTCATCAAAGGCTGGTTGCTCTCATACCAGGTCTATGTGGTGTGGGAGCTTAACAATCCCTTGTAGGCTCAGGCTTTCTATCGACAAACTGTCTAATGGTGAAAACAAGTCTATTCAGACTTATGCATTATAAATCTTCAAGAAAAAAAACCCTTGGATGTTGCTATGACGTAATTCAACCAACAAACCACACACTACACACCTATCGCCAGATGCTTCACCCCTACCCACACACAAACACACACACCACACTACACCTACCCCCACCCACCACCCACCACCCACCACCCACATAGCCAAACCTGGTATACACCTACCCACATACTACACAATACCCCATACACCTGTACACTACAGGCGTACCCACCCACACTAAACACCGACCATAGCCCCCCCCCCCCCCCCCCCCCCCGCCCTCCGCACCAACCATGCCAGGAATGTAAACGATTCATGTTGAAATTGTCGGGCAATCCCATTCCACTCCCCTGCATTGCCAGATAACATTAAACTAATCACTGCCTACTCTCTGATGGTGTTTACTCTGATAGGGCGGGTGGGGGGGGGGGGGCCTTCTGCTTCCATCTACACAACCAATACAGTATTTTCATTATTGACACGGACTAGCATTGTATTCATTAGTCTCTTGCTTTTATTTATCAAATGAAATGGAAATTATAGGATGGTTCCCTTTCTGAAAGAGAAGATTACACACGCGGTATTATTAACGCACTCATACACTAAATATATACAATCTTGATCAATGTGATATATTTGAGCTAATCTAACTGGTGTAGGATCGTTCGGGTATGTCCTAATATGTTGTCAAATCTACATATTTTCAACAAATCATGATAGTTAAGAGTAGTGTTTGCGTCTTTCATAAAGTGTTGTCAAATCCACATATCTTAAACAAAATAATGATACTGCAGTTAGTAGCCTGCAAAATGCCAACAACACCTTGCTAGCGACAATGTGATCGACTGAACCTAACTGAACCCACATTTAGTTGAGTGTTTTTTTTAGCGTGCCATTAATAGCCTTCAGAGTGGTGTGCGTTGTTGGCGTGTTTTATTCAGGCAGTGGGTTGACTTTTTGAACGGCAGGACGCTGGCAAAACGCGCCACTCCGGGTGGACGAGCAGGTGATGGTGGGTTGTCATACCAGGCAGCAGCTCAAGGGCGGCTTGAGGCGATAATCTGCCTGCCCACCTGTACCCCAAATACCCCGTACGCCCCCTCCCCCTACCACCTCTCCGCCTCCAGCCACCCACATCCTTCCCTCCAGCCACCCACATCAGTCCCCCAGCCACCCACATCCCTCCCTCCAGCCACCCACATCCCTCCCTCCAGCCACCCACATCCCTCCCCCAGCCACCCACATCCCTCCCTCCAGCCACCCACATCCCTCCCTCCAGCCACCCACATCCCTTCCTCCCACCACCATTCGTCTACACTGCCTACAATTTATATGTCTATCTCTCCCTTCCTCAGCATCCCTCGTCCCTCCCTTTTCCCTCCATTCCTCCTGCATTAATTATTCCATCCCTCCTCCCCCTATCATCCATCCCTGCCCCATCCCTCCTCCATCTGTATCCCATCCCTCCTCCATCCCTCCGCCATGTCTCTTTCATCCCTGGTCCATCCCTCCTCCATCACATCTCCTTCCCTGCTCCATCCATCCTCCATCACATCTCCATCCCTGCTCCATCCCTCCTCCATCACATCTCAATCCCTGTTATATCCCTCCTCCATCACATCTCCATCCCTGCTCCATCCCTCCTCCATCCATCTCCATTCCCCCTCTATCCCGTCTCCCTCTATTCTCTATCCTTTCTCCATCCCTCCTGGACATCTCCCCCGTCACTCATCGATCTCTCATCCATCCATCCTCTATCCATCCCTCACCCATCCGTCCTCCTTCCCTCCTTCCTCCCTTCCCCTACCACCCTGCCCCTCCCTGCCCAGGTTCCTCGCCCATCTCCACAATCCACGCCCAGCTCTACCGTCTATCTATCCATCATTCACCTCCTCCCACTCCCCACCCATCCCTCCCCCCCTTCCCTGCCCCTCATTCCCACCTCCCTTCTCCATCTCCCATACCGTCCCACACCCATCCACCCATCCACCCTCACTCCATCCCTCCCTCAAACTCCCCTTCCCCATCACCCTCCCCCACCCCCCACCCCCGAGGGCCGCGTTAAAACCAGACTCACACTTCATCATGCACGCACTATACCAGACAGGAATACGGACATATTCACACTCAGCCCCTCCGAGGACATGCACGATCCTCTTCGTGTAGCAGGCATATTCACACGTTCGCACTCACATTACCACCACATGAATGTGCACACGTCATGAGGACACGCCACATTGCAATGCGCGTTCATACATCCTATCCACCCAGGAGGAATATGCACAGCGTTTCTTCATATACTGGCACACTTACAGCAAAGGCAGTTCTAGTATGGCGGACGAATCTGGAAGTCAAAGTGATATATTGTGCTATATATATATATACATTTTATCATCATCATGCTGTCAGTTGTGATGTGACAAAGACTGCTTCCATTACTTGACTGCCACTCTGCATTTAGCTCTCTGCTGTGAGAGTGATCCCATGAGTCGGTCTTAATGACTCTCAGCTTCAACTTTCTCTTGATGGTATCCTTGAACCGGAGCCGAGGGCGCCCTCTCTTTCTGTACCTAGAAGACAGTTGAGAGTAAAGGATCTGCTTTGGTAGCCTGTCTGATGGCATCCTCATGAGGTGTCCAGTCCACCGGAGTGTCTTTTTGATCAGAACATCTTCTATAGAGGGCAGCCCCATCCATTCGAGTATTTTATATTAATGTTATTAATGGTGTGCTGGCAGTGTCTCATCTGCACAGTGCTACTATCGCCCAATTCGCTGAGACGGCAGTGGCCTGGACGACTTGGATTTGCATTGAGGGAGGCAAAGCGATCGCAAGCCACAGCCGAGCTGGCATGAGCACCACTACCGCTCGCACTCACAGTGGAAATTGAGACTATAGGAAATAGGAAATAAACGGTAGGGTAGAAATGTGGGCTAGTCAGGGGTTACGTTCTCAAACAATATTTGTGTCTGGGTATGTGTTTCGGAATGTCAAATACTGTCAAATGGAATAGGATTTTCATTCAGCATACTTGATTCTGACCGTCTAAAATTCTGAAGAGTTACGGCCGTGTAATATGTAATATGTAATGTAGGAAACCTTTTTCATACAAGCTTTTGCGGTAATATTCTAAATTGACATAATTTAATCATTATTCTGTCCATGTCTATTGATCTCTAAAATTGTTGCTTCATTATTAATATCTAGTGCTGTCATCTTGCATGTATTACTATATTGCAATGCAGCTAATAGCTCCAGGAAGGTAGCGGGTGGTTGGGTATATTTACGCCACAACTTAAAGCTGCGTAGTCCGAAGGTTCTGAATTTCTGTATTTTTTCTGATATAAATATATTAGATCGATCACTAGGATCTACTATATATTAGTTCAAAGTTACTTTTATTTTAAATGGTAAACTTTTGAGATATTTTGAGTGCAAACATGGAAAATTAGTTTTGGCAAGCTTTCCAAAACTCTGACAACATAGACTTCTGCAGTAACAGGTTGTGTTAAATTGACTCAGTATGGTCATCTACGCAGAAACAAATGCTTAATAAGTGCATCAGTATCTAACTTGGAGATGTAAAATCAAATCTAGATGATTGGTTTGGTTTTGAAAATTTGATATTTCAGCGGACTATGCAGCTTTAAGTGTATAGATCTATAACTCTGTACTCTTTATATATATCTACACCGTCTGCATAACCAAACAAGTCTTACTACATATTATACATAACAACATATATATATATATATAGTTGCATAGCTCTAGCTACACATATTATATGTATATAAACACGCTACAGTACAAGAAGGAGACAAACAATGATATGGGATGAGATAATATATATTCTCTGGCATAGAAAATATTTGCCCTAGCCTTAAAGAAAAAATTCCGGTCGCAAGTGACAGTGGAGGCGACGGAAGTGCGGTTCGAAGTGCATAGTGGTAGGAGGTGAATATATACAGAGAGTGGTCCCTTAGAAAATTCACTGTTGCGCGTAAGGATGTTAAGAAACTGAATCCGCACGAGCTGGTTGCTGCCTAGGCACTATGGTGCCTCAACATTGACATGGACTCTCTTTCAAAGAAGGACTATCGCACCTTCCTTGAGCATATTCATTTTCTGTCGGTAAGAGCCATGACTGATGATTTCAAAGACGCAGCACATGTCGCTTATGACTCGGCGATTAGAAAAAAGTCGGAGGAGTATGGCTTCGCCGCATTTGCCGAGGCATTCCAGGGCGCCAGCGTGATACATTATGGCGCGCACCAGATGAAAACTAAGCGGGGGACCACTTACAGTAGCAAGCGGAGTAGCGCGGGGGGGTGTTAAGAAATCCTGCTACCAGTGGAACAAGGAAGCCGGGTGTCCCCGGTCAGAGGAGAGCTGCCACTTCGCTCACAGCTGTGGGAAGTGTGGTAACTGCTCCCACAAACAATTCAAATGCAATAGGGATTGACGAACCGTTGAGCACCGTCTATCCGAGGGGACTGTGTTTCAGACTTTTGAGAGGCCAATCTCGTTATTAAGGCATATATCGGTGCCGACACTCTGGCCGACAGTCACGGTCATTATGATACCGACTCATCTTCTGTAAATGTTTCACACGTCCTTGCTACACCTGATGACCATTGTGTTAATAAGGTTGATGTTGGCGCCGCCGCTGTTAAAAAATGTTTCAGGAGCGGTGGCGCTGAAGATAGCGTGATTGCGATGAATGTTGCTAAGGTTGAATCTGACACTTGTGTTCTTGATACAATGATGATACAAGCTATTACTAACAATGACTTGACCCCAAGTACTGGCCATGACCAGAATAACAAAGATTCAGATGCTATTTCAAATCTAAATTAGTGGGTCTTTGATGTCGTTGATAAAATTACATCCAGCCAAGTAAAACATACCGGCCAGGGTCGCCCCCAACCGGGTCCGCCTGGAATAGGGGGGGACGCAGTTGAGAATAATGATGTCTTTATTGATGTACAGAAAGTACTAGTAGAGGCCGCCCCCATATGGGACTCCAAAGTATGGAGGGGGGACGCCGACATGACGGAGGCAATGGTTAAGGGTACCCATAATAGTCGGGGCCGCCTCAATTTTGATTCGCCTCCGGCTTCGATCCGTGTTTGGACTGTTCCTGTCTCGTACCACACGGCGCTCGACCTTGTGACTGCGTAGGTTCTCCCTGCGATCATCCAGTTTCTCCATCTCCTCCTCCAGCTCCATTTCACAGATGTCCTCCCTCGCCTCTTTCACCTGGTCTTCCATAGACATGCCTTGCATGGCTGAGGAGACGTCCCCCTCCTGCTTAGATCTCGCCTGTCTTTCAGCAGATGCTCTGTGTGATAGACGTGACGGGTGACCGTCTACCTCACTCTCGATCTGGTTACGGGAGCAGGCATCAAGGTCGCCCTCCCTGTGCGTCGATGCGCAGAGAGCACAGTATACAGCCGACATCATATGCTGGTCGTTGCGGGGGTAGCTGCGGCGATGGCGGGCGGCGGGCGGCGGGCGGCGGTGGAGGACGGAGGGTGAGAGAGGCGCGGAGAGAGGTGTTGACGCTTTAAAATTCCGGTCGCAAGTGACAGTGGAGGCGACGGAAGTGCAGTTCGAAGTGCATAGTGGTAGGAGGTGAATATATACAGAGAGCCGATTGGTCAATAACATAGTGTGTTATAAAGTAGTACAGAGTAATAAACATATAGATTCCCTTACGCAGCTTTATACTCGCATAATGCTTATACATCACATATGTATCTATATATATATATATATATATATATATATAGAATTCAACGATACATATATCTGGCCTCTATTTCATCATCTACCTGACAATAATACACATAGACTAACATGCCACCAGTACTCTCACTATACACCTAATATGAGTCGGGGGGTCAAGCAAGGTTGTGTACTGGCCCCCACGCTCTTCTCCATCTTCCTATCAGCAATGCTAGATGAGACTTTCCGAGACATGGGGGATGGCATCTATATACAGTCCAGACAGAGCGGTGACCTATTCAATGTCGCACACTTCAGAGCGAAGACCAAGACTACTCAGATACTGGTGAGAGAGCTAATATTCGCAGATGACAGTGCACTGGTTGCCCACTCTGTTGAAAAGACCCAGAAAATAGTGGACGCTTTCTACGATGCATCAAAGAAGTTTGGCCTGAAAATTAACATCAAGAAGATGGAGGTGCTGTACCAACCCAACTCTACAAGAACCCAAGAGGAGGAGATCATGGTTGACGGAAACAAGCTGAACTCTGTTCCGGAATTCACCTATCTCGGAAGCACTATATCAAGTGATGGACGCATTGATGCTGAGATACAGAGGAGGATGGCCAAGGCTAGCGCATCTTTCGGCCGACTATGCCAGAGACTCTGGAACAACCACCATGTGTCCATTCGGGTCAAAGGTAAGATCTACCGCGCAATCATGCTATCCACCCTGCTATATGGAGCCGAGGCCTGGACAGTGTACAGACATCAGGTGAAAAAGCTGCATGCCTTCATGATGCGACATCTGCGTTCAATCATGAGGCTAACCTGGAAGGACAAAGTGACGAATATGGAAGATCTTCTGATCAAAAAGAATCTCCGGTGGACTGGACACCTCATGAGGATGTCATCAGACAGGCTACCAAAGCAGATTCTCTATTCTCATCTGTCGTCTGGCTAGAGAAAGAGAGGGCGCCCCCGTCTCCGGTTCAAAGATACCATCAAGAGAAACCTGAAACCTGAAGCTGAGAGACATTAAGAACGAATCATGGATGCAACTCTCACAGCAGAGCGCTAAATGGAGAGGGCAGTCAAGTAATGAAAGCAGTCTTTGTTGCATAGCGACCGACAGCATGATGATGATCGATATAACTACTGGCCCTTTGCATACATCTTGTGTAGTGCAGAGATTTCCCATCATATTCTGCAACCACATATCACAAGCCAGACATGTTACATTCAAGCGGAATACATACAAGTACACCCGATACCCCCAATTCCTGCCATCAGAGGCAATCGTTGTGTCCTGTAAGCAGGGTAAATACTATATATCTACTTATATATATATATATATATATATATATCAATATATACATATCAATATATACATATAACAGTACAAGAAAGGGAGGAGCACTTAATTGTTGGCAAGGGATTAGAGGCCCTTGTCCCTCACAAAAATCCTTCGATGCAACTGACACTTCTCAGCATCCAGTGGAGGTGAGGTGGCCCGAAGGTGGCACCACCAGTACAGTGCTGAGTCTTATAGAGCATAATGATATAAAAACAATTCCCGTACATATCTTTATACTCGCATAACATGCAATACATCACATATATATACCTGTTATATATTACATATATGACAAATATTACATACATTACATATATTAAATATAGTATACATTGATGCATATATACAAAATGTACACATGCATGCATATGTAAATACATATATACATCGATGCATGCAGATATACATATACAGCATGACACAATATTACACACACATCTATGCGTATATATATATATATATATATATATATATATATGTGTTCTGGTAGGTTATAGGATTCAAGCCCCTGTGTTCGATCCCCGCTAGAGTTAATCCAATGTCTTAACAATTTAATGTGTCGGTAGATAGCCTGGAATTTGGTATCACTAGGAAAGGGCAAGCAACAGTGGAATGAGGAAGACCAATTGTCCTAGATCGAACAATTTCCCTCCTTAATAAAATCATTTACAACAAAATATATATAAATATATAATGTATGAGAATTATACTAGTATAATAGCCCACAATCTCTGTCCAGCTCCGCAGTTAGCCCCTCAATATATCGGCATATATATAAAAAGAAAGTTTGTTTTATTTAACTACACCTCTAGAGCATGTTGATTCTTATCATAGGCTATTGGACACCAACCATATGGTCACTCTGACATATTTTTTTGGAACAAACCTGCTGCCGCCACATAGGCTACTATTTCCGATAAGCACCAAGGGATCTTTTACATGCACTTTCCCACAGACAGGAGAGCACATACCACAGCATTTGATGAACCAGTTGTGGACCACTGGTTGGAACGGAAAATAACCCAAACTGCAAATGGGTGCACTGAGCAAGATTCGATCGGATGATCCAAACCTTCACAGATGGACACTGTACTGCCTGAGCTACGTCCCGCTCCCTGTGTCGGCATATATGTGAACACATATTAGTAAATTCATGCATATAGCACACCCCTGTCACCTTCCAGTGTGTTTAACAGTCAGGATACATGACAGCCGAGCCCCGACCTCTAATTCACAACCCACACACGACCCCCCCCCCCCCCCCCACCCCCACCCCCACCCCCACAATCTCAACAATCTCGACAATCTCAGACCCCCAGCTCATTATGTGCACAACACCCGGCGCCAGTGCTTTCCACCCAATCCATACATTATTTTTGTCCATGAAGATTTATACTGCCTATTATGGATAAGTCTGAATAGACTTGTTTTCACCATTAGACAGTTTGTCGATAGAAAGCCCAAGTCTACACTTTTACCGACCCAAGGGATTGTTAACCTCCCACACCACGTAGAGAGGGTATGAGAGCAACTGGGCTTTGATGACACTGTAAGTTATAGACATTACTGGAAATCCAAATTGGCAGAGGTGGGGGCATGAGGAATCGAACCACCGACCTTCAGATTAGGAGATCGACCTAGAAAAAAGTCAGAGACTCTAACCACTCCGCCACAGAGAACACCACCAGAGAACATGATGTTGAAAGTAGGCTGCTCCATGTATCATATCTTTCCGGGCGTGGTGACCGAATCGTCCGAGCGCGGGCCTCTCATGCAGAAGGTTGGGGGTTCAGTTCCCGGTCGAGTCAAACCAATGATTTTTTAAATTGATACTTATCACTTCCTATCCTGGCACTCGGTATTAATAGGATAGGGCCAGGACTGGGTAGCTATCTGCCACCCGCCCCCACACTACAAGGAGAGGTTACATGTGACATAGCTGGGAAGGGTGTGGCCACTTTGTTGTGTGGCTCTTCGGAGAGTGGAGAGCTGAAAGGAATAACATTACTGGTGATGAGAATGTTTCATGTGCCCTGCCTAAAGGCCCTGTCACACTACGACGTTTCCCACCAATGCGCGTCGACGTGTTGCGTTTTTGGTCGAAATGTCGGTACACGTCGGGACACGTTACTGGCATGTTACCGGCGCGTTAATGGCGCGTCGGTACACGTCGATACACGTTGAGTGATAGCAATGTGTGAATGGACATGTCGGTGCGCGTCGGCGCGCGCCCTGACACGCGCCGACGGGTTGGAGGGGGCGTTACGTGCGCGTCGGTACACGTCGGTACACGTTGAGTGACAGCAACGTGTGAATGGACACGTCAGCATGTATCGGCGTGCGTATCGGCGCGCATATCGGCGCGCGCCCTGATGGTGTGCACCAACACGCCGCTAGCACGCTGCAACCCATCAAACTTTCTCCCTCAATGCCGAAAAGTTGGACATGTCTCGAGCCCTAGGAAATATCTTGTGCATTGGCGGCGCACCGGGGGAAACGTTGTAGTGTGACAGGGCCTTTATGCTTCATGTGCGTATCATACAGACCAGGCGTAACTGGCCATACACTATGACATGACCTCTCACACATATATCTACTGCAGGCGACACATGTCAAGTATTTGCCATATGTGTCTATGTAGCTAGAACCGGAGTGGGACCCACACCTTCACAGCCTAGATTGTCCAGCTGTGAAGGTGTGGTTCATCCCATCAATCCTGCTCAATGGACACATTTGCAGTTTGCGCTATTTCACATTCCAACCAGTGGCGCACAACTGGTTCATCAATGGCTGTGGTGTGTGCGGTCCTGTCTGTAGGAAAGTGCATATAAAAGATCCCTTGCTGCTTATCAGAAAGAGTATTCTATGTGGCAGCAGCAGGTTTCCTCCAAAGAAATATGTCAGAATGACTATATGTTTGACATCAAATAGCTGATGATAAAAATCAATGTGCTCTAAAGGTGGCATTGAATAACACCAACGTTTCTCTGTCACTACAACACTAGTTTGACCATTTATTGCGGCATCATGTTTCAAGAATTAGGTTTCTTACTATGTAATACGGCAGCAAAATCGTATTCAACTGAGAGGTGATCTGGACATGAAAATCCCAGCGCCTAGAAACAAAAAGTAAACAAAACCAAAATCCATACAGGAAGCTGGGTAGAAGTAGGTATCAAAGCACCCCCAGAGAGCACCAATTTGGCTGAAATTAGGCCTCTAAGGGCCTCTCTGATGGCACTATTGGAAAATTGGGGAAATGCCCGGTTTTATTGTTGAATGGCAATGCTTTCAAGCGCCCGCTTGGTATTTCTTTAAACGGAAATCCCAAATGAGTTCTTGTCCGAAGGCAATTCGAATGCCATTCTTCAGCGCCTTTTAAACCAACGCTGTCGTTTTGATGGTTGTTTCACTAGACCTGCTTTGTTGTGTGTTCTTTGCCTTTGGAATTCTGTTCTGAGTGCCTGGTAATGCCTTAATGTCTCACTGCCTGTATGTGTGTTTCCTCGAGATTATGCCTCTGCTTTCCTTCATTACATTCTGCTACCTTAGGCACCTACGCTATAGGCTTGTTTGTTTGTTAATTGTTGTTTTACGTCCTAGCAACATCTAAGGTCATCTCAGGACGGGTACCTACTTGTGACAGTGCGCACTCATGGTAACTTTATAGTGCTGTCCCACTGGGAAATTAGGCCGCCAGCACCATGACCTGGTATCCCACTCAGTCACGTTATCCTGACACTGAGCACATCATTCCTTGCCCTGTCCTAATAATGCCAAGTGCCTAACTAGGAAGCAACAAGTATCAATTTTTAAGTCATTGGTTTGACTCGACCAGGCTTAGAACCCATGACCGCACGGGAGATGGGCGATCTAACTCATTCGGCCATCCCGTTTGGTCCACCCTATAGGCAGTATATTTTGTACGGGTCAATTCGGCTTATGTATAAAACCTGTGGGTTAGTGATAATTATGTGTTGTAAAAGGTTTATTCAGCAGCTCTTTATGCTGGTTTTGTTCCAAGCATATCCATGCATCAGGACAACTGGGCTGCGTTCAGGGTCCGTCTCGGAGGTGCCTCGAGTCTGAATGGCAAAAGCAGTTTGTTGTCTCGAAAATGGCCGCCCCCTTAGGCGGCGGCCATTTGCAATATAGAATGGAAAAGCTGCACTGTGATTGGCTGAAACCACTGAATACAGCGGCTATTTTCCAGGCGCTTTTCATCTCCAGTCTGAAAAGGGAGGAGTCTCCGAGACGTCACCGAGACACACCCTGAACGCAAATAGGCCAAAAAGCATCACAGACACGTCTATTGCTATTGGGAGTTGGCCTCGCTCCTGATCATGAAACATCCATTTGGGCGACACTTTAATACCAATGTAGCCGAAGGAATTAAATTCCCACTCAATTCTACACGCGACGTCCTTAAGCTTAGAAGTCATCAAACCGAGAACGAAAGCAATGTTTATTGGACTTTAACGCCGGAAGCAGGTCGTCTAGGCAATCTTTGTCGGGGCGTTTAGCAACAATCAGGAAGCTTCGCAACCATAACTTACCCTGCTTTACTCGGCTTGGGGAGCCGAGCCCACATCTGTCTGCAGGACACCCTGAGCCGTTTCGAACGGTCGTTAGCGCAGACGACATTGCTACAGCGAACAGTAGGTGACTCCCCTGCCGGGCGGTGTTGGTTGAATTTGCACCGAATGTAATTAACATAGGAACATGTTCATTTCACACAGGGAGCATGTCGATTTCACTTAGGTAGCATGTGCATTTCACGCAATAAGCAGATGTATTTCACCCAGTGAGCGGGTATATTAGACATAGTAAATGGGGATATTTCACCAGATAAACTCGTACATTTCACCAAATTATACATGTATATTTCACGCCTATGAAAAGCGAAATTTCCAGAACCATTCCCGTAGTGCAGCCCTCCAACCCTGCAGCCATCCAGCCCACCAGTCATCCAACTCTTTAGTCATGCAGTCATCCAGCCCACCAGCCCCCCAGCCCTCCAACCCACCAGGCATCCAGTCATCCAGCCTACCAGCCCTCCAGCCCACCAGCCATCCAGTCATCCAGCCCCCCAGCCCTCCAACCCTACAACCCACCAGCCAACCAGCCATCCAGCCCACTAGCCCTCCACCCCTCCACCCCTCCACCCCTCCACCACTCCACCCCTCCAACCCTCCACTCCTCCACCCATCTACCCTCTACCCCTCCACCCCTCTAGCCCTCCACTCCTCCACCCCTCCACCCCTCCACTCCTCCACCCCTCCACCCCTCCGCTCCTCCACCCCTCCACTCCTCCACCCATCCACCCCTCCAATCCTCCACCCTTCCACTCCTCCACCCCTCCACTCCTCCACCCCTCCACTCCTCCACCCCTCCACCCCTCCATTCCTCCACCCTTCCGCTCCTCCACCCCTCCACTCCTCCACCCCTCCACCCTTCACCCCTTCACCCTCTATCTCCACTCTCACCCTCCACTCCTCCACCCATCCACCCCTCCAATCCTCCACCCCTCCACTCCTCCACCCCTCCACCCCTCCAATCCTCCACCCCTCCGCTCCTCCACCCCTCCACTCCTCCATCCTCCACCCCTCCACCCCTCCAATCCTCCACCCCTCCACTCCTCCACCCCTCCACTCCTCCACCCCTCCACCCCTCCAATCCTGCACCCCTCCACTTCTTCACCCCTCCACTCCTCCACCGCTCCACTCCTCCACTCCTTCACTCCTCCACCCCTCCACTCCTCCACCCCTCCACCCCTCCACTCCTCCACCCCTCCACCTCTCCACCCCTCCAATCCTCCACCCCTCCGCTCCTCCACCCCTCCACTCCTCCACTCCTACACTCTTCCACCCCTCCACTCCTCCACCCCTCCACTCCTCCACCCCTCCACCCCTCCACCCCTACACCCCTCCAATCCTCCACCCTTCTGATCCTCCACCCCTCCACTCCTCCACCCCTCCACTCCTCCACCCCTCCACTCCTCCACTCCTTCACTCCTCCACCCCTCCAACCCTTCACGCCTCCGCCCCTACACCCCCGCAACCCTCCAACCGTACAGTGCCACGCTCTAAAGTGTCTTCAAAATTATTATATTGTATCAGGGCATTGTCCTTAAGAAGCCACGGTGATCATTACAACTGCAGAGCCCAATGAATATATAAAATTTTCAAAACCAAAACAATTATCGAGATTTGACTCTAAATATATAACTTAGCTTAAATACGGGTCCACTTATTCAACATTTGTCACCAAATAGAAGGGAATACTTAGACACTTTATTAGAATGTGTTAATACTGCAGTAGCCTCTGTTGTCATAGTTTTGGCATTCCTGCCAACATGGATTTGTCATGTTTGCAATTCAACTATCTCAAGAGTTACCCATTTAAAATAAAAGCTGCTTCACACTAGAGTAGGGTACATCATCACAATGAACCTACTGTATGTATCTAAGAAAATAACAGAATTTCACAATCCTCGAACTATGCAACTTTAAAGAAGGCCTGTTTACATACTACCTGCGTGTATCATATTTAATTTAATGTTATTTGTTGTGATGGGTGTATTCATGCTGCCCATAATGGTTAAGTCTAATGACTTGTTTTCACTGCTAGACAGTAATACATTTGTGACTCCCCTTCTTTTTATCACTTTCAGTTGTTGTGTAGCTAACTACTGCATGCATTCTTTCTCTGTGTGTAAGCATTCTCCCATATCCCCCAAACCTCTGTGAGTCTGTTCGTTCTACAATCAGATAATTGGTTGGTTACCACTAGTTAATTTCTCTGAATGTCTTCACCTTGCTGTGTTGCCAGATTTGCACATGCCTCCGTGCCTGCTTGAACTCTGGAAATCTCGAGATATATCACCACTTTTTCGCTCCATTGAGGTGTTAATTAGATGTACACAAACCATGGGGTTAGTAGTTCTCCTTTCACTAACCATAGGTCAGTGTATAAATAGCCTGCCCTTATTCAGAGTGAATATTAAAACTCCAGCTTCCTACTCTAATTGAGTCAAGCTTAGAGGAACACTCAACCTGAAGTATACTTATATAGGTACGTGGATATTTAGAATGTGATTCTTAGCATACACCTGCTCTCAGTTATTCTTTATCAAAGTAAGCATATATATATATATATTCGAAAAACATGTGTTGTGGTCAATGAGTTCTTATCTCCGTCAAATACCCTATAATACTAAGACGGCTCACTCAGCCTGTACAGTGTAATCAACATGATCAAACCCACCATTTGGTGCAGTGGCTGTTCTCTTGGTTAAACATGTGCTATATTATATGTATAAGTGTATATATGAATGTGAAAGATGTGTGATGATGGCTATGCTGATGATGATGCTGATGGTGATGTGTATTTGTTCATAGCAATTTCATATTGATGTGTATTCATACTTACCTATCTCATGTATAATATACTTACCTATCTCATTGTATGTGTTTACATGTGAAACACCAACCAGCAGCTGGGCTGATCAAACCCACCACAAGGTGGCACTGCAAAATTTACATTACCATGGGAGAGATAGGGAGTGAGCCGTCTTAGTATTATAGGGTCTTTGTCTCCCTGGCATTGAAGTCTATTACACAGGATGACGGGCATCAATCTGTTGCAGTTCATTCATTTATTTCGCATGTCATGACTGGTATCAGATGGGTCATCTCCAGACGCAACTCCTATCCCATACCCGTCCTGGTATGACCTTACGTGGTGCTAGAACGTAAAAGAACAATAAAGAAGCAACAAACAACCTCTACAAACAGTAATGCGAAGTATGCAATATTCGTGGGACTTGCATTAAGATGATCTGTTTCAGTTTGCAATGTACAAACTGAACGCAGTAGCCGAATCGGTAGAGTGCGGGCGTCGCGTGCGGGAGATAGGGGGTTCGGTTCCCAGTCGAGTCAAACCAACGACTTATAAAATTGGTACTTGTTGCTTCCTAGCCTGGTGCTTGGCATTCGTAGGATAGTGCAATGTTTGGGTAGCTCAGTGTCAGGATAATGTGACTGAGTGGGATATCGTGAATGGTGTCGGCGGTCTGATTTCCCGGTGGGACAGCAGTATGAAGTTGCCTTGAGTGTGTACTGTCACATGTCGATACCTATCCTTAGATGTTGCCTGGCCAGGATAATATATTCTGGTGTTGATTCGAAGAAGAGGTGTGCTTAGTACATTACACCAAAACACATATTATTTTACATCAATATCATGTGATCAGTATGTGTATGCAGGTGGTCGAGTTCAATGTTCAATTTCCATCATAACAAGTGCTGAAACCAAGAGCCTCATCCGCCGTAAACACTGGACTCAGCCGCTATGAGGTAAGCAGGCAATTTGCTGAAGACAATTTTGCAGTGCTGAGGTGACTTTTTGACCGATCAGCTTTCCACGTCGGTATGTCAGTTTTGCAGGTGGACACGTTGATATAATGGATGCCACATCAAGAATACTCTTCTATATTTAGAAACAATCTGTGTCAGACAGCATAATGACATTACTGATAAGGAAATCTGAGAGTTTAATATTTGTAGATTTACTACCTCTCTGAATTAAACATGTTGGTACAAAACATGGATCCTTGCGCGGAATGTGGGGAGGTAGAATCCCAGCAGAGTCAACCCAATGTCTTATAAATTTGATATCTGTTTCTACGTAGTATTATTAGTCGGTATTACTAGGATAGTTACAAGGACTGGCTTGCACAGTATCAGGGTAATGTGACCGTGTGGGATATCAGCTCATGGTGCAGGATCTCCTAGGGGGGCAGCACTATAACGTTGTCATGAGTGCGCACAGTAACAAGTCGGTATCCGTCCTGATATTACCTTAGATGTTGCTTGGATGTAAAGCAACAACAACACAACCACCAATATTGACAATGACAAAATGGCGTCCTCCAGATATTTGTTGATTAATTAAATGGTACCATGTGAACTTACATGTGATGTGGGTGGGGCGAGGCTGTGAGGGAGAAGGGAAGGAGTGGGTGAGAGGTGAGTGGGTGAGTTGGTGAGTGAGTGGGTGAGTGATTGAGTGAGGGTTTGAGGGAGGGTTGAGGGACAGGTGTGGAAGGAGAGAGGGAGGGGTGAAGGAGGGGTGAGGGAGGGAGTGGTTAGGGAGGAGGGATGAGGAAGGGATGAGGAAGGGATGAGGAAGGGATGAGGAAGGGATGAGGAAGGGATCAGGGAGGGGTGAGCGAGGGGTGAGGGAGGGGTGAGGAAGGGTGGGGAAGGGGTGAGGGAGGGGTTAAGGAGGGATGAGGGAGGGGTGAGGAAGGGCTGAGGAAAGGGTGATGAAGGGATGAGGAAGGGGTGAGGGAGGGTTGAGGGAGGTGTGAGGGAGGTGTGAGGGAGGGGTGAGGAAGGGGTGAGGAAAGGGTGAGGAAGGGATGAGGGACGGGTGAAGGAGGGGTGAGGGAGGGGTGTGGGAGGGCTGAGGGTGGGGGTGAGGATGGGGGCGACGGAGGGGGTGAGGTGGGTGGGGAAGGGGTTGGGGAGGTGGGTGGGAGAAGGGTTGGAGTTGATCCTAAAAGCCTAGCATTGAGTGATTCAGGATGGCCGTGACAGTTGATTCCTACAGCTGGTCTTGCCCATCCGCTCCATCTGGCCACGGATGCCCTTTCGATAGCTTATCTTAGCTCCACCGACCCCTGCCTCCACCTCAGCCCCAACACACACGCACCTACAACCACCCACACCCCCCTACACCCACACCCACACTGCAGTCCACGCTGCTCTGGCCACCTGACGAATCTCTGCGTGTGCAAGTGGCAGCCGACGTTTAGTCACACACGGCAGGGGCGGGGGGCGGGGGTGGGCGGGTTCTGGGGGAGAAACTTCTACCAGACTATCTCCACGGTTACGTCGGCAGGCCTGCTCCCCGGGTATATGTTATCCCGTTAATCGGACTCAAGGGGGATGCCTTTGGGGCATTAAACAAAACTCCTGGATGTGAAGATATGCAACCGGTCCCTTATAGCTGTGAGTGCGTGTGTGGTGGGGATGGCGGCGGTGGCGGAGGAGGGGGTTGTAGGTGCGGGTGTCGGGAGAGGGGGGTTGAGGGGTCCCATCCATCAGAAGGAAGCTAGCCTCCTGTAGTCTCGTTAGTTTCGTAGTCACGTGATGCATTGGCGGCTGGATGGTTCTCAGACATTCACCGTATGTTATTTGTTTGTAGGTAGAATTTATGTTTTTCTGCATGTATTGATCATTGAGAGGGAGGAGGGGGGAGCGAAATGTAATGGAAACTAAAGGGGTTGTAACCGGACGACCATCGCGCCAATATAGGCCAACATATGTGATTTTTGGCCGCTACATCGGGATACGTTGTTATGCGTTACATGTGCATTAGGCGCTCATTGGTATACCTAATGTATGACAATGTTCATTGAGATATGGCATCAGGACTTCAGGGCGTCGCCAAACTTTCGATGTATGACAACATTCGACAACATGTGGATTTTACGTCGGCCGTACGTTATGCATAGGTGAGGCATATGTCGATGTATGTTAGACGTATGTTAGACAAACGCTGTTCACTAGGTTGACCTATGTTAAAGGCAGTGGGAATGTACAGTCTGCATACTGAATATGTATGGATAACATACATCTAACATAGTTTAATGTATGTTTAGCTTTTCCCCAGCGTGTCTTGATTTATGTAATGTATGAGGTGTAGTTCTGGTGATCGACTAACGTATATAATGTTCACTGGCATTCTGTGAACGCACCATGATCGTAATTCAAACGTTTTTTGTCCGGAAGCACTTTAGCCATACGTTGGTCATAAGCTGGCCGTACGCTATGTATATGGTATATATTCGTACAACTTTGCCCCTCGCCCCAAAAAGTTTTACCATTCTCTACGTAAAAAAGTGACTTTACACATGGGCCGCATGCTTACGAGATGCGTCATAATGTGACAGGGCCTTAATGCTTTGTGTAAATACATCTCTTGATATAAAACCTCTGTACTCTCCTTATTTCCCTCCTTGCAGGCTTATATGGTTTATCCCACAGCCACATGCCGCTGGGGTATTATGTCCTGAAAACATCGGTATGCCTCCATATTTGTGATATATCCATTTAGGTGAAGTGTCCCGAGGTGCACTGTCCAAACAGGATTGCCTAGAGGGTTAGGGCGCCCAGTTCTGATCGGGACGTCGTGGGATCGATCAATTGCCAGCGCATTTTAAGAAGAAAATTAACTTAAAATATGATATTTGTTGTAACCTACCTGGGGCTTAGTATTACTAGGATACTACAAGGCCTGATTGGCTCATCATCTGGATAATGTGACTGAGTTAGATTATGTTGATGGTGCAGATGGATGGATATTATAAATTAGGTATGAATGTGCACTGTAACATGGCTCTGTACACCCATATTATATCTCAGGTGTTGGGTGGGATCATCCCTCCTAATAAACTGAGGCAATTCTTAGCAGTGGTATGCAGATACTGTTGTGGAGACCCTCTGCTAGAAAATAACTGTGTGGACAAATCAGAAAGGGCGCTGGCTGGTTTGGTGCGCACATCTTATTAGGAATATTTTGTATTAAATATTTGACTCTCCGCAGTCAGGCTTGTATCATTAACCCCCCCATCACACCAAAGTTGTTCTCAAAACACCCGACCCCATTCTAAAACGGGATGTGGTTGGGGTATAACGTGGATGAAAGATCATTTTTGGCATACTCAAAGTTCTGGAGCACCATTCTGTTCTAGCCCATCCATTCCATTTGTACAAAGACCGTAAAAAGTTGCTACTACATCCATTCCGTTTGCGCACCATTTGAGCCCGTTCAGCCACATTTTCAAGAAAGTAGTGAGAACTAGTTTGGTGTGGTGGGGGTATTAGCAAGTGTATGTGGGTTGCGAGTTCGATCTTATGACACCATAGTATATACAGAAAGGTTTCATAATAATAATATTTGTATAAATGCTTTATACCACACACATATATATTTATATATATATATGTGGTATAATTTATTTTATGAGGATAAATACAGCTGGCTGGCTTATCAGTACCACACATTACGAACCAGTGGCATCCCCTTCAATTTAGCCCACTAATTACTATTGTTCGCTTCCAGGACTTTTTTCATGAATTAAAAATAATATTGGCATTGACAACGACAAAGGCGTTAGCTTAGCCAGCAATGAGAGGCGGAGTAATGAGGTAACAAGACTAGACCGGAAGAACTGCCCGCGCTACCTGGGGCTAGCACATCCAAGCTCTCCGTTACTATGAACACTGTGTTAAAGCTGCACAGTCCAATCAAACTTCAAATGTTAAAAACCAATTATCTAGATTCGATTTTACATATCTAAGTTAGATACTGATGCATTTATTAAGCATTTTTGTCTGCATAGACGGCAATACTGAGTCAATTTAACCGAACCTGTTACTGCAGAAGTCTATGGTGTCAGAGTTTTGGCAAGCGTGCCAAAAATAATTGTCCATGTTTGCACTCAAAATATCTAAAACGGTTACCAATTAAAATAAAAGTAACTTGGAACTAATGTCAAGTAGATACTAGTGGTCGATCTAATATATTTATGTCATCAAAAATACAGAAATTCAAAACCATCGGACTACGCACCTTGAATACTGTCATGGGGGTTGATGAAAATGGGAAATATTGCGCCTAGAGTGGGACTCGAACCCACATCTCTTTGCATTCCGGGCCAGTGTGCTAACCATTACCCCACCTAGGCTCCCTGATATCAACACACTACCCACGCCTACCTGTCTATGTGGTTACTTGCCTGAGAGAGGTCAGTGCAGACTACTACAATACCTAAGAATTATAGATGACAGCTCCTTCTCAAGGAAGCACAGGTGGATGTGTTGTTTGGCTTACCACGGGACAGCCATAATTATCACATTAGGTATCGGTTCAGCAATGCCTGCATCATATCATATTGCAGTCCTCGACGGAGAACAACATCGGTCCGTTCGTAGACCACCCACCACCCCATTACCCACACTCCTTCTGATCGAATGCATACACCAAAGCTGCCAATTATGACATTAGCAGTCCTTGAAGGGACCCTCTGCGTATCGGCTGTTATCCATGGCGCGCCATCATTATCGTCTATTGGCGCAGCTGGGTTATCTGGCACGAGGAGAGGCTGACGTTTGATTCCTGCTTCCCACATTCTCTGTAAGCTTGGCCAGCGCCATGTTGCATTCCCAGGGAACAGTTGCCAACAGGCCGCGTTTTTATGGCCTAAAAGCTCCGGTGGAATGAGTGTAAATCACATACACCGGATGTCCATTCAGAGATCTTACTGGTTCAGCTTCAAGGTGACGCGGTTGAGTGGGATACTGCAGGATGGGAGTGGCGTCAGTTCATTCCAATTGGGCAGCACTATAAAGCCACTGTCAGCGTACACTTTTAAGCCATGAATACATGACTTCCTGTTCCTTGTTGATTGGGAGTTTGATGCCCGGTCGAGTCAAGCGAATGACTTATAAAATTGGGTTAGCTTAGTGTCACGAAAATGTGACTGAGTGCGATATCGGGTCATGGTGTCGGCAGCCTAATTTCCCAGTTGAGCAGCACTATAACGTCACCATGAGTGCGGACTTTTGCAAGTGGGTGCCAGTCCTGATATGACATTAGATGTTGCCAGGAGGTAAAACTCCAACATACAACCAATCCTCTATAATCCTGGCGAATGCCATTTTGCTTTCCGAAGTAACGGCTATCAAAATGCCGCCTCATTATGGCCTTAATATCCGGTGGAATCGGTGTAAATCACATACACCCTATGTCAATTCCCATATATTACTGATTGGTTCAGCTTCAGGCTAACGCGGCTGAGTGGGATACTGTACCATTGTAGCGGAATCACTGCATTCCAATTGTGCAACACTATAAATCCCCTGTCCGCGGCTGAGTGGGATATTGTATTCCAATTGGGCAGCGCATTGCATTCCAATTAGGCAGCACTATAAAGCCACTGTCAGAGTACACTGCTAAGACGTGGATACTAAGCCTGACTTCCCGTTTCTGGTTGTTAGGACCGGAAGCTTGGCCGAATCCGTAAAGCGCAGACCTCCCGTGTGGGAGATTGGTAGTTTGATTCCTGGTTGCGTCAAACCAATGAATTATAAAACTGATACGTGTTGCTTCCTAGCCAGGCACTCGGCATTAATAGGATAGGGAAAGGAGTGGTTTGCTTCGTGTCAGGATAATGTGAATGAGGGGGATATTGGGTGATGGTGCCAGTGGCCTGACTTCCCAGTGGGGCAGCACTATACAGTCGCCATGGGTGTGCACTGTCACAAGTCGGTACCCGTCCTGATATTACCTCCCATGTTGCCAGGATGTAAACATCCAATAACCAACCAACCTCTTGTTGTTATGACGAAAACTCACAGCTGTTACCTCTCTGATTCAGCCCCACATTATTCAGTAGCTCTCTGCTTACATTATACAGTGAATAGAACAAATAGCCACTAACAGCTGTAGAACTGAATATCTATTCTAATGCTGATCACATGAATTAAGCGACGGCTCCTCTCTAGATGCTCAAATAGCCATGTTGTGTCACATCACCTGACTGACAGATCAGTGTAATGTGTGTGGTGTATTCTATATTAGGAGCATGACGATGATTATTATTGGTGTAATTTATGAATGCACAATTCCAATTGATTATTTATTCACTGTGGGCGGAAACCCGACACTGCTCCCACGTCTAGCTAGCTGCGAATAGTTGTGTTGTTGCTACATAGGGAAGGCTATTATTTCCTAAGCAGAAACTATATGGCTCAACCATTTATTGTTTCTGTGTGGTTAAACTTAAAGCTGCATTGTCCGTTTCTTTTATAGTTTCTGTCATGTTTCTGAGATAAATATATTAGATTGATCATTATAATCTCTATGACCTTCGTTTGAAGGAAGTAACTTTAATCAGAATTTTGTGATATTTGATGTGCAAATATGTTAAATTAGTTTTGGCTAAGTAAGCGGAAACTCGGACACCTTTGGTTTTTGCAGTAACATGTTTTATTAAAGTGATTCGGTATTCCCTTCTATACAGAAACAAATGCTGAATAAGTGTTGCGGTGTCTAAGTTAGATATTATCTAGAATCAAATCTAGATAATTATTTTGCTTTCGAGATTGTGATGCTACGTGGGACTAGGCAGCTTTAATATAAGAGTAACTATCCATATATATTTATTTAAATACACATAGTAAATTAGAAATTAGCTTCGAATTCACCATGAATCAAGGTCATTGGCAACATTAACTGTCTGTCTGCAAACCGGTTCTAAAAGGCATTATTACCTTGGATCCTATATCTAAATGTAACTATAGTGACCTGGCTTACAGATCATAGCAGGACCATATTCACATTAGAAGCCCAAGTCTACATTAGAACAACGATATATCACATAGGATTTAACATATATAATTATCTTGTATACTATAACGGTTCATTCAGTATTACTAACATCTTAAGACAATGATACAGGGAATACATATTTAATTACCTCACTCCCTCCTCAATATATGTGTCCAATATAAAATGCTGATCACTTCCCATAACAAAAGAAAGTCTAGTATATATTTGTGTTTCTAAAACCATCCACTATCAAATAACAGCCTTAGCACCATTAGAATGAAGACCACAGGGGATGCCCTAATGAGCTGACAGTCCGTCTCCCGATTTGGTAGATCGTGAGATTCGAACCCAGCGTTTGGAACCCTGGTCGAGTCAAACCACTGACTTAAGCACCGATACTTGTCGCTTCCTAGCCAGGTACTCGGCATTATTAGGATAAGGCAAGGACTGGTTGGTTCAGTGTCAGGACAATGTGACTGAGTGTAATATCAGGTCATAGGTTCTGATGGCCTGGTCTCCCAGTAGGGAAGCCCTCTAAAGTTGCTTTGAGTGTGAACTGTCACAAGTCGGTACCCATCCTAATATGACCAGGACGTAAACGTAAAACTCCAACAAAAGTCAAGTTTATTTAATTTAATGACGCCTCTAAAGCGCATTCATTTTTATCATCAGCTATTGGATATAAGATTATTCTGACATATTACTTTGGGTAAAACCTGCTACCTCCATAGAGGCTATTCTTTCTGATAAGTAGCCAAGAGTCTTTATATGCACATTCCCACAGACATGACAACACATACAACATCCTTTGATGAACTAGTTTTCGACCACCGATTGGAACGGAAAATAACCCAAACTGCATAGGAGTCCACTGGGCAGGATCGATTGCTTGATCCACACCTTCCCAGGTGTAAATGCTACTGCCTGAACTACATCCGGCTACTAAAACTGCAACAACCAACCATCGGAATGAGGGTGACAATGATGAGTGCCCTCCAAAGACGCATGACTATATTTGAATTTGGAGAGCTGACTTGGCGATAGACATAGCAGCGTCTCTTTAATGCAAATACCAGGCTGGCATTGGTTACCATGATGCCATTAACTACGCATGCGCACAGGAGCAGGTGCACTAAGAACAGCGCATGCGCAGCTTTTAAGTAACCCACCTGCGAGGCATGGCGTGGTTTTGCCATGGCGCAGCCACGCTTGTGTTTTGGGTGCCAATTCCGGATCACTTCTGCTCATTTCTAGTGGTAGTAAGTTGACAGAATAACAACAGCCTTTATAGTGAAATTAAAACAATACAAACAATCAGCCGGCAGGTAAACACTACTGGTTTCTTATTGACCAAACATGCAGACAATCGGTTGAAGCTGCCATCAAAGGAGACCAACTTAATTAAGAATGTGCGCTGACATGATGCTACAACACATCACAAACGAAGCAACCATTTTGAAATGTTATCATTTTAGTTTTTATCTTATTTTCAGAGATGATTTTTCTCCCACACAAATCCCATCCAACGCCCGACACGGCTTGCCTACCTGACAGATTGTGTGTTAGACAATTGCTTGTGTGTTTCCTCCTATCGCTAAAGCCATTGTCGCTTCTACCCATCTTGACAGCGAACACTGTATAGGGGGATTAAGGGAACCAGAGCCACGGTTCGACATTCTGTACTGAGTTATATCGTGTCATCTTGTTCTTTAAATATAGCTTGATGCTGCTGTCGGCTTAAGCTGCTGCTAAAATATCGGCAACATGTCTTAGGATATTGTAAAGATGAATCCACTACTCAACTAATCCACTCGCCGTGTTCAACCAATTATGTAGAAGCTAAGGCTCGGATCTGTGGCTATGTAGACAGGCTATGGTGAAATCAATACAGACAAAGAGAAAGAAAGAATATAAAGTGTAAATAAGAAGAGAGAGTCAAGCTATCTGGTTGATTATTTACATGGTTACATGGGTTCATTGCAGAGTATAACCCCACTGCTTTCCCCCAATGGAAAACACACATTCTTGGCCCTACCAATAGGGGTCCAGCATTCCTGGTCCCCATGGATACCAGTGGTGTGTCCACCACCACCAAGCTGTATGGCCCCCATGCACACAACCAACCTTGACCTTTGAGTGTGGTGATCCCTATCCCAGCAGAGGGGGTAGGCACTGAGTGCCCCTTACACCCAGACCTGCCAGCACCACTATGTATATTTACATCCCACTCAGGCACCACCAGCCCTTACATATATATACATATATATCGGAATATTTTACCATATGATATGACCTCACATGTACTTGCTCAACATGTGCCTTAGTATGTACCAGTGTACTGTAGCTCCTTGTCCAACCAATGACTTATAACAGTGATACTTGTCGTTTCCTAATATTGCGCTCAGTATTAGTAGGATAGTGCAACAACTGGTTAGTTCATTGACGGCATAATGTGACTGAGTGGGATATTCGGTCATGGTGCCCGCAACCTGATTTCACAGTGTGGCAGCACTATAAAATGATCATGAATGTGCACTGTCACAAGTCGGTACCCATTCTACTATGCCCTTAGATGTTGTCAGGACGTACAACTCCAACAATCAACCAACCTTATATAGTGAGTTGTATACCACACACTACCCTCACTTCAGTTGGACTATTTTTGTTTGTTTGGCGATTTACGTCCTAGCAACACCTGAAGTCCTATCAGGACGGGTACCGACTTCTGACAGCCCACCCTCGTACTCACGTTCTAGCGACGCTCCTCAAGGAAATGAAGCTATCATAACCATGACCCAATCTCCCACATTATCCTGACACTGAGGAAACCATACCTTGCCCTATCCTAGCACTGGCCAAAGGCCAGAGTAAATAGCAACACATCTAGACTTTGTAGACCATTGCTTTGATTCGGTTGGGGTTAGAACCCATAATTTGAAACAATGGTACAGAGCCAGCGCTCTTAAAGATGGAAACATTATGTCCGGTCTCTCATCCACTTGTAGGGTTTATACTTCTTAAAATTCCAGATCTGATGATTTTATGTATCCGACATCTTTCTTAGTTACATATATTAGGTTGATCCTTAGCTTGAAGTAACATTCAGTGGAACTATCTAATATTGGAGATATTTGAAATCAATGGTTGCCAAATACATGTGGGCATACATATAACACTGGACATCATAAACTTCAGCGGTACAGTATAACCTCGTTAAACCAAACTGGAAGGGCCCCTAGCAATTTGTCTGGATTAACCGATCATTGGTTTAACCAAGCTTTGGCTTTGACTTTGACTTTGAATAGGCGTGTATTGCACATGTAATATACAATGTGGACACTTTCATTATTGTGTTTTATGTATATACAATATAACCCCATTAAACCTAGCTCGGTTAAACCAAACGATCGGTTAATCCAAACTTGTTTTCGGCGGCCCGGCACAACACTACCATTTATCATATAATAAAAAGTATGTGGGGGCCCCGATGCCCTTATAACCAATTGAAAGTTTGGTTTAACCATACCGGAGTGCCTGGGGTCCGACAATTTTGTTTGGATTAACTGATAATTTGGATTAACCGACTTTGATTTAACCAACCTTTTTATATAATAAATGGTAGTATTTTGCCGGGTCGCCGAAAAAAGTTTGGATTAACCGATCGTTTGGTTTAACCGAGCTTGGTTGTACTGTATGAGGCTATATTATACTGACTTGACAGTGAGTTAGACGCAGTCCCACATTCTTAATACCTATGCCAGTATCTTAGTTGGATGCGTTGGATGTGCTCTGTTTTTGGTTATAATATGGTCGTTTTTCATCGGCTTATGCATCTTTGAGACAACACATTGATTTTAGCGTCTTTGATAAACAAATAAAGGGGTGGACCTTGATATCTGATGTGTTGGATATCGTGTGTTCTGGTTTAAAAAATGGTGTCTCTTCAGCCGCATAATTCAACTTTAAGACCACACATTGATTTTAGCGTTTTTGATAAAAAATACGGAGGGGTTGGGTGGAACTTGATATATGCTCTAGATAGGCTCACTCCCCATACAATACCGCTTTTATAATTATATATATATATATATATATATAAATTGGGTCATCGCACCAGTGGTATGCACCTATCGGAAACGCCCAGAACACACTGACTTAAGGCTCTATAGTTCGATGAAAGTGTCAACTATTGTTAAACCAAAACATGTATCTAGATTTTATGTCCCCCCGTTTCCCCCCCCCCCCCCCCCCCCCCAGACAAACCAACACTGTAAACTCAACCCATAGCGGCCAACCCGACCAAAAAAAACATCTACAATGGAATGAGCCTGGACATGATTTTAGTTGGATCTTACTGAGGTACATGATTAATCAATATTAACCTACTTACTAACTCAATAGGCCCCACCTGAGAATACCATGAACACAAGCTCAATCACAAAGGCCCACCCTACATCCCCCATCACCCTTTCAAACAGTATGTTACTACTAGAAAGATAATCAGGTATGCCCCACCCCCTACTAACGCCTACCATACTAGTTTAACATAGTTACCTCTCCGCATATGTTTCTTTTTTGCTTATCTTGTACTTTACCTATCATTCATGTACCAATGTTTGCTTAGTTTCCTGTAATTGTCTATCTGTATATTGTTGTAGATTTGTTTACTGTGTAAAGGCAATTGTCATTAGGGCTGGAAGACCAGTGCATTAGCACTGACAACATGGTATTCAGAGGAATAAAAACACTTGAACAAAAACAAATGTCTGATATCCAAATTAGATAATGATGCACATAATTAACCATTAGTTGCTGCATAGAAGGGGGCTATTAATTTAAGTTAAAGTCGCCGGTCATACCTCACTCAGGTACAAACGAATCCAGCATCTAAAGCTCTCCAAACATAACTTTGCTTAGTTTGTTCAATTCATGCCACTGAACATCTGGGAGGAGAGTTGAGGTCTGTAATGTATGAATGACATCATACGTGGTATTCCCTCATCACATGACCTAGAGGGGTTCCCCACACACAAGGGACGCCATGGCAACCACCAAGATGGCAGCCACAGAAAGCTTTCAATTCAATTTTCAAAGTCTATTAATCTGCATAATTTAATCAATTATTCCCTCAAAAAGTAGCTAGTTATGATAAATAAACATTTGAACTTTATATTTATTATTTTAGATTGCAATCTCTAACATTTATTTCTCTATATGGTTGTCAGTGCTGCTGGACTAAATAAAACACAACATTAGCAAGCAATGTCAGCACTCTCCCCCCACATATGTAGTTGTATAAACTGAAAACAGGCAAACGAATGCTTGGAGAGCATTTGTCGGAGTATGGGTCGTCTCTCAGCAACCTATAGCTGGTCCCTTTAATATGACCTGTTTCTGCGGAAGCATATGAGGTCAGAGTTTAAACGAGCACAGCTCCATGTTTTCACTTCAAACATCTGCAAAGATAAAATAGAAGTGACGTCAAATGATCAACTTCATAATTATAATTATCTTAATGGCAGAAAGTCAAAACCGTCGGCTTATCTGCATTTCCTAGTTAGGCCATGAACCAGACCGGATGGTCCAATGAGTTAGAGCGTCCATCTCCTGTGCCTCTAAATCATGGGTTCGAACCCTGGCTGAGTCAATCCAATGACTTCACTGGTCACAGCTGGTCCAGTGTATGATTAACAACCCCCACCCCAACAACATAATTCATAAACTCACATAACTAACTACACTAGAGTTACACTAGAATATTTCTAACAAACTGATATTTATATACCGCTTGCCTAACTGCAACTGAACATTAAAACTTACTACAACTTTACCAACTGAATACAGAAGATAACTTCTGCTTACATTCCAAATACTATGTAAATACTCATATTGATCTGACTAATATTGATCTAGTTTTGGGGTACAGAATTTCATTGTGTTACATGCAGCAAATTGTGTATTCAACAGTTATTGCATACCATATTCTATTTTGTGTAAATAATCCTGAATTGAAAAATGGCTGGAAGACCAGTACTTCAGCACTGACAAAAGACTTATTCAACAGAATAAACATATTTACCACCAACAAAAATAAAATACATGTTGCTTCCTAGCCAGGTGCTCGGCATTATTAGGATAGGGCAAGGAGCGGTGGCATGAGGAAGACCAATTGTCCGTGATTGAAATTTCCCCTTCTTAATCAACTAATCTACCAACCAAATATATATATATCCACAAATGTGAGGCGATTTGATAGCTCAAATCCCTTTTTGTTATCATATCATGTACTTCCTGAGTTATTATACCGCTATGCTTAGGATCCCTTGCTGTCGATCATGTATCCAGTAGCCTGCAGTTCTTACAGTATAACCCTTGATGTGTGTATACCTTTCCATATCCAATACCACAAAATCTGCCACTATTGGTCTTCTATCATTCGAAGCTATTCTTCCTTCATCCTGAGGCAGTGATTTCCAACATTAGCTCAACGGAAGTAGTCTTTCAAGTACATGAATACTCAGCTTCGTATCACCTAGCAATGTCTTAACAAATGCTGCAAAGGTTAGACATCAAACTCCTATTTAGCTCGGTGTGTGGGAGTACCAGTTAAATGTAATCTTTTGTGGATATGTTACGTTCAATTGCCATCAGAGTTAACACAATACTCAAAGCTCAGAAATCACAACCATATTTAGCTCTGTGGGTGGGTGCGGAATTTCATCTTCGCACAATATTTTGCATGCATTGTCCATAGGATTTGTCGCGGGTCAGATGAGGTGAACTTCTTAGGAGACCCATTAAATACGGGATTATCTTTGTTTTGGAAGCAAAATCTGAAGCGGTTCTTGTAATTTAAGTGAATATTTCTTGTTTTGCTCACCTGAATTACCATGGAAGAAATTGGGTGTGTGTGTTTGAGAAGGACGTGGAATGCGATCTAATATTTGTGGAAACAGAATACATTGTGTACCATCCGTGGATGCGCATTCATCTGCTAAACAATTCTTAAATACTTTAATGAGGGGATTTAACTATCTAAGCGCGTGCTTCTCTTCATCTACATGACACCATGTTACTCTTATACTAGGCGTTTTTCTAGATCGTGGGATTTGAACCCACGGGTTTGAAGCCTGCTCAAGTCAAACCAATGACTTAAACATTGATATGTGTCACTTCCTAGCCAGGTGCTCTGCAGTATTATGATAGGGAAATGACTGCTTGGCTCAGTGTCAGGATAATGTGACTGAGTGGGATATCAGGTCATGGTGCTGCTGGGCTGGTCTACTGTTAGGGAAGCCCTATGAAGTCAACATGAGGGCACACGGTCCCAAGTTGGTACCCATCCTGATATGACCTTAGATGTTACCAGGAGTAAAACTCCAACAACCAACCATGTAGTGTTGTGTTTGTATTTAATATTGTCCATAGCATACTATAACCAGCTAGCAATACTTATCTTATTTGTCTCTGTAGGGTATTCTACCAGGGCATATCCAAATTATGAACCACGTTGTTGACCGTGGTGCCTGAAGATGATGTACTTAGTTTACTTCTTAGCGCAGTGCACTGTATTTTGTACCTGTGTATTTGGAATAGTTTTTAGATGTTAACCAGAAGGTGATCCTAAATCATGAGGAGTCCTGAACACATCCGCTATCGGTGCTTGTCTCGTTGTTTGGCTGCACTAACGGTGGGGATACCCTGCAGGAATATATGGGTTAGCCTGCAGGAACAGGAGGGTTGGCTTGCTGGAGCAGCGTGGATAGTCTGCCGAAACAGTGGACCTAGCCTGCAGGATCAGCGTGGGTAGCTTGCAAAAGCAACAGGGTTGACCTGCAGGAACAGCGGTGTTAGCCACCAGGAAGATTGTGGTTAGCCTTGAAGACTGTGATTAGCCTTGAAGAGTGTGGATAGCCTGGAAGAGTGTGGTCAGTTGGCTTAATCTGCTGGAACAGTGGGGTTAGCCTGTAGGACCAGTGGGGTTAGCCTGCAGGAATAGTGGGGCTATCCTGCATGAACAGTGGGTTAGCCTGCAGTGGGTTAGCATCAGCAGTGGGTTAACCTGCAGGAACAGTGGGGTTAAGCTGTAGGAATAGTGGCATTAGACTGTATGAACAGTGTGGTTAGCCTGCAGGAACAGTGGGGTTAGCTGAAGGAATAGTGGGGTTAGACCGCATGCACAGTGGGGGTAGCATGCATCAGCAGTGTTGTTAGCCTGCAGGAACAGTGGGGATAGCCTCGAAGAGAGAATTTATGGTATGTTGGGTTAGCCTGCTGGAACAGTGAATGTAGCCTAGAGGAACAGTTCAGTTAACCTGCTGGAACAGTGTGGGTAGCCTGGAGGAACAGTGACGTTTGACTGGAGGAGCAGTGGGGTTAGCCTGGAGGAACAGTGGGGTTAGCCTGTAGGAACAGTGGGGTTAGCCTCAAAGAGTGTGGTATGTTGGGTTAGCCTGCTGGAACAGTGGAGTTAGCCTGCAGGAACAGTGCAGTTAACCTGGAGGAACATTGTGGGTAGCCTCGAGGAACAGTGGGATTAGCCTGCAGGAACAGTGTGGTTAGCCTGGAGGAACAGTGTGGTTTTACTGCAGGCAGAGTGGGGCTGGCCTGCCGAACAGTGGGGATTGCCTGCGGGAACAGTGGGGTAGGCCTGATTGAACACTGGGATTAGCTTGCAAAAATAGTGGGGGTGGAACTTTGAGGGTAGCCTGCAGGAACAATGAGGTTAGCCTACAGGAAGTATAGGGTTAGCCTGCGGGAACAGTGAGGTTAGCCTACAGGAAGTGTAGGGTTAGCCTGCAGGAACAGTGTGGTTAGCCTACAGGAAGTGTAGGGTTAGCCTGCAGGAACAGTGAAGTTAGCCGACAGGAAGTGTAGGGTTAGCCTGCAGGACCAGTGTGGTTAGCCTGCAGGAACAGTGGGTTTTTACTGCAGCAACAGTGCATGTAGCTTGTAGAAATAGTGATGGTTGGCTTGCAGGAACAACAGGGTTAGTCTAAAGGAACAGTGAGGTTAGCCTGCAGGAACTGCGAGGTTAGCCTGCAGGAACAGTGATGTTAGCCTGCAGCACAGTTAGGTTAGCATACATGAATAGTGAGGTTAGCCTGCAGAACAGTTAGGTTAGCCTGCATGAATAGTGAGGTTAGCCTGCAGGAACAGTGGTGTTATCCTGCAGAACAGTTAGGTTAGCCTGCAGGAATAGTGAGGTTAGCCTGCAGGAATAATGGGGTTAGCCTGCAGAACAGTGAGGTTAGCCTACAGGAACAGTGAGGTTATTCTGCAGGAATAGTGAGGTTAGCCTCCAGAACAGTGAGGTTAGCCTGCAGGAATAGTGAAGTTAGCCTGCAGTAACAGTGGTGTTAGCCTGCAGAACAGTGAGGTTAACCTGAAGGAATAATGTGGTTATATTGCAGGAACAGTGATGTTAGCCTGCAGGAACAGTGAGGTTAGCCTGCAGGAAAAGTGAGGTTAGCATGCAGGAACAGTGAGGTTAGCCTGCATGAACAGTGGGGTTAGCCTGCAGATGCATTCCGGTTATTCTGCAGGAATAGTGAGTTAGCCTCCCGGAACAGTGGTGTTGTCTGCAAGAAGTGTGTGTTAACCCTGCAAGAACAGTGGGGTTGGGCTGCAGGAACGGTGGGGGGGGGGGGACGGTGGGGGGGGCCTGGTTCTCGACATTAATAGGATATAGCTACGACTGGTTAGCTCAGTGTCAGGATAATGTGAGTGAGTGGGATATCAGGTCATGGTGTCAATGGCATGGTCTAACAGACTGGCAGCACTATTAAGTATCAATGAATTGCACACAGTGACAAGTTGGTGCCCGAACTGATATGACCTGAGATGTTGCCAGGATGTAAAACTCCAACAAACAAACATGACAGTTATGTGATCAGGGCAGGAAGGTTGGTCTTCTTATACACAGTTCAATGTTTACAACATCCATTGCAGTACAATCAACTACCGTTATACCAACTCGTCACACATCTCCCTGGACCTACATTTCTACCTCTCCATTACTGTCTTCATCTGAAATGGCTCACAGGGTCTGCCTCCTGCAGTACTATGGGCTATTAATAGCCTCGTCTTCAGCATGATTGCTTACTTCGGCCATGCGTAAGGCTATGCATAATTTTGCAATTAGATCCTATTCTTTTTATTGACGATCTAATGACGCCTTTCAATTTTCACGCGGTGGCGAAGGTCTGCAGGAAATGAGGTGACAGAGAAATGACAGCATTACCAAATCCCACACTGTTGAGCACTCGGAGCGGCTCTGAAAGCAGAGAATTCCCAATGGCGAGCCCATCGCATATAAACATCGATTTGCCCCGATCCACAGACTGGATGTGTGAACGTCATTTCTGTGGGTTGTGCATGGTGATCTTTAAGTAATATCACATAAACAGCGATGAGCTTCAGATTTGCATTATGGTAAATACATGGAGTCACCCTAACACACTTATAGGATGTACGTTCTACTATAACAGCATCCTGTAGGTACTTACTCTGCTGAGAACAAAAGGCTTCCATAATATTATGTTTGGTTTTTTCATCTTGGAGTTTTTCGTTTTGAGGTATTATCAGGACGGGTGCCCCTTGTGAGAGTGCGCACTCATGGCGACGTTATAGCGCTGCCCGACTGGGAGACCAGGCCACCAGCCCCATGACCTGATATCCTACTCAGTGACATTTTCCTGACACTAATCTAGCCAGTCCTTGACATATGCTAATAATCCGGCTATGAAGAAACAAGTATCGATTTGTAAGTTATTGGTTGGACTCGAACAGGGTTCGAACCCGTAGGTACGAATCCCATGATCTACCAAAACGGGAGACGGACGCTCAACTCATTCGGGCATCCCTTCTGGTGCTCCCATAAAGAAAAGCCTGAAGAATAATGTTAGGATATGCCTATGTTATTCCGATAATATTATTATGTGATTGAAAGAAAAGAAAATCCGATTTACCAATATTATTTCTGGGGAGACATTGGGTACTGACAATGTTGAACTCCTATCCCGTCTCAACTCCTGCTCTCCTTTATCGGGCATACTGCGATACTCTTCTTCATATGTAGGACCAATGGCGGTCCCCTTTCACATTGGTGCCTTCTGGACATTCTTACTGAGTCAGTATCTTCACTTCACCCCCACCAGGGGGCAGACATCTAAAGGCATCCTACAGAACCTTCCTCCAGTAGGTCATCCAGTGGGAAAACCTCTGTTGTTTCCCACAATAAGTGCCGGGTTTATCCCACATATGACCCAGGTGAGTATACCGACTTTCTATGCTAAACCACCCTCAACCACCCAAACAATCTCAAACCACCCCAAACCACAGTAAACCAACGGAGTCCACCACAAACCACCCTAAGCCATCTCAAACCACCCCACATCCCCGTAATCCCAGGTAATCCCCCAGAAAGCCTAAATTAGGTCATGGTGTTGGCAGCCTGGTCTCGCACTGGGGCAGTACTATAAATTCACCATAGGCGCGCACTGTCACAAGTCGGTACTCATCTTGGTGCGAATTTAGATGTTGCCAGGACGTAAAGCTCCAAGAATCAACCAACAACCACTTGTTTTCTTCCTAAACCACCTGAAATCACCCCAAACCACCCAAACCGCCCCAACACCAATCCAGCCCAAAGCACCCTAAAAGCACTCCCAACTACCCCCAACCCCAAACAACACCACATCATCCCAAACAATGCATAACCACTCCACACCACTCCAAACCATCCCGCCCCACCTGAAATCACCCAACATATCTCAGCGAATAGAAAATCTATACCACAACAATATGAGCAACCTGCAGCACACCCCCAAACCCAATACAAATGAGGTTCTAATTGTTTCAACCATTTACCAGGTATTTCATCGGATATCAGCACCATCCGAGATAACTGGCCATGTAGATATGTTACTTTGAATTTGCTCATGTATATTCCTCAATGGAGACAATGTGTTGACAACTGGAAGGCGCCTGTGTGAATGGCAAGTGGAACCCTGAATGGCGTGCTTGCCAGAAAGCGAAGGTGAGGTTGGGAGTGGGGGGAAGGGAATGGGGGAGGGGGCTGGGTAGCGTGTATGGGGGTGGGTGGTGGGCAGGTCTCTGGATCTGCCTTGGATTTACGGCAAATCTATGCAGGATATACGACCGGTCGCATCGATTTTCCACAAGACTGCTCAGTGGTAGGCGTAGTAGTGGTTGTGGAAGTCCGTGAAATAAATTAACCCCATTTCAGGGAACAGCCTGCCCTGCCAGTACTGAACCTGTGTTTATGGACCGACATTTGTTGGCACTATATATATATATATTTAAATATAACTATAAATTAGTATACATCATCTTACTAGGATATATACTGTATATATGATGCATACACTATACTATTATACAATACATATATGATATATAAGATATATATAATGTGCACAATAAATGTGATATGTAGGATATATACAATATATACGTAATATATGATGCATACACTATACAGGGTCTATGATATATACAATATATACAATGTATATGATATATACAATATATATATATACAATATATATATATATATATATATACAATACATATGCTATATATATATGATATATACTTTACATCCCGTATATAATGTATATATGGCATACATGCCATGCAAAATATATATGATCTATACAATATATATAACCTACGATGTATTCAGTATATGCAATATATACAATGTAACATGATATCTACAACATGCAGGATATGTATGATATATACAACATTTACGATATGTAGGATATATGGGATATATACAATATGTAACATATGTAGGATATGTTCGATATGTTGGATATACACAACATGTAGGATGTAATCAATACATGTATATGCCATAAACGATACATACAATCTATTTGGTATATGCAATACATGGGATATATATGATATATATGTAATATATAATATATATAGATATATAAAGTTGATATATCAGTTTTGTGTTAAGAAAGGTTTTCACGTGATTAGACAATTGCTATATATGCATATACATCTATTGTTGGAATATATACCGTGCAATATTTGTAAACGTCAGTGGATTTTCGAGTTTGTACAATGGAGTGGAGGTAACCTGCTTGGGTGGAGACACCCAAGTGGAACATTGCATTCACAGAAGGGGGAGGGGGGTGGTAGGTGGCACCGTATCGACGCAAATTGGCCAATTACTCTTATTATGGGGGATACTGGTGATTACTACTATATATGTTATATATATTAAGTAGGAATATAACAGGATCAACTCTCTATGTAAATGTATTAATACGAAGCATAACATGATGCTTTACTTCCAATAGTTTGCATAGTGTGCACAAATCAATTGTAAGCAATATAATGCTAGGACATCAGCGTTTCTTGGCCTTCACCCTCATGTGCCAGTGGCGCCATCTGTGTGCAGTCAGTCACCCTAGACTAAGGCGGACACACCCCCCCCCCCACCACCCTCCCACACAACACGCTACACCGTAACCTTACAACCAGGCAGAATGGCCGGATGAGTTGAGCGTCCGTCTCCAGTCTTGGTAGATCGTGGGATTCGAACCCGCGTGTCTAGCTGGGAAGCGACAACTATCAATTTAGTAAATTATTGGTTTGACTCGACCGGGATTTGAACTCCCGACCTTCCCGACGGGAGGCCTGCGCTCTACCGATTCGGCCATCCCGTCCGCTGTTTCTATGAGATCCTGCCCTGTAAAGTAAGCAGACTTCTGGACTGATCTCTTACCCATTAGCATAGATAAAAGATTCACCCCATACTTCCAGTACAGAGGTGGACGAGAATGTAGTCTAAATACGGGTGAAAATAGCATTAGTATAGAACAAGAAGTAGAATGCCTGGCACCAGTGTCAAATGGTTACTTATATCAGCACAGAGTTGGTGAGATGGGAGAGAATGCACAAAGACAAGATGGCGGCCAGCGAACGCCGTCGATTTCACTTTTAAATTGCATTAAAGTATATGTTTTATTATATTTTCCAACTCCAAAGTACCGGGTAAACATGAAGACATATACAAAGAATAAATGTTGCTCTTAGATTGTGAAATTAGGCTCTCATAATGACTCATATCATTAGCCCGATTTCTCGACCGTTTTTATATAAGGCTGGTCTTCACCTGTGTACTACAAGTATCGGGTGAATCTTTTATCTAATATTGGCATTAATAATACATCTTGTCCAGTTCTCAGTGAACACATTTAAATAGAGATGAGTACAGTTGCGGTGACCGAATGAGTTGAGCATCCGGCTCCTCTTTTGGGAGATTGGGGGGATCCGAACCTATGGGATTGTGGGTTCGAACTCTGGTCGCATCAAACCAGTGACTTAAAGATCGATACTTGTTGTGTCCTAGCCAGGGGTACGGCATTATTAGAATAGGGTATGGACTGGTTGGTTCAGTGTCTGTGTGTCTCCATGTGACTGAGTGGGATATCAGGTAATGGTGCTGGTGATATGGTCTTCCAGTGAGGCAGGACTATTAAGTCGCCATGAGTGCGCACTGTCACAAGTCGGTACCCGTCCTGATATTACCTTAGATGTTGCTAGGACGTAAATCATCACCAAACAAAATTAAACACACCTAATAGGGCTCCTTGCCTGGAAACCCAATAGAGCCTGTATGTTACCACTCAGCAGCAATAATGAGGGGAGTGGGCTATATGCCATAGTTGAACCAGTTAGCCAAAAAAGTAAACCAGCCAATGCGCGTACTCTGGAGAGCCATGTATCACCATTGGCTGCAGGTTTTAAATACAATACATCAGAGATACTTTTTGTGTATATGCGTGGATATACGCTTTCAGTTGAGTCAGCATTTCCAGTTTTACTTTGAGCGAGCCCGCTGCGGAACATTTGTGTGAGTCTTAATGTATGTGTTCTGCTGATCATCTTGACGTCGTTGTTTTTTGGAGTTGTATGTACTGGTAACAGCTAAGGTAACACTATCAGGACCGGCACCAATTTGTGACAGTGCACACTCTAATGGCGACTTAATAGTGCTAAACCGCTTGGTGTCAAGGCCATTCGGTCAACTTATCCTGATATTGAACTAACCAATCTTTGATTTATCCTACTAATGCATAGATGTATCCTACTAATGCAACAGGTTGCATTTTTTTAAGTCATTGGTTTGACTCGGCTGGAATTTGAACTTTAAACCTTGCACGGTGATAATACGCACTCATGGTAACTTTAAAGTGCTGCTCCTCTGGGAGCCCTGTCCTCTTACCGATGAGTTTGGCTATTTTGACATAAATGTTTATAGGTGAATTCTTTCTGATATTCACCTGTAACATATACTTGCAGCACAGTCTCAGCCATACTGTAGTCGTTGCCGCGTACAGCCGACTGACTAGTGGCTATTACCTGCTGTCACTACTTGCAGCGTGGGCTTTAGGAGGTTTGCTTATTGTAATGCGTGAAGGGAAGAACTTGCCCGTGTCATCTCATCGTTGAAAGGCTTCCATGTTCAGAGTTCTGGGTTAAAAGAAATGTGTTCTCTATCTGCCACTCACATGAGTTCCTACGATGTCACAATCCAGGCAAAAAGCTTGATACGGAATGCTTCATTGTAGTGCGCTTTACCTCAAGTATTAAATACAATTTATTCCGAAATCATGTCTGTTTTTGCGTTTTCTTGTTTGTCCATTGTAATGATTGACACAAAACAGCACATACATGGTTACACTGTAAACAAAAGGACATTTGCTTCAAATCAATATGTATTCTATTGGGATTATGAAACACCATTTAAAAAACAAATCAATTTATCCTGAGCAAATTCAAAAGCGATAGTATGTTGATCGTTACAATGGACACGGTTTTGTCCCATATTGCTTAGCACCTTTTGAGACAGTCTCATACAGTGGATTATATCAGTCTGCAATATCATGGAAAAGGTCCTGAGAAATCCCATTTTAGCGAAGAGGATGAAGTTTAACCGAGCAAATGTGTAATTTCCTTCAGATACATGTTTACACACCACAACATGCGTAAAGCATGTTGTGTGTAAAAATGTGTGTAAACATTGTGTGTAAGCATCACATTCTCTAAAACAAACCACTTAGCTGGCTTTCTCCCCTACTTATGTACATTAAATATGGGTGCAGCCATTAAACAGTTATTGTTGCATAAAAGCAATAACAAGTCAAACGGTTTTGTGTGTGTTGTTGTTTTACGTCCTAGCAACATCTAAGGTCATATCAGGACTGGTACCGAGTTGTGACAGTGCACACTCATGGCGTCTTTATAGTGCTGTCCCACTGGGAAACCAGGCCACCAGCACCATGAGCTGGTATCCCACTCAGTCACATTATCCTGACACTGAGCACACCAGTCCTTGCCCTGTCCTAATAATGCCGAGCGCCTGGTTAGGAAGCAACACATATCAATATTTAAGTCATTGGTTTGACTTGACCAGGGTCCGAACCCACAAACCCACGACCTACCAGCAAGGGAGACGGCCGCTCTAACTCATTGGGCCATCCCGTCTGGTAAGTCAAAAGAACTTCTCAGCGTGGAAGCATATGTTATACAGTAAGTATATATCTATGTCAACTTTAAGTTAGCCCTAAATGTCAACCTTTAAAATAAAATGGAATACATCAAAGTGAAGCACAGTATATTATACGAATAAATGCCTAAAAGATGTAGGAGAAACCCAACATTGCCAGCTTATGCAATTGGAGTGCTGGTATTTTCATTTGAGAAATATATATCCCTTAGGTTAGACATTAAAGGGGAATGGATGCTTCATTCAGACTACACACTTATTAATCCGAATTGTAATTCCAACCTCCCGACCAAACTCATTATTTCAATATTATTCCAGGTATTTTCAACTGACCGCACGCGGTAGCCTAATCGGTAGAGTGCCTGGTTCCAGTGCGGAAGGTTGGGAATTCCATTCCCGGTCGAGTCAAACCAATGACTTTACCAAATTTGGTCTGGTTGCTTCCTAGCCTGGATGTCAGCATTATTAGGATAGGGAAAGGTGTGGTTAGCTCGGTATCAAGATAATGTGACTGAGTGAGACATCAAGTTATGGGGCCACTGGCATGGTCTCCCAGTGGGGCAGCACTATTAGATTTTGCCAGGATGTAAAACTCCAACAACGAACGAACCATTGTGAGCTCGCTACTCATTTAATCCCATCAATCTGATGTGAATGCCACAGTTACTTTAGTTTCGGTATCAAGTCGCGAATTGTCCAAGAATAAAAAGGGCCTTGAAATGCGTTATTACCACAAACCAACTATAAAAAAAACACCTTCGATGTTGTCTGCGAGTCTTTACTTTTTTCAAATCAGTTTCATCGTGTTGGCTTTCTCTAGCAGTTGTAACAATTTGCTCAGCGACTGTATCATCGTTATTGGTCTGTGCTTTGGTGCAGTATTCTGGGTTTTCAACCTATTGCCGTCCTTGTATCAGCAGTGTGCAGACGGCTATTAGAGACTGTCTATTAGGGAGGCATCGTCAGTGACGTTGGAGTAGGTGAACTGCAGGTTTTTGTGTATGGCAACTGACGGGTACAAGCGGTTCCAGTGGAATTATCATGGCATGACAAACCAGCCTGCCTTCGCTAATGGTGGCATGACCGTGGAGGGGCGGTTGGTTTTAGATTCGGGTACTCAGCGTGTCTTCTACACATAAGTAATACTTATTAAATGTGTAACTGGTATTGACATTCAATTATCTCCGCATTGCCATATTGTGATGAACCGTGTCCTACTCTCACTGTGAAATAATGGAGGAATACGACTTGGTTGGTTGTTGCTAACATCTAAGGTCATATCAGGATTGGTCCTATCTTGTGACAGTGCACACTGATGGCGACTGTATAGTGCTGCCCCACTGGGAAATCAGGCCTCTGGCACAATGAGCCAATATCCCACTCACTGACATTATCCTGACACTGTGCTAACCGGTCCTCGCCCCTATCCTATTAATGACGAGCGCCAGGCTAGGAAACAACAAGTATCAAGTTTATAAGTCATTGATTTGACTCTACTGGGGACCGAACTCCCGATCTACCGCATGCCAGGCAAGCGCTCTAGCTATTCAGCCACCCTATCCCGTAGGAGTAATACCAACTCAGCTTCAAACACCAGGGTTTTCTCCCTGGTTTATTCCACCACCGGCCTCAATAGAGTTGCCCGGTAGCATCACACATAACCTCCATAGTGAAGTGGTCGGCAACAAGGCGAGCACTTAGGGACTGTTCCTGCTATATGTCTGCCCCGTATTGCTACCATGGTGATGACTGTGGATAGGGGTTGATTTAGATCTTCGACAAATATATTATACGTATTAAATATACAACTATATTTGGATCATAAATGCAAGGAACCAGAACCCAGGACCCAGCCGGCCTGCACATTTCATAGGCATATATCACCTTGACTCCTCCATCTTCTTTGGCTTCCCATCATCAACCACAACCCGTGGTCACAGCCAAACATATTCCCAGATGCCGTCTAGACTTCGCAAAACACAGCTTCGACCACAGCATTGTGGATAAATGGTACTCCCTCCCTGAATCTGTTGTTTACGCCCGAACCATGAACTGCTTTAAGTCTCGACTCGACAAGTTTTGGATACAAGAATGACACAAATTACCATAACCATACTTAGTCAAAATGATCTATTGTAGGACCGAAATAACAACAGGCACCAACCTACCAAATTGTGTGTATTTGATATCAACGTATCCAAGCATAACGGAATGAAGAGATTCCAGGTTTGATTCCCGCAAAGACAGTGACACCAAATTCACACACGCTACTGGAGGATCCTTGCAGTCAAATTCACAGAGGATCATGCACCTGTGAATCATCATGTAGGCGCCTACCAACATTATATACCGCGGTTACCCACCACATATTGATATGCCCTCGAACCATAGGACAACCCCAGTAGACTAGCACGGTTATTGTTACACATCACTATTGTGTCCCATGAGTCGGGCTCAAAATGCCAAAGTGGTCTATTCCAGATATCGCCGTCTCCTGGTCCCATTTATTATCGTTTCACATTAAGTGGGCTGTTAATGCGATAACCGTGGTTAAGCACTGGCTTCTAATGTCAAGCATTTCTGCAATTAGCCGGTGTATTATACCTAAAAGGGTGGTTGGGGTATAGCTAGCGAACAAAAGGGCACAATTAATTTATTCTATCTTCAAAGGGGATATTTGCTCAAGTTGTTATGGAAGTAATATAGAGGGAGTGCACGTGACGTCATCACTCAGCAGTCAGTGGCCAGCCATCTTTGATTATGAGCACCCTCCCTAGCCATGTTGCGATTGCATGCAAATGCACTAAAAGAGAGTTTTCTTGTGTTCTGGGAGGTTCGAGGCAGTTTATATCAAATGTGTTTACTTACAGCACTTTAGCAACAACTTATTAGGCCAAGCTGCTCAAAACAGTGACACATAAACCAACAAATCAGTAAATAAGCACAGTGTAGGCAGTTGAAAGCTTTCTATATGTAATCCAATATGGTCACCGAAAGTTGTCCGGTGACGTCATTACACCACCCTCTATAGAGCTGGACTGAACGCTATGAATATGGTAATCCAGTACTGTATCCACCTATTATGACCTTAGCTGTTGCCAGGAGGTAACATTACCACAAGCACCCAACTGTTTCCAGCATTCTCCTACTTATAAATGTGCACTCTTCTAAGGGTTCTGCTGACAAAGTGAGGACCTTGTGACTGCTGATTTAGAGTACACATCTAAGGTAGTGGGGGATTGATAGGGGAAATCCTGCCTGCACAATCCGCTCTAGCTTGCTGTGTAAAACAGTTCCATTCGCTCAGAAGGCAGTCGGAAACTGGACTCATGTATAGAAACACCCTAATTGAATAGTGGTAAAACTCCCACCGACCCTCTTCCTTGGTGACTGCTTTATACTATTCCACTGACAGTTGTGTAGCCCATGATTTTCAGATTCTGACATTTTCTGAGATAAATCCATCATTTTGATCTACTTTACTTTAGCTTGAAGCACAATTTATTGTAAATGGTTAACTTGGGAATTATTAGAGATGAAACAATTCAAATTAATTTAGGCAAGAATGACTCCCCCCCCCCTATGTAGCAGTCTGTGTTCGCCGACAACGACCTGCAGCAACAATCTCCAGAGTTCTCTCCTATATATATGGTGATATTGCTCCTTTCGCATGTCTATTTATAAATTTGGAAATCGAATTAAACTAATGATAACACATTAGGCTATGATAACCGATTACCAGTGTTTGTGTTGTACACTAATCTCAGAAACGTTGTGTCTGACATATTTAATTCCCATGTAGTAGGCACAAGTTTGTTTGTTGTTGTTTTACATCCTAGCAACATCTAAGATCATATCAGGATGGGTACCGACTTGTGACAGTGCACACTCATGGCAAATTTATAGTGCTGCCCACTGGGAAACCAGGCCGCCGGCACTATGACCTTATATCCCACTCATTCACATTATCCTGACACTGAGCCAACCAGGGTGATATACATCCCAAGGATTTATAGAATTGTTACTTCTTGCCCCCTTGTCTGGCGCTCGGAATTATTAGCAAAGCGCAGGATAAGGTGTGCTGGATGTCCTGATATTTCCATACATTTAGATCCAATGAGCTAACCAGACTTTGATCCAATGAGGTAACAAGAGCAAGCAGTCAAGGCACGAACTAGACAACCCGAAAAACAGGCGAAAACCAACACAACCCAGTACCGGTACAAGAAAAGCAAAATGTCAACAACCATCGCCCTTACCAACCCCATCACCATCATCATCACCATCACTCTCACCACAACCACCCTCACCATCACCATCACCATCACCATCACCATCACTCTCACCAGCAACCTCACAATCACCACCACCATCACCACCACCATCGCCATCGCCATAACCATAACCATGACCACAATCAGCATTATCAACACAACCATCACTACTATCCCTCCTACCATGGCCACACCTACCACCAACTCCATTACCACAAACGCTACTATCATCATCACAACCACCCTACCACCAAAACCACCCTAGCATCACCCTCACCAACAACACAACTATAGCCTGTCCGTAACGCCGTTTCCAACACCACTACCACCACCACTACCCGTACCACCATCGGCAGTCCCACCACTACCCCTACCGTCAAAACCACCCTAGCATCAACCTCACCAACAACACAACTATAGCCAGCCCATAACGCCACTACCAACACCACTACCACCACCACTACCCGTACCACCATTGGCAGAACCACCACTACCCCTACCGACAAAACCACCCTAGCATCAACCTCACCAACAACACAACTATATAGCATGTCCGTAACGTCCTCTCCCGCTCCCAGCACCGCCACTGGCACTACGACCAACACTACCTTCAGCAAGGCCACCACCACCACCACGATTACCATTGTGCCCAATTACCACTACCACTACCACTACAACTACAGCAACACATACAACCGGCACTACTGATCCCCTTATTGTGGGTAGTATTCACCGTGCCTCAGCCAACATGACGGATCCGGGGGCAGCACCTTCCTCCCGACACAGTCGCAAACCTTCCCCCGCCACCACCTCCTCCACCTTCCCGACTGGGCATTTCCGCCACAAGGCGCGGCCATTACTGCACTTAAACGCTATAATGATGGCGCGCATTCTGCACACTGACCCCCTTCATCCCACTCCTTTACCGGCACCCCTCAGCTACCACCGTCCAACTGCTGGAAGGACGCATGCAGGGAAGGTTTCCGCCTGCATGAGTTAAGTGTCGAATGAAAGGCAGTAGGGTTTCTGCTGAAGCCAACATTCATGGCCTTCGCGCGGAACAGTACACAGTATGATCGGAATCTCAAATGAATGGCGGCGCGGTGGCCAGCGATTTTGCCCCTCTCATGCCCTTCCCTTCCCTTCCAGGTTCAACCAGCCCCACATATCCTCCGCTCATCCATTGCACCACTACACCACCGGACTCCCGCTGCTCCTCTCTCGCTGTCCGCTCAAGAGCTGAATCCCTTACCCCAAGAACCGACTCTATCACATCCCATTACCTGCCTCCGCTTTTCCCTTCCCTCCTTCTGCAGCATCATCACTTTACCCGAGTCTGTCGCCATCACCTTTCTCCACAGTTCTCCAGCCCCCACACACCCTCGCTTTCCCCATTCACCTGAGCCTCCCTCCTCTCCACCTCCCCCCTACCACCCTCGGCCTCTTGGGTCAGCTCTCTATCGCAATCTCTCGAATTCCCTTCCCCCTCTCCCTCCCCTCTCCCCTTTTCTTCTCTCACCTCATTCCCCCCTCACGCTGCGCTGCCTCTTCCCTCCCCTTCACCGATCCCCACATTCGCGCTCCCTCTCCCTGCCCCACATCCCTCCTTGTTACCCTCTCGATTCCCCCTCACATCTGTATCCTCCCTACCTTCCTCACCCACTTCCCTCTCCCCCTGCTTTCCCATTCCCCCATCCCCTTACCTTTATCCCTCCTATCCCTTCCCCTTTCCCGACCTCAAACTTATTTCCCCCTTCCCCCTCCTCACCCCTGACCCCAACCCCACCCCCAAAGTATTCCTTCCTGTCTCCACCCTCATCCTTCACCTCCCCTCCCCCGCCTATCCGACTCCTCACCCCATCCCCAAATTGTCCCTTCCAATCTCCACCCTCCTCCTTCACCTTTCACCTTCCCCACGCGGCTATCTGGACTAGATTCCGTGCGGTCCACCCCACCGGCATGTAACAGCGTATATATATATATATATATATATATATATATATATATATATATATATTATACAGTACATCCTCAAAGCTTGGTTAGACCAAACGATCGGTTAATCCAAACTTGTTTCGGCTGCCCAGCAAAATACTACCATTTATCATATAAAAAGCTGGGTTAAACCAAAGTTGGTTAATCCAAACTATTGGTTAATCCAAACAAAATTGTCGGGCGCCAGGCCACTTCTGGTATGGTTAAACCAAACTTTCATGTGGTTATAAGGTCATCTGAGACTTTTGTATATGATCAATTGTAGTATTTTGCCAGGCCGCTGAAAAAAGTTTGGATTAACTGATTGTTTGGTTGAACTGAGCTTGGTTTAACTGGGTAATACTGCATATACATAAAAAACAATAATGAAAGTGTCCACATATATTGTATATTGCATTCATAATGCACCTGCGTTTTTGCCAAAGCCAAGTCAAAGTCGAAACCAAAGCTCGGTTAAACCAATGATCGGTTAATCCAAACAAATGTCTAGGGTACCTTCAAGTTTGGTTTAACCTGGTTATACTGTATATATATATATATATATAGATATTGCATTTACTCTGGGAAGACATCAGTTGTCCATTTCCGGTTGCGCACTGTGAGCACATTGTGTACCGTGAACACCAGGGTCTGGGGAGCAGCTCCCTCGTTACGGCCTAACCGACTGGAACGGCGGAGAACCTGGCCTGGCCCTCCGGCCGCTGGGCCGGTGGGGGTCTTCAACCAACCCATCTGAATGATCGCCTCTAAGTGGTATTGAGCTGCTCAGAACGGCTCCAAGTGAAGCCAAGCGGTTTCAAGCTTACCGACACCAAAAGAAACATGGTGCTCGAAAGTTCCAAACCGTGGGTGGAACTGTTCCAAAGAGCTCATGTGTATTAGACTCAACACTGAGAAATTTGGTCTAGAATTGTACATTACTGCTTCTATCCATCTATGTAAGACGTGTATAGATCAAAGTTATCCGTTGATTTAGAAGTCAATCGGTTCTTAGCTTTAATTGTATATTGAAATAATATGTGGTTATATGTGGCAAAACCCAGTGAACAAACTGTCAATATTCCAAAACAGCCATGTGTTTATGAATTTCCCACAATACTTTGCACTACACCCTCCTACTTATCATACCTCTCAAATCTTGTCAAATCTAATCAAATCTTGCCAAACCTACTGAAAGCTCGTCAAAGCTAGTACAACATCGTCAAAGCTCGCTAATTCTTGTCTTTCCTCATCAAACCTCGTCAAATCTCGTCAAACCTTGTGAAGTCTCGGGAAACCTCGTCGACCTTTTCAAGCCTCGTCAAACCACGTCACACCTCGTGGAATCTTGTCATTCCTCATCAAACCTCGTCAAACCTCGTCAAACCTCATCAAATCATCAAACCTCGCCTCGCACTCTCGGTGTGAAAATCTGGTCCTTAGCAACATCCCCGCACCGTGCGGCAGACCAGGTTATTATCACGGCGCGTGGAACCGGAACTTGATTGGCGCAGTCTTGTTGCGGCAGACGGGGGTCATGACCCCGGCCGGGGAGTCGGCGTCGGGAGCCCCTCCATCAGGGGCCGGCGGGCATCACGCGGCTGAGGGCCGAGGGTGGGGGCGGGACACGGGGGGGGGGGGCGCTGACACAATGCTGATATATAGTGACCCCGCGCCGGCCGGGAGGTGCGTCGTTGATTTCTCCCGCAAACAAATAGCCATACATCGCCGGGCGCAGAGGTCCGCTTTTAGCACGGTGCACACTCCGTGTGTTTTAGGGGAGTTGCGGCGATACTTGTGCCCGGCAGTCATCCATCACGGGCGGGGCCGGCAGAGGTCAGAGGGCGGGGAATCGCTCTCTGCTGTGGCATGTGTGTGACGGGTTAGGGGTGGGAGGGTGGATGAGTAGGTGGGAGGGTGGGGGAGCGGGTAGGCAGTGCACAGTGAGCTGCTGCTCCGTCTCACCACAGACTCCCACCCACACCCCCACCCCAACTCACCCACTTCCTCAACTCTCTTCATTCCCCCACTCCTCCTTTTTCCCTAAGTTCGCAACAGTACCACCACTTCCGCACTACGCACACTCCCCCAGTCAATTATTGTAACCCCACCCTCCAGGATCCCACTCTCCAATCCCTACAGAGCCTGACCTCCCCATACCCTGACTCCTCCCCCCAGACCCCGACTCCTTCAGACCCTGATTCTCTGCCAGACCCTGACTGCCCCCATACATTGACTCTCCCCCATACCCTGACTCGCCCCATACCCTGACACCCCCTATACCCTGACTCTCCCCCATACCCTGACTTCCCCCAGACCCTGACTCTCCCCCAGACCCTGACTCACCCCCCCATACCCTGACTCCCCCCATACCCTGACTCTCCCCCATACCCTGACTCTCCCCCAGACCCTGACTCTCCCCCAGACCCTGACTCCTCCAGACCCCGACTCTCCTAGACCCTGACTCGCCCACACCCTAAATGTCCTAAATCATGACTCACCCAGATATTGACTCCCCTAAACCCCACACATGCAATCCCCACCCTCATATGCCCCACTCCCACACTTCCTCTCCATACTCCCCAACTCCCCGCCCTCCACCCCCACTTCCTCAACTCCCCACTCTCCCCACACTCCACACAGTCCCCGCATTCCCCCACTCACCCTTTACCTGCCAGTATCACCACTCCCACGTATTCCCACCACTCCGTCCACTCCCCCACTCCCCCACTCTATCCATGTCATGCTATTCCATGCCACTCCCCCCCCCTACTCCCCGCCACTACCCTCAGGTTCCACCCCCACCCCCAAGCCGCATTATCGCCCACCCCCACTCCACAACCTCCGACATCCACGCATTAACACGAATTTGCTGTGTATGTTTGCTGTATTAGAATTATACGAGTATAATACCCCGGGTTATCCGTACTTTCCCTCATCACTCACTCAGCTCCATGGACTGATGGAGTCTGGCTTAGTCATCTACTGCTCCAGCCTCCCTAACCCCAGATCCGATGGTGGCTTCACTACCCCTGCACAATGTAACCGCTACTCACGGTACCGCTGAATATTTTTGAATATATATATATATATATATATGCTGTATAAGGAGTATACAAGCAATCATCCGGAATGCTATACTCTCATAACACCCACCCACCAGTAATCGGGTGGTCGAGCCTCGCACTACTCATGTACTACTCAGGTTTCAATCGCAACGGTGGCGCCACTGCTCGCCTGCTAACAGTCCTACTCATTTAACGCCGATAATTGGTGGTACCATCCATATATATATATATATATATATATATATATATATAGAACAATAATAATAATAATTCCATTCTGCGCCTTTATACTCGCATAATGGGTATACATCACATATATATTCTGAGCGAGTGGAGACCCAAGCCCCGCACAGGAGGTGAGCAGTGCATGCCGGTGTAGCAGGAAATCGCAAACCCTGTAAATCGCAAACCCCCACTTGTGATTTCCTAGGAAATCGCAAACCCCCATGCCATATATGGGCATGGGGGGTTTGCGATTTCCTAGGAAATCGCATATCCCCCCTGGAGATCGCAAACCCCCCATTCGGCGGCGGCGGCGGCGATTTGTTTACTTTACGTTCGTCGATTCGAAAATATAACTGTTAATATCTCCGCCGTTACGGCGGTAGTCTGAACTGAGAGTAGTAATTATGTGTGGTCTCTGTGGCCTAGTGGTTAGAGTGTAGGACTTGTGATCAGAAGTTGTTTGGTTGTGTTGGTTCAAACCCCATCCACAGCAGAACTTTTTTTTATATTAAAAAAAAAAAAACGTTTTTCATCTATATCTGTTTCTCATTGAACTATGCAATGTAATTGTACTAACATATATTTCACATTACACAAATATATTTCCTCATTGCACTTCTCTAAAGAAGATTGAAAATACCTCAGTATTACCCCCAACTACTAACTAGGTCACTCTCCTGTACACCACCAAGTGGAAAAGTTCAGTACTAAGCATGCACCACCCCTGTGGCACACATCTGAACTATTTCCGAGTTCGTTTGTTTTCCACGCGGCGGATATCTGGCCACTAATATCTCCGCCGTTACGGCGGTAGCGACGTCGATGCGGCGGCGATTTGTTTACATTACGTTCGGCGATTAATATCGCCGCCAATGCAGCGGTAGCCTTAATAACGCTTCGAATTTAGGGTTAATTTAATGAAATTTCACGATTTGAGTATGTAATTCTGTTAAATATGGTCGCATTGAATAGATTTGGCCCGAATCGGTCCCAAAACACAGGGGGGTTTGCGATTTCCAGGGGGGGTTTGTGATTTCCTAGTAAATCGCAAACCCCAGGGTGTGCAATTTCCAGGGGTTTGCGATTTACTGCCACACCGGACCCCCACGCCACCCGCTTGGCTGTGGGGGGGGGTGCACTCCAGATCTTATTACACGCGATAACGGTCTTATCACTATCCATATTTAACAGTTCGGCTAATCTTCCCCTGCTTAAGGCGAGCCTAACATGTTAATTTTATGTAATATTATGTAATATTTTCCATGTGAATTTCCTGGGCCTGTCGCGGGCTGTGCGGCTCCTCCTCCCGTCTGCAGTTAGTCCGTCGCGTCGGTGTCCTCCCCGCGCTAAAGGCGGATAGCCAGAGTTTTGTCTACATACGCAATTTGCCATCGAGCGCATTTATCGGCCTAAAGTACCTCTAGATCTATAAATTAGGTTATTTCAACTAACTGGCTGTCCCCTTCGCGTTTCGGGGTGTTATTTAGGTTACTGAATTGTTCCAGAAGTACGCGTCCAGCTAGAGATGACGCCGCTGTCACGGATAATCCGTTCTAAGTTAATGTCGTTAATTTCCGCCCTAAAGTAACACTATGTTAATTCTGTTAAGGTTTTGTCATTATATTCCTGCAGATGGGTTAAGTAACTGCATAGGGCTTGCTTAGGCTTAATTACATATAAAGCAATCGAATATCAGGTTTTCCATAGCGGTTAATCTACAGTAATACTGGAGGATAGTAAAGAATGCAAGGAACGTCCCAATCCACCTTCACAAGAGCTCATGACTTTATTTTTACCATAGCTAACAAGGATAGCAGCGAAATATGCATATCTATTAAAGAAGCAAATAACTCCCTTTCCCTCCCGTATGGTTTGATTACGTTAGTTTTAGAATTTAGATAATAAAAAGACCAAATATCGGCTGAAATGACAGAGCGTGCAAAAACACGTCTGCCGGGTCAGGCCCCGAACGCCCGACCTTCTATCGTTGCTTAGCTAGTCGCCAAGCAACGCTTTACCCCCGCGAACCCTCGCATGCACAAGCGGAAGCAATTTGCGCGCCCGTGGACCGAGTGCGCAAATTGCTCAAGGCGAGTAGACACGCCCACTTCACTTATACATGTATATAAACAGTAGTCCCCTGGAAACAGAATAACAAAAGACAGGAGTGGTTGAGAAAGAGTATATATTCTCTGGCGGGAATATATTATTGCCCACCTAAAAATTTAAAATCCGTCCTGCTGAGAGGGAGCGGTAGTGGTAGTGACCAGGCGCAGCTGGTATCATGCGGTCCTGAGCTGCTCACAGGTGGCAGTGCAGTGGAGAATGAAGGAACTAACCTAGTCCTATGGTAGTAATAGCTCAGTGACATTAGGGTATAGAGTAAGTAAGGGAGAGAACTGCTAGGGGGTAGTGTCCTTGTTTATATTCCCATAATAGATTATAGAGCACATATACAAGCTGGTGATAATAAGAGAGTTACAAATGGCTCGAATCTCCGACCGCACTACCCTCATGTGGGGACCGCTCTTACATTTATCTACATAACTCACCACCTCTTGTCCACCTCCTCTGGGGAGCCAATGTTCTACCTGTTCCGGCGATATACACTAGCATTCTCTTGAGCAAGCATTGTATCACACATTGCAGACATGCTAACACACAAAGTAGAGTTTGATTGATGGTTATAAGTTTATTGTCCTTGCAACATCGGAGATCATATTAGTTTGGGTACTGATGCCTTGTGCCTTTCGCCATGCGAGGCTGTTTTATCGAGTGGCCCCCTTGATAGTTTCTTGTTGTTGTTAGTGTTGTTTTACGTCCTACCAACATCTAACTTCATATCAGGACGGGACCCTTGAAAGAAGCTACACCTGCTAAACCATCAGACTATGCACTGTATCATATCACTGAGCTAACCGGCCATGTTGAGACCTGTATCTCATTGTTTTGGGTTTGTTATTTTTGGTAAATTATCATTTTATTACGCGAATAAAGATAGTTATTTATGGCCGACTCACTGCTCTTCTGGGCATATCGTGTTACATTCATTCACATTTATAATAGTCTAACATCAATGAGAGTTTGGGAAAATAGAAGTAATAAGAAGAATAATGCTGTTGTTACCCAACATAATTGAGAGATAACGGGGTGTAGATTTGATATTACCAGCATCATGGTTAGAGTAAATTTGTACTAATTCAACCAACGCAAGACAAGTACAGTATAAAGTAGCATTTATTCTTACTATTTCGTTGTTACATTTAAGACAAGAGATGTTTGATTTATTCAGATTTCGAGGATTTCAGTCACGTAGCCCTATGAATGTTACTTGTAGTTTGGGTGGGTGGTGTAATGCGCAGAAGCAAGACAAACAGCGTGAATGAAATTGCGCTTGATGAATGCGACCAGGAAGACGACAGCGAATTCTGCGAGCCTGAAGAGGATCTCTTTGTCGGGGCGCTGGCAACGGAGGGCAATGGATCGGGAGACCTGTGGTTCGCCGACATAGATGTAGGAGGGGCAGTGGTCAACAGGTTGGAGAGCTTACCTCGATCGGGCTATGGTGGTTAAATACTTCATTCGAGCCCCGGTGCAATTTCCAAGGTCGAATTTCATATAGGATTAAGGTGCAGGTTCACAAATATGGTTGTGGAACACTGAGTTTTAGGAGGTTTTCATATTGGAATACATCACTAGAAAGCCAGGGACTCTCGGCCTCCCGGCGCCAGGCCTCCCAGCACCGGTATTCCCTTAAATAATATGAATAGAAATAAAAAGTGATAACCAACAATAAAATAAATCAAATACAATAATATTTAAGGTAGGTTTTTCTTAATGTTGTACCAGCAAGACAAGCCATATTTGTGGTGGTAATGCATCATATGCATAATCACAGTTAATTATTTATTATGCATATATATATTGGTATGCAAAAAATATATCTAAATGATGTACAACAGTCCCCACAGGAACTCCCCCAGTGGCAAGTGGAAGTATATGAGTGGGCCACAGACCAGCATATACCCCCATGGTTGACTGGAGTTTCCTCTATTGTTTAGGATTTATGGCTATACCAACACAGTACTACCATGGGCAGTTCTGTCCTGTAGACATGTGTTGTAACTACTGAATTATTTCCTAATATTCACTGTTAATTTACTCGATCCGGTCCCAACTAAATGTCCTATGAATATTCAGGAAATTAGATATAATTTTTTGCTTTCTAGTGATGTATTCTAATATGAAAACAACCCAAAACTCAGTGTTCCACAACCATATTTGTGAACCTGCACATTAATCTTATATGAAATTCGACCTTCGAAATTGAACCGGGGCTCGAATTAGGTACTTTAACCATCGTAGCTCAAACGAGGTAAGCTCTCCAACCTGATCAAGTTCAAGCTAGACACAGGGTCCGAAGCAAATATCATACCCAGTTCACGATAACTCTCAAAAATGCAAACGGCTTGTGAAAAGGGAGATGTAGTGTATGTACGGAAACCGAAACCATGCACGGGCTAACCAGCGCCGACTGGGAGGCACCGGAATAAAGCCATTATGATTTTAGACCTCAACGCGTGCAGTCAGTATATGATCACGTCCCACAGAAGGGAATCCCTCACGACATTACAGGTGGGACGGCAAATCCAAATGAGAGAACACGTCCTGTCGATCGAAATCCTCTGGTCGAAGTGTCTATAATGAAACTGGGTCGCATCTCAATATGCAAATTTACAGAAGATGGCACCACAGCCGGAGCATTATTAGTTTAAGAAAGTCATTATAGGTGGCGCCAGTAGTCACCTCCATATTAAGTATGTACTTTTTCTTGCAGGTTAAATTACCCATGTTGAAATCAACATAGACAATTTCCATGGTGCATAGGAAGCTATTCTGGTAGTATAATTTCATGCAGTTTGGAGCTTTAGGTCCTAGCAAAATATCAGGTGTTTATCAGGATGGGTACCAAATTGGGACCGTGCACATCCATGGTGGCCTTATGGTTCTGCACCATTAGAATACCATGCTGACAGCACGTGACCCGATATCCCAGTCAGGCATATTACCCTTATACTGAGTCCTTTCGTAAGCCTTTTAATGCTGAATACCGATCTATGTGGTGACAATTATACATTGTGTAAAGTTGTAATGTAAGAGAATGTTGGACAGTTCACATCATTATCAAGTGGTCACTCATTAAGATTCCAGTTTGTTGTTGTTGTTGTTTTACATCCTAGCAGCATCTAATGTCATATCAGGATGGGTACTGACTTGTAGCAGTGTGCACTCATGCCAATTTTATAATGTTGCCCCACTGGAAGACCAGGTTGCCAGCACCATGATCTGATATCCCACTCAGTCACATTATACTGACACTGAGCCAACCAGTCCTTGCCCTAACCTAATAATGCTGAGCGCCGGGCTAGGAAGCAACAAGTATCAATTTTTAAGTCATTGGTTTGACTCGACCTGGGTATGAACCCACGACCACACGATCTACCAACACTGGAGACGGACGCACTAACTCATTCGGCCATCCAGCCTTAACATTGCAGACTCACAAACGGGCGCGGTGGGCGAATTGGTAGAGCGCGGGTCTCAGGTGCGGAAGGTCGGGTGTTCACTTGCTGGTCAAATCAAACCAACATTTATAAAGTTGATACTTATCACTTGCTAGCCTGGTGCTTGGCATTCATAGGATAGGGAAAGGACTGGATAGATCAGTGTCAGATATGAGGTAAAACTCCAACAAGGAGGTAAATCTCCAACAAGGAGGTAAATCTCCAACAAGGAGGTAAATCTCCAACAAGGAGGTAAATCTCCAACAAGGTGGTAAAACTCCAACAAGGAGGTAAAATTCCAACAAGGAGGTAAAACTCCAACAAGGAGGTAAAGCTCCAACAAGGAGGTAAAACCCCAACAAGGAGATAAATCTCCAACAAGGAGGTAAATCTCCAACAAGGGGGTAAAACTCCAACAACGAGGTAAATCTCCAACAAGGAGGTCAAATTCCAACAAGGAGGTAAAACTCCAACAAGGAGGTAAAACCCCAACAAGGAGGTCAAACTCCAACAAGGAGGTAAAACCCCATCAAGGATGTAACATTCTAACAGGGAGGTCAAACTCCAACAAGGAGGTAAAACTCCAACAAGGGCGTATATCTCCAACAAGGAGGTCAAACTCCAACAAGGAGGTAAAACTACAACAAGGAGGTCAAACTACAACAAGGAGGTCAAACTCCAACAAGGAGGTAAAACTCCAACAAGGGGGTAAAACCCCAACAATTGGGTAAAACTCCAACAAGGAGGTCAAGCTCCAACAAGGAGGTCAAACTCCAACAAGGAGGTCAAACTCCAACAAGGAGGTAAAACTCCAACAAGGGGGTAAAACCCCAACAAGGAGGTAAAACCCCAACAAGGAGGTAAAACTCCAAGAAGGAGCTAAAACCCCAACGAGGAGGTACAACTCCATCAAGGAGGTAAAACTCCAACAAGGAGGTAAATCTCCAACAAGGAGGTAAAACCCCAACAAGGAGGTAAAACCCCAAGAAGGCGGTAAAACCCCAACAAGGAGGTAAAACTCCAACAAGGAGGTAAATCTCCAACAAGGAGGTAAAACCCCAACAAGGAGGTAAATCTCCAACAAGGAGGTAAATCTCCAACAAGGAGGTAAAACTGCAACAAGGAGGTAAAACCCCAACAAGGAGGTAAAACTCCAACAAGGAGGTAAACCTCCAACAAGGAGGTAAAACTCCAACAAGGAGGTAAAACCCCAACAAGGAGGTAAAAGTCCAACAAGGAGGTAAATCTCCAACAAGGAGGTAAATCTCCAACAAGGAGGTAAAACCCCAACAAGGAGGTAAAACCCCAACAAGGCGGTAAAACCCCAACAAGGAGGTAAAACTCCAACAAGGAGGTACATCTCCAACAAGGAGGTAAAACCCCAACAAGCAGGTAAATCTCCAACAAGGAGGTAAATCTCCAACAAGGAGGTAAAACTCCAACAAGGAGGTAAAACCCCAACAAGGGGGTAAAACTCCAACAAGGAGGTAAAACTCCAACAAGGAGCTAAATCTCCAACAAGGAGGTAAAACCCCATCAAGGAGGTCAAACTCCAACAAGGAGGTAAATCTCCAACAAGGAGGTAAATCTCCAACAAGGAGGTAAAACCCCAACAAGGAGGTAAATCTCCAACAAGTAGGTAAATCTCCAACAAGGAGGTAAAACTCCAACAAGGAGGTAAAACCCCAACAAGGGTGTAAAACCCCAACAAGGAGGTACCACTCCAACAAGGAGGTACCACTCCAACAAGGAGGTAAACCTCCAACAAGGAGGAAACACTCCAACAAGGAGGTAAAACCCCAAGAAGGAGGTAAAACTCCAAAATGGAGGTCAAACTCCAACAAGGAGGTAGAACCCCAACAAGGAGGTAAATCTCCAACAAGGAGGTAAATCTCCAACAAGGAGGTAAAACTCCAACAAGGAGGTAAAACCCCAACAAGGGGGTAAAACCCCAACAAGGAGGTACAACTCCAACAAGGAGGTAAACCTCCAACAAGGAGGTAAAACTCCAACAAGGAGGTAAAACTCCAACAAGGAGGTAAAACCCCAACAAGGTGGTAAAACTCCAACAAAGATGTAAAACTCCAACACGGAGCTAAAACTCCAACAAGGAGGTAACACTCCAACAAGGGGGTAAAACCCCAACAAGGAGGTAAAACTCCAACAAGGAGGTAAAACTCCAACAAGGAGGTAAATCTCCAACAAGGAGGTAAATCTCCAACAAGGAGGTAAAACTGCAGCAAGGAGGTAAAACCCCAACAAGGAGGTAAAACTCCAACAAGGAGGTAAACCTCCAACAAGGAGGTAAAACTCCAACAAGGAGGTAAAACCCCAACAAGGAGGTAAAAGTCCAACAAGGAGGTAAATCTCCAACAAGGAGGTAAATCTCCAACAAGGAGGTAAAACCCAACAAGGAGGTAAAACCCCAACAAGGCGGTAAAACCCCAACAAGGAGGTAAAACTCCAACAAGGAGGTACATCTCCAACAAGGAGGTAAAACCCCAACAAGCAGGTAAATCTCCAACAAGGAGGTAAATCTCCAACAAGGAGGTAAAACTCCAACAAGGAGGTAAAACCCCAACAAGGGGGTAAAACTCCAACAAGGAGGTAAAACTCCAACAAGGAGCTAAATCTCCAACAAGGAGGTAAAACCCCATCAAGGAGGTCAAACTCCAACAAGGAGGTCAAACTCCAACAAGGAGGTACAACTCCAACAAGGAGGTAAAACTCCAACAAGGAGGTAAAACCCCATCAAGGAGGTCAAACTGCAACAAGGAGGTCAAACTCCAACAAGGAGGTAAAACTCCAACAAGGGGGTAAAACCCCAACAAGGGGGTAAAACTCCAACACGGAGGTAAATCTCCAACAAGGAGGTAAAACTCCAACAAGGAGGTAAAACTCCAACAAGGAGGTCAAACTCCAACAAGGAGGTCAAACTCCAACAAGGAGGTAAAACTCCAACAAGGAGGTAAAACCCCAACAAGGAGGTAAAACCCCAACAAGGAGGTAAAACTCCAACAAGGCGGTAAAACCCCAACAAGGAGGTAAAACTCCAACAAGGAGGTAAATCTCCAACAAGGAGGTAAATCTCCAACAAGGAGGTAAAACCCCAACAAGGAGGTAAATCTCCAACAAGGAGGTAAATCTCCAACAAGGAGGTAAAACTCCAAGAAGGAGGTAAAACTCCAACAAGGGGGTAAAACCCCAACAAGGAGGTAAAACTCCAACAAGGAGGTAAAACCCCAACAAGGAGGTACACCTCCAACAAGGAGGTAAAACTCCAACAAGGAGGTAAATCTCCAACAAGGAGGTAAAACTCCAACAAGGAGGTAAAACCCCAACAGGGGTAAATAGGAGTAACTCAACAAGGAGGTAAAACCCACAAGACCAAAGGAGTAAATCTCCACAAGGAGGTAAATCTCCAACAAGGAGGTAAAGCTCCAACAAGGAGGTAAAACCCCAACAAGGGGGTAAAACCCCAACAAGGAGGTACCACTCCAACAAGGAGGTAAACCTCCAACAAGGAGGAAACACTCCAACAAGGAGGTAAAACCCCAAGAAGGAGGTAAAACTCCAAAATGGAGGTCAAACTCCAACAAGGAGGTAAAACCCCAACAAGGAGGTAAATCTCCAACAAGGAGGTAAAGCTCCAACAAGGAGGTAAAACCCCAACAAGGGTAAACCCCAACAGGGTCCACTCCACAAGGAGGTAAACCTCCAACAAGGAGAAACCTCCAACAAGGAGGTAAAACCCCAACAAGGAGGTAAAACTCCAAAAGGAGGTAAACTCCAACAAGGAGTAGACCCAACAAGAGGTAACCAACAGAGTAAATCTCCAACAAGGAGGTAACACTCCAACAAGGAGGTAAAACTCCAACAAGGAGGTAAAACTCCAACAAGGAGGTAAAACCCCAACAAGGTGGTAAAACTCCAACAAAGAGGTAAAACTCCAACACGGAGCTAAAACTCCAACAAGGAGGTAACACTCCAACAAGGGGGTAAAACCCCAACAAGGAGGTAAAACTCCAACAAGGAGGTAAAACTCCAACAAGGAGGTAAAATTCCAACAAGGATGTAAAACTCCAACAAGGAGGTCAAACTGCAACAAGGAGGTAAAACTCCAACAATGAGGTCGAACTCCAACAAGGAGGTAAATCTCCAACAAGGAGGTCAAACTCCAACAAGGAGGTAAAACTCCAACAAGGAGGTAAAACTCCAACAAGGAGGTAAAACCCAAACAAGGAGGTAAAACTCCAACAAGGAGGTAAAACCCCAACAAGGCGGTAAAATTCCAACAAGGCGGTAAAATTCCAACAAGGAGGTAAAATTCCAACAACGAGTTAAAACTCCATCAAGGAGGTAAAACTCCAACAAGGAGGTAAATCTCCAACAAGGAGGTAAAACTCCAACAAGGAGGTAAAACCCCAACAAGCAGGTAAAACCCCAACAAGCAGGTAAAACTCCAACAAGGAGGTAAAATTCCAACAAGGAGGTAAAACTCCAACAAGGATGTAAAACTGCAACAAGGAGGTAAAACTGCAACAAGGAGGTAAAACTCCAACAAGGAGGTCGAACTCCAACAAGGAGGTAAATCTCCAACAAGGAGGTCAAACTCCAACAAGGAGGTCAAACTCCAACAAGGAGGTAAAACTCCAACAAGGTGGTAAAACCCAAACAAGGATGTAAAACTCCAACAAGGAGGTAAAACCCCAACAAGGCGGTAAAATTCCAACAAGGCGGTAAAATTCCAACAAGGCGGTAAAATTCCAACAAGGAGGTAAAATTCCAACAACGAGTTAAAACTCCATCAAGGAGGTAAAACTCCAACAAGGAGGTAAAACTCCAACAAGGAGGTACAACTCCAACAAGGAGGTAAAACTCCATCAAGGAGGTAAATCTCCAACATGGAGGTAAAACCCCAACAAGGAGGTAAAACTCCAACAAGGAGGTAAATCTCCAACAAGGAGGTACAACTCCAACAAGGAGGTAAAATTCCAACAAGGAGGTACAACTCTAACAAGGAGGTAAATCTCCAACAAGGAGGTAAAACCCAAACAAGGATATAAAACTCCAACAAGGAGGTAAAACCCCAACAAGGCGGTAACATTCCAACAAGGCGGTAACATTCCAACAAGGCGGTAAAATTCCAACAAGGAGGTAAAATTCCAACAACGAGTTAAAACTCCATCAAGGAGGTAAAACTCCAACAAGGAGGTACAACTCCAACAAGGAGGTAAAACTCCAACAAGGAGGTAAATCTCCAACATGGAGGTAAAACCCCAACAAGGAGGTAAAACTCCAACAAGGAGGTAAATCTCCAACAAGGAGGTACAACTCCAACAAGGAGGTAAAATTCCAACAAGGAGGTAAAACTCTAACAAGGAGGTAAATCTCCAACAAGGAGGTAAAACTCCAACAAGGAGGTAAAACTCCACCAAGGAGGTAAAACTCCAACAAGGAGTTAAAACTCCAACAAAGAGGTAAAGCTCAGACAACTAACCAACCACAATGACCAATAACTGGTTATATCTCGTGTATCACACCACAACAATTGTGGTTATATATTGGAATGATAGCAAGGTGGTGATTTGTTTTTACATCCAAGGGAGGTAACTGTTGAGAATGCTGGCAATTTTTTCTTGAAGAAGATTGAAGATTTATACTGCCTATCATGGATAAGTCTGAATAGACTTGTTTAAACCATTATACAGTTTGTCGATAAAAAGCCCGAGCCTACACTTTTACCGACCCAAGGGATTTTTAACCTCCCACACCACATAGACATGGTATGAGAGCAACTGGCCTTTGATGACGCTGTAAGTTATCCACGGCAGTGGAAATCCAAATTGGCAGAGGTGGGGGCATGGGGAATCGAACCACCGACCTTCAGAAGTCTGACCAGAAAAAGTCAGACACTCTAACCACTCAGCCACAGAGAACACCATAATAAGATGGCTACATCTACCTGAACGTCGTGCTGGATCATAAATGCGGCACCCAGAATGTATCCTGTATCAGCTCATTGTGACCATATCCCTCAGGGAGTAACAAATAATTAAAACCAAAAAAAAAACCCATGTTATTACATGAGATAAATCGCCACGGTTCCCAGACACATTATCTATTATGCATGAAAGCTGTGTGAGTTATGTGTAACTACATATAAATATGGAGGCCGCCGTTCGGTGCATCATACCAGTAAACAGCAGCGGAAACTGCAGCAATGGGCAGCAAGCGGCGTGAGGGCAGCGCGGAGAAGTCAGCGAGGGCAGATCTAATAAATCAACTGGGTTCTTCTGTTGGAGGATGGTGTGAAGGTGAAGTTGACGAGCATGTGGGGGTGGATGTAGGGGGGGGGGGGGTGAGGGGTGATTGGTGGTAGGGTGAGCGGGGCCATTTGGTGGGGGGGTGAGAGATGTTGGTGGAATAGCTTGGGGGGGCGGGGGGGGGGTGGCGGTTCCATCCAGCTCCCCAAGCCCGAACAGCAATCAGCGACCGAGGGGGCATGTCGGGGCAAGCCTGGGGGGGGGGAGGAGGGGCGTGTCTGTACAGAGGTCAGCCAAGCCAGCCGGTTCACTCACATTCCCCCGAGCATCCCCGGCAGAGAGCAGGCTTATTTCTTTCATTGTCACTGCCATGGCGGTGATGATAGCAACTACATCACCAGCAGACATACATGCGTATATATCGCATCGATCCCTGGGCAGTTGAGATGAGTAGACATCGGGTTATTGCAAGTGTCGCACCTCGCTCCGCCCTCCGCAGTTACACCGCTCCTGTACTCTCCTCTGCACTGCCCCGCTCCTATCTGATATGGAGATAGTGGTCGACGACGTGCCAGTCGCACAGGTCAAGCACTAAAGCTCAGGTGTGTGAGGAAGCTATTGCCTGTGCCCGCGCCGTGGCCTGGCATCGTGGTGTTGGAGAAAATAGGAACACGCCCGCCAATATATCAGATTTGGCAGCGTGCAACCTGACTTAACCCGGCCCGGGCGACTCGGGGTACCCGAGTTGCTAGAAATTCAAATAGAACACTCTGACTGGAGTTGACAAAAACACGCAACTTGTGCAAAAATTTAACCCACCTGTTGGTTGGGGTTTACTAGGAGCGATGATGTCAGATTTGTGCGTCAACAAGTCGCTAGGGTCACCCGAGTTGATTAATCAAATATGCTGAAATGCCGTTAGATTTTGTTGTATGTGCAGAACCCCGAGCATAGACTCCAAACCCACTGAGAACTTAAGCCACCACACTGGGCATGGCTGGTAGTAGCATATGGAAAGGTCGGCCTTGCGCAGGTTATTCACCTGATTTTGACATCAAGGAGATATGCATTGTAATAGTTGTATGCTAGATATCTACTATACTGCTAACGTAGTAGCATATGGAAAAGTCAGCCTTGCACAGTTTATTCACCTCATTTTGACATTAGCGAGATATGCATTGTAATATGTGTATGCTGGATATCTTCTGTACTGCTAACGTAGTAGCATATGGAAAAGTCGGCCTTGCACAGGTTATTCACCTGATTTTGACATTAGCGAGATATGCATTGTAATATTTGTATGCTAGATATCTACTATACTGCTAACGTAGTAGCATATGGAAAAGTCGGCCTTGCACAGGTTATTGATCCGAATTTGACATTAGGAAGATATGCATTGTCTGCTTTATATCTACTATAATGCTACCCTAGTAGCGTATGGAAAAGTCGCTCTTGTGCAGGTTATCCATTGGCTTTTGACTTTTGGAAAATATGATGTCTATGCTGCATATCTACTATACAGTATAATTCTAGCGCTACCAATTGACCTTATAGAGGTCTCATGGGCAATTGCTCGCAGGCGTCCTAATGGGAAGGTAGCCTCTACCCAGTGCCAGTATTTTGAGTCCAAGTACTCTCATCTGACACTGCCTGTGTCTTTGGTATTATCATCCTTATTATACTGTATATGTTTCAATAGAAGCATGCCACCCAATAGAAGCACACCCCCCATTTCAAGAACGAAAGCATGCACAAATTTACAATCATATTCAGACTGATATGCAAATAATATAAGACAATCCCACTTTCCATGAAATTCTTTAACTTTGACGTTGTGACTACAATAAAACAAAATATGATGAAGAAATATATAGAGGTGCATCCACGTGCACTCGCGCAGTGCATGTATTTTGGGACATATACGCAGGGCTGGACTCTCTCTTCTTTTTTACACTTCATACTCATGCTTTCTCTTTGTCTGTATTGATTTCACCCTAGCCTTCCTACACAACCACGGATTCGAGCATTGTACTTTACAATTTGTTAGCTCCACGGGTGACTTCCTTATGACTATATACTGTTGTCACTAATTACAGGTAGTCTCTCTGCTACATGACCCATAGTGCTAGATGTTGTTTTTCCAAGAGAGTTATGAGGTTCCTGCTACATATATATATATATATATATATATATATATATATATATATACTGTAAAACTTCTCTAACCGACCACCTCCACAGATGGACCACTCCCCTATATCGATCGCTTTATTTGGGTCCCAACAATACCACTGTAACCATTCTCTAACTCCCTAAACCGACCACCTCCCTAAATGGATCACTTTAAAGCGGTCCCATGGTCGATCGATTTAGAAAGGTTTTACTGTACATTAACACCTCTCTAACTGACTAATTGATACTTGTCACTTCCTAGCCTGGTGCTCGGCATTATTAGGATAGGGCAAGGGCTGGTTAGCTCAGTGTCAGGATAATGTGACTGAGGGGGATATCCGGTCATGGTACCGTCGGCCTGATTTCCCAGTGGGGCAGCACTATAAACTTGCCATGAATGCGTACTGTCACAAGTCAGTACCCGTCCTGATATGACCTTGGATGTTGCTAGGATGTAAAAGAACAACAAACAAACAAACCCTCTGACTAAGCCGATACTGAAATCTCACAAGCATGCCTAATTAATAGAAGTGTGGTGTTCTGTGCATACTGGATACGCTTATAATTCACCTGTGAATGGACAGTGTGAGTACATCATAGTCATTGCAGTGCTGGACTTTTCTGAGAGCCTCATAACTATGTGCCAATACTGGCTGGCACTTACCTCCTTTACATAAGCATATATATATATATGTCGTGGGGGTGATGAAAATAGGAAATACCGCGCATAGATTCGGAATCGAACCAACATCACTGCCATTCCGGCCAGTATGCTAACCATTACACCACCTGGGCTCCCTGATATCATGACCTCATCCAACATGTCCAACTGTCTATGCAGCCCCTTGCCGGAGAGGTTAGTGTAAATTAGCACACCCATGTCCCTGTGAGTCCCCTGGAATTGTAAGTCGTTTTTTTTTTTTGGTAAAGTGTTTATTCATCTGAATATGACATTTACTCAGCATTGGAGCACTGGTCTTCCGACCATCTTACACTTGGAAATTGACAGTCTATATAATCTAAGTTTGATCAGTGCTGTATTAGTTACAGCACCGATCCAGTAGAATTAAGTGAGTGGCTCCTGCTGTATATTGTACAACACCTTTCATTCGGGTTCATGCAAAAGGAAATGGTAAATTTAATGTCTACATAACTTACATATATACATACATAGGGTAAGGTTAAAAAGCAGGCAATGTGCAGCTTGTACAGGATCCTTGTCAGGGCACCAGTGTCATGGGGGTGATGGATATGGGTCATACTATGCCTAGAGTGGGAATCGGACCCACAACTCTTGTATTCTGGACCAGTGTGCTAACCATTACACCACCTATGCTCCCTGATCCCACCTGCCTACTCACACCTCGCCTTTTCATGCGGCTCATTGCCTGAGAGGTGAATGCAGACTACTAAATATACATACTGTATATGTCTCAATAGACGCGCACTACACAAGTGCAGACACATGGATGCTCATGTATTTATTTCCCGTGGGCGCAAAGTAATTATTTGTGATGGTTTGTTTCAAATTAGCATGTACAATGATTACATATGCAGATATTGTGAAACATTCATCACTGTTTATTATTTCATGGATTTGTTTGTGTTGTGCCTCTGAAATAAAGTGGGATTGTCTTCTTTCATGTGCGTTCAGTCTGAATATGATCGTAAATTTGTGTATGCATTCAATCTTGAAATGGGGGGGCTGTGCTTCTAATTCTATTGGGTAGCGTGCTTCTATTGGGACATATATGGTATGTATCTATAAACATATCTATATATATATATATAGATAGAGGTCTACGGAGACATATATATCGGATCTTCAAAGGCGACTTGTTTGTGACGTGTTGTATTAAGCATTGTGCACTTGATTATTTAACAATACCAACAGTTCACTGTACACTTAAGTGCACCCCCTTCGGAGGCATTGTGAGAAGCTCGCTGTAACACTGCAACTAAATTAGCGCATCATCGAAAAAGATCGGAACCATTTTATTTTTGGGATATGAATTTATTAGTAGTATGTTATAAGAATAGTTTATTCATTGAATACATATTTGATCAATGTCGGGAAACTGTTTTCAAACCATGCGACTATGATTTAATTGTTAGGTGATTCTTTATTCTGCTCATCCACAGTTAAGTGCAAGCACTTATTTTCGCCACTGTGCACATAAGTGAGATACATATAGTCTTATAGTTTCATCAGCAGCTAGCTCACCTCAGCAGAAATACCAACATTAATCATGATACATTACTTAAAGCTTCAGAGTCCAATGAAAACATGACATTTCTAAAACAGAAGCAATTACGTAGATTTGATTCTACTTATCTAACTACGATACTGGAGCACTTATTAAACATCTGTTGCCACATAGAAGGGACTACTGAAGCAATTTAATATAATCTGTTCCTGCAGAAGCCTATGCTGTCAGAGCTTTGGCGTGCTTCCCAAAATTAACTTAGGATCTTTGCACTTCAAATATCTCAAACCATTTAAAATAGAAATTACTTCATGCTAATGTAAGATAGAGTATAATGATCAACTGGATGGCCGAATGAGTTAGAGCGTCCGTCTCCCGTGCCGGTAGATCATGGGGTAGTGGGTTCGAATTCTGGTCGAGTTAAACCAATGACTTAAACATTGATACTTGTCACTTCCTAGCTAGATGTTTGGCATTACTAGGATAGTGCAAGAAGCAGTGCAATGAGGAAGACCAGTTGACTGCGACTGCTTAAACAACTAATGTACCCCCCAAAAAAAACTAATATATTTATCTCGGAAAATGACAGAAAGGCAAAACCATCGGACTATGCAACTCTAATCAATTTTCAGGGGACACATAATTGACTATACTCATCTTAATTGATTTTACTTATCGTTTCAGATCGCTTCCTGTTAGAGTGATATCACAGCGCAGCACATTGTAAGTATAATAAATAAATACCGATTACTTCACATATTTGCATAATACCAACCAGGACTGTAGCACTTATGCAAAGGGACATAGTTCTCTGATTAGTATCCGTCCCAGAAAGACAAACATATAGTACTTCAATTTTAAAATAAATGCTTAGTAGAATATAGCAAAATCCTATGTTATGTATTACTAATACATTCGATATCGTACCACTTTGATAATAACTCTGAATGATTTGTAACTCAGGATGGGTCACATTATGGATATCAAATCATAACCAGCCGGGATGGTAGATCGTGGGTTCGAATCCTGGTCGAGTCAAACCAATGACATACACATTTGATACTTGTCGGTTCCTAGCCAGACACTTGGCATTATTAGGATAGCGCAAGGAGCAGTGGAATGAGGAAGACCAGTTATCTGCGACTGAAATTTCCCCTGCTTAAACAACTAATAAACCAACAACAACAAAAATCGATGAAACTTTTCTTACCTCAGGTAGAAGAAAGGTATGTGAGTTCTGTTACTTCCGGTAAACAGTATTACCTCATATGAATGTTATGACTGGATGTGTATATCATGTGGACATTATTACATCATACGAATGTTATAACTGGATGTGTATATCATGTGGACATTATTACATCATATGAATGTTATAACTGGATGTGTATATCATGTGGACATTATTACATCATACACATGTTATAACTGGATGTGTATATCATGTGGACATTATTACATCATACAAATGTTATAACTGGATGTGTATATCATGTTGACATTATTACATCATACGAATGTTATAACTGGATGTGTATGTCATTTTTAATATTCCGGGACTTAGAACAATGAGCCTATCGGAGTTTCACGAGGTACAACAACATACAACAAAATATTGCTGATCCATTCGAAATCCCCACACGCCACATAGAAATCTTGAAGGAATTTGCCAACAACACTTGTCCCAAAAGCTAAAGCACCCACACCCCATTTAGCATCTATCGCGATGCAGATTTCTGGCGGGATGCATCTGAATTCGTTTGCAGACAAAGAAAAGGAAAAAAAGAAGAAAATAAAAAGGAAAAACGAGTCCGTCAAGCTTCATGGCCCCTCCCAATAATATCACGCACACAGACTGCACCAGGCGCTGTGACCGAATCGCAGGTCGGGATTTATATTGCTTCTCAAGTCAAACCAATTACTTATAAAATTGATACCTGCCGCTTCCTTGCCTGGTGTGACCTTAGATGTTGCCAAGACGTAAATCTCCAACAATCAACCAACCAGCCAGCCGAATATCACGCACACAAATGGTTATAGCGCTCAGGGTGATTTCGTGTTGGCGGCGTAGAACTTGGAACTTGAGGACGCCTTATCATGGATGCGGCACCATGCTAGACGCATGCGTGCGACCCGGAAGTGCAGCCATGTATCTTCGTTAGGCGGATATTGGCCTCCCCTGGAGGACGGCGGATATACTCCGGCCTTGACCTTCCGCGTGTCAACACGGTAACAAGAGGCGCGCGCAGCGGGACGAGCTGCATCCCGCCCGGGGTCGGGGGGGGGGGGGCGGCGAGGGGGCGGAGCGGCGTGGCGTGGCGTTCTCGGGGCCGACGGGAAAATGAATGGTACGGGGAGGGAGTTTGTTTGTTGTTGTTTTACCTCCTAGCAACATCTAAGGTAATATCAGGACGGTTACCGGCTTGTGACAGTGCGCACTCATGGCGACTTTATTGTGCTTCCACACTGGAAGACCAGGCCACCAGCACCATGACCTGATATCCCACTCAGTCACATTATCCTGACACTGAGCCAACCAGTCCTTGCCCTTCCCTAATAATGCCGAGCACCAGGCTGGGAAGCAAAATGTATCAATTTTTAAGTCATTTGTTTGACTCGACCAGGGTTGGAATCCACGGTCTACCAACACGCGAGACGGATGCTTTAACTCATATGGCCATCCCGTCTGAGCGAGGGGGAGCTAAGGGCTATTGTGGACAGTGGAGGTAGGAGCTATTTTGCAGCGTGGTGTAAAGCGTGAAATTAAACATCAACTCGGAATAATATCGGACATAGAAATATGCGAATTAATCTGCCCCTTACGCACCGGGCTCATCCACGCCCCTCCCCTCACATCGGCGGATTTTCTTGGAATTATTTACTGAAATTAGCAGTTTTATCTGAAGCGTCGTTGATGGGGGAAGGATGGGGATGGGTCTATTGTGTGGTGTGGTCTAAATGCGGTGTGCTGTCAAGCGTGAAATAAATATCGACGCTGAATAATATCTGACATAGAAATCTGTGAACCAACCTGCCTCCTCCACAAGCGGCTCAGCCTCGCCCCTCCCCTCCCCTCCCATTGTTTCTAAAATGGTGACCAGACGGAATGGCCGAATGAGTTAGAGGATCCGTCTCCCATGCTGGTAGATTGTGGGGTCGTGGGTTTGAACCCTGGACAAGTCAAACTAATGACTTAAAAATTGATACTTTTTGCTTCCTAGCCAGGCGCTCGACATTATTAGGAGAGGGCAAGGACTGGTGTGCTCAGTGTCAGGTTAATGTGACTGAGTGGGATACCAGGTTATGCTGCCAGTGGCCTGGTTTCCCGGTGGGACAGCACTATAAAGTTGCCATGAGTGTGAACTGTCACAAGTCAGTACCCGTCCTTATATGATCTTAGATGGTGCTAGGACGTAAAACAACAACAAACAAACAAACGATCTAAACAAACAAACGCGCCATCGATGGGGGAAGGGTGGGGTAGGGGATATTATGCGGTGTGGTGTAAAGCGTGAAACTAAACATCGACACTGAATAATATCTGACATAGAAATCTGCAAATTAAACCTGCCCCTTTCACATCCAGCTCACCCACGCCCCTACCCTCCCATTATGTGTCTTTTGTTGGAATTATTTAGTGAAAGCAGCAGTTCTAACTAAAGCGGTTATCGATATCTCTTTGAACGATCAGCGAATACTTGGCTTAAATGCTAACATTTGGTGCGTAATGGATGTATGAATAAAGAGGGCAGGATTTCGTTTGTGGAAATGGGAAATTACCCTGTGGAATATATTAATAGGATATATAAGTATGTGTATAATGCTGTCATTCCTGCACAAAATGGATAGAGATAGGTGTGTAGAGAGATTAATAAATGAGTTGTGCTCTAATTGGAAATTCATTCAATCAATTTTGTCATAATCTAACTTGAGGATATATAAAACCATTGAAGATTACATTCAGCAAGTGCTCATGATCAGAATTAGGAAGGACGTCACAATCTGGAATGTATTGTGTCTCTCACGAGAATTTAATTGACAATGTATCCCGCGACCTAAATGTCCCATTTTGGGAGAACTTCATGAATAACCTTATTTGCCGTGCATTTCCATTGCCCTGGACAGAACGAAATATAGGACTAGCATAATACAAATAAAACGCCTTTCCTTTTACGTAATCTGATATATGGACATGTATATAGGATATATATGAAGAGTTCCGGCGCAAAACACTGTAAACGACAATCCACAAATAGATATAAACCTTGGAATCAAACCCTCACACAGGAAGGTTTTTCTATATTCCTACTGTTGTTGTCCATTGCTCCATAATCATCTCAACATAAGAAAATTGGAATTAGTTAGAATTACAATTATTTTCAGATAAAAACCTTTTATGTAAACTGCATTTTTGGGGCGACATTTACAGGGTTTTGCACCTCATCATCATGCTGTCGGTCACGATGCGACAAAGACTGCTTTCATTACCTGACTGCCGCTCTCCATTTAGCTCTCTGCTGTGAGAGTTGCGTCCATGAGTCGGTCTTATTGTCTCTCAGCTTCAGGTTTCTCTTGATGGTATCCTTGAACTGGAGATGAGGGCGCCCTCTCTTTCTGTAGCCAGAAGACAGTTGAAAATAGAGGATCTGCTTTGGTAGCCTGTCTGATGACATCCTCATGAGGTATCCAGTCCACCGGAGATTCTTTTTGATCAGAAGATCTTCCATAGAGGGCAGCCCCATCCATTCGAGTATTTCCTTATTTGTCACTTTGTCCTTCCAGGTTAGCCTCATGATTGAATGCAGATGCCGCAACTTGAAGGCATGCACCTGACCTCGTCATATATATAGTCTTGAGCCATTTAGACGTCGTAGACAATAGCAGTGAATTGGAAATTACATCATTGTTATCACCAACAAAGATACTAGTCTTCAGCCATGAACCAGCAGCTATAAGAGAACTCCATTGTCTCGGGAGTGTCATACATATACTTATCATAACGCTGACGGGATCTTCATCCTTAGCCTTTAATTTCGATGGGATGGAAACGAGAACCTGTGCCGTGCTTATGTGGTCTCCATTTGTGACACGTTTATTTAGACTGGAGGTTCGAACGAGGGAGGGTGTTGGGGTGGCGGTGGGGTGCCGGCCATAGTGACGACTATATCATTACAACTTCTCCCAGCTGGCTCTTTGAGACCAGCCGGGCCATTATGGAGCCTTCAGCGAGGACAGGCTCTTATCGCGATAAGTGTCTGTAACAGCGAATCGCCCGCCGATTGTGGTAAGGCACTTCAATATTGGTCCAAATTAAATTGTTTCCCAGGCGTAGAATAGCCTACGAAAGCACTGCCGCCACCAGCAGCACTACCACCATCAGTACTCGCACCCACCACCAGAACCACCAGTAATATCACTAGCATCACCACCACCACCACCAACATCACCACCAACATCACGATCATTAGCACCACCATCACCACCATCACCACCAGTATCACCACCACTGACAGGATCACTAATCCCATCACCACTACCACCGTCGTCATCACTACCAGCATCATCAGTACCAGCATCAGTAGCACAAACACCACCATCACCATCATCACAAACACTACCATCACTACTACTATCACCGCTATCAGCATTACCCACCACTACTCCCACCACCACCAGGACCACCATTACTACCACCCTCATCACCCCAACCACCACCACCACCATTAGCGCCACCATCGCCACTGTCACCACCAGCTTCATCACCGCCATCACCACCACTGCCATCACCAGCACCATCACCATCATCATCAACACCACCATCAACACCACCATTGTCATCACCACCACCATGTGCATCACCATCTCCATCACCATGATCATCATCACCACCACCACCCTCAGGACCAACACCACCATCATCATCACCAACACCCCACCGCCATCACCATCACCACCATTACCACCATTATTGCGATCACTACTACCATCACCACTACCACGATCATAATCAGCACCAACAACACCACCAACCCCATAACCCCCATAATTCCCATCATTCCCATAATGCTGTTCATCCCCTTCACCCCCATCACCCCCAGCATCAACACCATCACCACCACATCCGCCCTCCCGCCAGTCCACACTCATACACTCATACACTCACCAGCACCAGCAACCCCCAACTAACCCAATTGTCAGCGGTGATACTGAACCATTGGGGTTTCTATGGCGTCCAATTTCCTGTCAGCTCGCATATCCTCGGTACGGTTCACAGTGGACGCTGCGGACATTGGATGAGCTCCATGGATACAGTCGGACTTAACCTAATGTGACGCGCAATTAAAGGTGGACCCACTCAATGTGTAGCTTGAAGGAACCAGCAACAGGAGCAGCAGCGCGCCCCCGCCACGGAACGCACTGGGAACCAGCAGTAACCCTGAACACAGCTCTCCAAGCAGAGCCACTGTATGAGCTGCGAGTACAAAAGAACACCATGGCGCAAACCCTATAACTGGGTGCACGCTTGGAGAGAGCCCGTCCATGAGCGCGTTGTAGTCTCGTGACCTTCCGCCATCTTCCCGCGTTAAGGCTCTCACCCTCCGGTCCAATCTTACCTACCGGGCTGCATTCCCATTGCACTCCCGCCGCTCCCACGCCGCTCCTCCCCCCCCCCCCGCTCTCAACGCACCACTCCCCCGCCCAACCCCCACCGCTCCCCCGCTACCTTTCCCCGGCAGCCTAGCCATGTTGCAGCCCGCCCACATACCTACTGTCTGTGGCGAATAAAATCTGGAAACAGGCTTCCGGCTATTAATATATCGGGCCTTTTAACATATATATATATATATATATATATATATTTATATATATATATATATATATATAAAGTTTCTGCTCACAGGCCCACACCGTCTTTGTATCATGACAAGCGGGCGCTGCACTGAATCAGTAGAGCGAAGGCTTGCCGTGTTCGATTCCCGGTCGAGTCAAGCCAGTGACTCTCAAAATTGATGCTTGTGGCTACCTAGCCTGGAGCTTGGCACTAGTAACATAGGGCAAGGATGGGTTAGCTCCGTGTCAGGATAATGTTACAAACTGGGATACCGTGTCATGGTGCCAGTGGCCTGGTCTTCCAGTGGGGCAGCACTATAAAGTTGCCATGAGTGTGCACTGTCACAAGTCGCTATCGGTCCTGATATGAACTTAGATGTTGTCAGGTCCTAAAATTCCAACACCCAACCCAGTGGGGCAGCGCTGTAAAGTTACCATGAGTGTGTACTCTCATTAGTCGGTATCCATCCCCATATGATATCAGCTGTTTCGAGGACGTTAAACCCCAACAACTAACCAACTTTTATCACAGAATCGGTTGACCTGCTTTTCACGGGCAGTGTAATTCGGGCTTTTGCCAAAGGCTTTTTGAATAATAATAATACTGAGTGAGCCAGGTTGCGTGCAACTATGCAGCCTGGTACAGTACCTTGTACACGCATCGCAGTCGATTGGCTAAGCGTGAACCAATCAGAATCAGTACAATATGGCGATAACATGGGACCCATTACACACAGATTTGGACAGAAATGGAAACTCAGGATTTGTTAGATAAAATACTTGCCCAAAAGGACGGTAAGGGTTCATGACAACTATGCATAAAACCGAGCAAAAACGGCTTCAAATAGGAACTATGTTAAGCAGATGGAATGGCCGAATGAGTTAGAGCGTTCATCTCCCGTAGTAGTAGATCGTGGGATCATGGGTTCGAATCCTGGTCAAGTCAATCAATGACTTAAAAATTGATACTCGTCGCTTCCTAGCCAGATGCTCAGCATTACTAGGATAGGGCAAGGAGCAGTGGAATGAGGAAGACCAGTCGTCTGTGACTGAAATTTTCCCTGCTTAAACAACTAATGTACCAAACAAAAAAAAAACTAAAAAATTGAGGATTTAATGGTTCTAATGCACATTCGTTATCGGAATTGGTGTAAAGTCGAGAAATTTGTAGAGAATTCAAATAAACAAAATCAAGTCGGTGGCCACAGGAAACGGTGTATTCGACATTTCAGGTATATTAATTTACATGAATTCATAAATTTTTGATTTGTGATAGACAAGAATTAAAAAAATACCAGTAGCATATTCGATGCCAAATTCCTGGGAGTATCTCCATAACCAAAGATGCCATGCCTTTGTGTTAATGGGTTGTTCAGCGGCCATATTTCAGAGCCGGTGCTGCTGGAATAATGAGATTTATATAGCTAAGTAACTGTTTCAGCTCTCTGTGACACCCGTCCTGCTATGAACCTCAGATGTTGACAGGACTCCCAATAACCAAATCAAACCAACTCTGTGGCACATTTGTAACCACCTAAACTAGGAAAGCATTCCCTACTACCTGGCGATATCTGGCCCTTTGAATGACCTCTTACAGAAAATGGGGATTCTCCAAATGGCCAACTTGTTCTCGCCGACAATTCGCTGGGAATCGATCATTTCGGTGATTCCTGGCACGAGCTGGAGTCCGGGAAGCAGGTGCCAAGGATTTCCTGGCTCGTCCGCACGCCTTCAGCAGTTAGAACAAGGGTGGGGTTAGCCAGAGTGCATTCGTCCATCTGTACACTAGTATCTTCCTTCAATCCCTCTGCCTTCTGCTCAAATGCTCGCTCCTATTATGTGTGACTTGAACGACAACTTGTGATTGAAGGCATGGATTATGTGTCGATGAGGTGCAATTAAAGTTGCATAGACCAATCACTAATGTCTACTTTACATTAATTCAAAGTTACTTTTATTTTTAATGGTAAACATTGAAGATATTTTGAGTGCAAACATGGAAAATTAGTTTTGGCAAGGTTGCCAAAACTCTGACACCACAGACTTCTGCAGTAACAGGTTCTGTTAAATTGAATCAGTATTCCCTTCTATGCAGAAACAAATGCTTAATAAGTGCATCGGTATCTAAGTTAGACATGTCAAATCAAATCTAGATAATTAGTTTGGTTTTGAAAATTTGATATCTCAATGGATTATGCAGCTTTAATATTGCACTGCATTGAAAGGAGAATCAAAATTGTCTACGAATTCATAGTTAGACCTCAGGGGCCATTCAAATAGTGCCTAATACCCCTGTCACACTACGACGTAATGAGCAAACGTGAGCCTAACGTGGTGATATTTCGTCATTACGTTGATGTACGTTGGATTACGTTATGATGACGTCATACTGACGTTAGACTGACGTCGACCTACGTCACATTACGTCGTGTTACGTCGACTTACGTCGAGGTTTTGGACATGTTCAAAAATGTTGACGTAGCTCAAACGTAAGCGTTTACGTTCACCGTACGTTCTGTTCACGTTCAGCGAACGTCAATGACGTTAAACGGACGTTAGGCAAACGTTCCTCACTATGTTCCACTACGTTCCACCACGTTCCACTCGTTGGCCCATATTAAAGCCGGTGGAAAAGTCCCTGTGGCGTAATGGGAAAGTCAGGAGAACGTCAGGAGAACGTCAGGAGAACGTCAGGAGAACATGCATTCAATGTACGTTCAACGTCTCATGACATAGCTAACATCACGTAACGTTCTTCTGGTGATGGAATAACGTTCATAACATTCCGTGAGCATCATTACGTTGACCTCTCTCGTTGAATGACGGTATCACTATGCTTTACCAACGTTACGCTCTCGTCCACTACACTACATCCACGTTCAACTTGTGCCCAAATTTGCATACTACGCCGAGAAGTTCAACGTTCTTCACGTTCTCCCTACGTTGACGTTGTTACGTCCTAGTGTGACAGGGCCATAACGCTGAGGGCATCGGTGGGTGTAGAACCAAGGGTATGTTGCCGTACATGGTCAAGCTTTACGGGGCGCTACAAGGGTGTGGGTGGGGGTCTAATTAGTTTATTATTATTCTAATTTGTTCCTGCCCAAAATATAGCTTTAAGTGAGCATGTATTGGGGATGGCACTGGATGGTCTAAGTTGCTCTATTGAAATGAACAACTCCTCAGCGGTATGAGTCATTTACATTGATAAGATTTATTCCTGGATTTCTTTAAGATTCCCCAATTCAGTATTCGATAAGGCATACCTCAAAGTCCTATTGTATTTTCTTCAACTTGTTGGCGAAGAAAGCCACAGGTGGGAGAAGTTCAAAGAGAGTGTGGGAGGTGACTGCTACACTGGTCCCTACCCCTTGTTTAGTTCTGTTGGTTGTACATACCGTTTCCTATGACTGTATGTTCACCATACACCTGTGTTAAAAGTGGTTTAAATACAGTGTTAATGCCATGATACACACCTAGTATAATTAAACTCTAATTATCTGTGTGATATTCAGCCCGACTAATGCCTACCATTGGTGTGTTGGTGTTTTCGAGACTCCAAGCTATGGCTATGAATCAGAGTAAGACAGAGGCACATCCAGCACTCAGTGAAGATGAAGAATCTTCACCAATGGCATAGCTGCAAAGGTTGGTGGAATAAAGAGATTCCGACGAGGCGGGGGTCCAAGCCCGGCCCAGCTGACCTAGATAAAAGAGTTGCATGCTCAGCACAACAGAAGATGTAGGAGATTTTTCCCTCCAGAGCGCCGACCACCAGGAAAGTGAAGAAACCAGTGCAGGATTCAGAGGAATCTCACTGGGAAGATCTTTCAGAAGATGAGGCCTCGTCTGATGATGAGTCCAAGGAGGAGGTTGTTGTGGCTGTACGCAAACGCAAGCACAACAAGAAGGCACACTCATCAGGTGAAGAAGAGCACAACTCTGATAGTAAATGTGTGGGGAAATACGCGGAGTTGAGTGGCAAGGTGATGAAGAAGTGCAAGGTTCTTCGAAGGAAAAAAATCCATACCACTACGATGATGAGGAAAACCATTCAGGGGCACTTCAACACCTTCAAACCGGCTGAGGTTATTATGAAGTTGGCTGAGAAATTCACGGGGATCAAAGGGATCCCGGAATCTGCCCTCAAAGAGATGGATTCAGAGGTGAGACTGAGCTAGTACCGGAAGAAGGATGAGGCTGTTATTCACACTGTACACAAAGGGGTACGCTCAGCGCTCACAGCCATTGCACCGATAGACAACAGGATGATGGCTGAGAATAAATTCTCATCACTGTGCGAGGATATGTATGGGGGAATTGCACTGCTGACAGGGACTAGCAATTTCCTGTCATATATACATTTAAAAAACCTCTTAATCCTTGCCCCCCAGCCCATTAAGGGAAAGCCACTGGAGAAGACCAAGATGTTCGATGGACAACTCCAGCACTTGTTCAAACAAGTGGAGACCGCTTCCGAGTGTGGGAAGCATATGGAAACGGACAAAAAGAAGTTTGAAGACACAAATCCTACCCACTTCAAACAGACTAGGCCGGATTTTCGAAGTGGTCGAACCGGAAAACGAGGAGGCTGGTTCGGAAGGAACTTCAGCTTCCAGGCCAGGGGAAGGGGGGCCAAAGGCAGTCATTCGGCTAGAACGACAGGAACAGACCCTTCAAGAGGGAGTTCAATGTCCAGAATCTGTTCCCCCAGCCAGGGAACAAATAGAAGTGGCAACGCAAACAACATTAAGCACTTTTAAAGCTGGTAACATCAATAATTGCCTACCGGAATGGAATAACATTACAGAGAATTTAGCTATCCTTAGTTTAGCGGGAGGAGTATATCTTTCCCTTACCGATTTCATGGTTCAGAACATGAGGCATTGGATAATCAGGTCATAAATTTAGTGAAAAAGGCATCATAGAACCAGCACTATATGTGGCATGGGAATTTATTTATAATATTTTCACGAGATCCAAACCAAATGGAGATGACTAATTCTAGATCTAACTTGCTTAGTAAATTAGTAGAATACATACATTTCAAAATGTTTTCATTAGACACAGCTAGAGACTTAGTAACACAAGACTCCTGGCTACCCAGTGTGCATCTCAGAGATGCATACTATACAGTACCAATCTATAAACCTAATCGTAAATATCTCAGGTTTTGTTGGAACGACAAACTGTATGAGTTCACGTATGCTAAATGGACTAGCTTGCGCCCCACACATTTTCACAAGGTTACTTAAACCTAAATTTGTTCCGCTAGATAGCGAAGGACATATCATGTTTCCTTATATTGATGACTCATTTATTGTTGTACATACACAACAACAGTGTCAGACAGCAGTAGACAAATTAAATTATGTGAGACATTTAAGAAATTGGGATTCTACATACATGAAACTAAATTAGTTTTAACACCAACAAATAAGTTAAGCTTTCTGGGATTCTTTATTGACACCACAGAAATGACCATTTCAGTAATGGAACAACAAGTTTATAATTTACAACAACAGGAAACCAATTATTACAATTGACTAAACCAAAGATAAGACAAGTCACAATACTGATAGGAATTATGATAGCATATGCTGTCACAATACTAATAGGAATTATGATAGCATATGCTGTCACAATACTGATAGGAATTATGATAGCATATGCACCAGCTATTCTGTATGGCAAGGCCCATATTAAATCGCTAGAAATAGATAACTTGTCATTGGCTCACACAAACGGAAACTTTGAATGACCCATGACGATGGTCAAAAAGATAATGTGTGGTGGTTGTCACACATCAATAATTCGCCGAACCCCATTAGAATGGGAGAGCCCAAACCCACAGTCACAACAGACGCTTCACTAGAAGGATGGGGGGGGGCTCACATAGACCAACAGGCAACAGGTGGTCAGTGGATGGATGATGACATCACCGATCACATAAATGTACTAGAACCTAGAGCTATTTATCTAGGAGTATGTAGTCTAGTTCACCTACCTAAAAATCATGTAAGGGTTTTAACAGATAATGTGACAGCTATTGCATACATATGGAATATGGGAGGGACTCATTCCAAACCATGTAACTATTTAGCCAAACTAATTTGGGACTGGGCAGAGAAACACTAGATATGGCTACACATATTCTAGGCAGTGAAAATACGTTGGCTGTCAAGAAAAGTATACATTTTCACAACCATCTAGAATGGTCATTAAATCAGAGTATTTTCGACCCCATTTGTGATAAATGGGGCAAACCAGAAATTGACTTATTCGCATCATGAAACAACAAAAAGTTACCCAAATATGTGTCTTGGAATCCAGAGTCAGAAGCATGGACAGTAGATGCATTTTCGTTAGTTTGGGATAATAAATTCTATTACATATTCCCACCATTCACTATTATCAGAAGAGTGGCCAGGAAGATCAAGAGGGATCACTCAAAGGCAGTACTGATAGTACCAGCATGGGACATGCAACCATGGCTAGCAGCAATAACATTAGCACCAAAAGACATGCTCAGGTTCCCACGAGAAAGGGACAACATCAGGGACCACTAACAGTCCACGGAGACCTCTCAACAACACCTCCTTTGGCATTCCATGCGGAATAAGGAATAAGGAATTCTAGACACCTACTAATCAGATTTATCAAACTGCATAAAACTATTTCCAGAGACACTCTCGCAAGATGGACCGTCAAGGTGCTTAATCAGGCAGGTGTCAATACTGGACGCTACACATCCAACTCAGTGGGTGGAACCATGAGTCTCTAAGGAAGGACAGTTAGCAATCTCAGTAAGGAGAATCCTTGCAAACATGGGGTGGAAGATGGCTAAATCATTTGCAAAACATTACAACAAACGATTAGAAAAGCCAGGTAGCCTGCTGACTCACCTACTCAGACTGGTGAGAAACAAAATTAATAATTTGCACTAAAAAATAGTATGATTACAACATTAAGTATAAAAGAGTAAAAATTGAGATCACATCAAATTCTCCCTGGAGTACGAGTAGCCAGAGGGTAGAACCGAGGTAAAATCGTATAGTTATACAAATCTTACCTGGGTACATACGATGGATAACTGGTGTTTTACCCAGGTACTAGCCTCGGATAGTCATGGGTCAGGGCCCACCCACCTTACCCTACCATGACTATCAGGTTTCGCTTGTGCCTAAGTGAAAGCACTAAAGTATCTTATAATAGTAAGAAAATGTTTTACCCTATAAAGTATGTAAACGATTGCTCGACCCGGATGTGCTTCCTTCTCCCTCACCCACGCCTATCGGGAAGATCTGTATAGCTATCCTATATATATGTACATATACATATGTATATGTGTATATATATGTATATATATACATATATATATATGTACACCATTGAAACCAGCATTGCTTCTAACCGCATGTTTCTAAATGACACACGCCAGCGGCGCTAAAGCTAAGCAAGGCTGGGCTCGAGTGAAATTGTTATCCAAGGAGGCTGTGGGTGTGTGGTGGTGGTGGTAGTGGTTATGGTGCGTCGGGGAGGAGAAGGAGGTTGGAAGGGATTTTCTTTTGACACTTGCCTTTCTCGGTGGTTCACCCATTTCTGAGCAGTGCACCGTCGGGCACGGCGCTATCGGGCTGCGTGGCGTGTGGCACCGTTTAAAGCCCGGTCTCAGCGGACCAGATCACGGTGCCAGCGTGAACACACCCGACCACGCCGCGCTGCCCCACGCCACCCGCCCCCGCGCCATACACATCGTCGTACCCACCTCACGCCACCCACCTCGCCCCGCGACACACACACGCCCCCGCCCCGCCCCGCCCCGCCCCGCCCCGCCCCGCCCGCCCCGCCCCGCCCCGCCCCCGCCCCGCCCCGCCCCCGCCCCGCCCCGCCCCGCCCCGCCCCGCCCCGCCCCCCCCGCCCCGCCCGCCCCCGCCCCGCCCCGCGCCGCCCCGTTCCACTTGTCCCCTCCACCCCGCCTTCCCCCCGCCTCCGCTTGCCTCCCCGCCGTCCGACTCAAAGTTTAATGATGCTGGCACACGTGCCTACATGCAGGTACCGAGAGGCTTTTAGTAGGCTTGATTAAAGGCCAGTCCTGGACTGCCGGTCGCGGCCTACTTGTGGCCGCAGGATGTGGAGGGAGATGGGCGCGGAGCGGCAGTTCTCGGAAGGGCGGGAGGTGCCAGCTCACCCTGTGGTTACTGGTGTCGCTGGGGAGTGAGTGGGTCATGGGCTGGGAGGACAGAGTGTGGAGGTTGAAAGTGAAGCGAATCTTGAAGGGAATGATTGTCAGAAGGTTGGTTGGTAGGCAAGACAGAAACATGCTCCAGGCTGAGAATCCGAATCAACATTAAAAGCTAATTGTCAAACTACTGGTGTGTTCTTGAGTAAGAATTCCATTTTGATGCGCTTGTGCTTATAGTTCAACAGCGAACATTGCTACTGTGTATATATATATATATATATAGCTATATATACACATATATACATAATACATATATATATATATATATATATATATAAACAGGACACTACATAGCTTATTACATGCGAGAACCTTTTTATCGCCTGTAATAATTTCTGTAGTGTCCTGATCTCCCCCACCTTGTCCACTGAGGTGTTTGTGCGGGGGGGAGGGGTGGCATGCACCTCTCCAACCTCCTGCGTGGGGCGCAAAACACCACTCGCTCGGTATAATGGTGTTATCTCATACAGGGAGAGAAATCATGTGTTTGAACCTGGCAATACAATAATATGGTTTAGAAGGCATACATCATATATGCCCTCAAATATCCCATTTTCCTTTTGATTTATATATGGTAATGTAGATATCTAGCCTCATTGGGTACAGCATAAGGTTATTTCAATTAGCATACTCGGATGGGTTGGATATTTTGCCCCTTTTAAGGATAAATATAATATATTGGCGTGAGCATTCTTATCTGTCTGACTTTAGCTTGAAGGAACTTGTATGACAACTGGTCAACTTTGGAGAGATTTGAAGGGAAAACATCAACTATAATGTTGGCATGGGTATCCGAATGCTGTGCCTGGTAGGCGTCAGTAGTAATAACATGATGTTCTATGTTCTTCATTTATTTGCACTGCATTAGAAGTATTCCAGTACATCAGTCGGATAAGTAGAATCAAATCTAGTTAAGTGCTTTGTTTTCGAAACTTTGACGCTTTCATCGGACAATGCCGCTTTAAACTAATCCAAGTGTAATTGGACGCTGCAAGTAATCATAATAAAACACTGAAACCTCACAGTAGACCTACCAATACCATAGTGTTTGGATAAGGGCTCTGGGCTGTACTCTATCTTTAATTATGTGTAATTACAACGCACTAGTACTTACTGAATTAAGCTCTTGGTGCATATAGACAATTTACATTATCGGTCACAAACTTAGATATACATATATGAAGATATATATACAAAAGAACCTCGATCCAACGGACTAATAAGGGGGAGCAGTTGTCCGTTAAAGCTGTTTGTCCATTGCAGCGAAAACATTTTCCAGGGGGTACAAAACCATATATATATATATATGTATATGTGTGTGTTATAAATTGATGTGCAAACACATCTACATGTAGGTATACAAATATATATATATATATATATATATATAATCTGAAGCACTGGTGGTGGTGACTGAAGTATTCTAGTTCTCTTAAAGTGTGCAAATGTTCAGATATTAACTCTAGCGGATTGGGTCCGTTGGATCCGGAATCCGTTGCATCGGTGTTCGTTGGATCGAGGTTCATCTGTATATATATGGTTATATATCTGGGTTATTTTCAGACGTTCTTAATTGGGTTCCATATGCAGTAGACCAGGAAGAGTCGATTTCTTATTTATAACTAATTGTACACCCATCGGACCCAACACTCCCCGCCCCCTTTTTTTCCAACTACGTGAGAATAGGGTGTGTATAATTTATGGATGCGGTTTAGGCGGCAGTGCCAAGGAAGGCGTGGATTTACGTGGTTTATGGCATCAACGTGCGTGGTTGCGGATAGCTATATTCCTATAACCACTGGTTATACCTCCGCTCGTCCAACAAGGCGCGGGGGCGGAACTGGAAGAACACGGGCTTCGCATGAGGGACATCGGGAATTTGCTTCCGGGGTCGAGTCACACCAATGACACAGGCAAGTGATACTTGTGGCTGTTGCTTCCTAGCCTGGCACTCAGCAATAACAGGATAGGGCAAGAACTGGTTAGGTCAGTGTCAGCATTATGTAAACCGAATTCGATATCGGGTCATGGTGCTGGAGTCCTGGTCTCCCAGTGGGGCAGCACTATAAAGGTGGTTGATTGCGCACTGTCACTGATATGACCTTGGATGTTGCCAGGACGTAAAACTCAAGCAAACAATCATGTCATGGTGCTGGCAGTCTAATTTCCCGCTGGGGCAACACTATACAATCACCATAAGTGTGCAATGTCACAAGGTGGTACCTGTTCTGATATGACCTTAGATGTGGCCAGGACGTAAAACTCCAACAACCAACCTATAAAGTTGCCATATGTGCGAACTGTCGCAATTCAGTACCCGTCCTGATATGATATTAGATGTTACCAGGATGTAAAACTCCAACAACCAACCAACCAGCCAACTTCCACCACTCCTCTGCGACTTGCACCACCCCTGAATATAGCCTGTTGTATGGCTACTGGCTCCGGCATACTGTGATTGAGCAAGCTGGGCACAGCCATATCTGTCTATTAATTATTACTGCTGATTTACAGCCTTGTTGTGCAGCTCGCTCACTGTCGGATGAGGGCTGCTGCCCTTGTCCATGCCGCTTGTGGATTGTGTCAGTGTCAGTGGCCTGTGGCCTGCTGCCTGTTATACACATCTGTCACAGTTGGCTCTAATCCATAGAGGCCATTGCAAATCACTTATAGATCCCTTCAGCACTCCCTAGTCCGCTGCGGCCAATAGTGTATCTCTCTCGACCCGGCAATCATGGCACTTGAGCCAGTCACTGCCTTTGCTCCCGTGTACAACCTATGGCGTTCAGTGAGTGCCAGAGGTCAAAGGAGAAGAAGGATAAATGGGGACATGGGTTGGTTTGCAAATCAGGTGAGTAAACACCCTGCCAGCTCCTAATAAGACGAGGGGATACAGATGTTCGACCCCAGTCGGTCGAAAATGTATAGCAATTTAAATGAAACTTTAGGCTATTATCTTGGCCAGCCTTAGTCATTATCCTTAACCAGTATAAGTATCTTGTTTGAATTCTGGAGTGATATCTAATTATGTTCTAGGTGTTTTCATTTACCACCTGGACTATGCTTGGTTTTGAGACCAGAATGAGTTAATATAGCATACCAGGTCGATGGCTATAGACTTTGGACCCTGCCAATAACAGTTAAGGCCCGGTCATATACATCGTCAGTGGACGTTGGCGAACATAGTGGTGGCTAACATAGTTGAAGGTAGTTGAACGTACCGGCATCCATATTTCTCCATCATTCTAACTTGGTAATAATGTTGGTGGGCCATGAGTTCTAATTTAATCTTTGGACTTGTTCAAAAGAGTGCTATGTTAGAGGCTAACTTACTGTGGCGAAGTCTCCATACACTTAATGTGTTCTAGAATATTCTAGCATGCTCTAGCATACGTTAGCGTATTTGGACATAATTGAACATAGTTGACCGTAGTGGAGGATAATGTATGTTGAACATAGTTGAACGTAGCTGAACGTACCAGCATTCATGCCTTAACATATTTATCCATACCAAAACCTGCCACACCTTAACCTTTTTCACCATAGTTTAACGTATGTACACCACGTATGACCCACGTTAATCTATCCTATGTTCAACTAGGTTCAACTAAGTTCACTAACGGGCATGTGACCAGGGCTTTAGTTTGATCTATTAGGTGTGTTGCAATTGTGTTTAAGATCCAGAACCCCGTCATTGATTGCGGCATTCGGTTATTGAACGGGAAGTGTAGTAGTTTCGGCCTGGTACCAAGTATTGTCGTTCCATCACTGAACCAACCATATCCTATTTTCAAGCTGCCTATTCTGATGAAAGGATCACCTTTTGAAAACCAAAACAATTTAGTAGATTTGATTCTACATCTCAAACTTAGATATTGTAGTGGTCTGCACTGACCTCTCAGGCAAGTAACCACATAGACAGGTAGGCATGGGGAGTGTATTGATATCAGGGAGCCTAGGTGGTGTAATGGTTAGCACACTGGCCTGGAATGCAAAGAGATGTGGGTTCGACGTTGTTTTTTTTTGTGGTTGGTGTGGTTGTGTTTGGTGTTGGTGTTGTTGTGTTGTTGTGTTGTGTTTGTGTTGTTTGTGTTGTTTGGGGGGTGTGTGGTTTGTTGGGTTGGGTGGGTGGGGGTGTTTGTGGTGGTGGTGTTGGTTGTGGGGTGGGTGGGGTTGGTGTGGTTTTCCCATTTTCATCACCCCCACGACAATACTTATGCACTTATTAAACATTTGTTGCCACATAGCTGGGAATATGGAAGCAATTTAGTATACGCTGTTACTGCAGAAACCTCTGTTGTCAGAGTTGTAGCTAACTTGCCAAAATTAATTGTGCATGGTTGCCCTTCAAATAACTCAAACGTTTAAAATAAGGGTTACTCCAAACTAAAGTATGGTAGATTATAATGATCATCCTAATATATTTATCTCACAGAATCTCCAAACCATTGAACTATGCAACTATAACATAGACATATTCCCTTCGAGCGCTAACGATCGTGTTTAATCATTAAAACCCTCTGTTTTTCAGGACGAGTTCTCCCCATTGCAGCAACTAAGGCTTTGAACTCACCATTGTACCACCGGGAGCTATGCTGACCGTGAAACCCACCGGTACTAGGGTTGATCATGCACTGTACCAGTGGACAAGGTCGGTTCCCTGTACCACGAGGGATTATGTCTACCCGTTGCACCACCTCAGCGCCTACCATTAACTAGAAAAGCCCAGCTCTCTTTGCTCAATTTGCACATACTAGAGACGCATCAATCAATCCATCTATCTGTTCTGGCTCTCTGTATGGTCAGCCAGTGTCTGCTCACATTAATTCGAATCCACACTCCGCTATCTAACCCTCCTCTCCCCTCCTCTCCCCTCCTCTCCCGTCCTCTCCCCTCCTCTCCCCTCATCTGCCCTCCTCTGCGCTCCTCTCCCCTCTTCTCATCTCCTCTCGCCTCTTCTCATCTCCTCTCCGCTCCCCTCCTCTCCACTCCTCTCCCTCCTCTCCCTCCTCTCCCTCCTATCCCTCCTCTCCGATCCTCTCCCCTCCTCTCCCCTCCTCTCCCCTCCCTTGCCCTCCTCTCCCCTCTTCTCATCTCCTCTCCCCTCTTCTCCTTCTCTTCTCCGCTCCCTCCTCTCACTCCTCTCCCCTCTCTCCCCTCCTCTCCCGCCCTTTCCCCTACTCTCCCCTCCTCTCCCCTCCTCTCCCCTCCGCGCCCTTTCTCTCCCTTCCTCTGCCCTCCTCTCCCCTATTCTGGCCGATTCTGGAAGAGGGCAGGCTTCCCGTGCAGAAGGTCTGGGGATCGAAACCGGGTCTAGTCGCTATCAAACCTGGTTATTGGCATTAATAGGATAGGCATTAATAGGATAGGCCCTTCACTGGTTAATTCAGTATTAGGATAACGTGACTGAGTTGGATATCGAGCCAATGTAACAGGGGCTCAAAGGTGGGTACCCATCCTTATATATTCTCAGATGTTGCCAGGACTTCAGACCACAAACAAACAAAGACCCCCTTCCCCTCACCTCCTCAACTATTCCCCTCGCTCTCCCCTCGCTCTCCTCAAATATTCCCCTGACACTCACTCCCCACTCCCTCCCACATCCACCCCACTCCCTTCCCACACCCACCACACTCCCTCCCATCCCCCCCTCTCACTCCCCTCTCCGTCCCCACTTGCTCCCCACTCCCTCCTCACTCCCTCTCCACTCCCTCTCCACTCCTTTGGCAGTTTGGTTTCTTGTCTAGTCAAACCAATGACTTTAAAATTGATACTTGTCACTTCTTAGCCTGGCCGTCACCATTGATAGGATAGGTCAAGGACCGGTTAGCTCAGTGTCAGGACAACGTGATTGAGTGGGTATCGGGTTATTGTGCCAGCGGCCTGATTTCCCAGTGAGGCAGCACTATAGAGGTCGCCATGAGCAGGAACTGTCACAAGTCGGTACCCGTCCTGATTTGATCTTAGATATTGCCAGGACATAGAATTCCAAAAAGCAAAGCCTCCCTCCACCTCCCTTCCACCTCCCATCGCCTCCCCATTCCCTCCCCACTCCCTCCTCACTCGCTCCTCACACCCTCATAACTCCATCCCAACTGCCTCCTAACCCACTCCCACCCCCCCTATCCAATCCCTCCCCACCATCTCACTACTTGCAATGCGGTTCCCCTAATATATCAGTCTTGTACCACCCACAACCCTCCCCCAGCCCCATCCCATACCGGAATCCCTCCATCACTGCTCGGTTCATATTCCCAGCTTATCCTAAACACCGGCGATCGGAGCTGCTCCTTTTGCCCCGAGGAGGCAAATACACCCGAGAGGCGCCTTCCCGGCACTAATCCCTACTTACAGCGTCGTGAAAACCCCGGGATCAGTGGTCCTGATCTCTTCCCCATGCGCCTCCAGCAGCGCGTAAGTAGCAGCACACGCTACTTCCATCCATTTTACCCCTGCTCCCTGCTGAACGGGCTTATATAACCGGGACAGCGACTTGCGCGGCCGCGCATCCCAGACGCGGCTTCTGCGCAGCCGGAACATGCCCTTTACTTCGGGGCGCTGAGATATCAACATGTTACAGCCTTCCCCCCCGCCCCTTTTTCTTTATTTGAGGGTAGCAGTGACTGCGGGCAATAACACATCAAGGGTGCCGCTATCTATTGACTCAGGATGACCCTGATTTCGCCAATACCGAGGCGTCGCACCTTTTCCAGTGTCATCATATATATTTATATATAATCATAAATATATCTCTATATAGTTTTACTTTATATATATATATATATATTTATTTATATATATATATATATATATATATTAAATAAAACCATATAGAGCTATATTTATGCTTATATAAAATGGGGCTACACTAATAAATAGCGAAAGTTAACTTGAACTACATATAGCGAGTGAATCAAAATGGCCGCCGTACACCAAAACATCAGAGCGGAATCACCCATAAAGTAGTACACAACATAAGGGTGAGCATTATAGGGAATCTTCCCGTGCGCGCCTTTATACTCGCATAATTCTTATACATCACATATATGGATATGGAGCAAGCATGTGTGATGCATAACAATTATATGGGTATAAATTCAGGGATTTTGCTAACAACGATTTAAGACCTCCCGATATGCCTGGTGGCGCCCCCTCTCCGGTCTCTGTGACATGCCCCTCCTGGAGACTTCTTCCGCCATGTGCTGCTAAAATGCTGGTTATATTTATAGGCAAGAGACAGTTCACCTCTTGCTGCAGATTATCATTGCCTGAACCCACTTGCTTGATCTAGTGTGTTTCCAACGGTATTTTGTGCTGGGGGGTATTTAAACAAACCAACGTTATCCTCAAGTTATATATGTATATATATATAGAGTAATGTTACAAATGTATATGGGCCATTCTCAGAAACAGTGTACCACATTGCTGGTTTCCACGTTACATTGTTAATGAGATTTCCCCATTTTAGGGTGATAGTAAATCAAATAATTATTGTTGATTGAGTATATTATTGTATGCTCTGTTCACAATAACAAGACAAGACATTTGATATAATATAGTTGGATGATTAATTCATCTGGCTGGTACCTCTAAAGTCCCCTCAGTTTATTCATGAAGCACATATCCTCCTGACTGGAGGCAGATACTGGTGGAGGCATTCGCATTTGAAACCAAGTTGAAACCCAGTGCACTGCTGCAGCCCGGTGCTGGCTCCCAACTAGGCAGGCCCGACGTCAAAGCAGCACAGTCCTGATCAAACACATAGAATACACTGTCCCACCGGACCGTGCTACCAACGACTAACCGACACTTTGCTGAATAATATATGCGTAGCTAGTTACACAACATGTTAGCAAGATTACATGTATTTAATATATGTTCATATGAGTTTGTGCTAAAGTGAAAATATGAAAATGTGCATGTCGGCACCATATATTTGCCATAACATTTCTTTTCAACTTTTTTTCGTGCAAGAAACAATTGTTTGGGTTTAAATAACATCTTGTTTGAGTTTGTTGTGTGTGAAAAGAGATTGCATGTGTTTTAAAATGGTGCTGTGGATGGATGTTACAGACGTAATTTTAACATTTTCCTAAATTTGTACAATACCAAAATCAATAAGTGACAAAATCAATTTCAGATCTGACATATGCACAACATATAAACCATGAGACTATTTATGCTACCATTTTTTTGCCATTTTTTGGAATGTTTTCACTTTCGGTTTCCAAGTCACAAAAGTGGTTCACAGATTCTGAGAAACGAACTATACAGTAAAACCTGCATAACCGACCACCTCCACAGATCGACCACTCTCCCATATCGATCGCTTCATTTGGGTCCCAACAATAGCATTGTAACCATATTCTAACTCCCTAAACCAACCACCTCCCTAAATCGACCATTTAAAGTCGGTCCCGAATGTTGTTCGATTTAGAGAGGTTTTACTCTATATGCATATCTACATAGAGAGTACTATATTAGAGACCATTGTCAGTCAGCCTTATATCGTGCCACAAGAAGACACTACAGCTTGAACACATTTATATGTTATATGCTTACTTTTCGTTGGCGCACAAGGTTTAGGCCAAACCAATTCAATTTCCGCACACAAGCGGTTGGCTACTGCGCAGTAGATACTATAAACAATAACGGAGGATAGGCCGCTCCGCCCTTTATATATCGATAAGTAATTATCCTATCTATAAAGCATGTAAGTATACCGAGTCAATTATATTAAATTACAAGTTATCAACCAGGACACTGGGTAGTCTAATAAGAATTTATCGAAAACCGACGATTGGCACAACACCCTCGCCCACCAGTCCACCAGCCCACCAGTCCACCCCAGCCCACCAGCCCACCAGCCCACCAGCCCACCAGCCCACCAGCCCACCAGCCCACCAGCCCACCAGCCCACCAGCCCACCAGCCCACCAGTCCTCCACAACTGCCAGCTAATTAGTTCCCATGGCGGAAACTGTGTCTCAAAGCACTGACATGCATAATTAATAGGGACAATTATCATGACTTGATGATTGTATTATCCTACCCCAATTCCGGCCGTAGCAATAACAAGAGCTAACCAGACAGAATCACTTTTGAGTGTGATAACAATGTCAGTCGATGGGCTCAGTTCAATCAATATGAGTGGCTAGATTAAGAATGTTTAGATTGACTACATTCACTTGATGTGTGTGCATCCTAAATAAGTGTCTTCCTAATTGAGCAGCCGAATGTGAGAGAGCTGCTGTGTCCTTTCTGAGTGAAAATCAAAAATATGAAAACCAGCATTGGATTTAATTTGTTTCATTGCATGTAGTTTGTTTGGGTTTCTATCCTAGGGACATCTCAGGTCATAACAGAAGGAATAGTAATTTGTTGTTACGGTGTGAACTCAATGTCAAGCTAGATAGTAACAATTATTTTTCTAAATCGATTGTTGGATTCATTTAGGGTTTCCGTCCTGATATGACCTTATATGTTGCTAGGACGTAAAACAACAACACACAAACAAACAAACATTTTGGGGTTGAAACCACGACCTTCGGCTCAGGAAGCCACCAAATGCTTTTACCGATTCTACCATATCATCCAAAGCACTGCATGTGGAATAGACCGCGCACAGTGGCCTAGTAGGTAGAGCGCACGTCTCGCATGCAGAAGGTCGGCAGTTCGAGATGATCTAAAAACTAATACTTGTCGCTTCCTAACTTGGCACTCAACATTGATAGGATATTGCAAGGACTGGTTGGATCAGTATCAGGATAATGTGACTCAGTGGGATATCGGATCATGGTGATGGTGGCCTGATTTCCCAGTGGGGCAGCACTATGAAGTTGTCATGAGTGTCCGCTGTCCCAAGTCAGTACCCGTCCTGGTATTACGTAAGCTGTTGCTAGGATGTAAACCAACAACAAACACAAACAAAAAAGCGTATGTGGAAGAAATATATTTCTACACAGATTCAGAAATGTCTGAATCAACAATGTGTATAGAAAATAAGTGAAATATTCTCACGTTTTCTTAAGTCATTGGATTCAACAATCCTCATGAAAAAAAACTTATTTTTCTTTTAAATTTCAATTGTGTTATCTATCAGCAAGGAACTGAAGGATGATTGTAATGTATGTAATCCACATCATTACAGGATGAATTTAAGATACATCCTGTGGTAAGCATATATATGCTATGTTATCCCATTCTCAAGTGATCCCATTAAAACGTAATCAAATCAGTAATGACATTTGGAGAAAGCCTACTACTCTGACTTATGAATAAAAATGCCACATTTGGTTTTATTAAGAATTACAATTTGTGTGGAAATTTGGAAAATGCAGAGCGAGCAGGGCAAATTTTGGAGGGGTAGATAATTACCAGGGAGCACACTAATTGCCAGGGAGCTTACCAATAGGCTAGACAGCATACAAATAGACCTCCACCTCACTCTACCGACACTAGCCACCAGCCCTATTCCGCACAGTGTCTAATTCACAGATTACATAGGACTAGCACTGCTTTCAAAATAATATTTGCATAATGTCTTATCTAACGCATAATGACATTTATCATATGCAACAGCTTTTGGAGTAGTACTAGTACTTAAGTAGAGCCACGCCCCCCCCACCCCCCCAGCCCCAAATAACCTCTACCCCCCCTCTCCACACACACACACCCTCACAGCCGCACATCCCAGATGGAGCGCGGGCGCAGGCGCATGAAGCATTACCGGCCACTTGAGCCTCACTCTGGTTCGCCGCTGTCTCTTTCCGGCCCAACAACATGGCCGACCAGCGGGATTGAGGGCCCGGGAGGCGGGGAGGCGGGGAGGCCAGGTGGGGGGGGGGGGGGGGCACTGGGGCCTGTTCTTACGGGCTCTAGGCGCCGATCCGCCGCTGCCCAGCCCGCCTTTGTTAGCCTAAATTCCGTATTCAGGGGACGCCAACTTAACTGCGCCGCCTCTGCCTGCCCTTGCCCCACCCTCCCACGTCTCACCGCGGAGGGGGGGCCTTAGTGGTGACGGGTCCCCCGGGCCGCTAATGAAGGTGAGGCGGCTTGTTGGGCGCGGGTTTTAGGGGCGGCCCGGGGCACGTCGCTACACCGACATGTATACACCGACAGGGGCTTCCCGCCGCACTTAATTAGCGTGCAGATTACGCCGCCAGATAATGCCGCCAGGTGGGGTAATGCGCGTTTAAATTGATAGCTTAGGCTGCATGATGATACTGATTGAAGGCCTATATATACATGTATATATATATATATATTATTTATATATATATGTATATATATATATATATAATCCTCCAGTACAACTGACATTGGTCTAAATGTGGTGGAGGCGAGGAGGCCGAAGGTGGAGCCACTGGTACAGTGTTGGTCTTACGGAGCATAACAATCAATCAATCAATAGTTCCGTCCTCTAGTCGAGGGTTGGATGCAATGGTTCTCCACTTGTCCCGATAGTGTGGTGTTCTGATAGACTGTGAATAGTTCAATCCTGTCCACTGTGAAATAGTTGTAAACCATGATGTTCTTGGTCTTGCATAACAATAATGATAATAATTCCCTTACATATCTTTACACTCTCATATCTCATTATACATCACATATATATATATATATATATATATATATGTGTTGGCCAGTTTTGCCAGTGGTGTGTGGATATACTAGGGTATATGAGTGGTGTTGATGTTGGCGTTGGTGATGGTGTGTGGAGAGCCTGCTCTGGAACATTGCTTCTTGTGTGATATGGATGAAGGGGGTGGATGTGGCAGCGTGGCTATATTGGCTCTATGTGCCATTGGGGTGCTTGGACTTGTGGGTGTGTGGGTGTGTGCATATGTGCAAGTGTGGTGATCTAGACGTATGGACGCGTTGGTGTATTGACTTGTTGTTGTGTGGGCGTGTGGACGTCTGGACATGTGGAGGTGTGGACGTGTGGGTGGGTGTGCCTGCGGACATGTGGGTGTGTAGGGGGGTAGGTATGTGCCGTGGTGAGTAGGTGGATTTATCCGTGTATGTCCTTGTGGTGTAGGGGTGTGGGAATATAGGCATGTTGACTTATGGGCGTTGGCATGTGGAGGTGTGGTGTGTGTGGGTGTGCGGACGTGTTACTGTGTAGGCATGTGGATTACTGATGTCTTACTCACAAATCGCCTGCGGTGTGTTTGTTCCAGTGTTGCAGTTTCCTCGGCACACCAGTTTGCCAGGGACACATCACTTCTGCGCATACGTCAAACTCGAACAGCATCGTCACTAACCTTATAAATTTACTATAATGTTTTTGGTAAGGATGTTTTCTATATGTGTACCAAGCGATTTGTTTCTAGGTGGTGTAATTTTAGACATATTTCACTTTTTCTGTATTTTCTGTATGAAGATTGCTCACGACCATTGAGAATGCCTTGAGTTTGACAGTACGCACAGTGAAAAACGTTAGTTTTATTCAAAATTAATAGAAATCCAGAACCCCAACCGTATGAATTTAATATAGACTTTTTGGTAAACATGTTTTTTATATGTGTACCAAGGGATTTGTTTCTAGGTGGTGTGGTTGTCGAGATATTTCACTTCTTCTGTATGAAGATTTGCTCATGGCCATTTGAATGGATGTGTCCCTGGCAAACTGGTGTGCCGTGGAAACCGCAACACCGGACGTAAGGCGTAATATTGCCAAAACCGTACGGCTACTGTAAGGTTGAATATGGTCGCCGTATTGCGACAGTTTAGGTGTTTGTTCACCACAATGAGTTGCGATGTATTTAACTTGACATCACACTTTTTATCAGAATCGTCAGGCCGTAGGCCGCACCATCGCCTTACGGTCGCCGTACGGTTGCCGTAGGCTCGCCGTTCGGTCGCCGTACAGTGACTTTAATCATGAGATGGCCACAAGAAACCTTGTTGCGGCGGCAGAAAAAAACGTCCGGGCGCGGATTGCCATACGGACACTGTACGATTTGTGAATGTTTCTACCACAAACTGCAACACCGCATCATATGTGACCTAATCATGAGTGAGTGTTTGATGTGTGGGTAGGAGGGTTCATGTGTGTCTGTCCGTGCGGTGTGGGGATGTGGGGGTATGTGCATGTGGACGTATGGGCATGGTGGTGTGTGTGTAGGTGTGGGGATGTACAAACATCAATATGGTGGTGTGTGGGCAAGCAAGATTATTGGCGTGTGTACGTGAGTACATGCCGGGTGTCAATGGTCGGGCGTAGGTGAGTGTGTGGATGTGTGGATGCACATATGTATGGATATATCGATTTGTGACTGTATGGGAACTTCTATAGGATATATATGTGATGTATAACGAATTATGCGAGTATAACAATATGAAGGGAATTATTTCCATTATATATTATTATAGTTATTACCATTGTTATTCTCCGTGAGACTCCACACTTGACTGGTGGCGCCACCTGTGACCCACCTCCCCTCCAATGGTTGTCGACATGTGTCAGTCACGATGGAGGAATATGTACTATATAATTTATTTTGTGGATATGAATAATGGCAGCCCTTTAATGTTTCTCTCTAACCACCTTAACTTCCATGTTATTCACTGCGGAGCGGGCATTCTCTTCTCCCCTGCCTCCTATATGCCGTGAGCCAACTGTCACTCTGTTCACTTTCAAAATGTGAGTGTTGTCTAATATGACCGTGAGAGGATGCATGGTGTAAGTGAGATGGCCTCTGAGTGTGGGTGAGGATGGTTACCTTGTCTAACCAGATAGTGTCTCCATGTCCAAGTGATTCTGCCATTGTGCCCCTGGTATCTGCTCGTCTGGTAGTTGGGAGCTCTTCTGGGGTTTCGGCCTCGTCCAGAGGATACAAATATGCTTTCGAGGAATGGGGTGTAATTGACTAAAATATGTGTGCGTGATCGATGTGCATTGTCAGTTCGAGGAATCCCTTTGAAATGTGTACATGGGATTATGTTTGTAGTAAGATTAATGTAGAAGGACAGTGTGGTAGATGCATCTTAGTGCTAAATGTGTAGGTGAAATAATGTGTTTACATGACGAATATTCCGACAACTGAGGGTCTTTTGAATACTGTAGGCGAATCCATATTTGTGCCATGCCGGTGGGTGCGATCCTCCTGACCAGCCCCTCTACCTAGATTCTTCCGTGTCTGTGGTCTGGGTGGCGGGTTGGGTAAATTGTGGGAGTTGTGACTGCTGGTCTTGGTATAGGTGGTGTGAGTATTGGCTGTGCGAGGGTTAGTCTGATGTGGTGTGGGTGTGGGCAGAACTGTGTGGTATTACACGGTTGTGGTACCTTCCACTATTGGCTAGTGCTCGTTGTGTCTAGTTTCCTGTGGTGTCCCCAGTGTGCACCCTGTGTAGTCCTTGACTTCTGGGGGATTTGTAACCTTACAACGGTTACTGGCTGCAGAACTGCAGCAATATAGAGAGGCACCAATATATCGGTCCAATCTGTGGTTGAAGATTAATCTTTTGGTGGGACGGTTGTAGAAGCTGGGGATGTCTTTACAACAATTAAACAATGAATCCTTGGGGCGGCATCCGAATCACTCCGGTCCGGTGGTATGACAGCACTCGTATCCAGTCAACAGCATCAAGGCTTAGGAGGAAGGGTGGGGTAAAGATGGGTGTAGCAGTTCCAGCAACAAGAACAAAGCGAGAGAAACAATAAGGTAAAGGCCCCCACCCAAGCAAACAACTCCCTTGATCCGGGGGGGAAGTAAGCCTAGGAGAAAAAAAAGGTTAAGAGTGTCAGAAGAGAAATGAGGAGAGGTGAATCAAAGGATCCTGTCTATTTGCTCTATCATGACCAGCCAGCGAGCCAAAGACACAAACAGAGTAAGAGGAGGAAATGAAATGCGAGCGGGCTCCCCCTCCTGGAACTCTTTTCAAACATTGTCAAGGAGATAGAGAGAGGTGTGGACGAAGTGCGGTCCAGATGTTTCTGTGTAGTATAGCCTTGCCATTTAGGGAAGGGACGGACGCCACCTCCCCATTCCATCCCCTCCCCCACACCCCCAACACATCACCCCATCCGTCTGCGCCCCACACAAACATGATGCGTCGGTTAGAAGCCTGTGAGTAATCAGACCTTTTCTCGCAGTTGGCGGCGATTGTCTCAGGCACCACCTGGTCACCCCACTCCCATCCGCTCCCAATCCCTCCCCCTCCTACCCATCCCACCCTCTCCCACCTATCCATCTCTCCCGAACCTCCCCCCCCCACCCATCTCCACGATTTCGTGGATTTCCGCGTTTGTTAGCGTTCACAAAATGTCAGGTTAAGAACAATATATTACACATATAATGCATATATACATATATGTATACATATATGTATATATGTATACATATATACATATATGTATACATATATGTATAATATTAGTATGGATCCAGTTCTCCCATGACTTCATATTTTGCTCGAATATAAAACACAGACAAAGTAGTTAGTCATGGGCGATAATACCATCATGGCACAGACTGTTGAAACCTGACTTTCAGTATTCTTCCACGATTCCCTGACAGTGCTAATGCTACGGGGCGAAATCCATCTTTTCGCGGAATTTAGCGGGTTGTGCCAAGGTCTCGGTTTGATTTCCGCATTATTTGTCAGAGATGACAGTCATCATTGTACACACCTTCGCAACAGGGAAAACTGCATATCATTGCCGGCACCAAAAGCCGCCCCCCCCTCCCTCCGTTCTCTCTAGAATCTGCTTAGCCTGAGTGTTCTGCTTCTCCACCTCGCACCCTCACCCTGCTTGCTGAGAAATTCTTTTTTGTAAATTAATTGTATTCGTGTAAATCTTTTGTCAGGGCCATATCACTGGTCTTCCGGCCGTAAGTGTCTTGGTATTTACATTGTTTTCTTCTTTAACAACATTAATTACACTTTTTTCTTTCTTGAAAGAAATATTAATTTAGTGTGCGCTATTTTCGATCGACGAGGCCCCCCCAAGGTCCTTTCTTTTCCCATTGTCCTGGTACCCATGCCTTCGTCCAGTCACTGCTTTCCCTGAGTACCCCTGTTATCCAGCGTTGAATACCCCAGCCAGCCTCACGATATGTCTCCGTTCAGGGCCCGAGTGACTCGGTCCTCCTGCCCCTGTTCCCCAAGAGTAGCACCGTCCTTCAGCATGGGGCGCGCTGGCCGAATCGGTCCAGTGCGGACCTCGTGCGCGAGAGATTGGGAGTTTGGTTCCCGGTCGAGTCACACCAATGACTTATAAATTTATATTAATCGCTTCCTAGCTTGGCATTCAGCTTTAATAGGATAGGGCAAGGACTGGTTGGCTCAGTGTCAGGATAATGTAACTGAATCGGATATCAGGGCAAACCTATAATAATGCCATGAGTGTTCGCTGTCAAAATTGATATGACCTTCGATATTGACAGGACCTAAAACTCCAACAGTCAACCAACCGGCGTCCAGCACCTTTACACGAAGACATGATTTATCCGGCTCGTGTTTTCCACTGCTTCAAAGATCATGCAGCATCTGTTCTCCCTGATTATCCCGGTTCTCCAGCACCTCTTCTCATTGATCATTATCTAGCCCCTGCCACTCCCGCCACCACTCTCATGCAGTCTATACCCCACACCCTCTCACCACCGCGCTCGTCCAGCCCCTACCCCACTCTCCCTCACAACCCAGGTTATCCAGCCCATGTCCGACTCTCCCTGACTCTCCCTCATCCCGGCTCCTCCAGGCCCAAACCAACTCTCCCTAACCACCCCGTTCTGCCAGTCCATCCCCTCCGCCCCCTCACCACCCCTTCATCCAGCCACTGCCCTCCGCCCCCTCACCACCCATTCTTCCAGCCCCTGCCCTCCGCCCCTCACCACCTCTTCCTCCAGCCCCTGCCCTCCGCCCTCTCACCACCCCTTTCTCCTGCCACTGCCCTCCGCCCCCTCACCATCGCCTCCTCCAACCCCTGCCCCCAACCCCTTTATCTAGACATTGCCCTCTGCCCCCTCACCACCCTCCCTCCAGCCACTGCCCTCTTCCCCCTCACCATCCCTTCCTCCAGCCACTGCCCTCCGCCCCCTCCCCCCTTCCTCCATCCACTTCCTCCCTCACCCCCTTCCCCAGCCCGCCCTCGCCCCTCACCCCCTTCCGCCAGGCCGTTCCCTCCGTCCCCTCACCGCCCCTTCCTCCAGGCCGTTCCCTCCGTCCCCTCACCACCCCTTCCTGCAGCCACTGCCCTCCGCTCCCTCACTACCCCTTTCTCCAGCCACTGGCCCCCCGCTCCATCACCGCCCCTTCATCCATCCACTGCCCTCCGCCCCCTCACCACCCTGCTCCTCCAGCCCCGGCGCTCCGCCCCCTCACCACCGCTTCCTCCGGCCTCTGCCCTCTGCCTCCTCACCACCCCTTCCTCCAGCCATTTTCCTCCGCTCCATGACCAACCCTTCCTCCAGCTCCTTCCCTCCGCCCCCTCAGCACCCCTTTCTCCAGCCACTGCCCTCCGCTCCCTCACTACCCCTTCCTCCAGCCCCTGCCCTCCGCTCTCTCACCACCCCTTCATCCATCCACTGCCCTCTGCTCCCTCACCACCCCTTCCTCCAGTCCCTACCCTACTCTCCATAGCCACTCCAACCCGTCATACCCTACCCCACTCTCCCTCCCCACCCCGCTCCTCCAGCAGGTGCTCTGCTGTGACAGCCCGGCCCCTCGACTCCTTCCCCGCGCGCCCTGCCTGGCCCAGCCCGCCCCGACTACCCGGTGATGCGGATGCTTATTGCGCCTTCTCATTACGCACCCTGCCCAGTGATCAGCGTCTCCAGTTCCGGCCACGGAGCAGCCTGGGCCGGCAGTGTACGGAGGTGTTAGCACTGGTGGTAGTGGTTTAGATCTGACCAGGGACAACCGCCCATTCAATGCCCTTCCCCACCCACTTCAATCCCACAACCGCCTACCCTCCGCCATTAGACCGAACCCGACACGCACATACGCACGCAGACATTGCCTCATATCAAGCCGAAAAAACACCGCTACAAATTCTGTGTCTGGAACATTGTGTTATAGAGCCATGGCTTGGGCCAGACACATTGCAATTTATTTCTGATATTTTGATATAGGTGTCACTATACTGAACAGGAAGATTAATGCTGGTGGCATCGAATATAAGTGGATAGATACTACCTGATATTTAATTTTCCAACCGGCTGTTTTCCTTACTGATTAGAAAACAGAGAGTTTAACACTGTGAAAAAAACAATCAATCAATCAATAGTTCCGTCCTCTAGTCGAGGGTTGGATGCAATGGTCCCTATGGTGTGCTGTTCTGATAGACTGTGAATAATTCAACCCTGTCCACTGTGAAATATTTGTAAACCATGATGTTCTTGGTCTCCCTCTCCCTCTGCTGCCATTCACCTTCCCTTCTAACACTGGATGGTATATTGAACTCTGACGAAGGATGTGGTCAAAATAAATAAGTTTCTTTGTCTCTATAGTGGCAAACAAGCGTTCCTTATTTTAAATTTTTTTGAGAACTTCTTTGTTAGTGATCTTCTTTGTCCATGATATTTTCATCATCCTTCGATAAGTCCACATCTCAAATGCTGCTAATAGTTTGTACACTAGAGATAGCTCTCCAAATTATTCCTATTATATTGACATATCTATATATATATATGAAGGGTTCAGGCGGAAAAGGCGAAACGCGCCATCAGAGCAGAAAGGAAACCATGACTACCACATTTGAACTGAAGCTGCCATCATTCTGATAATAACATCCATTTTGTCGCAGAAGGTGTCACATCCCCTAAGTAATACTTCACTCAATATGAAATTGATAGACTTTACTTGGAAAGCACAATAACAAATTATATTTGAGAGAAAACATGTCAAATCGATGTACTGGTGGTTGTGTCATAATTTATAAATGGCACATTTTGACTAACAGTTGTAGTCAACCAGGAGTAGTAAAGTTAAAGACAAATAGAAGTAATTGTCTTCCCTCAGATGGGGGGCCAGACAGGTCAGCGACCGGGCAGTGAAAGACATGAACACATTTTTGTGAGGAGACAATCGGCCTACACCCGCTGAATTCCAACTATCAGGTCTGAATGTCTTGCAGCAAATAAGGCCCGACGACAGACTGAAGGCAGCCGGATGTGTCGTCAGAGCGCCCCTGGGGTGACGTCGATAGGAGCCGGGTAAATATGGGAAGCAGTACGGGAGGTGGGGGGGGGGGGGGGGGGGTAAGCTTGGATGAGGGAGGCAAGTGGCGAGAGGGAGGAGAAGGGGAGTGTGGCGGGGAGGATGATGATGCGGGGAGGGGATTGAGCCGTGGGAGATGGAAGGGGGGGGGGGGGGGGAGGGGGCAGATGGAGAGAATGGGGAGAATAAGGAGAGGGGGATAGAGAGGTCGGACAAGGGGATGAGACGGAGGAGGGGAGTAGGGAGGACAGGGGGATGAGTGGAGAAGGAACGACAGGGGGATGAGGGTCGAGAGGGGGAGAAGGGAGATGAGGGGAGGTCAGGTGGAGAAGAGGGACGAGGGGGGTGAGGGGGTTGAGGAGGTGGATGGGGAGTAGGGGAGTGGGGGGGGAGTGACGGGAGAAGGGGGAAGGGGACAGGTGTGAGGTCGAGGAGGTGAAAGGGAAGAAAGGAAGGGGACTGGGGTTAAGGTAGAGGGAGGGGCGATGTTGTTGGGAGAGGAACTCCGGAGCAGAGGGTATGTGACTTGGGCAGTTAGCGTGGAAAGGTTACGGTAATGGCGTGTAGGATGTGAGGGCTATCACTGATAGTATCAGCTGAACCTTTGCTCTCAGCAGTCTGTGCGATTATTGATCGATATTCCCCTAAGGAGTAGTGATCTAACAGTGTGTACTGGATGTTCTCACCATCTCTGAGTTGGTGTATTATGAGGTATTTGGCCGATTACAGTGAACACAAAACATTGGGCTAAGCACCCTTGATCCCCCATCAGGAAGTAATGTGCTGTCCTTATCTGGGAGTTTGTTTGTCTGTCGTTGTTTTACCTCCTAGCAACATCTAAGGCCATAGCAGCATGGGTTACCTGGGAGTATAATCTGCAGTTCACCTCCCGAGTGAGTAGTGGATAAGTAATATTTGCTCAGCATCCATTATCACCTAACACCATTCCCTAGAGGCGGCCATTTTGCCTCCGACTGTCGGACATTCAGAGAGGACGGTCTGGTGGTTTACTTACGGGCCCATCAGCGATGCCCTTGTCAACCCCTTCAGAGAGCCTCCCTGTGTCTTTGTACCTCTTCGCTCTGACTTCCTTCCTATGTCTTTTGCGTGTTGGGCTGGTGGTACAACATCCAACCCGCCGTCCAAGTAAATCGCCACCCACCGAACCCACACCCTACCCTATCCTATGTATTATGTTCACCTGATAAGAGATATGTGGAATCCACAACAGCCAATAGTGACAGGACACAAGCCGATGCTCTATTTCCTAGTATACATACCTCAGGCACACACTAGTCCCCAAATCACAAGGATACAGTTCCCATAGCCGGTATTTCGTGGTGAGCATTTCGTAGGCCCTGTCTGCCTACTGTCTCCCCCCCCCCCCACACCCACTGGTCACCCCTCCACTTCTACCATCCCCATTCTTCCATTCACTTCTCCGCTGCGCCATCCCTCTCCTCTTCCCGTGCTGCACACCTCCTCTTCCCGACTTCACCTCTCTGCTCCTCCCCCACCGAACTACCCTCCCATCCCCCCTCCCATCTCACGCCCTCCCCCTCCCCTCCCTCTCCCCTTCTCCTCCCTCTCCCCTTCCATCCCCTCCCCTCTCTCCTCCTCCCCCATCCCTTCCCCCTCCCATGCCCTCCCATCATCCTCCCCCTCTCCCCTCTCCTCTCCCCTTCCCTTCCTTCCCCTCCCCTCCCCCCTACCCTCACCCTTCTCCCATGTTAATAAGGAGTGCTCAGTAACCAGTAATGAGGTGACATACGCTCACACCAATCCAAAGGCGCTCTGTTCTGTGCCGCGGTCGCCGATGAGAAGTCTTTTAACTTCTCCCCTCTAGACCCCAACATTTACGGGTGTCTCTTGATCTAGCGGACTTATGCAGACAGCCGGCGGTCGGCATGGGGCGGGGTGGATGGACACAGACAGGCATCACAAAGGGCAGACAGCAGAGACTGACCGGAATCGAGTCGTATAGATCCCAGAAGAAGGTTCGACCTTGTTGTGGTAATTTGCGTAACGATCCTCATGGGATGTACATTTATATATATATCTGTATACTTATATATATATATATATACATATATATCAATTGCAAGTCTCCTACAGATGTAGATCCTACATATCATCATCATCATCATGCTGTTGGTCGTGATGCAACAAAGACTGCTTTCATTACTTGACTGCCGCTCTCCATTTAGCTCTCTGCTGTGAGAGTTGCATCCATGAGTCGGTCACATTTCATGAAAGCTGCCTGCAAAAGTGTTGCAGTGCTGCTGGCTTTTGCAAGTTACCAGGGGCACTCTCTCGGGGAGCAAATAGAGGTTTCACACCGGCAAGAACATGTCAAGACAGGCACACAACTATTTGTCCCTGCAGTGGCTGGTCGGGAGATGTTGGGAGTTCCATACATCAACCGCCCTTAATGCTGCCACAGATCCTACATATATATACATATATATATGGGTATATGTGGAGGTATATGTGGAGGTATATGTGGAGGTATATATATATACATATATATATATATATATATATCCATCATCATGCTATCGGACGCGATGCGACAAAGACTGCTTTCAGTACTTGACTGCCCCTCTCCCTTTACTTGACTGCCGCTCTCCACTTAGCTTGTTCCTTTTGTGATCGAGGAACTTTGTTCTGTTTGTGTACTGAGAATATGTATTTGATGCATAACGCATTATGCAAGTATAAATGCTTGATGGGGAATAAATGTTTCACATTATTTCCTGACTGACGCCTTGGTTGCGATTAGTGGGCTATCAGTAACGTCCCCATTTCATTGAATAAACTTTACACAAATATTGTTCATTAAAGAACACGGAAAATGCGCATATAATACTACTTTAGGGCGTAGGGGGTATCTTGACATTAGTACTCTTTGTACGACGGTGAAAATGGTGAAAAGTTTGGGCTGGTCCTCATGGAAGCAGCACTTCGACAGTTGTAAACTTGTACATTCGTTGACCTGATGGCTATTATTACACTTTGGATGTGCAAAGATGGGGCGATCACTTGTCTAGAAAGCTAGACTTGGGTCGGTTGCTCCCATCTAGATAAATCAGCATAACGGTGCCCCTGTGACGCAAACCTGTCCTGATATGACCGTATATGTTTGCAGGACCTAACACTCCAATAACCAACCAAGAAACCAAGTGGTGCTGACAGTGACAGTGACAGTGACAGTGGCGCTGACAGTGACAGTGACATTGTCATACTGGCCAATCCTCGGCATTGCCTTCTCATCCTTGCCTTGCCCGCCTTGCTCCAGATGAGTGGCTGATAGTCCACTCCGAGGTTCGGCTGTCGGGCCGGGTAGAAAGGTCCCGGCGGCGCCCTCGGTTCGGAACCTCTCCCATCTGAATGTGCCCAACTACAAGCCCCGGGTGTCAATGATCACATACGGTGCCTGACTGTCTGTCTCTCCTAACCCCACCTCTACTCCCAACCCCACCCACACCCTGTCCCCTCATTTTCCAAAGTTCCTACCCCCCATCAACACGCTCATTCCCACCCATTCCCATACCCATATCATTTTCATCATCATCATCATCATCATCCTGTCAGTCGCAATGCAACAAAGACTGCTTTCATTACTTGACTGTCGCTCGCCATTTAGCTCTCTGCTGTGAGAGTTGTGTCCATGAGTCGGTCTTAATGTCTCTCAGCTTCAGACATTTCATGAAAGCTGCCTGCAAAAGTGTTGAAGTGCTCCTGGCTTACGCAAGTTACAAGTGGCACTCTCTCGGGGAGCAAATAGAGGTTTCACACCAGCAAGAACATGTCAAGACAGGCACAAAACTATTTGTCCCTGCAGTGGCTGGTCGGGAGATGTTGGGAGTTCCATACATCAACCGCCCTTAAGGCTGCCACAGTGACATGGTTTTCTGTTTTAGGGTTTGCTCCCTTAGCCTTCGGTTCTGTCAAGAACCTGTACCACAAGGCAGTGGTTTACAACTCTGGATGGCAGAGGCATCAAACTCCCTGAGGTATTGCTATACCTGCAATACCTGCATACCCATAACCTTACCATATTATCCCTAAGTATATAGTTATCCCTCTCCTATGCACACAGCTAACCACTACACCCACGCACACTCATAACTACACAGTAATCCCTGCCCACCAACCACTCCTACCCCCAATACACCTCAAACCCCACACACACCCCATACCCGCACCACCACCCCTGTCCCCACACTCAGCCCTACACCCAGAAGTACTGCTACTCCTACACTTACCTTACCCTCACACTCACCATTATCCCCACTCTTACCCCGACCCTAACCCAAAGACCCTATAATACTAAGACAGGTCACTCCCTATCTCTCCCATGGTAATGTAAATTTTGCAGTGCCCCCTTGTGGTGGGTTTGATCAGCATGGCTGCTGGTTGGTGTTTCACATGTAAACACATACAATTATAGTATACATGAGATAGGTAAGAATGAATACACCTCAATATGTAATTGCTATGAACAAATACACATCATCATCAGCATCATCATCATAATTATCATCAGCATCACCATCACCATCATCACACATCTTTCACATTCATATATACATTTATAAATATAATATAGCACCTGTTTAACCAAGAGAACAGCCAGCGGACCAAGTGGTGGGTTTGATCATTTTGATTACACAGTACAGGCTGAGTGAGCTGTCTTAGTATTATAGGGTCTGTGCATAACCTCAAACTGAACGCTACCCCTTACCCCCACAGTCACCACTACTCCCACCCTCGAACCTACTCCTGCAACCCACTCCTACCCCACCCTACCCCTTAAACTAACCCTGCGCCCATCTCACCGAATCTCTATACACACCCACCCCTCTACCTCAACCCCTACAATCACACCCTACCCACATCCGCCCACACCCTTATTCTCCCACACACCCTCTCCCACATTCACCCATCCATACGCCCACCCTCATCCACTACCCCTACCCCCAGGAACCGTTAGCAAAGGGACACACAACACAGACATGATCTGTTGCAATTGCCAACAACAAAAAACAGCCGAAATAGGAGAATCAAACCCATTGCCCCGGGTAAGGCCGGGCGCTGATAGCTCGCAGATGGACGCGCTATTAGAGGGCCCAGGTCTGAGTGCGCCTGCGCGCAAAGGTTGTGATCAGGGCGCCCACTGAGCTGAAATTGCCCTCGTGTAAAATGATCCTGGAAAGGCGGTAAAGTGTGGATCTTTAGAAGTTCCGCTGTCCGCCGCAAGGGTTTTTACAGGAGACCGGACTTATCGGGAATGTCAGAAGGAGGTGGTGGTGAGGGTTGGGGTGGGGTGGGGGAGGGGGTTGTTCCGTGGTGTCCGACAGTACAAACACATGGCAATGAGGTACAGCTGAAGACGTTGTCAGTCAATTGGTCACTCTTATGCATTATGCGTACATGTATATATATAAATATATATGCATGCCTATATATATATATATATATATGTATATATTTGTTACATAAGTATGCACATGCATGTATATATGTGTACATATATGTTTGTTGTTGTTTCACGTCCTATCAACATCAAAGGTCATATCAGGACGGACACCGAGTTGTGACAGTGCACACTCATGGCAACTTTATAGTGTTGCCCTACTGGGAGACCATCAACCAGCACCATGACCAGATATCCCACGCAGTCACATTCTCCTGACACTGAGCTAGCCAGTTCTTGCCCTATCCTAATAATGCTGCGGGCCTGGCTAGGAAGTGACACCTATCAATTTTTAAGTCATTGGTTTGACTCAACTAGGGTTCAAACCCATGACCCGATGGTCTACCAACCCGGGAGACTGACGCTCTAACTCATTCGGCCATCCCACATATGTATATGTGTATATATGTATGTGTACCTATGCCACCAATACACTATGTTTACTTTTTGTGCTGGGGACTCGGTAAAACAAACAAAGCCTATGTCTATGGATAGTGATAACACTGTTATCGTGTATACTAATATCTGTAGTGTCCTGCTTCTACCGCCCCCCCCCTCGTTCGGAGATACCGCCATCCTTCACCCATGTTCGGGGTTTGGCACGACACTCACTCGGAAGTGTAGGTGTATATGTGTGCATGCATATACATGTATACATAATTCTATATATTTTAGGTCAAACTATACCAGTTGCGCCACCTTATGTGTGCATGTATATATGGATATTGATGAGCCCGTTTTCGCGTGTAATAACCTCTGTAGTGCCCTGCACCTCCTCTCCGCCTTCCACCCCCCCCCGCGCCCCGCATCACCAGGGTGGGTGGGGGTTTGGTTCCGGCATGCCCCCCCCCCCCGTGCATGGGGCATCATACATATGTGATGAATAACAATTATATCTCTGCTGCCACTGACATATGCATGGTGCAATGAATGGAGAGGTTAGGCAGACGGTGGCGACACCAGTACAGTTTGGCGTAAAAGGTACAGAATGATGTTATAATCACCTAACTATTGGAAATGTCCTGACTGTCACTCACCATCCAGTCTCACTTGCCTATATTTTGGTCAGCACCACCCCCGAAATATGACTATTCCTGATCCCACCATGCACCCATATCAGTAAACGCTCTCAATTTTGTATTTGTCTGTGTTTGTTTAATGACCCCCCCAAAACAACAATTATAGATTGGATATTGCGGGTCATACAGTGCTTTAATCATAGCCGTTTAAAAATTACAATTTAAACAAATTCATTGTTGTTTGTTGTTGTTTTTTTTGTTTTTTTTTAAATAAAAAAAAACATTTGATCAAGCAGGTAAAATAGACAGACATGCCAAACGATCATACAGCTGTGGTAAAATCACAAGTGGTGTATAATAAGGAAAATCAAATGGTAACAGACTTATGAAGTTAAAAATGCTCTCAAATGACTCTGTTGGTAGCAAAATTAACATGTGCTCCTTAATGAAATTAAAGGAGCATGAACTAGGATATGGTCTCGCTCTCAGTTTCTTAATTATGACTTGCATGCCCCGTATCGGTAAGGACATATAATATCTGGAGAGCGTGTACTGGCATGTCGCAATTTATACACAATAGTGAATAGGACTGTCAGAGCGTATGGGGGTGGGTAGTTCGCAGGAAACCATTCAGGTGGCGGTAGTGGTACAGGCAGTGTGAAAGGCACATGTCTCCTGAAATACAAGGTAGAGGTACATCCGAATAAGAATACTAATGTGCTTAAAATGTTCAGTACTTTTGGAATTCATATTCACCTCATTAATGTGATAGCCCATGTTATTAGTAACCCGGACATGACATGGTGGTCGAAACGGTATAGCGCTAGCTTCCGGTGCGGAAGGTCGGGGGTTCAAAATCCAGCCGGGTGAAACCGACGATGTATACACATTATACTTGGTGTTATCTAGACACTGATCGCTACATAGGCTGGACTATGGCATTAGTACGATATGCCAGGGAATTGTTTTCCCTGGATGAGGATAATGTGACTGAGTGGGATATTGGGCCCTGTTGATGGAGGTCTGCTTTCACAGAGGGACAGGACTAGAAAAGTTGCGCTGAGTGCGCCCTGTCAGAAGGTAGTGCCAAGATAAAGGATTCACCCAGTACTCGTAGTACATGGGTGAACGACAACATAGTGTAAATACGGGCGAAGATAGCTTTAGTATGGAACAGGAAGTACAATGCCTGGCTGCAGTGTCAAATGGTTACTTATATTGGCACAGAGTTGGAGAAATGGGAGAGAATGTAAAAAGACAAGATCACGGCCATAGAATGCCGTCGATTTCACTTTTAAATCTTATTAAACCAGATGTTTTATTATATTTTTCAACTCAAATGTACCGGGGAGATATGAAGACATATACAAAGAATAAATGTTGCTTCTTAGATTGTGAAATTAGGCTCTCATAAAGACTCATTTCATGAGCCCGATTTTTCGACCGTTTTTATCTACGGCTTGTCTTCACCCATGTACTGCGAGTACCGGGTGAATCTTTTATCTAGATAGTGCCCAATTTGATATGTCCTTAGTTGTAGCTACGACGTAAAACCCCAACAAGCAAGCAGTAAATATATTTATGCGACAGTCGTACCCGGAAGGCCAAGAGCCCGCCTGGGCCCTCTGAAATTCCATAACCGCCGTTAGATGGCAGTGCGTTCCCTTGGCCACCGGAATGCAATCTGCGGAGGTGTTATTCCAAGCACATGCATTCCCTACTACATGGTATAATTCCCTCATCTAACACGTATGCACAGGTTAGAGCTCGACTCCCCCAGGTATTGTGGTATGCACGCCCTGTTTCACGATTATAGCACTGCAGATAGCGGCCAAAGAGCGCTAGAGATTGGGGAGGGGTGAGTGTAGGGGTAGTGGGGGGTACGGTGAGCGGTGAGTGTGTGTATGTGTGAGGGACGGAGTGAAAGTGGGTAGGTGGGGTCGCGATGGAGTTCAGTATGTGTACGGTTGTCTATTGGAGTTTTACATCCTGGCAACATCTCAGCTCATATCAGGATTGATTGATTGGTGGTTGTTTTACGCCGTCTCGGCAGCATGGGCCATATTCACGGCATATCAGGGTGGGTACTGACTTGTGACAGTGCATACTCATGGGGACTTAATAGTCCTGCCCCACTGGGAAATCAGGCCACCATCACCATGACCAGTTATCCAACTAAGTCACATTACCCTGACACCTGAGCTACCTGGACTTTGACCTATCCTATTAATGTTGAACACCTGGCTTAGAAGCGAAAAGTATCAATTTGATAAGTTATAGGTTTGACTTGACTGGGGACCAGACAGGATGACAGAATGAGTTAGAGCGTACGTCACCCATGCTGGTATATCATGGGATCGTGGGTTCAACCCTAGTCGAGTCAAACCAATGCCTTACAAATTTAGACTTGTTGCTTCCTAGTCAGGCGCTTGGCATTATTAGGATAGGGTAGGGACTGGTTGGCTCAGTGTCATGATCATGTGATGGCCTGGTTTCTTCTAGTGGGGCAGCACTATAAAGTAGCCATGAATGCGCATTGTCACAAGTTGGTACCCGTCCTCATATGGTTTTATGGAGAGGCAGCGTTGGTAGGAATGTCAAGCAGAGTTCCATTTCCCATGTTCAGTCAGATATTAAGACATCTACCAATGACTTTCAAAACTGATGCTTGTTGCTATCTAGATAAAAGATTCACCCCGTACTTACAGTACGGGGGTGAAAACCAACACATTAGAAAAGCTGGCGAAGAATTTCAATATGCTGGGTTATGTAACTGAGCTGGTACATTCTTAATTTAAGGAGCACAATATATTCTGTATGTACGTCTTCATATTTACCAGCTACTTTTGAGGTGGAAAATATAATAAAACATATACTTTAATGCAATTTAAGAGTGAAATCAACAGTGTTCTCTGGCCACCATCTTGTCTTTTTGCATTCTCTCCCATTTCACCGACTATGTGTTGATATAAGTAACCATTTGACACTGGTGCCAGGCATTCTACTTCCTGTTCCATACTAAAGCTATTTTCGCCCGTCTTTACACTACGTTGTTGTTCACCTGTGTACTACAAGTACAGGGTGAATCTTTAATCTAGTTGCTATCCAGCCTGGCATTCAGCTTCACTACGTTAGGGCAAGGACCGGTTAGCTCAGTATCAGGATACTCTGACTGAGTGGGAGATCGGGTTATGGTGCGGGCGGCCTGTTCTCCCAGGAGGGCAGCAATATTAAGTCGCCAATAAGTGAACACTGTCATAAATCGGTACCCATCCTGATATAACCATATATGTTGCCAGGATAAAAAAAAAAACAAGAAAAAACAACAAACATCTATTGTTATGCCATCTACTAATACATGAACATCGAAAGTTTAAAGTAATTTAATGATCTCCCCAAGCTACTGCTATTCTATTTTGGTATAGGTAGACTTACCGAAGTATACTTTCTGGAAAGTTTCCATGTTGACTCCTGCTATGCCTATAAGCCTCCTAGCCCCCCTCCTCGCACACATCAATTATGGACGGCTTTGTTAAGACTGTGGGGGGTCTGCACATGCAAATTGAATCCTACCAGAAGCTCTCACTCCATACATGCCACATAGTAGTTAGCTCCGGGCCGATAACAGGAAACAATCACTTTTGTGTTTTGGCTACGATGAATCGGCGAATTCCCCCCAACCCACTCACCCCTTGCTTCCCACTCCCCCTCCCCTCTGCCCGGTCTCTCCTCTCTCACCTCCCCCATCCTTCCAGATAGAGGCGGCTATGTTTCGAGGTGGAAATGGAGGTGCGGGCGGATATGGTTAGGAGTCTAATCTATCAGGGAGCATACCTTTATACGGCCATTGTACCAGCTGGTCCGGCCGCCGGTCCCAGGGAGCACAGTATTAGAGATTGCTCGGGTAGGGTCTTTTTTTTGCCGGGGGCGTCGGGGGCTGTATGGAGAGGGGGTGAGCCCGGTGCTATCAAATACACGGGACGGCCACAATACTGAAGACCCCCTGCCCGCACCCCCACTGCCCCGCTCCACACCTCGTCGTCTCCCTCCCCCCTCCCTCCTCCTCCTCTTCCTCTCTAGGGCCGACTGTGGTTGTTCTACCAAGACATCAGCGCTTGTTCAAGAGCCCATTGCATTTATACGCTGCTTGAACTTGAAGGTTGCTGCCAGTATGAAAATACTACTGGGCTGGGTTTGATATAGAGCCACGGGCCGCGGTGGCGTAATCGGTGCGAGCGCAGGCTTCCCGTGCGCATGGTCGGGAGTTCGAATCCCACCCGGGTCAACCCTATAACTTATAACATTGATACTTGTGGCTAGCTAGCCTTGTGCTCAGCATTGATACGATATGACAAGGACTGGTTTGCACAGTGTCAGGATAATATGCCTGTGTGGGATATCAGCTCATGGTGGTTGCATACTGGTCTCCCAGTGGGACAGTACTATAAATTTGGCATGAACGTGCACTGTCACAAGTTGGTACCGGTATTGTTATGACTGTAGATGTTGATAGCACGTAAAGCTGTGCACTGTCACACGTGGGTACCCATCTTGCTATGACCTTAGATGTTGCTAGCATATAAAACAACAAACAAACAAACAAAACAAACTTATATATGCAGCAGGGACCGACGCCCTAACAGACAGAGAGATAGACAGAAAACGGACATGGATAGCCGGGTGAAGGAACGAGCAGGGCGGGTGTTTGCCGCGCCAGTCACGTGATCCGTTAGTACACGGGCGTCCCTCCGCGGCGTCCCTGAGATGTGCCCAAATGACAGCCAATAGGCGGCCCATAACCGGAAAGCGAAGCAAGATGGTGGTGTAAGTGGCCGACGGCTCCTCGGGGGGTCCTCACGTGACTTTATAGCGATCGTTGCGATTGGCCCGAATCGCGAGGCGGGGCAGGGCAGGAGATGGGTGTGTTAGCGGGGGTGGGTGGGAGGGGTGGGGCGGAAAGCGGAAGTTGGGGGGTTGGCTGTGTGAGAAATGGTATGGCCGCCCTCCCACTGTTCCTGTCCCGCCGCCCCCCCCTCCCCCCTCCCCCCACCCCCGACCGTCCTGATCCACAGTCTTAAGGAGCGCAGAGGTTGAAACCGATACGGGGATGCCAGGAGGAGGGACAGCTCGAGAGAGAGTGGAAGTGGGGAGGGCAAAGGGGGGTGGGTGGGTATTGGTACAGAAGTGGAGTGGGGTTGTGTGGGGGGGAGTGAACCTATAGCCATCTGACTGCCAATAGCAAAGCTTGGGGCTTAGAAATCTGCGCTCTGTGTGTGTGTGCGTATTGTGTGTGGGTCGGTGGGGGGGGGGGGATGTATGAGGGGGGGCGAGGAACTGTTGCAAGCTCCAGGCGCCATAGGGTGGAATGTGGAAGAGTGAGGGGCCCTGGTGGGCAGGGAGGGGAGGAGGTGGCAGTTGTGGGGGAGGTGGTGCTGATACCACTGGGAGAATGTGGAGGTTGAGCGGGGCTTAGCCGCCACCCCACGGGCCTGCTCCGGGCATCTACCCTTCTAAAGACCTCCTAGATCCCCGTCTCGATCAGCTGACGGATCACTGCTTATCTCAGCGCAATACGGCCTCCCTGCCAACCCCGAGAACCTCTCTGCTCCTCCCCTCGGACACCCAAACCTCCGATACACACCCTCCCCCAAATCTACACCCCCCGCCACACACACATCAGATTGGACACAGCGAAAGCCCTGAGCGCAGGCTTATCTGGGTGTATTTGAGAAAATGTAGCACACTCGGCTTCCGAGTTGAGTGGAGTAATCGTGATTTGATACTAGAAATTGACTGCAGAAATAAATAAATAAATAAGATATCACTAAATATGTCAGTGTTTGTGTATATTCTTTTCAGACAGCATTAAGTCTGTGCCTTTCAGGGAGATGGTTTGATCCATGCACCATATTTCTCATCAAAATATAAAATAAATGTGTCGTACTTAATTATTCGACATCAGGTATGATTTTAATTTCATGTGACTGTAAATGTGGGGAATGTTTCGACAGTGAACATCGTCAAATTCACGAGAGATACGCGGTGAAAGACTACATGAAAACATCACAATGTGGTGTTGTGTACATAGGAGGATATTCAGCAAAGCATGTTTACTACAATCCAGTTTTCAATTGTCTACTGAACCACTTATATGTGTGTGATGTATAAGGAAGTATGTGATTATACATGTCCGGAGCTAAACCCATATATTATCCTATTAACCTGCCAAGCAATACTGGTGGCGTCACCATCCATACGCCTCCCTTATCTGCGGAAGTTTCCGCAGATAAGGTTGGCATTTAACCTCTTGCCGGAGATAACATATTCTCAACCCATTAAAAGCATGTGTTAGCCTAGCACTGTAGTACACATTTAATGTCATATGGTTATAGCGTTACTATCTGCCCATTCGGGCTGATCATGACAATGACTACCACATAATCGATATATCCCCGGCCATTACCCTTTCTTACTCTGTGTGCCTAATCAAATTACTCGAGGCATTATAGCTAGTTTAGCAATATTACGGAATATGTTATGAAATAATGATAGGTTGATATCCCAATCGCAACACTTTCTATGCATAAACATACTGTTATTGCCATCGATCGAGGACGTATAGTGTGGACAGATAGTGTAACAATATGTTAGAACTATTTCCTGTATCCGATACTTGCCCACCGTGAACTGTTTTTGTTGAAATGCACATAATCCTGTTTGTGAGAAGCTGCCTACGTATTTACTACAGTAGAACCTCTCTAATCGACCACCTCCACAGACCGACCACTCCCCTATATCGAATGCTTTATTTGGGTCCCAGCAATACCATTTTAAGGATATTCTAACTCCCTAAACCGATCACCTCCCTAAATGGAATACTCAAATTTGGTCCCATGGTCGGTCGATTTAGAGGGGTTAGACTGTACTTGTATATGGGGAGTGCGGGGCGAAAGAAGTATTAAAGTTCCAGTACAGAACATTTGAATCAGCCATAAAGCAGGGATATAGTGTTCTAGCAGGAGCATATAACGTAATGTTCCCATAATTGGCCTAGCTTTGATTCCTGCCTTCAGGCATATTGCACCAGCCACGGTGACAGAACCGGGAACAGTACTGGCTTCCTGTGCGGAAGGTCGGGGGTTCAGACCCTACCGAGTCAAACCAATTACTTATACACATTATGCTTGGTATTATCTATCCGATTACTTACCATCACTAAAGCAGGGTAATGGCGGGTTTACTTTCTATCAGGATAATGTGAATGAGTAATATCACGCGTCATGGATCAAGGTGTGACTGTAAGTGCAGTATGTAGTGTCAGTGCTCAGGGTGTAAGTGTAACTGTTGTAACCAGTGTCAATGCTCAGGATGTTTCGACTGGGTGTGCCTGAGGACAGTAGGTTCAGCTCATAGTATTACGCATCAGGTGACCTGCGCAGTAAGCTGATATCGGGTCCCCATCACCAGGCATCCGGTTCCTGTTTTGGTAGATCGTGGGATTCAAACCGTGCTCTATTCAAACCAATCCATTGATACATGTTTAACCGTCGGGCTTATCCACCCCCGCTTAAGGCGACCCTACGTGTTAATTTATATAATTATTTCCATGTGAATTTTCCTGGGCCAGCTGCGGGCCGCCACTGCCTCTCGTCCCGTCTGCAGGTAGTCCGTGTCCGTCGGTGTCCTTCCTGAGCTAATGTCGGCCAGCCAGAGTATCGTCTAAATACGGAGGTTTGCCCCCTCCCGTGTTTATCGGCCTAAAGCAATTACTTGGTTATTTCAACTAACTGGCTGGTCTACTCGCCTTACGGTGTATTTAATATGTTTAAATTGATCCAGAACGAAGCAGATGCGCTAGTGTCACTACCACTGTCACTGATAATCAGCCTAAGTTACTGTCTTATTTTAGCCAAATGATCTATACGTTAATTCTGTTCATATGTCTGCTATAATCTCCCCGCAGATGGGCTAAGTAGCTGCATAAGGCCTATTTAGGCTTAAGACCCTTAATTATATAGATAAAGCAATTCAATGTTAAGTTCGACAATAGCGGTTTACTCCATAGAAATCTGGAGGATAGTAAAGAATGCAAGGAACGTTACAATTTACTTTTCCAAGAGCTCACAGCTTTTTATTCTTAACCAAACTAACATGATCAGCTGCATATGTCATAGAAATATCATGCAAACCCCTCCCCTAATGTTTAATTTCAAACAAGTTTAGAATTTCGATGAAATAGGCCTAACACTCAGAGCTTCATTGAATACGTCTGATCGGTCTGGGTCCGAACGCCCGACCTTCTATCGTTGCCAGGCGACTCGCAGTTTGCGTCTCCTAGCAACGCTTTACGGCCGGAAACCCGGTGCCCCATGAATGTTTGGCATTCGCGGTCTGCCATGGCGAGTAGCCCGTATTTCCAAATACGGGTTAATCGGTGCACGCCCGTGAATGCCACAAGGTGAGTAGTCTCGCCCACTTCACATGTCCCCTCCTACTGTGGTGCTTTGCATTAATAGAATATGTCAGGGACTGGTTGGCTCAGTGTCAGGACAATGTGACCGAGTGAGATATCAGGTCATGGTGCTGGCGGCCTGATTTCCCAGCGGAGCAGCACTATAAGGTTGCCATCGGTGTACACTGTCACAAGTCATGATGTAACCCTATATGATGCCAGGACGTAAAACTCCAAGAATCGGCCAACTAAACTAGGGTTCAGCGCCGGGTGCCCTGTGCAGAAAGGTGATCGCTGATCCCCATCTGTCAGGTGTCCTGGTGACCAGTCTGTTCCTCCCCTACACGGCAGATCCCTCTACCAGGGCCGCGTTCAGGCTCCGTCTCGGAGGCGCCTCGGCGACGGGCCTGACGTCACGCTAGTCTGAACGGCAAAGGCAGTTTATTGTCTCGAAAATGGCCGCCCCCATAGGCGGCGGCCATTTGCAATGGAATGTTGCGCTGTGATAGGCTATATACAGTCCAGACAGAGCGCTGACCTATTCAATGTCGCACACTTCAGAGCGAAGACCAAGACTACTCAGATACTGGTGAGAGAGCTACTATTCGCAGATGACAGTGCACTGGTTGCCCACTCTGCTGAAGAGACCCAGAAAATAGTGGACGCTTTCTCCGATGCATCAAAGAAGTTTGGCCTGAAAATTAACATCAAGAAGACGGAGGTGCTGTACCAACCCAACTCTACAAGAACCCGAGAGGAGGAGATCATGGTTGACGGAAACAAGCTGAACTCTGTTCCGGAATTCACCTATCTCGGATGCACAATATCAAGTGATGGACGCATTGATGCTGAGATACAGAGGAGGATGGCCAAGGCTAGCGCATCTTTCGGCCGACTACGCCAGAGACTCTGGAACAACCACCATGTGTCCATTCGGGTCAAAGGTAAGATCTACCGCGCAATCGTGCTATCCACCCTACTATACGGAGCCGAGGCCTGGACAGCGTACAGACAGCAGGTGAAAAAGCTGCATGCCTTCATGATGCGACATCTGCGTTCAATCATGAGGCTAACCTGGAAGGACAAAGTGACGAATAAGGAAATACTCGAACGGATGGGGCTGTCCTCTATGGAAGATCTTCTGATCAAAAAGAATCTCCGGTGGACTGGACACCTCATGAGGATGTCATCAGACAGGCTACCAAAGCAGATCCTCTATTCTCAACTGTCTTTTGGCTACAGAAAGAGAGGGCGCCCCCGTCTCCGGTTCAAAGATACCATCAAGAGAAACCTGAAGCTGAGAGACATTAAGACCGACTCATGGACACAACTCTCACAGCAGAGAGCTAAATGGAGAGCGGCAGTCAAGTAATGAAAGCAGTCTTTGTCGCATCGCGACCGACAGCATGATGATGATGATGATAGGCTGAAACTACTGGATACGGCAGCCATTTTCGAGACGCTTTTTGTCTCCTGATTGAAAAGGGAGGCGTCGCCGAGACGTCGCCGAGACGCACCCTGAACGCAAATAGAGCAAAAAGCATCGCTGCGACGTCGCCGAGACGTACCCTGAATGCGGACCAGGGGTCGTCTCCATAACAACGCACACTGGGCCATAGAAACGGTGGCGGTGCAGAGGGTGGATGCGGTCGGGGGTAAACTAGGGCGTCTAGTTCAGAATAGCACACATAAGTGGCGCAACGCGGGACGCCGCCTCGTATCGTGCAGGATTGGTTGGTTGGTTGTTGGAGTTTTACGTCCTGGCAAAATCTTATGTCATATCAGAATGGACACTGACTTGGGACAGTGCACACTCATGGTGACTCATATCCAATACTCTAGATCTGTACCAACTTATCCAGCTTAGGTTGGTTGGTTGTTGGAGTTTGACATCATGGCAACATCTAAGGTCATATCAGGACGGGTACCCACTTGTACCAGTGTGCACTCATGGTGATTTTATAGGTCTGCCCCACTGTGAGACCAGGCCGGCAGCACCAACACTTTGTCTAAGTCATTCGTTTGACTCGAACAGGAATTGAACTCCCGACCTTCTGCAAGGGAGTGCTCTTCCGATTCGGTCTAGCTTTCGTAAACAGTGCTACCTGAGTCATTTTATTAGATCTTGCTATTGCTACCTGAGTCATTTTATTAGATCTTGCTATTGCTGTAAACCAACGTTGCCAAAAGTCTGTTGTACATTTAAAGAGAAATGCCGCCGGTTTTCGCTTGACCTTTCGCAAAAGTTAGCCATTTAAAATGAAACGCACTTCAAATTAAATTAAGGTGGGTTATTGTGATCAATCTAATATATGTATGTAATATACATTACAGAAATATCTACAAAAGAATATATTTCTACTATGCTAGTAAGACTGGCATGAATACAGCAGGAATCAGTTTGAAGGAAGGGTAGATAAAACCTACCTCAAGGGAAAAGAACAAGACAACAGAGATCCGACCTATCTGCCTTATCCGTAGTTGTGTCGTCAGGTAATTATTCTAGGTTTTGTAGAGTGACATAGAGTGCAGACAGTGTGATAAGAAACGATGTATTTTACCTCGGTACAACGCCTCGGCTACTCGAGGCCGAGGGAGAAGGTAGCAACATCCGGTACAGCAATTAGCATATTCCACTCGTACCGGGAGGACGTTACGAGTTGTTACAGCAGTTTTTGCAAGATTTATATTACTTTACATGTAAGTACAGATTTAAAACTTGGCATATCCCTTCATGAAGGGTTGGAGCACATACCTATCGCTTTATTTAGCGGTTTTCTGACTTATTTGTCGGTTTATGGGTTGTGCTTCTTTTCGCCGGTGTGTAGTAAGCCTACTAGTACTAGGTTATTTCTTGTCGGACTACCCGACTTGATTATCGCTATTGTTTTAGCGAGTTCTTGAATATAAACCCAAGAATACAGGAGGAAATGTATTTCTTGTGTAAAATTATATTTTCTACGAATATTAGAGTATTGGTGAATATGTTAAAGAATTTATTGCCAAAACCGACATGTGTGCCGGTAGGCTACTTTGACAGCGCCATTTTGTTGACATCGCCATGTCACGCATGTGGTTTACTTCTGGTCGGACTAGTCGACTTGATTATTGCTACTGTTTCGTAGCGTTTTTATGACTTTAAACCCAAGAATAACGTATTTGTTGTGTACAACAATATTCTGTACGAATATTAGAATATTGGTGAATATATTAACGAATTTATTGGTGAAAAACCGATTCGGGTGTCAGTACGGTAGAGTTGACATCGCCGTGTTGTTTACTTCTGGTCGGTGGCTCGACCTGATTATCGCTATTGCTTTAGCGGTAATTCTTATGAGTTTAAACCCAAGAATACAGGAGGATACGTATTTCTTGTGGAGAACAATATTCTCTGAATATTAGAATATTGGCGAATATATTAAACAGTTTATTGCATTTAAACCGATTCGGGAGCCGGTACGGTAGATTGACTTCACCGTGATTGTTTACTTCTTGTCGTTTGCTCGACATGATGGTCGCTATTCACTATTGCATTAGCAGCTATTCTTATGAGTTTAAACCCAAGAATACAGGAGGATACATATTTCTTGTGTAGATATGTTTATTACATTATTATTAATCGAATGAGTTGAACATCTAGTGTTTTTCTCGAGTTTTATGGAATTATTTTATAATTAAAATTGTGTATGTAGATGTTGGTGGTTGCCACATCACAGGTAAGATTTTTGGTTCAACAAGCCGCCCGTTGCCGAACGGAGAGCGATGTTGGCTGGAGCCTCATCTCATTGGGATTTTTCCTCGGTTTCTTTTATGGATTCGCGTTGGAAATTAATCCTGGGTTTCTGTTGTGGATTCCCAATTTTTTAAGGCGTACCTCCGAGTTTCGTAGCATTTTCTCCAACTTGCTGGCGCAGTAGCCGCAGGAGGGAGAAGTGTACGGAACAGAGAGTGTGGGAGGGTACCGATATACTGGTCCCTACCCCTCGTTTGGTTTCGGCTTCCATACCGTTACTCTACGACATGACACATTAGCTTACACGCCTGTGTTGGAACGGTGTTAATACGTTCTCCAACACCAGTAGTTGCCGCCCGTGGCCGAACGGAGAGCGATGTTGGCGGAAGCCACATCACGTTTAAGCCGCCGTTGCACAACGGAGAGAGATGATGGCATCACGGTTATGCCGCTGTTGGCTAATGGAGAGCCATGTTGGTGGAAGCCTCATCTATATTTACCCGCCCGTGGCCGAGTGGTGAGCGATGATGGATGTAAGCCACATCTCGTTGTGTCGCCCGCTCCAGAACGGAGAGCGATGTTGGCTGAAGCCATATTACGCTTATGCCTCACGTTGCCTAGAGCGATGATGGTTGTGACCCCTTCAGGTTATGTCACTGGTTACCAAACGGGTAGTGATGTTGGCTGAAGCCACATCCCGTTTAGGCCGTCTGTTACCAAACGGAGAGTGATGTTGGCGGATGCCACATCCTGTTTGGCCGCCTGCTATCAAACTGAGAGCGATGTTGGCTGAAGCCATATCCTGTTTAGGCCGTCCCTTACTAAATGGAGGGCGAGGTTGGCGGTAGTCACATTTCCTTTTGGCCGCCTGCTACCAAAGATGTTGCCTGAAGCCACATCCTGTTTAGGCTGATGTCTCATCACGGTTGTCCGCCTAGGACCGAGCGGAGAGAGATGATGTTTGTGACTACATTATTTTTGTAGCCCATTAAAAACGGAGAGTGGTGTGGGTTGAAGTTACATCCCGTTTAGACTGTATGTTACCAAATGGAAGGCGATGTTGGCTGAAGTCACATTCCGGTTAGGCTGCTTGTTACCAAACGGTGAATGATGTTGGCTGAAGCCACATCCCGTTTAGGCGGTCTGTTACCTAATGGAGGGTGAGGTTGCCTGAAGTTACATCACTTTTAAGCTGAGCGGAGAACGAGGTCGGCTGAAGTTGCATCACGTTATGCCGCTCATTGACACACGGAGAGTTTTGTTGGCTGATGCCATATTACGATTAAAACGCTTGTGACCGAGCGAATGTATGTCCTGATATGAACTTAGAGGTTCTAGGGATGCAAATAAATACTTTCTGTTGATGGTTATAGGGTGTCTGGCCTGAGAGATATTTTGGCTGCGAGCCATGGGTTGTACTGTTACTAACGGTACCAGTCTGGATATGATTATAGATTTTTCAAGGAGGAAACAATAAACAAATATTTGGTTGAGCACTCTATATTTCAATGATCCTGAGATCTTTGAGTTAAGGGTTGTTTGCTTACGATGGGAAGTAACCCCAAGGCTCCCGTTTCTGACTCGTTACCGGTAGTGATGGTTTAAGCCCTCCCTGGTATAACCTGTGTTAGGGGAGCTATGCAGGCCAGATGTCGGCCAGCTGGGCTAGAGAATCGGCTCATGAAGCTGGAGTAATGCTCTCACTCAATATTTCAAGAGAATAAGGAGAGGTTGCAAAGCAAACTCAGAGGGCCATGGAAATGTTTTTTTTCCAGTAGGTAAAAATAATGGTACGGTTTCCATAAATTGATGATTCATTCATTATGGCCCAGCCATAGTCGAGCTGCTCACAGGCAGTTACCGACCAAGTTATGAAACAGACCAAACTTTTGTAAGGTTTATTTTGAATGAACAACTATATGAATTTACTTGTTTACCAAGTGGTTTAGCTTGTGCTTTCCCTTCTTTACAAGTTGTTAATTTGTTCGCTCATGAAAAGTGAAGGATAGGATGTTCCCGGATAGTGATGATTCATGTTTTGCGGTGCAATCAAAAGCATCTGGTCAAAATGCAGTAAATGGTTTAGGTACCACATTTACGAAGTTAGGAGTTGCTGGAAAGCATACGACAGAACTAAAATGGATTTTGGAAGGACGTTGACTTGATGAAGAACTTAGATCATATTAATGTTCTAGAGTTGAGAAGCAGTGTATTTAGGGTTAGGTGTTTAGCCGGCATGCCCTAATGCTATGTCAGGATGTTGACAGATAGTACTACAGTAAAGGCTTTCATTCGCAACATGGGAAGGACAATGTCCAACTCATATAATAAGAGAGTGAAATTAAATTGGAATTGGGGAAGCCACATATATTTTGTTGGCATCATGAAATAATAACATTTTATAAAGTTGTTCATGGCATCCAGGGCAAGATTTTTGGCAAGTGGATGTTGTCTCTTTGATTTGGGAGGAAAATAAATTTTATTACATTTTCCTAAAACATTCAGCCGAATCGGCAGAGTAGCAAGGAGGGCTTTGATGGTCCCTGTTTGGGAAATGCAGCCATGGTTGGAAGTATTAGCCTTAAGAGCTAAGGACTTTATAATTTTCCTACATATAAGGGAACATTTTTTAAGCATTAATGATTCGTGGGGATGTGTTAACAACACCCCTTCTGGCGTTCCTTTCGGAACACATATTTACAACACTTTGGAAAGTTACTTGGCATGATTATTTGGACTGGTCATTAAATGATGTTTTTGGTTCAATAATTTGATTGGTTTGAATCAAGAAAGAATAACAAGTTACATAAATAATTTGTATGCCATCCACAAAATTAATGGGTCATTTTTTGTTGAAATACATAAAGTTAAGCCAATGGAACCATCCCTTGCCGAGGTAGTCCGCCTCTTACGAATGATGTAGGATGATGGATTAGGTTATGGAGCCATTTATGCAGCTCGATGAGCTTTTTCGGTCATCTTACCAAGGAGTGGCGGAGAATTAATTGGGAAACACGAAGTCCTTCAGTGTTTCGGGAGGTCATTATATGAAAGAAACCCTCCTAAACCATAGTATAATAGGTTTTGGGATGTCTCACGGGTATTTAAGTTTTCTTGAAAATGGTCTAGTTAGGGACATCTATAGATAAACAGCTAGGCTATAAATTAGCTGTATTGTTACTTTGGGTAACCAGTCATAGGGCCCAAGTAATTGTTGACCTTTTTATTTACTGGCCTAGACATTGATGACAAGGAGGCCATGTTTGATTTGGAAAATTTTAAAATCAAACAGTACAGGAGATCCGCTCTCCTTGATTCTTTTTAATGGATTCCCACTTGACAGGAAACTGTGTGTAGTGTCAGGCCATTAGGGCTTATATATCCAAGATAGAAGGAATACATAATTCCAGACAGTTTTTGGTAAGCTTCATAAAGCCACATAAGGCTTTATCCAGAGATGCGATCGCCAGTTGGACGATTTACGTGCTCAAGTCAGCAGGCTTTGACATAGGACGCTACGCTTCGCACTTTACAAGAGGTGCTATGGTCTCGAAGACGAGACAATTGGGAATCTCAGTGAAGAGAATCCTAGCATATGCCGGCTGCAAGACGGCAAGGTCGTTGGCTAAATATGGCAACAAACGACTAGAAAAGACAGGCGGGGTTGTAACCCGCCTACTCACCAACTGAGAAGATGTGTGAGAATTTATAAAATTGGAAATTACAACTGAAAAATTACTATGTTTATCAGATAATAGAGGATAAAAATGAGGCTACGTAAAGTCTCCCTCGGCCTCGAGTAGCCGAGGCGTTGTACCGAGGTAAAATAGTATAGTTAGACGAATCTTACCTTGGTACAGGTGATGGATAACTCTTGTTTTCCCGAGGTACAAGCCTCGGGTAGTCGTGGGCTAGGGCCCACCCACCACACCCTGCCACGACTATTACGTTTGCTTGTGCCAAAAAGAAAACATGAGGAATTCCAATCATTAAGCTCATTTTTATCCTGAATAATTAGGTGAAGATTGCTGTACCGGATGTTGCTACCTTCTCCCTAGCCCACGACTACCCGAGGCTTGTACCTCGGGAAAACAAGAGTTATCCATCATCTGTACCAAGGTAAGATTCGTCTAACTATACTATATATATATATACATAGAGAGAGAGAGATGAATAGGTACGACGTGCAGTCAATTCTGTACGGGCGAATACCAAAAGAGACATCCATCTCAAAAAGAGGACACTAACATATAAATGTATCCTGATGTGCTATCAGCTGGCAGTAATCACTGCCACTGTCACAAAACACATATAATTATATTGATATATGTTTATTTTGAGTCATCTATTTTTCTGTCTATATGTACACACATCTATATTATGGGCAATACATATGTGGGTCTAAAAGGACGAGTACAGTCAGGACAAGGATCAAGCTCTCCTTTATCGAGTGCAAATTATCGAGTGCAACAAAGTTCCATTGTCCGATGGATTTGAATTGTTGGCATTTCTTTCTATATATATTTTAGAATTATTAACATGGTACATCAGGGTAGGTTGAAGTACATTTTTATTTTAGCTTTGGCAAGGAAAAGCATCGACAGTATGTGAAGGTAAACTGTTTTACTTAGAGGTGGATGGACATGGGTAGGCCCGCCCAGGGGAGTACAGTTTGTAGTTGGGTGGGTGGGCAGTACAAATCAGTGGAGTAGAGAAGTGTGCATGGGGGCGCTTCACTGAGAAGTGAAGGGAGAGGTGGTGAGTCAGTTTACATATGGGACAAAAAGGTTTGAAATCGCATTGACAAGTCGGGTGGATGGACTATGAAATCAACAATGAATCCTAGAGTAAGGCCAAAGCATAGTTGTTTGGGTTGGAGGTGCGTTGTTTCCTACCAAACAACCAAAATGCTAACCTGGTGACCAATTACTAACGTTGCGGATATTTCAGGTGCTAAATGCCAAGTTAATTGTTGTACCCACTTTAAATTCTGACACCGTAGTGCATTGTTCAATGTATCGCCCAAATACTGAGCAACTGTATTAGCATATATGTGTCGTGGGGGTGATGAAAATGGGAAATATTGTGCCTAGAGCGGGACTCGAACCCACATCTCTTTGCATTCCGGGCCAGTGTGCTAACCATTACACCACCTAGGCTCCATGATATCAATACACTCCCCACGCCTACCTGTCTATGTGGTTACTTGCCTGAGAGGTCAGTGCAGACCACTACACTCGTCCCCCTGGAATTGTAAGTCTTGTAATGCTTACAATTACATACATACAGGCAATGCACTAACACATACATACACAGGGTAGGTTCAACAACCATACAGCGCAAAGCTTGTACAGGATCCTGATCACGGCAACCAGTGTCGTGGGGGTGATGAAAATGGGAAATATTGTGCCTAGAGCGGGACTCGAACCCACATCTCTTTGCATTCCGGGCCAGTGTGCTAACCATTACACCACCTAGGCTCCATGATATCAATACACTCCCCACGCCTACCTGTCTATGTGGTTACTTGCCTGAGAGGTCAGTGCAGACCACTACATATGTAAGCTATTAGAATATATCTTCCTTTAGTTTTAATTAACTTTCATTTTACGTTGCAGACTTTGGCGATGTTTGAAGGGCAAACATGTGAAATTAAAACTGGCTCTTTCCTCAGAATATGGACGTTGGAGTTGTATAATGATTGAGATCTTACTTAATGCTTCTATCGGATAATGCAGCTTTAAGATCACATCAAAGGTTAACGTAGTTAATATGCAAATGGGCACAAACTGGTATGATTAACAGGTCAGAGTAAGCGGTCAATCAAAGTCGTATGTTCTTCTTCCCATAAGTCAATAGCTGGCAGTGTTGGAGTTTCCTCCTTATGATACATTGACAACATATTTCCGCCTTAATCATTGCTAGCTTAAACACATGCTCGTTTTTATTGTTCGTATTCATTTACTTCTTGTTGTCGATAGGTCCCTAATTTCTCGTCACTCAATTATTGTCTTTAAGTGTAATGTAAGTCTTGGAATAGCAGTTTAAAAAAGCCATCCTGCTAACATTGAATAGTGACGCAGAATGGTCGCAAGTGGAACTTGCGCCATGGCTGAGGAGTCTTAAACACCTAGGTACTGGATGTATCACGCACTGTGTTGACTATCGAAAGGCATGCTACAGGGAAATCAGGAGTGCTTCATGGTATATTGTTATCAATAATTATGTCTCTTTTTATTGTAAATACATTTTTCTTGGGGAGAAGTACTCAATTCAGGGTCCTGACATTTGTTAGGAATTAACCGACTATTTCTGCGCACAATATTTTGAGAGTGCGAAAATAAACACCATCCCGACATAAGCTAGAATAATGGTAATCATTTTCAAAATTACAAGAAATGTGTACATATATATATATATAATATAAAAAGTCCTCCTGGTTGAGTGGCACAGGGGGGCACACTGCTATTGAACGTTCCAGAGAAGGAATGGGGTATTCCACCAATACAACCGGACGGGAGGAAGGGGTTTGGTGTATTTCCTCTCAAGCATTTATACTCATATACTACGTTCTACATCATATATATATATATATATATATATATGTTTGTAGTAGTCGGCACTGACCTCTCAGGCATGGAGGCACGTAGATAGGTAGGCATGGGTAAGGTGAAAACCTCCGGGTGCCTCAGTGCAATGGTTAACACACTAGCTCAGAATGCAAGAGGTGTGAGTTCGATTCCTGCTCTAGAAGCAGTATTTCCCATTTCCCATACCCACACCGACATGTATGAGCCTGTATCAAAAGGTTATAACACTTCTTTTTTTTGTCCATTGTAACAAGTGACACAAAACAACACAGAAACGGTTACACTGAAAACACAAGGACATTTGCTTCAAATCAATATGTAATCTATTGGGATTATGAAACACCTGAGCAAATGCATAAGGAGATAGGATGTTGATCGTTACAAGGGATAAAGTTTTGTCCCATATTGCTTAGCACCTTTTGAGACAGTCTGATATGTTAAGTAACGCAAAGACAATGAAAATATATTGGAAACTGACTGGTCAGAGGTGCAATATTCATTGGTAGGATAGTGTGTCTAACATGATAGGCCTCTCCATCAGTAATTGTGGCCACCTGGTCATATTACTGCATTTGTTAGTGCAACCAGGATACCAGCTTGCTAGGAAACGAGGAAGCACAGGTCGAGGGGGCTCGCCCAATGTGCAAAATGTGCAAAATGCAGCAGACAATCAGGGTGTAAAATTCTCAGATTAAGTATGTATTGAGTATCGAGATGGCTAAATGGGAAACAGTACTCCCTTTATAATGCTCACACTGGGGGAGGGAAGAAGTACCCCTTTAAGTAGAATCCCTCCCCCTTATCTCACCCAGCCACATGGTCACCGTCATGTTATGTGGTAATCCCACGATGGCTAGGTGGTGGCCGGGGCTGGGTGGGAGGGGGGTGAATCCAGAAGGCAGCTGATGGTGAACTATGATAGGGACAGATCATGCGGGAGAGGAATGACTGGTGTGCATGAGTGTAATAGCCAATAAGGAGGTCTATAACATCCACTGTTGTATGTATCTGAAAACATTATATAAGTGAATAAAACTAAGCATTCATCATCTCTTATCTACACTTCTGCTGGTGCTGAACTCGGATCATCTGATGTGTTGTGTGTTGTATCTACGATGGGGTAAGCTCTAATATATAATTCTTAGAATACAGAGAGAAAATGGGAGCTATGAACAGTCCGCATTACACCGGATATCAGGGCAGTACTTAGCCTTGTTGAGCAGTACAGCTAATGACCAGAGAGAACATAATGGCAGTAACCATAACCACTGCGTACCACCTAACGGGATCGGCCATCAATAGCATTCAAAACCCCATATAGATAAGAGGGCCCGCAACTAGGAAAGTCGGGATTTCATAAGGGGGAGGCAGGACGAACGGGGCGGGTGGATGGCTGGAAAATGGGACTGCTTGTCATGACACACCAGATCAAACACAATTTGAAAATTGCGCCCAATGTAAAGGAATTGGATACTGGATGACCTGAGGTGCAATGGGAATTGGTGGGGATGATGCACCTTACAGGGTGACTAGCTGGTGATGGTAGTGTACGTGTTAATTAACCTATGCTAGTTCCTCGACTTTAGCCGTGTTCACATGGGGCAGTTAATTTGAATCATATAAATCAACTTGCCTAGTTTTATTCACATTTGGAGTGTGAACGCACGACTGAGGCGGTTTAGGGCTGATTCAACTCATATAAATCAGATTTTATAAACCACCTAAGGAGGTGGTTTATATGAACCAAATTTTATGATTCGACTTATATCGCCCATGTGAACGCAACTGACTTACTTGAGGCGGATTAAGCACGTCACAGTCGAGACCTGAGTTTGTTGACTTTCCGGTAAATTTGCTCTATGAAACTGCTAGCTGTGCACAGGTACTTTTTTCATAATTTATTTTTAGAGTTTCACTGCCCAGCAGAAGTTTTGACCATTCCAAAGGAATACGATTCAGTCCATACATATCTAGGTCGAACCCACTCTCTCGTGGTGACGTCGCTTAACCGAAAACTGGCGCTGGTCAGACTGGACTTGCTCATGCACAGATATCAATTTCCGGCTAAAAGTACTGCGTGTGTGAACGCGACACTAAATCGATTCATATAAATCGACTTGTCTAAGTCGACATCAACTTTGCCCATGTGAACACAGCTTTAAACCCTGTCCTGATCTGACCTTAGCTGTTGCCAGGACGTAAAAGTCCAAGAATCAACATCGGGTTTATTGACACTTGGACTTGGCTGGAAGATCATCCTTTTAGGAAGCAATATCGTTGTATCACACTATTTGTTTGTGGTTGAATAAATCTAAATTCAGGATTCAGACTGAAACTGCGATAATGTACGTTTCCCCTATGAGGACGGGTAGAGAATACAGTAGGTAGGTGTGCGAAAGTTGCTTCATGGTTCACTGCGTCCGTCTGCGGGGGTGGGAGGCGGAAGTGGAGGTGTGAGAAGAGCGACTATTCTTAAAATGTTCTACACATTTTCTCCTAAGTAACTTCTCTTTTAATCAGTCACGAAAATGTCTGAATTATTTCATATTCTGAAGACGATGATATCCTGGAGGGTTGGGTCATTTCAGCACCGGTCCATTTATTTTACGAGGAAGGGTTACGGTACAGAGAAGTAGCCCAGATGAATTAGATCGATTTAGAAATGGAACTGGTGCCTAGGTGCGTTGATGTAGACATAATGAACACGACATGTTCTACGGATCAAATACTATGTTGCTAATTTCTGACATTGTCTAAGCCAAATACATATGAAGAATTCCGGTGAAAACCACCGTAAACGCCAATCGACAAGTTGATATAAACATTGGAATCAAACCCTGAAACAGGAATGTTATTTACATTCCTACTGTTGTTGTCCATTGATCCATATTCATGTCAACATAAGAAAATTGGAATTAGTTAGAATTACAATTATTTTCAGATAAAAACCTTTCATGTAAACTGCATTTTTGTATGGACTTTTACGGGGTTTTGCACCAAAACTCCTCATATATATGCTAGATAACCAAGTACATGAGTATATTTAACCGGAAACCGATTATATATGAACTAATTCATACCAACTTGACAGTACACCTACTAACTGACACCCCTCCAATCACCTACTGCTGCCTCGCCTATTAGCACTGCCTGCCGCTTCCTCCTTGCCTGGTTCTGCCTCACGTCTGTACCACTCGCTCCATGATTATTATTTTATCGGCAAGTGGGCCAGAGAATAGACTGACCTCTTGCCACATAATAGAGTTTTCCATCCCACTTACCTTGTTTGTCTTTTCTTCCATCTATATTCCCCGTCATGAGTGACAGTGTTGCGTCCCGCTTAGAATCGTGCTGGTGGGGGCGCCACCCATCCCGTGGTTGGAGGGGGGTGGGGGGGGTCATACATCAAGTAAGGCACTCCATCAATAATAAAGTAGTAAATAAACATATACTTCCCTTCTGTGCCTTTATATTCCCATGATGCTTATACATATATGTGATGTATAACGTATTATGCGAGTATAAAGATTTGCAAGATAATATTACTTATTATTATTGTTGTTATACTCCATAAGATACAATACTGTACCCGTGCGCCATCTCATGCACCTCACCTCCCGTGGATGTTGACCAGTGTCAGACGCACCGGAGGATTCTTTTCTTTTATGTATATATATATATATATATATATATATATATATGTATATATATGTAAAATTCCCTCTTATACATGTATTTACTCGTGTATAGCAATATCAAAGAAACTTGGTCACCTACTCCCCTAAAACATTGTCACTATCCAATGCGCTCCATCCACGAGCTATTAAATGAAAGTCAAGTGAATTTCTCTCTCGATTCTGAGTTGTTGATTACCTGTCTAAATGTCCCATCTGTGTACACTACTCACACATCCCACCGATAGAAGACCACGGCGTTATTCCTCCGAGGCGTCTGCACCTGTCAAGACAAATAAGCGGAAGTAACAGTCTAATATGTCAGTCTGCGTCAGCTGTTGGCAGCGTTTATATTGTTAATGCCCGCTGCTTGTAGACAGTAGTTGCAGTAATCGATATTTCGTACGCCATCAATTCCCGTATGTTACTTAAAGTGGCATAATCCGATTATTTTAATGGCCCAGTCATACACACATTAGTGGACGTAGTTGATCGTAGTGGAGGCTAATGTAGTTGAACGTAGTTGAACATAGTTGAACGTAGTTAAATGTAGTTGAACGTAGTTGAATGTAGTTGCACATAGTTGAACATACTTGAACATAGTTGAACATAGTTGAACGTAGTTGAACGTAGCTGAACATAGTTGACCGTAGCTGAACGTAGTTGAATGCAGTTGAACGTAGTTGAACGTAGTTGAACGTAGTTGAACGTATTTGAACGTAGTTGAACGTAGTTGAACATAGTTGAATGTAGTTGAACGCAGTTGAACGTAGTTGAACATAGTTGAACGTAGTTGAACGTAGTTGAACACACTGGAAACGTATGGATCTTGGTATATTCAACTATGTTCCACTATTTTAGCCCACACTACGTTCAACTACGTCCACTAATGTGTATGTGACCGGGCCTTGAGTGTGTGGCATAGTTAGTAGATAAATATATTGGGTTGATCACCAATATCTACTTTATTTCAATGTAATGTAATTGTATTTTCGACGGGTTATGAAAGGACGATAGAAATTGGGATATGTAGTATCAAGTCTTGCTACTGGACGCAGTGGCCGAATCGGTAGAGCGCCAGTCTAGTCAAAGTAATGACTTACACAATTGATACTTGTCGCTTTGTAGCCTGGCGCTCAGCATTAATAGGATAGTGCAAGGACTGGTTAGCTCAATATCAGCATAATGTGACTAAGTGGGGTGGTATCAGGTCATGGTGCTGGTGGCTTGATTTCCCAGTAGGGCAGTACTACAAACTCACCATGAGTGCGCCCTGTCAGAAGTTGGTAATCCCATCCAGATATGCCCTTACATGTTGTCAGGAAGTAAATTACCAACACCCAACCAAGCAACAAGTCGGTACCCTCTCTTGATATGACATTATATGTTGCTAGGGGTAAAAGACCAACAAACAAGCTTTCTTTGCTGCTTCTTTCAGTATGACTGTTTGACTGGCTGCTGACTACGTCTGTTTGTCAACGCGCCACCTAGCGGACTAAGTTGTAAATGAACACACATTGATGTATATATGCATGAGCTCCCGTTACGCATGCGTGTGTAGCGCACATAGGGGCCGGCAGCAGAGTCCCACTTCAATCAGCACCCACATACTCTACTCGTACATACACGCACTAAGGGGCTGTCAGCGTAAATCCTCATTAAGGTTCTGTCACACCTCGCCGGATTGGGGAAATTGAAAGAAACTGAACCAAGTCTGTTGATATCCGACAAAGTCCGGTGTGTGTCCATTGCATATCCGTTGATAGGCATTGATATCCGGCACGATCCATTACAAGTTTTGAGCATGCCCAAAACTTGTAACGGATTGTGCTGGACTGACATATGCGATTACTATCCATTACCATCTGTTCCCTGTCCATTACTGTCCATTATCGTCCATTACATATCCATTACACATCCGTTGCCGTTCATTATAGTTTTTTTTGTATACTGAATTGTCCGTCCGTTACACATCCGTTATGCGTCCGTTACCGGCCGTTACATAATCGATCCATTTCACGTCCCAATCACACCATACTGGAATATTAGTAATACCATAGAAATAATACATAAACAAATGAATGTAAAAGGTATATTAACATTACCTTCAAATATCAATACTGTAAAGTACACCTCACTGTTTATGTATTAGAGTACTTAGATACAAGATTCACCCCGTACTGCTGCAGTAGGGGTGCAAACCAACACTATGTAAAAGCTGTCGAAAATGCGGGTCAAAGAATTGAGAGCCTAATTTCACAATCTAAGAAGCAACAATTATGCTTTACATCTGTTTTATTATTAGCCCGCTACCTTTGAGTTGAAAAATATAATATAATATCTAGTTTAATAAGATTTAAAAGTGAAATCGACGGCGTTCTGCGGCCGCATTCTTGTCTTTTTGCATTCTCTCCAATTTCACCAAATCTGTGCTGATATAAGTAGCCATATGATACTGGAGCCACACTTTCTAGTTCAGGTTCCATACTAAAGCTATTTTCGCCCGTATTTAGACTACGTTGTCATTCACCTGTGTACTACAAGTACCGGGTGAATCTTTTATCTATAGAGTACTATGTATTTTCATTCTGGTAAAGCTTAAGGATTTATCTTCATACATTCATTGAAACATATAGAAAGGTTTTTGAAAATGTAATATTATTATCAAGTGAATTATCAAGTTAATTTATCTCAATAGTCCTGACAAGTACAACTCCAGTTCTTAAATACACCAACAAGCCATACGTGACTGACACATTTCTTAAAGTCAAAGCTGATCAGTGCGACACAATTAGTCGCCGTTTTTAGTTTGTGTTTTATTAGTAACATGGATGGACAGCGGTGGGTAATCCCCGCGTTTGATATCCGAGCGTTCCGTGTGCGCCAAGCCTCGCTTTGAAGTCGAGGGCGTCTCCAGCGCCTTGAGTTTCACACAGGCGACCTCCAGCGGTAAAAGAGGGTCTCGCAATCCCTATCTGGACGGTGGGTGGTTGGGTGGATGGTTGGGTGGGTGGGTAGGTGGGTGGGAGGAGAGGGACGGGGAGGAGTGGTCGGAAGGTGTGGGAGTGGCAGGAGGGTGTAGGGATGTGGGGTTGTGAGTGTGGAGGGCAGAGAGAGCAGTGTGGACATGGGTAACCAGGTGATGTGATGGGATTCACCTGCTGAATGGGGTGTAATGATAGGAGTGAATACTATTAGGATGGTGTAAAATGAGGGTGTTGTGGATGCTTCAATTAAGTGGGAAAGTGGGGGGGGGGTATCTAGTGAATCGTTGGGATAAAGACAGTTGCATAGTTCGCATGCAATGAAGACTGACAGGCTAGCTAACAACAACAATACATTGTGTATGTCATTGTTTCACTCGAGCGGGGTTTGAGCTCACGACCTGTTTGACGGGAAGACAACTCGATTTCTTCCGGATTCGGCACCCGGCCCCGTCTGCAATAGGAAGGCGCAATTAAAACCCCCAGACCGCCAACGGAACGTCTCATCTAGCGTAATGGCCCTGTCACACTACGACGTGACTACGTCAGCGTAGGCAGAACGTGAAAATAATTATATTATGTTGACGTATGGGCGTAATATGCAAATTGTGGACGTGAGCATAACGTGAAAGTAGCGTCGGTGTACGTCGTGACGTTAGCTGTAACGTGACAACGTTAGAGGGGAGGGGTAATTGGCGACGTGACCGGGCGTTAGTGTAACGTGAGCATAACGTCGCCGTAACGGGTGCGACGTGGACGTAACGTGACCGTAACACGACCGTAACGCGACCGTAACGTGACCGTAACATGACCGTAAGGTGACCGTAACGTGACCGTAACGTGACCGTAACCGTGACCGTAACGTGACCGTAACGTGACCGTAACGTGACCGTAGCATGACCGTAACGTGCAAAACGCTGCCCACACGTTGCTCCCACCCGGGCCGTCGGTCTGACGTGACATAACATGACTCTAGCGTCATTTACGCTGCTATAACGATCACGGAACGTCTACCTAACGTCATTGTCACGTCATCCCGACGTAATGGCTTCACGTCGAGATACGTCGAAAGTTTTGAACAGGTTCAAAACCTCGACGCGCGCCGACGTAACACGACGTAACATGACGTAGCTCGACGTCACTCTAACGTCATTATGACGTCATCATAACGTAACCCAACGTACGGCAAAGTAATGACGAAAAATCATCACGTTAGGCTCACGTTGGCTCGTTACGTCGTAGTGTGACAGGGGTATAATGGTCAATTGGAAAACCATAATTTTAAGCCATAAAACCCATGCGATATCAGCTACCAGTTCCTTATTTAAGGGACTGCAAAGCTAGCAATTGTTCGCCCTTAACCCAGTAGTTAGGATCAGTCGATCTCTGGCACTAACACCCTGGGATTAGTGCCGACTGACCACATGCGATTCAGAGATAGAAAAGAGTTAAACAAAATAAACTTTCCAGGACCCTTTGCAAGGGTATAACAACAAAGGAAACATATCTGCAGGATCAGTACATCAAGTAGGATATGGCAAGTCTTACTAATTGGTAGGTATTGCAGGCATAGCAATACCTCAGGGAGTTTGACGCCCCTGCCTTGCAGAGTTGTAAACCGCTGCCTTGTGGTACAGGTCCTTGACAGAACCAAAGGCTAAAGGAGCAAACCCTAAACAGAAAACCATGTCACTGTGGCAGCATTAAGGGCGGTTGATGTATGGAACTCCCAACATCTCCCGACCAGCCACTGCAGGGACAAATAGTTTTGCGCCTGTCTTGACATGTTCTTGCCGGTGTGAAACCTCTATTTGCTCCCCGAGAGAGTGCCGCTGGTAACTTGCAAAAGCCAGCAGCACTTCAACACTTTTGCAGGCAGCTTTCATGAAATGTACAACCGCACAAAAGGATGCAACTCTCACAGCAGAGAGCTAAATGGAGAGCGGCAGTCAAGTAATGAAAGCAGTCTTTGTCGCATCGCGACCGACAGCATGATGATGATGATGACTAATTGGTAAAACTGATATGCCTCTGAATTGCATAGCAATATTGGTATGATGTAGTACAATACAATATCACCATCATCATCAGTATCAATCCATTAACCATGAGCGTAGGTAGCGCACAACAGGTGACTTTGCAACCAGTTTTCTCCATGTGACCCTGTTCTTCCCTGCTCTCTGAGATTACTCAACTCCAGGCCTGTCCATTCCATCATAGTATATACCCATATCTTTGTTTGTGTCTCTTGTGTTCTTACCCCTTGTACTTTCCCTTTGTAAGATACTTTTGACCATATCTGATAAAGTGGGAGTATGGAACAAAGACTGCTTTCATTACTTGACTGCTGCTCTCCATTTAGCTCTCTGCTGTGAGAGTGACATACATTTCATGAAAGCTGCCTGCAAAGGCTGCCTGCAAAAGTGTTGAAGTGCTGCTGACTTTTGCAACTTACCAGCGGCACTCTCATGGGGAGCAAATAGAGGTTTCACACCGGCAAAAACATGTCCAGACAGGTGCAAAACTATTTGTCCCTGCAGTGGCTGGTCGGGAGATGTTGGGAGTTCCATACATCAACCGCCCTTAATGCTGCCACAGTGACATGGTTTTCTGTGTAGGGTTTGCTTCCTTAGCCTTTGGTTCTGTCAAGAACCTGTACCACAAGGCAGTGGTTTACAACTCTGCAGGGGAGGGGCGTCAAACTCCCTGATGTATTGCAATACCTGCATACCCAGGTAACTTAGATACTGATGCACTTATTCAACATTTGTTGCCACATTGAAGGGAATACACAGGCAATTTAATAGAACCTAGTACTGTAGAAGCCTTTTGAGTCAGAGTTTTCGCATGCTTGCCAAGATTAATTTAGCATCTTTGCACTTAAAATATCTCGAAAGTTAACCATTTAAAATAAGAGTTACGTGAAAATAAAGTAAGGTAGATTATAATGAGCAACCTAATATATGTGTCTCAGAAAATGAGAGAAACTCAAAAACCATCGGACTATGCAACTTTAAAGTTGCATAGTCGAGTGGTTTTGAGGTTTTGTCATTTTTCTGAGATACATATATTACATCGTTTAGTTTGAAGTTTACTTTAATTTTAATTGGCTAACTTTTGAGAAATTTGAAGTCTAAACATGGAAAAGTAGTTTTGGCAGGCATACGAACACTGACACTATAAGCTTCTGAAGTAAAATGTAATTTTACAATGGGCTCGGTATTCCCTTCTATATACTCTTCTTAATCATTGAATAGTTCTCCAAGTTAGATATGTAGACTCACATCTAGATAATTGGTTTGGTTTTGAAAATGCGATGCTCCATCAGACTATGCAGCTATAACTGGTCGCGTGGTGCGACATTACGAGAGCCGTGACCGGGTGACGTGCGGTTTGGTGGTGTTCGTGTCGGCGTGGCGTTCTGTCGTGGTTAGATCGGCTTAGCCGGTTGTTGGCGTGTCGTGGTCGCAGAGATAGCAGCGGGTTAATACCCCTGTCACATTACAACGTTTCTGCCGGCGTGCTGGCAACGCACACAATATTTGCAACCCGTCAAGAGACGTCCAACTTTTCGGCGTTTTGGTAGAAAACTGGACGGGTTAGTAGCATGGTATTAGCGCGCAGCCAATGAGGTTCGACGCGCGGCGGACGAAAGCACAACACTTTCGCGGCGGATCGACGCGCGCCGACGGCCGCCGACGTCTGCATTCACACGTTGCTATGTACCGACGCGCCGGAAACGCCCCGGTAACGTACCGGTAACGTAACGGAGATGTACCGACGTTTCGCCCAAAATTGCAACACGTCAGCACGCGTCGACCCTCGTTGGGCCGAAACGTTGTAATATGACAGGGCCATAAGTAACAGTGGTAGCCATCTGTATGGTAGCATTTAGGACGCCTCTGCAGTTGGCGTTCGACTGATGACGTCACATATCAGGATACAACATGGCACAGCATAAAGCTATGCAGTTTGAGCTATATTTAGATTTCACTGATCGTCGTATAGATTGGTTGGTTGTTGGGGTTTTACGTCCTGGCAACATCTAAGGTCACATCAGGAGGTGCATCGACTTGTGACAATGCGCACCCATGGCGACTTTATAGCGCTGCCTCACTGGGAGACCAGGCCACCACCACCATGACCTGATATCCCACTCAGTCACATTATCCTCACACTGAGGCATCCAGTCCGTGCCCTATGATAATACTAAGAATGCCGAGCCCCTGACTAGGAAGGAAGAAGTATCAATTTTTAAGTCATTGGTTTGGTTCGACCAGGTTCGAACCAAATCCGTGGGTTCGAATCCCACGATCTCACAAAAGGGGATACGGGCGCTCAAGTCATTCGGCAATCCCATCCCATCTGACTCGTCGTATAGAAGATTTGATGAACAGACGAGTGTAGTGGCGGGCCACACTCGATTGTTCCGCTCTAGATTTCTAGATGACGCTCAGTTAATACTGGCAATTGTGTTGTCCTCAATTAATTATAAGATGCATTTAATTTTTGTGTATTGTGTAACCGAATAATAAGAACTAATCCTGCCTTAATGATCAGCAATCAAGAGTTTGATTCCCGGTCGAGTCTAACTAATGACCGACTTATACAACGGCATTAGTAGGAAAGGTAAAGAGCTGGTTAGCTCAGTGTCAGGATAATGTGACTGATTATGATATTGGGTCATAGCGGGTGCCAGTGGGGCAGCACTATAGGGTCGCCATGATATGTGCACTGTCACACGTGGGTACACATACTGATATGAGCATAGATGGTGCCATGAAATCAAACTCCTACAAAGAACCTATATATATATATATTCTTTATATAATCAATTATATCAGTATAAATGAAGGATGTTTTCCAGTCTTAGATATATTCCATCTAGGGTAGATACTATTACATTCAATATATGCATTATAGGATTTGCACTGTTGGAATTGCATATAACCACTGAAGTGCCATATATTGTAACCACATTCAAATTGTAATTACAGTGGGTTATCTTTGTTTATATCTTCCAGGAGGATATATCAATTATTCTACTGCACTATTTTCATTTCGTTCGCCGTTACTATCAGTCATACAATTGCCTGTATATCGAGAGAGATATCCGTCATATGGTGTAGCTATAATGCAGGTTCTCTGCTAAGCAATTGGCGAACCCGTAGAGCACAGATCTTTCATACGCAAGTCTGGTTCTAGGTTGAGTCAAAGCAATAACTTATATAATTGATACTTGTCACTACCTAGCTTGGTGCTCAGCATTACTAGGATAGAACCAGGACTGGTTAGCACGGTGTCAGGTTAATATGACTGTGTGGGATATCGGGTCATGATGCTGCTGGCCTGGTCTCCCAGTGGGGCGGCACAACAAATTCAGCATGAGTGTGCACTGTCACAAGTTAGTACCCGTTCTGAGCTTAGATGTTGCCAGCATGAAAAACTCCAACAACCAACAAATCTAAGATATACAGCGTGTGATGTACTTTCTATGGTGCCGCTATGATGCAGGTGCTCTCGTACTGGGTGCATGCATTACGGTGTCATGATTCTACCTAAATGACCATCGCATCCTCCCTAGAGAAATGCTGGGTCAATGAGCTGAGGCACATCCCCTTGTCCTGGTTTGCTTGTTATTATTGTTTTACGTCTGAACGACAGCAAAGGTCATATCAGGACGGGTACCGATTTGTGACAGTGCGCACTCATTGTGACTTTATCGTCCTGCCCCACAGGTATATTAGGCCATCCGGACACTGACTGGAATATCCCACTCAGTCAAGTTATCCTGACACAGAGCTAACCAGTCCTTGCCATATCCTAATAATGGCAAGCACCAGGCTAGGAAGTAAATAGTTTCGATTTTGAAGTCATTGTTTTGACTCTAGATAAAATATTCACCCAGTACTTGTAGTACACGGGTAAAGACCAGCCTTATATAAAAATGGTCGAAAAATCCGGCCAATGAAATGAGTCTTTATGAGAGGCTAATTTCACAATCTAAGAAGCAACATTTATACTTTGTATATGTCTTCATATTTATCCGCTACTTTTGAGTTGGAAAATATAATAAAACATATACTTTAATGCAATTTAAAAGTGAAATCGTTGGCGTTCTCTGGCCACCATCTTGTCTTTTTGCATTCTCTCCCATTTCACCAACTCTGTGCTGATATAAGTAACCATTTGACACTGGTGCCAGGCACTCTACTTTTTGTTCCATACTAAAGCTATTTTTGCCCGTATTTCTTTATTTATTGTTTTTTGTAAATATAGTTTATTCATTGAATAAAGTCTTTTGTCAGCGCCGTGGCACTGGTCTTCCAGCCATGTGACAATACAGTTATTTACAATATATGCAGCTAGCCCAAATCAGCTGAAATAACAATATCAAACATTCAAAGACTTACATATGGTATAGTTTGACAATTCACATACAAAAATAGCAGTTATATGTTGTATTCCTACACACTTGATACATACATGTGTATTGATTAGACCTTTACATTACGGAGTGGTTAGGTACATAGTTTTCCTTCATAGGCTTGTATGCCTACTATGTTGTGAATTGCAAAACTATCATGTTGTTGGAGTTAACATTTTGAGATGGAGTGAGTGTTAGTAGAATGGTTTGTTTATTCTGTTAGATAGACTACGTTGTCGTTCCTCCCTGTACTGGAAGCACTGGGTGAGTACTGGGTGAATCTTTTATCTAGTTTGACTCGACCAGGAACCGAAATCCCGACCTTCCGCACGCGAGGTCCGCGCTCTACCGATTAGGCCACCGCGCCCGGTGCCTTTTCCTGCTACTAGTGCGAGGAATACGGCTGTGTGTGCCGCAGGTGTAGACATGTGTAACGAGAAGCCGGTGTCTTGGCTGGCACCTGAGAGTTGTCAGTCGGACAAAGCGGTGCTACCTTTCACAGTGTCGTCTGCACCGGCTGCTTCTACAGGTGGCGATGTTTCTTGCTTTGCGACAGTTTTCTTATAAGGTGTGTGGTTGTATGCCGGCGGGTTCATGTGATAGCTGGCTATTCATGCTTCTATGTTGCTTCTGATCAGCTGAAGGTAGACACCCTGTGCTCTTCAAGGAGAACAGGGGTAGGCTATCGGGATGTTTTACCCAGGGTAGTCTCTGATGTGTCGTAACTGTGTAGCCTGCGCTCCCCACATCTAACAATACATACACACCGGTGTTGCAGTTTCCGCGGCACACCAGTTTGCCAGGGACACATCGCTTCTGCGCATGCATCAAAATCGAACAGCATCATCACTACCCTTATAAATTTAATACACTGTTTTTGCTAAAGATGTTTTCTATATGTGTACCAAGCGATTTGTTTCTAGGTGGTGTCGTTTTAGAGATATTTCACTTTTTGTGTATTTTCTGTATGAAGATTGCTCATGGCCATTGACAATGCCTTGAGTTTGACGGTACGCACCGTGCAAAACATTAGTTTTATTCAAAATTAATAGAAATCAAGAACCCTAACCTTATAAATTTAAGATAATCTTTATGGTAAAGATGTGTACCAAGTGATTTGTTTCTAGGTGGTGTAATATGAGAGATATTTGACTTTTTCTGTATGAAGATTTGCTCACGGCCATTGATAATGCATTTGAATGGATGTGTCACTGGCAAACTGGTGTGCCGCGGAAACTGCAAGACCGGAAACGGTGCTCGAATCGTTATTTCATGCAGGAGTTTGGGAGTTTGAAATCCTGGTCGAGTCTAACCAGTGACTTATAACATTGATACTTGTCACTACTGAGCCTGGCACTGGGCATTAATAGGATAGGATAAGGACTGATTAGTACAGCTACTTATGAAACTGATATGTGTCGCTACCTAGCTTGGCACTCAGCATTAATAGGGTATGATAAGGACTGGTTTGTACAGTGTCAGGATAATGTGACTGTGTGCGGTATTGGCTCATGGTGCCGATGCCCTGGTCTCCCTGTGGGGAAGCATGATGAAGTTGTCATGCTAAGTTGTCAAGAGTGCGCCCTGTCACAGGTCGGTACCCACTCTGATATGACGTCAGATGTTGCCAGGACGACAAAGGACACACACCCATCCCCCACCACCCCAGCTCCCACCACTCAGTGCCTTGAGAATTACATCCCATAGGATCATGGTTTGCCCGTGCCGACCACAGCTGACCTTTCTCCCGTCGTCCAGAGGGACCAGCCAACGCGGCATGCGCATGCGCTCTAAGGGACTGGCTTGTTCCGGCCAAATAACACAACCCTTGTATACACTTAATATGGTTATTTCTACATGCAGGTGGTGGCCAATGGTGAATGCAGGTGACCTACTTACCTATCTGCACCAGCTATTACTGCCCCACGGGTTCGAACCCCGGTCGAGTCAAACCTATGACTTAAAAATTGATACTTGTCACTTCCAAGCCAGGCGCTCGGCAATATTATAATAGGGCAAGGACTGGTTTGGCTAGGTGTCAGGATAATGTCACTGAGTGGGATATGAGTTAACTCTCCTGATGTGACTCTTACACATGGTTAATGGGACTGAGTGGGGTATTGTGCTATGTTGGTGGTGGCTGAATACAATGCAAACAGGTGTGTGCAGTAGCAGTGTTGGATGGAGGCTTACGTCCTGGGAGAAAAACACGGACAACTCTTCCCAAGAAAACCCCAAAACACTAACATAGAACCCTAAGAACACAACTAACATAGTAATAAGAATAGAACAAAAAACCCATGCCAAGAGGGCCCAAAAAAAACTAACATAGATCTATCTGCTACTGAAATGCAGACAATCAAATAACTTTTCAGCAGTTACTGCTTGGTAAGACAACACCAACACTACAGCTGGCCAGCATTGAAAACAAGCCTGGATACCCGGGCTTACATGCTCTGGACAGTGTAAATACAGCCTCAATTAAAAAAAATTAAAAAAAAAAAATCTAAGGTTATAACAGCACGGGGATATCACTTAATGTGTCTCAGTGGGGTATTGGGTCGTGTCAGTGGTAGAAACGTGTAATCAATCGTCTGCAGTAAGACAGAATAGTAGGTAACTATTCTGATATTACTGTGTTGCTAGGACTAATAGCTTAGCGACCCCCACTCCCACCCTTCCTCCCCGCTCACTTCCATCACCCAAAACCCATCCTCAAACACACCCTTCAGACACCGTTCTTCTCACCTTCTCCCCGCATTGTCCGTAAGGCAGTTGTTATTTCGGTAGTCTTTGAATCCCCAATTAATCGTCTTGTCAGTTTTGAGTTACCCCGCCCACAGAGCAAGTGCCGCGGGCGGTGGCGGCACCTTTCTTCCCGGCGAGCGACACCAATCTGCCGGTTTGAGGCGGGAAGACCCGCGTCACGCGAGTATTAATATTATTCGCAATGGTTGGTTGATTGGTTGTTGGGGTTTTACATCCTGGCAACATCTAAGGTCATATCAGGACGGGTACCAACTTGTGGCAGTGCACACTCATGGTGATTCATAGTGTTGCCCGACTGGGATACTATTCAGACAGCACCATGGCCTGATATCCCACTCATTCACATTATCCTGACACTGAGCCAACCATTATCCTAATAATGCAGAGCACATAACTAGAAAGCAACAAGCATACATTTTTACTTATTGATTTCACACGATCTATCAACACTAGAGACAGACGTTAAAATCATTTGGCGGATGCTCATCTCATTCGGCATACCGTCCTGATATGACCTTAGGTGTCGCTAGGACGTAAAGCAACAACAAACAAACAAATATTCGGCCATCCCATCTGGTCATGCAAAATGGTGTCGGCGTCCGACATGAACGCTGCCGCAAGGGGGCCTTAGTGTGTGTGGGGGGGGGAGGGGCGGGGTAGGGCAGCGGGGGGAGAGGTGGGGTAGTGCATTGTGGGGGGAAGGCCGGGGTAGTGCGGTGTGGGGAGGGGTGGGGTAGGGCCGTGTCGGGAGGGGGGGTAGGGGCATGTGGGGAGGGGCGGGGTACGGCAGGGTGGGGTAGGGCGGTGTGGGGGCTGAGTGGGGAGGGGGCCACTCCTCGCCCAGCCTCGCTTTAAAATCCGGCGTGTATCCGGTGAATAAGCATGTTAATTGGACAGGCTCGTTCTATGTTACGGCCAGTCTGGACATACATCAGCCAGTTGGGGGAAGGAAGGACTTTTTGCACAATATTCATATATCTCATGGCCAGTAATGGATGAATGGCGGAAGTCAGCGATCTGTCTCCACCATTTGGCCGCCGTAGATTATAATGGCAGTGCTTATGGGCGGCGCAATTCTGTAAAGATGGAGGGGTGGGTGGGGTGGTTGCGAGGTTGCTTGTTTGTTTGTTGTTGTTTTACATCCTAGCAACATCTAAGGTCATATCAGGACGGGTACCAACTTGTGACAGTGCACACTCATGGCAACTTTATAGTGCTGTCCCACTGGGAAACCAGGCCGCTGGCACCGTGACCTGGTATCCCACTCAGTCGCATTATCCTGACACTGAGCACACCAGTCCTTGCCCTATCCTAATAATGCCGAGTGCCTGGCTAGGAAGCGACAAGTATCAATTTTAAAGTCATTGGTTTGACTCGACCGGGACTCGAACCCACGACCCCACGATCTACCAGCATGGGATACGGACGCTCTAACTCATTCAGCCATCCCGTCTGGTCCAAGGTGAGGTGTCCTGTCCCTGAGGTTGAGTGGTTCTTGGAGTTTTAGCTCCTGGCAACTTCTAAGGTCATATCAGCGTGGATACCGACTTGTGCCAAGGTGAACTCCTGGTGGCTTTATAGTCCTGCATCACAGGTAAATCAGGCCATCAGCACCATGACCCGATACCCCACTCAGTCACCGTATCCTGACACTGAGCTAACCAGAGCTAACCTAGGAAGCGACAAGTATAAATTTTGTAAGTCATTCGTTTGATTCGAGCGGAAATAGAACTCCCGACCTTCCGCATGGCAAAGCTATGCTCTACCGATTCGGCCACTGCATCGTGTGTGTCTCTGAGGTGTAGCAAAGGCATTATTTCATCTATAATAATAATAATAACATATTTATTTCCACTTGAATAATGTACACACAAGTTGATATTTATATCTGTAATTTGTTCACATGAAAAAGGAGAAAGCAGAAGTACAATACATATGACGTGCTTTCCACATTTAAGAATAACACAGATACATTGCTTATACCATAGAAATAATAAATAGCACAATCAAAAGTTAAAAGCATATCAATATTACCCTCAGTACTGTAAATTACATCTCAATATTTATGTACTAGACTAATACATATTTTCCCTCCAGTAAGGCTTAAATATTTTCTTTTTATACGTTCATTGAAACCAGTTTTTTGAACATTTGATATTATCGTCAAGTAAATTCCATATTTGTATACAACATATAAATATACATTGAGGCTTTAAAGTTGTTCTTGCAAATACTTGTCTTAGGTTGTTACTCTGCCTTGTAGCATGGCTACTATCTGAACTTATTTTGAACAGAGACTGTAGATTATTTGGCAGTAGCCCTTTGTTTGCATTGTAAATTATCATACTAGATTTGATCTTAACAAAGTCAATTAATTTTAATACATGAAGATCAAAGAACAGCTTATTAGTGTGTTTTCAATATCCAATGTTGCAAGCAATTCTCAGTGCTTTCTTCTGTAGCAAATAAATACAGTCCATATGTGTTGTATATGCATATCCCCATACCTAACAACAATATGATACATAAGGCAGAAATAATGAATAATACAATATTAAGCATGCATTTTTGTTTAGTACATATTTTGCCTTGTGCATAATTGCACTAGTTTTGGGCAATTTAGATTTAATCATACTAGTAATATGCTTTTTTCAATTAAGTTTATGATCTATTAGCTCCCCTAGAACTTTACTGACATAAACCATTTTGATATCAGTATCATTTATACGTAGTGTGACATTAATTGTTTTCATAATTACTAAACATCATGAAATCTGTTTTTGCTACAGTAAGTGATAACTTGTGTGTAGCAAACCATATGTTCAATTTAATCAGTGATTTCCTCATATCATTGCCAAGTTGAACATTTCCTTACCTAAAGATAGTCGTGTCATCAGCAAATAGAATGAATTTAAGAAGCGATGACACATTACAAATATCCTTTATATATAAAATGAACAACTTAGGTCCCAAAATTGAGCCCTGAGGGACTCCACATACCACATTTGCTAAGTCTGAGTCCTGGTCATTTAAATTTACATATTGTTGTCTATTTTGTAGATAACTAGTAAGCCAGTTATTGGCAATGCCTCTGATACCCTAGTGATTTAATTGTGTTATTAACAAAGTATGCTCAATTGTGTCAAATGCTTTTTTAAGGTTAATAAATACACCAATAGTACATTTTTTCTTGTCCAGACCTGAGGTAATTTCTTCTGTCACTTCTAATAATGCCAATGATGTAGACATTTTAGATCTGAAACCATATTTACTGCTACACAATGTATCATGTTTATCAATAAATGCTTCCAGTCTACTATTGAACAGTTTATCTAATATTGTTGACAACTGTGGCAAAAGTGATATCGGTCTATACTTATTTAAAACACTGTTATCTTCTTTTTTAAATATAGGAATCACTTTGGTGACTTTCATTATATTTGGAAAAGTTCCATTCCTAAAGGACCTGTTACATATATGGGTAAATGGTTTGACAATGTAATATATTACTTTTTTAATGACGATCATATCTATGTTATCATATCCCGTTGACTCGTAGGTCTTACAATTATTGACCACTTTAATGATCTCATTCTCCTCTACCACTGCTAAAAACATTGATTCAGGATTTTCTGTTTGGAAAAAGTCCAGTAGATCTATATTTGTGTTATGCACTTTAATATCTTTTGCTAAATTGGGGCCTACATTGACAAAAAGGTCATTAAAACTATTTGCTATGGCCTTTTCGTTTGTAATAGTTTCTCCATTTCACTTACAAATATATGATTGTGAGCTTTCTAATTTAATGAGTGTCTATTGGCACATAATTGATTGTCTGCTTTTCCATGTAAAAGCGATGGTTTGAACAACAAACTAACATTTCTCATCGTGAATATGGCCTATGCTGCCGACATGCCATACAGCAACCAACAATCAATCAATCGAAACCATTTGACTTATGTTGTTGTCTTTTCCTTATAACAGTATTTAGTATTTTCCAAGTTCCATTTATGTTATTTCTTTCTTGAGCCAATAGCTTATTATATTATAATAGCTTCTTTCATTATCTCTTAGAATTGATGTCAATTTATTTGTATATGTTTTATACTTGTTTTCCGCATCGTAGATACTTTCTGTATATATCTACATCTGCAGGTATTGTGGCTATATTAAGATGAATACACGCCGGGAACTGTTTATGCTCGGAGAGAGAATCGGTGGTCAATTACCCGTTCTTTCTTCCTCTCTGTAGTGGATAACGGGACTAGGGGGAGGCGCATACAGTTGTGACAACAATTCTGGTTGGTTGACTGACTTACACATTTGATACCTGTCGCTTCCTAGCCTGGCTCTCTGCATTAATAGCATACAGCAAGGACTGGTTACCTCAGTGTCAGGATAATGTCACTGAGTTGGATATCAGGTCATGGTGCTGGCAGTCTGATTTCCCAGTGGAGCAGCATTATGAAGTTGCCATGAGTGAGCACTGTCACAGGTCCGTACCCGTACTGATATGACCTTAGATGTTGCCAGGACCTAAAACTCAGACAAATGAGCAGAAGAGTTGAGGGTGCAGCAATGCCTTCTGAGCGGTATTTGCAAATGGATGTCAACTGGAATGGTTTGACATGAACAAGTCCTGCACAAATTAACAGGAATATGTCTATTACTAGTATTAAACCTTCCTCAGAGAGTAGTGCTGCTCATTAGTATGTATTCCTATTTCCCGCAGTTGTCATGGTGATGGTACAAATGATATATATATATAAGTATGTATATACATATACATATCTGTGTATATCTATATATAAAGAAAAATCCTCCGGTGAGACTGACACTGGTCTGGATCTGGTGGATGCGAAGAGGGTAGGTGGAGCCACTGGTACAGTGTTGGTCTTACAGAGTATAACATATAATAGTAATAATTAACCCTTACGTATCTTTATACTCGCATAATTCGTTATACATCACATACATTTATAGGTAAAGTCCTTTCCCCGAGACCATGTCTTATGGTACCCCCATCATTTCCCGCAATTCCCATCACTGGGTGGGTTTGTTGTGGGTTGTATTGTTGGGTGGGTTTGTTGTGGGTTGTTTTGTTGGGTGGCTTTGTTGCCTTTCTGACAAATTGTTTTTATCAGTCAACTTCAACAAGTAGTGATATGGTGCAACATTTTAACTATATTAATTTATATCTATATTCCATTAATCCACAACTCGGCTTGCTGCTATTTCAATTATAAATATATTATACTCATATATATATATATATATATAATATATATTTTAAAGCTCCTTCCATATACGTAGACATGCTACTTTATCTTCTTTTTCTGTTCGCTCAAATGGGTATATTGGCTTGTGGCTAAGAGCTGTCAGTCATTACAAGTGGGCCGATCAGATTTTTAATAAGGGACCTTCCTTATCCCCATAGCAACCGTTGCTAGCGTGAAATGGATAGTTTCCATTAGATATAAGTCGAGGCAAATTATGGCCGGCTAATCGCTTCACATCAATTGCGGCAATTGTCTACATCACAGTATGTTTTCTCTCATAGAAGACAACTTGCTGTGGTCAGGTAGGATTTGGGAGTGGTTGTTATGCGTTAATTATGCATGTTGGCTGCAGGCTAACATGGGTAATTTGCACACGAGGCGATGTTCTATTTTTAGTTTACCTGCTGAATCTCACTACGGATGATTGGTCACTTCTCCGTGGGTCACTGCATGGTCAAATTCGCTCACCCACCCTCTCACCCACTTTTCAATGGTTTGAGCGCTGTACGGGTCGTCTACTCTTCGATCAGCTCAGATCTGCTGCCATGAACGCCGTTACCAGAAACATTTAACGCACTGAACTGCTCTTGACTGCTCGGTCCCTGGACCCATCTCAACTTTACTGCCCGACTGCTTCTCAGTCTTGATTTATTTTATTGTTAAATAAATATACCTTAAACTATATTCTGCTTTCTGTCGATTTGTCCGAGGGTGTGAATTATAAAGGATTGCTCGAGAATACAAGCTAAATATTGAATGAATAAGTCTCATGAAAAACATTAAATATATATATAGTGGATGATTGTTTTTATGTTGCATTCGTTATTTCCGCAAGGGAGATTTCAACCACAGACATGGGGTATTTTGGTCTCCTTGGCTTATCCTAGTAATCCCGGCATTGTGAGAATTGTGAATATTAAATCATTACATTCTAGGGCTTAAAACAACAAACAAACAAAATCATTACATTGACTCGGCTGTGCTTTGAAAGCGGGGATTGAAATCCCTCGCGTTGCCATTTGGAAAACTTCCTTTCTTATGGTGTATTTCATTATTAGAAGCAGTGTGAAATCAGCCACGCCCCTGTAAAAACAATCCGTCGTAGACGGGTTGATGAAAATGCTATTACGGTTCTAACAGAATGCGTCTTATGATGAGACACAGGTGTGTGATCCAGGAATGCCCAAGGACATTTCCCTCCAAACAAGGTCACCTAATGCAAGGTATTTCACTCACCGACCGGGGCGATGTTTTCCCAACTAACAGCTCAGCTCTGGATGACACCCCGTCCTGATATGACCGTAGATGTTTCTAGGACGTAAAACAACAACACTCACCGAACTGGATAGGACAATTCCAACTTGGATAATCCGTCCTGATATGATTTGTCCATGTTGCTAGGCCGTAAAGCCCCAATAAAATCGGACATAAATAAACGTGTATAGTCTGGCAGCATTACAAGAGTAGACCTAATATAAATTACGCTCATGTTAGAATAACTTATCATTTTGGATGATATTGTGACGGACCGTGTTCCTGTTCTACCTGAGGAAGAAGGAGTAATGCTGAGAAAGATCAGTTTCAAGCTGTAAAACAAAGAAATGAGAACATCTAAATTATTACTAAAACAACATTTTAAAGATTTTAAAGATTTAAATCAAATTGGATTAGTGTTGCCCAGCGGTGGAAACAAGTGTTTACACACTTATTCTTTATGAATAGGGTAAATAAATTCATCACTAAACAAAAAGAGATTGCTTCAAACTCCTGGTTTATTCTGCCATGGTTAGAAGTGAAGTAACCTGTCCCTTCCCACCCGGGTAGAATGCAATCTTTGAAGAGGGCTGGCAGCTGGCTATTCATGACCAGTCCATTGTGGGAACTTTTCCTGCTAGTTTGTTTGTTGTTGTTTTACGTCCTAGCAACATCTAAGCTCATAACGGGACGGGTACTGAGTTGTGACAGCGCGCACTCATGGCGACTTTATAGTGGTGTTGCACTGGAAGACCAGGCCGTCAGCACTATGACCTGATATCCCACGCAGTCACATTGTCCATGATGTGCGCAACGTTTCCTAAATTTGGCAGCTCTGACCCTGGCCACTATCTTCGGGCCAAGGATGTGAGGCTAACCGCAGTGGGCATCAATGTCCGAGTCCGGTAATCAAAAACAATACAAGTCATCGTCTCCAAGAGACATTTCTCGTTCCGGTGATACCTGGATCGCCCTACTGTCCATGCCAAGCGTGGAAGGATTACACGTCCAGGACACCACTTCACCCCGATGGCCCTGCCTTCCTGACTACCAACGGATCACCTCTACGTGCAACCGCGTTGCTTGACACCATACGACTGGCCCTGTCCATGGCAGGTCATCCGGCCCCAGCAGCAATGACACTGCATACTCTGAGACGAGGTGGTGCACAAGCCTGTGCTCTGCAACGATCGTCAATCAGCAACATCAAACACTTGGGTCATTGGACCACTGACGAGGTGCATGATTATGTACCAAGGCAGTCGGTTTCATCGGCTACCAGGACACTTGCTCTATTTTTTGGTTAAGTGCCTGTAATCCTTGAAATATATAAGGTCATCTCATCATGAAAGAGTAATGTAACAAGCTAAGACAGAAAGAATTAAAATTGCCACTTTATACTACTGTCTCGTTCTTTTTCAATTGTCCATGATGTGCGCAACATGGGTAATTGAATGAACGAGACTGTGAATCTCAGTAGATTAGGGCACCATGGCGCCGACTATATTCTATTCTTAGACCTAATAACTTTGGCCGCTGATCGACGCGCCATCTACATGATACTTCTTGAACTACGCAGTTAGATTAAAATCAGACTCGTGGCGACATCTATATTCGCTTTGAGAACTAAAATGGCCGCCGATTGACGCGCCACATATAGTGATTTCCAGTCAAAGCCGATGACGTGGCACTGGAGATATTCACTTCGACCAGACTTTTCAAACCGAGAGGACGTACTTCTGCCGCCCAGATTTGCCGTCCCACCCACCCAACTAATATGATGTATCAATAGGGTTAAGTGCCTGTAATCCTTGAAATATCTAAGGTCATCTCATCATGAAAGAGTAATGTAACAAGCTAAGATAGAAAGAATTAAAATTGCCACTTTATACTACTGTCTCGTTCTTTTTCAATTATCCAGACACTGAGCACACCAGTCCTTACCCTATCCTAATAATGCCGAGCGCCTGGCTAGGAAGCGACAAGTATCAATTTTTAAGTCGTTGGTTTGACTCGACCCGGGTTCGAAACCACGACCCCTCGATCTACCAACAAGGGAGATGGACGCTCTAACTCATTCGGCCATCCCGTCTGGTGTGTTCCTGCTAGTGTGTTTTTCATCTGTTGTTACTTCTTAACAACAGCGATCAGTATAATCGAAACATCAACAGTGTGGTAGTGGGGCTCATGACAAACTACTACACTATATCTCTTAAAAGAGAAAGCTGGACAATTAGCAGGGTAATTATGTTCCACAATAATAGTCCCCTGTGATTTTCGAACTAAATAGATGCATGTTGGTGCATGACCAGAAAGAAAAAGAAAAGTGTGTCAAAGGGGTGATTGTTGGAGTTTTACGTCCTAGTAACATCTAAGGTCATCTCAGGGTGGCTACTGACTTGGACGGTGCGCACCCGTGGCGACTTTATACTGCTGCCTCACTCGGAGACCAGGCCACCAGCACCGTGGCCTGATATCCCGCTCAGTGACATTATCCTGACACTGAGCCAACTTATCATTGCAGTATCCTATTAATGCTGAGCACCAGACTGACAACTGACAAGTTTCAATTATCACTGATCGAGTGGCAGTTTGGGGGGTCATGGTGCAATAATATCTCAGTGAGGCAGTACTATCAAACAGCCGTGCGTGCATGGGTGTTAGTAGCAACTCACTCTCTGCCATGCTATCTGGCCTCCGATGTGGCTATGACCTCAAACCCCAAATCAGGGAAGGGTATTGCTTTGTCCAATGCCACTCTGAACGATTTAGGTGTTGGGGAACTGTAATTACTTATGAATCCAAGTCCATACATCAGTGTCCGTGTGGAATTGTCTGAAACGGCCATCACTCACAGCCTTACTGACCACATGGGAGCAGATGCCCCTGGGTCACTCTCCCACACCCACACATACACATACATACACGCAATCTATACTGTATGACTGCATATGGACACCGGTACCGGTTGCGACGCGCTGGTTTCCGGTGTGGTCCCGCCACACTGTGCTGCACCAGGCAGCAGCACCTAGTGTCATTCTTAGTCAGGTTCCTCCTGCCCATGATCTGATGTTCGATGGAATTTTGTTGAGAGTTGCCAACCGTCACATTTTCTTTTAAGGCTTAGACAACACAAAAAATCCCTGTTTCAGACTTCGTTAATGGACATATCAAGGGCAAATAGGTTGTTTTGGGGGCAAACACTTGTAATTTTACCTGTGAACATTCAAAATGATCCTGCTGGCGTGGGTTTGTTTACATCCTAACACCACTTAAGGGCATATTAGGACGGGTACCGACTTGTGACAGAGTTCTGCCCCATTGGGAGACCAGGCTGGCAGCACCATGAGCCGATATCCCACACAGTCACATAATGAGATAACCCGTCCTTTTCCTATCCTCATAGTGCTGAACACCAGTCTAGGTAGCCACTAGGATCAATGTTATAAGTCATTGGTTTGACTCGGCTGGGATTCAATCTCCCAACCTTCTACAAGGGAAGCCAGCGCTCTACCGATTTTGGCCACCGCGTCCGGTGGGTCCGCTCTGAAGCTGCTCATTACTGAAGCATGATGCGACATATTGACGCATCCCTCTGTTCAGGCTATAGAAAGCACAGCCTCATTTTCCTATAAAGCCTTTGTCTGGTTTTGCTTTGACGTTAGTGTGTAGGTCCCCCGCTTGCACCTCCAGTCTCTGAGGACAATGACTGCCGATGCCTACCATCAATGGACACCGGCTATATATGATGCATTCACCTCTTTGTATTTGGGTTAGCTTCTTTATGTTTCTTTTCTTTTTAAATATGTATGTCTTTATATAGTTTCAATATTTATTTCGTTATGTATTTTTTAATATTGATTTCTTTTTATATTTCGTAATATTCATTTCGTTTGATATATTATTTAATATTAAGTTCTTGTGTTATACTTTCTAATATATCTTGCATTTTACACATTCTTCTTATTACTTTCTCTTATATTTTTGTTCATATTCATTTCTTTTTCTATATATGTTTTTTTTATATTTCTTTGGAGTAATGTGTAGTAATATTAGCAGTGGGTGACACAACTCATTGAAGACAGCGTTAATGAGTAGAACCGACTCCTATCCCAAAGCGATACTGCATTATCTCGCATTGTCATTAAACCAACTAGGACTTTAAGAAAATGACACACACATATACCGGCCTGTCTGACGGCGGGTCCCTGCGTGGGATGGTAAATATATACTATTCATTATACGATGGCAGACAAAAATCACCCTTTTGTGCATGCCAGAATTACTCTTGCAACACCGTCATACATTATACATAGCGGTCATCTGTCACCTAAACCACCTTCCATTTGCTGCATCTCGAGGTATGTTTATTGTGTAATGCCCGCGCCACCCGCCAGGAGGTGCTCTAGCTGTGATGAGGGTGGGTGCTGCGTGTGTGTGCGTGTGTGTGTTCGAGTGCGTGTGCCTGTTCGTGTGAGTGTGTGTGTGTGTTCGAGTGATTGTGCGTGTGCATGTGCGTGCGCGCGTGCGTGTGTATGCATGTAGGGGGGACTACATACACGAGTCCTGCCTCACTGATTTGGTTACCTATTGCTGTGCACCTGCAATTAATCGGGGTGGTTGCTAGCACAGGGCACCTGAGGCGATGTGGGCGTGTTGATCCGAGGTTGGATGTGGATACCGGGTAGCACCAGATCTATAGGATATAGGAGTCATACATCATAATATACCCCCCTACACAACCCCAGCCCCACCACCGCCACTGCCACCACCACCACCTCCAACACCACTACCATCTCCCGACCGGACGCCGTGGCCGAATCGGTAGAGTGCGGGCCTCCTATGTGGGAGATTGGGAATTCAGTTCCCGGTCCAGTCAAACCAATGACTTATACAATTTATATGTGGAACTTCCAAGCCTGGCGCTTAGCATTAATAGGATAGGGCTGGTTGGATTAGTGTCAGGATAATGTGACTGAATGGGATATCAGGTCATCATGCCGGCAGCCTGATTTCCCAGTGGGGCACCGATATAAAATCACCATTCGTGTGCACTTAGACAAGCCTGGTGCAGCACTATAAAGTTGCCATAAGTGTGCATTGTCACAAGCCGGTACCCATCCTGATATGAACTTAGATGTTGCCAGGACGTCACACCAATAACGAACCAACCACCACGTTCCTTGACTCCCCGCAACCTGCACCCAGTCGCACCTTCATTTCCCTCAGCCCTGCACATAACCGAAGCATACAATTATCATATTCCACAGTCAGGATTATAAGCCAGCCTCATTTCCCGGCCTTTCAACTCCAATATATATATATATGTATAATATATATCCTATATATACTATATGTATAATCTATATCCTATATATACTATATATATGATCTATATAATATATATATATATCAATTATGAATATCTATATCATCATCGTCGTCGATACCACCTGCCTCCTTTATATCTTCTATATATCCCACTCTGGTGAAGAGATCCAGAAAATAGTGGACGCTCTCTCCGATGCGTCAAATAAGTTTGGCCTGAAGATTAACATCAAGAAGACGGAGGTGCTGTACCAACCCAACTCCACAAGAACCCGAGAGGAGGAGATCATGGTTGACGGAAACAAGCTGAACTCTGTTCCGGAATTCACCTACCTCGGAAGCACTATATCTAGTGATGGACGCATTGCTGCTGAAACACAGAGGAGGATGGCCAAGGCTAGTGCATCTTTCAGCCGACTATGCCAGAGACTCTGGAACAACCACCATGTGTCCATTCAGGTCAAAGCCAAGATCTACCATGCAATCATGCTATCCACCCTATTATCAGGTTGGAGATATGGAGCCGAGGCCTGGACAGTGTACAGACGACATATAAAAAAGCTGCATGCCTTCATGATGCAACATCTGCATTCAATCATGAGGCTAACCTGGAAGGACAAAGTGACAAATAAGGAAATACTCGAATGGACGGGGCTGCCCTCTATGGAAGATCTTCTGATCAAAAAGAATCTCTGGTGGACTGGATACCTCATGAGGATGTCATCAGACAGGCTACCAAAGCAGATCCTCTATTTTCAACTGTCTTCTGGTTACAGAAAGAGAGGGTGCCCTCGTCGCCGGTTCAAGGATACCATCAAGAGAAAACTGAAGCTGAGAGACATTAAGACCGACTCATGGACGCAACTCTCACAGCAGAGAGCTAAATGGAGAGTGGCAGTCAAGTAATGAAAGCAGTCTTTGTCGCATCACAACCGATAGCATGATGATGATGATGATGATGACCCAATATGGCATATAAAATATAGATATCGTATATGTACTAAATATCATAAACATTGCTTATCACATATCAATATTATTATAATATACCATACATCAACTCTATTATTTATATGTCATATACATCATATACATCCAATATATATCAGATATCGCATACACAATATATATCATATACACATACCATAAATTGTTCTCCAGTATGCAACTGGTGTTGGCTGTATAGGCTAACTACCTGAAATATCCGCCTGTGTGATTAGTGTGTACGTATATATGTGTCATATACAATATATGGTGTGAACAATGGTATTCGCAAATTGCATTGGATTACTGCAGCAACTATACTGAATGAGTAACGTATTTTGTCGGATAGCGCTCTGTTCCTATTATTATATTTCGCCCATTGTTCAGTTCCGGCTGTGTATGTGTCTACCGATGATCTAGATGCGTCGTTAAATGAAACAAGCCTACCGACACATGAAGTATTTCCATCGAGACTCCAGACCTTTACACTCCGACTAAAATAGAAATATATACTCAGATGGCGACCCAGGCAGGGATAGATTCCTGAATCTTTCTCCTTATGTGCGTGTATATACATATCTTGATGTGTATATATATATATGCACATACCGTCGAATGTGACATGATGTACCATTGATATGCACCTTAGGAATACATACTACATATACCTACTAATAGTACTATATGTATGGGTTGAAAACCAAAGGTATTGTCATTGAAAAAATACTATTGAAGACTAAAATAATATACATATATATATATATATATATATATATATATATGTATTATTTTCGCACTCTATATACACATGCATATGCACATGTATATGTGTGTCCATATATAGATGATATACACCAACCATCGGTCCACAACTGATTCATCAAAGGCTGTGGTAGGTGCTTTCCTGTCTGTCGAAAAGTGCATATTTAAAGAACTCTTGGTCCTTATCAGAAAGTGACTGCTTGATTGGTGGTTGCCTTACTCCGTGTCGGCAGCATAGGCTATATTCATGGGGATTATCAGAAAGAGTAGCCTATGTGGCAGGAGCAGGTTTACTCCAAAGAGGTATGCCAGAATGACTATATGTTTGACGTGCAATATCCATGATATCCATGAAAAAAAATCTTCAAGAAAAAAAAAGATAAAAACCAGAATGGATAACCAAATGAGTTAAAGCGTCCGTCTCCCGTGTTGGTAGACCATGGGATCGTGGGTTCGAACTCTGGTCGAGTCAAACCAATGACTTTAAAATTGATATGTGTCGCTACCTAGCCAGGCACTTGGTATTATTAGGATAGGGTAAGGACTGGTTGGCTCAGCATCAGGATAATGTGACTGAGTGGGATATCAGGTCATGATGCTGGCAGCCTGGTTTCCCAGTGGGACATCACTATTAAGTCGCCATGAGTGCGCACTTTCGCAAATTTGTGCCCATCATGATATGACCTTAGATGTTGCTAGGATGTAAAACAACAACAAACAAACAAACTAACCACTCCGCCACAGAGAACACCACATGACTTACATATCAGCATATTGCGCCCATACATATTTACACATATGTGATGTATAACGAATAATGCAAGTATAAAGTTACGAAAGGGCTAATTATTATTATTATTATTATTACTATTTGTTATACTCCATAAGACCAATGCTGTACCGGTGGCTCCACCTTCCCTCCTGGCCTCCATCGGATGTAGGCCAGTTTCAGTCGCACCCCAGGATTTGTATGTATATCTACATTTACACACTTATATAAAAAAAATATATATATAGATATATAACATACATATTTGTATATATATATATATATATATATACATATACATATATATATATATATATACGCACACAAAACACACATCTATATATAGCAACCCCCTCTGGGCGAATAGCAGCATTACGCGTCGCACAATCAATCAGCGCCATCTGCCGGGCGCCCGGCTCGCACTGATCAAGCCGCATTGTTTCTGGTAATAGGGCCTGGCCGGCCGGCTGGCCTGGCAGGAAGGCAGGCAGGCAGGCCCGGACGGCTCCTTTGATCAGGGCGGCGTTGTATTGTGGTCCAGGCCGGCCCGACTAACCCTACCAGCTTCCCGCTGTACTTGGGCCTCCGATCGCCGGCATAATGCGCCCGAACACGTGGTCGACGGAATAGAGATTTTGTTCGTTTGTTGTTCTTTTACGTCCTAGCCATATTTGAAGTTATATCAGGACAGGGACCGATTTGTGACCGTGCGCACTCATGGTAACTTGATAGTGCTGCTCCATGGGGAAAGCAGGCCACCAGCACCATGACCCGATATCCCACTCAGTCAGATTATCCTGACACAGAGCTAACCACTCCTAGATCTATCCTATCAATGCTGATCGCCTGGCTAGGAAGGGACATGTATCAAGTCATTGCTTTGACTCGACCGGGAGCTAAACTCCTGATCGCCAGCACGAAAGGCCCACACTCTACTGATTTGGCCACCACACCCTGTTCACAATATTTATGAGGCGCTCTCTCGGCGAGTAATTGCTTTCTGAAATCTGTCTCCTGCCCGACCCTTCGTCTTGTGCTTCCATTCGTCATATGGAGGGGTATGAGACCGTGGCCGGGTGCAGTGTGACTGACTGTCACGTGATTAGCCAATGTATCCGCGGGCATGGAGAGTGAAGTGTGGTTGGAGGTGGGGGGGGGGGGCGGTGGATCCCAGGATCATCTTCTGTATAATATATACTACGCTGCTTGGTTGTTGGAGTTTTACATCCATGGTCATATCACGACGGGCACTGGTTTGTGACAGTGCACACTCACAGCAACTTTATAGTGCTGCCCCACTGGGAGACCATGCCACCACCACCACCACTCAGTCACAGTATCCTGACACGGAACCAACCAGTGATTGCCCTATCCTATTAATGCTGAGCGTCTGGCTAGGAAGCGACAAGTCTAATTGTGTAAATCATTGGTTTGACTTGATCGTGTCCCACTGGGAGACCAGGCCACCAGCACCATGACTTGATAGCGGAATCAGTCACATTGTCATGACACTGAGCCAATCAGTCCTTGGCCTATCCTATTAATGCTGCGCACCTGGCTAAGGAGCGCCAAGTCTAATGTGTTTAGTCATTGGCTTGACTTCATCGGGGTTCGAACACATGGGTTCGGATCCCACGATCCAAGATATATATTCGTGAATGTGTATTATTCTAAGAAGTAGCGTTTACTGTGGTGGCTGTGGGTGTTGAATTAAAACAGCTATTGCCTATCGACCATCATGCTATGATTCTACCTGTAACGTAAATTTCGATATAATCAATTCAATTGAGGACCTGTGTTTTTATTGCAAACTAATTCGATGTTGATAATGGAAAACTATTAGGAAGTGGATTACTATCTGCATGAACCCCTTTACTATCAAGATAGTATTTAGTATCTATATAATATATATATATATATATATTATATACATATGAAGAGTTCAGGCGCAAAACCATGTCAACGGCAATACAAAAAATGGAGATAAACATTGGAATAAAACCGTCAACAAGGATATTTTCTTATATTCCTTTTTTGTTGTTCATTGCTCCATAAGCATCTGAAGATATGGAAAGTGGAATTAAAATTATTTTCAGGTCCATATCTTGTATTTAAACTACATTTTTGGATCGGCGTTTACGAGGTTTTGTATGTGTATATATATGCAAATATATATAAAGTTAGTCACTGTAGCCTGCGAAGCTAGACTGCACCATAATTGATATGTTTAACATAATTGTGAGTTATTACGCCTGTACTCATTCAGACACTAGCACGTTCCATATTCAACAGCACGTGGGCTGGCTGTACGGCTAGTGTGTGTCAATACTGAGGGAAACCGTGACGACTAACAAGAGCATAGTAACTAGTGTATACTATTGTCGTGGTGGTTATAGAAATGGGAGATATTGGGCCAAGAGCCTAGAGCAGGATCCACATACACTTCTTGTCATTGCGAGGCCAGCACGCTAACCCTTACATCACCTAGGCTGTCTGAGGCGGTCACCCTAGCCACACCTATCTGTATTATGTTGTTCCTTGCTTAAGCAGTCACTACAGACAACTGCAATACAATACTATTGCGATGATTTCTGTAATTTCTCTAAGATAAATATAAAATTGATCGTTATTATCTACCCTTCTTTAATTTGAAAGAAATGTTATTTTAAATGGATACCTTTGAGATATTTGAAGTTAAAACATCGCAAATTAATGTCGGCAAGCACATCAAAACTCTGACACCATAGGCTTCTGCAGTAACGGGTTCTATTATATTGACTCAGTATTCCCTTCTATGGGGTGACACATGTGATGGGGCTGTCACACTACGACGTAACGACGTCAACGTAGGGAGAACGTGAAGAACGTTGAACTTCTCGGCGTAGTATGCAAATTTGGGCACAAGTTGAACGTGGATGCAGCGTAGTGGACGAGAGAGTAACGTTGGTAAAGCGTAGTGATACCGTCGTTCGACGAGAGAGGTCAACGTAATGACGCTGACGGAACGTTATGAACGTTATTCCATCGTCAGAAGAACGTTACGTGACGTTAGCTACGTCATGAGACGTTGAAGGTACGTTGAATGCACGTTCTCCTGACGTTCTCCTGACGTTCTCCTGACGTTGTCCTGACGTTCCCATTACGCCCCGTGGGCATTTGCACTTGGTTTAATGGGGTTCAACGTAGTGGAACGTAGTTGAACGTAGTGAGGAGCGTTGGAATAACGTCCGTTTAACGTCATTGACGTTCGCTGAACGTGAACAGAACGTACGGTGAACGTAAACCCTTACGTTCGACCTACGTCGAAACTTTTGAACATGTCCAAAACCTCGACGGAACTCGACGTAACACGACGTAATGTGACGTAGCTCGACGTCACTCTAACGTCATTATGACGTCATCATAACGTAATCCAACGTACATCAACGTAATGACGAAATATCACCACGTTAGGCTCACGTTGGCTCATTACGTCGTAGTGTGACAGGGGTATTAGATATGTAGAATCAAATCTAGATATTTGTTTTGGTTTTGACAGTTTGATGTTTTCATCGGACTCTGCACCTTTCAATGCAATAGATACGAATAAGGCGTTAGGAACGCATCATATATAGTTGAGTTAATAATCGCACCCCTCATGGGTATGCAGGTATTGCAGGTATTGCAGGAATATCAATACCTCAGGGACTTTGACGCCCCTGCCCTGCAGAGTTGTAAACCACTGCCTTGTGGTACAGGTTCTTGACAGAACCAAAGGCTAATGGAGCAAACCCTAAACAGAAAACCATGTCACTGTGGCAGCATTAAGGGCGGTTGTTGTATGGAACTCCCAAAATCTCCCGACCAGCCACTGCAGGAACAAATAGTTTTGCGCCTGCCTTGACATTTTCTTGCCGTTGGGAAACATATATTTGCTCCCCGAGAGAGTGCCGCTGATAACTTGCAAAAGCCAGCAGCACTTCAACACTTTTGCAGGCAGGTTTCATCAAATGAGAGTGGCAGTCAAGTAATGAAAGCAGTCTTTGTCACATCCCGACCGACAGCATGATGATGATGAATACTCGCACCAAATGTATCATCCAACATGTGTCAGTAAGCAGGCATACAAACTTTATTATAACTTACAGACTTACAAGTCCTCTTCTGGCTAATATGGGCCCTATTGGGCATCGAATGCACTAGAATGGATGAAAACTGGGTCGGCGTCACGGACTAAATGTCATGGGTTTGAACCGCCTTTGAGTCAAATCACTGACTCGCAAAATATATATGTATCGCATTTAGTTAGGTGCTCACCATTCATATGATGCCAGGATAATGCAACATAGTGTGATTTCGGATCATTCTGACTGCACCCCATCTCCCAGTGTGCACACACTTATAAAGTAGCCATAAGTGTGCACAGTTACAATTCGGTACATGTCCTGATTTGATCTTAGAAGTTAGTAGGATGCAATCCACCCATTACAAGAAAATACCCCGCCCCCCCAAAAAAACACCGGAAAACAACAAACGAAACAAAACCACGGAAAGATACTGGACAAACAAGCCATGTTATATCATATATGTATTGGACGGTTATACCAAGTACTGACATTAGAATTGCCAATCCTGTATCTGCATAGCTAGGCAATTGGTCATATCAACAGACATGTACACTGTTGAGAGATATCCCTATATTGCCTGGCGAGTAGCATTAGTAAGATATGGCAAAGGTTGGTTGGATCAGTCAGAGTCAACATTATAGGAATGAGTGACATATCAGCTCATACTGCTGACAACACAGTATCCTAGCAAAACTGCAATATTGAGACCGCATGAGTGCACAGGATAGGTAAGCTACTTGTTCTGATGGGACATCAGCTATGTCGAACACGTGATACTAATGTCATTGGTGACCGAATCGGTAGAACGCAGGCGTCCCGTGTGGAATGTCGAAAGCTCGAATCCCAGCTGGGTCAAACCGATGACTTATACATCATTACTTGTCGCTACCTAGCTCAAGTGGCACTCGGTTTTAATAGGATAGGACACGGACTGCTCAGCACAGTATGAGGATAATGTGACTGTCTGGGATATCAAGTCATTGTTATCAGCGACCTGGTCTCCCAGTGGGGAAGCACTATAAAGTCACAATGAATGTGCACTGAGACAGGTAGGTAGCATACCCGTCTTGATATGACCTAAGTTATAGCTATATGTTGCCAGGACGTTAATATAAAAATAAAAATAAACCAACATGTTGATATACGCGTCCTGATATGACCATATATGTTGCTAGAATGCAAAACAACAACAACCAACCAACAAAACTTATTATAAGCTCCAGCCCTCCTAACTTCCCCGATCTTGTCACCCCTAAGCGGACACCACGTGACACCACGTGACGCTCACTGATGCCTTTATTTCGGGCTGAGTGAACAGATTCAGTCGGTGATATGGAGCAAGTAATTCATAGTTTACAACCGCGCAGGCCATAATGCACCACCTTTATACCTTCTGTGCATGCGCTGCAGTAGGCGCGCCTCGTTTGCATAATCTCGCAGGCCACGAGATCAACACGCCCCTGGCTGCGGGTGACTGGTGACAAGCAGAGCCGACATTAACAAAGAACCTTGACCTATATCCATTACCACACACCACTCCAGCATCCCGCCAGTGAGCTCGCATAAACACAGCGCATTCTGATGACACCAAATCCTGTTTATATTAAAGTTCTTCAATGAGTAGTCTGGGCATGTCGGGCGCAGTGGCCGAATAGACCACATCACCACTCCAGCGGCGCGGTGCATTGTGGGATGCGTCAAAGCAAAAGAAACCCATGAGAAGCACATGGCACATGCTAATGGACTGAGTGCAGTTATGAAATGTGCTAGTTTCAGCTCATCTCAGCTCTTGTTTGAAACATAGAACACTAACTAAAAAAATATATATAATGAATTAAGATATTAATCCTGTATCCAGCATTGCATTTACATCAATATAATCAGCACATTTTATGTCATGTGCATTTAGATTTAGACAAATATGGGCACTCAGCACTCAGACTCATTTTAGAGCCACAGCCAGAGTCAGTTTTAATTATTTTATTAATGTTTTTATTCATATCCTATGATTAATGACATATGTAGAAATAGAAAATGAGTAGAGTTAATCAGATATTGGTTATATATTTCTTTGGAACAAGTTGTTGTTGACACATTGGACATTTTAATATTTAGAACAAGAATTACTTATGGCTAATCAATGGTGATCTAAACATCAGCCTGTAAAGTCCATGAAAGTGTATGTTTCTTAGCTCAAAATGCTTAATTATGGAGAGTTGTGCATCCTTCCATCCATGTTTGTGCCAAATTTTTATGTATTTTGATTAATTTTGAAGAAAATCAAAGGTTTGCCGTTCATGTATCTGCAAACTCAATGGCTGTATGCCTTTGCTTTGCTGCCAACGCCGTTTTCAGCGCATGCGCACTCCGAACGGTGATCTCGTCTGTTGGTAGAGCGCAGGGACTCAGGTGTGGAAGATCGAGAGTTTGGTAGTTCTGTCCCTGGTCGACTCAACGCAATGACTTATAAAATTGATACTTGTTGCTTGCACGGTAAACTTGCAGTGAATGCCCACTGTCACATGTCAGTGTCCGTCCTGGATCCTTCTAGGATGCAAGAGAAAAAAACAAAGGTTGAGAGATTCCGATGAGGTGGGGAGGTCTGAGCCCAGCCCCAATCCAGTGAACCTAGATGAACAGGGTGGATGTCTGGTACAGCAAAACATTGGAGGAAATGCTTCCCTCCAGGAAAGGTAGGACACCGAAGACACAGGATTCAGATGAATCTGAGAGGGAGAATCGTTCGGAGGATCAGGCCTTGTATCATGATGGGTCAGAAGAGGACGTGGTTGTGGCTGCATGCAAATGCAAACAAAAGAAAAAGTACACTCATCAGATGGGGTTGAGTACACAAGGGCATGCCACAAGAAGCCGCAAATGAAAAAGACCAAGAAGAGGAAGAAAAGCAAATCCTCTTCTTCTGACTCTTCATCAGACTCGTCCTCGGTGAGTTCGGATTCTGACATGAAGTATGCGGGGAAATAGGCAAAGCTGAGTGGGAAAGAGATGAAGAAGTGTAAAGTGTTATGGCATAAGAAAATCCACATGACTACACTTATGAGGAAAACAATACAAGGGCACTTCAACACGTTCAAGATGGGCGAGGTTATTATGAAGTTGGCCGAAAAATTCACAGAAATCAAAGGAATCCCGGAGTCTGCCATCAAGGAAATGGGACTCGGATGTCAGGCTGAGTGACGATCGCAAAAAGTTCAAAGCGGTCTTACATACAGTACACAAAGGGGTACTTTCGGTACTCATGCCCATTGCACCGATAACCAACAGGATGATGGCTGAGAATATATTCTCATTGCTGTGCAAGGAGAAGAATGGAGGAATTGCGCTGCTGACGGCAATAAGCAACTCCCTTTCCTACAGATGTTTTGAAAACATCTTCAAGGTGGTCTGCATGGATGAAGGCAAGGAAGTGGCCAGATCAAAGAAGGTCATCAACAATGACGGGAAGGAATATACCTTATTCCTTGCCTCCAAGCCCATTAAGGGAAAACCGCTGGACAAAACTAAGATATTTGGTGGACAGCTCCAACACTTGTTCAAACAAGTGGAGACCGGTTCCAAGTGTGCAAAACATAGGGAAACAAACAAAAAGAAGTCTGCAGACACAAATTCTACCTGCTTTAAGAAGAACCGGCAAACCTGACAACGAGGAGGCTGGTTCGGAATGAGTTTCAACTTCCAGGCCAGGGGAAAGGGCCAAAGGCAGTCGTTCCGCTGGAACAATGGGAACAGACCCTTCAAGAGAGAGTTCAACACACAGAAGCCGTCCCCCGCCCAGGGAACAAATAGCGGTGGTTACACAAACACCAGTAAGCATTTTTCAGGCTGGTAACCTCAATAATTGCCTACCGGAATGGAATAACATTATGGAGAATTTATCTATCCTTAGTCTAGCTGAAGGTGTAAGAATACCTTTGATAGAGGAACATATTCAAAATAGCATACTTTTCCCATACCAATTTCACAGTTCAGAACGCGAGGCATTAGATAAACAGATAATTAAACTGGATATGTTGGTTCAGTTTATGTTAGCATTCACATACAAACAGTTTTGAAACTTTTCCATAAGTCATTATTGTTTTACAGCGTAATTACGATTGTATTAGCTAAGATCGTTAGAACAATGCAGCCATTGTTTGTTATTGATAAAGCCTTTCTTTATTATTGAACCTATTCCAAATTGCATAGGTTCCCTTACCGATGTCATGGTTCATAACCCGAGGCGTTAGATAAACAGGTTATTAAATTCTGTGAAAAAAGCATCATAGAACCAGCACTACTTGTAGCTGGGGAATTCATATCTATTATTTTCTTGAGACCCAAACTAAATGGGGACGTAAGACTAATTTTAGATGTAACATTATTCAACAAATTTGTAGAATACAAACATTTTAAGATATTTTCATTAGATGCAGCTAGAGACTTAGTAAGACAAGGCTCTTGGCTAGCCAGTGTACATCTCAGATATGCATAATTGACAGTACCAATCTATAAACTTGATCGGAAATATCTCAGCTTTAGCTGGAATGACATACTGTATGAGTTCATGTGTATGCCTAATGGACTAGCTTGCTGTCCATGCATTTTCACAAGGTTACTTAAACCAATATTTTCACAGATGGCTATGGAAGGACAAATTATGTTTCCATTTATAGATGACTCATTTATTGTGGCACAAGCACAACAAGAATGCCAAACAGCAGTAGACATATTATGTGAGACATTTTAAAAATTGTTCATGTTGATTTGCCAACATGGGTAATTTGCGCGCAAACAAGGAGTCTCACCGGTGGCGCCACCTGGGTTTGAATCCCCACCACTATACGCTACTGGATTTCTCGTGTGCCTGAGACTCCCCGCAAGATCTCTGACATCACGGCCACCCGCCCCTCGGCCTCCGACACCCACCAGAAATCACTTCCACTCCAGCATCCAGACAAGCAGCTCAACATCTCAACTCAGCCGCCCACCCATCCCTACGAACGACGCAAACACTAACACGATGGGTTGAGAGCCTGAGTCGAGTTTGGCATGACCTACCAACATCTGACATTTTGGCATGACCTACCAACATTTGACATTTACTCATGATAGACCAAGTTGATCATATTCCTAACCAACTGTGAAATGTAACTGACTCATTGACTTCCTGTGTATTGAATAAAATCCCGATTCAATGAGCTGCTTGTTTGTGTCGTAAATTATGAGTGAGTTCTACTGAACTGAGCTTTCCAGGTGTGTAGGTGGTGAGAAGAGTATTGATTGTGCTGGTCCTAAGGGATTTTGCTCCCAGTTAAACAACAGGGATACATGCGCAGGGAGAGGTGTGTGGGTGTGGCGTACAATGCAGGTAGGAAGTCAAGTGTGTTTCTGAGGAGTGGTAGGCTTTGGACAGTGCGGGGGTGTTGAGGGAGAATTGGGTACATATATTCTGTCATTATGGATTCAGCTAAATATAAGCGAGTTGGTTTATTGAGGGATTTCATTTGGGGAACTTAGAATATAAGTTAGATACTGCAGCGCCATCTATCCCATGGTCAATGCTTAAGATTCTCCAGTCTCGTTGAGGGGTATTCATGACACGACCAAGTGCGCATGTCAGAGAGTGCACTTACTCGGATATGACAAGTATCAATTTGCATGGTGCTTCTCTGGGTATAAAGTAAACCGGATATTAAGATATGGTCAATGTCATTTATTAAATACTGTTTGTTATGAGTGGATGAAAGTGGTTAATTTCACATTGGTTTATGCTGCTAAAGTGCTATCAAACTTCAACGGGTCATATCTCAAGAAGGAAAGAAGATATCAGTATAATTCAGCGTGCGCTCTGTTTGTATTTATAAGTTTTATTTAATTAATATCTAAATCGCATTGGACAAATATTTTTAAATGTTGACGTACCTGCTTATGGGGCTGTCACACTATGACGTTTCTCACTGGCGACCCATTGACGTGTTGCATTTTTGGGGAAACGTCGGGACGCGTCGGGCCTCGTTAGTGTCGTGTTAGCGATGCGTTAGGAGTGCATTAGCGGCGCGTAGGTACATGTCGGTATACTATCTTTGACGTTGATGGTCGGCGGACAATGTCGGTGTGCGTTATTGGTCGCTGAGTGTTTTCAACATGTCAAAAAAAAAACAACGACCGGCAGCGCGCGCAAATATATGGGTAAGGATGTTAGGAGGATGTTAGGTGGACGTTGAGCTCCGTTGGACGTGCCGGAAGAGCAATATACGAATGCTAGCCAGATGCCACGCATACGGGCGGGTCCTCTCCACACATTGCGCCAAATGGTTGCTTTGTTCTTTTATGTCCAACCGACATCTAAGGTCATATGAGCACGTCACGCCAAACTTTTCTTCTTTTTTTTTCCTCATTCATCGAAACCTGTTGGCCGCGCGCTAACAAGACTCTACTCACACACTGCGCCAACGTCCAATTGTCCCATATTTCCCCTAAATCTTTAACGTTTCTCGACGCTTTAATTTTATTTTCAACGCTGACGGGTTGCCGGTGAGAAGCGTCGTAGTGTGACAGCCCCATTAGATACTGCAGCGCCTTCTATGGCGTGGTCAATGGTTGAGACTGTACAGTCTGATGGAGGGTTACTAATAACACAACCAAGTGTGCATGTCAGAGAGTGTCCTTAATCCCATATGACACAAGAACGACGTGGAGGGAAATCGTGGAGTAGTGACGATATGCTAACTTCTTTATATTTATTATAAGGTGAATCAACTGAGAATAATTGACTAAACGTGAGACCTCCACGGTATATCTTAGCATGTATGGTGTTCCTGTTTAGTGATAGTTACAGTCAGGTTCCATAATGTTCCAATGTTCACAGACAGGTAAGAATCTTTAAGACATTTTGTATTCACAATTTCTAACCAGTATTCCACAAACATGCTGTTACTGATAGAGATTGCAGGAACAGTGTATCCATTAGTGGTTGTCTTCCCACTTCCCCTTATAAACAAATTAATCCATAAAACAAAATCATGAACTAATATACAAATAACCTACATACTGCTCTTTAAGGAAACAAACCATATCAAATTGATCTTATGATTTCAATATATGCGGGCCAGTAGAGCATGTCTGGATGGGTCAGCAGCTCGGGTCGATCAGATTCAAATGATGCAGGTATGTGTAAATTCGACGGCTTGCATCTGTGGGTTGTCTAGGCAGGCTATATGAAATCAATACAGGCAAGAAGAGAAACGAAGAGTGTAAAGAATGAAAGTTGAGTGAGAGCTTGCACCCTCAGGTTTATTATTATATAGTGGTACATGGATCTGATATGGCATACCACCTGACCATTATCTCCAGTCAGCACCAGGCATTTCTAGTTCCACCAATGAACAGTAAGCATTCTGGGGTCACCATGGCTACTGTAATCTACCCACCACCACCATGTGGTGTGGCTGCTTGGCCTGCCCCTGCCTGAGCTGTGTGTGTGGTGATCCATGACTAACAGGTGGGGGCGAGAGGTAGTGAGTAGAGCTCTTGAGGCTCCTTACACACTAACACTAGTGCCTCATTCACACTATCTATCTAATACACAATGACTATTGACCACAAGTAAAGAATCACCAGCAACTACATAAATACATTCATGCACCTGGCCCCATATATCATTTACATTAATAGACCATCTGTACTCCATTTTAGACCATTTGCATTCCCCACCAATGCGTTTTATCAGAATATTTTACATATGGTTAGAGTACAGGTTACAGTATCTACGTGATGTGACGGGTCAGTGCCAACGAGAGTTCAGGTCTTCGAGTACAGGTCGCGGCTGGTTTGCCTCCATAGAATTACCAATGTTCACAACATGTACAATGTTAAGTTTGCATAACGTATATTAATGCGATCGCACTATGCCATTTCCGCCCGCCGAATTGGTGATGGTGACCATGTCATCTCAATGAAGTCAAACCATTATGGTTCTTTCTTCCTTTCAGTAAAATTTAGTTTGTCCTCTATGGCAGTGATTCTACCGTAACATGGGGAGACTATCAGTGCCCAAGTGCAGGCAAATAAAGCTTGCTTTGCGGTATACATATCCTTTACACAGATATGTAGATATATAGCATCACCTATATTTCATTCAGTAAAAACACTGTTGCTGGATACATGATGTATATCAATATTAGCCAAGTACACCTTTCCGAATTCGACACTGCCGCTTGGACATGTCTGTCTCCAGAAGTCGATCACTAAGAATAGATGATCGATAACTTGATACCATGCCACCTGAAATAGTCGAGGGACAACACTAACCAGTCATTGTTGGAGAGTGAAGTCGAATATGAGACGAAATACACAGAAGGCGATTCAAGAAGGTAAAGCTTTTGGGGAATTACAACTGGGTATCTCTTTCTGCATTAACAATTGACACCAAACCTACTTCAAATCATGCTCACCCGGTACTGATAACACATTCTTGCAATATTACCATCTAATATATGGTCATGCACAGTAACCTTGTTGAACAACTCGTTAAGGTCGCCCGGTATATGCTGGCCCTCAGATTGAGCTAGTTACCTGGTGTCGGTATCAGGCCCTCATGATTTACCGGTGAGTATTATCGCCTGATCCTACTTAGATTTCTGATATGTGGGAAATAAGATATCTCGGCCGATACTTCAGCAGAAAAGCTGGTCAGGCTAATTCAAGCAAAATACAGAATTACTTGGCCTCGTCGATTGTTCTTTGTTCAGTTCTGCCTTGTCTTCAGTAACTGCCTTGTATCCAGGGACTACCTTGTTTTCAGATACTGCCCTGTCTTCAAGGATTCACTTCAGTCTTCGGTGGCTGCATTGTCTTCAGTGACTTTCTTATCTTCAATGACTGCCTTGTCTTCAACGACTACCTTTTCTTCAATAACTGTCTTAACAGTGACTGCCTTGTCTTGAGCGACCTCCTTGGCTTCAGCAACTGACCTGTCTTCAATGAGTGAGTTGTCTTAAGTGAGTGGATTATCTTCAGTGACTGCCTTGTCTTCAATGATTGACTTGTCTACCGTGATTGACTTGTCTTCAGTGACACACTTGTCTTCAGTGACACACTTGTTTTCAGTGACGGACTCATCTTCAATATGTGACTTGTCTTAAGTCAGTGACTTGTCTTCCACGACTGACTTGTCTTCCGTGACTGGCTTGTCTTAAGTGACTGCCTTTTATTCAGCAGCTCTCTTGTCTTCCATGAGTAGTTTCTCTTGAGCGACTGCCTTGTCTTCACGGACCCCTGTAATGAGCCAATTCCTGGCAGCAGCAGAGAATCTTTCCATTTCCATACTATTTAGTGTTATTGTATCCTCCCTCCAAGGATAAGATAGGACCACAATGGATTAAATTCACAGTATTAGTGTATTTTGCGTTGACACCCTCAGTACACAATGATTCATTAACAATAGGTTCAACGGTATACTAGTCACCATTCAGAAATATATATGTCAACTGGTCTTCTCAATGCCAGATCTACTGTAAAATAACATCGAAGACAATTCACCGTGAGACATTGAGATATGGGTATGTGCATGGCAATTGAGATAAGAGGAATTTGCCACTGCGAACAGAAAAAAAATCTTCCTTATCTACAGCTAGCATGAGTCTAAGCCCGATCAGTAGATTCAGTGCCAATGACTGATTACCCACAGAGGTAATAATGTATTGCCCGACGGCATGTGGCGGATTCTTTTTAAAGATTGATGTTGCGATAGAAAAAAGAAATCAATTGCAACAAGTGGATAAGCGCTATGCTTTTTAATATAGTCGCGTTACCTAATAACAGAATATCCGGTGAGGGCTTATTACAGGTGCATAATTTGAAGTAATCATAATAACATTTTCACATTTTGCACATTTTGCACATTTTGCACATTGTTCATGTTCTTTTAAAGACCCTGTCACACTACGACGTAACAATGTCAGCATAGGGAGAATGTGAAAAACGTTGAACTTCTCGGCGTAGTATGCAAATTTGGGCACAAGTTGAACTTGGATACAGCATAGTTGACGAGAGCGTAACGTCAGCAAAGCATAGTGATAGCGTCATTCAACGAGAGAGGACAACGTAATGATGCTCATGGAACGTTATGAACGTTATTCCATTGTACATTGCTTTATGTTACCTTACGTTACTTACATCATTAAAACGTGGTGAAACGGTGAACTTATGTTGGATGTACGTTCGGCGTACGTTCTGCTGACATTCTCCTGATATTCTCTTGACGTTCCTGATATTCTCCTGATGCGTGGACGTTTCCACCGGCTTTAATGTGGGTCAATGTAGTGGACCATAGTGGAATGTAGTGAGCAGCATTTGACTAAAGTCCGTTTAATGTCATTGATGTTTGCCGAAAGTGTACAGAACGTATGGCAAACTCAAACCCTTACGTTTCAGTTACGTCAAAAGAAAAGGTTCAAAACCATGATGCGCGTCGACGTAACACAACATAACGTGACGTAGCTCGACATCAGTCTAACGTCATTCTGACGTTATCATAACGTAACCCAACGTACATCAACATAATGATGAAAAGTGACCATGTCATGCTCACGTTGGCTCGTTATGTTGTAGTGTGACAGGGCTATAACATTTGTAATAATCACTATACTAGTCCCACAACCACACTGCCGTGGACTCAACTATGCTGACCCTTGTTGGTCAGAAGCATTGGCAGGTGGCAGCACTCTAGCAGTGGTTGCCCCGATGAGGGATCCTTCCACGCATTCCGCCCGGGCACCCCTGCTGAAGCCTACGTGATATATGGCTCAGTAATGACAGATCATTCTATGCTGACCCAGGCAAAATAAACCGGGGACGGAGCCCAGGGATTCAACCACATAGGGTGTCGTTATTTACTTCGTTTTTGTAGTAGAATAGATGTGATCTTATATTAACTGTTGCCTAGAGAAGAATCCTACGATAAGGGTATGTTCAGGATGTCCAACATTTTATTTTAATATGTGCACCAAACCAAGTCTGGGATATTTTCATTTAGTTATACTTAAGGTAATCTCATGTCACATCGTTTCACTTGGAATATATACCTATGATGGAATAGATTTTGCTCTGCCTGGGAAATATAGATGTAAAACAGCAGTCCTTTTAAACGTTATGGTGCTCCTGTTTAATCTACCATGGTGAGAACAAATCTCTCAGACCTGTCAGTGTCGTCAGCGCTATCCTCCACAGGAGCCAGTTGGCAGGGGGTGGGCGAGCTGGTTGGTTTGTTGTTGGAATCTTACATCATTTCACGATGGACACTTAGTACTGACTCTTGACAATTCCCACTCACGGTGACTTCACAGTGCTGTGCTAGTGGTAGACCAGTCCATCACCACCATGACCTGATATCCCACTCTTTCACATTATCCTGATACTGAGCCAACAAGTCCTTGTCCTATCCTAAAACTGCCGAGCACCTGGCTAGGAAGCGACAAGTATCAAGTTTTAAGTCATTGTGAAGAATAACTGGTTGTTTGGCTGTCTCCAGTTACGCATCTTATACTCACTACTATCAGGAGGGTCCTGGCAACTGTCTGCCAGTCTCCCCCCACTAAATACCAAAACACAACTCATAAGAAAGAAAGGGAGGCAAGTCATGCAAGATTGGCAGTGATAAGGTTGAGCTTTACTGCTACAACTGTTGTTCACCTACTAGGGACATGCCACCCTGACTCACTTACAACCTGCTACACAGACCCACATAGATTCTGCTTGGTTAATCAAAATCAGTGCCTACAGCCCATTGAACCTAAGGCATATGGGTGTTACACACAGCTCAGTGTTGAACTGTTTTCTTTGGTATCCCTAGAGTGAGTGCATGTGTTTCCAGCAAGTGCAATGAGCTCAAGGGTGACCGGGCTCATACAGACAGCCAATCAGACACCTCTACAGCCTGGGAGGGGTGGCACCCAAGAGTGGCACCTGTCACTCAACCCAGGTCATTTCCTTAATTTATGCAGAATGGTGGGGTGTCCTTACCCAGTGGTCCCATGGTAACAAGTAGTTGCCATACAGTTACATTAAACATTAATACATGTCCCTCTCCCTTTTTCACTCTTCCTGGTGCCTTGAGGGAACATTCCTGTAATTAGTAACCATATCTTAATATCCAGATCCCATACCGCAATCCCGATCACCATGCATCATAACATTTACAAATAGTTATTCAATGTCACACAGTGAGTGGGCACATATTGCATCAATATTACAGAAGAATGGTCCCCAACTCCATCACCGGAGATATTGATATGATTCCAAGCTCGGCTATCACGACCAAAATACCGTATATTTTAACAATTGTCCAAACAATCGCAGTCTGGAACTTGTAATGTAGGCACGTGTTAGTGAAAAGTCATTGTAAAGGGTAAAAGTTGGATCTCGATATGACATAGCACCGATGACAAAAGAACTACAAACAATAACGATAGCGTTGATGCTCCCAAAACCCCTGTATACTTTAGTAGCATTGGGAGGGCTCTTCTGGGAGATGGGTCTCCTGCCGCTTTGGGCAGAACCTCTCCGGGCCTGACATGTATCTATGCAGCAGACGACAAGCTCTCACTGACCACTGGGAGGTGGCAATACTGGCATACTCACCCTGCTGGTTTACTAGCATCCAGCTAAGACAAGTCTTACTAATTCTTGAGTATAAATATAACAGAAATAGATCAAATATCGTCGGCTGAGAATTAACTAGGCCTGTGTCCACTTTCCGAAAAAACAGATTGTACTTGAAACCAATATTAGAATTGATAAGCTTTATTTCCCCAACCCAGAGTTCAACATATTGAGTAAGGGAGTGTCTTGGGGGTTTATGTATTGAGCTGTGGATTGGGGACATCACACTTATCAACTCTGAGATCGGTTTTATATATATATATATATATATATACATATCATATTTTTCCAAAAGTGGACATTCTTCTTCTTCTCCGGCCATTGAGGCGTCAGCGCCCATCCACACAAACACCTCCTCAGCCGTGTCGTAGATGAACGCGCTGCCTACCCCCCAACTTTGGTCATAGGCCACAAACAAGGGCTCTCCAGTTTTCCCGGTCCTGGGCCTTGAGTTTCTTGTTTGTGATTCTGTAACATTGTTCTTTTTTCGGGGTGGGGTTGGTGGCCCCATGCCCAACCCCCAACCTGGAGGACCAGTTGCTGCTCTTAGTCTGTCGTCTACCATGATTCCTGCCCAGTTTGGTTAAACCTGCCAGGGGGCTAGCCCCCACCGGTATAGCTCTCATGGTCACGGAGGCACACAGGCCTCCCCACCACGATAAGGTAGCAACACATAGGGGGGGGGGGGGGATTGTGGACATAGGCCTGGTTAATTGTCAGTCGACGATATGTTCTCATTCTATTTGTTTTTTTCATTTTATTTTTCTAGAGTTTAGGTTTCATTTGAACGATGTAAGTCTGTTCAGCGAGGGAATCGATCACCGAACATTGTTTTGTAATTAGTTTTTAATATTGTATATAATTTTATATTAACAAATAATAACTGCTGGAATGTTGGCAGTAGGTAAAGTCGAATGGATTACCTACTGGAGGAATTAGACCAGATGGGATGACCAAGTGAGTTGAGCGTCCATCTGCCGTTCATGGGATCAACCATTCGGAAGCTTGGTCAAGGCAAACAAATGACTTACACAAATTGATACTTCCTGCTTCCTATCCTGGTGCTCAGCATTATTAGGATAGGGCAAGGACTGGTTGGCTCAGTGTCAGTATAATGTAACTGAGGGAAATATGAGGTCATGCTGTTGGCAGCATGCTCTCCCAGTGGGGCAGTATTATAAAGTGAGCATGAGTGCACACTATTACAAGTCGGTACCCATAATGAAATTACCTTAGATGTTGTGGGGCATCAAACGCCAAAAAAAAAAACCATCTAGAGGAATCCGAACAATATGTGAACATAAGACATGACAGGAATTGTTTCTGTCCATTTGGTAATGTGACGTGAAGCGATGCCCTGCTTTCGATTGTTGTACGACTCCGGCGCAAAGTACAATGCCCGGCGGATACTTCGCGCCGCTTCTAGCAAATCAGCAGCGTCCTGATATCGGATATCGGCACAGAGCTCCCAGCATGAAATGTTGGCCTGGCATTTCGCAATACTCCGACATGCTTGCAATCGATAGCTAATCAACGCAGCTATGTATAGATATAATTACTGTTTAGATTACAGGAATGTATGCATTATGTCAATCATGTTGTCCATGGTTAATCTCAGTGACAAACCAGCTGGCTATGCATTCTGAATTGAAGCCGCTGTTGTGTGCAAGCGCTGGGACCCTACTCCAACAACCAGTTTATGCGTAGGCTGGAATTAGTATTCACACAAAACAAAATAAACCACTACAATAAAAACTGACCAAAAAAAAAAAAGCCTTTCGAGGATTGCCAACTATTGTCAACAAATCGGTGTTTACATTTTCCCGCAGAGTTTTATGTCCCTAACTCATGTCGGGGCGCCATTGGCGCTATTGGCACCGGGCGGCGACACGAGCAAACACGCCGATCACATGGCGATTGCCATTGTTTGGCTTTTTATTCAACTTTTCTTGTAGACAATTGATCAGATAAAGCGGCGTCGCCCTCTATTGACTGACATTAATTAGGAGGCCTGCACCCGAGTGCAGATCAATTCATATCACGTGACAGGTTAGAATAGAAAAATATCCGCGCGGCTCTTCACTATAATAGTATTCACATATCATTAGAGACAATTTAAATACGTTTGTTGGTCGTTTGGTTGTTGGAGTTTTATTTCCTGGCGATATATAATGTCATATCAGGATGCGTACTGACTTGTGACAGTGCACACTAATGGTGACTTTATAGTCTGCCCCACTGGGCGTCCGGGCCACCAGCACCCACTCAGTCACATTATCCTGACACTGATAGGGCAAGGATTGGTTGGCTCAGTGTCAGGATAATGTGATTTGAGTGGGATATCAGGTCATGGTGCTGGCGGCCTGGTTTCCCAGTGGGGCAGTGGTATAAAGTCGCCATGAGTACGCACTGTCACAAGTCGGTACCAGTTATGATACAACCTTAGATGTTGCTAGGACATAAAACAACAACACACAAACAAATTCCAGCTGTGTTGCGCATGACCTCCCGCCTGGTGGCCGCTAGCAATAGTTTGATCAGTCCACCCCAGAAACTGTTCCTGCTAGCCTGCTGCCACCTGTCGTTACTTCTTAGCAAATAGGGTATGTCTAGTTGCCACTACCATGATGTGAAACACATAGGTGGGCTCATTGTGCCCTACTATACACACATATATGGATAGCGATCAACCCGAATGAATGCAGATACAGTGTCGCGCGGACGCACAAGGCCCCGGCGCGCTGCCAGAGCAGAGCTAGGCGCTGCCCAGACACTTCAAAGTAGCGCCGAGCTGCACAAACACATCAAAGCAGCGCAGTGCTGCATAAACCACGTCGGCTTCACCGTCCCACTGGACCGTTTCACCAACGAATAACCTAGCCTCAGCTTTTAATAATACGTGCGTAAAATGTTACACTCCACAATACGATCTGGAGTGGTTGCACCATCCCCCCCCCCCCATCCCCCGTGGGTGGGTATGGGTACCTGCATGAATCTCTGTGAATTCTCCGCGGGGTTTCGTTCTAGAGTACTGAGTATAATATAGTATATATATATATATATATATACTAAAAAAGAGTGGTAGATCGGGAATAATATTATAAAATAAGTGAGTAATGATGTTATATATATAATGGTCACACTATGCATTATTAATTATACTCCGTTGTGTATTACTGATATAACATGTATTACTGTTTCTCACTGTAGAACGTTCCTTGACTATTCCCAACTCCACAACAGGAAAAGAACTGCACTGATCCTGACATTGTCTGTATTAGTCCTACCTGACACTTTTTTCTCAGAAATGCTTCCGCAAACATGCCGTCTTCAGTGATGTAATTCTATTATATAAAGTAGAATCAGTCTGTGTCAAAGTACCTCAGACATGTCACCTGGAGGTTGTACGCGTATTAGTTGAACATAACCTGTTATTTCTGCTCAAAATGTGGGTTGGTTGTTGGAAATGTACGTCCTGGGAACATATACGGTCATATCCGGACGCATACCGACTCGTGACAGTGCACAGTGATGACAACTGTATAGCGCTGCCCCACTTGAAGACCAGGCCACAGCCACCATGACCTGGTATCTCACTCCGTTCCCTTATGCTAATCGTGGGCCAACCAGTCCTTGACCTACCCGAATAATGCCGAGCACCAGGGTAGGTAGCGACAGGTATCAATTTGTAAGTCACCGTTTGACTCAACAACCAGGGTTCGAAGCCGTGGATTCAAATAGATCGGGCACGTCTGCAGTTGTTATGTGTATTTGAGTAACATAGTGTAGTAGTCTGCACTGACATCTCAGGCAAGGAAGCAAATAGACAGGTAGGTGGGGGTAGTGTGGTGATATCATGATATCAGGAAGCCTAGGTGGTGTAATGGTTAGCACACTGGCTTGGAATGCAAAGAAATGTGGGTTCGAGTCCCACTCCAGGCACAATATTTCCCATTTTCATCACCCCCATGACACTGGTTCCATGACCAGGATCCTGTACAAACTATGTGCTGTATAGTTGATGAACCTACCTTGTATATGTATGTGTTAGTGCACTGCCTGTATGTATGTAATTGTAAGCATTAACAGACTTACAATTCCAGGGGGACGAGTGTAGTAGTCTGCACTGACCTCTCAGGCAAGTAACCACATAGACAGGTAGGCGTGGGTAGTGTGATGATATCAGGGCGCCTAGGTGGTGTAATGGTTAGCACACTGGCCCAGAAGGCAAAGAGATGTGGGTTCGAGTCCCACTCCATGCGTAATATTTCCCTTTTTCATCACCCCTATGACAATAGAATATTATTTCTATAACAAAAATCATATAACAAGTCAAAATTTAGCTGTATTTACATTGTAAAGCTAAGAGGAACATGAAGAAATGTTACAGTGCCGATGCAGTGCTGACGTCATGATGGGCGTTCGGGATGCGTTTATAACCTAAAAAAATAGAGATAAGAATTTCACGGATTGACAGCGCGGCTATATCAGATCCTTGTTGAAAAGAATCGATGCCCGCCTTAGCATCATGGCACATTGCAATCGGTATAGCAAACATGCAAAGAACGAATGCCAAAAAATTGCATGTGAAAGGATATAACAGTGTTTGCTCACAGATGGGGCGGGGCTTTCTTGTGTATAGCGATGTGGATCGCTTTATGTACTCTGCGTTGCGTCAGTGATAAAGGAACGCCAGTTATATCACATTCAAATGCTGTCATCTGAGCGCCTCTGTCGAGGCAACCTAATTAGCACTCCTGCCACCTTAAGTAATTACCCTGTCACGCTTTCCTTTACCATGCTGTCCTTTTGATCTTTGAACCAATTAGCCGGGACGGAATACCTGATTTCCTCGCCCTGAACCGTGCCACTTGGGAGATGTTAGTATTTAGGAACCAGTTCACAAGCGGGAAGTTGGAATGGAGATTTCTCGCAGTTCACTCTTTCATTTCCCGGTGGGGTCTTACAGTCAGGTGGAAATCCCTTTGTGGAAGCGAGCTCAGTAGAATAGGCACTGTGAAATAATGGTTAATCACTGCTAATGTATTCTCCAAGATTAACAAAACCCGGAAGCAGTTTCACTGCTGTCAACTGAACTATTAGTATCTAAACTATATAGGTTCGTCTTGGCCAGCTCTACCACTCCCTATAATTTGCTTTACAACACTACCCCTTTTCCTGGAAAGATGTGGTTATATAATATTTATAAATAAATATATATGTGATGTAAAAAGCATTATGCGAGTAAAAAGGGGTGGAAGGGAATAATTATTATTAATTCTTCTATTCATTATATACCAACCACTATTCTCGATGTATTCACTCCTTATCCTACATCCCGGTACTGCTGGTGGCGCCACCTTCGGCCCTGACCCTAACTACGGGCGCTCCCATTGTCATTCGCACCCATAATAAATCTGACAGTGCGACTGACACTGCTCAACATCCTGTAAAAATATACGGATTTTCGGTTCGGAAATATATATTGGCAGAAAACATTATTATCCTCGGGTGACGGAGTGGGGACCAAGGTTATGTAATAGAAAAGCAATGGGTGGCCCACTCACTGTGTGACATATTAAGCTATGGGAAATATATGTTAATACATAGTGACCGAGATTGTGATGCAATGTTCCTATATAAGAGACAGCGAATGTTTGGTAAAATGTTCCCTCTATGCACCAGTAAGGGTGCAAGTGGAGGAAAAGGACATTTTTAATATATATATTTATTGTAACTGTCTGCAACTACCTGTTACCACAGGGCCGATGGGCAAGCACACCAGCCACACTGCATACATTATGGACACCACCTACAGCTGGGTTGAGTGACCGCTGCCCATATGGGGGGTGTCACCTCCCAGGCTGTGGAGGGTGCCTGATTGGCTGGCTGTGGGAGGCCCATTCCCCTGCATCCCCTTGCCCCACCTCACCACACTAGCCTCACTTTGCTATTGATTATTCTAGACACTGCTCCAGATACACTGGGCAGAACACTCTACTCCTGACTCTTGAGTGAGAGACTCTCTCTCTTGGCCAGGAACCCATACACTCTGTCTGATGCTCCACCTTTCATATATACAAACTAAGCTGTGTGCAACAACCATGGGACTCTGGTTCAATGGGCTGTAGGCACTGATTCATAGACATACTAAAGAGGTAATGAGACTCCGTGTGGAGAGAAGGTAAGGAGTCAGGGTGATAGGTCACTAGTAGGTGAACAGGAGTTGATGCCAATAAAGCACAACTTCTTCACTGTCAATCTTGCGTGACTTGTCTTCCCTTTCTTCCTTATGAGTTTGTTTGAGAGGGGCATCAGGTGTGAACTGACAGACAGTTGTCAGAATGCACATGGGAAGAGTTTGTGGTATATCTTGTGCTCTGATGGCCGGGGCATCCAGTGATATTACAATCCGGTTGAGGCGAGCTAGGCTCAGATGGCGCCACCGGTAGAGTGTTGCATTTTATGGCATGTAACACTAATCATGATAATAAGCACTATTCCCTTATGTATCCTTATACTCACATAGTACGGTATACATCACATATATTGAGTTTCTCACATAATATTGCGGGGGATATTGTATGATACAGTTGAATTATCGTTAAGCCAGTCTATACCGGTGACCTTTAAATCCGAGCCCAATGAGTAATAATGTGTTAGGAATCCATAAAGTGTGCGGATGCTTTCAATACTGAAGCAATACTTTGGTACTAAATGCTCCGTAGTCCAATGAAAGGATGACATTTCTTAAACCAAAGCTATGATCTAAATTCGAGTGCAGGTATCTAAGTTGGATACTACTGCACCTATTAGGTGTTGCTGCATTGAAATGGATATCAACTCTCTATGATATACATGATTCCTGTTGGAACCTATGCTCTCATGATTTTGATATACATACCAACATTAAATTTGCCTGCTTTAATTTAAAATATATTCAAAGTTGTCCATGTAATGTCACCATTACTGCAACTAAAGTAAGGGAAATGATTCCGATCAACGTAACATGGGTATGTAATATAATACTGAACGCATAAAACCATTGGACGAGTAAACATTACCCAAAGACACTTTAATAGTCGGCACTGATCTCAGACGCAAGGAACTATATAATACATGTGGGGCTGGATAGGATGATTGCGATAGGGAAGTTAGGTAGTGTCGCGGTTAGCAGGTTAGCTGTGGAATGGCAATAAGTGGGTTCGAATTCTGCCTAGGCACACAAGTTCCCATTTTCATCAGCCCCATGATGCTGGTCCCATGGCGAGGATCCTCTAAGACCTACCTGTTGTATAGTTGTTGAACCTACCCTATGTTGGCATATGTAAGTGCATTGCTTGTATGTACGTAATTTTAACCATTAAACAACCTATGGACATAAAATATTTACCAAATATAAGTCTGCATTGACCAGGCAAGGAGCCACATAACCAGGTAGGCGTGGATCGGGTGACAGTACCATGGTGGGCATAGGTCGTATAATGCGTAGCACACTATTCCCGAAATGACAACAAGTATGGATTCGAAATCTGCTCTTTGCAGAATATTTCCCATGTTCATCACTGACATGACAATAGCGAACACATGCTTCCTGTACACAACTTCGAACACCCGCCAATTGTTGCCGAATGACCTGAGGACACGTGATATCTAACCAAGCTTGTCGTAAAAGAGCATGCGCGACTGGTTGAACCTCTGAGAGATGTGCGCCTGATCACAAGCACGGATCACAATTTGGAACGGGAATGTCTCCACGCAGGCGAGAGCGCTACTCATGCAGACTGTATTGATTACCAACATGCACACACTGCCTAGGATTGTGCTACGCCATGCTACTAGTATTACCCTGCATATATAAATCGATATATATATATATATGAATATATATACAGTTGGTTGTTGGAGTTGTCTGTCCTTGCAACGACAAAGGTAATATCAGGACGGGTACAGAGTTGTGAGAGTTCACACTCATGGAAACTTAATAGTGGTGTCCTACTAGGAGACCAGGCCGTCAGGACCATGACGTCTGGTTAGGAATCGACACATATCAATTTTTAAGTCATTGGTTTGATTCAACCAGGGTTCGAACCCGATGAAATTTATCGGCGTTAAGTGAGTATGCTAGTGAGTAGATAAAAGATTCACCCAGTACTTGTAGTACACGGGTGAAAGACAACGTAGTCTAAATACGGGTGACAATAGCATTAGTATGGAACAAGAAGTAGAATGCCTGGCACCAGTGTCAAATGGTTACTTATATCAGCACAGAGTTGGTGAAATGGGAGAGAATGCAAAAAGACAAGATGGCTGCCAGAGAACGCCGTCGATTTCAATTTTAAATTGCATTAAAGTATATGTTTAATTATATTTTCCAACTCAAAAGTAGCGGGTAAACATGAAGACATATACAAAGAATAAATTTTGCTTCCTAGATTGTGAAATTAGGCTCTCATAAAGACTCATTTCATTAGCCCGATTTTTCGACCATTTTTATATAAGGGTGATTTTCACCCCTGTACTGGAAGGATGTGGTGAATCTTTTATCTAGCTAGTGAGCATCCGACCGTTGGCGCCACCGTCGGACTTGAAGCCTGAGCAGTAGATGAGTAGTCCGAGGCTCAACCACCCGATTTCTGGTGGGTGGGTCTTAGGATAGTAAAGAATTCCAGGTTATTATACTCATATAATTCTTATACAGCATGTATATGTATATATATGAATATATATGTAAACAACAATCAAGAGGCGTGCCCCTCTCAACTGACGGGAGCCGAGTGGAGTGTCCAGTGCCAAACCCTTACAGAAAACCATGCTTCCATGGCAGCATTAAGGGCGGTGATGAAGGGAACTCCCAACATCTCCCGGCCAGCTACTGCAGGGACAAATAGTTTGCGCCTGTCTTGACGGGTTCTTGCAGGTGTGAGACCACTATTTGCTCCCCGAGAGAGTGCTGCTAGTAACTTGCAAAAGTCGGCAGCACTCCAACACTTTGCAAGCAGCTTTTATGAAATGCACAACCACACAAAATAGTGGTGGTTAAGAAATAAAGGCAGTCTTTGTCGCACTGCGACCGACAGCATGATGATGATGATGATATATATGTATTTTACCTCGGTATACAGCCTCAGGCTAGCCTCACAGCCCTCATGCTAGCCTCAGCTGGAGAAGGAATCATGAGGTTACCAGCAATTAGCATATACAACTCACGACTGGATTACGTGTCGTTGGGTTGCTCCGTCAAATTTAGTCTACATACAAGCTAATACGCAGTAAGTATCATAAAAACTGTGGTTAGCTTATCATGATGCATTAGAGCATCATTATGGAAAGTTTAGACTTTCTTTGGTCCATTTTGGACGAGTTATTTGGTTATAAAAAACCAAGGATAGAATTCCTTCTCGAAGGATTGAAACCGATCATTAGCGGTTCTGTCAACACCCGAGTCACTGTGTGATTATGGGTAGGGATGTGGGCTCTGCCTCGTCTCCTGTGGAAATTCTCTCATACTCTAATAGAGAGTAATGTTGGAGATGCTCCTGGGTTTCTTTGATAGACTCCCCACAAACTTTTTCAGGCGTTTCTCCGAGTTTCGTAGCATTTTCTCCAACTTGTTGACATAGTAGTCACAGGTGGGAGAAGTGTGCGGGACAGAGGGATGGGCGGGCCGATACACTGGTCCCGACCCCGCGTAAGGTTTGGGCTTGACCCACAACCCACGCACAAATTTAGCTTATTACGCCTGTGTTATAACGGTATAAACACGTTCTTTAACACCAATAGATGTCCAAATGAGTTTAAACAACCATATTGTGACTCATATTGTGACATATAATATATAACATATATATAACTGGACTGACCAAAAATCTTTGTTTCGCTCCAGGGTGATGCCAACAAAGCGGGTAAGCACAGTGCAGAAAGCAGAGCCTAGGCTGTTCCGAACGTGGAGGACAGGAGTACGACTCCTCACCCGTGTTGTCGGCATTGCCTTCGACACAGCCCGGGGCGCATATTCTCTCCGAGGAGGACATAGTGCCTGACGGCGCCGCGGCTCAAAATTGGGAGACGCGGTTTGCGGCGATGGAGAGTCATATAATGGCTCTCAAACCACCGGTGTCTCGTAAACGGCGAATGCCGAGTGTTCAAGAGGAGTCTTCTTTGGAGGATTTCTCGGAGACAGACTCAGTGATGGAGCTTAGGGCTCCTCCTCCTTCTCCTAAACGGAGGAAGAAGAAGAAACATATCGTTTCTTCTGGTGATGATTTCACCAAGGAAAGGGGGAAGACTGGACTTCGCAAAAAGCGCAAGACCAAGTCCAAGAAGAAGAAGAAGATGAGGAAAGAGTCTTCTTCTTCCGACTCGTCCACAGATTCCACTTCCACGGAATCGGACTCAGGCACGCGATATGAAGGTGTCTATGCTGCCATTGGGGGCAAAGTGGCTAAGAAAGTGGAGAAGCCAAGGGCTAGGCGTGTGAAAACCACTACGCTTATGCGTGAGAACATTAATGGCCATTTCCGCATGTTTAAACCGGCGGAGATTATTTCCAAGTTATCAGATGAGTTAACAGGCATTAAAGGTGTTCCCAACTCCATCATTAAGGAGATGGATCGAGATGTCAATATGACGGAGGACCGTAAGAGATTTGAGGGTGTGTTGCACACAGTGCATAAGGCGGTGCTTGGTACCCTAACAGCTATTGCTCCTGTGGCAAATAGAATGCAATGAGAAAATAAGTTCTCGTCTTTGGCTAAGACGATGGACAAAGGAATTGCATTGTTGGCGGCGGCAGGTAAATTACCTGTCGTATCGAAGATATGAAAATGTCTTCAAGTCGGTTTGCACAGATGCTGGCAAGAAGTGCTCGCTCAAGAAGTTACCGATAATATGGAAAGAGTTTACGCTCTTTCTTGCTCCAGAGCCGATAAAGGGAAACCATTAGATAACACGAAAATTTTAGATAACACGAAAATTTTTGGGGCTACTACAATACCTCATACAGAGGTAAAACTGCAAGCAGCAAGAGTGCAACACATGGATGTAAGAAGAAACAGGAACTCCTCGTTTCAAAAAGGTCACAGGGGATTTTCGTCCACGCGTTCACCGGGGAACCAAACCGGCTCAAACTGCATCGTCAAGCTTTTTCGGGGCCGTGGCGCTCGCTCAGGCTGACCGACCAACAGTGCAACGGCCACTGGAGGTGTGAACTCGCCGAGACCCTTCCCCAGGGCGGGTCCAGTAGAGTTGAAGACACATTTAAACGTTACAAGTCCTTCCATCCTCTAAAACCACCTCTAATACCACACAAACTGTAAGCAACTTTGTGGCTGGTAATATTAATAATCATATTTCTGAGTGGCACAAAATTACTAGTGACCAAGAAATTTTACAAATAGTTAGGGGTGTTCACATTCCCTTCACACAAATTCCGGTACAAGGCAGGATACCCTTTCCTTATAACGTTGAACCGGTTGAATGAGAGGCACTAACTAAACAGGTGCAAAAATTCTTTGAGAAAGGAATTATACAAAAAGTGACATACTGTTCAGGAGAGTTTATTTCAAACATCTTCTTGAGACCAAAGCCTAATGGCGAGGTTTGAATGATCCTGGATTTAACAATCCTTAATAAAATGGTTGAATATCAACATTTTAAAATGTTCTCGCTAGATACGGCACGAGATCTGATTACGCCAGATGCGTGGATGGCTAGTGTTGATTTACAAGATGCATATTATACGCTTCCCATAGGGGAAAAAGACTGGAGATTTCTTCGGTTTCTTTGGGATAACCAACTCTATGAGTTTACCTGCATGCCGAATGGTTTAGCATGTGCCCCTCGTTTATTCACTAAACTGCTTAAACCTGTTTTCTCAGTAATGGCGCGGAAGGGTCATATAATGTTTCCACACATAGATGATTCCTTTATTATAGCATCAACACAAATTGATTGTGTGAATGCAGTTTTGGATTTATGTGCATTACTTACTAAATTGGGGTTTTATGTACATCCACAAAAGTCAGTGTTAAAACCAACAAAACAACTCAAATGTTTAGGGTATATTCTGGATACACAGTCCTCTTACAGTGTCGATAACAGAACAAAAACTAATTAAGTTTATGAATACAGCGACCCAGCTTATTAAGTTACCAAAACCTAAAATTAGACAGGTCGCAGTCCTTATTGGGATAATGATATCGTATGCACCCGCTATTCTATACGGAAGGCCCATATTAAATCTCTAGAAATAGATAAAAATTTAGCGTTAACACGAACTAAAGGGAATTTTGAGCGGAAGATGTTTATTTCGCAAGAAGGGCTACAGGATATTGCATGGTGGATGCAACACATAGCAAGTTCACCAAATCCAATCCGCATGGCCGAACCTAATACGGTAATTACTACTGATGCTTCGTTAGAAGGTTGGGGAGCTCATCGAGATGGGGTCACAACAGGAGGTAGATGGCTTGATGATGAAAAATCAGACCATATTAATGCACTAGAATTGCGTGCTATTTATCGGGGCTTATGTAGTCTAGTAAAGATAAATAAATCACAAGTTAGAATACTAACTGATAATACTACTGCCATGGCATATATTCGTAACATGGGTGGAACCAAATCAAAGCCTTGCACTCAGTTGTCTAAACTGATTTGGAACTGGGCACAGGCTCAACAAGTCTGGCTGACTGTAGCGCTATTCCAGGTCACAAAATACAACCTTTGCAGACCTAAATAAAAAAAAAATGGTAGAAATTTCCATGACCATTTAGAGTGGTCTTTCTCTACACCTTTGTTTAACTTCGTTTGTGAAAAATGGGGTACACCTGAAGTTGACTTGTTTGCATCACGAAATAATAACAAGTTACCCTGTTATGTTTCTTGGCATCCTGAACCGGATGCTTGGAAAGTAGATGCGTTTGCTATTACCTGGAAAATAATTATTTTTATATTTTCCCACCGTTTAGCATTATCAGCCGAGTTGTCAGGAAAATCGGTTTGGAAAGGACACATGCTATGCTGGTGGTGCCCGATTGGGACATGCAACCTTGGCTGCCAGCAGTTTCACAACTGGCAAAAGAACATATACGATTCCCAAGAAAACTCGGACACACCACGGACCGCTAGTGGTTCACGGCGACGTGTCAACGACGCGCCTATTGGCATTCCTTTTCTAAGGAAACAGCTGCAGCAATTTGGATTGGACAGAATTACTGAGAATAGGATAGTATCTGATGCCTGGAGGCCAGGAACTGTCAAAATGTACACATCATATTTAAAGAAATGGGGTGTACATTGTTTGTTAATGAAAGTCAAGCCAACAAATCCAACAATTTTACAAGTAGCTCGTTTTCTTCGTTCTCTAGAGGATGGAGGACTATCCTTTGGGTCGATCAATGCGGCAAGATGTGCGTTATCAATCATATTACCTAGAATTGATGGCGAAACAGTTGGAAAACATTATGTGCTTTGTTATCTACTTCGTTCAATTTATCAAAGGAATCCTCCAAAACCAAAGTATAGTCGGTTTTGGGATGTGTCTATAGTATTTAAGTTGTTTCAGGCTTGGCCTCACAACTCGTGGTTAGATATAAAAAATTAGGTTTTAAGGTCGCGGTCCTGTTATTATTAGTAACTGGACACAGAGGACAGACGGTTGCTTTATCCTTAACTGGATTAGAAATAGACAAGAAACAAGCTACGTTTGATTTAGCACAATTGCTCAAATCGAACACGTTAGGTGACCCTTTATCTACGGTTCACTTAGACTGCTTTCCGAATGATCGGAAATTATGTGTTGTGTCAGCCATACGGGCTTATATATCTAAGACAAAGGATTTACGTGCATCACAACAACTATTAGTGAGCTTTATAAAGCCACATAAGGCAATTTCACGAGACACCCTTGCCAGATGGACAATTACGGTGTTGAAATTGGCTGGAGTGGATACGGGCAAATACTCTTCCCACTCAACTAGAGGTGCCATGGTCTCCAAGGCACGGTTGCTAGGTATTTCTGTGAAAAGAATACTAGCGCATGCAGGCTGGAAGACGGCTAAGTCGTTTGCAAAACATTACAACAAACGACTAGAAAAGCCTACCGGCATTGCAAAGCGCCTGCTCGCCAACTAACAAGAATAGGTGAGAACAAAAACGTTGAATATTATATAAGAATGGATGATATTAAGGATAAAAATGAATTATGTAAAGGTCTCCCTAGCCTGAGGCTAGCCTGAGGCTGTATACCGAGGTAAAATAGTATAGTTATACGAATCTTACCTGGGTATAGATGATGGATAACTGTTGTTTTCCCGAGGTAGAAGCCTCGGGTAGACATGGCCTAGGGCCCGCCCACCACACCCTACCACGTCTATCCTGTTGGTGTACCGTTACGGGAAAATCATAGTATCCATTGTATTGAAAGATCATTTTTATCTTGAATAAGTAGGTTAAAATTGCTGGTACCTCACGTGCTTCCTTCTCCCTAGCCCACGTCTACCCGAGGCTTCCACCTCGGGAAAACAACAGTTATCCATCATTTATACCCAGGTAGGATTCGTATAACTATACTATATATATGTATATGTATATATATGTATATATATATGGGTATATATATATATATGTGTGTATATATATACATACACATATATATATATATGTATATGTATATATATATGTGTATATATGTATATATATACATATATATAAATATTAGGGGTATATTTAGGGGTATGCACCTGTAAACTAACTGTCTGTCTATGTGGCATCACTTACCGTGGAAACAACATATGTTTTACATTTAAGATTATCAATTTTATCTGAGGTGTAGGAACTGCGCATGGCGGCTGAATTGGTAGAGCGTAAGCTTCCTGTGTGGAATGTCGAGAGTTCGAATCCATGCCGAACTCAAATTAATAACGTAGTACATTGTACCTGTTTCTTACTATCGTGATACTCCACATTACTAGTCTGGGGCGAGAACTGGTTAGCTTACTGTTAGGATAATGTGACTGAGTGGGATATCGGCTCACAGTACTGGCAGTCTGATCTCCCAGTGGGGCAACACTTTTAAGTTGCCATGAGTACTCACCATCACAAATCGGTACCCGTCGTGATAATCACATAGGTGTTGCCAGGACGTAAAACCTCACCAAAGAAAAAATGTAATTGTAAGGGGAAACAGGGGTTTGGTGTATCGGGATTAAATAACGAAATTGACTTTCCGCGTCTGTCATTAGGAATGACAGTGTGTTCTTGCTAACAGTCATGATGTCAGATCTGCATCACCCACTTTCTGAAGTAGCCTAGTTGCCGGTGTTCCGCTTTGGTGTTCGCCTGGCTTTTATGTATGTATTTATGTATGTCTGTACAAACATTCAGCTGTATGACAGCGTTGGATATGTGCCCCTGTTGTATTCTAGGAACTCTCATCACTGAGTTCTGATAATATCCAGATCAGTTCTTCCCAAAAGTAGATGGTCATGTAAAACATAGCTCAGACTGCAGGTAGGGCTTAATGTTTATGATATTCGGCGTGTGGTCTGAGTAAAGTTATTAATATGATATTAATAGATATATATATATGCCTATTATATAGTTGATGATATGGATATATTGGCAAACAACTTTCAATTTCTTTTTTCCTCAGCACCATACATCTCGCTCCTATTACCGATCTCAAATGATGACTTATAAAATTGATACTTGTCGATTCCCAGCTTGGTGCTCGGTATTAATAGGATACGGCAAGGACCGGTTAGCTCAGGGTCAGGATAATGTGATAGAATGGGATATCGGAGTATGATGCCGGCAGCCTGATTTCCCCGTGGGGCAGCACTATAAAATTGTCATGAGTGCACACTGTCACAAGTCGGTACCAATCCTGATTTGACATTAGATGTTTCCAGGACGTAAAACTCCAACAAACAACCAACTAACCAACCAATCTCAAAACATTAATCCATCAAGTACTAGCCAACGCAGGTGCTCATATTTCTGACTTCCCTATTTGATGATACAGTTTGATATTGTTGGAATACATTTATTTCTGCACAATGCCGTGTTCGCTAATCAATATAGAAGTTTCATTGGCATGTGTCTGTCGGTATGTTCTTAGAAGCGTTGAATCTGGTATGGTAGGAATGCCTGAGGTGGGAGGCGGGAGAAGGGAGGCGATATTTGATGCCGTTATATATATAGAGAGTATAATCTATTATGCGTATATAAAAGGGGCGGAGCTCTTGTCATGATTATCGATATTATTATTACGATTATCCTCTCCTGATTATTGTCCAATCGCTGACTTGCCCGTATTTGCCCCGGTCCTTGCCTACACCAGCGCCCCCACCGGGCGTTTCTGGCACTGCGCTTCCCGGGCAGTCAGTCTGTCTCCTGCTTTCAAAAGTTTTGATAAAACACATTGGTGGGGAATGGGAACTGGTCTATAAGGGATTACAAATGGTCTAGAAAGGTAAATGATGTATAGGGCCAGGGGCATTAATGTATTCTGTAGTGCTGGTGATCCTTTACTTATATTAAATAGTCATTGTGTATTCTATAGATACTGCGAGAGGGGCAATACTGTTAGTGTAGAAGGAGCTCAAGAGCTCTATTCACAACCCCCTCCCCCCTAACTGTTAGTTACGGATCACCAAGCACACAGGCATAACAGGGCAGGTGAGGCCAAAGCAGCCACGGCATGGTGGTAGTGGATAGATCACAGTTTTCATGGTGATACAGGAATGCTTACTGTTGATTGGTGGACCTAGAAATGCCTGACATTGATTGGAGGGCATGGTCAGGTGTTATGCCATGTCAAATCCAGAGACCACTATATAATAGTAAACCTGAGGGTACAAGCTCTCTGTCTTCCTGCACACGTTATACTCTGGCTTTCTTAGACTTGCCTGAAGTGATTTCCTATTAGCCTGCCTACACAACTACAGCTGCCAGTCGACGACTTAATACAACCAGTTGAGGGAGGTATTATTAGATTATTAGATTGTTTGATTGCTGAGCTTTTGACACCATATCGCCAGTAAGCAAAATGTTGACACCACGACGTAAACGCTATTTGTTCTCTCAGTTTTCTTACATCCGTACATGTTTACATCCATATATTAAATTTGACATGAAAAGCTGAAATAGTCAGAGTTGTGTCAGCTGACGGTGGTGCTGCTGCCAACATCTTCCAGTGGAGGAGCATTATAAAGTCTCCATGAGTACACACTGTCATAATCCCCATACCCGACTGAATATGGCAATATACGCTGTTAGGAGGTCATCATCATCATGCTGTCGGTCGTGATTCCATTTAGCTCTCTTCTGTGAGAGTGATGTCCATGAGTCGGTCATATGGTCTCTCAGGTTCAGGTTTCTCTTGATGATATCATTGAACCGGAAACAAGGGCACCCTCTCTTTCTGTAACCAGAAGACAGTTGAGAGTTGAGGATCTGCTTTGGTAGCCTGTCTGATGACATCCTCCTGAGGTGCCCAGTCCACCGGAGATTCTTTTTGATCAGAAGAGCTTCCATAGAGAGCAGCCCCGTCCATTCGAGTATTTCCTTATTTGTCACTTTGTCCTTCCAGGTTAGCCTCATGATTGAATGCAGATCTCACATCATGAAGGCATGCAGCTTTTTCACCTGTCGTCTGTACACTGTCCAGGCCTCGGCTCCATATAGTAGGGTGGATAGCACGATTGCACGGTTAGGAGGTAAATCCCCAACAAAGAAAGAAACAAAGCTGTGGGGGACAAGAGCTGCCTGGATCGATGCTAGAGCCTTGTTCCGAGCAGGTTGTGAGACTCATGTTGGTGCCATCACCTGAAGCCGCTGATCCAACGCATATTCACCCAAGGTGGACGCAGGCTGATGTTTACATTACTACATCCGGTAGTGTTGGTTCCCTTAGAGGAGCATCAGCAAACAACCTGGGCATAATCGATTAACATGACCCGGGCGATTCAGATCACCCGAGTTGCTAGAATTTCAAATCGAACACCGTGAGTGGAGTTGACAAAAACATGTGCCGTGTGCAAAACGACCCGACCCCAGTAACCCACCTCTTGGCTGGGATTTGCTAGGAACGATGACGTCACATTTGTGATGGTACAGTCCTGCAGGATAATTGCTATGAATACCAGTCCTACATGTTTGTTTTTTTTGGTAATAACACAGATTAATGAAATGGAAATATAACTAAACTGTGCAATCACAAAATATTTTTAATACTATTTTGCTGTAGTTATATTGGTTATTAAAAAAAAAAAGTTTTGGATTAAGCCGCCAGTTTGTCCACCCCGAGCATGGAGAAGTGTATTCGCTTATTCAACACAAGTCTGTAGGATGTGCGCATGCGCCAAAAAGTGGCTCAGGTGACCCGAGTTGATTAATCGATTACGCTCCCTTTGTGCGCATGACAGGAGTCTGAGCTTGCGCATGCATATTGTAAACACAAAAAAGAAAGAATTGTGGCCCTTCAAGCGTATCTGTCTTTTCTTTTGCAGATTGTTGGCTAATTAGGGATATTACCTTGGGCAAATAATGTATTGTGCCTAGAACAGGATGTCGAAGTCACATTTCTTTCCATTCTGGATCTAGGATACCAATGATTAGACTATTTATGCCCCATATGCCATCAATCTCCACATGCTTACCTGTTTATGAATATTGGCGGAATTACCCTCATGTTGGAATGAAGTTGGTGTCTGGGAGATCAGTCAGACGGGCTTCATATAGGTTAGTTGGTTAATCGAGGTTTAACATGCTGGCAACATCTAAGGTTATATCAGGACGGGGACTAACTTCTGACAGTGCGAACTCTTGGCGAGTTTCATAGTGCTGCCCAGAGGAGGACCAGATCACCAGCACCATGACCTGATATTCCACTCAGTCACATTAAACTGACACTGAGCCAACCAGTCCTTGCTCTATCATAATAATGCGGAACGGCTGGCTACGAAGCAACAATTATCAATTTTTAAGTCATTGCTTTAAATCGATCAATGGGTTCGAATCACTCGATCTACCCAAACGGGAGACGGACGCTCTACTCATTCGGTCATCCCGTCTAATACTTTATATAGGTCAAGACTCATGGGAAGTGGGTATACACAACGACCTCTACTGGGATAGGAAAAGACAACGCAAAACATAATGGGTCTATACTCCAACAGAGTTGCAAGTAAAATGTATTTTTTTAAACATGTCCCCTGGAAATCTAAGTAGGCAGTGTAGTATGTGTTAACTTGCAATTTGTCAGATAAAGAAGTTTATTATATTCGTATCCATGAATACACAGCCACTCATTACTGGCTTTTTAGAAGAGATGTGCAGCTGATGAGTGTCAGTGGAAGAGTGGAGAGGTAGGGGGAAGCAGAGGCATGAGGAAGAGTGGAGGGGGCCTCTGATTGGCTGATGGGGAGTGAGCTACCTGGCAGGAGGTGGGTGTTTGGCAGGTGGGTGTGGCAGCTTCCCGGGCTGCCTCCCCACCCCCAGTAATGTCAGCAAATTACCACCTCCGTGATCATTTAACCCCATTAAGGTGTAATTAAAACAATTCTTGTCTCATCGCTCCCGCGTTTGTCCATGACAGCAAAATCTCGATTTAAGGAGATTTCTTAAAGAGGATTTAGAGAGGATGGAAGCAGTTGTGTTGAGAGTGAGAAGCCAAACCGGTAGTTTATCGTCGATAGATCTCGATAATCTGATCCTAAGCTTGCACTGCGACTGCTGGGCACAAACACGTATATATATATATATATATATATATATATACACTACATGGCCTCTCAGTGAAACCTGGGTAGCAATAGACTACATCACTGTTCCAGCAGCGCAGTGCATTGTGGGATGTGTCAGAGCAAAACAAATCCGCGAAAAGCACATGACACATGCTAATAGACTGGGTGCAGCTATGAAATGTGCTAGTTTCAGCTCATCTCAGCTCTTGTTTGAAACTAACAAAATATATCTAATAAATTAAGATATTAATCTTGTATCCAGAATTGCATTTATATCAATATAATATGCACATCTTATGCCATGTGCATTTAGATTTAGACAAATCTGGGCACTCAGACTAGTATTAGAGCCATAACCAGAGTCAGTTTTACTTATTTCATTAATGTTTCTATTTATATTCTATGGTTAATGATATATGTAGAACTAGAAAATTAGTAGGGTTAATCATATATTGGGTATATATTTCTCTGAAACAAGTGTATGTTGACACATTTGGCATTTTAATATTTAGAACAAGAATTAATAATGGTGATGTGGATATCACTGATTGTTTTGCGTGGAATTGTATATTTCTTAGCTCAAAATGTTTAAATATGGCTAGTTTTGTCTTAGCTATATTCATCAGATCATTATATTGCATATGTGCATACATGGTTAGGCAAAATTGTTATGTATTTCTATTCATTTTGAATAAAATCGAAGTTTTTCCCTACGTGTATCGACAAACTCAATGGTCATTCGCATTTGCTTTGCCACCAACGCCGTTTTCAGCGCATGCGCAGTCGGAACCGTGAGGTGTGGGGAAGGATGTGGGGTGTGGATGAGGCCGAGGGGTGTTGGGGCAGGATGTGGGGTGTGGGTGTGGACCTGGGTTGTTGGGCATGAGGTAGAGTGGATGTGGGGTGTGGGGTGTGGGATGTGGGTTTTGATGTGGATTATGGCGTATGGATAGGGGTGGGGTGGGTGTGGGGTGTGGGTACAGAGGTTGGGGTGGATTTATGATGTGGTTGGGGGTGGGTAATATGGGTGGAATTGGAGTTGAGTTGCGGTTACTGATATGAGTGTGGAGGTGAGGTCTTGGTATGGAGATAGGGTGTGGCGTAAATAAAAGATTCACCAGGTACTTGTAGTACACGGCTGAACCACAACGTAGTGTAAATACGGGCGAAAATAGGTTAGTATGAAACAAGAAGTAGAATGCCTGGCACCAGTGTCAAATGGTTACTTATATGAGCATAGAGTTGGTCAAATGGGAGAGAATGCAAAAAGACAAGATGGCGGCCAGAGAACGCCATCGATCTCACTTTTAAATTGCATTAAATTATATGTTTTATGATATTTTCCAACTCAAAAGTAGCGGGTAAACATGAACACATATACAACGAATAAATGGTGCTTCTTAGATTGTGAAATTAGGCTCTCATAACGACTCAATTCATTAGCCCGATTTGTCTACCGTTTTTATATAGGCTAGTCTTCCCCCGTGTACTACAAGTAGTACCGGGTGAATCTTGTATCTAGGTGTGGGGTAGCAATGTGGGGTGGTGGAGTGTGGATGTGGATGTGGATGTGGATGTGAAGTGTTGGGGATGGAGGTGGGGTGTGGGGTATGGTCGTGGGGTCTGCGGTCTGGAGATGGAGAGTAGGTGTGGATGTGTATTGGGGATGTGGACGCGTGGGGTGTAGGGTGGTTATTGGTTGTAGATCTGACGCGTGCCGTATGGGTGTGGTGTGTGTGGGGAGGTGGACGTGTGGAGTGTGAATCTGGATGTGTGTGTGTGTGGCTGTGGGAGCTGGGTAGTCGCAGTCACACATCCGCACACAAAACACAGAATGCATTACAAGAACGCCCATCGAAAATAAAAGGGCCTGTTTTATCCACTTCACCCTCTCATTACACCAACATCAAAGTTGGGCACATTGCTGATCCATAGAAGATGACATTTTGAACAAGCTATAGAAATGAAACACAATAAGACACCTAATGTCTAAAAATAAAAGTTAATGTGCAAAGCAGGTAATGCTTCCTAACTCGCAGTCTCATTTTGTTTCCCTGTAAATAGTCGCTCTAGTTAGAAGTGATTGGGTTGTTAATGCGAGCTGCAACCCCCCCCCCCCCCACACACACACACACAAACAACCGCCGACCCCACCAGCACCACAACCCTCAGCTGCCGACAAAGCAGACCCCAGAAAAAGGGGACTTGTGAATGTGAAATGCAGTGGAACGACTCCTAGTAAACCAATTAAGCCGCTCCCATTGCAACAGCCCAGGGTGCTAGGCCGCGAAAAGCAATCAGGCCACCGGCGCAAGTGTTGGTAATTAATGAATGAACAAACATACTGTGACATTTACTCCCGACACAGCCGGAGCAAATTTGATGCAGGGAGAGGTGGGTGGGTGGGGAGTGAGGGTAGGTTGGGGTAGGGGGGAGGGGGGAGGGGGTAGCTGAGGCGAGTTTGGTGTGCAACATGGTCTCCTAATTCCTGACGCGCAATGGTCAGCTGACTTGGGAAGGGAGCACTCGTTGAGGTATAAATCCCCTGGCGGCCAATCAAAGCAAAGACTTATGCGAGTGATACAAGTTTGGAGATTGCCTAGTGCTTCGCTATCATTATAACATGAGTGAGTGCCTTATTGGATGGTGCTAAGTATAAGTATATATGTCGGTATTCCCTGTTCGCCGAGGTAGTTATATTGAGGAATAGTGTGGGGTATTCCAATATTGGAATATTTTACATATTTCTACCGTGTGGAGTATTCCAATGTGGGAATATTTTAGATCTTTATCTTCAGGAACAGTGTGGAATATTCAAAATATGGGAATATTTAGATCTTTACCATATATGTCCCAATAGACGTGCACTGCGTGAGTGCAGACACAGTGATGTGTGCCTATTCAAAGTGAAAGAATGGTATGGATTTGTTTTTGTTGCGCCTCTGAAATAAAGTGGGATTGTCTTAATATATGTACCCTCAGTCTGATTATGCTCATATATTTTGATTTGTTTTTGTTGTGCCTCCAAAATAAAGTGGGATTGTCTTATTGTATGTGCATTCAGTGTGAATATGATCGTACATTTGTGCGTGCTTTCAATCTTGAAATGGAGGTGTGCTTCGATTGGTTAGCGTGCTTCTATTGGTACATAGACAGTATATTCTGGAACAGTGTGGAATATTCCAATATGGGAATATGTTACATCTTTCTTTTCAGAAACATTGTGGAATATGCCACCAATACAGGAATACTTCACATATTTGTATTCAATGCTTACCTCAGTATCGGGATACTGTGACTGAGTCTGAAGTTGGCACATGGTGCCGGCTGCCTGGTCTCCCAGTCGGACAGCACTATTAACTGGCGATATGTCTGCTCTCTCACAAGTCGATACACATCCTGATATGACGGTAGTTATTGTTAGGATATAAAATTGAAGCCAACAACCATTATTATATTTAGGAAATGTAGACAATTCCAATAGGATTATTTTATAACAAACCTATACAAGTTACTAGGGCGCTAAACCCCATCGAAGCAAAACAACAAAAAACGGACTACATCAGCTCCTAATGCATATCCAAATCGGAGCAGCTCCAATGACCTGAATAAGCAGTCAAAGAAGGCCCTCACTAAAACAACTAGCATTGTTGCGCCAGACTTCTTCCATGTTGATTGATTCAACCTTGCTCCTCAGTCCCTCAATGGCTGCGTTCCCAACCAGCATTTTGTCTCCATGGCATGATAAGTAGGGGTTTGGGGTCGTAGGTGTGTGTGTGCGTGGAGGAGGGGGTCTTCAGTGCACTGTTGTCTTTTTTCACTCGCGAAGCGCCAGAATTAGAACAAAATTGTCACATGTCTACTCCCTGGAAAAACATTAGTTCTGGGTGAGACCCATTCTACATGCCGAGATAGTGACCTGGTTCTTTGGCAACACAAAAGTACAATTCAAAAGCTCATTCTCCAGTTCCCGCCCCTCCCCCTCCGCCCCCGCCCCCCACCCCCGCGTCCGCCCCATCCCGCCGTCCTCCTCCCATCACACAGCCGTTGTGTAAATGGGATTCCACTAACAAGTGTTCGTTAGTAGAACGATTCTTTACTGAGTTGCTTGGTATTTGTCATCCCCTGGTTATGCTGGCATATTAAAAAAATCTTCTTATTGCATCAGGTTGGGGGGAAAAGTGTGGTGCTACTGATGTGTATTATTGTCCATTTTCCAAGTAATCTCTTGAAACATTTGTAGAGAATGTTTCAGTGTTGACGCACCCTAAACACTTATTGACTGATATGGGGATTAAGGCCCCATGCACCTATGTGGTGAATATTGATTATGTTGAAGCAGATAAACAAGCAGGCTCATTTTCCAGACATAAAGAGGCATATCTCCAGAACAAAGCACCTATTTTAGTCGGTTTTATTTGTATTTGTTAATAGATCATTTCTTTCATAGTCTCATTTATTAAGCGGGGAATATTTTGTTGTTGAATCCGCGATACGTGTTATTCTTGATTCCCGCTGCTAACACCTTATCCGGGAAAACTATAAACTAGTAAATCATCAATTTGACTCACCTCGCACCCTATCCTAGGAATGTTTCCTAACATTTAATTACATTTACTTCCAAACATCAGCTCCTTTGACCAAAATATTGTGTTTGTTTGTTTGTTGTGATTTTACGTCCTAGGAACATCTAAGGTCATATCCGGACAGGTACCGACTTGTGACAGTGCGGAATCATGCCGGTTCTATAATGCTGCCCCACTAGGAAATCAGGCCACCGTCACCATGACCCGATATCCCTCTCAGTCACATTTTCCTGACATCAAGCTAACCAGTCCTTGCCCTATCCTAATAATGCCGAGCACCAGGCTAGGAAGTGACAAGTATCAATTTTTAAATCATTGGTTTGACTGGACCGGGAACCAAACTCGCAAACTCCCTATCTTCCGCATGTGAGACCTATGCTCTACCGATTCGGCCACCGTGCCCGGTTTGACCAAAAGAAACTAAGACTTATTTGTCTGCCTGCTTTCCATTCAGTGAGTTCGACTGGAGCATGTCAACTGGCAGTTTTGTTCGAGTTTCCTGGTGTATGAAGACTAAAATAACATGTTTGTTTGTGTTTTTTTTCATTCAAACCTTGTTGTATAACATCTATTTTTTCAGCATCGAGGCGCTGGACTTCTGGCCTTAACAATGATAGTGCATATGAATTATTTATCGATGAGATGATGAGATGGTATGAACAATATAGACTATAGTAGGTTGAAATCAGGCATTATAGTGGGGGTCTTATTTTGCAGTTGTAGACTGGAGATTGTGTTCACGAGACTATTTACAGGAATTCAATAATACACTCTGTGCTATCACCCTACTCAATGCACACTGCAATGGTATGCTTGCAGACACTCATTGCACCAGTCTATAATATTGACGACCCAGCAAATCCAGATCAAACAGTTTTAATGTTGCATTGATTTCCATCCTGGCGCCAGCGTGTGTGTGTCGACCTAGTGATTTCCAAGGTCTTGTTTCAGTTGTTAGTTTCAATGGCCAGCCCTATAGCTGTGGCCCATTTATTTCCAGTCCTTGCTTCTAATAACATCGTTCCATTTTCTGAGGATGTCTGTATTTTTATGTGATTTACTGTGGCCCATCTATTTCCAGTCCTTGCTTTTAATAACATCGTTCCATTTTTTAAGGAGGCCTGTCTTTTTAAGTGATTCCAAAAATAAGTGTATTTTCAATATGTAGGTGGAAGTCATGGCATCGGTATTGTAGTAGCCTGCACGGATCTCTCAGGCGTGGAGGCATCTATATAGTGCATGGATAGGTATGGTGATTCTAGGATATGTGGGCATGGATAGGGTTGTAAAATATTCTGATTTACTGCATTGGTGGGGGAATGCAAATGTTCTATTATTGATCGGGTATATGTGACCAGGTACATGTATGTGTATATATAGGTGCTGCCGGTGCCTGAGTGAGATGTAAATAGAGATAGTGGTGCTGGCAGGGCTGTGTGTAAGCTGCACTCAGAGCGTACCCCCTTCCCCCCTCTGCTAGTTAGGATCACCACACTCAGGCTTAAGGCAGGTGGTGGCCAGGGGAGCCACACAACTTTGTGGTGGTGGGCAGATCACTGGTAACCATAGGGACCAGGAATGCTGGATCCCTATTGGTAGAGCTAAGAATGCTTGTTTCCCATTGGAGGAATAGGGTTGGGTGATACTCTACACTGAATCCATGTATCATATAAATAATAAACCAGAGGGCTTGACTCTCTTTTCTTTCACACTTTATACTCTTCCTTTCTCTTTGTCTGTATTGATTTCACTAGAGCCTGCCCACACAACCACAGATTTGAGCAGTAGACTTAACATACTGGTAACCAGAACAGGTGGTAAATATATTAATTGGAGTAAGGATTCAACTTTACTTTATGAACACCTACAGGGTAATTGCCTCAGGGATTCTAGACAGTGTAATGGTTAAGATGGTAGGGCCGGAGTGGCCTGGAGGGTCGGTTCCAATCCTGCTCTAGCTGCAATATTTCTCAATCACAACAATTGAATTTGATATATTGAATAGGTGGGGTGCGTTTGAATGTCCCTATATGCCTCTATCTGACACCCCCTGACATCGGCTAACACCTACAGACATTCATTGATCCCCAATGCCACCATGTCTCCGAATGACACCAAAATGACACTACAATGAGCCCACATGATATCCATGATACTCCACATATCCCCTGACACCTACCTATCTTCGCGATGACCCCCATTACCCACTCAAGACAAACTCATGGCACTTCTATGACACATCAATGAGACACATCAATGAGACACCCAGGACATACGGAACACACCTCTGATACCCCAAGAGGGCTTCCTCGCTCATTCCAGCTCACACCAGCTCGTATTACCTCACACCACTACATACCAGTTCATAACAGCTCACAACAACTCACACCAACTCACACCAGCTCACAGCAGTTCACACCAACACATACCAAAAACCACGAATTCCCACCAACTCACACCAACTCAAACCAGCTCAAACCAGCTCACCCCGGCACACAGTCGTTGAAACCGGCTCATACTTGCTCGCACCAGCTCACACGAGATCATACCATCGAATCGCAGTCCATACCCTGCAGGAGATATGCTGTCTCTATAACCATAGACCCTCACTGTCTGATGATGTACACTCTGGATTACTTAACCAAATCAGATTGATTTGCTATCCATGCTTTCTTCTATCTCTTCTGTATGCGCTGGCGCTGGGGAACAATGCTCGCAGAGCTGGTCCTAGGGCGGAGCTGCGGGCGCAGCAGGCAGATGGGGGAGGGGTGCTAAGTGTGGCCGCGGTGTGGTAGATCGGGAGGAGGGCCCAGCGGTACAACGTTAGTCCCACCGAATTGACCCCTAAGCAAGCGCGGCGCGGGGCGCGGCGCACGGCCTGCCATAACTCGTGCCTAACTGAGGTGGGAACGGCGCCCCATATCAATCATAACTTGCTTAAACCTCGACAGCACCACCCCGCAATGAGAGCGCCCGGGGGACCGGCGGTGGTGGGAGGAGGCGGTGGGAAACCATACATCTCCTACCACCACCACTTGAACCTGGGCTCGGCTGCCAGGGAAGGGGGGGGGGTGCGTGTGCGCGTGCGTGTGCGTGTGCGTGTGCGTGTGCGTGTGCGTGTGCGTGTGCGTGTGCGTGTGCGTGTGCGTGTGCGGGTGCGGGTGCGTGTGCGTGTGCGTGTGTTGGTGGGGGTCTGCAAGGGGCCGAGTGTTGTAGTTGCATGAGAGACGGGAAGGACTATGAAGTGGGGGTTACTAAGATAATTTAATCAAAAACACACATATTTGAACAACTAACAAGCACATCCTACAGGTGCCAAGTCTCCCGATGTGGTGTGAGATCTTCCTCAGATACATCAAAATAACCTCAATATCCTGAGTTTCCGCTTTTACTGTAATGTATCGCTCATTTTCGCCTCTTTCTTTTGGCACACATTTCTCATCAAAATGCAGCAGAATGCGCCATGCTGGATCATTGTTGTCAACATTGTAAACGGACGCCCCCCCCCCCGGTTAGAGTGAGTGAATCTCCATCCCTTTGCCATGATATTTGTCCCTATTTAAAATGTGTATACTAAGGAAATCTCCCCTAGTCACACTCTCATCTACTTAGCACCTCTGAAAACCGCGTGTTATTTATATTATTTAATAGCCTAACCTCACTGAATTGGTTTCATTTCTAAAAAGCAGAACGCTCGTACACTGGGCGACAATGCACCACGGTGAATATACAGGACCCATCCACAGCTCCGCCTGGTGTGATCCTGTGAGTCGAGCTTGTTTGTTTGTTGTTGTTTTATGTCCTAGCAACATCTAAGGTCATATCAGGACAGGTACTGACTTGTGACAATGCGCACTCATGGTGACTTTATAGTGCTGCTTGACTGGAAAATCAGGCTGCAAGGACCATGAGCTGATATCCCACTCAGTCACATTATCCTGACACTGAGCCAACCAGTCCTTGTCCTATCCTATTAATGCCGAGCGCCAGGCTAGGAAGCGACAAGTATCAATTGTTACGTCATTGGTTTAACTGGTTGAGTGTTGAGCTTGTGTTGCTGGAGATCATTGCCTGGCGGATTTATTGCAAACTAATGGATAGCATACTGCCGCGCGCATGCGCTATCAATAATCAGTCCTGTAGGGAATTCATGCGAGGGTTGTCATAATCTGTACATTGATATCCACTTGTTCCTCGTCTGAAGTTTCCGCCAGCCCCTTTTCGGGCGGATTCGATCAATGGCAGCGGTATGTGCATGTGCGTGTGCGTGTGCGTGGGTTGGTTAAGCCCCAGTCACACATACCCGGATCAGGGGCCGGAGGAGCCCTGGACCGCCATCCGGGGTGGTCTGGGGCGATCTGGGGCGATCCGGGGTGATCCGTGACTCATATGTGGCTCGTTCCTGCCAACACCCCCTGATCCGGCCTGATCAGTGGCTCGTCCGGCGCCGTCCGGGCTCAGCCCCGGATGTTTTAAAATGTTTAAAACATCTGGGGTGGTCTGGGGGATTTTGTGATCCGGGCTCAATCCGGCCTGATCCGGCCTGATATGGGGGTGGTCCGTGGGTGGTCTGGGTATTATGGGGGTGGTCCAGGGTGGACTGGGCCTGTCCAGGGGTGGTCCGTGGTCATTTTGAGCCATGGTTTGACCCGGACCATCCCCGGACTATCCAGGACTACCCCTGGCCTAGCCACGGACCACTCCAGGATTGCCCCCATAAGACCCGGGGTGATCCAGGCTAGTCTGGGGGTGATCCGGGATAGTCTGGGGGTGGTCCGGGGCAGACCGGGGGTAGTCCGGCCTTGTCTGGGGCTGGTCCGGCCGAGTCCGGGGGCAGTCCGGGGGTGGTACGGGGCGATCCGGGGCTCATCCGGGAAAGTGTGACTGTGAGGCAAAAATCTACGAAAACAGTGATTTTATCCGTGGCGGTCCGGGAGAGTCCAGGCCGTTGGTCCGTGGGTGGTCCGGCTCAAAATCCGGGGATCGTCCGGCTATGTGTGACTGGGGCTTTATTGGAGTTTCACATCCTCACAACATCTAAGGACGGATACCGACTCGTGACAGTGCCTATTCATGGTGACTTAATAGCGCTGCCCAACTGGGAAACAAGGCCACCAGCACGATGACCTGTTATCCAACTCAGTCACATTATCCTGACTGAGTGTGATATCAGGAAATGGTCCTGGCGGCCTGTTTTTCTTGCGGGGCAGTACTATAAAGTTGGCATGAGTGTGCAGTGTCACAAGTCGGTACCCCTCCTGATATGACCTCCTCTGTTGCTAGGATGTATAATGACAACATCATTCTGCTGATTCATTTCTTTTGTACTATTAATGATTGTATTCGTTGCCAATGCAATACAGAACATGGAAATCTCTCCAACTGATCCCATTCACCATGGTACATCACACCACCTCTTGCCAACTGTTATTTCCTTAACTTCTTCTGGCGGTGTTCAATAGAACAATATTCATTATACATTAAATTACTGAATGTAGCGGTTCGCTTCCTGTATTGGAGATCGTGGGTTCGAAGCCCAGCCTGGTCATACCAATGACTTACAAAATTGGTCCTTGTCATTTCCTAGCTTGAAACTCTACATTAATAGGATGCGGCAAGGACTGGGCTCATCAGTATCAGAAAAAACATGACTATATATATATATATATATATATATATATATATATATAAAGTAGATACCCTAACCTATGCGCAACAAAAATAGTCGACACACTGAAATTGCAACTACCTCGGTACAATCCCAAATATATGCATTTAGGAATCTTCAATAGGGTCAATGTAAATACCGTTCCCTGGGAGTGAATTTCTTATGTCTAAAGTTAGCAAGATAAATTATGTTTTGCTCTATAAGCGCGTACTTGAAACGACAGTAACTGCTAGTCAGTGACAGTTTGGTATGACCTTCAGTTCAGAGGGGACCAGCAGAACTCAGAATATCCAAGTACACAATTCAACATTCCTTTGCTTAATAACCGGATATATAAATAAATACGAGTGAAAAATATCAAAGAAATTCAGACTCAAAAAGGACAAAGAACTAAACCAATGGAAGAATAAATACCAGAGAAGCCTACCTTAAATTACCCTATACAGACACAAATATAAAATATTCTGATTTACGACATCGGGGGGAATGCAAATCTTCTATTACTGATCAGGTGTACGTGACCAAGCGCATGTGTGTATATATACGTAAGTGCTGGTGGTGCCTGAGTGGGATAAACATAGTGGTGCTGGCAGGGCTGTGTGTAAGGGGCACTCATGGCCTACCCCCTCCCCCTCTGCTGGTTAGGATCACCACACTCAGGCGTAAAATCGACGGCCAGCAGCTGTGGTTGTGTAGGCAGGCTAAATAGGAGATCACTGCAGTCAAGTAGAAGAAAGGCAGAGTATAAAGTGTGCAGAAGGAACCAGAAGTAGCTTGCTTGTTTTATTAATATATAGTCTCATGAATCCAAGATGGCTGTCACACCTGATCAGCTCCTCCAATCAGCACTAGGCATTCTTCAATTAACCATTGAACATGTACCCTGCTTCTATCCAAGCCTTGGTTGTTTATGGACACAGTGCCCTGTTGTGTCTGGGTGTGCAGTGATCCGTAAATAACAATTGGGGGAATAGAGGGTATGTGAGCAGAGCTGATAAGGCCTTGTCACACTAAAGGTACTGCCCCATTCACACTATCTGTAAATCAAATAATGTCTATAGTAGACTCAGTAAAGGATCACCAGCACCACATATACCTTAATGCCTCTGGTTTTACATACCATTTACCTTTTTATATACAATTGTAATTACTATAGACTAGTTCACACCATCCTCCAATGTCTCAATTATCGGAAAATTGCACACAGGGTCAAGGTTTGTGGTGGCCAGGGGAGACCACTGGTAGCCATGGGAACCAGGAATGCTGGATCCCTATTGGTAGGGCCAAGAATGCTTGTTTCCCATTGGGGGAAAAAGGTGGGGTGATACTTCACAATGAACCCATGTACCATATATATAATAAAACGAGAGGGCTTGACTCTCTCTCTTCCTTTGCACTTTATACTCTTCCTTTCTCTTTGTTTGTATTGATTTCACTATAGCCTGCCTACACAACCACAGATTTGAGCTTTAGCCATTCTACACAAAGACGCTGGATCAGTGGTTTATTGGCTGACGTCGGGTCATTCATTTACCACTTATGTCCAACACCGTACACAATATAAAACTACGTAATCCAACATAAGGTTAATCCCCGCCTTCACTTCAGCATCACCATCCCACATCAAGTGTCACGTAAATCGGTTTCTAAACACCACATTGCTGCTGATTTCACCATATACCAAGCTAAGAAGCTCCCCCCTACGTTGGTTTAAGCTCATGCATAACAGATACACCCCCGAGGCCGGCCCTAGGGGGAAGATTGCGCCCTGCCATCTAAGGCTTAAATGGGCGCTTTGTCGTCTCAGGGAGCTTAGTGTGAAAGTGTACGTTATTACGGCGTGTTTATGTGTGTGACGCTGCTACTTTACATAGGGGAAGCAAAAAGAAGGCTCTTCTAGGGGTGGCATTCCGTATGTAGCAACCCAGCGCCTGGCTACAGCCACCATCATGTAACCTATCCGACACCGTCTGACTATCAACAGCGCAATCATTGGACCTATCGCACCCCATCCAACTACCACCAGCACCATCACCAAACCTATCCGACCACATCCAACTACCACCAGCACCATCATCAAACCTATCCTACCACATCCAACTACCACCAGCATCATCATCGGACCTACCCTACCCCATCCAACTACCACACGCATCATCATCGGACCTATCCCACCACATCCAACTACCACCAGCACCATCATCAAACCTATCCCACCACATCCAACTACCACCAGCACCATCATCAAACATATCCGACCACATCCAACTACCACAAGCATCATCATTGGAACTACCCAACCCCATCCAAGTACCACAACCATCATCATCGGACCTATCCCACCCCATCCATCTACCACCAGCACCATCATTAAATCTATCCCACCCGATCCAACTACCACCAGCACCAACATCAAATATATCCCACCCCATCCACATACCACCAGTGCCATCTTCAAACCTATCCGACCCCATCCAACTACGACCAGCATCATCGTCGGACCTATCCAACCCCATCCAACTACCACCAGCATCATCATCATCGGACCTATCCCACCCCATCCAACTACTACCAGCCCCATCAGTGAACATATCCCACCCCATCAAACTTGGTAGACCGTGGGATTGTGGGTTCGAACCCTGGTCGAGTCAAACCAATGACTTAAAAATTGATACGTGTCACTACACAGCCTGGCACTACAAATTATTAGGGCAATGACTGGTTGGCTCAGTGTCAGGATACTATGACTGAGTGGGATATTGGGTCATGGTGCTGGCAGCCTGTTCTTATAGTGGGGGCCACACTATCAAGTTTCCATGAGTGCGCACTGTCACAAGTCGGTACCCGTCCTGATATGAACTTATATGTTGCTAGGATGTGAAACAACAACAAACAAACAAGCAAAACCACCAACACCCTCATCGGACATATCCCACCTCATCCCACTACCACCATCACCATCATCAAACCTATAGGACCCCACCCAACTACCACCAGCATCATCATTCGACCTGTCCCACCCCATCCAACTACCATCAGCACCATCATCAACTCCCACCTCATCCCACTACCACCATCACCATCATCAAACCTATAGGACCCCACCCAACTACCACCAGCATCATCATTCGACCTGTCCCACCCCATCCAACTACCATCAGCACCATCATCAAACATATAGGACCCCACCCAACTACCACCAGCATCATCATTCGATCTGCCCCACCCCATCCAACTACCACCATCACCATCATCAAACCTAAAGGACCCCACCCAACTACCACCAGCATCATCATTCGACCTGTCCCACCCCATCCAACTACCATCAGCACCATCATCAAACCTATAGGACCCCACCCAACTACCACCAGCATCATCATTCGACCTGTCCCACCCCATCCAACTACCACCATCACCATCATCAAACCTATAGGACCCCACCCAACTACCACCAGCATCATCATTCGACCTGTCCCACCCCATCCAACTACCATCACACCATCATCAAACACCAACTACACCAGCACCATCACAAACCTTAACCCCACCCAACACCACCCACATCATTCGACCTGTCCCACCCCATCCAACTACCATCACACCATCATCAAACCTACCCACCAACTACCATCAGCACCATCATCAACCCTATAGGACCCCACCCAACTACCACCAGCACCATCATCAAACCTATAGGACCCCACCCAACTACCACCAGCATCATCATTCCCACCTTAAACCACTACCACCACCACCTATAATACCCCACCCTACTACCACCAGCATCATCATTCGACCTGTCCCACCCCATCCAACTACCATCAGCACCATCATCAAACCTATAGGACCCCATCCAAGTACCACGGCCTCATTTTTCGACCTATCCCACCCCATCAAACTACCGCTAGCACCATCATCAAACCTATAGGACCCCATCCAACTACCACCAGCATCATCATCGACTCCATCCAACTACCACCTGTATCATCATCAGACCTATCCCACCTCATCCAACTACCACCATCATCATCATCGAACATATCCCACCCCATCCAACTACCACCACAACCATCATCGATACTACCCCACCCCACCTCAGTACCGCGACCAGCATCGAACCTACCCCACCACCCAACCCTCGCTTCCTACCACCAACATCATCATAGAATTTACCGAATCGGTAGAGCGCCGGCTTCCCGTACAGAAGGTCGGGAGTTCGAATCCCGCTCGAGACAAACCAACAACTTACCAAATTTATACTTGTCGCTGTCTGGCCTGGTACTCGGTATTTCTACAATAGGGGCAAGGACTGGTTAGCTCAGTATCATAATAGTATACCATATACCACTGATCCAGCGTATTTGTGTGTGGATGTGACTGAGTGACATGAATGGTCACAAGTCTGAGATGGCTGTATATGTTGGTGGGACGTAAAGCACCAACAAACAAAAGAAACAATCAAACGTAGCCCTCCTCACTATTCCCACCGCCATCATCGGACCTACGACACCCCATCCTCCCAATCCCACCCCACCCCAACACCACCGTCATCAGCTCCCCCCACCCCCATACCCCAATAATCCACCACGCCTACCGCTACAACCTTCACCACCCCATCTTTCCCCCTCCCTCCTCTCCAACCCATTGGCGACTAGACTCAAGTGCTTCAGCCAAAATCGGACCGATTTATCGGTGTCGATTTGACAACCGTTCTGTTATTGGATTCAAGTACTCCATACTCTTGACTACCCGCCCAACAAGTTTACACTTCAGCCAACATCGGACCGATTTATCAGTGCTGTTTCAATGCTGCAGGTTTGTAGCCTGTAACCAAAAGATTACGAACAACCCAGCACGTCACCCACCCCACTCCCCGACCAGACCGGGTGGCCGAATGAGCAGAGCATCCATCTCCTGTTTTGGGAGATCGAGTGATCCGAACCCATGAGTTTGTGGGTTCTACTGCTGGTCGTGTCAAACCAATGACTTAACAATGTATACTTGTCACTTCCTAGCCTGGCGCTCGGCATTATTAGGATAGGGCAAGGACTGGTTGGCTCAGTGTCAGGATAATGTGACTGAGTGTGATATGAGGACATGGTGCTGGTGGTATGGTGTCCCAGTCGGGCAGCACTATGAAGTTGACATGAGTGTGCACTGTCAGAAGTCGGTGTCCGTCCTGATATGACCTTACATGTTGCTAGGACGTTAAACAACAACCCGACGAACAAACAAAACAAATCCCACCCGACCATGCATGTCCTTCTGTTATATAACCACCAAATCCCATGTTGACTGCAGGCCATAAGAGAGAGGGGGGGGGGGGAGATGTGAGATTGACCAATAAGAGGTGTAATTTAAGGATGTACTCTAAAGAAGTTATGTGACCAAACAGTGGCAGGTGGTGAGTCAACGGGGTGGGGCCGGGGGCAGTTGCCGCTGGTCATATATCCAGGCAGGTGACATGCGATATTGACTGCACCCGGCGGACGTCACTCACACCCGGCACGTAGCGTCTTGCACTGGTTGCTGGTTGCCGGTGGATCACTAGCCCCCCCGCCCCGACCCACCCACCCAGACACACTCACTAACCCCAAACCCCAGCGGGTGGCGATGACCCGCACCTATCAAACCACCGACCCTTAAGATCACTGGGCGCGGACGAATATGTAGCATGCGGGCCTCACGTTTAGAATGTCGGGGGTTTGGTTCCCAGTCGAATCAAACAAATGACTTCTAAAATTGATACTTGTCGCTTACAAGCATGGCACTCTGTATTTATAGGATAGGGCAAGGACCGGTTACCTCAGTGTCAGGATAATGTGACAGTGGGATATAGGGTCATGGAGCTGGTGGCCTGATTTCCCAGCGGGGCAGCACTATAAATGTGCCATAAGTGTGCACTGTCATGAGTGGTTACCCATCCTGACATTACTTTAGATGTTGCCAGGATGTAAAACTCCAACACCCACCCAACCAACCAAGCCTACCGTCGCCGCGGTAATCAGCCCTCAGACCCAGGTCGCGCCCCCATCCAGCACTACGATAACCCAAGCCTATCGAACCTCCAACCCTTAAGATCGCCCCCCCCCCCTCCCCCTAGCACCTCCCCCTACCTGCATACCCCCGTCCCGGCCACTCTCAACACCCACCCACCGATCCACTCCCCCACGACCCACCCACCCTCGACCCGTCCGCCCACTAGCCTGCCACCACTGCCGGTTCAGTGAGTTAAAGCGCCGGCTCGCTGATCCGCGGGTCTCTGGTATATCCCCGGGATCACGTTGGGGGATCGCTAGCGGCTTTAACCCTTGGAGTGGCGGCGCCCTATCAAAGGCCGGAGCGGGACCGCGTGTGGTGGAAGGGGTCCCCGTGGTCCTTATTCATAGGCCGGCCTGCCCGCTGCCCCCTGCCGTGGTTTAGAGTGGGGAAGGCCGGGTTAGGACAGAACCGAGAGCTAATGGTCCCTGGCACCGCTTGCTCCACATGTACTGTGTTCAGCTGTTAGCCCAATTTTCATGGACATGATAAGAACCAGACCTATCTATATATATTATATATATGTATATATAGATATATATCGACCAACCGTACGTTCATGTATAGTGTATTATTCGAGTATAACGGCCCCCACCTTCCACATGACCGTGGCGCCGCTACCGGCTATATTCCGAACCGGAGTCGCACGCCTGTAACACTCGCGCCCTGGACAATGAAACGGTCGATGTCTTGTCTGTTGCCATGAGTGTGCACTGTCACTGATATTACCAGGATGTAAAACTCCAACAACCGACCAAGCCTACTGCAACTAGACTTTAAATGTGATCTATAACAAATTATGCGAGTATAAAGATATGTAAGGAAATACTAATAATTATTGCTATACTCCGTAATCATCATCATCATCATGCTGTCGGTCATGATGCGACAAAGTCTGCTTTCATTACTTGACTGCCGCTCTCCATTTAGCTCTCTGCTGTGAGAGTGATGTCCATGAGTCGGTCTTATTGTCTCTTAGCTTCAGGTTTCTCTTGATGGTACATTTCATGAAAGCTGCCTACAAAAGTGTTGAAGTGCTGCTGACTTTTGCAAGTTACCAGCAGCACTCTCTTGGGGAGCAAATAGAGGTTTCACACTTGCAAGAACATGTCAAGACAGGTGCAAAACTATTTGTCCCTGCAGTCGCTGGTAGGGAGATGTAGGGAGTCCCATACATCAACCACCCTTAATGTTGCCACAGTGACATGGTTTTCTGTTTAGGGTTTGCTCCCTTAGCCTTTGGTTCTGTATAGAACCTGTACCACAAGGCAGTGGTTTACAACTCTGCAGGGCAGGGGCGTCAAAGTCCATGAGGTGTTCCAATACCTGCATACACTCCCTAATACCAACATTGTATCCAGAGCTCTAGTTTCAATGTTGAGGTAAATCTGACAAGTAGGTTTTGCTATAAATTATAAGACTATTGCAACCAATACCTGACACCTTATTGCAATGCAATGTTAATATAACACATCTGATAGCATTTACTTGACACCAACTCCCAACACAGGCTTGTCCATATTGTTCATACCACCACACCACCAAAAAACAACACAAAAACCAAACCACCCCAAAAAAAAACAACAAAAAAAAAAAAAAAAAAAAAAAAAAAAATGACAAGGGCTGGCAATATTGCAAGCCTACTTGTGATCCCAGGCCGATTTCTGCATGGGATGTAAACACCCATGTTCTTTTTAACTACACCGCCGGCGGTTGTACTATAGACACATATGAGACTGCTTTACTATAATGATGTATCGACCCCCCACTCAACCCCTTCAGAAAGACATCATTACTTCAGATGTTTCTATTCAGTGGCCTGGGTGAAATATATATGTATACATATATAGCATGCGAGGAAATTAAAGCTGCATGGTCCGATGATATAGCAAATTTTCAAAACCAAATCAATTGTCTCGATTTGATTTTACATATCTAATTTAGATGCTGATGCACTTATTAAGCATTTCTTTCTGCGTAGAAGGAAATACTGAGTCAATTTAACAGGACCTGTTACTGAAGAAGTCTATGGTGTCAGAGTTTTGGCAAGCTTGCCAAAACTAATTTTCTATTCTAAATATCTGAAAAGTTTACCATTTAAAATGAAAGTAACTTTGAACTAATGTAAAGTAGATACTAGTGATCGAAATAATATATTTCTCTCAGAAGAAATACAGAAATTCAAAACCATCGGACTATGCAACTTTAATATAGACAGGATATGGAACGGCATACAAAGTTGACCCTCGTCACTTATAATGTAAATATTATATACGACGATGGTCAGTGTTGCAGTTATGCATCAAATAACTTAAGCCTCATTCACTTGAGTACTAGATCAATAATCAGTACTGGAGACACGGACAAGATTATGCCTTAATTTCTCACCAATAATAAATATCAAAACCAGTGTTACCGATGAGGTATTTCACTGTTTTACTGACTGTTTTCATTTATTAATATTTAACCCATATAATAAGAATACAAAGGAATATAATAATCATAAGTGACATTATACTAGAATGGTCAAATGATCACACTGTTCGGCGTTCTTGCATTGGGTGTGATTTGGCGAGAATGACATGACACCCTCCTCCCCTGCCCACTGCACCTTGGGCTCGTCTTCGTTATCTCTGTCTGCGTCCAATTAGCCGGCAAACTTTCACACGTCTGGGCTGTCAGCCACAGCCGAGCAACGAACTTACACTTTCCCCGCTAGCTGGCAATGTGCAAACTTTCCCCTCGAGTTCCCTACTACTGTTTGCTTTTGTATTTTGTCGGTCTGGGCCCAGACATTACTGTTGCAAAATAAGCTTCTGGTACCTGCCCTTCCTCTATGTCATTTTGTAAGCGAAGCACATATTTTTGGAGGGGAACATGAGTTGATTAAATTTGCATAGGCCGATAAAACTGGGAAGTAATCCTGGGTATGTATGCAGGTATTGTAATACCTCAGGGAGTTTGTGATGACCCTGCCCTGCAGAGTTGTAAACCACTGCCTTGTGGTACAGTATGTTGACAGAACCGAAGGCTAAGGGAGCAAACCCTGAACAGAAAACCATGTCAGTGTGGCAGCATCAAGGGTGGTTGATGTATGGAACTCCCAACATCTCCCGACCAGCCACTGCAGGGACAAATAGTTTTGCGCCTGTGTGGACATGTTCTTGCCGGTATGAAACCTCTATTTGCTCCCCGAGAGAGTGATGCTGGTAACTTGCAAAAGCCAGCAGCACTTCAACAGTTTTGCAGGCAGCTTTCATGAAATGTTAAATGGAAAGCGGCAGTCAAGTAATGAAAGCAGTCTTTGTTGCATCATGACCAATAGCATGATGATGATAATGATGATTCCGATGAAATATGAGATTTTCAAAACCAAACAATTGTCTATATTTGATTTTGACATATATAACTTAGATACTGATGCACGTATTTAGCATTTGATTCTGTATAGAAGGGAATACTGAGTCAATTTAATAGAATATGTTCCTGTAATTTTCCATCTGTGCACTTCAAATATCTAAAAGGTTTACCATTTAAAATAAAATTAACTTTAAACTAATCTAAAGTAGATACTACTGATCGATCTAATATATTTATCTCAGAAAAATTACAGAAACCCAAAACCATCAGACTATGCAACTTTAAGGATGGGCAATTTGAATTGTGGACAATTGGTCTTCCTCAGTCCATTGCTCCTTGCCATGTCCTAATAATACCAAGATCCTGGCTAGGAAGCGACAAGTTTCATTGTTTATGTCATTGGTTTGACTCGACCAGGGTTCGAACCCGTGGGATCGAATCCCACAACCTACAAAAAGGGGACACTGACGCTGAATTGATTCTGCCATTAATAATTAGTTATCGGCTGTGGTAGCAAAATTGGTAGAGTGCAGCCCTCGGGTACGGGAGATCGCGAGTTCGGTTCCGAGTCGAGTTAAACCAATGACTTATCAAATTGATACTTGTAGCTTCCGAACCTAGTGCTTGGCATTAATAGGATAGGGCAAAGACTGATTAGCTCCGTGTCAGGATAACGTGACTGAGTAGGATATGTGGTCATAGTGTTGCCAGCCTGATTTCCCAGTGGGGTAGCACTATACAGTTCCAATGGGTGTGCATTGTCACAAATCGGTACCCATCCTGATATGCCCTTACTTGTTGCCTGGACATAAAACTCCAACCAACCAACGACTAATTAGTTAGTACCCGGTGCACCTTTTTGCTAATTACCGGTGAAATATTGACAACACTCTTATGTTACGTTTCAATTGCAGTGTTTGTGGCGAGAACAGGCACTCGATCCTACTTTGTCTTGTTACCTTAAAATGCGCATCGAGAAAAGAATGCACGCACGGTGTGGGATTACCTCGTTAAAATATGCAGCGCTACGTATATTGTCAGACGTGTACCCAGGCCCTCATTACGGCAAACAGCGATCCTCACACTATTCATTGGTATAGCCGACAGAGTTTGCGACATTTCGATCCGATGTCGGCACTATTACATCTCACCTGTCTGAAGTTTGAAATCGATGTTGTCTTAAGGCCCAGTCAGACCTTACCGTACTGAGTACCAGACACCACCGGACAAAGAATTGTCTAGTCCGGTGGTGTCCGGTGTCAAACCGGACGCTAAACGGACGTTAAACGGACGTTAAACGGACGTCAAACGGACGTCAAACGGATGTCAAACGGACGTCAAACGGACGTCAAACGGACATCAAATGGACGGACCAGACACCAAATGGACACCAACCAGACACCAACTGGACACCAACCGGACACCTACCAGACTGTTCACCGACGCGCCAAAAACGGACGGAGCGAATTCATGCAGCACCGTTAACAGACTCTTCAGGATACAAAACGGACACCTAACAGATGAGTAATGGACATGAAACAGACCAAACAGACTATACGGACTTAAAACGGACACCAACCGTACACTTCAGTCTGGTGGTGTCCGGTACAAGTTTTGTGCATGTTCAAAACTTGTACCGGACACCATCGGACACCACCGGACACCACCGGACAGATAACAGACACGCCGGATGCCAACCAAATATAAACCATACATTGCCGTATTTCACCAGATAGTGTCTGTTTTCTATCCGGTTCCTCAATCTGGTGAGGGCTGACTGGGGCTCTTTGGACTTTGTGTTGAGTCCGAGCAAATGCAATGTCACACTTGGCACATGGGGGTATTATTACACTAAATAATGGTTTTATCACCATCTATTCCAAATAAAATGGCTGGATGAGTTGAGCATCCCTCTCACATTTTGGAAGATCATGCGATTCAAATACATGGGTTCGAACCCTGGTCGAGTCAAACCGATGACTTAAAAATTGATACTTGTCGCTTCCTAGCCAAGGGGTCGGCATTTTTAAGATAGAGCAATGACTGCTTGGCACAATGCTGAGATAGTGTGACTGAGTGTGATATCAAGTCATGGTCCTGGCGGCACAGTCTCACAGTGGAGCAGCAACGAAAAGTTGCCATGAGTGCGCACTGTCACAAGTGGGTATCCAGCCTGATTTCCCAGTACATGTTGTCAGCACGTAAAACTCCAACAACCAATCAACCATCTATATACTACAGGGAATGGGATCAGTAGGTGGCTATGTTGCACTGGCATTCTAGTCTCCCTATAATGTATCCCCAATACAAACCACATACATTGATATAGTCTGTAACACCAGAGGGGTTGGCCGAATTGGTTAGAGCAGAGGTTTTGTCTGTGGAAGGTCGGGATTTCACATCTCGGCCGAGTCAAACGAATAACTTCAAAACTTGATACTCTCCACTACCTAGCCTGGCACTCAACATGACTATGGTAAGGCAAGGACTGGTTAGCTCAGTGTCAGGTTAATGGGACTGAGTAAGATATCAGATCATGGTGCTTACAAACCTGCGATAGCACCATTTAGTCACCCTGAGTGTGGAAGCACTATATAGTCACCCTGAGTGTACACACCGGCTCCGAGATGACTGTAGATTTTGCCCGGACGTTAAAATCAAAACAAACAAAGCTACACTGTATATGTAAACAATTGGTCTGCCTCAGACACAACACAGGCATGCGCAGGTAATGCACTACTTCCCATGTAAGCCAAACACAACTTGAATAGCTATGGAGGGGGACTATTTACACCTGCGCTTCGAGGGTTAATTAATAAGGAGTTGAAATCCAACCACCCTTGTGCTACATTCAATAGCCCTGAATGGATACCTGGAGGGCCGGGTGACCTCAGTTGACCTCTCCTTTCACACCACCAGCACACTTTGTATCACTATATCCATGGCATCAGCAGGGAGTCCCCGGCATGTATGATTGGTATAGCGTGCTCGTGCGAAAAGGGGGATAAAGGAGCGTCAGAAAGAATATAAAAGAGGTTGGTTGTTTGGGTTTTACATCCTGGCAATACCTGAGGTCATATCAGGATGGGATACCAGACGGGATGGCTGAATGAGTTAGAGCGTGCGTCTCCCGTGTTGGTAGATCGTGGGGTCGGGGGTTCGAACCCTGGTCGAGTCAAAGCAATGACTTAAAAATTGATACTTCGCGCTTCCTAGCTAGGCGGTTGGCATTATTAGGATAGGGCAAGGACTGGTTGGCTCAGTGTCAGGATAATGTGAATGAGTGGGATATCAGGTGATGGTGCTGGCGGCCTGGTGTTCCAGTGGGGCAGCACTATAAAGTCGCCATGAGTGTGCTCTGTCACAAGTCGGTACCTGTCCTGATATGACCTTAGATGTTGCTAGGATGTAAAACAACAACTCAAATCATATCAGGATGGGCAGCAAGTTGTGAGAGTTTGCATTACGGGGAATCTTAGAGTCCTGCCTTACTGGGAGCCAAGGCCGTCAGCACCATGTTCCATTTTTCCACTGAGTCCCATTATCCTGATACTGCGCTAACCAGTCCTCCCCATACCCTAGTAATGGTGAGTGTCAGGCTAAGTTGTGTTGAGTATCAATTTTTTAAATCATTGGCTTGACTGTCCAGGGTATCGAACGCTGAACCTTCCACACAGGGAGCCTGCATTCGAATGATTTGGCCAATATGACCGCCAATGTTTACAACAACAACAACAAAAACACCCAGAAGTAAATAACAACCGTATTATAGCCAGGTGCTATAATCGAATGGATATCCACAATCTGAAGCCGCTATTTGTGGATCAATGTGATCTATAAAGGACAATTTAAAAAAGGAGTGCAGGAAAAAAAGCACTTACACCTGACATCAATCTATGGATCTTCCTCACAGGAAACCTGCACTCCACTGCGACCACAACCGTTTAAAGAAAACATTAAAAGCATCCGGCAGTAAACAAAACCAGCCAGATGAAATAATCGAATGTATATCGAAATTCTGAAGCAGATATTTGGGTGGCCAATATCCTGGGTAAAGCTAAATGAAAGAAAGGAGATAAGGGACAAAAATGGATTACACCTGAAATGTTGTCTAGTGCTGAGATTGGGTGTGTGGTTGCGCCCCCTAGTGTGCGTGGGTGCTGCTCTCCGGTGCGTGCTGGTGCCTCTTGGTGTGCGTTGGCGCTGCACCCTGGTGCGTGCTGGCGCCCCCTGGTGTGCGTGGACGCTTCTCTCTGGTGTGTGCTGACGGCCCCTGGTGTGCGTGGGTGCTGCTCTCCAGTGTGTGCTGGCGCCCCCTGGTGTGCGTGGGCGCTGCTCCCCGGTGGGTGATGGACGCCCGACCCCGAAGTGCGTCAGGCCCTGGGGGGCTGGCAGTGTGTGTCTCTTACCGGCGCGACCCGGCGCCGCCCGCCGCCCTACAGGAGTCAGGCATTAGAGACATCCACACCGAGCCAACGCCGGCTAAAGGTTAGAGGTACTTAAAACAAGGGGCTGAGGTACAGTATAGGCCGCACCCACCCAAACATACGCGTATAAGGCACAGTGCGCCGATACCACATCACCCACAACTTTCATGTTACAATACGCCCCCCCCCCACTACACTAGAACACACCATACCACACAATACATCACACAACACCCACACCCTTCATGTTACACTACGCAACACCACACTACAACACACTACACTACGCAACATCACACACCACACTACACAATTCACCACATATTACCCACACCCTTCATTTTAAACTACACCAAACCACACTACACCACACAGCAGCTTACTACATTACGCAACATCACACTAGAGCACCCCACAATACACAGTACATCACACACCATCCACACCCATCATGTAAACACACCACTACGCAACACCACACAACATCAGACAGCAGCACACTACACTATGCAACATCACACTAGAACACACCACAATACACAATACAATCACCCCTCACACTTAGACAAACCACCAAGCTGCCCCTTCTACAGCCCACCAAACAAAGGCGGCTCTGGTCAGTGCCGATCCCGGTCGTACATGAGCCACTTTGCTGAGTGCTTGTGTCCGTGCTGTGTTATAAATCTACCAGGTGGCGAAATGAGCGCAGTGGGAGGCATCGGTGCCGCGTTGCACTCCGACTAAGGATGACCCCTTATTTAGTTTATTTGTTTAACCTTTTGTAGTATATACTAATGTGCACCAATTACCCACTGCTGAAGAGATCCAGAAAATAGTGGACGCTTTCTCCAATGCATCAAAGAAGTTTGGCTTGAAGATTAACATCAAGAAGACGGAGGTGCTGTACCAACCCAACTCTACAAGAACCGAACAGAAGGATATCATGGTTGATGGAAACAAGCTGAACTCTGTTCCAGAATTCACCTCCCTCGAAAGCACTATATCAAGTGATGGACGCATTGATGCTGAAATACAGAGGAGGATGGCCAAGGCTAGCACATCTTTTGGCCGACTATGCCAGAGACTCTGGAACAACCACCATGTGTCCATGCAGATCAAAGGCAAGATCTACCTTGCAATTGTGCTATCTGCCCTACTATACGGAGCCAAGGTCTGGACAGTGTACAGACAACAGCTGAAAAAGCTGCATCCCTTCATGACGCAACATCTGCGTTCAATCTGGAAGCTAACCTGGAAGGACAAAGTGACAAATAAGGAAATACTCAAATGGACAGGGCTGCCCTCTATGGAAGACCTTCTGATCAAAACAAATCTCTGGTGGACTGGACACCTCATGAGGATGTCATCAGACAGGCTACCAAAGCAGATCCTCTACTTTCAACTGTCTTCTGGTTACAGAAAGAGAGGGTGCCCTCGTCTCCGGTTCAAGGACACCATCAAGAGAAACATGAAGCTGAGAGACATTAAGACCGACCCCTGGACATCACCCTCACAGCAGAGAGCTAAATGGAGAGTGACAGTCAAGTAATGACAGCAATCTTTGTTGCATGGCGACCAACAGCATGATGATGATGAGTATATTTGTATTCATCTTAATATCATATTTTCTTAGAAAAGATAGAGAGCGTCCCAGCCGTGACAGCAATGGATCATCCATATAAATATATTACCATAGATGGCAAGTTTTGCAGGGGGTAAATACTCTCTACATCATGCATAGGACAGTGCATGATATGAGCAGTATACATCTATGTAACGATGTTTGAAGAGAAATATAAAATAAGACAGTGAAAGATTATCATTCCTACTGCCAATATTTATGCAGTAAATGTGCATTGTATAATTTATAACAATATTATAATCCCATTCTTGAGCGGTCAAAGTGACTGAGTCCATGATGCTGCCACACGTTGTTGAGACGTGATCGTTGTTAATTGATGAATATAATTCACTGAAGCTAAATGTTGTTGCGTGCACATGACATTTAGCTGTTGAATAGGTCAGCGGTGCGTTGTTACTATGAACCTGGGACATTTGGCATCCTTGGAAGCTGAGCAAGTAGCGCGAATTGGACGGACAAGAAGCCTTCTTTGTAGTAGACAATTAAATCTTCGGTCTTGCCTATAACGCAATTGCTTAGTAGCGACGTTTTTTGGTTATTATTCATTTCAAATCACTCCTCACATCTACAGTAGAGTGAGCAATGTTGTGATATCAGAAGCATGTTTATGTCATAGTGTTTAAGGGACTGTTATATGTAATTACATCATCATTCAGTTTGGGATAGCTGCTTCAGTTTCAATATGTTGATCGCTATCTCCAACTTACAGCTTTTACCTTATGCCTCGCACCTCGCAACTCACACCTCGCATCTCGCACCTCAGATATCGCACCTCGGATATTGCACCTCGCATCGTGAAACTCGCTTGTGCACCTCATATATTGAACCTGGCATCTGCCACCTCACATATTGAAACTCGCTCGTGCACCTCATATCTCGCACCTCGCATATCGCACCTCACAGCTGAAACCTTGCATCTTGAAAGTCCGTCATGCACCTCACATCTCGCAACTCACATCTCGCAACTCACATTTCACACCTCGCAATGCACAACTCACACTTTTTACCTCAAAATGTGTAGCTCACAATCCGCAACTCACAACTCACAATTCCTACCTCGAAGCTGGCAATGCTAAACGACCAAACCGCAACTACCAACCCAAATCGCAACTACCAACCCAAAACCCAAACTCAACGCCAAACCCTAAGCTTCCCCCAAATCACAAAACATCAATCCCCATATCCCACACCCCACACCCCCAAACACAACACCCAAAACCCAAAACGGGATCCCAACACCAACGCCAAACCCAACCCCAAACCCAAACCCAACCCCAAACCCAACCCTAAATCCAGCAGCTCCACCGCATTGTCTGGACCCATGCCACTAAACGATAAGCACCACTATATATCCGCTTTCCACCCATACCCCACCCTACTACCCCTTCTTTCAAAACCTATTACCTAACAGTTTCCTTGAAATTGACATAAAACCTGTCTGATGTAAGTCCCCACTGCAATCTCAGACTTCCGATCCCATCATTAGGCCAAACAAATCCAAAGCGCTTGTGATAGGATCCAACAATGGGCGGGTTTCTCCCATCTGAAATTGCTGACTGTTTCTCCCATCTTGTATCCACTGATTTGCATATTTACAATATTATATATATATCTGTATTGGAGATATGCTATATCTTTTTGACAAAAAGAGATAAAGACAAAGGAAGAAAGAAGTGTTTAAAGACAATTCTAGAATCATACAACACCATGTGATACATACTCACCAAGTGCGTAATACATATTTTGAAATGGAATTATATGCAGTTACTATTACAACTACTAGTTCATTTATTGTATGCTTCTATTATCGAACAGGATTTTCATGTGGTTATTATTGCAACTGATATTGTCATTTATGTACCAACAAATTGTACTGAACACCCAGAAGACCAGTGCTCTGGCGCTGACAAAAGACATTATTCGCTGAACAAAATAAATTTAGTAAAAGAAAAAGTGCAGAGCCTGTATCTGCAGTATCACGCCCTATGTATAATTTACCGGATTAGCGATTCTCTGGGACCAAACACTATTTGTATAATGACGTAGTTGAAGGCAACAAGGGATTCCCCCAGGGATAATCGCTCTCCTCGGTGTCCCCAGCCAGCCGTGCACTGCAGGTTAATGATCATGTTTGGGGAGCAACACTGTGTGTCACTTCGCAGCGAAAGCAGGACGATGTTAGTTGCTTGGTTGTTTGAGTTTTACGTCCTGGCAACATCTAAGGTTATATCAGGACAACTACCGACTTGGGACACGGCACACTCATGGTGAATTAATAGTGCTGCCCCACTGGGAGACCCGTCAGCCAGCACCATGACCTGATATCCCACACAGTCACATTATCCCGACACTGAGTCAACCATGCCTTGCACTATCCTACTAATGCTGATTTTATTTTGCGAGGAAGCTACAACTATCAATTTTTATTTCATTGGTTTGACGCATCCAGGGTTTGCGCACGCCGGTTCGAATCCCACAATCTACCAAAACGGGAGACGTATGCTCACTTCATTCGGCCATCGCGTCTGCTCAAAGCAGGATGATATGTGCAACCGTATTCGTGGATGATTGAGGAGCCACCAGCCACGTGGTGTACTGGGGCAACACTATAAAGTCTTCAGAAAACTATCCCAGTCCGGATACTGTGAACTAGTACCTGGAACTTCATTAAGCCATGCTAACCATGAACACAATCAACTTCACCAAGAAAGCCGTTTCAAGCTTCAAGATATATTCCGCATTCTATCAATATGAATCATGTAAAGTTAGGAATGCATTAAGACTTAAGGCAAGACGACTGACAAAGATCAATTTGGCTAATATTGAACCATGACTACGAGGTTTAACTTTGAGGTGAAACTGGGATCATCCCGAGAATCAAATCTGTGTCTTTGCTGAAGCGACCACGACCCTATGTAATGCATGACCCGATATGAAATTGATAGACTTGACCTGTAAAGCAGAACAACAAATTCTAAAACTGGCAAACACAATCTAGATCGAATTTTGAACCATGATTTCCAACTTTGAGCTGAACTTGTGATCATTTGGATAATCAAATCCATCTTTTATTGCAGAAATCAAGACATGCACTATATGATGCATTACCTAATATGATATTGATAGACTTCACCTGGAAAGGCAAAATAAACATTTATTTTTCAAAGAGAAGCTCAAGTGGCTTAATCAGTCTTTGTGTCTGAACTCTTTATATATATGCAGTAGTCTGTACATGAGCCCCACTACCACGAGGTGGCGACAGACACTACGCAGCACACTTATGCAGTTACACTGAACTGTGCTAGGTGGCGGCAGGCTAGCCACCGGGCAGACCCCAACTGGGCTGCCCTCTACTGGGTGTGGCTAGCTCACCCCCCACCCACTTATAGAGGTGACGAGGGACCTGGCGAGTTAGGGGATGGGGCAGTTGACTGTTGACGCTGCGGAGAGCAGAGAGGTTTTGTAATAAACCACATTGAAGTGTACTAAAACTCAATCTTGGTGTTTTTCTGTGGGTGCGTAACAGTGCAGGAAGACCGTGGGCCATCACATATATATATATATATATATTTATATATACCGATATATATATAGACCAGACAGGATGGCCAAATAAGTTGAGCATCGGTCTCCCGCTATGGTAGAACTCACGGGTTCTAATCCTGGTCGAGTCAAACAAATGACGTAAAAATTGATACTTGTCGCTGTATATTCATAGCGAGGCGCTCAGCATTATTAGGATATGGCAAGGAGTGGTTACCTCAGTGTCGAGATAATATGACTGACTGGGATATCAGGTGCAGAAGGCCTGGTCTCCGAATAAGGCGGCACTATAAGATCGCCATGAGTGCGCAACGTCACAAGCTGGTAACCGTCCTGATATGACCATAGATGTTGCCAGGATGTAATACTCCAACAACCAACTAACCAACTATATATATATATAGATATATCTATATATATGCATATTATTCTATGATCTTATAGTGTGCCTCATTAGACGTGTGCCTCCACCAGTCGACAACACACTGTATTATGACGCAGTTTATATGGACGCGTGAGCTGTTCGTAAACTACACCAAATGGCCGTCCTGATGGGCGCCCTTGCCCATAATGCACCGCGCCGAGTCAGGGTGACGTCACGGTTTGTCACATCTACTGATGGTGCAAGTAGCGCCGGTGCATGGCCCGACATCTTTGGAGACATATATTATAGTGCCAATTGCCATAAGAATGCCCGACACATTCACGTTGATCGCCCTATTAAAGAGGTGTGGTTATGTGTGATGTTCCAGGGAGCAGCTGTCTAAAATGGCGTCTATTATCGGCAAGCATGGGGTCACGTGACATGGCTTTTTGAGCCCTAATTAAAATATTGGAACTTTCCTAACCCATAAATCTTAGTGTATTTTTTAATAGCGGTAAGAGCGATGTATTTGTAGTGTTCCTACTAAAATCAACTTGCACCGGTTCTCAGAATTGTCCTCGGGTTTATTTAATTTGATGTTGCTTTTGTGCATGAGTTGATTAAGCGGGGTATATTTCAGTGGCAGTATTCAAGTATAGCAATACCTCAGGGAGTTTGACGCCCTTGCCCTCCAGGGCCCGTATGCACCAATCGGTGATAGGCTTAGCCGAGGCTAAGGCCCTAGCCGCGGATAGCTACCCCAGGGTAGCGGCGGGTTGGAGAGATGTGTGAATCCGTATGCACCAATGTTTTAGCCGCTGCGGATAGCTAACCTTGAGTTTATTTATAGATTTGGGAATTCCCTCTGCGTTTGTACTCATATATTAGGCTCAAATCTATTGAATGCGATCATATTTAACAGAATTACATACGCAATAAGTGAAATTTTATCAATTTAACCCTAAATTGGAAGTGTTATTAAGCCTACAGCCGCATTGGCGGCGATATTAATACATATATTTTCGAATCGACGAAAGTAAAGTAAACAAACCGTCGCCGCCGCCAGTCTGGAAAGTGACCTCGATGCGGCGGCGGCGGCGATTTGTTTACGTTATGGTCGTCGATTCGAAAATATAACCATTAATAAAGCCGCCAATGCAGCAGTAGCCTTAATAATGCTTCGAATTTAGGGTTAAATTGATAAAATTTCACTTATTGCGTATGTAATTCTGTTAAATATGATCGCATTCAATACATTGAGAGCCTCACACGCACACTACCCGCCCCGGCTAGGCGTAAAACCTGATTTGAAACTGGGGTAGCTTAGCCGAGGCTATGGTCGGCGGTTAGCCCTAACTCCGATTGGTGCATACCGAATTTTCACTTTTAGCCCTGCAGGGATACCTTAGCCGCGGTTAAGGCCCTAATTCCGATTGGTGCATACGGCCCCAGAGTTGTAAACCACTGCCTTGTGGTACAGGTTCTTGACAGAACCGAAGGCTAAGGGAGCAAACCCTAAACAGAAAACCATGTCACTGTGGCAGAATTAAGGGTGGTTGAAGTATGGAACTCCCAACATCTCCCGACCAGCCACTGCAGGGACAAATAGTTTTGCGCCTGTCTTGACATGTTCTTGCCGGTGTGAAACCTCTATTTGCTCCCCGAGAGAGTGCCGCTGGTAACTTACAAAAGCTAGCAGCACTTCAATATTGTCATCAGACAGGCTACCAAAGCAGATCCTCTATTCTCAACTGCCTTCTGGTTACAGAAAGAGAGGGCGCCCTCATCTCGCGTTCAAGGATACCATCAAGAGAAACCTGAAGCTGAGAGACTCATGGACACAACTCTCACAGCAGAGAGCTAAATGGAGAGCGGCAGTCAAGTAATGAATGCAGTCGTTGCCGCATCGCGACCAAGAGCATGATTATGATGTTGATTTCAGTGGCGCATAATTTGTATTCCCCATTCTAATGTTCCTCGCTCCATCCTAATAATGCCAAAAGCCAGGCTAGGTAGTGGCGGGTATCAATTTTTAAGTCATTGGTTTGACTCGATTAATGAATAACATTGTATTTCTAAATACTTTGCAACTGGTTTTGATGTAGGGCCATATGGTTTTGAATATTGGGCTAAGTCAATTGTTTCTTTGAAAGTAGCAATATTTCCTTCTAGATGAGCCTTATAGGTGACCGTATGCTTGTAATTGATATGTACACTTCAGGTAATATAAACCCACACATGGATGATTTAGTTCCTCTGTTTTACCAGCAGGGGTTTGAAGTGCTTTGTTACACGGACTTACATGGGCACATATTATATGACGCTAACAACCTGCTGTGAGACAGGTGTTTAAGTTATCGTTTACATTCTATGTAATTAAGAATACTGACATCTCGGAGAGCTTTGATCAAGACAGACAGACTGACAGAGAGTGACTTCTTTTATAGACCAGTTAAAGCATGCATACAGGTGCCTCCTTGTCGACTGTTGAATGTGGCATGTTAGCTGACCTATCAAAACGGTCACCGGCTGCACCATACTTGATACAAGAGTCAATAGACATACTGGGAATTGTTCAGGAAATAACACTATGTCAGATCTCCTAGTGTAAGTAATACCCTCTTAACAATAATTGGAGGCCGGAATCATATTATAAGATCAAAGGTTGAAGGAGTTTATTTTTATATATTTATATGAACACAACTTGAAATCTATATTCCTGACCTCGATATCCATATCAATGAACGCATTTTCACGGGCAGGCTCAATCTGAGGACGGCAGAAGAGCATACTGCAAGAAAATGAAAAATATTGAGACAACTGCTGCTAATAAATAATACTATACAATATGTAAATTCAAGGAAACATTCCCCTTGTTCGGAGCCATTATGAAAGGTTGTGCAATAAACTCATAATATGGCATATTCAAAACTTGGATACAGTACTTGAAAGATGGGAACAGTTCAGTTACCAGCAAATGCTGGTCGAATGAAAGCAAGACATTATCGAAATCAAAACCATTACCTAAATTTGGTTCTGTTATAATTGTGCAATGATGACACAAACTAGCCTGTGATGTCATAATGTGTTTACTTGTGTGCCCAAATTAATCCTCGGCGTTTACGCTTTAAATATCTCCTAGATTTGCCATATAGAATGTTATAAGTCACTTAAAACTAAAATAAGTAAATTATGACATACTTATTATCTTCAGAATCACAGAAACTCAAAACCATATAAGGATACAACTTCACGTAGGTGAGTTTTTAGGACAACAAAATTCTTTTTTTTGTCAAGAGATGCTGCCTTTGTGCCATCCGTCTCGCAACTTACACAGAAGGGACACTCACCCTGTGAATCGAGTCGTAGGGAAAAGTAACACCATCTGTCTAAATTGAGGATCGGAAATTTCCTTGACTTCTATGCTATAACCGTATTATTGCCCTTAATGCGACAAAATCCAAGCTATCATATATTATAACGGTATGTACGTCAGGGAGGACAGCCACTACTATATGTCAATTAGGTTCAGCTTGCATCACTTTTCCATCAGCTTTGGTGAGAGAAATACATCATTCGAAAGAACAGCAGGCGAAGACTGGCGGCGAATGTGCCCCTTACCAATAGTGATCCATATTCTGCTCCATGACAATATCACAATTATATATTGCCGCTGATTAGCGATCAAGACGATTCGAGAGAAATTCCTCTCCCAGGGTCATAGCCTGCATCAACATCGCATCTGACACCTCCAAACTAACAACCTGGATTGCCGATAAGCATCTGAAAGACCACACAGTCACACTCACTATCACACTCACACTCACTATCACACTCACACTCACTATCACACTCACACTCTCACTCACATCCATACCCACACTCAGACTCACACCCACACCCACACTCACACTCACTCTGTGTGTGTCTCTGTGTCTTGGTGTCTCTGTTGCAGACACACAGAGACACACACACAGAGACACACACACAGAGACACACACATACATAGACACATAGACACAGACACACACATAGAGACACACAGAGACAGAGTCACACACACATACACACACAGATACACACACAGAGACACACACACAGAAACACAGAGACACACACACATACACACACAGATACACACACAGAGACACACACAGAAACACAGAGACACACACCCAGACACACACATACACAGAGACACAGACACACACATAGAGACACACACAAAGACACACACAGAGACACACATTCACACACACAGACACACACAGAGACACACACACAGCCACAGAGACACAGACACACACAGAGACACACACAGAGGCACATAGTCACACACACAGACACACACACACACAGACACTGTCGCGCCGCTGTCGTCCTGTCTCTGGTCCGGATGTCGTCCGGATGTCGTCCGGATGTTGTCCGATTGTCGTCCAACTTAGCCCGAATTTGCATATGTCGTCCGGATTTCACAAAATCCATATTGGGTGTGCACTTGTTTACTTGGCTAGGTTATTTGGCCAGAGTGAATTTCACAAAGGATGGCGAGTCTTCACATGGGTTTGGCAGGTTTCAAAGCAGGTTTCAGGGTGTTCTCTGTGGCAGAGTGGTTAGAGTGTCTGACTTTTTTCAAAGTCAGATTCCTAATCTGAAGGTCAGTGGTTCGATTCCCTGTGCCCCCACCTCTGCCAATTTGGATTTCCACTGCGGTGTATAACTTATGGCGTCATCAAAGGCTGGTTGCTCTCATACCATGTCTATATGGGGTGCGAGGTTAAAAATCCCTTGGGTCAATAAAAGTGTAGATTCGGGCTTTCTATCGACAAACTGTCTAATGGTGAAAACAAGTCTATTCAGACTTATCCATGACAGGCAATATAAATCTTCTAAATTTTCAAGAAAAGCCGCCTATATCTATGCTACTCCCCATAAATCAAAGATCATGAATGCCCTTTACATGTTTGCTATAACCATATCATTGTCGTCAATGTGAGAAATCCAAGCTATGAGATAGCAACTCAATACCAATGTTTGTGGTAGGGGGGTGGGTGGAAACATCGTCAACCAAGTAGGTGCATTTGGTCTGAACCACCAATTGCCGCCTATCAGCGATCATGACTATTAAAGTGAAATTCCTCTCCCAGGGTCATAGCCTGCATCAACATCGCATCTGACACCTCCGCACTAACAACCCGGAGTGCCGATAAGCCTCTGAAAGACCACCAGTGACCCGTATCCAGATCGGGTGTGTGGATGTTTACTCAGAAAGGTTATTCGGCCAGAGTGAATTTCACAAAGGAGGGTGGGTCTTCACAAGGGGTGTCGGCAGGTTTCAAAGGCTTCGTTACCTATGGTGCTCCCCGGTAAAGTAGAGAGTGGGGGCCATGCACCTGGGTATCATCATTACCTAAGATATGCAATTACTATTGGTGTAGCGGACTGTGCATATATGCAACAGGAAAGGACATCTCCATTACCAACCACTAGGAGTCCTCGTTAAAGATGCATAGTCCGATAAAAACATAACATTTTCAAAACCAAAACTCTTATCTAGATTGGAACAAAGGTAGCCAACTTAGATACTGGTGTACTGTATAAGTATGTGTTGCTAGATAGAAGGGAATACTGAGTCCATTTAATAGAACCTATTACGGAAAGAACCAACATGATCAGTGTTTTGACAAGCCGGCCAATATTACTTATTTATCTTTGCTCTTCATCTGCCTCCAAAATCAGTCATTTTAAAAGCAACCCGCTTCAAACTAAAGAACAACCTCATATATTTACCTCAGACAATGACTGAAACTCAAAACCGTTGAACTATGCAACTTTAGTATGTATATAGGATCTACTCCCGCAAGCCTGCATGCCACCCAAGTAGATGTACGTACTAGGCTAAGGTATCATACTCAGACTAGACAAAAGAACTGGAAAATTAAAAAAAGAACTAACATAGGCTATTACTACCAACACAAATTGCAGAAGGCTGACCTGAGCAGACGCAGGTAAACAGTCCTGGTCAAAGGAACAGATCAAGACAGCACCCAGGCTGTCCAGCGTTGAAAACAAGCACCCTCACGGGAGCTTATACATTATGGGCAGAGAAAATACCTTGTCAATAAAAACAAATAAATAAAAAAAGACTATGTATCATCCAGATGAACTAGCATCCTGATATGACAATGCATGTTGCTAGGAGGTAAAACTCCAACAACCAACCTTCGGTACGCATAGCGTAGGTGGTCTGTGTTATCCGAGATGCGGTATCAGGTTACTTTCCATGTGGTTTTCTTATCGTGAGTAACAGCGCCCCCCCCCCCCACCCCTCCGACCGCCCGACTCACCTACCTGTTCGCACCGTCTGTCCTCTATCTGTCGTCATTCAGCCATGCCTCAGCTGGTTACTGGGGTGTGACTGGGTACTCCAGATGTGAGAACGGTCACCAGCCCGTGAATACCAACATTCACTTCTCCCAACCTCTGGTGAGTTCGTCACCTACAAAACAACGGGAAATATCGTCACTCCAAACATTATTCACCATTTAGTATCACTATCAGACCCCATGGCCGAATCGATAATATGACTGACTGGCTTCCCGTGCCGAGAGGTCATGGGTTCGAACTCCGACCGAGTCAAAGCAATGATTTATCAAATTGAGACTGATCCCTACCTAACCTATGGTCAGTACTACTAAGCATATGGAAAGGACAAACTTGCTCAATATCAGGATTCGACTGAGTGGGTTTGTTTGTTTGTTTGTTTGTTGTTGTTTTACATCCTAGCAACATCTAAGGTCATATCAGGACGGGTACTGACTTGTGACAGTGCGCACTCATGGCAACTTTATAGTGCTGTCCCACTGGGAAACCAGGCCACCGGCACCATGACCTGGTATCCCACTCAATCACATTATCCTGACACTGAGCACACCAGTCCTTGCCATATCCTAATAATGCCGAGCGCCTGGCTAGGAAGCAACAAGTATCAATTTTAAAGTCATTGGTTTGACTCGACCGGGACTCGAACCCACGACCCCACGATCTACCAGCATGGGAGACGGACGCTCTAACTCATTCGGCCATCCCGTCTGGTCGAATGAGTGGGATATCAGGTCATGGGAAGGGGGGGGGGGCGCTGCATTACAAATCAGTATTGGTTATGAGGTGACCTTAGCTGTTGGTAGGCTGTACAACCCCAACAAGACAAACGCATCAAATGAGTTTATTTGTTTCCGTTCGATCAAAATGGCAGTATTGAAGTTAAAGAGCTAGACCAAATTGACATTTATATCAGTAGCCAATCAAGATAGGCAAATAATGCATATCATGCTGTGGTTAGAGATAATCGTCGAAATTGGTTGCATCTAGGGGACGGACAGATATCATGGACTCAATTTAAAAAATAAAGAAAAACAGGCACGACACATGCTTTACAAAACATAGAAAGTAAATATGAGGATCCGAAATGTCTGGCTTAATACATTTTTGAAGAACTTCAGAAATGGTCTCAGCTGACATCAGCAACACTTTATGGGTAGAAAATATGTGTTGGATTGTGTATGTTGTGATGCTGCCTTCAGGGTTCTTTGTTACTGCAGATGTCACCTTTCCGTGTTAAGTGGGAGGGTGTTAGATAACACGAAGAGACCCCACCCTAGCCATCCATCCCTCCGGGGAATTTACGTATTCCTACGTACTTAAAGTGTGACCGTCCAAACCGGATAGGCACTAACGGTCAGACACAGCTGGTATACGGTAGTCAGAACCCCTCACAGGTGGCGCCGATGCGGCGAATACTGTAACTACACATGACCAGTATATAGGATATAGTGAGGATAGTGTAGTAGTCTGCACTGACCTCTCAGGCAAGTAACGACATGACAGGTAGGCATGGGTAGTATGGTGATATCAGGGAGCCTAGGTGGTGTAATGGTTAGCACACTGGCCCAGAATGCAAAGAGATTTGGGTTCGAGTCCTGCTCTAGGCGCGATATTTCCCATTTTCATCACCCCCCATGACACTGGTTGCCGTAACCATGATCCTATACATGATATGCGATATATGGTTGCTGAACCTACCCTGTGTATGTATGTGTAAGTGCATTCCCTGTATGTATGTAATTGTAAGCATGAAAAGACTTACAATTCCAGGGGGACGAGTGTAGTAGTCTGTACTAAACTCTCAGGCAAGTAACCACATGACAGTTGGGTGTGGGTAGTATGGTGATATCAGGGAGCCTAGGTGGTGAAATGGTTAGCACACTGGCCCGGAATGCAAAGAGATGTGGGTTCGAGTCCCACTCTAGGCACAATATTTCCCATTTTCCTCACCCCCACGACAATAGTATAGTATAGGGAACTCAAGATAGATAGTGTCCTTTTTCTCACAATAAATTATAGAGAATATATATTACAGGTAGAGTACAGTATTGAAATAATGAAAGGGTAGTAGGTTAAGGGTTGATTGTCTGGCAAGGGATTCCTAGCCCTGGCCCCTAAAATAAAGAAGAAAAGCCTTGTTTGATGGACAGTGTTCAATATTTGGTGGAAGCAACGGCAGCTGAAGGTCGCACCTCTGCTACAGTGTTAGGTCTTACGGTGATTATCAATACAATAGTAATTCCCTTCTGTATCTTTATACTTATCTTTATAGTCACATAATATGTTATACATCATATATATATATCTACATATGACTATGTTGGTGATAGTGTGTACACAATGTCATATATCTGGGGGAATATATGCATCATTGTTGACAGGTTGGTTAATTGCTTGGTTGTTGGGGTTTTACATCCTGGCAACAGGAACTGTATAGTGCTGCCCAATGGGTGACCAGGGTGCCAACACCATGAACTGATATTTCACTTAGTCACATTATCCTGACAGTCCTTGCCCTATCCTAATAATGCTGAGCACCTTGCTAGGAAACGACAAGTATAACTTGTTAAGTTATTGGTTTGACTCGAGCATGATTAGAACCCTCATTCGGCCATGCCGGCTGTTCTATATGTGGGGGAATACATGCATTATTGTTGACAACTACTTTGGGCCCTATTAATATATATAGTTTAAATATAAGTGGTTTGTAAATAGGAAGCATTGCTGCGCCCGACAGCTCTATTTCTACGATGTTATCTACGTGGATGCCTTTGATATTTGATCACATTCACTGTTCTATTATTTGTGTAAGCGGACATTGAAACCCAACATCATAGCTTGGGTGTGTCTTCTTGCCCTTTTGTGTAGATAAAGGATTCAGCCAGTACTCACAGTACACGGGTGAACACCACCCTTATATAAAAATGGTTGAAAAATCGGGCTAATGAACTGAGTCTTTATGAGAGCCTAATTTCACAATCTCAGCAGCAACATTTATTCTTTGTATATATCTTCATATTCACCTGCTACCTTTGAGTTGAAAAATATAATAAAATATGTTTTTTAATAAGACTTAAAAGTGAAATAAATGGCGTTCTAGCACCGCCATCTTCTCTTTTTGCATTCTCGCACATTTCACAAACTCTGTGCCTATATATGTAGCCATTTGATCCTGGAACTCTACTTCATGTTCTGTATTAAAGCTATTTTCACCTGTATTTACACTACGTTGTCGTTCACCCGTGCACTACAAGGGTGAACCTTTTATCTACCTTTTATGTAGCTCCACCAACATTGCACTGCTAAAGAAAAGAGCTTCCTTCCAGGGATGTGACAAGCTTCCACCTGTCGCTAGAATCTTGACTTATATGTGAAAGAAAACACACCCACACACAAACGCACGGATGGCCTATTGAATATATTCACTGAGCGGAGAAATGCAACCATACGCGGGGCGAAGATTCCCTCTTAAAGGGCTGTATTGCTACGCAGCCACCGTCGAGTCAAACCAATGACTTATATACTTGTCGCATCCTAGGCTGGCACTTGGCATTAATATAATAGGGTAAGGACTGGTTAGCTCAGTGTCAGTATAGTGTGACTGAGCGGGACAAAGGGTGATGGTGCCGGTGACCTGATTTCCGAGTGGGGAAGCACTATACAGTCACCATGAGTGCGCACTGTCACAAGTCGAGACCCGTCCTAATTTGACCGTAGATGTTGGCAGGACGTAAAGCTCCAACAACCGACCAAGGTCTGCGACCAATGAATCGTAGCCCGTTGACAGGGGGGCGGGGGGTGGGGGGGCTGGCCTGGGAATCTTTGTTGGGGTATGGTACCTCAGTGTGACGTGGGTTTGTGTGTGCACAGCCAGTGCCGTAGGAGGGCTTTACTCCAGATCTGAGGATAGAAGTTTGAATGGGATTTTTGACATTGTGTCTATAGCCGTTGTCAGCCTCGATGCTTTCCCTAGAGCCCTGGCCTTCCTTGCACCTGAGTCGGTTACACTATAGTAGACCAGACGGGATGAGTGAATGCGTTGAGCGTCCGGATCCCGTGTTTGTAAATCGTGGGTTTCGAAACCACGGGTTGTCAGAGCGAGATGCTCTCAAGTGGGTGGTACAGTGCTAGATTCGAACCCTGGTGGAGTCAAACCGTAAACTTAAAAATTGGCATGTGTCGCTTCCTAACCAGGCGCTCTGCATTACTAGGATAGGGAATGCAGTGATTTGCTCAGTGTAGGGATAATGTGACCGAGTGGGATATCAGGTCGTAGCACTGGCAGCCAGGTCTTCCAGTGGGACAGCACAATAAAGTTGTCATGAGTGTGAAATATCACAAGTCGGTAACTGCCCTGATGGTGCCAGGATGTAATACTCACACAACCAACCATTACGCTAGAACATTTCCCACAGACTCCGGGTTAACACCTAGAACCTGTTTGAAGGCGGGTGAAAATTGTGTTGAATTGTTCAACGAATGCGGTGTGTTTGTGACTTTGGATCGTGTGCTGATACATAAGATACATAGATCCAAGCTACTTTTGGAATTATATTGAAGTAACAGCACCAGGGCAGTTGGACTGCAGTGCCTCCTACTATGGCTACCTCTCTGCCATACATACCACACCAGCCGGTACGACACACCGGTGGCGGCGCCTAGCGGAGCTCCCGGAACTAGTGAATTGCCCATTGGTTATTTGCATGGGAGCCAGGTAATTGTGCAATCTGGCCATCTTGCCACAATCGGCCGCCGCACACCCACTCGGGTCCCCTGGTCCCCTGTCCCGCCGATGAGAGCTTAGCTTAGCGTGGAGACATCAGCGCTCGGGGAGGCGGTGAAAGTAGCCTCGGATGTATGCGTGGCCTGGGGGGAATGGCCCGGCTGTGGTGGGTCGTGGCCCGGGGAATCAGCTCTATCGTTACACAGGCGAGCAAGGGAACACCTATGCATTGGGCAATGTGCCATGTGCACTATACTCACTAACGGTATCGGCTTAGTGCCGGCGTAATATGACTGAACTTGATAGGGCAGCATAGCTGGTTGGTGTCTGTGGCCTGGAATTGTACACTCCCATAGCATCTTTATCCCGCATGGGTATCTCACTGCGGCAGCTCTATCAAGTCACAGCAAGGTGAAGGCATTTAGAGAGATTAGCTATTGGTAACCAAACAATTATCCGATTGTAGAATGAACAAACTCACAGAGGGTTGGGTTTGGGGGATGTGGGAGAATGCTTACAAACAGAGAACGAATGCATGCAGTAGTTAGCTACGCAACAACTGAAAGTGATTAAAAGAAGGGGAGTCACAAGACTATTACTGTCTAGCGGTGAAAACAAGTCATTAGACTTAACCATTATGGGCAGCATAAATACACCCATCACAAAAAAAAAGCAGAAAAAAAGTCAATATCATTGACCTGGAAATGCCAACCAATGAAATCGTAATTGCCGGACTGCACATATATTCAGGAACTGACGTCACTATTATTTGGTTTTCCTTTATGAAAATCGGACCCAGTGGCCGAATCGGTAGGGTGCAGGCTTCCCGTCCGGAAGGTCGGGAGTTCGAATCCCAGCCGAGGGATTGGTTACCACAGTGTCAGGATAATGTGACTGTGTGGGGATTTGGGTCACATGCCTGCGGCCTGGGGTTCCAGTGGGGCAGCAGTATAAAGTCACCACGAGCGTGCACTATCACAAGTCGGTACCCGTTCTCGTATGACCTTAGAGGTTGCTAGCATATAAAACAACAAGGAAAGAACACAAAGATTCGTTAATAAATATTACTTTAATCAAATGTACCTCTTAAGGCACTTTGTTTAACTATAGTTGTATAGCACATCTGGTGATACGAGTATTCTTCTCCAATCTCCAAATTGATGTCTATTTCTAGGACTGACTATTTGTTCGCTGTCCTTTACATTTAAATAAATTGAGACAACCGTTCTATTCCTTAATATATAGACCGGTCACAACATCCCCAGTGCCCTGTTCCGAGGCTTGAAGTTCAAGCACTTGAAGTTGCCCTGCAATAAAGAACTGTGGCAATTTTCCTTGATGCTCGGCAACATGGGTAATTTGAGCTGCGTACACAGCCATAGCCTCATAGTAACTCGGGAAGACCTTATGCTGCCACCTATCCAGGAATGGTTGTATTAGTATATGCCTTGTGCACCAGTGCCGCCTATCTTCACTTTAGAGATACAAAACATGATTACCATAACTGAATGCTATCGATCTGCCATCTGCAGTTGTATTACTGAACTAATTAACCTTACAAGCCTATATAAGGCCAGGTCCTGCAGCAGTGAGCTCACATCGACACAGGCATAAGGAAGACACTGACTAGCCTAAAAAATTGCCACCCACCCAAACTATGTGACATTGTTAAGGGCAATGGTTAAAGCTTCTTGACCTCACTGTAATTGAACTTGTTGTTGAAATTGAACTTTGTATTGAATAAAAAACTTACACTGCTGGTGCTTAAAAAAAATCGAACTTTAAATGATATGCTCTGTCGTTGTCCAATTATATATAATTGAGAATCTAACAATACTCCCAGTTCCATGGCCAGGATTTGGTTCGTGCCTTTCCGGGAAGAGCAAGGATATGAGCCTACCAGAGAGGGATGAAGGTTCCTTATAAAGGGAGGTCATTGTAAGTAGACGCATGATCGGGAGTTGGAACCGACGGGTTCGAACACTGATCGAGTCAAACCAATAACTTAAAACTTTATGTTTTTGGCTTGCTAGCCAGCGGCTCTGCTTTCTTAGGATAGGGCAAGGACTGGTTGGTTTAGTGTCAGGATAATGTGACTGAATGGGATATCAGGACATGGTGCTGGTGGCCTGGTCTCTCATTGGGGCAGCATTATGAAGTTGTCATAGGTGCACGGTCACAAATTGGTACCCGTCCTGATGTGACCTTAGATGGTGCCATTAGGTAAAACTAAAAAAACTAACCAACTTACCTCTCCGCCTACTCTCGACAAGGGCCTGACTCGATTCCTGTATCTTCTCCACTGTTATATCAGTCTACCTTTTATGGATGAGGTCAAGGATTCAACGTAGAATGTTGTTCTTCATTCATGTCTAGTAATTGGTGTTAGCTTCCATTTGGTGAGGTTGTCGTTCTCTGTTCATATATATATATATATATATATATATACCAACATATGCCCATATATACCCATATACATATTATACAGTAAAACCTCTCTAAATCGACCTACCCTGGGAGCGACTTTAAGTGTTCCATTTAGGGAGGTGGTCGGCTTAGGGAGTTAGAATATCCTTATAATGGTATTGTTGGGACCCGAATAAAGCGATTGATATGGGGCAGTGGTCCATATGTGGATGCGGTCGGTTAGAGAGGTTTTACTGTATAGACTATTTACATAGACATCCTGACGTATGTGTGTGAAAAATATGTCAAACGCTCAAGATCCATCGAATTATGAACCCATAAGTAAACTACCATAGGCCGATCCTGTAGAATTAAGGGAGTGGCTCCTGCTGTATAATGTACAGCAGCAGTCAGTGTAGTTCATGCAAAAATGGGGAGCAGCACCAAATAGAAAGTGTATACTCGGGCAACTAGCCAGTATGTAGGTGCTGGTGGTGCCTGAGTGAGATGTAAATAGACATAGTGGTACTGGCAGGGCTGTGTGTGGAAGGGGCACTCCAAGCCTACCCCCTCACCCCTCTGCTAGGTAGGATCACCACACTCAGGCTCAAGGCAGGTGGTGGCCAGGGGAGCAATACAGCTTGGTGGTGGTAGGCAGACCACTGGTAACCATGGGGACCAGGAATGCTGGATCCCTATTGGTAGAGCTAAGAATGATTCTTTCCCATTGGGGGGAAAGGGTGGGGTGATACTCTACAATGAACCTGTGTACCATAATAAACCAGGGGGCTTGACTCTCTCTCTTCTTTCACACTTTATACTCTTCCACAGATTTGAGATTTAGCCATTCTACACCATGTTGTTGAATCTGCTCTGGTCTCACTGGGCATAATTGATTTCCAATGCAGTGTTGCATTCTATCAAGTATTAGATGAGGACCTTTCCATAATGTACCTCATGTGTTTTTGCGCATATTTGATCAGAAATGATGAGGATTCAGTGAAATATGTTTCAGCACAGTATTTGTAAGCGATGGCGACCCAATACAATGTGTACATAAATAGTGATATATACAGTCAAACCTCTCTAAATCGACCGACCGTGGGACCGACTTTAAGTGGTCCAATTAGGGAGGTGCTCGGTTTAGGGAGTTACAATATGGTTACAATGGTATTGTTGGGGCCCACATAACGCAATCGATATTAGGGATATGTGGAGGTGGTCGGTGGTAGGTTTTAATGTATATATATATATATATATATATATCCTTATACACATTCCAGTGTGTAATTGACAATATTCGCACCACTGGTGAGGTTGGGGCGGTGGTGGCGCTTCCGGTTGTAGGGAGTGGGTCATCCATATAATAGTACACAGCATAGCATAATAGTACAACACCATAATATTAGATAATATAGGGAACATCTCATACGCGCCTTTATACTCACATAATCCTTATACATCACATATATATATATATTTATATCTCAGGATATGTGTCATTATCATCATCATTATGCTGTCGGTCGCGATGCGACAAAGACTGCTTTCATTACTTGACTGCCGCTCTCCATTTAGCTCTCTGCTGTGAGAGTTGCGTCCTTGAGTTTGTCTTAATGTCTCTCAGCTTCAGGATTCTCTTGATGGTATCCCTGAACCGGAGATGGGGGCACCCTCTCTTTCTGTAGCCAGAAGACAGTTGAGAATAGAGGATCTGCTTTGGTAGCCTCTCTGATGACATCCTCATGAGGTGTCCAGTCCACCGGAGATTCTTTTTGATCAGAAGATCTTCCATAGAGGGCAGCCGCATCCGTTCGAGTATTTCCTTACATTTCATGAAAGCTGCCTGCAAAAGTGTTGAAGTGTTGCTGGCTTTTGCAACTTACCAGTGGCACTCTCTCAGGGAGCAAATAGAGGTTTCACACCAGCAAGAACATGTCAAGACAGGCGCAAAACTATTTGTCCCTGCAGTGGCTGGTCGGGGGATGTTGGGAGTTCCATACATCAACCGCCCTTAATGCTGCCACAGTGACATGGTTTTCTGTTTAGGGTTTGCTCCCTTAGCCTTCGGTTCTGTCAAGGACCTGTACCACAAGGCAGTGGTTTACAACTCTGCAAGGCAGGGGCGTCAAACTCCCTGAGGTATTGCTATACCTGCAATACCTGCATACAGGATATGTGTATGAGATCAATATTACATGTACATGTATTCAAATCCTTAAGGGGGGTATCGGTGATGGCAGCAATACTGCACCCTTCCTGATATGACGTGAGATGTTGCGAGGATGTAAGACAACAAACAAACAGACAGCAGTACTGCAAGGATTCTGTTTCATTGCCAGTATGTTTTCTCAGTGGAGGGCGGGGCATGCCAAAGTATTTCGTTCCTATGAACGCCTAAGTGTATCCGTGCAACGCATACGGTTGTCATTGATTATTACCAGACATGTTCGGTCAATGCTGTGACTGTTTTGGAGACAGCATTTAGGTGTACGTGCCACTCCAAAGAAAGGATTGCAAATGAATGGATAACACAGCAGTACAAGAGCAGCCCCACCGGACGTGGTTGCTGAATTGGTAGAGCGCAGGACTCGCATGCAGGAGTTCAGGAATTCGGTTCCCGGTCGAGTCAAACCAATGACTTACAAAATTGATACTTGTTACTACCTAGCCTAGCACTTGGGATTAATAGGAATGGGCAAGGACTGGTTAGATCAGTCTCATGATAATGTGACTAAGTGGGATATTGGGTCATGGTGCTGGCGGCCTGATTTCCTAGTGTGGATTCACTATAAAGTCGCCATGAGTGTGCACTGTCAGAAGTTGGTATCCGTCCTGATAAACCCTTATATATTTAGAGGATGCAAAACTTCAACATCCCATCAATAACAACTGCGATTCTTGCTCGTTAGAGGAAGTGCTAACTCAGGAATTAGGCGTTTAAGTTCAACTGGCGTTGTGTTTAACGATATTAGGCACATGGGTCAACATGAACTAAATGGTGACCTCTTTAATGTAATGCATTGCCGACGATAAATGAATCATCGCTCCCCAATTACCAGGCCAAATGATGAATCTCATGAATTCAGAATTCATTTTCCACCACTTCAACTTGATGGAATTGAATTACGATATACTCCCTCCCTCCCTACCCCCTTCCTTTTACCCTAAGCCCCTCCCCCATCCACCCCCCAGCACCGTTCCCAGACACAATCCTAGACAACGTTCCACTGACACACCGGCATTTCCGGGGCAAATAATACGCTGTGAGACTGAGAGACGCCATGCATAGCTCAGTCTACACAGGGATATCAGCGAAATGCATAACCTTCCAACTTCTGATATATATATATATATATATATATATATATATATATATATATTCAACACTGTGCACACAGCATATCCAATAAAAGCAATATCCGTAAATATTTGCAAAGTCTGGGTACGAGTATGCGACATGGAAGGGGAGTGTCAGCCTCTATCGTGTACGGGGCTAGTAAACAATCCATCACGCACATTGTAGGAAAGCTGAGATATATGGAACTAACCAGATAATATTGCAATATAATGTGCTAAAGCTGCATAGTCCGATGAAAAATCAAATTTTCAAAACCAAAACAATTATCTATATTTCATTCTAAATATCTAACTTTGATACTGGTGCACTTATTAAACATGTCTCACTACACAGTTATGAATACAGAGGTAATTTAATAGAATTACACAAAGAAGCCTATGGTGTCAGAGTGTTGGCTTGTTGCCAACAGTAATTTTGTATATTTGAATGGCAAATATCTAAAATGTAAAATAAAATTGATCTCAAACTAAACTATTCTAGATTATACCCATCAAGCTAATGCATTTGTCTCAGAAAATGGCAGAAACTCAAAACCACCGCACTATACAACTGTAAGTAAAGGTGCTCTCTCTCCTCTGTTCCCTCTCCCTGCCATCTCCTGTAATACCCATCCCTATCTTTGGGTTAGATGGCTTCCTCCCATCACCACCACCCAAGGCCCAACTTTTAACTGCATATGTTACATGTTCATCTGTACCACTTACCACTGTGCATTACGCACCATATTTGTCAGAGAGCGGCATACTCGTGGGGAAAGAACCCCCATAAAGCGGCTGTCACACCTCGCCGGATTGAGCAAGGGACAGCATTGTCTAGTCCGGTGATGAGAAGTATCAAAATGTATTAAAATGTGTAAAAATGTTGAGCTATCGAGTCAATGGCAGCTGGACGAACGGACATGAAACGGACTTGAAACGGTTATGAAAAGGACATGAAACGGACATGAAACGGGTATGAAACGGGTATGAAACGGACATGAAACGGACAGCCAACGGACGAAACAAACTCAAACCGGACAAGAACCATAGAGATCAGTCCGGCGGCATCCATTCCTTGTTGTGTGCATGTTCAAAACCTGTATGGACACAAAACGGACTTTGTTTTAATTATGTTCGTTTCCCCCAATCTGGTGAGGCATGACAGGGCCTTTAGAGATATGGAGTAGAATAAATCACTTAACGGATCAATGTGGCAAACAGAAGTAATAATTAAAATTTACTATTTTTATAGATATTCTATGTGCAGCCCATAAATCACCTGTATATGAACTGTTGGCGGGGTTATAGAGAACGGTACTAGACCAAAGATACCTCACCAAGAAATGGTAATATTATGTATATGTGTGATGGCTGTCATCGCGTCGGGCCATGATGTATCACTCTGAGGAAATCTTCATTTTGAAGGAGGTAGCGTTCGGCAGTCTCTCACCTCATCAGCTGGAAGTTTCTGACTTTTATTATTAACAATTATCATTTCAGTGTTCCTACATATATACAGTAAAACCTCTCACTAATCGACCGATCATGGGACCGACTTTAAGGGGTCCATTTAGGGAGGTGGTCGGTTTAGGGAATTAGAATATCCTTACAATGGTATTATTGGGACACAAATAAAGCGATCGATATAGATGAGTGGTCGATATGTGGAGGTGGTGGGTTAGAGAGGTTTTACTGTACATATATATATATATATAGTTTACGAAACATATATAAACAGTTGACCCCAGATAAACAGAACAACAAGAATACTGATGTGGTTGAGAAGAAGATGTATTCTTTGGTGGAGAAATAGTAAATATCCACCTAAAGTTAAAATGCGACTGTCCAAATGGGTCTATATGCGAGAATGACCAGACACAGTTGGCTGCAGTCACACTAGGACGCTTCTCCCGGTGACCCGTCAGCATTGAAAATAAAATCTTCCACGTCGAGAAATGTCCAACTTTTCGGTGGTTTGGGGAAAAAGATCGGCATCAGCGCGGCGCATTATGCGCGCGCAGCCAACGTGTGTCGACGCGTTGGGGAAAAAAAAAAAAGTTTGCCGCGACGTCTTCATCTAACCTTAAATGTTGCTAGGGCATTAACAAAAATGCCCCAGTTTGCTGCAACGTGTGAGCAACGACCCTCCCGCGCGGGCGCCGTCTTCCTAGCGTTCCCATAACGTTATTCCGGCGTGTCCAACGCATCGCTAAGCGCGCCTAACGTCCTTACCCATATATTTGCACGCGCTACCGGTCGTTGGGTTTTTGTGACATGCTTAAAACCTTGGGTGACCAGCAACGCACACCGACGTTGTCCGCCGACCATCAACGTCAAGGATAGTGTACCAACGTGTACCGACGCGCTCATAACACGCCACCAGCGCGTCCAGACGTTTCACTTATTATTGCCCAAAATCACTACACGTTGCCGTGTCACCGGCGAGAAACACCGTAGTGTGACTGCCCCATGACAACCCTTGTCAGGTGGCCTCAGTGTGACTGTGTGCAATCCTGTACTCCACAGAGCCACTTAGATAGATGCGCTTTCCAACAGACAGGATATCACATATTACAGCCTTTGATGAACCAGTTGTAGACCACTGGTTTGAAGGGAAAATAACCCACACTACAAATGGATCCACTAAGCAAGATTGATAAGATGACCAACACCTTCACACGTGCACACGCTACTGCCTGAGCTATGACCTGCTCGTGGAAATTGAAATAAAAATAAAAATACTTTAAAGATAAATGGATGTAACTTCTATTGAGTGGGGATACAATAAACTTGACCGTCCGAGTGGACCTGGAGGCGATACCGACCAGGCACAGCTGGCAGACAAGTGTCAAAGCCTATTACTCCAATACTAGTGGCTCCGGTGTGGCTGAATCCTGAACTACATGCAGCGTGCTGTAGAGCGTAGATAAATGGTATATAATAATAGAGCAAAGTGAAGAGAGTTAGTGTCCTTGTTTATATTCACATAATATATTATAGAGCACATATATATGCTCTATAATATGTTACGCTTGCTAGAAAAGAAAGAAGACAATAACACCTGTGTGGGGGTAGGCGGTATTTTATTTAGGCCCATAACCCAGAATGGCGCTAGGCGATTGCAGGTCCAAGGTTCCTGATCGGGACATCAGGACGGAACCAATAAAAAGACACACATTCAAGTAATAATTCGGTATGCAATGGAAGCAAACACCTCTTATAGGTATATCTATGTAATTATTTATATCACATATACATGTACATAGATGTCTTAATCTATTAAGACCGACTCATGGAAATCACTCTCAGAGCAGAGAGCTAAATGGAGAGCGGCAGTGAAGTAATGAAAGCAGTCTTTGTTGCATCGTGACCCACAGGATGATGATAATTTATTATGGGAATATAAACGAGGACACTATCTATCGGCAGTTCCCTATATTATAATATACTCACTATATATCCTATCTAACTGGCCCTGCGTAGTACAGCATTGGCCACACTGGCGCCACCTATGAGGGGCTCTAAGCGATGTATGCCTCCTTAAAGGAGCCTATAGCTGTTTATATATATATATATATATGATATTCCCATAATTTACAAGTAAGTGATGAGTAATTCCACCCCCAGGTCTCAATGAGCAGGATTTCATTCAAGATTTGGATTTCTGAACGTATCTCCAGGAGAACTTGTCTATACCATTGGAGTGTAGCCGGTTGCTACAAGGCAAAGAGGAGGGGTGTGTGCCGTCTGAACTTCCGCGTCCTGGGATTGAATGAAGAGTAGATGACAATGCAAGGAATAAGTAAGCATTGCACTACCCACCCCACCATCCATCTCTACGCTGGAGACGGAGCCCCCACCCCCCCACCCCACCCCCACTCGCTGTCTAGAGAATCTATTTAAAACGATCAAGTTCTTTATCCAGCATTCCTGAGCAGCTCGGTTCTGACAGATCATTGCCGCCATCACCATGTCCCATGTCCCATGTCCCATGTCCCATGTCCCATGTCACATGTCACATGTCCCACCTCCCGCATCCCCGCCCCAACGTAAATCCTCTCAGCCCTCAACTGGACTGGATAGATGAGTGGCCAGGGCGAGTGCTTCTCATGTGGTATAGTTCGCTAGGCGATTTCCACTGAGATCTTGATAGGCGGATAGATGTATCCAAATCTGTACAGCTAGATCACACCCCTGTGAGTTACATCAAATACATGTACAGTTCATCCATGTTGCTAATTCACAGCGAGACAGGTGTGGTATAATTTGCATTTATTCAGGAAGTCAGGTTAGGTAACAGGAGAACAATAGGAACGTCGGCAATCTCAACCCTACCGCGAGCTACTGTTCTTATGTAGTTGAGGGGTGGGCGGCGGCGAATGCTAAGGCTGCAGCGTGGTTTGTGTCCAGTCGGCGAGTGACGGTTGGTCGTGTGCGAGCGGTCAGCGTGGTTTCGTATGATGCCGGTTCGAGCCGATAGGTGGCGGCAGGGTTGGAGGCTAGGGTAAGGTGGGGTCACGCTAGCGGGATCCGAGCGAGACCGGTATCATAGATCGGTAGGTGGTGGTTCGATCGTAGTGAGTTGAATGTCTACCACCCGACGTCCCGCTGCGAATTACCCATGTTAGCGCTAACATGGACAACATACCAGGTAGCATTGTCGATGTTGATCTCAACATGGATAATTTAACCCGCAAGAAAAAGTACATACTAAATATGGAGGCGACTACTGGTGCCATCTATAGTGTCTTTCGTAATAATAAATGCTCCGATTGTGGTGCCATCTTCTGTAACTTTCCATAACGAGATGCGACCCAGTTTCATTATAGACACTTCCACCAGAGCATTTCGATCGATAGGACGTGTTCTCTCCTTTGGATTTATCGTCTCACCCACCCAACTACAAGTGACATTCATAGGGCTACGTGCCTGAAATCCTCGAAATCTTAATAAATCAAACATCTCATGACTTAAATGTAACAATGGAATAGTAAGAATAAATGCCACTTAATACTGTACTTGTCTTGCATTGGTTGAATTAAGACAGGCCACATACGGGCATCTGCGGATAATGTGACTGAGTAGCATATTGGAATATGTGATTGGCCGTCTGGTTAGATACAAACAATATCCACCCCCATGCAGAGTAAGAGTGAATGACAACGCTACAACATCCGAGAACAGAAGTAATTCAGTAAGAATCAAGTAGAAAAAAAAGTTATGGATGCACTGGTTCCAATGCTTAGTGATTATTTATAGAATTCATGGAATTGGAGAAAACGAAAAGAAACTAAGAATGGGAGAGAATGGAAAGAACTCAATATGGCAGCCACGAAATGTTATCTATTCTACTTTCAGATTCTATCAATCTGCGTGATTTCATAAATTCTTCATGCTAAGCGTTGTAATGTGATTAAGTGACGAACGACTGCACACGTTGACGTCTGGTTACTCAATGCTTTATTCAGCTACGGGCTACACTTACACTGGTCCCTCGGCCCAGTCCATCGGTCCCAGCCGCCACGCCGCAGTACAATACATAACAAGCGTAGGGTCTTTTGGGAGATAACTCTTTAAACTTCATATTCAGGTTAATCGATTACAATTCCATGTGGTTATGTCAGTAATCGAGATTTCGGAGACTTCTTCTCTATATGGTTATTTAGCAGTCCTTTGCTGGAGACAGTGATGTAGGTTTGTTTGTTTGTTGTTGTTTTACGTCCTAGCAACATCTAAGGTCATATCAGGACGGGCAGTGATGTAGGAGAAACTATGATCCGTGATGCGAGTGGGACAACACTATACAGTCGCCGTCAGTGTGCATTTGCACTAGTTGATACCCGTCCTGATCTGATATTAATTTGTGTTAGAAATTAGCCCCCCCTCCAAAATACTATATTTGTAGCCCCGCCGTCTCTCGAGAAATTACCAGAATATTCGTGAAATTGATGAACTTGGTAAACGCAGTGTGGCGATTGGAGTCGGACATATCTTGTATTGGAAGTATTTCCATATCACTGAGCGTTCTGGGCAGTTTTACCAGGAGTATGTGGCATCATGTAGGCGTGGTGGATTTGATAGTGGATTAATACTCAGATCGGGTACACAATCTGTTGGTCAAATTGAAATGAATAATTCTTCGTCAAAATGACCAGTTATTTTCTCGGTGTGGAGGGGTAGGAGGGGGCGGTGGTGTTGGAAGTTACAAGCTCGCTGATGCAGCCGATATGCAAATTATTACACGATATCAGGACACTGGATAAAGGTGGAGATTGTATTCAGTAAATAACAAATGGTCATGCCATGTGGACGGATAGTAACTTATGGATTGTTTTAGGGATTTCCACTCTGATCTATTTACGTAAACTAGGGTGTAATACATTGAGTTAAAGCGATGATGGGAAAGTAAAAGTAGGATTGAGAACCACACAATCGGAGTAACTAGGTGCAGTAGGAAAGCAACGGAACCTCGGGGCATTTTCAGTTAATCACTTAAAGATAGCCCCGAGTTTCCCAGTTTCTTGGTTTCTGAAGGTCACTGCAAGGTCGATTTCTAAATCATGGTTTACTACTTCTGTTGTTTACCGAATGAGAGTCGATCCTTCTTTTATCAGACAGCGAGTAATTCTCCAAATCCTGCCGGAAAAAAGCGTATATTTAGACCACATTACTGTATATAATGGGAACTTTATTAAGAAAAGTCGTCGCCCTGCACAGGGGAAGAAAATGAAGTGAACAGTTTGTCTGTTTGTTGTTGTTTTACGTCCTAGCAACATCTAAGGTCATGTCAGGATGGGTACTGACTTGTGACAGTGCGCACGTATGGCGACTTTCTAGTGCTGCCCCACTGGAAGACCAGGCCGCCAGCACCATGACCTGACATCCCACTAAGTCACATTATCCTGACACTGAACCAACCAGTACTTGTCCTATCCTAATAATGCCAAACACCAGGTTGGGAAGCGACAAGTATCAATTTTTAAGTCATTGGTTTGACTCGAACCGGGTTCGAACCCACGACCCCACGATCTACCAACACATGAGACCGAAGCTCTAACTCATTCGGCCATCCCGTCTGGTGTACAAGTAAGTGACCATCGACCACAACCATATATAATCGAGGAATCCTTAACTGAAGGGATCCGGAAACCAATAGCTCGAAATGCCGCATGGAGATGGCGGGGCAATATGTGATTGGTTCACGCCAGTTGCGAGAATATGTAAGTTGCTTGGTTGTTGGAGTTTTACATCATGGCACCATCTAAAGTAATATCAGAACGGGTACCGAGTTGTGACAGGGACACTCTATTGTGCTGTTTCAGTGGGAAACCAGCCCACCAGCACAATGGCCGGATATCACTCTCAGTTACAGTATCCTGATTCTGAACCAACCCTTCCTTACCCTATGCTAATAATGACAAGCATCAAGCTAGGAAGCGAGAAATATCAATTTTGTAAATCATTGGTTTGACTCGACCAGGAGTTGAACTCCGGGCCTTCCGCACGAGAGGCCTGCGCTCTACGGATTCGGCCAGTGCTGCACGCGTCCCCCACTGTGTGTGTGCACGGCTTGCAGGCACGTGGTCAGACGCTGCCGGAACCCCCTGGTCAGCGGAGGGAAACCCCGTAGCTCACGCGCGTTAAACACGCGTAGCTTCCTACCACATTAGCGCCTTGGCGCAGACGACATCTGAAGCCGTTTTGGGGTAGAATTTAATTCGGTGTGGCTGGTGTGGGGGATTCCGATTGGGTGGGGGGGGGGGGGGGGGGGGGAAGGTTGGCTGATTGGTGGAATTTCACGTCTGACAACATTTAAGGTCATATCAAGATGACAGGGTTCACAGCAGTCGCTAGAATAAGTAAGTCGGTTGGTTGTTGGAGTTTTACATCCTTGCAACATCTAAGGTCATATCAGGATGCGTACCGACTTGTTACAGTGTGCACTCATGCCAAATTTATAGTGCTGCCTGACTGGGAAATCAGGGTGCTGGCACGATGACCTGATATTCCACTCAATCACATTATCCTGACACTGAGCCAAGCAGTCCTTGCCATATCCTAATAAAGCTGAGCACCTGGATAGGAAGTGACAAGTATCAATTTTTAAGTCAGGGGATTGACTCAACCAGCGATCAAACCTTCGGATATTTAACTCATTCAGCCATCCCATCTGGTAACGAGGGTGGGGGGGGGGGGTGGTGATTGCTGCTGAGTGTTATCAGAGAGCGTGTATATAAACAGATGAGAGGGACAACTCCCATACTAGACCGTGTAAAAGCTGCCGACTGTGGCGCTCCAAGTGGTGGTTGTTGAACAGTATATGACACAGCTGTCAAACTCAAGGCATTGTCAATGGCTTTGAGCAATCTTCGTACAGAAAAAGTGAAATATCTCTAAAACCACATGACCTAGACACAAACCGCTTGGAACACATATAGAAAACATATTTAACGATGAGACTATATTAAATTCATATGGCTAGGGTTCTGTATTTCTATTAATTTTGAATAAAATACACGTTTTGCACTACACATACGGCAAACTCAAGGCATTGTCAATGGCAGTGAGCAATCTTCATACAGAAAAAGTGAAATATCTCTAAAACCACATCACCTAGACACAAACCGCGTGGAACACATATAGAAAACATGTTTACCAAAAGGATTATATTAAATTGATAAGGTTAGGCATATTGCACTGCACGTACCGGCAAACTCAAAGCTTGTTCAACACTAACCGCCAGGAACGCCACTGTAGCCTGTGTTACCGATTTTCGCCGGAGTTGTCCCTCTCATCTGTTTATATACACGCTGTCTGGTGTTATATGGTTATACATTGCTTGATGGCAAATTCATATATGTTCTAATGGATTTAGTAAGGGGATATTTGTAGCAACCATACCTGGCACATGGCTTTATGCAGCTGTTATGACGGTACTGAAAGAAGCAGTGCAAGAAGTACATAGCGATCAATAATGTAATATATGCTATGTGTATTCACATATGAAAAGGTCTCAAAAGGTAATAACTCTTTTTTTTTTGTCCATTGTAACGATTGACACAAAACAGCGCAGAAAGCTTACACTGAAAACATAAGGACATTTGCTTCAAATCAATATGTATTCTATTGGGATTATGAATCATCATCTAAAAAACAAATCAGTTTATCCTGAGCAAATGCATAAGCAGATAGAATGTTGATCGTTACAATGGACAAAGTTTTGTCCCATATTGCTTAGCACCTTTTGAGACATTCTCATATGTCTACATAAAAAAACAACACAACATGTATAGTGTGGACCAGACGGTATGGCCGCATGAGTTGAGCTTTCGTCTCTTGTTTTGGGAGATCGAGTGATCCGAACACATGAGCTTGTGGGTTCGAACCCTGGTCGAGTAAAAAACAATGACTTAAAAATTAATAGTTGTCACTTACTAGTCTGGCATTCGGCATTATTCGGATAGGGCAAGGACTGGTTGGGTTATTATCGCGATAATTTGACTGAGTGGGGTATCAGGTCAAGGTGCTGGCGGCCTGGTATCTCAGTGGGGCTGCACTATAAAAGTTGCAATGAGTGCGCAATGTCATAAGTCGGTACCCGTTCTGATATGACATTATATGTTGCTAGGACGTAATCCAACAACAAACACATGTATAGTGTTCGTCAGTGATACTATCGGTCTAAATGCTATCACTCGCACTAGCTTCCTTTTTCGTTCCACTTCACTGACACCTGATGGTAATCTGACTTTAGTTTCAACCAATTGTACTCAAGTGGCCTCCGACAGGGGGTCACGGTGTCGCGGTTTATATTCTCCGTGGGTTTAGATTCTACGCAGGGGGTTCTGCGCATGGGTCAAACTCGAACGGCGTTTCCGCCAGATTGGACATATTCGATTATTCAACTCGGGTGACCCGACCAACTTGTTGGCGCATGCACACATCCTGCAGACTCGGGTTGAATGATCGAATACACTTCTCCTTGCTCGGGATGGGGAAAATGGTGGTTTACTCCAAAACGGCACGTGACCCCGAGGGTAGAATGTTAACCCAGGGAGAATCTACACTGCAACGCCGGCTGTCAAGATAGTTAGTTGACTTGGTGCTTCTCGCATTCTCACAGCACTCCTTCCAATGCAGCATCCATTACTGTTTATACATTAATCTAGTCAGCTGATTTAAACATGCATGATTATTCGCTATATAATAATGCAATGTGGATATTCTATAAATATTAATTGTAGTGAACATATTAGTACCTTGATCACGCCTGGGATAATTCAAATAATGTTCTTTGATAGACTAACCTTATCTACGAATGTGTCAATATGATATATATTATATATAATCTATTATATACATATAAACGCTCGGAGAAGTATTTATTATTTATTAGTGTCGATTCTACTCGACTGAATATTGTCCAATCGCATCGTCCGCTGTCCCCTGCTGCGTTGCTGCGGGGCTCGACTCGGCCCGATCTGGTTTGAATCGTCACTTGCCTCCCGTTTTTGCTTTTGTATTAGGTAGGGCATTTATCGCTCAGCCCGGAGTCAAATAAACGAACCAACCCAATCTGCTGTCTCTCTCGTCAATTCGTAGGGGAGGCTTATATATATATATATGTAATGTATAAGCATTATGCGAGTATACATGCGCGGAATGGAGTTATTATTCTTATTGTATTTGTTACTGCTATTGATTGTATCATTTGGTTCGGAGTAACCTCTCCCAAGTTACTACTCGTGCCACCACCGACAGCTTTCCTGACTACGGACCCTCAACACTGTCATTCGCGCCCGAGAATTATATATGCATAATTATATATCTAATATATGCCTGTGTGGCAATGCTCACAGGTTAGATATATCATACATACCAGATACTTTCCCAAACCTGTTTGCTGATTACATCTCTCAGTAGAAATCACTTTTGCTCTTTATTTTCAGTGGCTAAGTTTTGAGATGTTTGAAGTGCAACTATGTCAAATTAGTTCCTACACACACGCCAACATTCTGACACAACGGTGTTCAGCAGTATTGTTTGTTTGTTTGTTGTTGTTTTACGTCCTAGCAACATCTAAGGTCATATCAGGACGGCTACCGACTTGTGACAGTGGGAACTCCTGATAACTTTATAGTGCTGGCCCACTGGAAGACCAGGCCGCCGGCACCATGACCTGATATCCCACTCAGTCACATTATCCTGACACTGAGGCAACCAGTCCCTGTCCTATCCTAATAATGGGTTCGAACCCACGACCCCACGATCAACCAACACGGGAGACGGATGCTTTAACTCATTCGGCCATCCCGTCTGGTCTGTGTTCAGCAGGAAGATGTTCTATGAAATTGACTTAGTAAGTTCTTCTATGTGACAACATATGCTCAATAAGTGCATCCGTATCTATCTCTGATATTTAGAATCAAATCTAAAGAGTTACTTTGTCTTTGAAAATGGGATACTTGCTTGGACTATGCTGCTTTAAAATAATTTAAATACAAACACCTTTCGTGAATTACAAAAGTAAAGTAAAGCTTCCTTTATTTAACAAAGCCTCTAGAACACATTGGTTTTCATATCCTCATCTAGTGGACGTCAACCATATGGTTATTCTGACATATTTCTTTGGAGGAAACCCAGTGCCACCACATTGGGTACTCTTTCCAATAAGCAGCAAGCAGTATATTATATGAACATTCCCACAGACAGGGAAACACATACCACAGCCTTTGATGAACCAATAGACTACATCACGGTTCCAGCGGCGCGGTGCATTGTGGGATGAATCAGAGCAAAACATACCCCCCAAAAGCACATGGCACATGCTAATACACTGGGTGCAGCTATGAAATATGCTAGTTTCAGATCATCTCACCTCTTGTTTGAAACATAGAATACCAAGTAAAAAAATGTATATAATAAATTAAGATATTAATCTTTTATCCAGCATTGCATTTACATCATTATAATCAGCACATCTTATGCCGTGTGCATTTAGATTTAGAAAGATCTAGGCACTCAGACTAGTGTTAGAGCCATAGCCAGAGTACTCAATGCATTGTCAATGGCAGTGAGCAATCTCCATACAGAAAAAGTGAAATATTGATAAAACCACACCACATAGAGACAACCCGCTTGGAACACATATAGAAAACATGTTTATCAAAAAGATTATATTAAATTGATATGGTTAGGGTTTTGGATTTCTATTAATTTTGAATAAAACTGATGTTTTTCACTGCGCGTATAGGCAAACTCAATGGCCGTACGTCTTTGCTTTGCTCCCACCGCCGTTTTCAGCGCATGCGCAGTCGGAACCGTGATCTAGTTTATTGTGGACCACTGGTTTCGCTGATTACAAGAACCGTGAAGAAGCGGTTTACCTGAACCGTGTGCTTATACATGATGCGCCATGTGCAATCTGTATTCTGAAGACTTTGCTTCTGCTTTTGCTTGCGCCGCTAGGTGTCGTTTCCGTTAGCAGTATGGCCTGCTAGGAGACGCTCTTGAAGTGCCGTCCTTAATGCACGGTGACTACATCACGCCTCCAGTGAGGGCCAGCGGCGCGACCACACTTTACCAACAAGCCACCAACTAAAATCAACAAAGATCACCGAAATAAATTTGATCTTATCAGGTTAGCTTTGTCTAAGCAGTTTGTAATAAATAAGGATTGTTACTAAATGTGCTGGCCAGAGAGGTAAAGAATTTGTACATTATGATCAGTGCAGTCTTGTGCTTATCATTTATTCAAAATTCTGTGGTGTCATGACCAGGTGGTGTGACTTAATTTTGTGTGTATGCACGATTAGATTTTTTGGGTGACCTCTTTTTTTTCAAACAGTCTACAGGGGTGGCTTCCTAGGTGAGTCCCTGCATCTGGCAGGCCACACCATTTGTGGTGCATAGCCGGACCTGGTAAGAGAACACCGGCAGGCTGCCAGACAGACAGGCTTGCTATCAGGACCACACTTCATCCACACCTCTCTCTATCTCATCTCCTTGCTCGTGCTTGATATCTCTGAAAAGAGTTCCAGGAGGGGGAGCCCCGCATTTCACTTTCTACTCCTACTCTGTCTGTGTCTATGGCTCGCTGGTTGGTCACCATAGAGCAAATAGACATGGTCCTTTGACTCAACTCTCCTCACTTCTCTTTTGTAGACTCTATCCTTTCTATTTCACCCAGGCATACTTCTCCCCCTGACCAGGTGAGTTGTGTGCTTGGGTGGGGCCCTGTACCTTTACACTTATCTCACTTTTTTCTTGTTGCTGGAACCACCGCTGCACCCATCTTTACCCGCCCTTCCTCGAAACCATTGCTGCTGTCTGCTGGATACAAGTGCTCAACTACCGCCGGACCGAAGAGATTCGGGGCTGCCCCAATGCTTCACCATTACAACGTTGTAAAGATGTCCCCAGCTTCTACAACCGCCCCATCTGAAGATTAATCTTCACCCAAAGATTGGGCCGATTTATTGGAGCCTCTCTATAATGTTGCAGTTCTGCAACCAGTAACCTTCGTAAGGTTACAAACCACCCCAAGCAAGCAGCAAGCAAACATGCCAGAAGCATTCTGCTAGTAACACCCCCACCCCCAAATCACCCCATCCAACCCACCACTCACCCCCGCCCAGCCCACCACCCACCCCCGCCCACCACTCACCCCCGCCCACCTACCCACACACGACCTGACCGAATAGCCGAATGAGTTGAACGTCCGTCTCCCGTTTTGGTAGATCCTGGGATTTGAACCCATGGGTTCGAATCCAGCCGGTCGAATCCAGCTAATAATGTATAAGTGAACCTCTCTTCCATACCTATCCACTCCCCTCGCTTTGGATACAACTTTGCCGGTGATTCAGCCCTAAACAGCATCGAGTCGATAGGAGGTCGGTCACAATGCACCAGCTATGCCTGGACATGCTTGCGCCTGCAGTGTAGTAGTCTGCACTCACTTCTCAGGCGAGGATTCAGATAGATGTAAACAGGGTGATTGTGTCAGGTATCTTCAGTAGTATCCACTGCTTTTCAAATGAGCAGACGCAGGCCGCCAGCGCCGTCTCCAAGCTCACCTGCCGATGTGTACTTTTCACCATAACATAGACTATTTTCAATAGTGCTGCGCTGTGTGGTGTCAATGGAACTGCGCCTACAACTTCAACTTTTATCATTCAAAGACATGTGGTGTTCTCTGTGGCGGAGTGGTTAGAGTGTCTGACTTTTTTCTAGGTCAGACTCCTAATCTGAAGGTCAGGGGTTCGATTCCCCATGCCCCCACCTCTGCCAATTTGGATGTCCACTGCTGTTTATAACTTACAGCATCATCAAAGGCCAGTTGCTTTCATACCATGTCTATGTGCTTTTGGAGTTAAAAATCCCTTGAGTCAGTAAAAGTGTAGGCTCGGGCTTTCTATCGACAAACTTCTCATGGTGAAAACAAGTCTATTCAGCCTTATCCATGATAGGCAGTATAAATCTTCAAGAAAAAAGTATATTAATAATGTAGGATAAGAACAAAAGGTGCCTTGTCTCACATCCTGAATGCAGACAGTTTTAAATGTCTTGTGCAGCTGAATTTCTGGTAAATACCAGAGGCCTTATTCATCTGTCATGTACCTGAAATATTGTCTCTGTTATAGTCCCGCATGAAATGTATCTCTTTCCGATTAGTTACCACTTACACAAATAGGCAATGAACAGCCACTTAATGCTGAGTTTGCGTATGGTTGTCAATTAAGATGGCTTATGTAAATAAGCGGCTGGCTTTTTAGGTAGACTGGGTATTGTACACGCTACTGAAATGTGAGATGATGTACATCATCCACACAGGTTCGTGCTTATAAAACGCCCTGCTATATTAAATCCATAAATAACAGGAGATATTATTTCTGAATGCATCCTACTCAGTTAACATAACCTTCAGCAGACAACAGCTCAATACACTGTGTTTCTTCTGATAATGATATGATATTGAACATTGCACATGCGCATAGACTATGAAACCATGAATCATTTGGCGTGTCATTACAGGTGCGATACAGCAATCAGTGACTGGAGTTGTGAATATGTTTTAATATTCCCATCATGTCAGACCTGTCTGTACTGCAGTTTGCTTAATACATGTTAATTGTTATGGACGCAGTGGTGGAAGTCAGGAGAGTGCAGGCTTCCCATGTGGAAGGTTGGGAGTTTGATTCCCAGTCGAGTCAAATCTATGACTTACAAAATTCCTACTTCTCGTTATCTAGCCTGCCACTCGGAATTATTAGGATAGGGCGAGGACTTGCTATGTTAGCTAGGTGTCAGGATAATGTCACTGAATGGGATATTGGGTCATGGTGCTGGCGGACTGATTTCCTAATGGGGCAGCACTATAAACTTGCCATGTGTGTGCACTGTCACAAGTCGGTTCCCCTCCTGATATGAACTTAGATGTTGCTAGGATGTGAAACCAACAAACAAACAAAAGGTGACTGGGTGAGAAATTTGGTCATGGGGCCGACAACATGGTATCCCAGTGGGGCAACACTATGTAACATGGATAATGCTCGAATATGTGGATGTGTAGGCAGGCTATAGTGAAATCAATACAGACACAGAGAAAGGAAGAGTATAAAGTGTAAAAGAAGAGAGATAGTCAAGCCCTCTGGTTTCTTATTTATATGGTTTCATGGGGTCATTTTAGAGTATCCCCCCACCCCTTTCCCCCAATGGGAAACAACCATTCTTGGCCCTACCAATAGGGATCCATTATTCCTGGTCAGCCCACCACTACCAAGCTGTGTGGCCCCCCTGGCCACCACCAAGCTTGAACCTGAGTGTGGTGATCCTACCCAGCAGAGGGGGAGGGGGTAGGCCCCGAGTGTGGTTACACCCAGCCCTGCCAGCAGCACTATGTCTATTTACATCCCACTCAGGCACCACCAGCACTTATATATATATACATACATGCGCTTAGTCACGTACACCTGTTTAGTAATAGAACATTTGCATTCCCCCCGATGCGGTAAATCGGAATATTTTACAACTATGAAGTCCCCAGGAGCGTGCACTGTCACAAATCGGTACACGTCCTGATAGGACATGTTGCCAGGACGTAAAACTCCAACAAACAAGGTTATTTATTCATCGTGTATGTGTATCCATAACGGCAGGGTCATTTATTGCAAATTACTATTTACGATGTATGGGAACACAGCTGCAGCGGTCCAACATTCAATTTACAGTAGACTTGGAGTTATCTCACAGATTGTAGTCACGGGGGAATGAACCTCCTATAAATGTATAATAATACCGTTGTATTAAAGGGTCATTAAAACTAGCCAGAATAACATCACCAACGCTTGAATCTATGAGCTCTCCTCACTACGCCTGCCAAGCTAAGGCAATTCGTATATGTGTGATGTGTAAGGATTATGCTAATATAAACTATTTGAATGGTTCTCTTGCTACTTAGATAAAGGATTCACCCGGTACTCGCAGTCGCAGTACACGGGTGAATACCAACCCAATATAAAAACAGTCGAAAAGCGGGTTACCAAATTGAGAGCCTAATTTCACAATATAAGAGGCAACAATTATTCTTTACATATGTCTTATTGATAGCCCGCTACCTGTGAGTTGAAAAAATATAATATAATATCTAGTTTAATAAGATTTAAAAGTGAAATCAATGGCCTTCTGCGGCTGCCATCTTGTCTTTTTGCATTCTCTCCCATTTCACCAACTCTGTGCCTATATGGGTAGCCATTTGATACTGGAGCCACAGTTTCTACTTCATGTTCCATACTAAACCTATTTCCGACCTTATTTACACTATGTTGTCCTTCACCTGTGTACTACAAGTACCGGGTGAATCTTTTATCTACGTGCTACCATGCTATCTCTAATTAACTTTGACTATATGTGTGCATCCACACTATATGATAGTCACCATTAAATTGGAAACTGGTAGCAGTGACAAGACCTGTTGGCTGGTTGTTGGAGTTTTGCGTCCTAGCATCATATCAGGACGGGACCAGTACTAATATTGTGTGTTGTACCTCAATCTGTATGGTTTTTTAAAAATGTGTAGCTGGTTTACTGAGTTTGATAACTGCAGTATCACAGTTATCTATCAGGTTTATGGAATATGCATCCACAATGTACTACATTGTACTAGATCTACCATTAATGAGCGATGTGGAGGCAGTGAGAAGAACTAATATTGTATTCTGCACCTCAAAATGCTTTAGATGTTGCCAGTACATAAAACTCCAACAAGCAACCAACCATCTGCGGTTGCTTGATTGATGACGTCATGAAATGCTGCTAATTGGCTGTAAGCTTGTTTGATTTGAAGTAAACAAAAATATTGCATGATATTTATTTTGATTCAGATTCAGGGCTACAGCTAAGTTATTTCTAGAGAGACCGGACGCGAGCCTAGCGTGCGAAAGGTCGGGAGTTCGGTGTCTGGTCGAATCAAACCGATGACTTTAAAATTGATACGTGTCGCTTCCTAGCCTGGTGCTTGGCATTAATAGGATAGCGTAAGCACTGGTTAGCTCAGTGTCAGGATAACGCGACGACCAGACGGGATGGCCGAATGAGTTAGAGCGTCCGTCTCCAGTGCTAGTAGATCGTGGGTTGTGGGTTCGAACCCTGGTCGAGTCAAACCAATGACATAAAAATTGATACTTGTCACTTCCTAGCCAGGCGCTTGGCATTATTAGGACAGGGCAAGGACTGGTGTGCTCAGTGTCAGGATAATGTGACTGAGTGGGATACCAGGTCATGGTGCCGACAGCCTGGTTTCCCAGTGGGACAGCACTATAAAGACACCATGAGTGCGCACTGTCACAAGTCGGTACCCGTCCTGATATGACCTTAGATGTTGCTAGGACGTAAAACAACACACACAACAAAACAAAGGATAGCGTGACAAAGTGGGATATAGGGTAATGGTGGCACTGTCACAAGTCGGTACCCGTCCTGATATGACCTTAGATGTTGCTAGGACGTAAAACAACACACACAACAAAACAAAGGATAGCGTGACAAAGTGGGATATAGGGTAATGGTGCCAGTGGCCTGATTTCCCAGTGGGGCAGCACTATAAAGTCAGCATGAGTGCGCACTGTCACAAATCGGTATCCGTCCCGATGTTGCTTGGACGTAAAACAACAACCAGCACCTACTCTTAGAGAGTCCATTTATTCCAAAGATATTGTGGCTGTGTAACCAGCTGCTGGGGCTAAGTGATATATTGTGTAGCTGTCAGAACTCTGAGAAATTGGTTTTGGTAGCTGGTGATTGGTGTCGTGCGTGAGGTGTTGATGGGTTTTGTGTGTGGTGTGGCAATGATGGTCGATTGCATTCTCCTGTAATATATCATTCAAAAAAAATATTGTTTGATTTATTATTAAGGCTGGCGCGTTCGCATTATCCAGAATGAATCCCGATAATGTCGGCAGTCGTCATGACTTTTCACTTTTGTTTGACTTTTTTGTTGTTGTTAAGGCTAATAAGGTGAGATAAGGTAGTTTTATTAATTAGGTTGTTAGTTGGTGTTTGGAGTTATACATCCTGGCAACATTTAAGGTAATATCATGACGGGTACTGACTTGTGACAGTGTGCAGTTGGGCAGTAATATAAAATCGCCATGGTGGTCGGCAGCATGACCCAATGTCCCACTCAGTTTCATTATCCTGATCGTCAGCTAACCAGTCCTTGTCCTATCTTTATAATGCCGAGCGCCTGACTAGGAAGGGACAAGTATCAATTTTGTAAGTCATTAGTTTGACCCGACAGGCAATTGAACTCCCGACCTTTCACACGGGACGCGTGCACTCTACCGATTCGGCCACTGCGTTGGGTAAATAGTTGTTAGGTGCATAACGACAGAAGGTGGCCGAATCATTAGTAATGATGCATGGCTTTCTGTGATCTACGTCGAGGGTTTTAAACCCGACTGAGTCAAACCAATGACTTACACAATTGAGACTTGTCACTACCTATCCTGGCACTGGGCATTAATAAGATCAGGCAAGGACTGGTTAGGTTAAGTATCCGGATAATCTGCCTGAGTGGGAAGTCGGGTCATGGTGTCAGTGGCCTGGTCTCCATGTGGGGCAGTACTAGATAAAAGATTCACCCTGTACTTATAGTAGACAGGTGAAAACCAGCCCTATATAAAAGCAGTCGAAAATATGGGGAAATGAAATGAGAGCCTAATTTCACAATCTAAGAAGCAACATTTATTCTTTATATATATATATTCATATTTCCCCGCTACCTTTGAGTTGAAAAATATAATAAAACATATAGTTTAATAGAATTTAAAGATTAAATCGATGGCGTTCGAATGCCGCCATCTTTTTGCATTCTCTCCCATTTCACCAACTCTGTGCCGCTATAAGTACCCATTTCATACTGGAGGCAGGCAATCTACTTCCTGTTCCATACTAAAGCTATTTTCGCCCATATTGACACAACATTGTCACCCATGTACTGCGAGTACAGGGTGAATCCTTTATCTAGGGCAGTACTATAAAGTTGCCATGAGTGCACACTGTTACAAATCAGTACCTGTGCTGATATAGTATTTGATGTTTCCAGGATGTAATACCCAAACAAAACAAAGTCAACCAGATTAAACGAAGGCCGCTGAATGTAGATGTGTGTGTGTGGGAGGGGGGGGGGTGCTGTCTGGTCAGCCTAACCCAGACACAGATAGGATCATATCTCTCTTGCATATCTAACACTAATACATGGAGTACCGGTGTAACAATTTCAAATTCCCCCCTTTCTAAGTTCTCCCCAGGAATCTGGAAACGTTTTAAAATTCCCTCCCGTGAATTTGAAAACATTTTTCAGATTCCCGTGAGGGAAATTAAAAACAGTTTTCAGATTCCCCCCCCTATTTTCAAATTCCGCCCCCGGGAATTTAAAATTGTTTAAAAAAACTTTTAAAAACATTTAAAAATTCAGACCTATAATATTTGTTTCTTAGCCATCTTGGAGACTTTTTGTGTCATTTGGGGTGACATATGTTTTGTTGTACTAGTAATAATTTCCATTATGCTATTCTCTGTGTATTATTATATTTGTCATGAAAAATAAAATAAAATAACAAAAATTAAGAAAATTCTACAAAAATGGGGGTAGGGAAAGGTAAAACAAGGGAGGGAAAATAAAAACGTTTTCAAATTCCTGTGGGATGAATTTGAAAACGTTTTCAAGTTCCCTTGGGGGAACATCAATGTGGGGAGAATTTGAAATCTTTACACCGGGATGAGGTGTGTGAGCTTGACTATAGCATTCCTCTTGAAATGCAACAAAATACATTCGTACCTGTTATAACCGACCACTATGATCGGCGATCCCTGCTAATTGCGAACATTTGTTCGATGTATTTTGTTTTTATTTGACTATCCATCAATTGAAAGGACATACAATCTGAAGTTGTCTTGGTTATGTTAGGGTACCATTAATGGATTTGGTCGTGGCTGCCAGTAAGAAGTTAAGACACCTGTATCCAGTTAGCGTTATTCCTATGAAGTCTTGATTTGGTCGATTGGTTGTTGGAGCTTTACGTACTAGCAACATCTAAGGTCATATCAGCACCTGAAGTCTAGTGTGCTACCGTAATGCTCAAACCTAATCCTAGCCAAGATTTCTTCCTGCTTCCATTAATGTTTATACCCTCCACACAAATGGTCTCTGATAAATACATTTAAAAATAAATGGTATTCATATGGATATAATTTCTCAGTGCTGCAGCACTGAAGCTCCAGGCGTGAGCGTACTGATATTTAAACTAAGTTATGCCTGATTATTAGGGAATAATTTAAATGCTCATGGTACAATAAGTAAATGAATATGAGGTACATTATTTCCGGAGTAAAATGGTTTATGAAAGTGATAGAATTGTTTTTATTTAAAGGCCATGTTAGAGTTCAATATAACCAATCACACGTTTTATATAATGTGTTCATGTTTTGGCAAAGCTAAGGTTACGTATATCATGTTTAGAAATATGTAGTCAGTAAATTGTGATTGTAAACCTTTTGACTTGGCTATTGATATCATGTAGAAGATATACAAATAACGTCAATTGTGGTGAGAATGAAAGCGAAACAGAAAAGGGGTTTTATATTACATTGGAGACTGACTGAGGGGGATATAAGGGGCATGGTACCACAGCCAGATTGCCCCATGGGGCAGCACTATAATGTTGCCTTGAGTGTGCACTGCGGAACGTTGGTACCCGTCCTGATATGACCTTAGATGTCGCCAGGACATAAAGCTCGAACAACCAACCAATCAACCCTTGAGTCACAATGCAGAAGTCGGCCATGGGTGTCTAATGTCTCCGTGAATCAGGACTATTTGGTCCTGTTGACACCTAGATAATAGATTCACCCTGTACTGGTAGTATACAGGTGAAAGGCAACGTAATCGATATACTGGCAAAACTAGCTTTAGTATGGAAAACGAAGTAGAATACCTGGCTCCAGTATCAAATGGGTACTTATATCGGCACAGAGTTGGTGAAATGGGAGAGAATGCAAAAAGACAAGATGGTGACCATAGAACACCATCGATTTCGCCTTTAAATTCTATTAAACTGTATGTTTTATTACATTTATCAACTCAAAGGTGGCGGGGAAATAGGAAGACATATATGAAGAATAAGTGTTGCTTCTTAGATTGTGAATTTAGGCTCTCATTTCATTTCCCTGCTTTTCGACAGCTTTTATATAGGGTTGGTATTCAGTCATGTACTGCAAGTATGGGGTGAATCCTATATCTAGTTGAGACCCAGCCTGACTTGTTTGCTTTTATTCAATGAATGGGGTAATGGGATGCCGTACGGATGTTTCCCCAGTTGTGTTGCCATTCAGATTTGATATACTTGAGAATAAGTGGCCTGAGGTCAGACTAAGGCATTCGGCATGGCGCAAAGGACACGATTCAAAGTAATTTTCCCACCTCAATCATCCTGTTCTCTTCCTCAGGTGCCGGTGTAGGACGTTCAAAACACTACCCGGTTGAAAACACTATGGTAGTGTTTTCAACCTAAGTTCAAAACACTATGGTAGTGTTTTCAACTTAAGTTCAAAACACTACCGTTAAGTTCAAAACACTACCCTTACGTATGTCCAAAACACTACCCAAGTTCAAAAACTATAATAACACGGCAGTGGGGGTTGTGTAATGCCGCAAAATTTAACCTTCTCATACATGTATTGGTATATGCTGATCATGGTGTGGCGTTTGAAGCACATACTAGGTGGTTTGGTTGTTGGGAGTTTTACGTCCTGACAACATCTAAGGTCATATCAGGACACACATACTATAGTAGTATACGCTGATAGTGTTGTGGCATCTGCACGATGTATTAGTATACGCTGATGGTGCTGCGGCGACTTTATCACGTATTAGTATACGCTGATGGTGCTGCGGCGACTTTAGCACGTATTACTATATGCTGATGGTGCTGTGGTGACTTTAGCATGTATTAGTATATGCTGATGGTGCTGCAGCATTTGAAACACATATATAGTAGTATAGACTGCACACTGCCAAACACTACTGCATTCTTCCCCATCCTACTGCATACTGCCCCACCCTAGTGCATACTGCCCCACCCTACTGCATACTGCCCCACCCTACTGCATACTTGCTCACCCTACTAAAATATAAATAACTATGCAGCAATTATTATTTTTTAAATGAGAGAAGTGTTTTGAACTTAAAGGTAGTGTTTTGTACTTAAGGATAGTGTTTTGAGCGTGACCACAGAAGTGTTTTGAACCTACCTTCAACTAGGTTGAAACACTACTGTCATATTTTGAACCTAGGTTGAAAACACTACCGTAGTGTTTTTGTGGGGTAGTGTTTTGAACTTACTACACGGGCATCTAAAGTAAAGTGAAATAACTTGTAGCGATCATGTTAAAATATTACTCGAAATGATTATGGCATAAACTCGAGACCATGGCATTATGCAAAGACAAAACTATCTTTTGTTATCAGGACATGTACCTCTTGTTAATCTAACTTTTCAAATCCTATTTCAGTAATCTTGTAATGACACCTCTCTATCTAGACCAAGGTTGTACGAACATAACGGATGTCCAGTTTGAATTAAGTCAAATGACACATATTACTCTTTCAACATTGCCAAATTGTTTACCCTTCATAGAGTTCCGGCAACTTTGCTCTAGCTAAAGACAGGTCCACTTGTATCCTATATATATATATGTATACATATATATATATATATATGTGGTTTGTAAAGACTATCAATTTCCATGTACATATTTATATATTGATAGAGAAACATATAAATGCACGGATGAACATATATATATAAATGAATAGTATATATATGTATATTTATATACCGCATATGTCCCAATAGAAACACACTACCCAACAGAAGCACACCCCCTATTTCAAGATTGAAAGGATGCACAAATTTACGATCCTATTCAGACAATCCCACTTTATTTCAGAGGCACAACAGAAACAAATCCAAATTTACGACCATATTCAGACTGAACGCACATAAAATAAGACACTCCCACTTTTTTTCAGAGGCACTACACAAACAAATCTATGAAATTCTTGAACGTTGAATAGATGCGCATCCATGTGTCTGCACTTCCGCAGTGTGCGACTATTGGGACCTATACGGTATATGTGAATATGTACAAGCAACTTTGAAAAGAAAAGATGAAGTTGCATATCCATATATATCAGTATGTACATGCAAATTCATAGTCTTACTAAGCAATAATTATTAACCATAACTATCATTTTACATTTATGCATAAAGATCGATAACTGTCGTCAATACTCAGGTATTTGTGTAAGGCTATGCTTGGTTATGTCTATAAATAAGCATGTATATATGTTCATATATATAAACATATGTTCATATATATATATATATATAAGTAGCAATTAGCCGGGTGTAGTGCGCTTTGCCCGACCTGCGCGTGAAATCCAATGCCCCTAACTATGCACTTACCTTTCCCCGTTCTGCACTGATGCTATCAAAGAGCATCTACCCTTTTACGACGTGCAAATTATTTGTACTGTGATCCCATAGGCTCACCGAACGTATCTTCCTGGCTCTAAAGATCTGAGTACTGGCAGGTCCTTAGATCTCCCGACACTGCTGACTGTCTCCTGCCAAACTCATCCCACCCCACCCCGCCAAGTCCCCCACATCCCAGCCTCCCCCGCCAAACGCCACATATATTGCCGGAGAGAGAGTTGAGGGTGTATGCCGAGGTCAGGAGCACATTCTGGAGCGAGGGTGTTGGTTTTGTGCTGACTTGCTGAGCGGCATCTCAATCATTACTGAGCGCAAGGGTTAAGAGCAGACTGAGTGGTTGGCTGTGAAATACTTCCCCTTTCCATCACCTCTACCAATTTGGGCTTCTGCAGTAACATATATATATTCTCTTTAATTGCCTCAGGATTCACTTCTCTGATACGACAAATGCTTAGTAAGTGACAATTGTTTTGGTTTGGAAAATGTTATGTTTTTAGCGGAGTATGCAGCTTTAGCATTGATTGCTAATGGTTTAAGGTGATGTTCGCAAAAAGCGAGAAGGGCTTTCTATTTATTCTGTCAGCTTTGTTCGTTACATTATATTCATACATGTAATATTGCGAGACAACCTGAAATGGTCAGATTTATGTCAAGTGACAGTCATATTTGACTCACACAACATCCTTTAAAATTCAGGGTGCAAAAGGGTCTGTCTGTTCTTAGGAACCCTAGTCTGAGTTTGTACTTACATACATTTATTTTTCTTGAAGATTTATATTGCCTGTCATGGATAAGTCTGAATAGACTTGTTTTCACCATTAGACAGTTTGTCGATAGAAATCCTCAGTCTACACTTTTACCGACCCAAGGGATTTTTAACCTTGCACACCACATAGACATGGTATGAGAGCAACTGGCCTTTGATGTCGCTGTAAGTTATACACAGCGGTGGAAATCCAAATTGGCAGAGGTGGGGGACACAGGGAATTTAATCACCAACCTTCAGATTAGGAGTCCGACCTAGAAAAAAGTCAGACACTCTAACCACTATGCCACAGAGAACACCACAATAGATATCATTTCTAGGGTGTTTACATACTAGTCAATCAAAGCAATGACTTTAAAAGTTGATACTTATCACTACTTAGCGTTTCGGTCGGCATTACTTTTTCTTACGGTGCCGAAGTATACCTTCCTCTTTATCACAACTGTTCTGAGCAGTTGTGTGCATGAGGGTGACGGGGTTGACTGATCCTCCTGATATTGAGTAGTGTGCTGCTGAGTACATCATCATCATCATGTTCTCAGTCACGATGCAAGAAAGACTCCTTTCATTACTTGACTGCCGCTCTCCATTTAGCTCTCTGCTGTGAGAGTGATGTCCATGAGTCGGTCTTAATGCCTCTTAGCTTCAGGGTTCTCTTATTGGTATCCTTGAACCAGAGACGAGCGCACCCTCTCTTTCTCTAAAGAGAAGACAGTTGAGAGTAGAGGATCTGCTTTGGTAGCTTGTCTGATGACATCCTCATGAGGTGTCCAGTCCACCGGAGATTCTTTTTGATCAGAAGATCTTCCATAGAGGGCAGCCCGTCTGTTCAAGTATTTCCCTATTTGTCACTTTGTCTTTCCAGGTATGCAGGTATTGCAGGTATAGCAATACCTCAGGGAGTTTGACGCCCCTGCCTTGCAGAGTTGTAAACCACTGCCTTGTGGTACAGGTTCTTGACAGAACCAAAGGCTAAGGAAGCAAACCCTAACAGAAAACCATGTTTCTGTGGCAGCATTAAGGGTGGTGATAAATGGAACTCCCAACATCTCCCGGGCAGCCACTGCAGGGACAAATAGTTTGCACCTGTCCTGACATGTCCTTGCCAGTCTGAGACCTCTATTTGCTCCGCGAGAGAGTGCTGCTCCTAACTTGCAAAAGTCAGAAACTTTGCAAGCAGCTTTTATGAAATGCACAACCGTACGAGATGACCTCGTTTACCCTCATGTCAGAATGATGGGATATTTTCCTTGCAAACGGATAGTGATAAGTGTCTCTTTTGAGTAATGAAAAACCGGTGTATATATGTGTGTGTGTAGTCTTGGTCTACCTGACTGAGCCACCTGAAGTTTATTAGTGCACCGAAGTATACCTGGGCATATATCACAAGTGGGGTTGGTTGGTTGGTTTTTCATCCTGACAACGTATAAGGTGATATTAGGACAGGTACTGACACTCATGGTGACTGTATAGTGCTACCCCACTTCAAGACCAGGCTACCAGCACCATGACCTGATATCCCACTCAGTCACACTATCCTGACACTGAACAAACCAAGTGTTACCCTATCCTAGTTATGTCGCACACCTGGCTAGGAAGTGACAAATATGAATTTTTAAATCGACCAGGGTTCGAACCGCACGATCTACTAAAACGGGAGACGGACACTCAACTCATTCGACCATCCAATCTGTGTGTGTGGAGAAGGGATGTAACTGGAGAAGGGATGTAACTGAGCAACCCCCCTGCTGTTTATTAGTTTTCTAAAGTATACCTTTGGCACACTATATTCTGTACATAGCCTTTTAACCACATCATATATTGGCATGTAGATCAGGGCCACTAGAGTTCACAGATACTTACAGAGTAACTTACCTATTCTGTTCTGGCTGATGTAGGCCCTATTGGGCCTCTAATGCCACCTTGTTATGGTAAAAAAAAAAGACTATTCTTTTTGCACACACATGGATGTGGACGGAACCTTGAAGTCATATAATTGTGGGTGTCCTCTCCAATCTCTATCCAGCTTTCCCTCCAATGCTTCTTTCTACCATTAGTGCTTTAACCACTTCGTCTGGAAGACTGTTCCACGGATCTGTCACTCACTATTAAGAACAATGGCTGTTTCCTGACCTCACCTCTGTATCGATAGAAATGAGGCTGATTTTGTTGTTGTTGTTGTTGTTGTTAAAATCGCACCCACCATGCACTGCTTCTTCAACTTCCGGTGGAATCCGACTAGAAATTCTGCTCCGCAATATCCGCTGATGAGCGGCGTCATGTCGCCATGTTGGTGTTAAATTAAATATGACTTAAATGTTCTCACGCGTCTCAGCCATTACACCACCCCTGTGGTCGCGTCGGCACGCACCTCCGCCAGTCACGTGATCGATAAGACAGACATGGCACGGTGTGACCGCCTCAGATAAGAATGGTCTTTGAGCCGACGGATGGCGCCTTTGATACGCTGAGCCTGAATCACTAACAAACAACAATATATTTTGGTAGGGGGAACAAAAGTGAAACCCCACGAAAAATATGTATACACCAGGTGAACCCGCACAAAGGATATGGGTTACTGGGCGGTTACCGTTACATATTCCGATGGTTTGGAGTGTCTGACATTTTCTGAGATAAGTACATTAGGTTGATCGTTATTAATATTATATACCTTAATTTAGCTTGAACGAACTTTAATTTAAATGGCTCCCTTTGAGATATTAGAAAAGGAACCTTGCAAAATTAATGTTAGCAAGCATGTACACACTTTGACACCATAGCAGTCTGCAGTACCAGGCTCTATTCATTTGCCTCAGTATCCCTTATGTCTGGTGACAAATGTTTAATAAGTGCACCATTATTTAAGTTACTTATATAGAACCAAATTGATATAATTGTTTGGGTTTTGAAAATGTGATGATTTCATCGGAATATGCAGCTGTAAGGTGATGATGAAAATTAGAAATATTGCACCGAGAGCAGGATTCGAACCCACACTTCTTGCATCCTACCATATCGGCTACCTGGTGCAATCACGCTATCCACGCATAACTATGTACCTGTCTATGGGGTTCCTTGTCTGAGAAGTCAGTATGTATTCCTATACTACTGTACCCTGCAAGGCTATGCATACACGGAATGCTTCATGACTTGGAGATGGGAAGGAGTTCAGTTCGATGGGGCAGACATGCACAGCGCAGTTATTTATAACATACATATTGATAGGAAATCAGCGCAGATATATATATGAATAAATAGACATGTTGTACCTTGTATCATGCATGCATTCTACATGTAGCGGAGTGCCACTGTGCCCGTAATGGATTAACACGACCCGGACGACTCGGGTCATCCGACTCATCAGAATTTCAAATATAACAATGCAAGTGGAGTCGACAAATACACGTGCCGTGTGCAAAACGACCCGACCCCAGTAAACCACCTCTTGGCTGGGGTGGTTAGGAGCAATGACGCCACATTTGCGCTGCTACCATCCTGCAGGATAAGAACCACCGGTAGCAGTCACACATGTTTTTTTGGCATAATAACATAGATTAATTAAATGGAAATAGCACTATATTATGCCATCCTAAAACAATTTAAATCCTATTTTGCTGTAATTATATCGGTTATTATAAATAAACAAAAGGTTTTGGATTAAGCCACCATTGTTTCCACCCAGAGCATGGAGAACTGTATTCGATTATTCGACCCGAGTCTGTAGGACGTGCGCATACGCCAAAAAGTGGCTCGGGTGACCCGAGTTGATTAATCGATTACACCCAATGTGTTCTATAAGGATAAGCTCGACGGTTTGATGAGAACATACGCGGTACATTGCTTTACCTAGTCGATGCAGAATAACTGACACATCCTTCAGCCGCCAGGTGGCTTCATATATTACTTATTGTTTTTGTTAGTAAAGGGAATTTATTCATCAAATAATATATTTTGTCAGTACTGGATAATTTGTTTTCCAGTTGTAGTTTAAGATTGCTTGCTACCTGAATTACAATTTCGGTTCTGGTAATGAACGGTACAGAATTTCAATTTAATAATAAATGTTACACAGGAAGTAAACATCCATTACATGCATTCTAGCTAATTCGTAGAATCAGTTGATATTATTACAGAAACTACTTCATATCTGGTGAATACATGCATCAGCTTGACCGTACATGGACCGTCTAATGGGGCTTTCTGTATATTGACGTCTAAAGGCCCTGTCACACTACGATGTAACGACATCAGCGTAGGGAGAACGTGAACAACGTTGAACTTCTTGGCATAGTATGCAAATTTGGGCACAAGTTGAACGTTGATGCAGCGTAGTTGACGAGAGCGTAACATCGGTAAAGCGTAGTGATAGCATCATTCAACGAGAGAGGACAACATCATTATGCTCACGGAATGTTATGTACGGTATTCCATTGCCGAACTACGTTATGTGACGTTACATACATCATGACACGGTAGCGAATTGCTGAACATATGTTTGGCGTACTTTCGATATATGTTTGGCATACATTTGGCGTATGTTCTCCTGACGTTCCCATTATGCCGCGTGAACGTTTCCAATGGCTTTAATGTGGGTCAACGTAGTGGAACATAGTGGAACGTAGTGGAACATAGTGGAATGTACTGGAATGTAGTGGAACGTAGTGGAACGTAGTGGAACATAGTGGAACGTAGTGGAACGTAGTGGAATGTAGTAAGCAGCGTTTTACTAACGTCGGTCTAACATCATTGACGTTCGCCGAACGTGTACAGAAGGTATGGTGAACGTAAACTCTTACATTCAAGTTACGTCGAAAGTTTTGAACATGTTCAAAACCTTGACGCACGCCAACATAACACAACGTAACATGACATAGCTCGACATCAGTCTAACGTCATTCTGACGTCATCATAACATAACTCAACTTACGTCAACGTAATGATGAAACGTAACCACGTCAGACTTACATTGGCTTGTTACGTCGTAGTGTGACAGGGGTATAAGGTATGATTGATACAATGGATATTTGGATGGATCAGTTTGTATCTTACTATGGAATAGGTAAATGAGGTGCAACAGTGTGCATTGATTCTAACTTCTATAGTCTTGTCCCACTTAGAAACCGGGCCACCTGCAGCATGACCCAGCATCCAACTTAGTCTCATTATCCTGATAACCATTGCACATTTATTTTAATTTTAATTTTACTACATTAGTTGTTTAAGCAGGGGAAATTTCAGTCGCAGACGACTGGTCCTCCTCATTCCACTGCTCCTTGCCCTATACTAATAATGCCGAGCATCTAGGAAGCTGCAAGTATCAATTTGTAAGTCATTGGTTTGACTCGATTAGCATTCGAACCCACGACCTACCAACACGGAATACGGACGCTTTAACTCACTCGGCCACCCCTATTAATGTCAGGAGCCAAGCTAGGTATGATTTCTGCAGAAGGTGGGTTTCTGTAGCAACGGGTTTGATTAAGTTGGGTTTAAGATCTCCTTTCATGCAGGAACAAATGCTTAAAGTTGCATGGTCTGATGGTTTTGAGTTTCTGTCATTTTCGGGGATGAAGATATTAGGTTGATCGTTATAATCTAGCTTACTTTAGTTTAAAGTAACTTTTATTTTAATTGGTTAATGTTTGAAATATTGGGGAGCGCTAATATGCTAAATTTATTTTGGCAAGCATGCAAACACGCTATTAAAGTGTTATACTTAATTGCTTCAGTTGTCCCTTCTCTGTAGTGACACGTGTTTAATACATGTATACGTATCTAATTTAGATGGGTAGAATCAAATCTAGATAATTGTCTTGGTTTTCTAAATATGATGGTTGTATCGGACTATGCCGCTTTTATGAGTGCATCTGTATCTAAGTTAAATAGCTTAGGTCAAATCTAGCTATTATTTTTGTTTTTGATAATTCGAAGCTTTCAATCAGACCAGACAACTTTAAATAGCGAGTACAGGTCAATCCTATCTGACCTGAAAAGTGTTTGACGGTGGATCGCGGAAATTTAAATTATACTTGGATTTCCGAAGATATCATTGCAGGATATTTTAAGACTCGGTTAGCATTTTTAGACTCTTCCGCATTTTCCATGGCCAGAGAGGAAGCCATTTAAGGTGTACTAACAGAAATCCCCTCTCCACAAGGAGATTGGTTCGTAGTTGGGGTTTAACATCCTGGAAACATCTACGGTGATATCAGGGCGCGTATCGACTTGTGACACTGCTCATCCATGGCGAATGTATAGTGCTGTTCCACGGGGCGACCAGACCGCCAGCACAATGACCTGATATCACACTCAGTCACATTATTTCTGCCTCGCTAAACCAAACTCTTGTATGTCCAATTGTCGATGTTGATTTCAACATGGGTAATTTAACCCGCAAGGAAAAGTACATACTTAATATGGAGGTGACTACTGGCGCCATCTATAATGTCTTTCTTAATTAATAATGCTCGGACTGTGGCACCATATTCTGTAAATTGGCATAATGAGATGCGACCCAGTTTCATTATAGACACTTCCACCAGAGCATTTCGATCGACAGGATGTGTTCTCTCCTTTGGATTTGCCATCCCATCCACCCAAACTACAAGTGACATTCCTAGGGCTACGTGCCTGAAATCCTCGAAATCTTAATACATCAAACATCTCATGGCTTAAATGTAACAACGAAATAGTAAGAATAAATGCCACTTTATACTGTACTTATCTTGCATTGGTTGAATTGTCAATACCACCTCACCATTTTCACAAGACGCATTCTGAACAGTGGGCTGCCGACTTTTCAAATGTGCTTGGAGCTCTTTCCTAGATATTATTGCGCAATATTTTTAGACTCAGTTAGAATACCCCATGCCATATTTCCCATATGGCCAAATAGGATGTAATTTGAAGGTGTACTAAGAATAATAATGGAGATGCAGTTATCGAATCTGTGACTTACGGTATTGAAACAGTCCCCTTAGAACTTGGCGAGTGTTTCAGTCATGATTTCTGATCGTTAACAATAAAGGCAACGTATTCAGATTTCAGGCGAACATCAATAGGCCTTTCACAATGGTTCACCAATGTCGGGCACTCCTCACTCACAAAACCAAAATTGAATTTCACATTTGGAAACTTGAATAAGTGTCCCAGTTATTTATTGATTTATTTATTTGGATTTACTTGCAATGCTTTGCCATTAGTAGCGAGTTCTGATTCATAAATATTGGGTTTGAATGCATGTAATGTACACTTTGCAGATTATTTATTATTAGGAGCCAGTGATTATTACTTGTTGTGGTATTGGATTTTGTTTCTTATTCATGTTTTGCAATGTTGTGCTCAATCCATTCCCGGGTTGTGCAAAGTGACATCGCGATTTGTCGTGTTCTGTCGTCAGTATTTACTGTACTCTCTGTTTTCAGTTCAATTCAATGCTGCTTAGTCTGATGAACACATCATATTTTCAAAAGCAAAATAGTGACCTAATTTTGAACCGACATATCCACCGTAGATACTGATGCACTTATTAGGTATTTCTTGCTGCACGGAAGGCCCATATTAAGTGCATTTATTGAAGATGTTGCTACTGAAACCTATGCGGTTCACGTTTTTGCAAGCATGCGGAAATTGTGTGTACACTTGAGATATCTCCTAAATTACCCATTTTAAATGAAAGTTATTTGAAGCTAATCAAAGATAGATTTCAACATCGGTAATTTAACCCGCAAGAAAAAGTACATACTAAATATGGAGGCGACTACTGGCGCCATCTATAATGTCTTGCTTAATAATAAATGCTCCGATTGTGGCGCCATCTTCTGTAATTTTGCATAACAAGATGCGACCCAGTTTCATTATAGACACTTCGACCACACCATTTCTATCGATAGGATGTGTTCTCTCCTTGGATTTGCCGTCCCACCCACCCAAGCTACAATTGACATTTATAGGGCTCCGTGCCTGAAATCCTCAAATATTAATAAATCAAACATCTCATGACTTTAATGTAACAAGGGAATAGTAAGAATAAATGCCACCTTATACTGTACTTGTCTTGCGTTGGTTGAATTATAACAATGAACCTAATAGATTGATCTCCGAAAATGAGATAAACTCAAAACCATCAGTCTCATCATCATCATCATGTTGTCGGTCGCGATGCGACAAAGACTGCTTTCATTACTTGACTGCCGCTCTCCATTTAACTCTCTGCTGTGAGAGTGATGTCCATGAGTCGGTCTTAATGTACATTTCATGAAAGCTGCCTGCAAAAGTGTTGAAGTGCTGCTGGCTTTTGCAAGTTATCAGTGGCACTCTCTCGGGGAGCAAATAGAGGTTTCACACTGGCAAGAACATGTCCAGACAGGTGCACAACTATTTTTCCCTGCATTGGCTGGTCGGGAGATGTTGGGAGTTCCATACATCAACCGCCCTTAAGGCTGCCACAGTGACATGCTTTTCTGTTTAGGGTTTGCTCCCTTAGCCTTCGCTTCTGCCAAGAACCAGTACCACAAGGCAGTGGTTTACAACTCTGCATGGCAGGGCGTCAAACTCCCTGAGATATTGCAATACCTGCATGCTATCAATACCTGCATAAATCATCGGTCTATGCACCTTTAATCCACACCTCATATGTGCATTGTGCAACGAGTAATGAGGCATCATTAAGGGTTACTTTAGTTTTTTTAAAGCAGATCTCACATAGATAATACACTTACATAGTGTATGAATTAGAATATGTATAAGCATATTTGGAATACTCACCAAAGTCTTTATTTGTTCGATTATGTGATGAGCATCATATCCGAGGTAGGATCTTTAGGCGGGTGAGGCACCACCTGGAGGGCAGGAGCGGAGTAGGGGAGCTGCTTGGCAGCAGACCTCCCGCTATCCAGGCTGCACGCTAGCCTCCAGTAACCCTACCTAAAAGAAACATATTAAAGGAGGTTACAGGAGCTTGAATAGAATAACATGGCAATAATACGCAGCAGAATTACAGTCATGAATAATATTTGCATAAACACTTAATATTAGCGGCCTGATTTTCCGGGTGTGGCAGCACTATAAAGTCACCATTAGTGTGCACTGTCACAAGATGGTACTCACCTGATATGACCTTATGTAAAGTGTACGGCTCGAATCTGTGGTTGTGTAGGCAGGCTATATTGAAATCAATACAGACAAAGAGAAAGGAAGAGTATAAAGTGTGAAAGAAGAGAGAGAGTCAAGCCCTCTGCTTTATTATTTATATGGTACATGGATTCATTGTAGAGTATCACCCCACTCTTTTACCCTAATGGGAAACAAGCATTCTTAGCCATACCAATAGCGATCCAGCATTCCTGGTCCCCATGGTTACCAGTGATCTGCCCACCACCGCCAAGCTGTGTGGCTCCCCTGGCCAGCACCTGCCTTGAGTCTGAGTGTGGTGATCCTACCTAGGAGTGGGGGGAGGGGGTAGGCTCTGAGTACCCCTTACAAACAGCCCTGCCAGCACCACTCTGTCTATTTACATCTCACGCAGGCACCACAAGCACCTACATATACACACACATGCACCTGGTCACCTATTCCCGATCAGTAATAGAACATTTTCATTCCCCCACCAATGCATTAAATCGGAATATGTTATACTTAGATGATGCCAGGCTGTAAAACTCCAACATCTGTGCGATATTAATTATGATAATTGACATTATTATATGGCGGTATTCATTATCAACTGTGTTTATTTCAATTCCTCATTGCATTCTTTACCTTATTTTCAATAAACCATTTCATTGTTAACACCATAATTTCCAGCTCACACTTCGGTGAGTGGGCGCAGATAACATGTAAATAAAACTAATTGCAATAACCCTTATCGGATCAAACCCATTGGTGTTTTTTTTAAAGCGGACGATGGAGGAGGCAGCACTCAGTCAGCTTACACTCTGTGCCGTTTACGATAGTCGTTCGTGGAATTCAATCTGGGTAATGTTGTGCAGTCCGTGAATGAGCGTGTTTTGTGTGTTTTATTGGTGCTTTTCATACTAGCAACATATAAGGTCATAGCAGGACGGGTAACTACTTGGGACAGTGCACACTCATTGTGCCTTTATAGTGCTGCCCCACTGGAAAATCAGGCTGCCGGCACCATGAGCCACTCACATTATCCTGACACTGAGCTAACCAGTCCGTGCCGAGCACCAGGCTTGGCATTATCATATATCAATTTTAAAGTCATTGGTTTGACTCAACCGGGATACAAACTCCCGACGTTCCGCACACGAGGCCCGGACTGTACCGATTAGGCGACCGCGCCCGGTACCCGTGATTAAGCAGCAGGGCGAGAGTTGGCACGATGCCAAGTTTAATGACGCGTGGCTATTGAAGTATCGAGTAGAGGCTGCTTAACATGGCACGTTGTAAAATATTCCGATAAAACGCATTGGTGGGGGAATGCAAATGGTCTATAATGGTAAATGGTGTATAGTGCCAGGTGCATGAATGTATTTATGTAGTTGCTGGTGATCCTTTACTTAAGGTCAATATTCATTATGTATTAGGTAGATAATGTGAAAGAGGCACTAGAGATAGTGTGTAAGGGGCACTTGGAGCTCTCCTCACTACCCCCTACAGTCTCTGTTAGTCACGGATCAGCACCCACTCAGCACAGGCAGGTGGTGGCCAAGGAGCCACACTGTATGGTGGTGGTGGGCAGATCACGGTAGCCATGGTGCCACAGGCATGCTTGATGTTCATTGGTGGAACTGTAAATGCTTGATTCTCATTGGAGAACATGGTCAGGTGGTATGCCATACCAGATCCATGTACCACTATATAATAATAAACCTGAGGGCATTGTCTCTCTCTCTACTTTCATTCTTTATACTCTTCCGTTCTCTTCTTGCCTGTATTGATTTCATTATAGCCTGCCTACACAACCACAGATTCCAGCTGAGGACTTTACAATGTGGTACATACTTGCAGGCATAACGTGTTGTAAATACATTGCATGTTTATGTACACATATGTTACCCAATGTTCTACACAGTGGTATGTCCATAGTTGACTTGTGATCATAGTGTTCCTGACTCTGTAGTTCTCAGGGCGGGGGGTGGCCGAGGGGGTACCCGAATGTGTTTTTATTTATATTGTTGAGTTGTATTCAGCCGTGTGATATGCTACGGTGCTTAGTGTGGGACGCCCCCGCGACCCCCCCTCCGCCCGACCTCCTAATGGGGAGGGGTCAATCTTCCATTCGGTACACAGAAATATATAATTACAAAGCGGCATGATTTTGACAAAGGTTTTGGTATAAGTGTTATCACCTTGAAGGTCGGTAGGCCTATATATTGACATGACAATCATGCTTGTAATCTGAATTCTGTTGTCAGAGGAAACAACATTACATCCCAGGAAAATGTGAACCCGATCTGCGTGTCATGTTTTAATCCAATACTTTGAAACTCACACGACACGAGTTAAGCCATCGACAGTAGAATTAATGCATCTTGACAGAGATAGATTTCATTCCTCAGCAAAGAAGTCGAATTCATCTTTCACTAGTCAATTCCATAACGACCTAACAATAATAATAATGAAAGAGGAAAGAATAATTCCAACCTGTCATGATCTATTGATTGGCAGCGCTGACTCAGCATTAATGTAAGCAGCACCACTCTAGACAATAACAGTGACAGTGACTCAGACATCGGTTATGTCAGTATTAATTTCCCTTGAAATCGTAAATTTGATAAATAAGGTCTGAATATTTGAATTAATTACTTTAACTTATAAAAGATAGGGGGAGGGGCCTACTAACACGACCCTTTGTTGAACAGTCGAATCGGTGTGTGCTGCGTGTTGCGTTTTTATTCCATTTTCTCTTAAAGTTGCATAGTCTGATGGTTTTGAGTTTCTCTCATTTTCTGAGAAAACTATATTAGGTTGTTCATTGTAATCTACCTTACTTTATTTTGAAGTAACTTTTATTTTAAATCGCAAACTTTTGAGATATTTGAAATGGAAACATGGTAAATTAATTTTGGCAAGCTTGCCAAAACTCTATCATCATAGGTTTCTGTAGTAACAGGTAATATTAATTGGCTCAATAGTCCGTTGTATGTACGGGTAAATGTTTAATAAGTGCATTAGTATATAAGGTAGATATGTAGAATCAAATCTAGATAATTGTTTTGGTTTTGAAAATGCTATGATTTCATCGGACTATGCAGCTTTAATTATGGATGGAATCCCAGCGACGTTTTGATGGTTATCGTTGTAATCAAAGGCTGTTTGGCCACTCAGCCTCCCGGCATGCCTCTGGATTACCCGGCGTCCTCTCCGGCAGCCTCGATCTGGATTTGTAGTGCTCGCGGCAATTAGCCACAGCGACGTACTTCCACCAATCAAACGACAGGCCTACGCCACTCGCCCGTGTTCCGTTAATTCATTAAGTGAATTACGCTGTGTGGTGTTAAAACGCGAGTATTCTATTAAGATTTCAAATGTCAGAAAACTGTACCGAAAGAGAAAGAGACAGACAGAGTGGAAGAGAGAAGGGAGAGGGTGGGGGGCGGGGGAGGGTGTGCTGGTGAAGGGCGGCAAAGAGTGAGTGATTAGGTACAACTGTGTGAGGTGGCGGACATAAAATACCGCACCGGAAGTGGATGTTTGCAGGGGGAAGGGGGGGAGGGAGGGGGGAGGAAGAGTGGTGGAGGAGGAGGGGGAGCCGGGGGGGGGAGGGCTGGTGGTGGTGTGTGTGTGTGGGGGGGGGGGTTATCCTTCCACCCACCGACTGAATGTGATGTGTTGGAAACAATTGTGTTGCCTCAATGCAAATAACACCGAGGCAATTGTTAGCTGCTTCACTTAAGACTAGCTCTTAAATTGGAAAGGCTCTCTATGTGGGAAATTCAGCCATAATGATCAGGTGTGATGATTATCAATTCGAACCATTTTTACTGCACCAAATATATGGAGTATTAGGATAGGGCAAGGAGTGGTTGGTTCAGTGTCAGGATAATGTGAGTGAGTGTGATATCAGGTCATCGTGATGGTGGCCTGGTATTCCAGAGGGGCAGAATAGAAAGTCGCCATAAGTGTGCACTGTCACAAGTCGGTACCCGTCCTGATATGACATTCGCTGTTATCACAACGTCATTGGTTTGACTCGACCAGCGTTCAATCCCATGGGTTCTAATCGCGGAATATACCAAAATGGGAGACGGAAGCTAAACTGATTCAGCAATCCCATCTATTCAATTCAGCATGAATAAGGTGGCTATTTGTATGAGATCTGTAGTAGATTGTGGGAGCACCTGGTATCGATGGATGTTATTCTTCTTCGGAGCTCTGCTGTGAGGGTCCATGATTCACCATTGGGCTGAAAAGGGGGCACACGCATAATTTCTCCTGAACCAGACAGGATGGCCGAATGAGTTAGAGCGTCCGTCTCCCGTACTGGTAGATCTTGGGGTCGTGGGTTAGAACCCCGGTCGAGTCAAACCAATGACTTAAAAATTGATACTTGTTGCTTCCTAGCCAGGCACTCGGCATTATTAGGACAAGGCAAGGACTAGTGTGTTCAGTGTCAGGATAATGTGACTGAGTGGGATACCAGGTCATGGTGCCGGTGGCCTGGTTTCCCAGTGGAACAGAAATATAGAGACGCCATGAGTGCGCACTGTCACAAGTCGGTACCCGTCCTGATATTACCTTAGATGTTGCTAGGACGTAAACCAACAAGAAACAAACAAAACAATGTCTGCTGTGGCTACCTCTCAACATGCACCAACACCTATCAGATTTGTGTATTTAATTTAAGATTTTGTATAATGGTGCTATCAATAATAGCATCCAGAGTTGACTGACATTAACAAATCACATTAATAATAATAATAATAATAATAATAACGAATTAATTCCCTTTCACGCCTTTATACTAGGCTAAATAATAGAAGCGGAATGAGTGACATGTACTCATTTTGAAGTTAGGGAAAAAGAGACCGCTGGTGTCGGTTCTCGGTAGGAGGGAAGCAGAGACTGCCCAGTTTCAGGGGGGCTTACTGAGAATAATGGGCGTTGGGAACCAATAGGTGCCCGGACACCCAGCACCGACAAGACATATGTGACTATTCTTTATTGATATACACGTAATAAATTCATCATCATCATGCTGTCGGTCGGGATGCGACAAAGACTACTTTCATTACTTGACAGTCGCTCTCCATTTAGCTCTCTGCATAATAAATTACATCTCACATAATAAGTTACATAGGACATATACCATGCATATATCATGACTTTGTATATATACACAGAACATGAACTCATAGTTATTTTAAAATAGGTGGAATAATCCACCAGTGGGGGCATATTATGAGGGTCTCAAAGCCGACCAGTGAACTGAATGAAAGTGAAATGATATTTAGCCTGATTCCTTTAGTGCTGAATATATTAATCTAGCACTGTGTCGCTTCCTTTGTTTGACTCGCCTTCTCAGATTAATAATTACTGATGGCGTCTTGTTGTTTAGGAAGACGTATTCATTATCACCACACACGTGGAAACGCTTGCAGAAATTAATGCAATCATTGAACGGCGACTGTGGTGGGATAATAATTATAATTATTCTCCATTTGGCGCCTCTAACACATAAAGATTATCTGCGGACACCTCAAACAATGTGCATTGAAATGGCGTGCCGGTTTTCTATGGGTGCAATTTTCACTCGATGATCGGGGGGATTTCGTAAATCAACGGAGGCACTAGGAGTGTATATAGCCGTGGTCACACCTACAGCGTTAGGCCGACTTAGATGAGGCAAACTACATGAGTCGAACTAGCGGCGCGTTCACACACACGTTCTGTTGTGTTCAGACACCTGTGTTAAACCGGCTCATCAATGTTTGTTTGTGGGTGTTTTATGTCCTAACAACATCTAAGTTCATATCAGAATGGGTATCCCCACATACATACATCCACACATACATCCACATGTACATCCAGATGCCACACATACATCCACATGTACATAAACACAAACAACGTACCTAATGAAGAGATGGAAAGAGTAGGACAGTCCAAACATACTTGCTTATTGGGGGGTTTGTGACCTGGCGGTCACTGGCTTCAGAACTGCAGCATTGATAAACGGCACCATTAAAACGGCCAGTTTTTGGTGTTTTTTTTTTGGAGGGGGGTTTTCTTCTTTCTTCATCCTTGCAGCTTTAGGGGTGATAGGGGGGTGGGGGCTCTTTGTGGCGTCTTGTGCGGTGTACCTCGACCGAAGAGCAACGCGGGATCCGGTGTCGTTGGCAACAGGGGGCATACCCGTTGGTTCTCCAGGCCCCCATCATAGGGTGGGTGGTCCAGGGCCAACAGAGCTCCTGGACTGGGGTGTGGTTGGTGGGTGTGATTGGTGTCCATGGCCCCAGGACCCACTCCATCAGTGATCAAAGCGGGAGCCAATGTTGTGGGCGCAGGGTTCGAGGCTGTCACACCCGGTGTTTCCGGGAACGCACGGGGCTCCCGGTGTAGGTGCAGTCCAAACATGTGCTCCCACCACTATCAAAAGCAACTACCTGTTAGGGTGCTTGGGTCGGGGGTGGATTGTAACCTTAAAATGGTTACTGGTTGCAGAACTGCAACATTTATAGAGAGGCTCCGATAAATCGGCCCAATCTTTGGTTGAAGATTAATTTTCAGTAGGGACAGTTGTAGAAGCTGGGGACATCTTTACAATGTTGTAACGGCGAAGTGTTGAGGCGGCCCCGAATCTCTTCGGTCCGTCGGTAGTTGAGCAAATGTATCCAGTCGAAAGCAGCAAGGGTTTCAAGGAAGGGCGGGTAAAGATGGGTGCAGTGGTGGTTCCAGCAACGAGAACAAAGCAAGAGAAACATAAAGGTACAGGGCCCCACCAAAGCACACAACTCCCCTGGAGTATGCCTGGGAGAAAAAATAAAAAGGTTGAGTATAGGAAAGAGAAATGAGGAGAGTTGAGTCACAGGACCGTGTCTACTTGCTCGATGGTGACCAACCAGTGAGCCATAGACATGGACAGAGTAAGAGTAGAAAGTGAAATGCCGGCAGGCTCCCCCTCCTGGAACTCTTTTCAGACATATCAAGGAGGAGCAAGGCCAGCGGAGAGGAGATAGAGAGAGGTGTGGATGACGTGTGGTCTGGATAGCAAGTGATGTGTTAGGAAGCAATCTCCATATGATATTTGATGAAATCGGATGGTCCAGACATCTAGGACGGTCCAAACATGTGTTCTAACCACTATGAAAGCAACTACCTGTTAGGAAGCAGTCTCCATCCATGTGCTTAAGCTGCCTCAACTAAACCAGTTGTGTTCACAGATGCCACTTATGGCCCTGTCACACTATGACATAATGCAGTACCGTAAGCCGGTGTAGGTGAAATTGGGCCAATACATCGAGATACGTTACTCGACTCTTTTGATGTAGCTCGACGTAAAGGCCATTACATTGGGCTTATGTTACGTGCTGTGAACGTGGTGTCAACCTTTTGCCCCTGTGACCGTATGCTGAGCATGCTGGACTGTCGTTAGACTGACGGTTCTCACTCGCGGGCCTGACGTTGACTCACATTACAAATTACACCACAGTCACACATATCTAGGTTAGCGCAGGCGTAATTACGTGAGTTCTACGCTGAGCCATCGCTATGGTTTCACTAGGCTGACACTGTGCACGCTGGAGACTCATTAGCCTTACGTTGGGCCTTTTTTTTTACATTCTAACTTGTTGAGACACGTTACAACTATATTGGACCAGTGTTGCACTGATGTCTAATTTGGCCCTGAAATGCCAAGAATTTCTACATATCTCAACGTATAAAAACGATTTTTACGATGCCCACTTACTGGCCTGTTAAGTTGTAGTGTGACAGGGGTATAAGGCCGACTCAAGCGAGTTTTCCTCATCTAATCTATCTCGCGAAGGGGTTTACTTGAGGTGAATTAGTTGAGTCGACTCAGCCCTAATTCGCCTGAGAGTAGCGTTCACATGCGCAATCTGAGTCGACTTTGATGAAGCAAACTAGTTGAGGCGACTTAAGGACCATGTGTGAAGTGGGCATATAACTGGATAATAGACTGTAGGTGAGTTGGTTTGTTTCTGAGGCAAGAGGAGATCAGCATTTAAGTTACACCCTGGGCTGATGCTAAATTTTAGTGGTTAATTGGGTTTGTTTTTTTAATCGTTGTGCTCCTCTATAGTCTAGACTCCGGACGCGGTGGTCGAATCGGTAGAGCTCAGGCTTCCCGTCCGAGATATCGGGGGTTGGATTTCCGGTCGAATCAAACCAATGATTAATCAAATTGATACTTGTCACTTCCTAGCTTCGCACTTGGCATTGACAGGATAGGACAAGGACTGGTTAGCACAGTATCATGACAATGTGACTGTGTGAGATATTGGGCTCCCAGTCCGGCAGCACTGGAAAAGTTGCCGTGAGTGTGCACTGTCACAAATCAGGAGCCCATCATGATATGACCTTACATGATGTCAGTATGTAAAACTCCATCAAACAAACAATGTAGAGTATAGATATCTCATGCCGTCGTTTTATTTTCATTAGATCCCGTCGAAATTGTTCCTGCTAGTAAAGTTGATATATGAAGTCTACATTGATATTATTATTGTTGTTATTATTATTCGTAGTAGTAGTATTCTTATTCCACCTCTGGCGCGGCTAATTTTAAAACAAGGCAATGTGAAACACTTCAGTTTGGAATAATCGCGACGGTCACATACACGTTACTAGACGTAGGCTAATGTAGTTGAACTAATTGAATGTAGTTGAACGTAGTTGAACATACCGGCATCCGTACTTGTCTGTGATGTTAACTTGGTAATATCGTAAATGAGCCGTGATGTCAAATTAAATTGTTGGACATGTTCAAAAGAGCACTACATTAGAGGCTGAATTTGCATTTGTGATGCTAACACATGCTAGCATACTCTACCATACTCTACCATACTCTAGCATATGCTAGCATACTCTAGCATACTCTAACATACTCTAGCATGCTCTAGTGTAGTCTAGCATACTCGGATGAAGCCCTGGTCACATAGCCGTTAGTGGAGGTAGGTGAACGTAGCGAAGGCTAACATAGTTGAACGTAGTTGAATGTACCAGCATCCATAACGTAACATATTTATGCATACCGTAATATATTTATCCATACCATAACATAGTTATCTCGACCAACACCTGCTCTACCTTAACACATTATTTTGTTTGGTACATTAGTTGTTTAAGCAAGGGAAATTTCAGTCGCAGGCGATTGGTCTTCCTCATTCCACTGCTCCTTGCCCAATCTTAATAATGCCGAGCGCCTGGCTAGGACGCGACAAGTATCAATTTTTAAGTCATTGACTCGACCAGGATTCGAACCAACGATCTACCACATGGGAGATGGACGCTCTAACTCATTTGGCCATCCCGCCTCATTTCAACATAGTTTAACATACTTACACTACATTTGACCCACATTAGCCTCCACTACGTTCACCTACGTTCAAGTACGTCCACTAACGTGTGTGACCGGGGCATTACGTGCCTAGTATCATGTGGAGGGTGTGGGTGGAGTGGGGGCAGGGGGTGAAACAAATGAGAGCGCGATTCTACCCCACACTTCCATTGCGGGCTTAGCATTTGTTTGTTGGGGTGTTACCCCCTATCGACATCTCAATTCATATCAGGATGGGTAGTAGATTCTGGCAGTGTGCGCGCATGTCACATTTATCTGTTTAACGACCCCCTCCACCCGCCACACCCCAGCACAACAAGTAAACATCGACTAACATCATAGTACTGGACCACTTGGAGCCCGGGCCTCCAGCTCCATGTCATGATATCCCACTCAGTCTCATTATCCTGATACTGAGCAAACCAGTCATCTCGCTCTCCTCTTATGGCTCAACACGAAACTGCGTATCATTAATTATCATGTGTAGGTCAGTGCTTTGACACAGTCGGAGTTTGAACCAATGAGCACCCACGAAGGAATATCTCCGGTACTATTCCCGATCCAGCCTTCCAGCGTTGTCTGGGATCTAACGCCCTGATCACTCTCTATCTTCCTTGTTGCAATCAGCCCTACACATACCTACCTGTACATGGGACCAGACGGGATGGCCGAATGAGTTAGAGCGTCCGTCTCCCGTGCTGGTAGATCGTGGGGTCGTGGGTTCGAGTCCCGGTCGAGTCAAACCAATGACTTTAAAATTGATACTTGTCGCTTCCTAGCCAGGCGCTCGGCATTATTAGGATAGGGCAAGGACTGGTGTGCTCAGTGTCAGGATAATGTGACTGAGTGGGATACCAGGTCATGGTGCCGGCGGCCTGGTTTCCCAGTGGGACAGCACTATAAAGTCGCCATGAGTGCGCACTGTCTCAAGTCGGTACCCGTCCTGATATGACCTTAGATGTTGCTAGGATGTAAAACAACAACAAACAAAACAAAACCTGTACATGTGGTATTTATTACATGGGGCGTTCAGTGCATAGTGCTAAAATAGCTTTCTCCCTGTCAATGAATCATATTTATTCCGCATGGCCGAGTGTGTCCGTAGTATAAGTGTCGAGTTTGGGGTATATAGCATCTGTATTTCGATATGGTTTCCGTATTTACACATAGCTATATGGGATATTCTCTAAACTTGTGCACCACATATTTGATTTTCACTTTAAGATGGTGATTGTTAATTGTTTCTGTTATTGGTAGCTAGTCCACTAATTAGTGACACCTCTGTGTCGTAAGTAGGTTGCAATACTATATATATATATTTAATATATCCCACAAAATAAAATAAAAATAGAATTGTATGATTTTGTGCTAAAGTGAAAAAGTGAAAATGTACACATTTACAACATGCATTTACCCTAACTTTGTTTCAACTTGTGTTGTGTAACATATAACCTTGTTTGCTTAACTGTACTGAATAAAACCTTGTTACACTTTGTTGTCTGTGCTAAAATGATATTCTGGAGGTGTTCTTCATTTCCACGTTTCACTCGGGCTTTGAGTTTCTGTCATTTTCTGAGATAAATACATTAAATTGAGCATTATAAGCTACTTTACTTTAGGTTGAAGTAACTTTTAGTTTAAATGGCTAACTTTGGAGATATTTGAAGTGACAACATGCCAAATTAATTTTGGCAAGCACGCCAAAACTCTGATGCCATAGGCTTATGCAGTAACAGGTTCTATTAAATTGACTCCCCATGCCTTTCTATGTGACAACGAATGCTTAACAACTGTACTAGTATCTAAGATAAATATGTAGAATCAAATCTAGGTAAGTGTTTTGGTTTTGAAAAGTTGATGCTTCATCGGACTATGCAACTTTAATCTATTGCTCAATTGTTATAAAATATAAATAAAAAGATTAAATAAGTCTTTTAACTTTGCCATATGCACACCATTTATACCGTCATAGGAACTTGGATGCTGCTATTAGTTGGAATGTTCTTTGCTATTGTAGTAGTCTGCACTTACCTCTCAGGCAAGGAGCCACATAGACAGGTAGGGTGGGTAGTATGCTGATATCAGGGAGCCTAGGTGGTATAATGGTTAGCACACTTGCCCGGAATGCACAGAGATGTGGGTTCGAGTCCTGCTCTAGGTGGAATATTTCCAATGTGTATCACCCCCACGCCACTATTATTTGGATGGTTTTCAATTTTACTTTCGAATGTCAAACTTTAATACCCAATTTCAGTGAATGGGCCATATAGTAGAGGACAGAGCAAAAGTAGACACAAGAAGGAATAGCTGGAGGGAAAGTCGCGGGTGTGACAGCCAGGTTTCGCTTACCGATGTTTGAGGTGTGAGCGGGATACTTGTATAAAGGGATGCACTGCCCTCTCAGTGAACGGACACTGCACCTACACCGGGAACCCAGTGCGGTCCTGGATACACCGGCTGTGACGGCCTCCAGTCCCGCACCTACACCGTTGGTTCCTGCTTCGATCACCGATGGAGTGGGTGCTTGGGCTGCAGACGCAATCACACCCACCAACCACACCCCGGTCCAGGAGCTCTGTTGGCCCTGGACCACCCACCCTGTGATGGGGGCCTGGATGACCAATGCGCCGCCCATGGCCCTGCTGCCAACGACACCGGATCCCGCTTTGCTCTCCAGTCGAGGTATTGGACTGTGGGCCCCAAGAAAGTATTGTCACCTGCCGGGCCACTGACGCCCCACACCACCACCGCACAAGAGGCCGCAAAGAGCACCCCGCCCCTTCCCCCTACCACCCCTAAAGTTGGACGAAGAAAGAAGAAAACAAAACCAAAAACAAAACCACCAAAAACGGGCCATTTTAACGGCACCATTTATCAATGCTGCAGTTCTGCAGCCAGTGACCGCTAAGTCACAAACCCCCCAATAACTAACTCTCAGTGAAGCAGCCACATAGATAGGTTAGTGTGGATAGGCTCATTGTAACCAGGGAGGTTATGTACTGTAATGGTTAGCAGACTAGCCACGGACTGGGTAGACGTATTGGTTCTAATTCTGCACCAGGCAAAATATTTCCCAGTTTCCTCCCCTCCCAGTTGCCTCAACCTCATAATGCTATCTAGGAAATGAGAAAAGTTTCCGCCCCCAATTTACCATAAAATAACAACCACAAAAGAAACACCAGAAGTGAATCTGGACATTTCAAAACAAATAATCCTACCATTTATCAACTGGGTAAAAGAATCTGACCAGCTCTTCGCTAATTCAAACGGATAGGTATTTTTAAATTCAAACTACCATTTTCCAATGCGCATTTTGCCATAATAAGGCAATTTCCTTGAAGGAAGCTTGTCACGGTTTTGTTTGCGCTGCACACCGAATGCTGATTTCCGTTTTGCATGGAGACGCTGAAATAAACCGCCATTTTTAAGGTGCAGCTCTCACGTAATATGGCGGCCGTCCGCAAAGGCAAACACCCGCCCTGGAGCAAGTCGTGCCCCACTTCCGGTTTGGTTCGCCTGTGTTTTACTTTTTCACTCTTTCGCTTTCTTCTTCCTGCAGATCCCACCTTTTCCCGTCCCTTCCCCCTGAACCATTGGCTACTGGACACGAGTGCACTGCTTCCGCCGGACCAGAGTGATCCGAGTCCACCTCAATGGCTCTTCATTAAATTGTTGTAAAGAAACCCACCTCCACCCTACTTCTACAACCGCCCCCACTGAAGTTTACTCTTCAACAGAAAAACGGACCAATTTATCGGTGCCATTTTCTAATTGGTACAGTTCTGCTGCCTGTAACCATCAAGGTTACGTATTACCCAAGAGCTGTGTTTGGCTCCATGTGCTGGTCTCGTCGCCTTGTTGTTTGCTTGCACACCGAATCGGTAGAGCATAGCCCTCCCGTGGGGAAGGTCAGGAGTTCAATTCGCGGTCTAGTCAAATCAATGACTTACAAAATGTATACTTTTCGCTTCGTGGCTTGGTGCTCTGCATGCATTATTAGGATAGGGCAAGGACTGGGTGGTTCGGTGTCCATAGCAAAATGTGACTTGAGTGGAATATCAGTTCTTGCTGGTGTATCCCAGTCTCGCAGTCTCGCAGCCCTATTAAGTTGCCATGAGTGCGCACTGTCACAATGTAAATTCGTCGTCTGGCAGCTATAGTGGAACATGGATCTGATATGGCATACCACTCTCCAATCAGCAATAAGCATTTGTGTTCCACCAATGAACTGTAGACATTCTTGTGTCACCATGGCTACTGTGATCTACCCAATACCATGCCGTGTGGCTGCTTGGCCTGCACCTGACTGCTGTGTGTGGTGATCCGTGACTAACAGTTGGGAGGGGAGGGGGCAGTGGGTAGATCTATTGAGGTTCCTTGGTGCTGTCTGTCACATTACGACGCTTCTCGCCAACGTGCGTCGACGTGTGTCATTTTTTGGCACTACGTCGGGATACGTCAGGAAGTGCTATGCGCGAATTATGTGCATGTTGGTATACGTTGATATAAGTTGATGTTTGGCGGCGCGTGTCATCGCATGTCGAAGGTTTTGTGCTCGCACAAAACTTTCAATGTGCGATGACACGCGGGTGCCAACGTTATGGCGACATCAGGGGCACATCGAGATACGTTAGACGCGCGTTGGAGGAACGTTGTGTGATGTTGTCCTACATTGACTATTTTTTCCAACGACGGCGAGCGTTCCGTCAGGGCGTCGATAAGGTACCACCATCAGGAAGCATTACCCATGCGTAGGCCAATGTCGCGTGCGCTGATAGCACGCTGGCGCCATGCCGACATGCGCCGAAATGTGCTGGAGTGTCATTGGTAATGCGTCGATCAGGCATCGATCACGCGCTCTCATAGATCATGTAACACATCGGTCGGTCACTAGCGGAGCACTGGAATAACATTATGCGAACGCTATGCACATGCCGCACGCACCGTGTGTGCGTGAGGCTCTTTCCAACACATTGCGCCTACCTTTTTTTGTTTTTTTTCCCACGTGTCGATACACGTTACCACAACATGGGCCGCAAGCTACCAACACGTTGTGCTGACATCAAACTTTTTCCTACCGCGCCGAAAAGTTTGACGTGTCTCGACGTTAAAACGTGATTTTGGGGCTGGCGGCTCGCCGGCGAGATATGTCATAGTGTGACAGCACCATTACACACTAACAGTAGTGCCCCACTCACACTATCTATCTAATACACAATGACTATTGACTGCAAGTAAAGAGTCACCAGCAACTACATAAATACATTCATGCACCTGGCCCTAAACATCATTTACATTAATAGACCATTTGTATTCCTTTATAGACTATTTCACATTCCCCACCAATGCGTTTTATCGGAATATTTTACCAGACAGTATGCCCCCCCCCCCCCTCCGTCACCTCGTACAGAGAATACTGCATCTGGATCTGAAATTACTGCAATCGTCACCACTCAAAACTTTACATCCACATGGTAGTCCCAGTGGCTGGAGCAGTCGTATACGCTGATCATGCTGTGGCATCTGCACCACGTATTAGTTTCACTGATGGTGCTGCGGCGATTTTAGCACTTATTACTAAACGCTGATGGTGAGGCGGCGTCTGAAGCACATATATTGTAGTATACGCTGCACACTGCCGGACCCTACTGCATTCTTGCCCACCCTACTGCATACTGCCCCACCCTACTGCATACTGCCCACCCTACTGCATACAACCTCACCCTACTAAAAATGAAAATGAGTATGCAGCAATTATTATTTTTTAAATGAGAGCAGGGTTTTGAACTTCAATGTAGTGTTTTGAAATTAAGGACAGTGTTTTGAGCGTGGCCACAGTAGTGTTTTGAACCTACCTTTAACTAGGTTGAAAACACTACGATAGTGTTTTGAACCTAGGTTGAAAACACTACTGTTGTGTGTTTGTGGGGTAGTGTTTTGACCTTACTACACCGGCTATCATCGTCTCTGGCATCTGTTTGAAATATTGTGGTAATTTATTAAAGGTAGCACCTGTGGATTTAAACAAATAAAATTGTATTCATTGATTTTGTCGCCTTCAAGCCACTGGCGGTAGCCCCTATTAAACAAAAGGCCAACCCAAAGCGGCGTCTCCGTGGAACTATCAAGGGTTATGCGGAGCACAATTTAGGTGTCTGCGATGCACCAGAACGAGCTATTGTTGGATTGTTATAGCCACAGCTTGTTCAGCTCTGCTTGGCGACGTCCAGAATTAGTGCGATTGAGACACTTGGATTAAACACCGATTAACATACAGTTTGTTTGTTTGTTGTTGTTTTACGTCCTAGCAACATCTAAGGTCATATCAGGACGGGACCGGACGTGGTGCCCAAATTCATACAAGAACGACGCGACTGGACGTGGTGCCCAAATCGATAGAGCGTGGGCCACACGTGAGGGAGATCGTGAGTTCCGTTCCCGTTCGAGCCAAACCAATGACTTATAAAATTGACAGTTTTCACTTCCTAGCCTGACACTCAGCATTAATAGGATAGGGCAAGGATGGGTTAGCTCAGCGTCAGGATAATGTGACTGAGTGGGATATTGGGTCATGGTGCCACTGGCCTAACTTCCCAGTGGGGCAGCAGTATAAAGTCACTAGGAGTGCATACTGTCACAAATCGGAACCCATCCTGATATGATCTTAGATGTTGCTAGGATATAAAACAACAAACAAACAAGAACCACGTTGATTAGTCGGGCCTGGCGACCTCTCGGTTGAAACGATATTACAGCTTCACATATTGCAGGCTAAGCAATTATTTTCTGCTGTGGGGTTGAGGAAGCCCATACCAAATCAGCGCTGAACCCTGTGTAGGGTAGGTGTGCCTGTGCACATAGCACATAAAAGTCTAGACACATCTTCCATTGATCGACTTTAAGGCCCTGTCATACTATGACGTTTGTTCCGACGTGCCACCAACGTGCAAAATATTATCAACATGTCGAGAAACGTCAAACTTTTCAGCGTTTCGGGGGGTAGGTGGACGGGCCGCAGCGTGTTAGTAGCGTGATAATAGCATGTTATTAGCGCGCCATCAACAGGTATCGGCGGGGTTCGACATGCGGTGGAACAAAGTGTCAACCCTCCCGCCAGCGGGTTCCCAGCGTGCCATCAGCGTGTTATCGGTGTGCCCACGGCATGGGGGTAGCGCATCATTAAAGGTTCGCAGAACGCCGGGTAACGTTAGGCATGTGGCAGACGCGCGAGCAACACGTCAAGACGCGCGAGCAACACGTCAAGACGCACCAGCAACACGTCCAACGCAGTTTGGTAAAAAATCCCCAGCGTTGATGGACGTTGCTCAACGTGCTTCGCGCGGGCCGGCACCACACTGGTAACATGGGTCCACGTCCTGCCAACGTGCCGGTGACACGCAATCCAACACGTTGGCGCACGTCCAAAGTTTTGTGCAAGTACAAAACCTTGATGCGGCCCGACGCGCGCCAATGTGTCAGTCCAAATGTTGCTCGCACTGAACGTGTACCGACGTGTACCGACGCGCCACTAACGCGTTTGTAATGCCCCGTTAACGGGTCCAGACAGGTCCCGACGTTTCGCCCAAAAAGGCAACACGTCGGCATGTGTCGAAGCGCGTTCGTGAGAAACGTTGTAGTGTGACAGGGCCTTAACATAGCCGTCAGCTGAAGATGTGTACCATTCTGTAGCTGCATGGCTTCCATTGGTACACGCTCCTCACGATCTGAACATATTTTATTCAGCTCAGTGTGTGTGGCCATGCAAAAAACAGACCACGTCCGTCACGCTGACGAATCAATCCGGCTCCTCTTTCTGTTCTATTGATTTGGCTGACACGTTCAAATATACACGCGTATATCTCTCGGTAAACATGGATCAGATTGAGCAGCATAGTTGAAGTATTGTTCGGTGTAAGGAGAGAGGAGAGTAGGATTGGAGATTAAGGACAGAATTAGTGTCTATCTAAGATTGATTCCTATGAATTTAAGAATATGCGTTAATGGTAATTAATCCTGTGTTGATTGACAGAAAAGATTGATATTAGCGTAGTCAATTTGCCATATATATATATAAACAGTTGGCCCCAGATAAACAGAACAATGATAAGACTGATGTGGTTGAGAAGAAGATATATATTCTCTGGTGGAGATATATTAAATGCCCACCTAAAGTTAAAATGTGAGTGTCCCGATGGGCCTATAGGCATTAACGGCCAGACGCAGCCGGCATACAGTGCCTAGAGCCCCTCACAGGTGGCACCAGTGTGGCCCATGTCATACTACACAGTCAGTTAGATAGGATACAGTGCTATACTATTACTTAGGGAACTGAAGATAGGTAGTTTCCTTGTTTATATTCCCATAATGGATTATAGAGCTCATATATATATATAGATCTACATTATATATATACATGGGAGAAGTGTGCGGAACAGAGGGATGGGCGGGCCGATACATTGGTCCCATCCCCGCGTAAGGTTTGGGCTTGACCCACAACCCACGCACAAATTTAGCTTATTACGCCTGTGTTATAACGGTATAAACACGTTCTCTAACACCAATAGATGTCCAAATGAGTTTGAAACAACCATATTGTGACATATATATATACCGGGACTGACCAAAAATCTTTGTTTCAGCTCCCGATGGCCACGAAGCGGAGTAAGCGCGGTGCAGCAGCAGCCGAGGGGCGTGTTCCGAGTGGAGGGGACGAGGAGTACGACTCCTCACCCGTGTTGTCGGCAGTGCCTTCGACACAGCCCGGGGCGCATATTCTCTCCGAGGAGGACATAGTGCCTGACGGCGCCGCGGCTCAAAATTGGGAGACGCGGTTTGCGGCGATGGAGAGTCACATAATGGCTCTCAAACCACCGGTGTCTCGTAAACGGCGAATGCCGAGTGTTCAAGAGGAGTCTTCTTTGGAGGATTTCTCGGAGACAGACTCAGAGATGGAGCTTAGGGCTCCTCCACCTTCTCCTAAACGGAGGAAGAAGAAGAAACATATTGTTTCTTCGGGTGATGATTTCACCAAGGAAAGGGAGGACGGGACTTCGCAAAAAGCGCAAGACCAAGTCCAAGAAGAAGAAGAAGAAGAGGAAAGATTCTTCTTCTTCTGACTCGTCCACGGATTCCACTTCCATGGAATCGGACTCAGACACGCGATATGAAGGTATCTATGCTGCCATTGGGGGCAAAGTGGCTAAGAAAGTGGAGAAGCCAAGGGCTAAGCGTGTGAAAACCACTACGCTTATGCGTGAGAACATCAATGGCCATTTCCGCACGTTTAAACCGGCGGAGATTATTTCTAAGTTATCAGATGAGTTAACAGGCATTAAAGGTGTTCCCAACTCCATCATTAAGGAGATGGATCGAGATGTCAATATGACAGAGGACCGTAAGAGATTTGAGGGTGTGTTGCACACAGTGCATAAGGCGGTGCTTGGTACCCTAACAGCTATTGCTCCTGTAGCAAACAGAATGCAACGAGAAAATAAGTTCTCGTCTTTGGCTAAGACGATGGACAAAGGCATTGCATTGTTGGCGGCGGCAGGTAATTACCTGTTGTATCGAAGATATGAAAATGTCTTCAAGTCAGTTTGCACAGATGCTGGCAAAGAAGTGGCTCGCTCAAAGAAGGTTACCGATAATGATGGGAAAGAGTTTACGCTCTTTCTTCCTCCAGAGCCGATTAAAGGGAAACCTTTAGATAACACGAAAATGTTTGGCGGTCAACTACAATACCTCTATAAAGAGATAGAAACTGCAGCCAAGAGTGGCAAAAACATGGATGGTAAGAAGAAACAGGAAACTCCTCGTCTCAAAAGGTCACTAGGGGATTTTCGTCCACGGCGGTTCACCAGGGGAACCAGACCGGGCTCAAACTTCGGTCAAGCTTTTCGGGGCCGGGGCGCTCGCTCAGGCTGGACCGACAACACCGCACGGCCACTGGGCCGAGGCATCAACTCGCCGAGACCCTTCCCCAGGGGCGGGTCCAAGTAGAGGTTGAAACACAAACGTTGCAAGTCCTTCCAGTCTCTAAAACCACACAAACTGTAAGCAACTTTGTGGCTGGTAATATTAATAATCATATTTCTGAGTGGCACAAAATTACTAGTGACCAAGAAATTTTACAAATAGTTAGGGGTGTTCACATTCCCTTCACACAAATTCCGGTACAAGGCAGGATACCTTTTCCTTATAACATTGAACCGGTTGGTCGAGAGGCACTAACTAAACAGGTACAAACATTCTTTGAGAAAGGAATTATACAAAAAGTGGCATACTGTTCAGGAGAGTTTATTTCAAACATCTTCTCGAGACCAAAGCCTAATGGCGAGGTTTCGAATGATTCTGGATTTAACAATCCTTAATAAAATGGTTGAATATCGACATTTTAAAATGTTCTCGCTAGATACGGCACGAGATCTGATTACACCAGATGCGTGGATGGCTAGTGTTGATTTACAAGATGCTTATTATACGCTTCCCATAAGGGAAAAAGACCGGAAATGTCTTCGGTTTATTTGGGATAACCACCTCTATGAGTTTACCTGCATGCCGAATGGTTTGGCTTGTGCCCCTCGTTTATTCACTAAACTGCTTAAACCTGTTTTCTCAGTAATGGCACGGAAGGGTCATATAATGTTTCCATACATAGATGATTCCTTTATTATAGCATCAACACAAATTGATTGTGGGAATGCAGTTTTGGATTTATGTGCATTACTTACTAAATTGGGGTTTTATGTACATCCACAAAAGTCAGTGCTTAAACCAACAAAACAACTCAAATGTTTAGGGTTTATTCTGGATACACAGTCTCTTACAGTGTCGATAACAGAACAAAAACTAATTAAGTTTATGAATACAGCAACCCAGCTTATTAAGTTACCAAAACCTAAAATTAGACAGGTCGCAGTCCTTATTGGGATAATGATATCATATGCACCCGCTATTCTATATGGGAAGGCCCATATTAAATCTCTAGAAATAGATAACAATTTAGCGTTCACACGAACTAAAGGGAATTTTGAGCGAAAGATGTTTATTTCGCAAGAAGGGCTACAGGATATTGCATGGTGGATGCAACACACAGCAAGTTCACCAAATCCAATCCGCATGGCGGAACCTAATACGGTAATTACTACTGATGCTTCGTTAGAAGGTTGGGGAGCTCATCGAGATGGGGTCACAACAGGAGGTAGATGGCTTGATGATGAAAAATCAGACCATATTAATGCGCTAGAATTGCGTGCTATTTATCTGGGCTTATGTAGTTTAGTAAAGATACATAAATCACAAGTTAGAATACTAACTGATAATACTACTGCCATGGCATATATTCGTAACATGGGTGGAACAAAATCAAAGCCTTGCAATCAGTTGTCTAAACTGATTTGGAACTGGGCACAGGCTCAACAAGTCTGGCTGACTGTAGCGCATATTCCAGGGTCACAAAATACACTTGCAGACCATAAAAGTAGAAATGTCCATGACCATTTAGAATGGTCTCTCTCTACACCTTTGTTTAACTTCATTTCTGAAAAATGGGGTACACCTAAAGTTGACTTGTTTGCATCACGAATTAATAACAAATTACCTTGTTATGTTTCTTGGCATCCTGAACCGGAGGCTTGGAAAGTAGATGCATTTGCTATTATCTGGGAAAATAATTATTTTTATATTTTCCCACCGTTTAGCATTATCAGCCGAGTTGTCAGGAAAATCGGTTTGGAAAGGACACATGCTATACTGGTGGTGCCCGATTGGGACACGCAACCTTGGCTGCCAGCAGTTTCACAACTGGCAAAAGAACATATACGATTCCCAAGAAAACTCGGGAATCTGACACACCACGGACCGCTAGTGGTTCACGGCGATGTGTCAACGACGCCCCTATTGGCATTCCTTTTCTAAGGTCCTGTTATTATTAGTAACCGGACACAGAGGACACACCATTGTTGCTTTGTCTTTAACTGGATTAGAAATAGACAAGAAACAAGCTACGTTTGATTTAGCACAATTGCTTAAATCGAACACGTTAGGTGACCCTTTATCTACGGTTCACTTAGACTGTTTTCCGAGTGATCGGAAATTATGTGTTGTGTCAGCCATACGGGCTTATATATCTAAAACAAAGGATTTACGTGCATCACAACAACTATTAGTGAGCTTTATAAAGCCACATAAGGCAATTTCACGAGACACCCTCGCCAGATGGACAATTACGGTGTTGAAATTGGCTGGAGTGGATACAAGCAAATACTCATCCCACTCAACTAGAGGTGCCATGGTCTCCAAGGCACGGTTGCTAGGTATTTCTGTGAAAAGAATACTAGTGCATGCAGGCTGGAAGACGGCTAAGTCGTTTGCAAAACATTACAACAAGCGACTAGAAAAGCCTACCGGCATTGCAAAGCGCCTGCTTGCCAACTAACAAGAATAGGTGAGAACAAAAACGTTGAATATTATATAAGAATGGATGATATTAAGGATAAAAATGAATTATGTAAAGGTCTCCCTAGCCTGAGACTAGCCTGAGGCTGTATACCGAGGTTAAATAGTATAGTTATACGAATCTTACCTGGGTATAGATGATGGATAACTGTTGTTTTCCCGAGGTAGAAGCCTCGGGTAGACGTGGGCTAGGGCCCACCCACCACGCCCTGCCACGTCTATCCCGTTGGTGTACCGTTACGGGAAAATCATAGTATCCATTGTATTGAAAGATCATTTTTATCCTGAATAAGTAGGTTAAAATTGCTGGTACCTCACATGCTTCCTTCTCCCTAGCCCACGTCTACCCGAGGCTTCTACCTCGGGAAAACAACAGTGATCCATCATCTATACCCAGGTAAGATTTGTATAACTATACTATATATATATGACAAGTTTAGGAGGAAAGTCCTGTAAACGCTAATCCACAAATGTAGGTAACATAAAATATTGTTACATGAAGGTAATCTAAATTCTCACTAATGGGATGGGATTATTATGGAGCAATGCACAAAAAGATAGGAATGTAAGCAAATTACCTTTTTGAACGTTTAATTCCAATGTTCATCTCAATTTGTTGAATTCCTGCTTACAGGATTTTGCGCCTGAACTCTTCATATATATGTATATATTTGTGTACATTAGTGGTTTAAGCAGGGGACATTTCAATCGCAGATGATTGGTCTTCCTCATTCCACTGCTCCTTGGCCTATGCTAATAATGGCGAGTGACTGGCTAGGAAGTGACAAGTATACATTTTTATGTCATTGGTTTGATTCGACCAGGGTTCGAACCCACAATACGAGGACCTACAAACCCCGGAGACGGACACCCTAACTCATTCGACCATCCCGTTTGATATATAGATATAGATATATATATGCACATGGATAAATTATTGATCAAACTTCCCCCGGAATTTATATAACTAGTTTGGTCGGCGCTCATCCGCCAGTTGGCGGCGCCAAAGTCGGCATATTCGCAGCGAATGAATCTGCAGCTGTGATTGGCCAATGATAAGTACATCATTATACAAAATACAGTAAATAATCTGACTGGTGCCGTGGCTCCTGATTTCTCCTTTATTTTTGCTCGCATGGTTAATTATGCAGCACATATGTTGTAGGGGGGATGGAAATGGGAAATATGGTATATGGAGCAGGAGTCGAACCCACACCTCATTTAATACAGGTGCTAGTGTGTTAATCATTACAGTAGCTAGGCTCTGGAAGGCATTCACCATATTTACACCTACATGTCTATGTGGGTCCTTGCCTGAGATGTCAGCGCAGACTATGACATCTTTCCCACTGGAATTATAAGTATTTGTTGAATGGCTGATGTGCATCGGTTGTTTAATGCTTACAATTCCATACATATAGGCAATATGGACGTACATATATATATATATATATATATATATATATACAGAAGGTAGATGCAACAACCATGCAGCACATAGCTTGTCCAATGTCATGGTTATGACTCCAGTGTTGTGTGGATGAGAACAGTGGGAACTATTCTGCTTAGAGCAGGTGTCAAACTCACTCTTCTTACAATGCTGGAGATAGCATGCTAACTATTTCGCTGGGTTGCCTGATGCAATCATCCTATCCATTCCCACCTCTGTATGTGGTTCCTTCTCTGAGAGGGCACTGCAGACTGTTACATATATATATATATATATATATGTATATATATATATATTTGTGTACATTAGTGGTTTAAGCAGGGGACATTTCAATCGCAGATGATTGGTCTTCCTCATTCCACTGCTCCTTGGCCTATGCTAATAATGGCGAGTGACTGGCTAGGAAGTGACAAGTATACATTTTTATGTCATTGGTTTGATTCGACCAGGGTTCGAACCCACAATACGAGGACCTACAAACCCCGGAGACGGACACCCTAACTCATTCGACCATCCCGTTTGATATATAGATATAGATATATATATGCACATGGATAAATTATTGATCAAACTTCCCCCGGAATTTATTTAACTAGTTCGGTCGGCGCTCATCCACCAGTTGGTATGTATATATGCAGATGTATATATATAGGCACAGCCAGCATAAAGGATATATATGTTAGATAATGCATTAGGTAAAATATAAACTCACTGAGATTCTATTGTAAATCCTATTGCTATACGAGTCATGCCTCAGGTGTATATGTCTAGACTGATACTTCTTCCTTACGCTGTGGCACCGCATCTAGATGCCAGCGCAACGCCGTCAGTTGAACAGTTTTCAGTAGAAACGTATGTCAACAGGCTCCTCTTAATTTAAGCCGCAATGCTCTTGCACGATCTTGCACGATCGTTCTTATGGTATATTATATATCTATATATATACATAATATATGTATATATATATATCTTGAATCTAGATGTCAATAAAACCCATCGACGTATTTATATACATATATATATATATTTATATATATAAATATATATATATATCTTACATGACCCTTTCATCAGATTATGTAGCATTGAGCATTATTATATATAGAGATTATTTGAATATAATAAGGCCGGAAGCTTCCATCTCCTCCTCCCTCATTCATCAACTGGAGAAGCCTTGATCTATAGTCATATACTGTTCCAGCCTAGTCACCCTAAAATAGGTTGGGAGGGGGGCGCCATATATATATGCGTGCATATATATATGCATATATATATATGCACGCAACACTGCCCCCCCCCTGCATACACTCACTGTACCACCTAATATTTATATACAATGTGTATTATATTTCTTTGGTAAGCAGGGCGAATTGCAATTGGGGCCAAACAGGAAACGGAAGCTGAACTCATGCATACATCCCCTTTAAAGAAAAGAGAACAACAGCAACAAAACAACGCAAAGAACATCACAACATTTAGCAGGAAGGGAGAGTTTGTTGTTTGTTTGTTGGTTTACATTCTAGCAACACCCATGGTTATATCAGGAGCGATACAGTCTTGTGACAGTGCACACTCAATACAACCTTATGCTGCTGCCCCACTGGGAGACCAAGTCACCAGCACGATGGCCGCATATCCCACACAGTCACATTACCCAGATGTTGTGCTAACCAGTCCTTGTCCTATTGTATTAACGCCAAGCGCCTGGCTCGGTAGTGACAAGATTCAATTTTATAGGTCATTAGTTTGACTCGGCTGGGATTCGAATTCCCGACCTACCTCATGGGAAGCCTGCACTCTACCGATTCAGCCACCGTGTCAGGCAGTAGAGGCAGGGAGGGAGCTAGGGGGGTGGGGGGGGGGGACACTCCATGAGAATCTCCACAAAGATTGCGGTCATCAGCTTTCGGCAGGGCCGGTAATTCTCCCGGGAGGTGTTAGCGGATACCGATCTCTTTCGAGCAGCTGGCATGTGTCAGCAGATAAAGCTAAAGGCCCAATGCGCTGTGGGGTCTGGCCGTAACCTGAGATCCCCGGCGTATGTGTGAACCAAAGGCCGGCCGGCCGGACCCCCGGGGCAACAGGGGCGGAGGAGGGCCGGGCGGCCGCGGGGTGGCGCCACTAGACGGATAAAATGTCCACTCAGACCCACCTGACTCGCCCCTGCCTCGGCTTAGCTCGTCACGGTGTTTACTCGTACTCTCCAAGCGTAATAACTTCGGCTCAAATATGTTTACAGACTTGTTCGCAAACTGCTCTGTGCTTTCATCAGCCACTTATAACCCGCACTCAGAAACCATTAAGTGAGCGTCACCAGAGATGACACTATGTACATTATATATATAGTTATATATATATATATATATATATATATATATATATATATACATATATACATATGGATATGTGTATGTATAGATGATGTGTTAAAGTTGTATAGTCCGATATAAGCATTACATTTTCGGAAGGGAAACACTTATCTAGATTTAGAACCTATATATCCAAGTTAGATACTATATCCATGTCCATATATATATATATATATATATATAGATATATATAGATATATACATGTGTATATAGCTGTGTGTATATATGATGTGTCTAAATTGCATAGTCCGATACATGCATTACATGACCCAACTTAGATCATGGTGCACTTGGTAAATATGTGGTGCTATATCGAAAGTCATATTAAATAGATTTAATTGAACCTGTTACTTTTGAATCCTATGGGATCTGAACTTTGGCAAGCATCCCACATTTATGTCAGCATGTTTTCACTTCAAATATCTCTAAAGGTAACATTTTAAGATCAAAATACTTCATGCTCACGAAAGATAGATTCTACTGATCAGCCTATAATATTTATCTCAGAAAATGATAGAAAGTCAAAACCATCGAAATATGCAACTTTAAATTGAGTAATTTTTACCAGCATATGCATGTTCAATGGAGCTGGCGATGAATGGAGTGTATTCCTGAATCATGATATTTGCATCGATGTAATCTATTCAGAAAATACTTAGAGCTATATCATGTTACCTAAAATATCTGCGCAATGACTTATATGATGCTCGGGTCCAGCTTTTAAAATTTTCTAAATCAAATAGTATGTGTATGTGTGCGTAGGCGAATGCCCGACTCAGTATAGGGGGAAGGGGGAGGGAAGAGGGAGAGGGGGGGAGAGGGAAGGGTACGGTGTGTGAACATGTGTATGTATGTGTATAGCTCTGGTAATGTAATACAAATCTGGATTAAATGAAATGGTTACATTTAATTTGTGACGGTAAGAAAGTATTCCGACGCTATATTTTCCTGCCTCTTTTTTTATTATTGTTTATAAATGCGTGCAATTAAGGCGGGCGCGAACAATTCCGACAAGTGCTGCACGGGGGGGGGGGGGGAGATGGGCTTGGGGGAGGGAGGGGTAGTGGTGAGATGGTGTGTGGGAGTGGTGGATGGGAGGCTGCAGAGGGTGTGTGTGCATGCAGCGCGCTCGCACACAATTTAAATAGAGCCTAAAGGTGACGATTGCACTCCATAAGTGGCAGGCGTGTACCGAGCGTAATGTCATCCCTCACCTCTCTCCCCACACAATCCCAGGTCTACCCACTCCCCACTGCTTTCAGCAGACCGCTGAAAGGTACATATTTTGCCGGCACCTGACTAAATGTGTGCTCTTTGATCTCTTGTTTCAGGCCGCGACTTCCACCGTCACTTCCTACCACCACTGCCGCCGCCACCGCCGCCACAACGCGCCGCACCGCCGCCGCACCGCCGCCACACCGGCATTTGACTGCTAGAAGTTGGAGCGTGACCAAACTTGCGGACGAGGAGCTGAGAATGCCGGGCTTCAGTCAGGTGAGCCGCTGAGCCGGGCTCTCTCCGTCCCCCTACCGGGCGACTCCGACACCGACACCATCGACAACGACTCCAACGCCGACCGCCGGGCCGGCACTGACGCCGCTCCTCGCCGCTTGGGGCCCGCGGCGCGTGTGGCTCCGTGGCTGCGTGGCCGCGTGGCCGGGACTGGCGGGGCGCGGCGGGTGTGTAGTGGCAACGTCTACTCATTCACCTATCGCCACTTGCCGGGGCCGCATCTACAGATATAAGCGCCGGGCCGCCGGGCGACAAACGGAGAGAGGGAGCGGGAGGGAGGATCATTACGACGCGGTGGTGAATGACTGAGAGGTAGGCTGCACACTCTGCTGAGCCAGGTATATGTGAAGCAGCTTACCCACCAGGGGTGCAGGTATGTATGTGTGTGTCAGCCGAGTCGGCAGATCACATACCATGGATTATACATTCATTCACTGACGGAGTTATGTATGCACCTAGCGGGGAGTGTTGTTACTATTACTACTACTACTAATAGTAGTACGAGGATATGATCACTGATTGTCATATATATCTGGACCGTCAGTCACTGATACGATGGAGTTAGTGGTGTACGGATCGGTCTTGTGATGAATGGATCCTGTATCGGAGTGTTATGTTAGTGGCGGATGCTAATACTGATTTGTGGGATTTCCGTGTTAGTAATCCTGATTAATAATAATAATAATATCACGTGTGAGGGTGTTGTCATTCCGGGTGACAGAGTTGACTGATGGTTTAACAGGCATCAGGCTGAATCTGACGCCGCCCCGGGGCCCAGTTTGGCGCATAGCCCGCCGGCACTATCGGCCGGCAGTGCCGTCGCGGCGGCCGGGACGGCCCAGTGTGGTCCCGTCCGGCAGTGTACAGGAGGAGGAGGAGTAGGATTAGGGGGCGTTGAGCAGCACCCTCCTCCCGCCTCCCGCCCCGCAGGCGGTGCATGTTACACACCACACCGATTGATCCCAATCCGGAATCCCTCACCCCCCCCCCCTGCCGGAGTGAAGGCGCTTAGTGCGGCTGGCTACCGCAGCGGCGCAGGGCGGCGCCACTACCGGGTGCTACGCTACTAGTAAGCCCCCCCACCCCTCTCCCGGGAGGACTACGGGGGCTGGACACAGGAGTAGGAGAAGGCAATCAGTGCTTGTTGCTGTCGTCCTGCAGCCACGAGAGGTGTGTGTGGTACCCAGCCACATGGGGCATTAGCGGTGCGCTATAGCAGTCACTGTCAGTGCCACCCGCGTCCCCCACAAGCCAGCGTTCATGTTGTCGGCCCCAGGAGAAGGCGGCCCCGTCCCTCCAGGCACCTGCCCGGCAGGCGCCTGACACCGGCAACTGCCCCTCTCCATGTCGGCAGGCCGGTGACCACTGCTCCACCAAGTGCCCCCTCTACATGCCCTTCCTTGCGACACCATGGAGGCGTTATCCCCGAAGCGTCGGCAGCGCCGCCTGGCGGCGGTGCTCCACAGCTTCCTCCTCCTGGTCCTGTTGACCCTCACCCAAGTGGCCCCATTGGCCGCGGGGGTCAGAGGCCCACGGAGGAGGCGACAGAGTGAGATCCTCCATTGTCAGATACTGGAAGAACTGCCGGCTGGCACATTGGTGGGCAACATCATCACGGACGCCCGGCTGAACCTCAAGTACAACGGGTCGGAGCTGTCGAAGCTGCGCTTCAGCTTCCTGACGCAGCCCGACCTGGACCGCGAGTACTTCATCATTGAGACGGCGACCGGCATCATCACCACTACCGACCGGATCGACCGTGACAAGATCTGCCCACAGAGTACACAGTGCTTCGTCAAGTTTGACGTGGCCGTGCGGCCGGTGAAGAACTTCCAGATCATCAAGGTGACAGTCGAAATCCAAGATGTCAATGACAACGCACCTTACTTCCCACAGAGTCGCATCCCCCACCAGATCTCTGAGTCAACGCTGCCCGGCACCAGCTTCAGCATCCCAGCCGCAATGGACCCGGATAGTTGGACGAATGGCGTGCAGCGCTACGAGCTGGTGAGTAGCTCCAACAAGTTTGAGCTCAAGGTCCGCGAGACTGCAGATGGTGCCACCGACTTACGATTGGTGCTGATGGAGGAGCTGGACAGGGAGCGCGAGGCTTTCTACCAGGTGAAGATTGTTGCACATGATGGCGGCGAACCATCCAAGTCGGGCTCCGTGTTGATTGACATTTCAGTATTAGACGCCAACGACAATGACCCCATCTTTGAGAACGCTACTTATGAGGTGCATGTGCAGGAGAACACTCCGATAGGCACGACTATATTCCAGGTGAAGGCGAGGGATCCTGATCAGGGCCTCAACGGAGAAATTGTATACCAGCTGTCGCGACACACACAACAGAACTATGGTGATATATTTGACATAGACAGCACAACGGGTGAGATTTTCATCAAGGGACCGATAGATTATGAGAAGGTAGCCATCTACCTGCTTTCCGTGACCGCATTCGATAGTGGTCCTGACTCTCTCCCTGCACATGCCACAGTTGTTGTGAGAGTTCAGGACATGAACGATAATGCGCCACAGATAACGGTGAACACTCTGACCACAAGTGGGGATGCTCAGGTAGCGGAGAACACACCACCCGGCACCTTTGTTGCCCACATTTCCATTGTCGACGGCGATAGCGACAAGAATGGAAAGTTTACCTGTTCGCTCAGCGATAGCCACTTCCACTTACAGAAGCTTTACCTGACTGAATATAAAATAGTCACATCTGCTATATTTGACCGTGAGCGGATGCCCTACTTTGATCTGACACTTGAGTGTCGTGATAAGGGTATACCACCACAGAAGTCCTTTGCGCATATCAGGGTGACGATCCTAGATGATAACGATCACACACCTCAATTCTCACAGACCAGCTACACGGCCACTATTATAGAGAAGAACCTCATAGGCGAATTTATAGTAGCCGTCACTGCCAGCGATCTGGACATTGATACCAATGGGCGCATCAAGTATGAGCTCAACGAAGATGCTCGTGGATTGGTTGCAATTGACGAGGACACTGGCAGCATCACCGCCAATATCATCTTTGACCACGAGGATCTCTCAGAGCTGCAGTTCCATGTTATCGCGAAAGATCAGGGCACCATTCAGCGGTCCGCAACCGCCAAGGTCCTCATCAGCATCGTCGACATTGACGATGAGATCCCGCAGTTTCAGCAGGACACTTATGCGTTTGGTACATTCGAGAACCAGGCGCTCAACACGGAAGTGGGCCAGGTGGTGGCGGAGGATCGCGACTCGGAGCCCTATAATCATTTCTCCTACTCCCTGGATCCTAGCCATAGCCCCATGGATGTGTTTAAAATCAACGCCAACACTGGAAAGATCACCACCAGGCAGGTACTGGACCGCGAAGTGAAGCCGGTGTACTACATGGTTGTTGTGGCTGCCTCTGACGAAGACTTCAGTCAGAGCAGCACCGTCAGCGTATCAGTATATGTTGCTGACAAGAACGACAACTCGCCAGTCTTTGATTTTCCTAGCCAGAAGAATCATTCGCTGCGGATTTCCAACAAAGTGCCTGTGGGTCAGGTGATCACGCGACTGCGCGCGCATGATGCAGATTCTGGCAAGAACGCCCGTCTTAACTATCTCATCACGACAGGCAACAGCAACAACGCATTCGCGATTGATCCCAGCACTGGGGCTATATCTGTAAACAAGGAGCTGGAGGCGAATGACGGGGACAGCTTCATGCTGCAGGTGATTGTTCAGGACCAGGGGGAGCCACTGCTGTCCGCTCTGGGCGAGCTCAATATCTATGTCACCAAGGTTGCCGGGTATGCAAAGTCCAGGTCTATGAACCTATCCAAGGACAACCTGATCATCGTTATCGTGTTTGTTGTCGTCACGGCTATCATCTCCATGGTCATCATCACCACTATCATCATCATTAAGCGCAGAGACACCGAGCAAAGACACAATCACGAAAACTCCAAAAAGGAGCTACAATGCATGCTCCCGCCTATGGAGGATGCGAATGGAGCTCCGCCTGGGAGCAAAGTGAAGGCGACAAATGCTTATGTGACAGCGGTTGAGATGGACAACCTAAAAAGTAAAAACCTCACGAGTAGTAGTAGCACAGGGGGAGGTGGGGAGAATGGGAATTCGGCCAGTAGTACTAAGCAGCCGCAGCCAAATGTCAACAGTAGACCAAGGCAAGAGGAGGTAGGTACCTGACCATCTGTTCTGATTCATTTCAATTACTGTCATATTGCATACTTAACTGTTTGTTGATTTTCTTTGTTTATGCGCATTATAAAATAATTATACTATTAATAATAAGCAGAAGAAAGTGAGCAGACCGCTAAGAACATGGATAGTTTCTGGTTAGTTCGGTTGGCTGATGCAAAATCTTAAGTATGTGTTGGTATTGAATAACCTCTTCAGTTTCCTTAAGGCCCTCTCACACCTCACCGGATTGGGGAAAACGGACAGAAAACAAACAATGTCCGGTTTGTGTCTGTACAAGTTTTGAACATGCACACAACTAGGAATGGATATGGCCGGACTGACGTCTACGGTTCTTGTCCAGTTTGATTTTGTTTCATCTGTTGGCTATCCGTTCATGTCCGTATCACCACAGGACTAGACAATTCTGTCCATTGCTCAATCCGTCGAGATGTGACAGCCGTTTTAACTTACTAGTGTGCCTACATGTGCCTGAGCCTATTTGGTTTACCCATGCATGAAACAATGCATGTCCACTAGCCGTGTTGTTCGATTCAGCTCTAATACATTGGAGGTGTTGTAATATAGGGCCACGGGAAACCTTAACGATAATGGTCATGTCTAGGATTAGTTATTGACGCCGTGAATATGACATATGATGCCGATACCACAACTCAATCAATCAATTAGTTATTGATGGTCTGACAATAGTAGTCAGGAAAAATACAGGTGGATTCCCAGCAGATGAGTATATATGCTCACTGTCCCCTTCCCCACCCTTTAAAACCACTCACAAGTTAAGTGGTATTTAATAATTGAAGGCAGTTTGAACGGGGTTAACAGATGGGTTGAGTCACGTGTAATAAAAGGGAATTCTGGGAAGGTGCCATCAAAGAGCTTCATCGGGTGCGATTTTATTATATTCTTTCTTCCCCATTATGGGTTTGAAAGTAAATTAGCATTGACAGTAGGCAAGCATCTCCCATACAAAGCATAAACCTAGGGAAACAACACAGGCTATATATGTTAGTTTTACACGAAGTGGATGCTGCTGATTCATTCTCAATGAAACTGAATTAATCATACAGGCATTTACTTTAAAAAGAACATCGAAAAATAGCACCACCGCCCACCACATCTGTTATATGCCTCATACCCCAAAGGGTTAGTTTCTATAATTATAACCCTAATCTATAATTTACAACTAGTTATATGACCAATTGTCACAAAATCAACAGATCAGTGAAAACTGATTGAATCTCGAGTAGTGATTAGGACCAGTCAAATAAAATAACGCAGTGATTTATGCAGCTGCACTCATCTCCTCTGTGACCTCATTACGCCGGCTCCATCCTCTGTCCCTTGCCTCAGCTTCCTACCGACAGTAGTCGGCCCCGTAGTTGGAATGTAATGATCACACCCAGCTCTCCGTGGGCAAGTCGAACACCGGTCACTGGTTCATTTGCATGCAGGCATATGTGCGATATTTCCCGTTGTAATGTTCGACATAGGCCGGGGCAGTGAGCGCTGCAGACACCCCGGTCTGTTTCAGTGATTTGGTGATGTTCTAGCCCCTAATCCACACAGCCAGTGATGTCTCACCCAGGCACCCGTCACCCGTCACCACATCATCCCTTGTCCCTCACCCCTCACCCCTCACCGCCTCACACCCTCCTTCATTCACCCCTCTCCCTCACACTTCACCACTTACCCCTCACCACTCACCCTTTAACCCTTAAAGGCCCTGTCACATTACGGCGTATGGCGGGAGCGTATTGAAAACCTACGTAGGTCCTGCGCGTGCCGGCCTATGATGACATTTGGTGACCTTTCGGGTGGTTTTGAGCGTATGTGGAACCTACGAGGAGCATATAAGGAGCGTATGAGGAGCGTATGGGAGCGTGCTGTGACATTTTTTGACAGTATGGGCCATACGCCCTCATAGGTCGAGTTTTTTTGAGCATGCACACACAAATTTGGACGGACGGATTTATGAAAGCGTATGGCGGCGTATGCCTCATACGCTTCACATAAGCCAGCATCTGGCGGCGTATGAGTAGCGTATGAGTAGCGTATGCATAGCGTATGAGTAGCGTATACAGCGTATGGCAACGTATATGATGTAACGCGCCTACGCCGCCATACGCTCCTGCAAAAAACCCTAATGTGACAGCCCCTTTACCCCTCACCCTTTAAACCTTTAACCATCACCTACACCTCCCTCCGCTACCCCCCTCCCCCCTACCCCCCGAAGCAGGGAGTATGTGTACATTTGTCAATTAGAAGTGCCACAAGGTTCAGCAGATCCCCTCCTGCACCACCCGGGTATGGTACCTGATCACCACATTGCTGCACGGTACCGCATCTCTCACCACACACGGTACCCCGACAACACCACAGGGACAATACTGGGCCCCACCGCTAGGTGCGGGACTCCTCCCCCCCCCCCATCCAGCCCCCCGGTTCACCGCCCCTCCACCGCCGACCACCCCCCCCCCCCCTCACCACCAAACTACCACGCCACCACGACCCCACCCCGCCCCACCTCACCCCACCCCACAAAACTACAACCAAAATCCCCAATAACCCACCACCCCACCACCCCACCGCCTCATCGCCCCATTATCCATACGCCCCATCACCACACCTCGTCATCTGCTCATCTTTACTACAGGCTGACCACCACCCGTACTGCCACGCCGCCCCCCTCGCCTCACCGCCTCATTGCCACACCTCACTACCGCCCCACCGCCCCACCTCCACACCTCCACAACTCCACAACCCCACACCTACCCACCTCCACCCCTCCACACATCCACACGTCCACACATCCACACCTCCCCACATTCACACCCCACCACCTCCCCACCTCCCAACCCACACACCTCCACAACTCCCCAGCTCCACACTTCCATACCCCCACACATCCCACCTTTACACCTCCCCAGGTACAGACCTCGCCACCTGCACACCTCACCACCTCCCCACCTCCCCACCTCCACACCCCCACACCCCCACACCCCACACCTCTCCACATCTCTCCACATCCAGACCGCCACACTTCCCCACTTCCCCACCTCCCGACCCACACTCCAAACCCCCACACCTCCACACCTCCCCACCTCCCCACCTCCCCACCTCCACACCTCCACACCTCCACACCCCCACACCCAACACCTCTCCACATCCAGACCGCCACACTTCCCCACTTCCCCACCTCCCGACCTCGCCACCTCCACACCTCCGCACCCCAACACCTCCACACCTCCACACCTCCCGACCTCCCACTTCCCCACCTCCCCACCTCCCCACCTCCACACCCCCACACCCCACACCTCTCCACATCCAGACCGCCACACTTCCCCACCTCCCGACCTCCCCACCTCCACACCTCCCCACCTCCCCCCTCCCCACCTCCACCCCCCCACCCCACCCCCACCCCACACCTCTCCACACCCCACACCCCCCCACCTCCCACCTCCCCACCTCCCCACCTCCCCACCTCCCCACCCCCACACCCCCACACCCCCTCTCCACATCCAGACCGCCACACTCCCCACTTCCCCACCTCCCGACCTCCCCCACACCCACCACCTCCCCACCTCCCCACCTCCCCACCTCCCACACCCCCACACCCCACACCTCTCCACATCCACCGACCGCCCCACACCTCCCCACTTCCCCCCCTCCCCACCTCCCGACCTCGCCACCCCCACCACCTCCCCCCCACTCCCCCCCCCCCACCTCCCACCCACCCCCCACACCCCCACCCCCACCTCTCCACATCGAGACCGCCACACTTCCCCACTTCCCCACCTCCCGACCTCCCCACCTCCACACCTCCCCACCTCCCCACCTCCACACCTCCCCACCTCCACCCTCCCCACCTCCCACCCCCACCCACACTCCCACACCTCTCCACATCCAGACCGCCACACTTCCCCACTTCCCGACCTCCCGACCTCCCCACCTCCACACCTCCCCACCTCCCCACCTCCACACCCCACACCCCACACCTCTCCACATCCAGACAGCCACACTTCCACCCCTCCCGACCTCCCCACCTCCACACCTCCACACCCCCACACATCCACACCTCCACACCCCCACACACCACACCTCGGCACCCCACAGCTCCTCAGCTCCACACCTCCCCAGCTCCCCACCCCACACATCAATACCCCCACACCTCCCCACCTCAACACGTCCACACCTCCCAACAAACCCACACACCCACAACCCCTCCGCCCCATCATCGTACATCCCCACATCTCACTTCGCCACACCCGCCCTGTACCCCCCCCCCCCCCCCACTCGCGCACTCTGACCAATTATTCCCTGTAGTCAGGTGGGGGTGGGGGGGGGGCGGTCTGTGTTTAAGGGAGACCAGGATGGGGGCGCGGAGTAGCAAGCACCGGGGGCATGTAGAGGTGGCTGTGGTGAGGGGTGTTTGTGTCTTTAGAGCTGGGGGAGATAAAATAACAGTCGAGTCAGCGAGGACATTAAAAAGTGATATGACTACCGCGATCGATTCGTGCGGGCGGCACTTCATGGCTGATTAATTGTACAGTGGACAATCTGTGATCAATAATGGATGATCGGTGGGGATCAATCAGTGATCCAATCATGATCTTCCCGCAGCAGACAGCAGGCGTGCGGCGGGGGGCGACTGGTGCCCGGGATCACGACCCGGCAATGCCGGGATCTGACAAGGTCCGAGGCCGCCATGCACCGACACCACCCTCCGACACGCCCTCCCACACTTCCACCCTCCCTTCCACCCTCCCTTTCACCCTCCCCCACCCAAATCGGTAGAGCGCGATTCGTCTCCCGGTCGAGTCAAACCAATGACTTATCAAATTGATAATTATGGCTTCTTAGCCTGGCGGTCGGCATTAATAGAATATGGCAAGGAGTGGTTAGCTCAGCGTAAGGATAATGTGGCTGAGTGTGATATTGGGTCATGGTCCCAGCAGTCTGATTTCTCAGTGGGATAGCACTATAAAGTTGCCATGAGTTTGTACTGTCATAAGTCGGTACCTGTCCAGATATAACCTTAGATGTCGCCAGGACGTAAAACCCCAACAACCAAGCAACGCACCCACTGCCCCTAGGCCTCTGTCCAGTTGCCTGCCTGCCTGCCATACGCGGTCACGTGACTAGCCCTTTAACGCCGCCGTCCAGCGTTGCCCTGCTTACTCACAAACTCTCTCCCCATTCCGCGTGCTATACCTCCCTTTATATAGCACGTCGGGTCTCGCTTCCGTGATGTAGATATCAAACATGGTATGTGTGTTGTGGACCAGTTAATGAACCACCCTTTTGATCCCGGCCGACGCCGCTAGTGGGCGCGCGCGTCTGTGTGTGTGGGGTGTGTATGTGGATGTGGTGGGTAGAGTGAGTAGGGGGTTGGGGGTGTATGGAGTGTGTGGAGGGGGTTTTGCACGGCGTACCGCCGCCGATATGATCAATGTAAAACAATGTGTTTAACCGAGGCTGGTAGCTAGCGGGTGGTACCGTATTTCCGGTGATGGTCACCCGCTGCATATGAACAAGGTTTCGGTATCAGCAGTGTATATAGCCCATTTATGCTGCTAAGAACTGGGTGAGTGGATGGGAATGCCCCCCCCCCCCTCCCACCCCCACCGTCATCCAACACTCACCACCCTCATGCCACCCTCACCCCACTCTCACCCCACTCTCACGCCTCCACCGCCCTCACCGCCCTCACCACCCTCACCACCCTCACCACCCTCACCACCCTCACCATCCTCACCACCCTCACAACCCTCACCACCCTCACCACCCTCAACACCATCAGGCATCACCACTCTCACCACCCTCGACACCATCAGGTCTCACCACCCTCACCATTCTCACCACCCTCACCACCCTCGACACCACCAGGCCTCACCACCCTCACCACCTTCACCACCCTCACTACCCTCACCACCCTCACTACCCTCACCACCCTCACCACCCTCACCACCCTCACCACCCTCACACCCCTCACCACCCTCACCGCCCTCGACACCATAAGGCCTCACCACCCTCATCACCCTCACCACCCTCACCACCCTCACCACCTTCACCACCCTCACCACCCACACGACCCTCACAACCCTCAACACCCTCACCGCCCTCACCACCCTCACCGCCCTCACCACCCTCACAACCATCACCACCCTCGCCACCATCAGGCCTCACCACCCTCACCACCCTCAGAAATCACCATCGTCACCACCCACATCCCTCCCCACCACCCACGCACCTTCCCCCCACCACCCTAACCCCAAACCACTCACCTCCACTCCTAGCCCCGCACCCCCAACCCAGAACACACACACACAGACAGAGAGACAGACACACACACATGACATGGGACACATGGAAGTGTCTACTTCACGAAGCTTGATTTATTCAATTAAAAACGAGGAGCTCATAGTTCACTCACCGCTGGTAGTCAGGTGGGATTGGGGCGAGAGTGGGATAACAGATTCCACGTTAGCTTACTTAGGGCGGGTGCCGATAATAGATGCAGGTTACATTAAACTAGGGAGGAGGGGGGGGGGGGGGGGGGGAGAGATGAGCTGTAAGACATAATATACTGAAGTCATTCATGAAGGCTATCATTGAATTGTGTATTATGAAAGTCCTCCATTTAATGTTGATCGATTGCAGAGTATCCCAATTTTACTGCACAGCAATTATACACATGAAGAGTTTAGCGATAGCGACAACAAATCCATTTTATATGTAGTTGTTTGTTGTTAAATAGAATTTGCAGCTGTGCTTTTCAGTTAAAAATCTATCAATTTCCTGTTGCATAGTACATTGTATAGGGGTTATGTCAGTCTCTGCAGATAGGATTATTAAAAACATGGCTGCTTCAACTCCAATGTGGTAGTCATGGTTTCATATCGGACCGAATGGCATTTGTAGCGAAAACTCTTCATATGGTTAATTGATTGAGTTGATGTTGCAGTGCAAGTGTATACAGTTCATTTCTATCCGTTATTCAATAAGATTTTTTCAACAAATCATATTTTTCAAGGTCGAATCAAATGTAACTTCAATTGTTGCTATATCCATAATATTGAACTATTTCGATATGGATATCAAAGTAGGATTTTATCAGGGTAGGGTCTAGATCAAGGATTCACCCGGTACTCGCAGTACACGGGTGAATACCAAGGTAGTCTAAATACCGGCGAAAATAGCTTTAGTATGGAACAGGACATACAATGCCTGTCTCCGGTGTCAAATGGTTACTTAGATCGGCACAGAGTTGGTGAAAGTGGAGAGCATGCAAACATCCAAGATGGCGGCCATAGAACGCCGTCGATTTCAATTTTAAATCGTATTAGATTTGCTATTTTATTATATTTTTCAACTCAAACGTAGCGGGTAAATATGAAGATATCTCCAAAGAATAAATGTTGCTTCTCAGATTGTGAAATTAGGCTCTGATTTCATTAACCCACTTTTTCGACCGTTTTTTAGCTTTGGTATTCACCCTTGTACTACAAGTACCGGGTGAATCTTTTATCTAGGTAGGGTAAAGTTATGAACATAACAATTATATCAATAACATTTAAATTAGTCCGGTCTGAGTTTCACATATCAGTACTAGATTCCTTGATATGGGGCAGGAATTTCCTCGTGGAGGTTATCTAACATGGCCGTGTATGGGTGTGTCTGAGTGGAATTCCCTTGTGGACTACCCATCTGGACCCGGCCAGGATCCCGGCGGTGTAGGCCGGGAAGGTGCCGACACCGCGTCGGGGTGTACGAACACGCCCCCCGGAGCCGCTCTTAAATAAGACTATCTTTATGATCACGGCTTAGGGCATGTTAACAACTGTAGTGCGGCAGTGCTGGATAGATGTATGGCGACAAGAACATGAACAACCCATCTCACTGTCGCCTCCCCTCCTCCTTACCCAAATATCCGTCCATTCAACAGCCAACCACTCCACTGTACACTCTCTACAACACACCCATGCACATATACCAACCCACACACACTCACACTCATACTCACACTCACACTCACACTCACACTCAGACACAGACACACAGCGCTTCTGCATCGAGTCCCCAACTAGGCTATGCCATAGCTGAGCATGCCCGCCGCAATACAGGCTTATAATCCACATGCCTTTAGCGGAAAGTAGTCACTCAGAGTATGAGATTTGGCATCGCCTTGGCAAAGTGAATTAAGTCATAGACGCCGCCCAATCTAGAACGTCACCGCATGACAACCTCACAATTCACAACGTGACAACGACAGAGTACTCTCAAATATCAACGCTCAACGCTCAACTGTCAACTGTCAACTCTCAAATCTCAAATCTCAACTCATCTCTCAACTATAAACTATAAACTATTAACTATCAACTGTCACCTATTGCACTCCTCACAACCCCAAAACTAACAAGGCTACAGCCCGCGTTCCAAATTCCACATCCCCCAACCCACAACCCAACATTCACACTTTCATGCCCTTAGACCTTTCGCTTCCCCCCTTCACCCCTCACCCCTCACCCCACACCCCACACCCCACACCCCACACCCCACACCCCACACCCCACACCGACTCCACCACATCTCATTAAATATGCAACCAGTCCCAAATGTTGATCTATCTGACACATAGGTTCAACTCCCCACCCCACAAACCACATTCCACAACAGCCAATCCACAATCGACAACCCAAAACCCAAAACAAAAGACTGATAAACCGCAGCTCCCACCATACAACTCCTACACACAAAAAAACTCCCGTCCTCCCCCGGCTGTCAAGGAATGCCAAGAGCGAAAGCTCTTGGACTTTTCCTCCAATGGTAAGGAGCACTACAACTCCCCATTCAGTATGGGTGAGTTGAGGTGTTCTTTGGAAAGCCTGCATGACACAGCAGTTCGACCTGATGGAATTCATTATCAATTTTTGAAACATCTCCCTGAACATGCACTGAGACTGTTGCTTCAACTCTTCAACAATATCTGGGAGTCGGGTGTCGTCGCCGCCTCTTGGCAGGAGCCGACAGTAATACCGATTCCCAAACCTGGTAAAGACCAGAGTGAAGCCAACAACTATCGTCCCATAGCCCTCACAAGCTGCATCTGTAAAACCATGGAGCACATGGTAAACAACCGCCTCGTCTGGCTACTGGAGTCAGGACACCACCTGTCCAACCTTCAATGTGGTTTCAGACGGGGCCACAGCACCCTCAACCATTTGGTGCGCATGGAGACCTTCATAAGAGATGCTTTCCTTAAGAAGGAGTATGTTGTGGCTGTCTTTTTCGACCTCGAAAAAGCCTATGACACAATGTGGCAGCATGGCATCATGGAGGATCTTCATGCGATTGGCCTTTGTGGCAACCTGCCAATTTTCACCAGGAACTTTCTAGCCGTCAGGCATTTCCACGTCTGTGTCAAGACTACCTATTCCAGCCTACACTCACAGGAACTAGGAGTACCTCTAGGCAGCAATTCTGGCTGTGACCCTTTTTGGGGTCAAGGTCAATGGTATTGCTGCTGCTGTAAAGTGGGGGGTCTCCTGTAGTCTTTTTGTGGACGACTTTGTTTTATATTACAGCGGTGCTAACATGAATGTCATAGAGAGACAGCTACAACCAAGCAGAAATGGGATCCATCGATGATCAGTTCTGAACGGTTTCAAAGTTCCAAGACTAAAACAGTCTGCATGCACTTCTGCCTGCTGCATAGAATGCATGCGGAAACGGAGCTGACCCTGGATGGGGATCCCATTAAAGTCGCCGAGAAAACCAACTTTCTGGGCCTCATTCTCAATGCAAAACTGTCTTTTGTGCCACATATAAAGTACCTGAAAACAAGATGCCTGAAAGCACTAGATATTCTGAGGGTGCTGTCCAGCTCAGAGTGGGGAGTGGACAGATATGTTCTGCTCTCCGTTTACAGAACCTTGGTTTGGTCACGAGTGGATTAGGGCAGCATAGTATACGGTGCTGGAAGGAAATCATATATTGGGCTGCTAGACACGATCATCCACCCTGGACTGCGCCTGGCCCTTGGGGCCTTCCGCACCTCACCGGTTCAGAGCCTCTTACGTCGAAGCCAATGAACCATCACTTAACAAGAGGAGAATCAAACTGGCCATGCAATATGTAGTCAAGATAAAATCTAATGCATTGAATCCTGCACACAATTGTCTATTTGAGCAACATGACAAATCCAGGTATGAAGCCAGGCCAAATTACATCTGGCCACTGAGGCTCCAAATGAAACCTCATTTGGAGACCTTGGGCATGGATTTGGATGTGGTGGAGGACGCCAAAGTCCCAGAACATCCCCCGTGGTCATTGAGAAAGCCATCGGTTATCCTCCGACTCACGGAACTGAGGAAGTCTGGGGCACATCCACTCAAGTACCAAGGACTGCATGCAGAGATTCAAGGCCAGTTTGCAAACCACCTCTGATTATACACGGATGGTTTGAAAGACCAAAGCCAGGTAGCTGCTGCGGCAGTCTGCTGACGGGAAGAATTTGGTGTACGTTTGCCCGATCAGAGCTCGATTTTCACTGCAGAAGTCCAAGCACTCCTTCTCGCATTGGAGTGTCTTGAGGTATCCAACCACACTAACTATGTTAAATACAGTGATTCGTTCTCTTGCCTCCTGGCTGTTACTGGACTGAAAATGAATCACCCTATTCTAGCAACGGTCATTTATAAAATGAACCAACTGACAACGGATGGGTATGACATCCATCTGTGCTCGGTGCCTGGCCATGCCGGCATACAAGGAAACGAATGAGCTGATCGGGCTGTGAAGAAGGCCCTGAACTATGATCTTGAACCATGTCTGATCCCTCACTCTGATCTGAAACCACTAATAGCCACCCACATAAAATCCAAATGGCAACATGAGTGGGATGAAAACATTAATAAACTTTAAAAAATTGAACCATCTGTGGGAAAGCCACCACAGACTCATGCGGGAGGTTGGCGCGGCCAAGTGGTCCTTAGCCGCTGCCATATTGGCCACTCGTGGCTGACACATGCTTTTCTGCTCAAGGGGGAACCTCCCCCTGAATGTATTGGGTATCAGTCCTCGCTGACACTCAAACACATTTGACTAAGTTGTGTTCATTTTTTGGCTCTGTGCCAACAGTTCTACACTGCAGAGAGTATGCGTGACCTTTTTACTAAGGTAAAACAGGAAAACATTTTAGCCGTTTTGAGGGCAGCTGGACTGTACCACCTCATATAGTTTACTAAATAGATTCAATCAATTATTAATAAAAGTTTTCTTTTTCTATGGGAATTTGCTTCCCTTGACCACAAATATATGATTGTGAGCTTTCTGATTTAATGAGTGTCTATTGGCACATCATTGATTGTCTGCTTTTACATGTAAAAGCGATGGTTTGAACAAAAAACAAACATTTCTCGCCGTGAATATGGCCTATGCTGCCGACATGGTGTGGAGCAACCACCAATCAATCAAAATCCCACCCTCCCATCCTCCTACCCTCCCATCCTCCCACTCTCATACTGCAGTTTCCCGTTACTTCCTCCATGGCACAGAGCTCAAGTCCCTCCCTGCTTGCACTTTCGATCCCCATACACGTCCAACATAAACCACAGGCTCCAAGCCACACACCGCTCCTGCACACAAAACCGCTGTCCCCCCCCCCCCCCCCCAACTTCATCGTCAGCGAAGTGGAACGCCATGATTCATCTACTCGTCATGGGGATTCCCGTCACCTACTGCGATTAAGTCAGCGCATATGTGGGTGCGTATGTGCCTGCGCATTGGGGGCGGATTACTAACTTGTCCAAACAATAATTGTTTGAGTGGGTGATGTGTTAATAGTTTAAGTCATGAACAGATCTAGATACACATTCTCCCACTCATGGCCTTAAGGCCCTGTCACATTACGGCGTATGGCGGGAGCGTATTGAAAACCTACGTACGCCATCGGGTGCCACTTTCGGGTGTGTTTGAGCGTATGCGTAGCGTATGCGTAGCGTATGCGTAGCGTATGCGTAGCGTATGGGAGCGTATGGGAGCGTGCTAGGACATTTTTTGACATTTTGGGCCATACGCCCACATAGGTCGTGTTTTTTTGAGTATGCACAAAAAAAAAAGGACGGACGAATTTATGAAAGCGTATGGCGGCGTATGCATCATAGGCTTCACATACGCCGGCGTGTTGCGGCACTGGCGGCGTATGCGTAGCGTATGCGTAGCGTATGCGTAGCGTATGAGTAGCGTATGCGTAGCGTATGCGGCGTATGGCGACGTATATGACGTAAGCCGCTACGCCGCCATACGCTTCCGCCATACGCCGTAATGTGACAGCCCCTTTAGCCCTAGCACTCGCACTCACACTCCTTCCCTGATCCACTCTAAACCGTTCTCTCAGGTGAGCCCCGCTTCCATGTCACAAACACACTCACGCATCTCTCACCCCTACCCACTCACACCCCTGCTGCCTTCAGCACTCACACACCATGTTTTCATGTGGTGCCCTCCATTCACACATACACTCACACATCATATTTCCATGTGGATCCTTCCACTCACACATACACTCACACACAATATTTCAATGTGGAACCGTCCACTCACACATACACTCACACATCAAATTCCCATTTGGATCCCTCCACCCACACATACACTCACACACCCTCTTTTCCTGTGGATCACTCCACTCACACATACACTCACACACAATATTTCACCGTGGCACTGTCCACTCACAAATACACTCACATGCCATATTTCCATGTGGATCACTCCAATCACACATACACCCACACACCATATTTCCCTGTGGAACCATCCACTCACACATACACTCACACACCATATTTCCCTGTGGAGCTCGCCACTCACACATACACTCACACACCATCTTTCCCTGTGGAGCCCTCCACTCACACATACACTCACACACCATATTTCCCTGTGGGGCCCTCCACTCACACATACACTCACACACCATCTTTCCCTGTGGAGCCCTCCACTCACACATACACTCACACACCATATTTCCCTGTGGGGCCCTCCACTCACACATACACTCACACACCATCTTTCCCTGTGGAGCCCTCCACTCACACATACACTCACACACCATATTTCCCTGTGGAGCTCGCCACTCACACATACACTCACACACCATATTTCCCTGTGGAGCCCTCCACTCACACATACACTCACACACCATATGTCAGTTATCCCCTCACACACCCACACCCTATTTCCCTGCGTCACTCACACATACACTCACACACATCACATTTCCCTGCTTTTCTCACACACACTCACACACAACACCCCGCTCCGCACCTACAATTCACACCGGTCCCTCACACAACCGGCTCCCCCGACCCCAACCGCCCCCCCTCCCTTCATCGCCTACATACAGTGATACACTGACACAACCTCTCATTCCGTCTCTACTGATATACCCTTAGATGTTCTCACGACATAAAACTCTAACAAAACAAAATAAAAAAACCTCATTCCGATCCCCATTTAAACCATATCTTGTCTACGCACATTCATACCACCTCCTCCACACCTGCTGGCACCCCGTCCCTTCCCTCATGACATTCACACATCCTCTTCTCTACATACACTCACACCACCTCCTCCACACCCGCTTCCACTCCATTCCCACCCTCTTCACAGTCACACCATTATCTTCTATAGACAATCATGACACCTCATCCACACCCGCTCCCACTCCATCCCCACCCTCTTCACATTCACACCATTATCTTCTATAGACAATCATGACACCTCCTCCACACCCACTCCCACTCCATTCCCACCCTCGTCACATTCACACCATTATCTTCTATAGACAATCATGACACCTCATCCACACCCGTTCTCACTCTATCCCTACCATCTTCCCATTCACACCATTCTCTTCTATAGACAATCATAACACCTCCTCCACACCCGCTCCCACTCCATACCCACCCTCTTCACATTCACACCATTCTCTTCTATAGACAATCATAACACCTCCTCCACACCCGCTCTCACTCCATCCCATCCCTCTTCACATTCACACCATTCTCTGTTACATACAATCATGACACCTCCTCTACACCCACACTCACTCTATCCCTACCTTCTTCCCATTCACACCATTCTCTTCTATAGACAATCATAGCACCTCATCCACACCCGGTCTCACTCCATCCCTACCTTCTTCCCATTCACACCATTCTCTTATATAGACAATCATGACACCTCATCCACACCCGTTCTCACTCCATCCCTACCGTCTTCAAATTCACACCATTCTCTGTTACAGACAATCAAAACACCTCCTCTACACCCGCTCCCACTCCGTCCCTACCCTCTTCACATTTGCACCATTCTCTTCTATAGACAATCATCACATCTCCTCCACACCCACTCTCACTCCATCCCCACCCTCTTCACATTCACAGCATTCTCGTCTACAGACAATCATAACACCTCCTCCACACCCGATCTCACTCCTTCCCTACCCTCTTCACATTCACACCATTCTCTTCTATAGAAAATAATAACACCTCCTCTACACCCGGTCTCACTCCATCCCTACCTTCTTCCCATTCACACCATTCTCTTCTATAGACAATCATGACACCTCATCCACACCCGGTCTCACTCCATCCCTACCCCCTTCATATTCATACCCATTTCTTCTATACACAGTCATACCACCTCCTCCACACCCGGTCCCCATACCCTGTTCACATTCACACCCCCACGCGAGTTAAACCTCCCGTTCCTCCCTCACGCATAATCACACACTCCCTCATTGCCATCTCAAACAGACAATGATTCCTTGATTCCACGTTTATATGTCCCCAACACTGAATCGTAATTCCACAACAGCTTCGCAGCCTAATCTCAAATAGGTACCGGGATCAGGGCAACTACGGATTTGAGTGTATTTATTATTTCCTTCCTGGTGCTGCTTGACCTACAATTCCCTTCCCGCCGTGAGAAAATATTCAACTCAGTCATAGCCTGATGGTGCTGCATCAATGTAGCAAACACTATCTGGAAATAAATAACTATTATTTCCATCCTATTTTTTTGTTTTCTTTATTGATGCTGTATTTATACTGTCCATAGCATGTAAGCACGGGTACCCAGGCTTGTTTTCAATGCTGGTCATCTGTAGTGTTGGTGTTGGTGTTATCAAACAGTAGCTGCTGATAATTTATTTGATTGTCTGCATTTCAGATGCCTGCATTGATTGTCTGTATTTCTGATGCTGCGCCGTGACAAAATATCCGACTCAGTCACAGTATCATGATGCATCACCAACCTGTCCATGCCATAAGTCCTACACCACCGAATATCAAATAAGATGGCAACCCGTACCAGTCTAGTAAATCTCACATTCAACTCGGTCTGGAACTGTAGGAGGGACTGGCCATTACAGAGGACTAACATAAAAATACACCAACTAACACCCACATCCTATGGATACAAAATAAAATAATGAATCAAATAGTATCTGACCACAGTGATATAAGACTAAGTAATTAAATGTATTAGTATGTATTGAATTGGACATCCTAAACCAATAATTTGCATGTCATTAATGTGGTTCATGCACATTACTTATTGCATTGTGTGAACTTTAATTTCACAAGGTACTTCACTGTTCAAGTTACCCTATTATGCATATAACAAAAATAAGTCAAATACATATTTACCTGCGACACTTACAGTCAAAAGACAAATTTCTACAGCACTGACAATAGATATATCAAAGTAAAATTAGTTTTTCCCCAAACAACAAAAGAATTACCAAATTCCATCCAATCAGTGTGACAAAGGAGAGAATGTACACACTCTGTGAAGACACCTCATTCGGGGAGAAACAACGTAGCCTTCTGTACTTATGGCTGGAAGCTGGCCATGCATCACATTGTCCCGAAGACACGCGACTTTCAAAGTGCTGAATCCAGACGTGCATCGCATGCATTACGTGTATAAAGAAGTTAGATAAACTTCATTCAATGCGCCTATTGGCCATATGTGGCAGTAGTGGAACATGCTAATATGGTCAAAGACTATCAGGGTATATATCGTGTTAGCATGTAATGCATGCACACCAGCTCACGGAAGTGACATATACTGGAACATGAGCCACATATACCTGTATTTGCTTAGCATTTAAACCCTCTCCCCGACCACTACCCCCAACACCCCAACCCTTCAGGGCCCGTATGCAGGAGTCAGTGTTAGTGGGGTTTGGTGTTACAGCATGTTACCGTTTAGCTATCACCTACGTCGGGAACTGTGTCAAGTCTTATGCAGGAGCGCGTAACACTTTCATTATAGCTAAACATGAAGTTATTTATAGATTTGGGAAATCCCTCGAGTCGACAATATGAATAACGCCGCCAATGCGGCAGCGGTGGCGTTAATATCGGTTTGAATTTAGGGTTAAATTGATCAAATTTCACTTATTGCGTATTTAATTCTGTCAAATATGATAGCATTGAATAGATTTGGGCCTAATAAATTGCCGCCAGCCGCCGCATCGACGTCGCTTTCCATACTGCTGTCGATGCGGCGGTGGCAGCGATTTGTTTAGTTTATGTTCATCGATTCAAAAATATTAATATTAATATCACCGCCGTTGCGGCGGCAGCGTTAATCTCGCTTCCATTTTAGGGTTAATTTAATAAAATTTCACTATTTGACTATGTAACTTTGTTAAATATGACACGATTGAATAGATTTGATACCTTACACTGCTGTAAACAGTGATATACCTCCACTTTTTCAGAGGTAGTGTAACACCATTTGAGCTTTTGGTGTTAGGCCTATCACCGACTCGTGCATACCACTTTTCGCCGCTACCCCGGGGATTCCCGTCTACCACCGTTTTGGCTCACTACCACCGACTCGTGCATACAGGTCCTGAACCGCACCATCCAACTACCCCATAGTCCTACATGGACATTCGAACTTGGCTAATGTGTACCATGGAATAAGCGTCTGAACATCTTTTAATGAACACAATTAATATTCACATGCAGATCGCGCTGTACCTTAAATGAATTGATCTTGGTTTTTGCGACTGAATGCAGGACATTGCTTTGTACCAGGTGCGGTGGTCGAATCGGTAGATCGCAGGTCTCCTGTGTGGGAGATCTGGAGTTCAATTCCAGGTCAAGTAAAACCAGTGACTTACACAATTTATATTTGTTCCTTCCTAGCCTTGCACTTGGATAGGGGAAGGACTGGTTCACTCAGTGTCAGGATATTGTGAGTAAGTGGGATTACGGATCATGGTGCTCGTCACCTGGGCTCCCACTGGGGCAGCACTATAAAGTCGCCGTGAATGTGCGCTGTCACAAGTCGGTACCCGTCCTAATATGACCTTAAATGTTGCGAGGACGTAAAACTCCAAACACCAACCAATCATTCCAACTCACCTGATATCCCACTCAGTCACATTATCCGGACACTGACATAACCAGTCCTTGCCATATCATATTACTGACGAGTGCCAGGCTAGGAAGCGATTGGTATCAATGTTTAAAGTGCCTGTCACATCTTAGCGGATTGAGCAACGGACATAAACCGGACAAAGAATTTTCTAGTCCGGTAGTGTTTTGTATCAAAATGTATCGAAATGTGTCGAAATGTTGTGCTTTCGGGTCGAAGGAGGTCTGACAAAACAGACTCTAAACAGACAAGGAACGTACATTAAAGAATAGCCACCGGACAATAACCGGATGACAACGCTAAGAACCGAATCTCAAACCGACACAAACCGGACTGTTAACAGCAGCCCAATAAAACAAACAAAAAACTACGGACGGAATTCCCGCAACACCATCAACGGACTATTCAGGAAGCAAACCGGAGACGTAATGGATGGGTACGGACACGCCGGATGCGTACCGTATATAAACGACATTGACGTATTTCACCGGCCAGTGTCCGTTTCCTATCCGGTTCCCCAGTCCGGTAAGATGTGACTGAACCTTTAGTCATAATACGAGTTGGAGCCTTAATCGAGGAAGCTATTTGGGTGACCGTACTTCGGTGTTTCTTTACATTACCCCAATCAGTGGTCCTCAACTAGTTCAGCAAAGTCTGTGGTATGTGCTGTCCTGTCTTAAGTGCATATAAAAGAGCCCTTGCTGCTTATCGGAAAGAGTAACCTAGATGGTGGTATGTTTCCTCCAAAGAAATATGTCAGAATGACCACACATTTGACGGCCAATAGCCGATGATAAAAATTGATGCGCTCTAGAGGCGTCGTTAAATATAATAAACTGAGATGTCTAGGTGTAGACCCTCTCTGTAGGTTGTATTGCGATATGCCATGACCGCTAGCAATGCAGCATTGGGCATCTAGAATTGCAGGTGCAACACTAATCATGCTTGTTGTTTGTGGTGGGGGGTGGGGGGTAGCTGGGAGGGGCATTGCACATGCGCCGTGTGGTGCCGGTAATCCCACCGCAAGGTGCACACTCACAAGTCAAACCGGTGTGAGTATGTGTGCCCACTGACACCTGCATACATTATACTTGAATGTGTGCATTTCCTTGTCTGGTGCCAACAATAACAGGAAGGACGTATTCACTAGTATAAAAGAATGACCAGCTTTGGTCGTAATGCGTAGCATTGCGGTTGATTCGAGGAGAGGAAGAGACCCTCCCCCGACCCCAGGCTGTCACGCAGCATTCTCGCCTCACCCGACGCCCGTTGTCCTCTCCCCCTCGCCCCCCCTCCCCCAGCCCCGGGCTGTCGCGCAGCATCCTCGCCTCAACCGACGCCCGCTGCTCACCTCTCCCTCGCCCTCCCCCGGGCCGCCCCGCTTTCACACCTCACCTGCTGTCGCCCTCCAGCCCTCCTTATAAGGCTGCCCGCCGGCCTCCCTCAGCCACTCGCCTCCCTGCCTCCGTCCAGTTTCAAGCATTTTCCTCCACCCACCCACCCAACTCTCTTTTAACTCTCTCTTTTCAGCTGGTGGAGGGCTCCGCGGCACCCTCTCTCTGATTCACCACAAACACCGACTCTGCCCCCTTATACCCCTGTCACACTACGACGTAACGAGCCAACGTGAGCCTAACGTGATGATTTTTCGTCATTACGTTGCCGTACGTTGGGTCACGTTATGATGACGTCATAATGACGTTAGAGTGACGTCGAGCTACGTCATGTTACGTCGTGTTACGTTGGCGCGCGTCGAGGTTTTGAACCTGTTCAAAACTTTCGACGTATCTCAACGTGAAGCCGTTACGTTGGGATGACGTGACAATGACGTTAGGTTGACGTTCCGCGATCGTTATAGCAACGTAAATGACGTTAGAGTCACGTTATGTCACGTCAGACCGACGGCCCAGGTGGGAGCAAGGTGTGGGCAGCGTTTTGCACGTTACGGTCACGTTACGGTCACGTTACGGTCACGTTACGGTCACGTTACGGTCACGTTTACGGTTACGGTCACGTTACGGTCACGTTACGGTCACGTTACGGTGGCGTTACGGTCACGTTACGTCCACGTCGCACCCGTTACGGCGACGTTACGCTCACGTTACACTAACGCCTGGTCACGTCGCCAATTACCCCTCCCCCCTAACGTTGTCACGTTACAGCTAAGGTCACGACGTATACCCACGTTACTTTCACGTTACGCTCACGTCCACAATTTGCATATTACGCCGATAACTTCGACGTGATATCATTATTTTCACGTTGTGGTTACGCTGACGTAGTCACGTCGTAGTGTGACAGGGCCATAAGGGCCATTTACCCTCACTTGTTGCTGCTCCTCATGAGCCCCTGTATCTTTGTGCATTTGCTCCTCATGAGCGCCTCTCTTACTGCTTGTTCCTCTGTATATATATCTTCCTGTTGAGGCGTCCAATAAACGCCTTATTTCCACTCCCGCCTTCCCTTTTCTTCCTTTTCGCGCATCAGAGGTTCTAAACAGAACTGGATTATAGCACCCTATATACTGTTATCTATCTATTATATCACACTTTGTAATTGTATATGTCAACTACGTTACTAATTTGTAATTGTATATATCTCATCATCATCATCATGCTGTCGGTCGCGATGCGACAAAGACTGCTTTCATTACTTGACTGCCGCTCTCCATTTAGCTCTCATTTCATGAAAGCTGACTGCAAAAGTGTTGAAGTGCTGCTGGCTTTTGCAAGTTACCAGCGGCACTCTCTCGGGGAGGAAATAGAGGTTTCACACCGGCAAGAACATGTCAAGACAGGCGCAAAACTATTTGTCCCTGCAGTGGCTGGTCGGGAGATGTTGGGAGTTCCATACATCAACCGCCCTTAATGCTGCCACAGTGACATGGTTTTCTGTTTAGGGTTTGCTCCCTTAGCCTTCGGTTCTGTCAAGGACCTGTACCACAAGGCAGTGGTTTAGAACTCTGCAAGGCAGGGGGGTCAAACTCCCTGAGGTATTGCTATACCTGCATACATATCTACTATGTTACATTCAGTAATTTTATGTATCTACTATACACATCACCCCACTCATATCCCCCCCGGATACACGTGGTGATTATGTTATCTATCTACTATATTACCATTTGTAATTTTATCAATTTATTGGAGGACAAATTGCACTGCCATTTGACAGCAGTTTAGCCATGTCAAATTTTGATTAACACCCAGTTCTCTCTCGAAAACTCGAAATGATAGAATAGATTCTACTGACTTATGACTGTGAATATGGCCTTTGTTGCTGAATCAGCATTAAATCATCACCACTCAGTCAATCAACCTGTCAATTTCCTCTAAAATGTAAGGTTCAATTTAAGGAGGATTATCTCCACTTCTCCTATTATTAGTACTCTTTGTAGACAGGAATTGTGGAGGTTTAACGGATAATATCTACATCATTCCCTCGTCCTGATATGACCTTAGATGTTGCTAGGACGTAAAACAACAACAAACAAACAAAACCCTCATATTCACCCAGATTTCCTTCAAATGCTCCCATCTTACTTCGACATGTCTGCTATATTGCTAGGCATGAGTGCATAGTATCTGATTATGTCATATTGTTGGATCTCACGATATGTGTACTGTCTATTATATTGTGCGTATATACACATACCATTATGAGCATATACCAGTCCATAATTTATATGATAATATATTGGTCACATATATGAACATATTCGCATACTCTAGTATGCATCACACATATTATATGTGAAGAGTTCAGGCGCAAAACCCGTAAGCACCAATCCAAAAACTGTATTAAACCCCTCGGAGTTATACATTCAAAAGGTGTTGTTTTGTTTGTTCATTTGTTTTCATTGTTCCATTTCATCACATGAACAGTTGAATTACTGGGAAATAAAATTATCTTCAGGTATATATATTGTATTTTAATTCAAATCTTGGATTGGTGTTTACGTGGTTTGAGCCTGAACTCTTCCTGTATATATGTATATGTATATATGTATGTATATATGTATATATATATATATATGTGTGTACATATATATATATATGCATATATGTATATATACATATATATGTGTATATGTGTATCTAAGCGTATATACATGTATATATGCACATACTTGTATATATATATTTGTGTATATACATGTATAAAACTTATCCTAGCCTAGGTGGAGAAGAAAAGAGAAAAGAGTTAAGATATATGTGAATATACGTATATGTGTATATGTATATCTATGTATATTTATGTATATGTATATATGTGTATATATATATGTATATATGCGTATATACATGTATTTATGCACACACACATATATATATATATATATATATATATATATATGTGTATACATGTATATATATATACGTACATAAAGAGTGTCGCAATCTAAGCAGAGTAAGACAGAATGCAGGTCTGGTTGAGTATGATAGATATTCTCTGCCTGGAATTATATGAATGGACAGCGGTGGCGGTTAATGGTACTCATTTCCAGACGCAGGTGGCGCCACAATAGAAGAGAGCGGCACTGCGTCCTTGGCTATAGTTGACAGCAGCGGCGGCTTGGTTACTAGAATAGAACCGAGATGGGTCTGCTTTTCTTTACATGGCCGTACTGTATTATAGAGGACATATATGTAATATATCATGTATTACATGGATATAAATAACGGCACCCCCTTAACGTTTCTCTACGTCCATCTTAGCATCCATTGTATTCACTGCGGAGCGGGCATTCTCTTCTTCCCGCCTCCTCCGCACTGTGAGTCCACGGTCATTCTCCTCACTTTCATATTCGCATATATGATACATAAATTATGGAGGAGGAACTGGGCCTCGGCCCGACTAAGTAGTTGACGTGGTTATATTTGTAATTAACAATGATATACATAAATATGTGTGTGCGCTATCATAGATTATGGGCATAGAAACAAGATCACGACGAAATCACTCAAATTTTATATATATTTATATATATATAATATATGTATACATATATATATATGTATGGGTCAGGATCACGAAAAGAGGCCAATTGGGGGAAGTTGTCAGCGTCGAGCATGGATGTCGGCATCGATCGGTATAATTATAATTTAGCATTGACAGAGGTCTTGGAAAGTCCTTAAATTTATCCTGAATGTAAAAGTCGAGATAATACAACAACGTTATTTGTTTCTAGGATAATTTAATATAAAACAAAGAAATGCACGAGACTTTAAAATTGCGACGCCGACATCTGTTAAAGTTGTCGGTGTCGATCATTGGATGTCGGCGTCGATCGGTATAATTATAGTTTAGCATCGACAGAGGTGTTGGAAAGTCCTTAAATTTATCCTGAATGTAAAGGTTGAGAACATACAACAACCTTATTTGTTTCTAGGATAATTTAATATGAAACAAAGAAATGCACTACACTTTTAAGAATTGCGATGCCAACATTTTCAATTGACCACCGATTGGCCCGTTTTCGTGAGGCTGATTCGTATACAGTCTGTCTCAAAAGGTGCTAACCAATATGGGACAAAACTTTGTCCGTTGTAATGATCAAGATAATATCTGCTTATGAATTTGCTCAGGATGTTTTTTACATGGTGTTTCATAATCCCAATAGAATACATACTGGTTTGAAGCAAATATCCTTGTGTTTTCAATGTAACCGTTTATGTGCTGCTTTGTGTCAATCATTACAATGTACAACAAAAAATAGAGTTATCACATTTTGAGACAGGCTCATATATGAAGAGTTCAGTCCTAAATCTCTGTAAATTCCATTCCAAAATGTTAATTACAATAAAATCTTTTCACCTAAAGCTAATTTTAATTCTCATTAATTCTACTTTTCTTGTGATGTAATTATTATGGAGAAATGCACAAAACAATAGGAGTGTACTTTTTACATGTTTGATTTCAATGTCTATCTCACTTTTTGGATTGGCTTTTACAAGGTTTTGCGCCCAAACTCTTCATAATATATTCTCGCACTCTGACTATGAGGGAGTGTTAGGAGAAAGCCCCTGCCACCAGGTGTATCTTCAATTTCCTAAGTCATTGATCACCCTAGTATTCGTCAGTAATTAAAGAACTAAAGTAAAGCTACTAGAAAACAGAAGGATAATCCACCTAAAAACATTAGCATATTGATATAGCCAAGACATTAAGCATCTAACCCAACCACATATGGCCCTGTCACACTACTAAGTAATGACGTCAGCGTAGGGAGAACGTGAAGAACGTTGAACTTCTCGGCGTAGTATGCAAATTTGGGCACAAGTTGAACGTGGATGCAGCATAGTGGATGAGAGCGTAAAGTCGGTAAAGCGTAGTGATACCGTCATTCAACGAGAGAGGACAATGTCACGACGCTAACGGAATGTTATGAACGTTATTCCATTGCCAGAAGAATGTTACATGATGTTAGCTATGTCATGAGACGTTGAACGTATGTTGAATGCATGTTCTCCTGACGTTCTCCTGACGTTCTCCTGACATTCTCCTGACGTTCTCTTGATGTTCTCCTGACATTCCCATTAAGCCTCGTAGGCATTTGCACTCGGTTTAATGTGGGTCAACATAGTGGAACGTAGTGGAACGTAGTTGAACGTAGTGAGCAGTGTTGGAATAACGTCCGTTTAATGTCATTGACGTTCACTAAACGTGAACCGAGCGTACGGCGAACGTAAACCCTTACGTTCGAGCTACGTCAAAAGTTTTGGACATGTCCAAAACCTTGACGTAACGCGACGTAGCACGACGTAATGTGATGTAGCTTGACGTCATTCTAACATCATTCTGACATCATCGTGACGTAACCCAACGTAATGACGAAAAATTACCATGTTAGGCTCACGTTGGCTCGTTACGTCGTAGTGTGACAGCGGTATAAGGGACACCAGAGCAAGCAAGGCAGAACTACTAAGGCAGACCAGAAGCCAGATCAAAGCCCATGAAAGGAGCACACTGGACATGGCTGCCAAGGCATGGAATGTGCAAATGGTGAAAGAAAGACAAATCCCTGACCAAAAAACATACAACAAAAATCTGAGCAAAAAATAAACTGGAAACCCCACCTGAACTGCACCACAAGGGGGCAGGTGATATGTCACGGCCCACCAACTGGACAGCCCAGGGTGGGATAACCGGAAATATAAAAGCCAGATAACATATCCAACAACATAAATCAAATCAAATTCAAACAAACATAACTCAACCACCTATATTGTACAGGCCTATGGACATGTAAATAAAATAGGCTAGTATAGAGTTAAGTAGAAAAAAGCAGAAAACTCTTCCCACGAAAACCCCAAAACACTAACATAGAACCTTAAGAAAACAACTAACATAGTAATAAGAATAGAACAAAAATACAATGCCAAGAGGGCCCAAAAAAAACTAACATAGGCTACTAAGCGTACCCACAGACTATCTATCTGCTACTGAAATGCAGACAATCAAATAAGTTATCAGCAGCTACTGCTTGGTAAGACAACACCAACACTACAGCTGGCCAGCATTGAAAACAAGCCTGGGTATCCAGCCTTACATGCTATGGACAGTATAAATACAGCCTCAATATAAAAAAAAAAAAAAAATTAAGTAATTGATTCCTGATGCAGTGGTGGCGATGGTGGCGAATTGACCAAAATCTGGTATGAACAGCAAATCAGTGCAATACAATATTTGTAATTAACAATGATATACAATTTCCAGGGTGAAGGGGGGAGGGGGGTGGCGCTGAGGTGGGGAGGCTTGAGTAGTAGATGAATATGAGAGACTCCCACAGTACATGGAGCCTCGTGACCGATGAGGGAGAGGAGGGATATTCCAGGTTATTATACTCGTATAATTATTATACATCATATATATTTGTGTATATGTATACAACATCCGGGGGAGATGAGTTGGGCGAGATGGAGCCGATGGTAAAGCGTCGCAGCTCACGGAGGAAAACAATAATAATAAGTAATATTCCCTTACATATCTTTATACTCGGATAATACGTTATACATCACATATAATTTATATATATATATATATATATGACAGAGGAAAATAGGGAGGTGTTTAAAGTACATTGATTATATACAAACAATTATCACATTGTTTCAGTTGTATCAGTTTGTACATCATATAATAGTTGGTGCCTTTGCTTTGAATGAGTGTATACATAACACTTATCTTACCTTGACGTGTGAAGATCGTTCCAGAAAATGCGGTCTCGCTAAGTATTCTACTGGCAGTGTGATGTTAAATGCATTGATATAAGGATTAAATGAGACTAATCGATAATCCTTAAAGACCCTTCGTCTTTGGCGTCATAGTGCTGCGGATGCCGATTATGTCGGGAATTATCCCACCTGGGCGGCTTTGTCGCTTAGCTCCCCCATGCTTCGTGTTATAATTCCACATGTCTTGGCCGCAAATCTTCCATTTGCTGAGCTCCTTTGCTACTCTCATAACATGGTTGCAAAATCGTTAATGAGCCAGCAGTTAATTAGCTATATGCTGTTTGGTACACATATGTCCTGATATTACTTTAAATATTGTTAGGATGTAAAACGCCAAGATTCCTATCAAATATGGCTCTGCTTTGGTTGGTGATTTAGGGATCATTGACGTGGTCTCTGTATCATATATTCATTTGATTAGTTAGTTAGCAGTTAGTTACGTCTAAGTGTAAGCACGCCGGCCTGATATGACCTTCCATGTTGCTGAGAGATAAATCCCCAATAAACCAGGCCCATGCTTCTATGTGTTCTTGTATGATATTCTGAGCATGGGTTAGTCTCTGCATTCTTGATTTACATTGATTGCTCAGTTAGCAGTTCATCTTTATATATTCAGTCATGATATGGCCTCAATAGTTGCTCGGAGGTAGAACCCACATGAATAGGGTCCATTATACCTGTGTGTTAGTTGGTGAAACATAGACCTTGGTTCAGGTAGTAGAATGAATGAATAGACTGATGTCAGCCGTCAACAGTGCTGGGTCCATCATGACATTCGGGGATGAAATTAAAGGTGCATACTCCTATGAAAGCAGATAAGGGCGGACTTAGTTAGAGAATACTTGCTGCTGTGTCGAAAGGTATAGGACATCAGTTTAATTTGTTTGGTTTTGTTTGTTAGTACATTGTTTAAGCAGAGGAAATTTCAGTCGCAGACAATTGGTCTTCCTCATTCCACTGCTCCTTGCCATATTCTAATAATGCCGAGTGCCTGGCTAGGAAGCGACAAGTATACATTTTTAAGTCATTGTTTTGACTTGACCAGGATTCGAACCATGATCTCATGATCTGCTAATACAGGAGACGGACGCTCTAACTCACTCGGCCATCCCGTCTTTATGCTGAAACCTATTATCTCAGAATTTTGATGTGCACACACAAATATAATTTGGCATGTTTTCACCTGAAATATCTCTAATGTTAGGTATTTATGATAATTTAAGCCAGTTGCACCAAAAATAAGGTATATTTTTCAATTAACTAAGATATAGATATATATGGTGGTGGGTTTTTTTTTTTGGGGGGGGGGAGTTTTCATTTGCGTTGAGATGGAGAAGGCTGAAAATCTGCAGCACTGTATTGGTACCACCGAAGACGGTCCCCCATGGCCAGGAGTTGGCTTCCAGTGGGTAGTGGTCAGAGGCATCAGCGGGGGGGGGGGTGTAAGGGGGTGGGTGGGTGGGGATGGCAGGTGGATGGGGCAGCACGAGGCGGAGAGAGAAAAAGGTAATCTAGGGAGCCCAACCACAGTTCTCTGAGAGGGCCAGGGGTGGTTCGTCGGTTTCTGTAGTTTTAAGCCTTAACCAGACCCTCGCCCATACCAGGACGAGTACTGGCTTGTGATAGTGCGCACTGATGAATACTTTATAATGGTGCCTCACTGGGAGATCAGGCAGCCGGCACTATGACCTGATGTACCACACACTCACATTATCCTAGCACTGTGCAACCAGTCAAATATATCTAAATATATATATATGTTGTATAAGAATTATACGAGTATAATAACCCAGAATTCTATACTCGCTCCTAACACCCACCCACCAGTAATCGCGTGGTTGATCCTCGGGCTACTCATCTCCCCTGCTCAGGCCTACTCGCCTCAGCTCCGAGGGTATCACCACTGCTCGCCTGCTCAATACCCTACTCACTTACCACCGAAAAGTATATATAATCTTTTAAATAAGCAGGAACTGAAAACCAGTGGCGTGTGCAACTTTAACTCCGCGCTCTATACGTAATTGCACGTCCCTGGAGCCAGCAACTTTGATTGTTAGGCCAGGGTCACATCACCCGGATATCCTCTTTGTGGTTCAGCCAATGTCAGCGCTGAAAGCGGTGAACTAAGCAGTTAACATACTTAGGTTGTGACTGTGAACAGGGGGGAATTACCCGGACACTCGCGGCTCTATGTAATTGTTCTGGTGTGACATCAGCTGTTACTGCGACGAAAACCAGAAAGAAACCACACAAAGGTCATATTTAGTAACCTCTCTATTTTGAGATGGTTCGAACATGCAGGATGGCCGAATCGGTAAGAGCGCTGTCTGGCTTTCCAAGTGGGTGATCCTGGGTTCGAATCCTGACCGAGTCAAACCAATGACCGTCAAAATTGATAATTGTCACTACCTAGCTTCCCGCTCCGCATTACTAATGTCATGTGTTGGTAGATCGTGGGTTCGAACCCATGTCGAGTCAAACCAAGACTTAAACATTGATACTTCTTGCTTCCTAGCCAGGCACTCGCCAGTATTAGGATAGGGCAAGGACTGGTTGGCTCAGTGCCAGGATAATGTTACTGAGTGGGATATCAGGTCATGTTGCTGTTGGCCTGGTCTTCCAGTGCAGCAGCACTATAAAGTCATCATGAGTGCACACTGCCACAAGTCGGGACCCGTCCTGATATGACCTTAGATGTTGCTAGGACGTAAACAACAACAAACAAACAAACTAGTGTCATGGGAATGAAGCGCAGTTCGAACCCATCTGTGTTGCCATTCCCAGACTAGCCTCTTAACCATTAGTTGACCATAAGGGATGGCCGAATTAGTTGAGCATCCATCTCTCGCTTTGGTAGATCAAACTGATGGATTTGAACCCTGGTCGAATCAAACCAATTGACACTTGTCGCTTCTTAGCCAGGCGCTCAGCATTATTAGGATAAGAAAAGAACTGGTTGACTCAGTGTTGGGATAATGTGACTGAGTGGGGTATCAGGTATTGGTGCTGGCAACCTGGTTTCCCACTGGTCCAGCACTAGAAACTGACCATGAGTGTGCCCTGTCACAAGTCGGTACCAGTACTTATATGAGATGTTTGCCAAGAGGTGAATCTTCAACCACCAACAAACCTAACCGCTACACTCTCCCGGAGCCCTGATACGGTCACTCTGTCCAGACCGACCTATACACATGTGTCTGGGTGCTTTGGCGACAGTTCAGTGTAAACTACTAGTACTACACTAGCATATGGCAAGGACAGCTGTGCTCATTTTCAGGATAATATGACTGAGCCGGATACCAGGTCATGGTGTTGTTGTCATGGTATGTCAGTGAAGCGACACTATGAATTCACAATTAGTGTGCACTGTCACAATGCGGTACCCATGCTATGATATTAGGTGTTGCTCGGACGTACAACCCCAACAAATTTAATGTTGGATATAGGCAGACACATATGGATTACTCCCTTTACTGGATGTTTACCACTAGCTAGTAAAGAAGGCATACGCTATGTTAAGCTATATGTGCTAATATCTGTCAGTTTTATATTCTGAAAGCCAATTAATACTAACAGTGGAGCGTAAAACTAACTTGCCTAACTAGGTGTAGAAAAACGGCCGAATCGGTAGAGTACAGGCCTCGCGTGCGGAAGATCGGGAGTTCGCGAGTTCGCTTCCCGGTCGAGTCAAACCGATGACTTAAAAATTGATACTTGTCGCTTCCTAGCCTGGTGCTCAGCATTATTAGGATAGGGCAAGGAGGGTTGGTTAGCTCGGTGTCAAGATAATGTGACTGAGTGGGATATCGGGTCATGGTGACGGCGGCCTGATTTCACAGTGGGGCAGCACTATAAAATCGCCATGAGTGCATACTGTCACAAGTCAGTACCCGTCCTGATATGACCTTAGATGTTGCTAGGACGTAAAACAACAACAAACAAACACATTAAGTGTAGAAAACCTGACTTGATCACTTGGCATTAAAGGTAGCTGCTTCAGTAAATTCAATCCGCCCCCCTCCCCCTATGTTTCGACAGCCAACCCCCAATGCACTGAGAGTTCCTCTTCTAAAAAAATCGCAAACATTACTTTATTTTGAATGTCAAAACAGCGACGATGACATATACATAAATGTTACCCCACTTTATGTATTGACATATTACAATGTCCGGAATGGTGCATGCGAGCGAACTATTGATCAGACGGACGAGTGTTGTAATATTATTATTATTATTATTAATATTGGTGGTGGTGGTTTTCAAGCTTGTGTTGTTGGTTAATTTTGCTACGAGGGGGCGCCCCATTGTGGGGGCGGACAGATAGGGGTAAATATACCCGTCCGTGTCGTGTTTGCACACGGCGACTGTGACCCAACTTTTAAGTCAGTGCGTAGCGGCCAACAAAAGCGCCCCACTTTACCCCGTCACGCGTCTCGCCCGGGTGCTATGCGCAGGCGCCGGCGGAAGCAGGGCGAGTGAGTGTGTGGACACCTGCTACTGACTACTGTGTGTGTGTGTTTGCTGTTGTATGCTCTAGCAACATCTAAGGTCATACCAGGACGGGTATAGACTTGTGACAGTGCACACTCATGGCGACTTAATAGTGATGCCCCACTGGGAGACCAGACCGCCAACACTATGACCTGATATCCCACTCAGTCCTTGCGCTATACTAATAATGCTGAACGCCAGGCTAGGAAGTGACAAGTATCAATTTTAAAGTCTTTGGTTTGACTCGACCAAGGACCGAAACCACGAACCCATGTGTTTGGATCCCCTGATCTCCCAAAACAGGAGACAGATGCTCAACTCATTCAGCCATTCCGGTGTTCTACTGACTGCTGACGCATGCGCATTGCGCGTGTATGCAATAGAGAATTCCCGGAGTCAGTGATAAGTGTCATGTAAATGTGTAAATATGTAAATTTTCACATTTTTGCTCTGTCACAAAATATTATAAACATACTTTTTGTGGAATACATATAATATTCCTAGCATACTTAATGCACAGAGACACCAATACTCATTTGACTTGCTATTAAAAAAGAAAAAATCAATTATGTCCATCGTAACATGGTCACCAAATATGTGGTACCCAGCTTCAGAGAACAACCCATGCACATGTACATACACACACATACGCACATCCAGACACTCATGTATAAATATACACACACATCTATGCATACACACAGACAAATAGACATATAAATACAAATACAAGACAATAAACCACAAACTGATGAATAAAGGCAAAGCGGTTCAGCATTGATAACCGATGACTTAAATATTGATACTTGTCGCTTCCTAGCCTGGTGCTTGGCATTATTAGGATAGGGTAAGGAGGGCTGTACATCTGTCATCAACTTATATTTTATGGACAGGGTAAATAAACCATCATTTTAAAATAAAGCACATCCGGACACACATCCATGTCTCATTGGTTTGATTCGACTGGAATTCGAACTCCCGACCTTCCGCGCGGGAAGACTGCGCTCTACCGATTCGGCTACCGCGCCCGGTCAGTATATCTCCCACTAACCAATAACACGGTGGACAGTGTGTGGGTGGGTGTGGAGGGTGTGTGTGTGGGGGGGGGGTCATACTGCTGGGAACGACGCTATTTTAACTGGGTATGACTATATACCTTTTTTTATTAAGGAAATGTTTAATATACTTTATTCATCTGGCTAATTATCTTAGAGACAACTCATTGAGAAATTCCTGTCCTTCGTATCACAGAAATAAAAGTGTGGAAAGTCGTGCTGGTAACCTTATGTTAATATGCATGGGATGTTCCTTTGTTTGGAGAAATTATCTATATTATTAGTAATCCAAAGTCAATGCCCTATAACGCTCTTGTATCCCACAGCTATATATATATATATCTATATATCCCGTCCTGATATGACCTTAGATGTGGCTAGTACATAGAAACAACAGATAACCAAAACAAGCAATGTACAGTGGGAAGATAACCATTAATAATTACACTGTTCCTACAATTTCTATTGTTAACATGTTAGTTTATGGTTGTTTGTTGTTGTTTTACGTCCTAGCAACATCTAAGGTCATATCAGGACGGGTACCGACTTGTGACAGTGCGCACTCATGGCAACTTTATAGTGCTGTCCCACTGGGAAACCAGGCCGCCGGCACCATGACCTGGTATCCCACTCAGTCACATTATCCTGACACTGAGCACACCAGTCCTTGCCCTATCCTAATAATGCCGAGCGCCTGGCTAGGAAGCGACAAGTATCAATTTTAAAGTCATTGGTTTGATTCGACCGGGACTCAAACCCACCACCCCACGATCTACCAGCACGGGATACGGACGCTCTAACTCATTCAGCCATCCCGTCTGGTCAGTTTATGGTTGTAGAATATTATTTAAAACTGTGAATTAACAAAAATGGTTATGTATACCAATACCAACGAAATTAATTCACTTTAACACTAAATATCCAGGATTGTGCTTTCCTGTTGAACCAATTATTAATAGCCTTGGGTTCGATGGGTGATTTGCATTAGAACCGGATCCGAGGCTTTGTTGCGCATGCCTGGAGAGCCGCCTCGATCGGTGTGAATGACACTGATTACAGCAGCAACAGTGCTGGGCACGATGCAGTTGTCTGTGTTGGCGGAGGTTTGTTTATTGTTGTTTTATGTCCTAGCAATATCTAAGGTCATATCAGGATGGGTCCCGACTGGTGACAGTGCACACTCTTGGCGATGTTTATGGTGCTGCCCTACTAGGACACCAGGCCACCAGCACCATGACCTGATATCCCACTCAGTGACATTGTCCAGACACTGAGGCAACCAGTCCTTGCCCTATCCTAATAATGCCGAGCGCCAGGCTAGGAACTGACAAGTATCAATTTGTAAGTCATCGGTTTGACTCGACCAGGATTCGAACACATGAACCCATGGGTTCATGGTGTTGTGCGAGTTGGGAACAGTGGAGAGTGGGGTGTGTGTAGGGAGAGGAGGGGAGCAAATTTACTATTACTCCCCCATTATCGCCCGGTAGACAAAGGCCAAACTATTAACTAATGTATGCCCCACTAGACCACCCACGGATCAACTGGTTATAAGGAGTATAATTAGAACTAGACGTGCGTATTTTTGTATAGGTTATTCTTTGTTATTTATAGAGAGTATAACATAGAGAATTGAATGCGAGAAATACTACGCATTCATAAGAGGAATTACCAATGGTGCTTCTGGGAGGGTTGCTTTGCTCAAAACAAATATTGACAATTAAATCCTTAGTTCAACCTACCCCAAGCCACTCAGCCTACCCCCCACCCCCCACCTCCTCGCAGGACCGTCTATATAAACGGGTTGGGCCTCTCCAAATTCAATTGTTTTCACCCGTTGAGGATACTTATTGAATGTGTGCGTTCTTTGATGTGAAGGAAGGTGGTGACAGTGGAGATGGGTTGCAGGGGGAGGAGGGAGAGGGTTTGTGCGGGGTGGGGATGAGGCTGGAAGCTGGGAATGACGGGGAAGGGGAGGGGAGGGGGAGGGGAGGGGGGAGGGAATGGCAGGCAGAGACTGCAATACACCCATCCGGTGCCTGACAATTGGAACCATTGGAATGCAGATACTGAGAGAAATACGGGCGCTTCGCGAATGGGGCCCGCCAGCCTAAGACTACTCTATATTGATTGCCTGCTTGAGTGGGTGTGGCCGGGGACATTTTATGATGCACCCCACCCCACCTCGGTGGGTGGCGCCACCATGTGGGGTGGTAATCAACAGGGATGAAGTGCACCAGGATAGCACCCCTGAATCCTTACACGCCTCCATTTACTCAGAATTCCCACACACAGAATCGCAATGGCGCAGATGCCAACTGCACCGATTGTCCAGGAAGACGCCACGATTTTGGCCAATCTCTTCCGATATTATGATTCCATGTGCAAATCTCCATATTTTCACTCTCACCCACGTAAAAAAAAATTAGCTGAAACAAAAGGCAAAATCAGCTACGTACAGCAGCTTAAAGATATCAGAGCAGCTCAAGGTGGCAAGTCGAGCATAGAAAATGACACATAAACACACAAGATGGGACCTGTATGAAAAGGTGTATAATATAATTATATATACATATCATATATTATATGATTATGTTATGTCATAATATATGTCTGATTCTAATGCCATTTGTTGCCGCCCAAAAATGTGATTTCCAAAGAAAATGTTAAAGTCTTCGTATTTTTGGTCACAGAAATATTGGCATAACTGTAATGCGCATAAGCTGGCCGACATTCAATGCGAGTCTGCTTCCTTCCACCATCTCTCATGCATTACCCCATAACCACACTCCTCTCTCAGCAAGCCACATCTCGCAATGCCCGACCCAAACTATAACCTGGTTGTTTTTTGGAGTTTTATGTCCTGGAAACATCTCAGGTCATATCAGGACGGGTACCGACTTGTAACAGTGTGCACTCATGGAGACGGTATAGTGCTGCCCGACTGAGAGACCAGACCACCAGAATCCTGACCTGATTTCCCACTCAGTCAAATAATCCTGACACTGAGCCAATCAGGCCTCACCCTATTCTAATGATGCAGAGCACCTGACTAGGAAGCGACAAGTATACATTTTTAAGTCATTGGTTTGATTCGAACAAGGTTCGGACTGATGCTTCCGAATCCCACGATCTACCAAAAAGTGAGACGGATGCTCAACTCATTCGGCCATCCCATCTGGTGCCAACTATCAACAAACATACTCCTCATTCCCCTCACGTGCACGCCTCACCACCTTGCACACCCACACCCTGTCCCATCCCTCCTCATCTTGTCCCATCACTGTATGTCACTGTTCCTGTTCCTCTCTGTCTGCGCTCCTCCAGGCCTCTAGACCCTTCTTCCTAACCACAACCACCTCTGGCTTCCCTAGTATCCGGTTTCTCACCTAACATGATCTCAGCCATACTACTCCACAATCCATACTTCCGCATTAACCCCAACAGTCCTCCAAAAGTCTCCACAACTCGCTCACAAAAATTCACAATTGTCCAAATTTTTCCACAAATATCGATACCTTTTACAGAATTAGCCACACATCTCCGTAATTCCCCTTAATTCTTTCTAATCTCCACAATTCTTGACAGGTCTTGATACTTAATGGCATTTCCTAATACTTCTTTGAAATCTTCAGGAATTCTCAACATTTCTCAAATCTTTTAAGTAATCCTTCGCAATCGATATGAATTATCTATACATCAGCTGCACTCTCCACAATCGTCCATATTTATCTGTACTTCTTGACTCTAATTCACGCTTATTGGCACTTTTCTGCAATTCCCAAAACCCTTAACTAATAACAAGAAACCTTTGCAACCCTCTTCAATTTTCCACATTTCTCCCTATTTCTCTACAATTCTCCGCAATTGTCTGCAATAGTCTGCATTCCTCGTCAGTTCTCTACAGTTATCCACATTTCTCCTCAATTCTCTGCAACTCTGATATTGTCAGCAATTGTCTTGAATTATCCGAAATTATCCCCAAGTCACCATGATTTACAACAACCAACACTATCCTCCTCATTCACCCCATCCCTACACCATTAATTATTAATAACATTAACACATCCAACCAGCACCCTGTCTTCTTCCCTAATTATTCCAACCTCTTCCACGCTCACCACTCTCTCAATCCACCACCCATACACCCACCCCTCCAGCACTCTTCCCTCTACCTCCTGTTACTACTCCCACACCTCTTGCTCCTCCCTCCCCCCCCCCTCAACCTGCCATTCTCACTAACATCCATACCCGACTGCCATCTATCCACATCCATCCAATGTGCGCTTGTGTTCCATCCATCTCACTCCTCCCACCTGTCCCACTCTCTACCCCCTCTTGCTCCCCCTCCTCTTCCCTCCCCCCCCGTCTTCCCTCCCTTCCCCCTCCCCTCCGCTCCGGCCTCCCCTCCCTTCCCCCATCCCCTCCCACCTCCCATCCCACCTTCCCTCCCCCTCTCCTCCCCTTCCCTCCATCCTACCAACCTACCCTCCAATCCCCCCCCCTTCCCCTCCTCCTGTCCCCCTCCCCCTCCCCCACCCCTCCCACCCACCAATGCCTCCCCCCCTCCCCCCTCCCCCGCACCACCTTCCCTCATCACCCCGGCAGTGTGCGTCTGCCTCTCTCTCCAGGGTGGTGTCAAACGCCCGTCCTGTCCTCATCCGATCCTTAATTAGTGCAGGCGACAATCGGGGGGATTGATGTGTGCCGGAAATGGGTGCGGACAGGCGGCCATGACCCTGCCGGCCGATCCCTCTCGGTGCAAGGGCCGGGCCAGGAGGTTCGTCAGTGGGCATGAGGCAAGCTCACTCTGAAAGCCCGCCCACAGCTCCCTCATAACATAATAACCAACATGGCCGCCCTAAAGTTACATAGTCAGTCCGATGGATTTGAATTTTTAGTACCTTTTATTTTGAATGACTGTTTTAAGTTATTTGAAATTCAAACATCTAAAATTAGATTTGGCAAGCATGGCAAATCTCTGACAACATATGCTTCAGCGATAACAGGTTATATTAAATTGTCTCAGTATTCCCTTCTATGTGGCAACAAATGTTTAACAACTGCATCAATATCTAAGTTCGATATCTACAGTCAAATCTGTATAATTATTATATTTTTGAAAATGTTATGCTACATCTGATCATGCCGCATTACCACTCCGAAATCCATCAGCACAATTTAACGCTTTCCTCACAGCTGTTGTAACCATGGTGTTGTTCTCTGTGGCGGAGTGGTTAGAACGTCAGACTCCTAATCCGAAGGTCATTGGTTCGATTCCCCATGCTCCCACCTCTGGGAATTTAGATTTCCATCACATATACCTTACAGCATCATAGAAGGCCAGTTGTTTTCAGACAATGTCTATATGGTGTGGAGCTTAAAAATCCCTTGGGTTCGTAAAAGTGTAGGATCAGGCCACAGTGCGAACTGTCTAGTGGTAAAAACAAGTCTATTCAGACTTATCTGTGATAGCAGTATAAATCTTCTTCAAGAAACCTCTCATACATATCCCTAAGTTAACCTTATTTTTATATTATCAACATACCTAGTCTTTTTCCTATTACGGAACAATACCTGTGCGCGTCTGGTAATGGAGTTATCTTGGCTCCACAAACATATTGCATAGAACACAATAAACAATTAAGTGTTTACACTTCAGATGTGTTATTAGTGTACAATATCAGTGACATTCTCCTTTTAAAAAATGGCCTGGTCTGGAATTGCGACAACAGGCTTGTGCATATTAACGATGCTGGCCTAAAGGCTTTGAGAAGGCGTTCCGTCTTAACTGTCCCGCCAAATGATGAGCGACCCTTAGGTATCCCAGCTATATTTCCACATCCACCCAATCCGAATTGCGCCGTGAACTGCTGTAGGTAGCCACTCGATCCCTTAACACCTTGGCTTTCTCGGTGCGAAGGCCTGTAGTAATAGGAGTATACTCATCAAGAGCTTTGCTATATAGAGCGTTTGGGATTGCTTTGTATCAGAGCACAACACTATTCCCAAGTTGGAGGCGACATGTTCTTGTTTTCTGGTGAAACATCTATGTGTTAAGTTGATTCTGATACATTTATTTGTTAAGCTTATACTAATAACGCGAATGGTTCTGTTCTCCAACGGAGACCTCAGCTGGTCTTTTTAATCAGTGATTCTACATATTAAGCTATGGGTGTCCATTTCCTCACATCCACAGGCATACACTGACTGTGACCGAGACACACTTACGCACACCCACACACCCACATCCACATATCCACACATACCCATATGCCCGCACACTCTTACCATCAGTGTCACTCTCACTCTCACTCTTACTGTCTCTGTATCTGTAGTTGTGTGTCACTGTCAATGTCACTATTAGGGTCACTCTCCCTATATATTTCTGTCTCTGCACATGTGTCTGTGTTTGTCAATGCTACTCTCTCAGTGTCTCTCACTCTCACCCTGACTCTCGCAGCCACACACACATCCACACCTTGACCGTCACTGTCACTGTCACTGTCACTGTCTCTGTCTCTGTGGCTCTTAGTGATCAGGGTCACTCTTATAGTCACATTCAGTGTCTTTTGCTCTGTCTCTGTGTATGTGTCTGTCACTATCACTGTCACTGGCCCCCTTAGTGACTCTGACTCTCACTGTCACACGCACACCCATACCCATACCCATACCCATACCCCTACCCATACCCATACTCACACCCACTTCTCCAACCAAAACCATACTCGCATCCACACCCACACCCACATCCACTCCCTCACCCACATCCAGAAACATCATGCACCCACAAAACTATACGGCTGGTACACAGACAAATACCCTCATGCGACAAGAAAAGCAACTCTTCAACTAACACTTTCCCAATCTCGATACTAATTCAACTGTTGTCCAATTGTCTTCCTACCACAGCCACGGTACTCTGTCAGGGTGTGTTATTTCGCTAAGAGACAACACACCCACCAAGACACGCCGAGTATGAACAATAACAGTGCCCAATGCAATATGCACATTTGCCAATGAAACCAAAGTTTTCCAGAGGGAAATCTCCCCAAATCCTAGACATGCATTACCAGACACACACACACCGATTTAACTTTCAGCGCATATATGTCCATTAATTTGGCGCTATTTATTTCTCGCAGTGTTGAATATTACAGCCGATAGTGGTGAATATTGCATCACATTGCCCAGGGTGGGGCCGCCTGGCGGATTTGCGGCGGAGACGCTGAGCGTCGTCCGGCGAGCTGCACGCCCCGACCTTTGTGCCTGCGCGGTGTGACTTACTCCGGCCTGCCTGCACGCCACCCCGATGTCGGATGCCATGTCTCACGTAAACGGCAATAAGTGAGCGTGTGGTACCCTGGAGGCCGGGACCTTATCTACTATAAACCAAGCGGCCGCCTGCACATGCAAGCAATGCCACTCACAGGCCATGTACAGCATGTGTCTGTAGCAGCGGCCTTGGCTTATAACCTAATTGAACGCAACCGGCATGTGCGCTGCGTTTCATGTTTTAGATTTCAGATAGCTGGCTGCCGGGCGCAGTGACCGAATCGGTAGAGCGCGGGCGGCCTTCGCCTGCGGGAGATTGGGAGTTCAATTGCTGGTTGAATCAAATAAATGACTTTCAAAATTTATACTTGTCGCTACCTTACAAATAACGGACCCAAGTATAACTCTCTCCATTTTGTCGTACCAAATTCGCTTATTATTTCATTAGGACTCAACGGTCCACGTTATACACTAACCACATTTCATCAAGGCATATTACTGAAGGCAGGCGCCTGCATTTAAATCACCATATTCAGTACTGTCCATTTATGGCACAGTCAGTCAGAAAGTGGTACACCAATGTGGTTTCAAATGATCATTGTTTGAATCATCCTGTCGCCAATAACCGAGGATGAAAACACCTCCTTTGAGGTTAATCTAGTTTGTTTTTGTTCATGATAGTTGTTGTCACGTATAATAACTAATGCCTAATCTTATAGATTAGCTAATATAGTGAGGAGAACAGAGAATTTGGAACATTTTCTATTCTTAGTAAAGAAGACAAGTAATGATACACAAATATGTACTTATAAAATATATTCTCAATTACAAAGTGTCATCATCATCATCATGCTGTTGGTCGCGATGCGACAAAGACTGCTTTCATTACTTGACTGCCGCTCTCCATTTAGCTCTCTGCTGTGAGAGTTGCGTCCATGAGTCGGTCTTAATGTCTCTCAGCTTCAGGTTTCTATTGATGGTATCCCTGAACCGGAGATGGGGGCGCCCTCTCTTTCTGTAGCCAGAAGACAGTTGAGAATAGAGGATCTGCTTTGGTAGCCTGTCTGATGACATCCTCATGAGGTGTCCAGTCCACCGGAGATTCTTTTTGATCGGAAGATCTTCCATAGAGGGCAGCCCCATCCGTTCGAGTATTTCCTTATTCGTCACTTTGTCCTTCCAGGTTAGCCTCATGATTGAACGCAGATGTCGCATCATGAAGGCATGCAGCTTTTTCACCTGCCGTCTGTACACTGTCCAGGCCTCGGCTCCGTATAGTAGGGTGGATAGCATGATTGCGCAGTAGATCTTCCCTTTGACCCGAATGGACATATGGTGGTTGTTCCAGAGTCTCTGGCATAGTCGGCTGAAAGATGCACTAGCCTTGGCCATCCTCCTCAGTATCTCAGCATCAATGCATCCATCACTTGATATAGTGCTTCTGAGATAGGTGAATTCCCGAACAGAGTTCAGCGTGTTTCCGTCAACCATGATCTCCTCCTCTTGGGTTCTTGTAGAGTTGGGTTGGTACAGCACCTCCGTCTTCTTGATGTTACATTTCATGAAAGCTGCCTGCAAAAGTGTTGAAGTGCTGCTGGCTTTTGCAAGTTACCAGTGGCACTCTCTCGGGGAGCAAATAGAGGTTTCACACCAGCAAGAAGATGTCAAGACAGGCGCAAAACTATTTGTCCCTGCAGTGGCTGGTCAGGAGATATTGGGAGTTCCATACATCAACCGCCCTTAATGCTGCCACAGTGACATGGTTTTCTGTTTAGGGTTTGCACCCTTAGCCTTCGGTTCTGTCAAGGACCTGTACCACAAGGCAGTGGTTTACAACTCTGCAAGGCAGGGGCGTCAAACTCCCTGAGGTATTGCTATACCTGCAATACCTGCAATACCTGCAATACCTGCAATACCTGCATACCCTTACAAAGTGTACAGTTACATATAAATTCTCAATGGTATGATATTTCACTCACAACTGTCTGTGTAGTCCATATGGATGATCGATACACTCAGTCCTCTTGTTGCTTATTCCATATCTCCATTGCCTTGAGGAGTTAATGGATATATATTATCCAGTGTGTGAAAGCTTTAGCCAACCATACAGGTATAGAGTCTGTTGATGATGGATGTATATGTCAGGCTAAGCAGCAGTGATGTGGAAAAAGGCAGACACAACAGTCACCAATCCTGCTGGTGGCCAGTGGTCAATATTGTAGAAGCTCAGTAAGTTGAATCGATCCCATAAGCTCTAACTATCCAGATCAGGTTTCAGGCCTAACTGACTTGGAGATGCCTCAATGTCTGGGAGTAGAGTGCCCATAGTTCTTGGTTTTGGGGGGTCGTAACCTTATGACGGTTATTGGCTGCAAAAATGCAGCAATATAGAAAGGCCCCAATAAATCGGTCCAATCTTCAGGTGGGATGGTTGTAGAAGCTGGGGATTTATTTACAACAATCAAAATGATGAATCATTGGGGCAGCCCTGAATCACTCCAGTCCGGCAGTAGCAGAGCACTCGTATCCAGTAAAATCAGCAAGGGTTCAGGCGGAAGGGTCCAGGTGGGTCCAGCAGGTTCCAGCAACAAGAACACAGCTAGAGAAACGATAAGGTGCAGGGCCCCACTGAAGCACACAACTCCCTTGATCAGGGGGAGAAGTAAGCCCAGGAGAAGACAAAAAGGGTAGATTATAGGAAAGAGAAATGAGAGTTGAGTCAATGGACCGTATCTCTTTGCTCTATGGGGACCCGCTGGAGAGCCAAAGACACAGACAGAGTAAGGCTATAAAGTGAAATGCTGGCGGGCTCCCCCTCCTGGAACTCTTTTCAGACATTATCAAGGAGGAGCAAGGCCAGCAGAGAACAGATGGGAAGAGTAGGACGGTCCAAACATGTGGTCTAACCACTATAAAAGGCAAGTACCTGTTAGGAAGCACTTGCTATCTGGACCGCACTTCGTCTGCACCTCTCTCTATCTCCTCTCTGCTGGCCTTGCTCCTGCACGATATGTCTGAAAAGAGTTCCAGGAGGGGGAGCCCACTAGCATTTCACTTTCTACTCTTACTCTGTCTGTGTCTTTGGCTCGCCGACTGGTCACCATAGAGCAAATAGACACAGTGCTTTGACTGAACTCTCCTCATTTCTCTTTCCTAGACTCTACCCTTTTTTTTTCTCCCAGGCATACTCCTCACCCTGACAAGGGGAGTTGTGTGATTGGGTGGGGCCCCTTTACCTTTACGTTTCTCTCTTTGTTCTCGCTGCTGGAACCACCGCTGAACCTATCTTTACGCACCCTTCCTCGAAACCCTTGCTGCTGTCTACTGGAGACAAGTGCTATGCTACCGCCGGACCGGAGTGATCTGGACTGCCCCAATTACTCGTCATTTATTTGTTGTAAAGACATCCCCCAGCTTCTAGAACCATCCCACCAGAAAATTATTCTTTAACCAAAGATTGGGCCAATTTATCAGCAGTTCTGCAACCAGTAACCATCGTAAGGTTACAAACAACCCAGAAGTCAAGTAAGCAAGTAGTCTCCATACATTCACTGCTTATGTTACAGTGTACATAGCTGTCATCAACCAGAACTACTTTCCGTGTCACCTCCATTTGACCCTATATCCTACAAATGTGTTAATTGTAAAACAGTAGGTCAGTGCATTGGCGGCTGCATTGCACTGCGTTTTATGATGCGCCAAATCTATGAATCCATACATCTGACACAGGAATCGGAACATGATTTCCTTTTAAAGGAAGCCAACTGAATGCGCCATAGACGAATAAGCAGTTGTATGTCTTAACAGAACCTTGCAACTAAGCGTGATTATTAACTCTGTAAAAGGTGTTGAAATCAGATGTTGTATCTCATTTCGTGTATCTGATCATTGCAATACACTGCAACATTCCGGATGTGATCAAAGTTAACGCTAATATCAGATTAGCTGAATTAGATATCACTTCGATTGTCATTTTTTGTTGTTGTTTTTTTAAAAATGTTTTTCTACCCAAAACCTATCGTTCTGATGAATACTGCGGATGTTGAAACAATACTTCAATGTTAATAAGGCATCAAACCTCCTGATATAATATTGTTGAGTCAGTGGGAATTCTTAAATGCAGAGCCATCCTGGCAGTGTTTTTTGGCAGAGTCTCGACCGGAGGGTATGTACCTTCCAAACAACATATTTCACAATAACTGCATCGTGCTCTGTGCAACACGGCTATTGTATATGAACCACTACGAGCGTGAAACTAGTACTTCCCTGCAGTGCATAGCTGGTTTTAACTGGTTCAAACACAAGGGACCAGACGCCATGACCTACTTATGTGAGCGTTCGCCTCCCGTTCTGGTAGTTCATGGGATTCGAATTCCTGGGTTCGAACCCTGGTCGAGTCAAACCGATGACTTAAAATTTGAAAAGTGTCGCTACCTATCCTGGTTCTCAGTATTCCTAGGATAGGGCAAGGAGTTGTGGAACCAGAAAGACCAATTGTCTGCGATTGACATTTCCCCTGCTTAATCAATTAATATTAACAAAAAGGGATCTAAACAAGTGACGTTTGTTAAAGGATATTGACTTCAAGATACAGCGGCTTGCTGTACACATACCTATTATTGTTGGTCCTTTAAGCAGCAGCATTGTCTGTTCCCTCGGTGCTACACAAGAAGTGATCATTAGAGCTACTCACCTTACTGAACACAAGTCAGACTTTTCTCTCATTGTTAATTACGCACCGATTCTCAGATATCTGTAACAAATCAGCTTCCATGCGCATCTTAATCCACTTCCCCTTCTCATCTACTACTCGTCACCCCCTCCTCTTTCTCATCGTCGTCCCCACGTATCCGCTCACCTCCTTTCCTTTTCCTACCCTGCTGATCTATCTTTCACTCTTCTTCTCCTCTCCTCCTCTCCTCCTCTGCTCCTCTCCTCCTCTGCTCCTCTGCTCCTCTCCTTCTCTCCGCCTGTCTTCTCCTGATCTCCTGATCTCCTGATCTCCTGATCTCCTGCTCTCCTGCTCTGCTCCTCTCCACCTCTCCTCTTCTCCTCTCCTCCTCTCCTCCTCTGCTCCTCTCCTCCTCTGCTCCCCTGCTCCTCTCCTTCTCTCCGCCTGTCTTCTCCTGATCTCCTGATCTCCTGATCTCCTGATCTCCTGCTCTCCTCCGCTCCTCCTCTCCTGCTCTGCTCCTCTCCACCTCTCCTCTTCTCCTCCCCTCCTTTCCCCTCGTCTTCTCGACCTCTCCTCCTGGCCTGCTTTCTTTTTCCTTAGTCGCCTTTTCCCCCTCTCACCTTCTTCTGTTCTCCCCACTCCTCTCCTTCATGGTACCATCGTTTCAACTTCCTCCTTCCTCCTCCTTCCTTCCTACTTAGCGCTTCCTCTCTTCCTCCCTTATCTGTCCTCCAACTTCTTTCCCGTTTCCTTCTGCCTTCCTTGTCCTGACTCCCCCTACTCTTCCGTCCCTCTCCTGCCTTCTGCCTCCTCCCTCTCCCCTTCTCTCTCCTCCCTCCTCCGCCCTCTCGCACCCCTCCTCCCTCCTCTCGCTCCCCTCCTCCCGCTCCCCTCCTCCCTCCTCCTTCTCTCCTCCTCCCTCGTCCCTCCTGCCTCCTCCCTCTTTCTCCATTATTCCTTTGTCCTTTCTACTTAGTTCCTAGTCCTTCAGGTCCCCGCTCTTCCTCCCACCACTGTCAGTCCCTCTCTCCCCCCACACCTCCTCTCTTCTCCACCGGTCCACATGCTGACATGACACGACTGCTCACTTCGAATCACGATACCCTTCACCCACCCACTCACCCGCCAGCTTTCACATTACCCCAAAAGCCGGGGTCTCATTTTGCCAATCTAGGGTGTCGTTAGACCAATGTCGTAAAAGAGAGAGCAGAAGCTGTATCTCTAATGGAACTTCAGTAGCTCCATTGACGGTGCTCAGGGTGCAGGAAGTGAGAGTGGCCTCTTCCCCCCTAGAGAGGGCGCCAACCTTTGATGCCCCGAACTATTCATTAGCCTAGGGTTTGTTTAATTGTCTGATTACCAAGAAGGCAATCAGATGGAGCACCTTGTAGGTAACGCCATATTGGATTAAGGGCTGTGGGAGTGGCACGGCTCCGGGCGCCCACCCCCCGAACCCACTCCTCCATCGGCGGCGCATGTGCATGGATGCGCGCGTTGATTTCAACATGCACAATAGAGTGTATTCGTAAAAGGCCTTCTTATGGCAGTCTCATCAGAGTGCAGAATGGTGGTGGTGTATATTCTCAGTGACAGCTTGGCTACTCAGTTAGTCTCAATAAAGGGTCACATGGAGAAGAAAACCAGGGGGACAAAGGAAGAGGTGGGAAGACAACTTCAGGGAGTGGAGAGGCCTGGATTTTGGCAAATCTCCGAGGGACTGGAGAAGAGAGAAAACTGGAAAACCTTGGAGAAATCCGATTATTTCTGATTGTATCATATTGGTTAAATATGGCGCATGTAAAATATGTTTGAGGAGTGCACTGTATTCAATTGTGCATCATTGTAGCCTTGGCATATTTCTGTACAGCAATTCGGTGTGTGTGTAGGCACACGGGTCGGGCCTACCTCTAAACGGCGGATAAATGACAGTCCTTATACTTGTATACATACAAACGTAATCGTGCCAACCTTCGACAGGTCGTATCAGCAGCTCCCGTGTGCACGAACCGGCATTTAGCAAAGAAGCTTTGAAAGATGTGTGTGTTATGTATATCTATATATATACATATACACACAATACACCCTTTCTATACCGACTCCTCCAGAAATCGATCGTATTATTTGGGTCCCAACAATGCCATTGTATGTATATTCCACCTCCCTAAATGAACCACTTCAAGTCAGTCCCATGGTCGGTCAATTTTGAGCGGTTTTACTGTATATAGGTCATAGAAGAGGAATTGATTCCTCTGGAAGAACTACTATAAATATTTCTTATCAAATCTAGTCACATATCATATATATCCTGCTGTGCTACTGAGGGGCGCGTCCGGTAGGGCCGGGACACCGGTCACATGTGTCAGGTGTAGGAGAGGCATATAATAGAAAAATCGGTACCGTATAAGACTAAATTGTAGGGGAACAATTTGTATTAGTATTAATCCTCCGTATTCCTTCTTATATATATACATAAATATAGTTATGCATAATGACAACTACGCAGCATGACTCCGAAATTTAAAAAAAAAAAACACTTCGCCCACATGCAACAGCAAAGGCCTAGCTCCCGCGACAACGTTGCCATAGAAACCTGGCGCGTGTCTATTAACATCGCTGACACGGACCGAAGAAGGGCGAGCTAGGAGCGCACGCCGATGTTAGGCTTTTTTGGTGGGTGGGGGGCGGGGGGGGGGGGTGCTGCGGGGTACAGTGTGTCATTACCATGGAAATCTATCTGCAACCGGCAAGGCGAGCGGCCCAGCCCGGCTCGGCCGAGCTAGGCCCGGCACGGCCCGGCCGGCCCTCCCGGGAGATAGCGTGCAAAGACGTGATAATGGATAGGTATGGCCGCACGACGCGGCCGTGTTACCCACTAATCAGTAGTCGTCAATACGGAACTTTCCGTTAGAATTAAATCGGACAACTTGGTATCATTATTCCCAACCATCGGACGCGGTGGCCCAATCGGGAGAGCGCAGGCCTCCCCGTGCTGAATATGGTGATTTCAATTCACGGTTGAATCAAAGCAATGACTTACAAAATTGATACATGTCGCTTCATAGCCAGGCACTCAACATTATTAGAATAAGGCAATGTCAGGACTGGCTCGCTGTCAGGATAATGTGACTGAGTGGGATATCAGGTCATGGTGCTGGTGGCCTGGTCTCCCAGTGGGGCAGCACTATTAAGTCACCATGGTACACTGCACTGCACTATTAAGTCGCAATGATACACTGTCACAATTCGGTACCTCTCCTGATATAACAATAGATGTTGCCAAGCTCAAACAAACAACCAATCATTCCCCACCTCGTTTGCTGCCTGTGGCAGTCGTCGGTCCGCCCGATGCATCCTCGACGTTGCGATAATCTCTAGTAATCCGATCACAGAGCATGTTCACGCATTGACATCGCTGTTTCATTAATTTAGATGTGGGGTCTGAGAAATGTGATTGTGGTGGCGCATGCGCGCGTGTGTGTGTGTGTGAGGGCAGTGGGGTGTCGGTTCATATGAAGGGTGGTGGCCAGAGGATTTGTAGCATGGGTGTGGGTGTGGATGTGGATGTGTGTGGTTGGTGGTTGGATTTTATGTCCTAGCAACGTCTAACGTCATATCATGACAGGTACCGACCTGTGACAGTGCACTCTCATGGTGACTTTATAGTGCTGCCCCAATGCTGCTGGCACCGTGACCCGATCGCCCCTAAGGTACCTTATCTAAGCCCTGAGCTAACCAGTCCTTTCCCTATGCTATTAATTTAATGGCAAGCGCTAGGCTAGGAAGTGAGAAGTATCAACTTTGTAAGTCATTGGTTTGACTCGACCGGGAACTGAACTCCCGATCTCCTGCATGGGGGCCGTGCACTCTACCGATTCGGCCACCACGCCCGGTAGAAGGGTGTGAGTGTGAATATGGGTGTGAGTGTGAGTGTGAATGTGGCTAAGACTGGGGAGACAGTGTTTCTCTGGGTAATAGGCACATATATATTTTCAATGGTTGATATTTTCTGTACTATAGTACACCTCCCAAAGTTCACCAAGCCTTCTCTTATACCTGTCTCTCCTTTCTCTACTTCCTTCTCCCCTTTTATTTTTAATTACTCCTCCTGCGCTAGCCTCTCAGCTTTCCTTCCGTTGTTCTCTCCATTCTCTACGGGTGTGTCCCTTTCCTGATCGTCAACATATGTGCCTTTCCTATTTCCTTGCAATGTAGCATTCCTTCACTTATTCAAGCAACTGTATTCAACCCCTTATTCAAGCAACTGGATGTGACCTCTATATGAAAATTGTAAATAACCCCTGGCGAGCTCCTACCTGAATTGTTCACTCCCCTACCTGGAATGTCGTTTTTTCCAAGCCATCTTCACACTCCTTCTCCCAGCACCCTCATTTCCTATACTTCTTCTATTACGACTGCCGCCCCCCCCCCCCGCATCCACCCTAACACCCACACCGCTATCCCCAACTATCAATCCATAACCGCCACTTCCATTGAAAGTGTGTGGGTTCGAAGCCTAACCGATTCAAACCAATTATTTTCAAAATGCACCCTATCGATTTCGCTCTCAGAATTATTAGGATGGGGTTTAGTGTCAGGATAATGTGACTGAGTGGGATATCGGGTCGTGGTGTCGACACGCAGGTCTTCCAGTGAGGCAGCACTATAAAAGGAACCATGCCTGCGCACATCCCCTGTGCATTCATAATGCAGGGTCATTGGAGAATGTGTGGTGGGACGATGTAGGAATGAGGATGGGTGAAGGGTTGGTGGCCGAGTAGAAAAGGGATTGTTTTGTTTCTTTGATTCTTAAGTCCTGGTAGCATATAAGGTCATATCAGGATGGTAGACAAAATAAGGGCGAACAGATAACTGGTGTCTTAGTAAGGAGCTGACGCAGAATGGACTTGACAGAGGGAGGAATGTGACCGCATAAGGGATGCACACACAGAGGTGTGGAATAGAAGAAGTGTGTCACAGAGGACGCCGGAAGGCGTGGGTGTGGGTGTGGGTGTGGGTGTGGCCGTGGGTGTGGGCATGGGTGTAGGTGTGGGTGTAGGTGTGAACATGGGTCTCGTTGGGGGAGGTGGGTGTGGATATCCATGTACGGGTGTGGATTTGGGTAGTGGCATATGTGTGTGTCTGGATGTGTGGGTGTGAGGATGTAGGCAAGGTTCTGGGTGTGGATGTGGGTGGGAGTGGGTGTGGGTGTGGATGTGGGTGGGACTGGGTGTGGATGTGGGTGGGTGTGGGTGTGGATGTGGGTGGAAGTGGGTGTGGATGTGGATCTGGGTGGGAGTGGGGGCGGCCTTCGTGTGTGTGGGCCTTGGTGTGGGAGTGGGTGTGGGTGTGGGGGTTGATCGAAATTGGGTATGTGATGAAAAACAAGGAGGATTAGAAGAAAGGATGACGCATGGTTTGTTAACAAAAATAATGAAACAAACAATGATCCTATATATATGTGCATATATAAATATATACAGTAAAACCTGTCTAAATCAACCGACCTTGGGACAGAATTTAAGTAGTCCATTTAGGTAGATGGTCGGTTTAGGGAGTTAGAATATGGTGACAATGGTATCGTTGGGACCCAAATAAAGCGATCGATATAGCGGAGTGTTCGATTTGAGGAGGTGGTCGGTTAGAGAGGTTTTACGGTATATATATATATATATATAAATATATATATATATATATATATATATATAACAAGTCTCTGGGTAGATGAACAGCTCCATATAGCATCGAAACCCATGACGACAAGATCTAGGCTAGAAGAGAGCGCAGTCGTTACCAACAGTACAGAGGGAACCTCGGCCGTATATGCCAGGACAAAGGGTACACAATAGACTTGGGGTTCTCCCTCTGTGTGTGTGCGAAGTGGGGCGCCCCCCCCACCCCACCCCCACACCCGCTTCCCTCTGCGCCCTCCCCACACCCCAAACCTCACCACTCACACCACACCCCACTCTGCCCCGCGTTTGACAAAACATAAAGGGATCAGGATAAAAGAGTTCGTCGCCTCGTCGAGGGACATCATATGGTGAGAGGATCAGGACCCTGCTCGCCAGCTGTTTCAACGCAGTTCTGTTGCAAATAATAATTGCCAAAGCCAGCCGTGTGCGATCTGCAGGGCTTGAAGCTGGGTAGTCCGATGGACCATTATATTTTCAAAACCAGACTATTTATTTAGAATTGATATATAACTTAAATACTCATGCACTTATTCAGCATTCGCTGACAGAGAGAAAGGGATACTGAGTCCATTTAATAGAACTTGTTACTGCTTAATACTAAAGGTGTCAGAGTTTGATGTGCTTGCCAAAACTAATTTTGCAGTTTGCACTTCAAATATCTCATGTGTTGCCATTTAAAATAAAGGTTACTTCAAACTAATGTACAGTAGATTATACCAATCAATTTAATATATTTATATAAAGTAGGGCTATGTAAGAAAGGAAGGATAGAGACGCGTGTTGGGTCGGACACTTTATTGAGCGTCTGGGCATAGCGAGATAAACAGGCATACCGGTAAAAGTTTGAAATCGCGTATGGAAGTGACTTGCAGGGAGCAGTTGCCCGAGGAAAGCGCCCGGTGGTGGCGCTAGTAGTGGGCAACTGGGGCAAATCTGGGCAAGTCAGCGATTGGACAAAAATATATCGAAGTAATGTAATGGAAATAACAAATAATAAATGATACTCCGCCTATTTATATCTGCATAATTCATTATACATCCAATAATGCTGCATAGCGTGATGAAGCATCACATTTCCAAACCCAGAGCAATTATCTACATTTCAGATAGTGATGCACTTATTAAGCATGTGTTGCCACATAGAAGGGAATATTGAGTCAAATGAATATAACCTGTGACTGCTGATGCTGAAGCCCGCGGTGTCAGAGTTTTGGCGTGCTTTGCCAAAACTAATGTTGTATGTTTGCACTTAACATATCTCAAAAGTTAGCAATTGGAACTAAGCCTTACTTCAAACTAATTTCTTGTTTGTTTAACGAAAGCCCAGCACAAAAAGTATACATCGGCTATTGGGGGTCACTATTTCAAAGTAATGTAAGGTAGATTGTAACAATCAATTTAATATAATGTATTTAAGAAAAAGGACAGAAAGTCAAAACCATCGGACTATACAACTTTAACATTGTAATGTAGTGGTCTGCACTGACCTCTCAGGCAAGGAGCCGCATAGACAGGTAGGCGTGGGTAGTGTGTTGATATCAGAGAGCCTAGGTGGTGTAATGGTTAGCACACTGGGCCGGAATGCAAAGAAATGTGGGTTCGAGTCCCGCTCTAGGCGCAATATTTCCCATTTTCATCACCCCCACGACAGTAATCTCAGCTGGGTGCCAGGCTCCAACGATAGACTAGTAATCTGTATGCTTGGGTCTCTATTGGCTGGGACATTCATTTGTGGGTATGTGTATGTATGCTAAGTTGTTGATGTGCTCTATAACCCCTAGTGGCCAAGACAAGCAGGAGACATGGAAACCAGCACCCCATCTATCGTATACTGGCACTGGGCCCGGTGGCCGAATCGATAGAGAGCGGGCCTCGCGTGCGGAATGTCACGAGTTTGGTTTCCGATCCAGTCAAACCAATGACTTTAAAATTGATACTTGTCACTTTCTAGGCTGCCGCTCGACATTAATAGGATAGGGCAAGGACTGGTTTGCTCAGTGTCAGGATAATATGACTGAGTGGGATATCGGGTCATGGTGCCAATAGCCTAATTTCACAGTGGGGAAGCACTATAAAGTTGCCATGAGTGCTTGCTGTCACAAGTTGTTACCCATCTTGATATGGTCTTAGATGTTGCCAGGACGTAAAACTCCTACAACCAAACAAGGTAAAATGGCAGAATGGTGTTAGCCTGACTGTTAGGCTAAGGTAATTACACCCGCTACCCGTCTGGCTCTTTCTTCTTGTCTTTCTTTTTTTTACCCCCTTACCTTTTTATTTACTTTTCTTCTTTTGCATTGTCATTCAAGTCCCATGTATTGACAAAATGCGAGGCAACATGTTCCTGTACTAAATATCCATTTGGCGATGAATGAGATCGTTGGGATAATAATTGAGAGACTGAATTAGTGTGGCTCATTTTATAGGTCTGCCGCTTAAGAATTTTAATATTGAATTTGCGTGTCAGTAATTTCTCAAGTGTGCTCTCGTATTAACTGTCTTGCTATAAAGGTGTGTGTGTCGTGCGTGTGATAATAACTAATAACGACGAGGTATGGATAGTGCTAATTCAGCAAGAACAATTCACGTAGACAAGTTAAGCTGATATTCATATTAATTCACACCCTCCCCAGCCCCGAAAGGTTATTCTCTATGTTGTTTCAAAACAACAAGCCCAAATGGCTAGTATTAGTAATTGCATCAGAATTATTAGAAAAGTATATAAAAGTGATAGTAATGCTTAATCACACCAACATAACGTTCAATGCAGTGTGCAGCATATCGCATCCAGCATTTTCAAGTGGAGAGAAACATATATTTAGAATTGTTGTTCTCATCAAGCTACTCAATTAAAATAAGGTACTTCTAGCGAACCTAATGTAAACTATAATTATCAACCAAACATGTGTATCTAAAATATGGCGGGTAAAAATATAATAATAAATACTGAAATTATTGAAAATCCTGGAAAGTGATCAATTTCTAAAGTCTTGAAATTGGTGGAAGGCATGGTGGATCTTATCCACCATTTTGTACAGGATGCAAGTCCTGTGAAACATGTCATTTTGGTTCTTGTTAACCGATCAATGGTAACATCCAACCTACAAAAGAGGCCAACTCTCTAGGAAAAAGTTAATATCGAAACCCGAGAGACACTCACCAAATCCCGCGACATTTTTCTTGCAAACGCCGTATTATCGGTTGTGGGGATCACTCTGTTGCCATGGCGATCCGACCCAATAGCAACAGGGTCAGGACTATTGCTGGAGGAGCGGAGAGGAGAGGAGGCCAGGGGGGTTGAACCGAGAATTGGTTATTGTAAATCGTTTAGGTTCCAACTTCTGCTAGTCCTGTTATGAATTATTTTAACAAATTTCTCAACTCCTGAGTGCAGGAAGTCAAAGAGAATGGCAGTGTTAGGAGTTCCATTGTGGAAGCAATACATGGTAATGGCATACACAAGCACCCATCCCCGCCTTCTGTATCCTAGTCCCTCATTCCCAGTCCCTCACCCCCAGCCCTCAGTCCCCAGCCTTCACCTCCCAACCCCCAGCTGTCACCCCCAACCCTCAACCATCAGCCGCCAACCTCCAGACTCCATCCTCCAGCCACCAACCCCCAGTCCTCACCCCTCACCCATCACCCATCACCCCTCATCCCCCAGCCATCGGCCATCAGCTCCCAGCCTCCAGCCACCAACCACCAGCCCTCACCCCTCAGCGATCCGCCCCAGCCACCACCCTCCACTCACTAGCCACCAACCCCCAGCCCCCCAATCTGTAGCATCCAGCCCTCCAGTGATCGGCCTCCAGCCTCCAACCACCAACCACCAGTCCTCACCGCTCAGCCCTCAGCCCCCAGTCCCCAGGCTCCAGCTCCCAGCCTGCAATCCCCAGCTCTCACCCCTCAGGCCCCATCCCCCCCAACCCCCAGCCTCCAACCTCCAGCTTTAAGTCTGCAACCCCCAGCCACCAACCCTCAGCCCCCCCAACCTATTGCCTCCAGACCCCAACAGCCAGCCCCCCAACTTCCAGCCCCCAGCAGCCAGCCCCCACCCTCCAGCCACCATTCCCAAGACCTCAATATATAGCCTCCCGCTCCCCACACCCCACATCCACACCCCACACCCTACATCAAATACCCCACACCTCACACCCCACACCCCACACCCCACACACCATACACCACACGACACACCCGACACAGGACACACAAATACGCGTCCATTTAGCACAAACTGCCATGTTGACTGATGGCTTCAGCACACGCACAAATGGCCACCCTTCTCACCCATCCCAGTCTGTTTCCAACATGTCGAACAGTCGGGACGAGGTGGTCACTCCTAGGGTTCATATGGGGGAATTCGTGGCCCCTCAGGCCCCTGGCCTACAACATCTATCCTTGTCGCGAGATACACTAGCCATCAACACTACTAGGATAGATCATATCTTGATTTGGTCAGTCTTAGGGTTATATGCCTCAGTGGAATATCAAATCATGGTGATCACAACCCAACCTCGTCAGTACCCTGCACCCTAGCCAACGCCACTCTAGCTCACCTCATCTAACCTCACCGGACCTCACCCATCTCACCCACCTCACCAACCTCACCCACCTCACCCACCTCACCCACCTCACTGACCTCACCCACCTCACCGGACTTCACCCACCTCACCCACCTCACCCACCTCACCCACCTCACCCACCTCACCCACCTCACGCACATCACCCACCTCACCCACATCACCCACCTCACCCACATCACCCACCTCACACACGTCACCCACCTCACCCACCTCATCCACCTCACGCACCTCACACACCTCACACACCTCACCCATCTCACCCTGTCTTCCCCAGGTGCAGCACTATAAAGTTGCCATGAGGCCGACTCTTATAAACTGGTACCCATTCTGATATAACCTTAGATTTTACTAGTAGGTGAAACCCCGAGAAATAAACTTAGCGTCCATAGCCTATAACCCTCCAGCCATTCCTTGTTACCCCAGACCTCCTTTAAACACAATTAAGATTGTATTTTACCGCACTGCTAAATATCCTCTTTATTCACGGTCCACGCCGGAAATTCCCCTCAGCTTTCCCTCCCCCCGCTCCCCCCCCCACACCCATTTAACGTCCATGGCTTTGAGCACAATTGAGCTGCACCCGTCTGGCAGCGCAGCTTACACTCTGTCAATTATGTCCGCTTTGTCTCAGCGCTCATGCCATAGATTTCTCTAAAGATTCCTGTTTCAGATCCCAAGCTTTTAAACCTAGCCATTCCATTATATCCAGCTGGTCTGAAACCAGCACCAGCAGCGACAGCGATATTAAGTGCTACAGCCCCCTAATCTTTATCCTCAGCCTAACAACGCATATATTTATATTTACTATCAGCATCCAGACATTAAGTTCTAGATGTGTCCCCATATACAGCTCTTACTCTCCACCTTTTGTGTTTCCCTTAAAGCAGCAAGCACCCCAACCACCTTCACTACTGAATGCTCTTTAACTTATACCCCTGTCACACTACGACGTAATGAGCGAACGTGACCCTAACGTGGTGATATTTCGTCATTACGTTGATGTACGTTGGATTACGTTATGATGACGTCATAATGACGTTAGACTGACGTCGAGCTACGTCATATTACGTCGTGTTACGTCGAGTTACGTCGAGGTTTTGGACATGTTCAAAAATTTTGACGTAGCATGAACGTAAGGGTTTACGTTCGCCGTACGTTCTGTTCACGTTCAGCGAACGTCAATGACGTTAAACGGACGTTAGGTAAACGTTCCTCACTACGTTCCACTACGTTCCACTCGTTGACCCACATTAAAGCCAGTGGAAACGTCCATGCGGCTTAATGGGAAAGTCAGGAGAACGTCAGGAGAACGTCAGGAGAACGTCAGGAGAACGTCAGGAGAACGTCAGGAGAACGTCAGGAGAACGTCAGGATAACGTGCATTCAACGTACGTTCAACGTCTCACTCCTAGCTAACGTCATGTAACGTTCTTCTGGCGATGGAATAACGTTCATAACGTTCCGGCAGCGTCATTACGTTGACCTCTCTCGTTGAATGACGGTATCACTACGCTTTACCGACGTTACTCTCTCGTCCACTACGCTGCATCCACGTTCAACTTGTGCCCAAAATTGCATACTACGCCGAGAAGTTCAACGTTCTTCACGTTCTCCCTACGTTGACGTCGTTACGTCGTAGTGTGACAGCCCCATTACCAAGCCACTCTCACCAAACACATTTATAACCTTCTCGATTTCACAATCTGTTCACCTTACCCACATTCTTCCAGCTTACCCCACCTCACCTCATCCCACCTCAAGCCCACCTCAATCCCACCTCAAGCCCATCTCACCCCACCTCTCCCTAACTCAGCCCCATTGTACCCGACCAGACAGGATGGCCGAATGAGTTAGAACGTCCGTCTCCCGTGCTGGTAGATCGTGGGGTCGTGGGTTCGAACCCTGGTCGAGTCAAACCAATGACTTAAAAAAGTGACAAATGTTGCTTCCTAGCCAGGCACTTGGCATTATTAGGACAGGGCAAGGACTGGTGTGCTCAGTGTCAGGATAATGTGACTGAGTGGGATACCAGGTCATGGTGCCGGTGGCCTGGTTTCCCAGTGGGACAGTACTATAAAGTCGCCAAGAGTGCGCACTGTCACAAGTTGGTACCCGTCCTGATATGACCTTAGATGTTGCTAGGAAGTAAAACAACAACAAACAAACAAACCCCATCGTACCCTACAACACAACCCCGCCTTGTCACTACACTGTCCGTCCTGATATGCCCTCAGATGTTGCCAGGATATAAAGCTCCAACAATCAACCAACCGTCACCTCACTGCACAATAACCCACTCCACCCGATCTCACCGCGTGTAACCTTATTCCACCTCACCCAACCTCACTCCACCTCACTCCACCTCACCCACCTCACGTCCCTCACCCAATCCTACCTCAACAGTAATAACACTGTCCAACTCAGGACAAAGCAAACCTAGATTACCCAATGGTTACAAGAGATTCACATCTCCTATCACTTATGTACAGAGAGACCCAATATATAGAAAACACAAAAAGGAATACTAGATGGGCTGATTCTACACTACTCAAAGTCCCCAAGCCTTCCACAAACCATTATTGCTTTGAAACTTTGGGGTTACATAATTTCAATGTGATACATGCTGCAAATTATGTATTCAACAGTTATTGTATACGTTATTCTATATACCTTTTGTGTAAATAACCCTGACTTGAAAAATGGCTGGAAGACCAGTGCTTCGGCACTGACAAAAGACTTAGTCAACAGAATAAACACATTTGCCATGAAATCAAACACGTAGATCAGAGTTGATCGTATATATCACAGTTAGATACTGGTCCACTTATTAATCATGTGTTACCACATTTATAAAAGGGAATACTCACATATTATAACAGTAATAGAACCAGTTCCTGATGAATCCAACCATCTCCAGCATTTCAATATGCACACCAAATTTAAAGCTCCATGGTTTCCCTTCAAATATTTCCAAAATGTAACCACATATAGTAAAAGTTCATTAAAGTAGGTATGATGATTAACCTGATATATGTATCTAAAGAAATGTCAGAAATTCTAACTCCTCATACTATGCACGTCTAAATACAGCATTGATAATGTACTACACCAGTTGCGCTTTATCCCTTTCCTGATAAGCAGTTCCCTGATAAAACAAACATAGGATTAACAACTTGAAGTAGAAGTTTCAACACACATTGGTTTGAACTACCGCGGTGCACATCACCAATGGAGGATCACGTATTTTCTAAATTACTTCCAGCACGGGCTGAGATCACAAGGTTCATTGCCTTAAAAAAAAACAGTTTCCTTCAGTTCAAATCGATCTTAGTCGTCCCACTATTGTATGCTTCAATGTATGCCTGACTCTATTTCCTTAGCAAATTAATATAGAAAACGAAAGGGTGCAGAGGTGAGATGTCACGATTAGTATGATAGCATATCATTACGGTGTCGATGGTGAAGTGTACTTTCATTTTTGCGCAACAAAAATGGGATCTGATTATTAGTCCTTATATCTCTGCGCAACACTGACTGGTATGCACTACAATGATCTAGTTTCTGAAGTAGCTTCGTGCCCGCAGTACCTGAGACGGTGGCCGATTCGGTAATGCCCCGGTAATACCCCTGTCACACTACAACGTAATGAGCGAACGTGAGCCTAACGTGGTGATCTTTCGTCATTACGTTGATGTACGTTGCATTCCGTTATTATGACGTCATAATGACGTTATACTGACGTCGAGCTACGTCACATTACGTTGTGTTACGTCGAAGTTTTGGAATGTTCAAAACTGTTGACCTACTTCGAACGTAAGGGTTTACGTTCGCCGTACGTTCTGTGCACGTTCGGTGAACGTCAATGACGTTAAACCGACGTTGTTAAAACGGTATTAAAACATTAGTCACTACGTTCAACTATGTTGCACTACGTTGACCCACATTAAACCCAGTGGAAATGTCCATGCGGCGTAATGGGAACGTCAGGATAACGTCAGGATAACGTCAGGATAACATCAGAATAACCTCAGGAGTACGTCAGGAGAACGTATGTTCAACGTAGTTCAACGGTTCGCCATCAGGTAATGTAGCTCTTGCGATGGAATAACGTTCATAACGTTCCGTGAACGTAATGAAGTTGACCTCTCTCATTGAATGACGGTATCACTACGCTTTACCGACGTTATGCTCTCATCCACTACGCTGCATCCACGTTCAACTTATGCCCAAATTTGCATACTATGCCGAGAAGTTCAACGTTCTTCACGTTCTCCCTACGTTGACGTCGTTACGCCGTAGTGTGACAGGGCCATAATATTACATACACGCTAGTGGATGTAGTTGAATGTAGCTGAACGTAGTGGAGGCTTACGTGGGTCAAACGAGGTGTAAGTAAGTTAAACTACGTTGAAATACATCAATGTACAGCAGGTTTTGGTACAGATAAATACATTACGGTACAGATAAATATGCTGTGGTATGGATAAATATGTTACGGTATGGATGCCCATACGCTCAACTACGTTCAAGTATGTTCAACTACTTTCAACCAATTTAGCCTCCACTATGTTCACCTACATGTACTAATAGATATGTGACCAGGGCTTCGTCCAAGTATGCTAGAGTAGCTAGAGCATGCTAGAGTATTCTAGAGTATGCTAGAGTATGTTTGAGTACATTAGAGTATGCCAGAGAATGCTAGAATACATTAGCTTCATGGGTGCAAATTCAGCCTCTAACATAACGCTCTTTTGAACATGTCCAAAAATTAAATCGGACATCAAGTCTCACCCACATTATTACCGAGTTAATATCACAGACAAGTACTCAATGCCAGGATGTTCAACTATGTTCAACTATGTTCAACTATGTTCAACTATGTTCAACTATGTTCAACTATGTTCAACTATGTTCAACTACGTTCAACTACGTTCAACTACGTTCAACTACGTTCAACTACGTTCAACTACGTTCAACTACGTTCAACTACGTTCAACTACGTTCAACTACGTTCAACTACGTTCAGCTACGTTCAACTACGTTCAACTACGTTCAACTACGTTCAACTACGTTCAACTATGTTCAATTACAGTTGAATGTGTTCAACTACGTTCAACTACGTTCAACTACGTTCAACTACGTTCAACTACGTTCAACTACGTTCAACTACATTCAACAACATTTGACTATGTTCAACTACGTTCAACTATGTTCAACTACGTTCAACTATGTTCAACTACGTTCAACTACATTCAACTATGTTCAACTTCGTTCAACTATGTTCAACTACCTTCAACTACCTTCAACTACGTTAGCCTCTACTACGTTCAACTAAGTTCACTAATGTCTGAAGGCTTCCCATGCAGAAAGTCAGGCGAACAAATTCCAGCTGAGTAAAATCAAGGACTTACAATATTCATACTTGCCGCTACTTAGCCTAGGGCCTGGCATTACCAGGACAGGGCAAGGACTGGTTTGCTCAGTATCAGGATAATGATCAAATGGGAAATTTGGTGATGGTGCCGGTGCTCTGGTCTCCCAGTGGGACAGCTCTGTAACATTGTCATGCGTGTACATTGTCACGAATCGGTATCCGTCCTGATATGCCCTTAGGTGTTTCCAGGATTGAAAACTCCAACAAGCCAACAAACCTCCCAGCAAACCAACACTGATGCACCTTCGTATGCCTCAGGCTTCAGTGCAGACCACCGTCTGTCATCGATTGAGTCAAACCGAAGACTTAAAGATGTATACTTGTCACTTCCTAGCCATGCACTGGGCATTATGATGATAGGGCAAGGACTGGTTTGCTCAGTGTCATGATAATGTGACTGAGTTGGATATCAGGTCATGGTGCTGGCAGCCTGGTCTTCCAGTGGGGCAACACTATAAGTCCCCCATTAGTATGCATTGTTACAAGTCAGTACCCTTCCTTTTATGCCCGTGGATTTTGCCAGGTTGTAAAACCCCATCAAACAAACAAATCTACCAGCCCATTCGACACAAATGCACCCTCGCACCTTCATGCTTCAGGACAGACCACCAAGCGTCAGAGAAAGCACGAGTCTTGATGTTTTAACATGTTTACCAATATACATTACATTAAGGATCCAGGGCAGGGTTTGTGTCTCTCTTTCCAAGCAGTGCAGAATATAAAAAGAAATCGGATAATTCTCACTTTATTTGCGTGCGTATCGCCATGACTGTAACACGCAGAAAGTTCCACTCCAGTGATTCAGAGCAAAACACTGCCAGCGGCCCCCACCCCGCTGTTTTGAAAGAGGCACTTACGTCTTACTATGAATATGCGCATTATAGTTAGTGAAATCACTAGATCTCAGCTAACCCCAGCTTATGTATCTGCAGGGTATGTACCGGAGGAGACCGATGTGGGTTCCAGACCTTATAGGGTGTAATAGCTTGTATGTATGTATATGTATTATATGTGTATATGTGTATGTATATATATATATATGTATATGAAACTGTCTCAAAAGGTGCTAAGCACTATGGGACAAAACTGTGTCCATTGTAACGATCGACAGACTATCTATTTATGCATTTGCTCAGGATAAACTGATTTGTTTTTGACATGGTGTTTCATAATCCCAATAGAGTACATATTGATTTGAAGCAAATGTCCTTGTGTTTTCAGTATAACCACTTCCGTGGTGTTTTGTGTCAATCATTACAATGGGGAAAAAAAGAAGAGTTATCACCTTTTGAGACAGGCTCATATGTATATATATATATGTATATGTATTTATACACATTTACATATATTTAAATGTATTAATATGTAGTTACACTTATATATATGTATGGTATACATTATGCATACGTTATACATAGGCTATATAGTATTACATTGATATGTATATGTGTATGTGTATATTTGTATGTACAATCGATCTTCATGTGTATATATATGTGTATTATATGTTTCTAAACATATATCTACATTTATGTAGACCTACCTTTATGTATATATGTATGTATATATCACATTATCAGTACCGAAATCAGCTCCATTACTTCTCTCGTTTGTCATAGCAACATTGAATCTAAATCTAGTATGTTGCAGGCTATATATATAGATGAGAATCCCCTGAGCCAGGATCCAGGATCCAGAATCCGGGTATGTAAGAGTTCAACTTGAATTCAGATTTAAAGATCGGACTCTGCAGGATGAGATCGGGGGCGGGGGCTGGAACGGCAATCAAAGGGAAAGTGAATCCGAAAACAGAAATGGCGGCCAGCCGATAAGACCGATAAGTAGCTTGCATTTCGCACCTGATGTAATGTGAAATGTGAGAGTAATACCACTGAGATGGTCCCTCCCCCTGGCGATGGTCGGGGAAATTACTGTCCTCACGCCACCGTATATCCCCCATGGCCTTGTTCACTCTGGTGCACTATACTACAGAGGCCTACAGAGTTGCACGGTATGCATCCAAAGAGTATCCTACCGAACGCGGTAGTGGAATCGGTACAGTGCAGGCTTACACTGCGGAGTCAAACCAATGACGTATAAAATTGATACTTGTCGCTAGCTAGCCTGGGCCTCTACATTAATAGGATAGGACAATGCCTGGTTAGCACTGTGTCAGGATTAGGTGACTGGGATATCGGGTAATGGTGCTGACGACCTTGTCTCCCAGTGGGGCAGCACTATTAAGTTGACATGATTGTAATATGTGTACCTATGCAAATACTGTACCACCTCATATAGTTTACTAAATAGATTCTATCAATTATTAATAAAACTGTTCTTTCTCTATGGGAATTTGTTTCCCTTGACCACACATATATGATTGTGAGCTTTCTAATTTAATGAGTGTCTATTGGCACATGATTGCTTGTCTGCTTTTACATGTAAAAGCGATGGTTTGAACAAAAAACAAACATTTCTTGCCGTGAATATGACCTATGCTGCCGACACGGCGTAAAGCAACCACCAATCAATCAATCAAACCTATGCAAAGACTATAAAGCGCACCAGCAGCGGTGGTCACATGATGTACGTGACGTGGTAAAGTCGGATACAATAAAGAGGCACTTGCCATCAAGACATCTTAAGCCTCAGTCAAACCTTACCGGATTGAGCAACGGACATAAACCGGACAAAGAATTGTCTAGTCCGTTGGTGTTCGGTATCAAAATGGACCGAAATGTGTCGAACTGTTGCAACGGCCGCCGGACGAAACGGACACTAAACGGACAAGGAACGTACATTAACGAATGTCCACCGGATGAGAACCGGACGAAAACCGAATATGAAACGGACATACCGAATTGTTCATAGACACGCCCCAAAAATATACTGACAGAATTCCCGCAATTAAAAAAACAACAACAAAAAACAAAAAAAAACACTGGACATGAAACGGACAAAACGGACTAAACGAACTTAAACCGGAGACCAACCATACACATCAGTCCAGCGGTGTCCGGTACAAGTTTTGTGGATGTTCAAAACTTGCACCGGACACGGCCGGACACCACCGGAGATCCGTACATTGCCGTATTTCACTGGACAGTATCCAGTTTCTGTCCGTTTCTCCAATCTGGGCCTTAAGCGTTCACATCATGTGTTAGTACACCACAATGCGTGTACACTGTCATAAGTTGCTACCCATCCTGATATGACCTTTGATGTTGACAGGATGTAAAATTCCAACAGCCACCCATCCATAACCTAACTGTTGATCTCATGCCATCTGGGTTTTCGACCTTATGGCAAAGGGGCCTGCTGGGAAATACAGTCATATTTGATAAAGTGTCTATGAGCCCACTTCTCCTGGCATTCGGACAGAGAACACTAGACAGAAAGTACTAATTGTTAAAAACACTTTAAGTGACTGTCAATTCATAATTAAGGTTTATGGCTTACAATAAAGTTACCATGACAACTCACACATTAGCTGGGTGGGCTGAAGGGTGTGGGCGTTGGGGCAGCCCCAGGAACTTGGATGTGTTGCAATTGGAAGCTTGCTTACTGATAGGTCAGCATTGTATGCTGCATCTGATTTCCTGAGCTGAGCAATTCAGAGCATACATGCCATGGGCCGTAGATGGGTTTCCTTCTCTCCAGAATCACATCAGCATCATGCTGTCGGTCGCGATGCGACAAAGACTGCTTTCATTACTTGACTGCCGCTCTCCATGTAGCTCTGCAAAGTATTACACACAACGTCCTAGGTTTAGGTTTCCTGTCTTGCATCCAGATGTCTATTTATATTCATTTGACAAACAACATATTTGTTCCACACAAACCAAACAAGTACTCATATAATTTTCACATGAATTTCCAATTATATGAAATCATGTCAATATCTGGTTATGCTCCACAAATATTTTAAATGCTCGGCGTTTAATGATCAACTAATTGGATGTAGCCTCCGGGTAATAGGTTTTAATATGTTCACATACCGTTAATATAATAGTATAATAAGTGTGTAGTTGTGGTTATGATATCATGGCAGGGTTACTGCTCCATAGATATAGATGGAGTCATGGGATGATGGCTGGTTTCTAAAAAGATTCCATCGTATAAATACTCCTGTTCCCCTCTATCAATGGTACGTGTCCATTGTGAGAATCATTGTTACACTCTACAGCTACAGAGGCACTTAGGGCCCATCCCCCATCCCCCATTCCCCATCCCCCATTCCCCATCCCCCATTCCTCATCCTCATCCTCATCCCAATCCCAATCCCCATCCCGCATCCCGCATCCCCATCCCCCATTTCCATCCCTCATTCCCGGACCCCATCCACCAACCCCCATCATGAATCCCCAATCCTGTATCCCCATTCCCAATCCCTAATCCCTTATCCCCCATCCCCCATCCCCCATCCCCCATCTCCATATCCATCTCCCATCCCCAGACCCCATCCACCAACCCCCATCACGAATCCCCAATCCCTCATCCCCCATCCCCCACCCATATCTCCCATCTCCCATCTCCCATGCCCATCGCCCATCCCCATCCCGCATCGCCCACCACATCCCCCATCCCCCATCCCCACCCCCATCCCCCACCCCATCCCCCACCTCCATCCCCATGCCCCATCTCCTTCCCCATCCTCATCCCTACCTCCCCATCCTCCATCCCCCATCCCCCATCTCCCCTCCTCATCCCCCACCTCTACTGCTCACAATCCGTGCTGCGCTCCGATACCCTCCACAACTACATCCCGTTTATACGCAGGGAGATGGATGTCTAGTGCAGAGTACATTTTGACGTGGTGGTTTTCTGTGCGCAAAAGCAGAAGAAATATCCAGGCCGCAATATTCCATCCCACCCTACATGTATAACTCTATTATAGGTGATATACCGTGCTATATAGAATACAAGGGTATACCGGTGGCGTGTTTGCATCCCACTCCTCAAGTCCCGAACCACTCAACTCAAAGGCGTACAAACATGGGTTTAATATGGGATTCTTTCATTGGTGCCTGGCAATGCTGGGATAGATACATACTTGCCTTGATCAATCCTACGATAATCTAAACTTAAATGAATAGTTCTCCCATTCTAACCAGATTAATAACGCCTCAATGAATAGGCATAGTCTTCCTCTGACCGTATATGTTGCTAGCACATACAATCCTAATCGATTGTATAAATGGTGCTTAATTATAATCATATGCATTTATTTATTTATTGTGCAACTGCTTTCCTATTCATCACGCTTAGTAGATTCCTTCTCCAAAAGACACAGTTTTACGTTTGAAAGAATTTGCAACATTTGTTCGACCTGGCAACATCTAAGGGCACATCAAGACGGGGACTGGCCTGTGGCAGTGCGCACTTATGGCACCGTTATAGTGCTGCCCCACTGGGAAATCAGTCCATGATCCAATATCCCACTCAGTCACATTATTCTGACACTGAGCCAAACCATCATTGCTCTATGATATTAATGATGTGTACGAAGCTAGGAAGCGACAATTATCAATTGTGTAAGTCATTGGTTTGACTCGACCAGGAACCGAACCACAGATCTCCTGCATGAGACGCCTGCGCTCTACCGATTCGGCCACCACGTCTGGTGCATAAGTTATGTATGAAAAACAGGAATCAGGGCCTTAGTTAAACCGATCCCTGCCTGGGCCAAGCGCCTGCTAGCTGATATTGAAAGAACATAGCGTAGCTCTTCCTCAGTCGGATATGCGCGTCACGTTCCAGTCACGAGTGATCCCGAGTAGGTTAGAGGGGCTCATAACAGGGTTATCTCTTTCCATTGTAGAAGCCCCCAATACTACTTCAGAGAGCATCTTAAAATACCTACCACGCAGTCAAATCACATTTTATGCCGTTAAGCAATATCCTAGACGACTGAGCAGGTCATGACCTTCCCATGTTCTTCTTTGATTGTTTTTGTAACTAAATCAAAGTGCCCCTTGAATGCTTGAATGGCTGAATAGCTAACTGCAAGTGCAGAATAGTCTTGAGCGGCATTTTATTCAGTAGTCACTCAGCAGCTGCTCATCAGCTATTCACAAACTATTTACGCCAGCTGCTCATTGCCTGTTCAGCAGTTGCTCATCAATTGATATTCCAAATCTGTTCTCCAGGTGCTCGTCATCTGCTCATCAGCTGCTCTCCAGCTGCTCACCAGTTGATAACCTCCTGTTCAAGAGCTGCTCACACACTGATCACCAGCTGCTCACCATATAATCGCAAGGTGCTCACCACATACTCACCAACTGCTCAGCATGTGGCCAGCAGCTGCTCACAAGCTGCTAGCCAGCTGCTCACCATGTGCTCAGCCGCTGCTCACAAGCTGCGCATAGTTGTTCAGGATCTGCTGAGAAGCTGTTCAGGAGCTGCTGTCCAGGTGTCTTTCTTCTTCTCAAATTACGACTTAAGCAGAATGACGCATATTAGATAAACTACATCAAGGTTCGCTACTCAAATGAATTGGTTCGAGATCGGGCCAAAATAAGTACTTGCATAGAACAGCACACCACCCAAAATGATTCTGGCAAAAAATGTTTAGCATCCACAAACTCGGTCAGTTATTTTCCTTTAGATACGATATGAGCACCCAGTCTTAATGCCTTACTTCATGCGAGATACAATAGTGAGGCGGTATCACAACAGGGGGGCTGTAGAGGTGGATGAGGATGAGCAGGTTGGGGAAGGGGTGTGGGGATTGAGGTATAGAGGTGGATTAGGATGAGGAGGTTGGGGAAGTGGTGGGGGAATGAGGTCTAGAGGTGGATGAGGATGAGGAGGTTGGAAAAGTGGTGGCGGGTGTGGGGAGGGAGGTGTAATGTGGATGAGAATGACGATCGCTGATTGGGTTTTACATCCTGGCAACATCTGACATCATATCAGCACGGCATCAACTTGTGAGAGTGCACGCTGATGGCAACTTTTTACTTATATCCCACTGGGAAATCAGGCCGCCAGACCATGACGTGATATCCCATTCAGTCACATTATCCTGACACTGAGCTAAGCAGTCCTTGGCCCATCCTCTTACTAAGGAGTGCCAAGCTCCAAGCGACCAGTATCAAGTTTGTAAGTCATTGGTTTGATTATACAAGGAAGGGAACTCGCGATCTCCCGCATTGGATGCCTACGCTCTACCGATTCGGTCACCGCGTCCGGTATGAGAATGAGGAGGTGCGAGAAAAAAGTAGAAGGTGGGGGATGGAGGGGGTGTAAGGGGATGAGGATGAGGAGGTGGGAGAAGTGGTGGGGGAGGGACAGGGAGGTGTAAGATGGATGATGATGTGAAGATGGGAGAAGCGGTGTGGGGAAGGAGGTAGATGATGATGAGGATGAGGAGGTGAAAGAACCAGTGAGGGGTGTGGGAATGGAGCAGGTGTAAAGGTGGATCAGGATGAGGAGGTGGGAAAAGTGTTGCGAGGAGGAATGGGGAATGTGTATGCCATGCAGCCCACTACACACACACACATGCACTTCACAAGGAGGCGATGATTGGGATCAGAAACACTGGTGGGAGGCGTGCTGAACTTCTGATCAGGGGTAGATAAAGGAGCAGTGTACCAAGGTGACATTTCGAGCCCGTCAAGGCGTAAAGGAGGCGCCGCTGTCATCTCGGCGCGTCTGCGTAATGAAGCTATTTGGGCGGCGCCCTCCAATATGTACTTGATGAAGGGGTGCGTGGACGCGGCCGTCAGTCAGTCCGCACCCCGCACTGTTTTCCCACCAGGTGGTGTGGTGGGTGCTCCTCCCACCACAGAAGAGTTGCGTCACTTCACACATATACTGCACACACAGGGGCGCGCGCAAGCGCACACAGTCACACAAGCACACACACGCACACCGCTCCACCACCACCACCACGAGGTGACGCGGCGGACGCTCCTTCCACAGAAGAGCAGCGTCACTTCACACGCGTACACCACGTGCACTGCACTTACACGCGCACACACGCACACCACACACGCACATACGGACACCTGAAGGCACTGGCGTCGGGATTCACCCGTGTCCAACGCACCGACTCGCCACCTCCGGCTCTGTATATAGTGTGAGGTAAGTAGGGTATAGACGCTGGGGTCTCTTGAGTGAGTCGCTCAAAAGAAAGAAACTTTGCGCCACTGACGGCTTGGCCTGTCCTGGCCTGACTTCGGTCGGTGCGCAGCCCCCAACTCAAACTGCACCAAGGCCTCTCTTCTTATCGGCGGCCATCGATCCGAGCCCTGGCTCCGTGCAGGACATGCGGGGCTCAAAGAACCTGGCGGTGAGGGCCGGTACTGTCGGGGGGATCCCAACTTCCGGTCAACGCTGAATCACAAGCAGCCACCTCACGACAGGTGGCTGTGGTGGGCGGAGTAGGCCGGGGGATAGCCAGTCAGTGGGGTTCAGTGCACATGCACGTGTAGCCTCCGTCTTTCTCTATCTCTCTGCCTTGTCGCACTCTGGCTTGTCACTCCCTCAGTCTATATCTGTCTTTGTCTCTCTGTTCTGTATTACTGTGTGGCTATCTTTGTTTGCCTCTATCTCCCGTTGATATTCGTTAGCTATTTGTCTTCGCCCTTCTATCTCTCTCCGAGTCGCACTCGCTCTATCTGCCTGTCGGACCCGCTTAGTCCCTCCTGGCCCTTCTCTCTGTATCCCACTATATCTGTCCATCTCTCGCCTTCCGTGTCAGACCCCCAGTATCCCTGGATCTGTCCAGCGCTATGTCCATCGATCTGTCCCTCGCTCTGTCCCTCGCCTTGTCCCGCCCTCTGTCTCTCTAGATCTCCCTCGTCTGCCCTTCTTTCTGTCCCTCTCTCCGTCCCTCTCATTCCATCTCTGTCCATTCCTGTACCTCTCTGACCCCCCTGTCCTTCCCTGTCCCGACTTGTACCTCCCTGACCCTCTCGGTCCTTGTGGGTGCTTATCTGTCTTCTGTCCCTATGTATCCCTCTCTGTCCCTCCTCATGTCCTCCTCTGCCCCCCTCTATCCCACTATGTGCTTCTCTGTCTTACCAAATCCTCCTCTGTCCCTCCCTGTCCCCTTCTCTCCCACTATATGCTTCTGTCTTTACAAATCCCCTTCTGCCCCTCCCTGTCCCTCTCTGCCTCTCTCTCTGCCCGCGTGGCGTGCGGCGGCGTGTGCACGATCTGCGCCTGGATGAGTCCCTTCACGGTCCAGTCTCGACACGTCGAGACCCAACTCAAAAGGGGAGGTTGTCCGAATCAATGATGGCTGGGCGGCAAAGCTTTCGTCCCTAAGGAGCGTTTTAATTAAAGGTAATCAGTGGCGGAGGAGAAGGGTGTGGAATTAAAACGGGCGATGCAGTCCCCCGGGTCGGGCAGGCACGGGGAGCCGCAGCTGACTCGCTGCCGTTGTCACATCACCTGGGAGAGCCCGTCAACGTCAGAGCCAGCCTAAAAAAGCAGCTCGGCCCGACGGGCAACTGTCTGCCTTGTGTCTCCTCCCGCCCATCCCCACCCCGCCCACGCCCCCACCCCCCACCGCCCATCGGCTGCCATGTAGCCGGGGCGCTTCACAATTGAAATGCGGTGTTTAGCTAATGATTCACCGAGCAAAGTAGCAAATAATGAAAACTCTCACAATAATAATAATAATATTAATGTCAGTACACGTGGTGCAATTATTAGCAATCTTGGAATGTAATTCAGGATTGAACGGATGGAATCATACATGAACAGTTGGATGACAACTGGGTGAGTCTCTGGGTGGGGTGGGGGGTGGATTTGTTGTGGAGCAGGGTACGGTGCCCGCCTTGAAGTAGACAGCCGGGAGCAGGTCCGAGTTGTTCAATTACTAACCGCGCTAACGGAAGTCTCCGAGTTGCTCGGTACAGTTAAGAAGAGGAAATGTGAATATCAAAGTACTTGGACGCTAACCACCACCGACAGCGGCACTGAAACATTGACATTGTCAACTGTGATTTTGACCACTAGTGTCTCTTCTTAAAGTGATATTGTTATGTAATGCTGTCGAAATACTTCATATAAGACATGCGTGTATTTTCATATGTAGATTATATTTGTGGGTCTATCTGCAGTAATATTCTTGCTATCTCAGTGTCAATTGTGTAGGATGATTAACAGAACACAGATAGCGTAAAAGGCAGTGGTTATGCTGGGTGAACAAAAGTAATTATGCCATATACATTGTGTTACATTGATGTAAATGAAGAGTTATTTGCAGAATCTACTTCCTACACAACTAAATTAAAGCTGGATAGGTCGATGAAACCATCAAATTTTCACAATGAAAACAAGTATCTAGATTTCATGTGATAACATGAAATCAGCCGCTAATAATATTAAATCAGGTCTATGTGATAACATGAAATCAGGTCGGCGACCTGATTTCCCAGAGGGGCAGCACTATAACGACGCCATGAGTGCGCACTGTCACATGTCGGAAGTCGGTACCCGTCCTGATATGACCTTAGATGTTACCAAGACGTAAAACTCCAACAAAAAACAATATGTTGCCATGTCAGCTATGTCCTTCCTCGTCCTATTTATATAGAAGCATACAAAGATCATAAACATAGAAAAGTGGGATTGAACAAGCGGCATCCGGGTGTGGAATTTGACGTTGTCATGCAATGGCCATACAAGGTAATGTGGAGCGAACTCTTAGGTTAGGGTATCCAATATTTATGTGCAGGACCGGAAGGCGGTTATGGTGCGATGCCGGCTCAAATTCTGTTGCACTGAAGGCGAGGCACATCCGGGTATTTAACTAATTTCAGAGGTCTAAAGGCCCTCCCATATAGAAAGCTGCTTAGTCTGATGAAGATCTCAAATTGCCAAAACCAAATCAGATGCTGAGATTTGATCCTATATTGCCACCATAGATGGTAATAAAGCTATGAAACTGTTGTTGTTGCACAAAATGGGATTACTAATTCAATGCCCAGATTGATAGTTGATCCCATTTTGCGACCATAGATGCCAGTATATTTATTTAACTGTTGTTGTTCTACAAAGGGGGATACTAAGTCAATGTAATAAATAAGTTCTTTCTGCTGAAGCCTATAGGATAAGAATGTTGAGGTGCTTGCCAAAATTAATTTGGCATGTGTTGGCGCCAACTATATCCAAAGTATATCTGATGCACATGCGTATCTAATTGATTTCAGCTTGAATGACGCTCTCATATAAACGCTGCTTAGTCCGATGAAAATATCAAATATTCAAGACTAAATCAAATACTGAGATGTTATCCTATAATGCCACCATAGATGCCAGTATATTTAATAAACTGTTGTTGATGTATATCAGCGGATACTGAGGCAATGTAATGGCGTGTATTTCTACTGAAGCATATAGTGTCAGCATGCTGAGGTGCTTGCTAAAATTAAGTTTGCATATGTTTCCCTTCAACTATAACCATCATTGAAAATAAAAGTTATTTCAAACTAAATGAAGGTCGAGTACAACAATCATTCTTATGTATTCATCTCAGAAAGTGACAGCCACTCACAATCATCGGACTATGCAACTGTATATATCATTAGCCAACAGGGACTGTCTCATATGAATGCACGCTCATCTAGAGGTAAGATTTATAAAAAATACTATCTGCGACCCTCTAGCCGTCCTGCCTTCATCGCTTTCGCCATTACTTATGATAGTTTCTTTAGCCTGCCTTTATACTGGTAATAAATACGCGAGCCATGTTTCGACATATAAAGCAACGACATTTCATGGTAGGTGCCTGACATAAGTTGTTAGGTGAATATTTTCTTAGGGAACGAGGAACCATTTTCATATACATATGTATATATATACATGTATTTATATATATATATATATATATATATATATATATATATAATAATTCTTACGTTAGATAGAGGAACAAGTAGTGTTATAACCATGGACAAGTAGTGCGAGTATGAGTTGGGAGTAAAACAAGACCCCAACTCGTTTATTGAAAAAAAAAGCTAGCAGGCGAGTGGGGACCCCTACCCCAAGGAAGGGGGGGGGGGGCAGACCCACCCCCCACCCAACCCAGGGGGGGGGGCCACTACAGAGCTTATTACACGCGATAAAGGGTTTATCACTATCCAATAATTCTTACGTTAGATAGAGGAACAAGTAGTGTTATAACCATGGACAAGTAGTGCGAGTATGAGTTGGGAGTAAAACAAGACCCAAGAAGAGAACCCAACACAAGTCAAACGAAAAGAGGCTGAGATGAGCAGGGGGAAAGTCAGGCAGGGGAGCCAACTGCAGCAAGCAGGTTGGCGACCCTCAGATCATCCGTGATCCGCTCCTGCAGGGGGACTTTAAGGTAGAGGTAGACGCAGTCACTCGCCCAGTCCCCCCGAGTCTTAATCTCCTGAATCGAGCTGCCCGCCATGAGCAGGTAGGTAGCGCCACCCCTTCTGAGGGAGTGGCTCGAGAATAGGTCAGGGTCGAGTCCCGAGCGGTGGCACAGGCGTTTGAGGACCGCTGAGTAGTTGGCGTACTCGAGTGGGACTGAGCCTGATGGGGCTGGCGTCCTGAATGCCTGGTCCTGAGGCGCGGCCGGCAATTGCACAAAGTGGCGCTCGACTGCTGACACCGCGCAGAGGAGCGGGTGGGACACCCTTGATATCGGGATTTCCAGTGTCCGCTCGGCAAACTGGATCGTTTTGGACTTCCGAACCCGGATCGTCATGCCCCAAGGGTGGAATGAGAAATCCTCCCGGAGGAGGGGGGCATCAGAATTTGTGATGTGCGCCTTCCTGAGCAGCCCCCTAAAGGACGTTAGGATCGCCGCCTTGAAGGAGGTGTGTCCTGGAGTGTCCGACAGGAGAGCCAGCATGGCCGCCAGCTGGTCCGGGAGCAGAGGCCTGGCCTGACGAGGGGCGTCTCCCAGGGCACGGCGTGCCCCCGCCAAGCACCGACGGATGTTGAAGTCATCATAGTCTAGGCCGGGGGTGCCTGCTGATTTTAGGTGCAGGCTTAAGGAGCTCAGATATGAGCGAATTGATGTGTATCTCATAGATTTTGACAGCCAAGTGATGTAGAGGCAGACCTGCCTGGCATTACAGGGTGTGGGCTGGCGGTCGTAGAACTCACAAAATGTTAAGTATTTCCGCAACCTCGAGTTCGCACAGGTCCTCGTTGATGGGGCCAGGTGTTGCCCCATTAGCAGCTCGCAGTCCGCCTCCAGAGAACGCAGGTCTGCAAAACATGATTCATACTAAGCGAAAATTTGACTACAGCACATGTAATTCGGGCCAATGGCCCCCGTTAGGCGGGATTTGGCGTCGTGTTCATTTAGCCGAGAGAGGCTGTCACAGATTGTGTTGGCCTCACTTTTAATGTAAACTGATGAAATGTCAAAGTTGAATTTTACTGCCAGCCAGAACATGTCATAGAGCCAGCGCATTATTTGCTTATTTTTGGATTTCCCTGCGTTCAGGGCGTGCATCACAGTTGTATTGTCTGTCACCATTATTACGTTACGGTCCGCCCACATGTGGGCCCAGCGGTTTGCCGCGCAGAGGATCGGCCAGAACTCGAGAGTGTTTATGTGTGCTAATTCCCCCTCACTCTCCAAGCCGTTGTCAAAGGGGGCGGTTGCGTGGTGGCCGAGGGCCGGCCCACCCTCGCCCACGTCAGGGGACCCCCCCCACTTCCCTGCCAACCAGTCGCCCGCATGAAAAGCTGCAAAGCCAAAGCGGCTCGCGTCGCTGTATGTGCAGAGCGCCTGAGAGTGGCGGGGGCAGATGTTTGCGGAGCCGTTGAAGGCGGCGGCGAACCTCAGCCACCACTCCAAATCCGCCTTGAACTCCTGGTTTAGGTGGACTTTGTAGTAGGAGCGCTTAACTGAGCCACAGAGGTCGTAGATGCGGCGTGCGAATGTGCGACCACCCCTGACCACTTTAGCACAATGGGAGACCAGACCCGCCAAGCGCTCAACTTCCATGCGGGTGGCGCGCTTGCGCCCGTAAAGTTTACCGATACATTTTAACAATTTGCTCAATTTGTCTTCCGGCAGACTCAAGTTCATTTTTTCCGAGTCGATCAGTATACCCAAAAACTTGCAAACATGATTGGGTGATGTCAGTTTCCTAAAGCTCACAAAGAAACCTAAGCGTCTGAGCAGAGCTACTAGGTCGGCCTGTGCCATTACACCCTCTTCAAAGGTCTGCGTTAGAGTACAAAAATCGTCCAGATAGTTGGTGACACGACCATGACCCCTCCGTACCATACAGCGAACAATAAAATCAGAAATTTTAGAGAATACAAATGGGCTCGAGCTGAGCCCCATACACAGCCTATTATCTCTGAGATATGTAGTAACACCTTTGGCGAATTGCCAGGAGAGGCCCTGGCGGCAGGCGCTGGAGGGGTGGATGTTAACCGCCCTGTAGGCGTCGGATATATCAACTACCGACATGAAATCACCTTGTACCATATTGTCAGTAACATCGTCTATGCTTTTATATGCGAATTTGGTGGTGCACTGGTCCGTGAAAAGGTTGACACAGGTCTCCTTGGGTGTGCTACAGTCAATTATTATGCGGGGACTTATCGAGTCGGGCTTGGGGACGGTGCCTATGGGGTGTGAGCAGAGCTCAGGCTCGACTCTCACTGTAAGCATCCCCGCGTCAATTTCGCGCCCGAGTTTATCAGACATGGCTGAGTGGGTGGGGGCCCCCGTGCTGGAGCCATAGTTGCGCCCCCGGTATGCTGAGTTGCAGCCATCATTTATTACTCGAAAGCCAAAAATGACCCCCCTCATTACATACTCCCAGTCCGGGTCAGTATCACCCCGTAGGAAGCTTTCGGCGAAGAAGCGGCAGGGGAGGAGCTGGGCGACAGCGCCACCTATAGAGTGGTTGCAGTCACAGGTGCCCTGGGCACATGCGTCGTAAACAATAAATTCATGATATAACCCCCCTGGGTCGGTCGCGGTTACTTTGTATAACTGGCCGGCCTCAGCCCGGCCGGAAAGGTTGAGCCAATGCTCCTCCCCCCTGATTTCGCCCACCGCTGTGCTGCCATGCTGGGAACTGGGATTGAAACCCTTAATATTAGGTGTTATACTCTCCCCATTACTACTTTTTTCCGCTACTGCCACATCGTGGTGGGGAATGGGATGGGAACCTGTGTCAACGCTACTATCGTGGCCGATAGTGCCACCTTGATTACTACCGATCTCGCTGGCCATCTGGCCAGCGGGTACACAACCACCACCTAATTCAGCAATATCATCAATGACACTTTTCACAACGTCGTTAACAATGTGGTTTTTATTACAGGTGGAAAGAGAGGTATTACAGCCGGGGTATTCAACACTGTTGTAGTTAGTGCCTTTAGTAAGCCTGGCCCCGTCAGCCTCCTGGAGGGGGGCGCCCGCTAACCAACCATTAACAGCACAACATAAATCAGAGCCGTCTATATTGTTGCACCCGGTATCGCCCGTGATGGCGTGGGTGGAACCGACAGCGCCCTCAATGCAGCCGAGCCCGGCGGCGGGAGCGCCGTTAGCGACCCCCCCCGCCATGCCAATGATGCAGCCGACGTCCCGGCCTGCGGTACTGGGGCCGCCCGTGGCCCGACTGCCCCGCGGAGCGGCGGTTGATTGCTACCGCCGTGCCGGCTTGAAGGTGCTGGCTCCCCGATCCTTGCATTCGGGGCCCCGGTGGGCCGGGTCCCAGCAGTACCGGCAGTTGTGATGATCGTCGCAGCCTGTCCCCCGCGAACAGCCCGACGAGCTGTTCCAAGCCTCACAGGTCCCCTTGCGCCTAGCCACCCTGCGCCTCGCCGGTTGGCCGGCTGATCTGCCGGTCTGCTGCGCGCGTTTCTCGGCGGCGAAATGTTCCATAGCCACATCCATGTTGCCTCCTACGAACGCCCGCATACCTTTGTTGATCGCGATCCTCCGGATGTCCTTGTCGTAGCCCTGATAGGCTTTGTTAGGATATGAGTCCGCCGACGCCTTCATCACCATGTAGCCGACATGCTTCATCACCCCATCTTTGTCGGCCGCCGACATGGTTTTGGACGCTACTGCCCATTTCAGGTTCGCAATAACTAGATCATGTAGGTTCATATCCTTAGGATCTTTTTCACAAAAGTTTTTGAGGCTGTACTTACGCCTGAGGCGTCGTTCTCGGCTGGAGCTCCTGGACCGGCTGCTGCTGCTGCTCCGTGAACGACAGTGGCGGTGCCTCCGGGATGACTTCTTTCTTCGCTGCCGGGACCTGTGCTTTGAGTCGCGGGCAGTCCACGCCTCCACCGTCTCGTCCTCCGATTCCCCCGAGTCTCCCGACCTTGGTCTGTCGTCACGACCGTCACGGCTGCGCCGGCGCGCTCCACCCTTCTCACGGCCGTTGCGGCCCGTTATGCTCAGTGCTTCGACCTCCGCCTCAATCTCCTCCAGCTGGCGTTGGAGCACGCGCTCACGTTTGCGTGCGCTCGCAGCCGCTATCTTCCTGCGTAGATCCCTCTCAACATCTGTCTGCTCCTCCTGCATAGATTCCTCCTTGAAGGCCTCCATGCTGGGGGTGGCCCCCCGACTGTCACCAGCCTGCTCCTGGCTATGGTCTCTCTCTTTGCTGGTGGCCCGTGTCTGCCGCTAGCAGCAGGCGAGTGGGGACCCCTACCCCAAGGAAGGGGGGGGGGGGCAGACCCACCCCCCACCCAACCCAGGGGGGGGGGCCACTACAGAGCTTATTACACGCGATAAAGGGTTTATCACTATCCATATATGTATATATAATGCCTATATGTGGATGCCTGTTATCGCGTGTAATAATGTCTTGAGTGCTACACATTAACCCACCCCCAACCCACCCACCCACCAGAGGGGATGGCCGAATGAGTTGAGCGTCCGTCTCCCGCTGTACTAGATCGTGGGATTCGAACCCACCGGTCGAAACAAACCAGTTACTTACAGATTGAACGCTTCCTTGTCAGGGTATCGGCAGTATTAGGATATGGCAAGGACTGGGTGGCTCAGTGTGAGGATAATGTGACTGAGTGGGATATCTGGTCATGGTGCTGGAGGCTTGGTCGCCCACTGGGGAAGCACTGTAAAAATCGCCATGAGTATGCACTGTCACAAGTTGGTACCCATCCTGATATGACTTTATAGGTTGTCAGGACGTAAAACTCCAACAACCAATCAAGCAACTAAGTTCAGCCGGCCAATCGCTATAAGTAGCAGCACAGTAGGTAGCAACAAGTGTCACTTTTATAGTTCCTTGATGTACAGGTACCAACTCTAAAAGGATGTCTTTATAGAGGCAAGCATGCAATCCCGTCATTCTATCAGGGATATCTAGTTAATATTCACAGGTAGAATGTGCATTTAAGTATTTAGGTATTTGGGCAAAGTCTAATACTGTCTCTACCTATTCTGACTTATGAACTATTGTATTCTCCGTATTCGCAGAACTATGCTGCCATGCCTACCGAGCGGCCTGAACAACAGGCTGCATGCTGGTATTCTACCCAAATCGGTTCAGTAAGGCTGGTGTGCTTTTGGTAGGCAATGCCTTGCCTACAGTCGACAGGACAAATTACTTTATAATCGGCCTTTAGAGGTAGCGCTGGCAAACAGAGTTATACTCATCCAACGGTATTCACTATGTTGTATTGTGTTTTGTTGCCTGTACTGGACGCACTGAATAATAAAGATACCATCCGCATACTTAGCCGTTCAGGTATGTATCGTTCTAGGTATGTATTACCAGATATGCCATGCTGCACAAGACAGAACATATGTATGGCATGGCTCCTTATGCACCTATGAATGTGTATTATGCTCCTTATCTGTATGGTTTTCATGACCAAGAAGCAATTGTCCGAGGCAGCGCTGTAGCTTCTCTCCATATGTTTCTCTCTTCTGCCCTTGTCTCCCTTTGCTTCTCTCTTCTCTCTTTCCTGACTAGACGGGATGGCCGAATGAGTTAGAGCGTCCGTCTCCCGTGTTGGTAGATCGTGGGGTTGTGGGTTCGAACCCTGGTCGAGTCAAACCAATGACTTCAAAATTGATAATTGTCACTTCCTAGCCAGATGCTCGGCATTATTAGGATAGGGCAAGGACTGGTTGGCTCAGTGTCAGGATAATGTGACCGTTTGGGATATCAGGTCATTGTGCTGGCGGCCCAGCCTTCCAGTGGGGCAGCACTATAAAGTCGCCATGAGTGCACCCTGACACAAGTCGGTACCCGTCCTGATATGACATTAGATGTTTCTAGGACGTAAAACAACAACAACAAAACAAAAACATCTCTTTCCTTCTCTTCTCTTCTCTCTCTTCCCTTCTCTCTCCTCTCGCTGTATCTCTATCTGCATACAAGCTGAGCTGCTCATGTTATGTAGGTCGATCTCCGCCGAGGGCAGGCTCCTTTCCAGTCATGAAAACGTATTATGTTCTTGTTCCACCCGATGAGAAATATTTAGGAGGTGGTCGCACGCCACTGCATCAAACAGAGTGGCCGGTTTATTGAGGGCATACTGCGCACGTAGAACCGCGCTAAAGGGGAGAATTAGTTAAGCAAAATAGCCATCAGATACAACGTGAGGTAGAGTATGCTATCTTATGTGGACAACCCGACCAGTACCACCTCCTAGTCCAACCCGGCCGGCCGTTGTGTAATAACCCCGCTAGGTGGCGTATGGTGCGGTGTGTATGTAACAGGGGGTTAGGGGGCTGAGGGGATTCAGATGTAGCGGCATTATATGGCGGTGGATATTGATTGAATATAGCACGCACATGCTCAATAACTTGCCCGGTTTGAGTGCACTGTCGGGGTTTGCAATGGTCTCCATTTACCTGACAGGCATTATTCTATGAAAGCAGGCAGTGCTTTTTTACCCCAGCTAAGATTATTCATGTTGTATTGGTCATTAACAAGGAAATGTTTGCTAGAGGATTCTTGTTGGTAAAGATTATTTTCTTTGAGGTATTCCTTAAGCAAGCAGTCCGGGTGGCGGGAGGCATAGTGCTAATGTGTGTGAATAATCCGTAAATACAATAACAGAAAATCAAATATTACTCAAATTGTACCACAAAATAATGTCAGCACTCTTTCATATATACTATTGGAATGTAGTATAATAAGTTAAATCTAGTATATTAAATCGATGTAAATATATCGTGAGGAAATTGTACATAGAGCAAATACCTAGCACACATGGTTGCCGAATCGGTAGAGCGCAGACCTCCCATGTGGGAGATCGGGAGTTCGATTCCCGGTGGAAGCAAACCAATGACTCACAAAATTAATACTTGTGGCTTCCTAACTTGGCACTCAGCATTACTAGGATGGAGAAGGCCTGGTTAGCCCAGTGTCAGGATAATGAGACTGAATGGGATATCAGGACATAGTCCTGCTTTCCCAGTGGGAACGCAAGATAAATTCACCCCGAGTGTACACTCTCACAAGTTGCTATTCATCCTCATATGACCATAGATGTTGCGAGAAATGTAAAATTCCGACAGCAAACGAACCGACCAATACCAACTACCCGTGGCGCAAGGGGTACTCAGTGGACTAGATAATATACGATCTCAAATAACATGTGATTAAAGTGGCCGAGGGGTAGGGAGGGGTGGTCAAGCAAGCTAAACGACATTAACACATAATAACTATTTTGATAATAAGAATTCGCGCCGTTTTGAAATATAGAAATGAAACAAAAATACGAAACGGTTCCAGGGACCGCCTCCTACTGACATGTGAGTCTGTGGCTGGGAAGGAGGCTCTTTAATCACTCAATTATGCCTCGGTCTGGTCCGGAATACATCATGTTTGCAGGGTCCTCCATTAAAAGGTGTGGACAGGACGGTGTTGCTAACCTGATCACGCGGTGTCCAGCAGTGAGCGTCCGGGGACCGTGCTGACTGAGACGGGCACTCCTCAGGCCCGGCCCCCTGCCCAGGCCCCAGGCCCCCGGTACCCGGCCGCAGGCCCCCGGCACCCGCAACCCGCCATCCGCCACCCGCCATCCGCCACCCGCCACCCGCCACCCGCCACCCGCCACCCGCCACCCGCCACCCGCCACCCGCCACCCGCCACCCGCCACCCGCCCCCGGCCCCCGGCCCCCGCCCCCGGCCCCCGGCCCCCGGCCCCCGGCCCCGGCCCCCGGCCCCGGCCCCCGGCTCCCGGCCCCCGGCCTCGGCACCCGGCGCCCGGCCCCGGCCCCCGGCGCCCGGCCCCGGCCCCCGGCGCCCGGCCCTGGCCCCCGGCACCCGACCCCTGCCTCCGGCGCCCGGCCCCCGGCGCACGGCCCCCGGCGCACGGCCCCCGGCATCCGGCCACCGGCCTTGCGGAATATATTTGAAGCGATACATACATGAATAACCGCAGATGGAGGTGGGTGTCGTTGTACAGGCGACACCGGGCCATGGACTGTAAATGGATATTCACTGCTTGGTGTACAGATCAGTTCCTGCTGGAGACTAGACGGATCGGCGAATGGGAAATGTTGTCAACTTGTGGCACTCTGAGATTGTGCAGAAGGGAATAAATAACACTTTGCATCATTATCGATGGCGCAACTCATCAGGAAATAGCGACATCTAGGAATTATATAACTTGTTCTTTTAATTTGTGTTTTTGTTATTGTGACTGAGGGTTCTGGGTAAAGAATCCAGGTTAGAGCCTTCCATTTTATTACCTTTAGAAGTAATTTGCAAGAACTAAAATGTGCTTAACGTTTCACTAGATTAGGTGATTAAGCAAGGGCATTTTTCAGTTGCAAACAATTTGTATTCCTCATCGCACTGCTCGTTGCAATACCTTACTCATTACAAACAAGAGGCTATGAGGCTACACATATCAGTTATTAAGTTATTGGTTTGACGCGACCAGGTATTGAAACTGGGGTTGAATCCCTTGCCTCCAGTGGCTCGCTTGCTTACATCGCTTCTGTTGAATGCTTGCTTCCTTTTCCTTCCTTCCCTCCCTTCCCTCCCTTCCCACCCATGCCTCCTCATCCCCTGTCCGACCATTCCTTGCATCATCCTTCCTGTTCTCTCATCCCTCCCCTTCTTGTCCTACCATGTCTTCCCCTCCCTGCACACCCTGCCCTTTCGCCTCTTCCCTACCCTCCCTGCCCTCCCTGCCCTCCCCGCCCTCCCTGCCCTCCCTGCCCTCCCTGCCCTCCATGCCATCCCTGCCATCCCTGCCCCCCTGCCTTCCCTGCCCTCCCTGCCCTATATGACGTCCCTGCCCACCTTCCCTTCCCACCCCCTACTTCACCCTCACACCGCTGGACCCACTTGCCGACACCTCAATCCATCTCACTGCCCAGCCGTGTTTCCCTTCCTACCCCCCGTGTCCCCCACTCCCCACTCCCCACCCCCGTCGCCACACCCCAACTGACACCCCCGCCCTGCACTCACCGCCTCTCCCATCAACCTAATCACTGTCCTTCCTTGTGCGCATGCGTGACCCTCCTTCAGGACGTCGCACCGACTGCTCGTAATACATGGGCATGTCGGCTTGGCGATGCGGATTTAAGCATAACATCCACCTCCAGTGTGAGACTGTCACTTAGCATTCAGTGCCGGTGTCGCAGTTTCAGCGCCCGGTCAGATTCAACGGCCCGATTAGACTCAAACTCAAGCCATTGTCAATGGTCGTGAGCAATCTTCATACAGAAAATACAGCAAAAGTGATATATCTCTAAAAGCACACCACCTAGAAACAAATCGCTCTGTACACACATAGAAAACATCTTTACCAAAAAGACTGTATTAAATTTATACGGGTAGGGTTCTTGATTTGTATTAATTTTGAATAAAACTAAGGTTTTGCACTGCGCGTACCATCAAACTCAAGGCATTGTCAATGGTCACTAGCAATCTTCATACAGAAAATACAGGAAAAGTGATCTATCTCTACAACCACACCACCTAGAAACAAATCGCTGTGTACACATGTAGAAAAGATCTTTACAAAAAACATTATATTACATTTATAAGGTTAGTGACGATGCGCATGAAACTGACTGGGCGCTGAAACTGACCGAGCGCTGAAACCGCCACACCGGGTACGTTAGCCTGCGACCTCAGCAAAGCCGCCGTTGGGGCCGTTGGGGGGGGGGGGGGGATGAGGTCTGAAACTCAACGCCGGAAATTGTTATAGTTGCGGCCTACTATACATATATAGTGACATGTACATATGGTCCCTACGCGGATGACCGAATCAGTTGAGTGTCCGTCGCCAGATTTGGTTGATCGTGGGATTCGAACCCTGGTCGATTCAAACCAATGTCTTCGAAATTGATAGTCGTCGCTTCCTAGCCGAACACTAGCCATTGTTAGGACTGGTTAGCTCAGTGTCAGTATAATGTGAGTGAGTTGGATATCAGGTCATGGTGCTGGCAACCTGGCCTCCCAGTGGGGCAGCACTATAAAGTCAAAATGAGTACGCACTGTTACAAGTCGGTACCCGTCTTTATATGACCTTAGATGTTGCCATAATGCAAACCTCCAACAACCAACAAACCCTACACGATACAGACATAAGTATGTCCTTGATTACTTATAAGTCCCTATGGAAAGATATTTTACCGTGGGCATGGCGGGAAGAAGCTTGTGGAATGGACCTGCCCGCTCACCTACTGACCGATATCTGACCAGACTCCAGCCACAGACTTCTATCGGCGTGACAGGCATCGGACAGCGGTCAAGATGGGGCAATGCGCGTTGGAGTGGGTGTGTGGTAGTGGTGGTAGGCGGGGGTAGGTGTATGGGGTGATTTGGAGTAGGGGGTCAGGAAGCTGACGGGGGGGGGGGGGCGGAAGGGTGGTAGGGGAGATAGGAGTCAGCAACAGCCGGCAGCGACTTTAAAGTTGCATAGTCCGATGGGTTTTAAGTTTCTGTCATTTTCTGAGATAAACATATTAGTGTGATCATTATAATCTACCCTACTTTCACTTGAAGGAACTTTTATTTTAAATAGCTAACCGTTGAGATATTTGAAGTGGACACAAGCACAATTAGTTTTGGCAACCAAGCCTGCCAGAACTCTGCCACCATAAGTTTCTGCAGTAATAGGTTTATTAAATTGCCTCAGTATTCCCTTCTATGTGGTGACAAAGGTTTAACAAGTGCACCAGTATTTAGGTTAGATATGTAGAATCAAATTGAGATACTTGGTTTGGTTTTGAAAATGTGATGCTTTATCAGACTATGCAGCTTTAAGTTAAATGCAGATACAACAGCGTATTTCCCATTCTGATCACTTCCGGTTACTGTGAGCGGCGCCGCTACCATGACGCGGCGCATGTTTGTGAATATGAAACTCTCACCAAGCACCAGATGGCTTCTCGTGACACAACTGCGGCAGGGGGCGCTAGATGGCCTGCTTTATTGTCAAATATCTCTGCACCAGGTTTGGTGGCCTAATTGGTCAAGCGCAGGACTCGCGTCCGGAGGCTCGGGAGTTCAGATCCGGGTGGGGTCAAACCAAAGATACTTGTCGCTTTCGAGCATGACGCTCAGCATTACTACGATAGGAGAAGGACTGGTTACTGGTTAGCTCAGTATCAGGATAATGTGACTGAGTGGGATATCGGGTCAGGGTGCAGGTGGCATGAGTTCCCAGATGGGCAGCACTATAAATTAGCCATGAGTACACACTGTCACAAGGCTGTACCAGTCCTCACATGACATTAGATGTTGCTAGGGCGTAAAACTCCAACAACCAACATTCACTCTTGTCAATGTATACTCAAATAATATGTCCCGGGTCATGATATCAATGCAGTGAGAATTGTGATCTTAATCTATGATATATATTTAAATGGGCAAGTCCAATGAGGAGTGGAGCGGGCACAGTCTGGATAGTTTCGTGACTTCTCACTAGCTGAAAGTGGCGCTGCTTCCTCGGTTCCAGAAGACTCCGCAGTAAACTAGAGGGCGCCACCCTCCCGCGACCCATCTGGTTCCGGTGCCACTTGAAGCAGGTTTTTGTATTCATACATATTTAAAATAAGGCTATATCAAAATTGCTAATATCACAATTGAAGGGCGTTAGTTTATGCTGAGGGTGAATTGAGATAGATCTACGAAGTAGGACATATTACTGATTGACCCCTTTACTTATTTAGTTAGTTAAGTGAGGTTTCCCGTTTTAACTGATATAACTTCAATAAGGGTATTCCGCTTTCGACTCATCCTAATAAAAAGGACTGATGCTGGGAACCCGAATGAAAGCTCGCAGCTACAAATTAGCTGGTTTCTTGAAGATGTAAACTGCCTATCTTGGATAAGTCTGAATAGACTTCCTTTCACCATTAGACAGTTTGTCAATAGAAAGCCCCAGCCGACACTTTTACAGACCCAAGGGATATTTAACCTCCCATACCACATAGACATGGTGTGAGAGCAAATGGCCTTTGATGACACTCTAAGTTTTTCACGGCGGTGGAAATTGATATTGGCAGAGAGGGGAGGCATGGGCAATCGAACCACCAACCTTCGGATTAGGAGTCCGACCAAGAAAATAAGTCAAACACCCTAACCACTCTGCCACAGAGAACACCACAAGGCCGTTGTGGCCCTCTGATATAACCACCTTGCCTGAACCATGGTTGAAGGTGCGGGAGATCGAACGTAGACATAAATACAGGCAGTGGTATTTTATCTAATGCAAAGTATTGGCTGGGAAACTTTGATTGACATATATAATAGAATCTAATGCATGAGAAGTACCCTACCATGTTTGGTAATCAGAAACTAAGTGAGTATATCTGTAAAGTGAGGGTAACGTATAGCACGTACTGAATGATAAGGCTGGTAAGGGAACCAATCGACCACTTCCGGTGTTTCAGTCGTTTCCCAGCGAGTAGCAGATATAGCTCCCAATTGGCACCCGAAGGAACCACCGGGCCCCGTGGCCGACTCGGTAGAGCACAGATTCCCGGTCGAGTCAAACCAATGACTTACACAATTGATACTTTTCGCTTCCTAACTTGGTGCTTGGCAATAATAGTATATGGCAAGGTCTGGCTAGATCAGTGTCAGGTTAATGTGACTGAGTGGGATATCGGGTCATGGTGCTGGTGGCCTGATTTCCCAGTGGTGCAGCACTATAAAGTTGCCAAGAGTGCATAATGTCACAATTCAGTGGCAGTCCTGATATGACCGTTTATGTTGCCAGGATGTAAAACGCCAACAACCCACCAAACAACCAACCACAATTTCCGGCGTTTAAGCTGAAGCTGTCACTCGGCGTGTTGGTGGTTCACAGTTTCAGTCCTTTCCCAGTGAGTAGCGGATATAGATCTCATTGTGCACCCTAGGTAACAGTGCAATAACAAGTCATGTTTATTGCTACCGGCTTAGATCATGTTGTTTGTGTGTCTGAAGGACGCCCTGCTTGATGGGTTACTGAGTAAGTCCGGTGTACATGGACAGGGCAGGATGCACGCAAGGCAATGTGCACGCGGATGGGCAGAGTGGGTGGTTTACACCAGCATGTGTCATGTGTCGATGCAATCTCTAGTAATCACCATATGGAGCATCGGGTGCGGTCATAACCATAAATAACCCCAGTGCATGGACAAACAAAACAAAATATGTATATGTGTATTATCCACGCTAAGTCGATGGTGTAAGCATCCAATGCAAGACTGCCACAGGACATACATGTCTCGCCAACCGCTCCCACCCTCTCACTTTTACTCCTCAACAGTTCACATCTCAACGCTTCCCCCCCAAAACTCCCACCCCCCTTCCAATCGTTCCCCACACGGCCCTCCCCAAGTTGTCGCCCCCAAACCTTTCCTCCCCATCACTGGCCCTGACAAACACTTCCCACCTCACCCTTTCCCTCCGCAAGCACAGAGTCCCCAACCATTCACACCCTAAGCCTTCCCTTCCCCGCCTTTCCTTCTGCAGCCCTTCCCTTCCCAACTCTTCCCTCCCCAACCTTTCCCTACCCATCCCTTCCTTTCCCAACCCCTCCTCAACTTTCTATTCCCAACCGTTTATTTCCCAACCGTTTATTTTCCCAACCCTTCCCTCCTCAAGCCTTCCCTCCTCCCTCTTCCTGTCATCTTCCCTTCCAAATCCTCCCTCGCCAACCCTCCCTCCACAAGGCCCTCCTCTCCAGCTTATTTCTGTACATCCTCCCAACAACCTGCCCAAACCCCGCCCTCTCCCCCCCCCCCCCTTCCCCACCATCACAATGCACCAACCGGCAATACTCCGTCAGAAATCAGGGTACTGAATCTCCTCGTGAGACTAATCACTGAATCCGTCTCCAAATCCTCATTAGTCTGTTGAGTAATTCTACCCGAGGTTTGGGCGTGTGCCCCCCCGCCGCCCCCACCCACGACCACCCGCGCACTGCCGACCCATTGCCACCTGAAATCGGTACCCATATCAAATAGGCCCAGATTAGAAAACTTCGGTTCCAGTTTACATTCTTTCAATATTGCTAGCCCTGTTGGCGCGCATTAGTTCCGCCCACTGAACAAGCCTCATTCAGCTGACGTTAATCTTCTCACGAGGTCCGGATTTGTGTTAGTTTCCCGCCGTTTATAGATGGCTGAGGCGAGCTAACAGACCCACATCAGATTGTGTAGGCCAGCCATCGAGTTCAAAACCTGACCGAGTTAAACCATTGACTTACAGTTTTAAGTTGCACAATTGATACTTTTCTCTGCCTAGCATGGCACTAGATAGTCATGGGATATTGCTAATCATCAGCATAATACACCCAGCTGGTGCTAGCTATGAAGTGCACCAGTTGGACGGCACTATAAAGTCACCATGGGTAGCCATCCTGATATTACCTGAGATGTCGCTAGGAACTAATGTTACAAGAAACAAACAAGGTAGTACTTGCGGCCACCTGACATACGTGCCGTTATTGAGTTATTGATAGATGAACAAAGTTGATGAATAGTCAAGCATCCATGCCAAGACAGGTGAAATAGAATATAGTACACATACACATGCAGCATGCATACACACACATACATACACAATCACTGATATAAATATAAACTTGTGTGTACATTGATCATGTGGAAATAAATATGTTATTATTAGTAGTAGTAAATATACATACACACATACATATATAAAGGAAGTGGTATGTTATCAAAGGACAGATCTTATTTTGCAGAATGTCACTACAAATGACTTCACAAACAAGGGCATTGTAAAAGACGTACTAAGTTTCGGTATCAGTACCGATGAGTGTAAGGAGTCTAAAAGACCTGGACGTACATTTACTAGGGTAGAGTATCCGGTTGTGGGAGAGTGTCGGATGGTGGGGGGAGAAAACACTAATTCTGCTTAAGGAAGCATCCCCCCAACTTCCCGATATAACTAGATATGTTGCTAGGTCGTTAACCCCCAACAAATGAACAAACTGAAAACACACCACGTTCCAGTTTCTTTTCAGGAGAAATACCCGAGTTTGAAAAGATAAGCATTGATCAATTAATTTAGACTGCATGCCTTGGAAAGGAAACTACATGAACGACTGGTTGTACACAACCATTACAGAGAAACAATACTTATTGAGTAGGTCCACAACCAACTAACACAAGATTCTACTTGTTTCAAGATTCCGTAATCTTGGACGTTATGTTACAGGACCGACTTAGCTTCACTTGCCCACATTCCTTTTGCTGCCAGCCGGTGTGGCAGAGACCGAGTGGACGCAGCTAACTGCGGGTGGCAAAGACTCCCGCATCCTCTACGCTGGAGGTCTGAATCAGCAGTACCACATATGTGCTAAACATTTCGGTCTTTCACATACCCGCACTTAAGCTGCATCACCTTAAAGGTAGGGGTAACACGTGGGGTTAGAACCAGACGGGATGGCCGAATGAGTTAGAGCGTCCGTCTCCCGTGCTGGTAGATCGTGGGGTCGTGGGTTCGAGTCCCGGTCGAGTCAAACCAATGACTTTAAAATTGATACTTGTCACTTCCTAGCCAGGCGCTCGGCATTATTAGGATAGGGCAAGGACTGGTGTGCTCAGTGTCAGGATAATGTGACTGAGTGGGATACCAGGTCATGGTGCCGGCGGCCTGGTTTCCCAGTGGGACAGCACTATAAAGGCGCCATGAGTGTGCACTGTCACAAGTCGGTACCCATCCCGATATGACCTTAGATGTTGCTAGGACGTAAAACAACAACAAACAAACAAAACACGTGGGGTTAGACACGCTTCTCTATGTAGGTATATATATTTGTAGGATAATCCATATATATATATATATATATATGTATATATGAGCCTGTCTCAAAAGGTGATATCTCTTTTTTTTTGTCCATTTTAACAATTGACACAAAACAGCACAGAGAGGGTTAAATTGAAAACACAAGGACATTTGCTTCAAATCAATATGTATTCTATTGGAATTATGAAATACAATGTAAAAAACAAATCAGTTTAACCTTTAGCAAATGCATAGGCAGATATTATGTTGATCATTACAGTGGACAAAGTTTTGTTCGATATTGCTTAGCACCTTTTGAGACAGTCTCATTATATATATGATGTATAAGCATTATGCGAGTATAAAGGTGCGGAAGGCATGACCCTCACACCCCTCACTGAGTGTGCCGATCCAGGAACCACTCTGACCCTTGCCCTTAGCCTTACCCTTTCTCTTACCCATACTCATGCCGATACCATACCCATACCATCCCATACCCATACCATGCCCATACCATACCCATACCATACCCATACCATACCCATACCATACCCATACCATACCCATACCTATACCCATACCCATATACTATACCCATGCCTATGCAGATACCCATGCCCATGCCCATACCCATAACCATAACCGTACCCATACACATACCCATACCCTTACCCTTACGCTCCCTTACCCTTTACCATTACACTTATCCTGACCCTAATCCTAGCCCTATTAATCTCACTGTCACCCTCACCCTTACCTTCACCCTCATTGTCAACCATACCCTTACCCTTACCCTTACCCTTACCCTTACCCTTACCCTCACCCTCACTGTCACTCTCCCTCACACCCTCACCCGCACCCTCACCCTCACCCTCACTCTCACCCTCACCCTCATTCTCACCCTCACTCTCACTGACACCCTCACTGACACCCTCAACCTAAAGCTCAAACTCAATTTCAAACTTGACCTCACCCCTCACCCCTCACCCCTAACCCCTCAGCCCTCACCCATCATACTCACACTCCTCCTCACCCTCACCCACACCACCACCCAAACCCACCACCAGCACCCTCCGCTGACGCCACCACACCCCACCACTCACCACCTCAACCCAACTCATCCTCACATATAAATTTCCAACATCCTGAGTTGCACCCGCCTACCCACCAACCAGTACCATCATCCCCTTCTCCAACCCCAAACCTGCCTCGCCCCGGTACCACCATCCCTTCTCCAACCCCAAACCTGCCTCACCCCAGTACCACCATCCCCTTCTCCAACCCCAAACCTGCCTCGCCCCAGTACCACCATCCCCTTCTCCAACCCCAAACCTGCCTCGCCCCGGTACCACCATCCCTTCTCCAACCCCAAACCTGCCTAGCCCCGGTACCACCATCCCTTCTCCAACCCCAAACCTGCCTCACCCCCGTACCACCATCCCTTCTCCAACCCCAAACCTGCCTAGCCCCGGTACCACCATCCCTTCTCCAACCCCAAACCTGCCTCGCACCGGTACCACCATCCCTTCTCCAAGCCCAAACCTGCCTCGCCCCAGTACCACCATCCCTTCTCCAACCCCAAACCTGCCTCACCCCAGTACCACCATCCCCTTCTCCAACCCCAAACCTGCCTAGCCCCGGTACCACCATCCCTTCTCCAACCCCAAACCTGCCTCGCACCGGTACCACCATCCCTTCTCCAAGCCCAAACCTGCCTAGTCCCGGTACCACCATCCCCTTCTCCAACCCCAAAGCTGCTTCACCCCGGTACCCCCATCCCCTTCTCCAAACCCTAACCTGCCTAGCCCCGGTACCACCATTCCCTTCTCCAACCCCAAACCTGCCTAGCCCCGGTACCACCATCCCATTCTCCAACCCCAAACCTGCCTCGCCCCTGTACCACCATCCCCTTCTCCAACCCCAAACCTGCCTAGCCCCGGTACCACCATCCCATTCTCCAACCCCAAACCTGCCTCGCCCCGGCGCCCTGCAACTACCTTAATGCCACCTCTGCACGAAGCTGAAAAGGACGGGTTGGGCTAAAGTTTCGCCGGCCATTTTCACAACTAAATATACAACCGCATGCTAACAGCATTTGCCATGAGTCCTGACCACAACGTGGTGCTATAGTGTAACGGCCCGGCAACTGGCTTACACAGACAGTCCTGTCTGCCGATGCCAACATACACTTTGGAAATACTGTAAAGGCCTGGTCACATACACGTTACTAGACGTAGGTGAACATAGTGGAGGCTAATGTAGTTGAACCTAGTTGAACGTAGTTGAACGTACTGGCACCCATACTACTCTGGTACGTTCAACTACGTTCAACTACGTTCAACTACGTTCAACTACGTTCAACTATGTTAGCCTCCACTACGTTCAACTATGTCCACTAACGGCTATGTGACCGGGCCTTTAATAACCCGGCTGCTGGGGGGGGGGGGGGGGGGGGGGGTCGACATGCTGGTTACAATGTGCTAATGGCAGTGTTACAGGCGAGGCGGTGGCGATAGACCATTTGATGGCGGATGCTTGTTCATTGTGGCCTTTTCACGCTTGGAGCCTAAAGACCACCGGTCCTCCCCCCCCCCCCCCCCCTGCCGCCCACCGTTAGCCCGATGTCCGATTAACCTGCCCGTCGAACCCCGGCCCCTTCTCCGCATATACTCTCATTTCCCCTTAGACCTAGAACACAAAGTCCCTCCTCTAGCTTTTCACCGGTCATTCTGAGCTCCCAGGGTACCTGCGAACACCTAGGCTCGAGGAGTCCTTCCGAACGCCCGCAACCAGCCTCCCTGCCGCCCGATTTCCGACGCCCGCCACCCGCCGCCAACCGCCGGCCGCCACCCGCCGGCCGCCAGCCGCAACCCTCACCTCACTCCACAAACCCGCCTTCCAAGGCCTTCATCTACCTGCACTCCCACACACGGCCCCAAGCATCTGCACCCCTCCACCGGCCAACAAACCCCCCACACCCCACGCCCGGGGCCTCCACTGCCGGCACACCCCGCCGCCGGTCTTGTCATTGTCGGCCGGACAAAGTGTGCAATAATAGGAGCAACAACCATCTAAGGAATCCGGCGTGCCCGCCGCAGCCCGCAGCCCCTTCTGTGATTTGTATCGGTGCCGCCGACTAACGGCGTTGTCTGGTGACACTCACCCCTCGCTGTGATGTAGAGGGATCTCCACAGCTCCTAGCCCTGGAGGATGCGAGAAGGGGGGAGAAGGAGGAGGAGGAGGGGGGTGGGGAGGCCGGTAGGGGTACCAAGTGGGGTTGGAGGCGCTTCTCTATGTAGGTTAATGCATATATATATAATAGCTACCTACATAAATAAGGAACAAGGAGAACATGATAGTGGGTAGAAGTATATATTCTCTGGCTAGAGGAAATGAGCCCTCTAGCCTAAAAAGAAAAATTCAGCGGTACCGTGAGAGAATGCTGAGGCATGGGCAGTAGGTGGCGCCACGGATCAGGTCATGATGAACGAGTAGATGAGCTGATGAGTAGGTGACCAGCCGATGACTTAGAGGCTGGGGGCGAATAGGTGGATCTTCCGGCTTATTATACTCGTATAATGGTTTATACAGCATATATATATATATATGTGATGTATAAGCATTAAGGGAGTATGAAGGCACGGAAGGGAGTTATTATTATCACTATTCTATTCACCACTATTTGTTGTATCATTTGGTGCGGAGGACCCCCTCCTATGTAACCATATGCATATATGAATGTCTACTTCTTAAAGTGGCATAGTCCGATGGTTTTGAGTTTCTGTCATTTTCTGATATAAATATATTAGGTTGATGGTATTACCTGGCATTATTTTGAAGCTCCATCCATTATAACTGACTACTTCTGAAGTTATTTGAAGTGAATAAATGCTAAATTAATGTTGCCATGCACACCAACATTCTCTCAGCATAGGTATCAGCTGAGGCATATTCTATTCCATTGACTCAGCATTCCCTTCTATGTAGCAACACACGCGTAATATGTGCATCTGTATCCAGATTAGATATGTAGCTTCGAATGTAATTAATTGTTTTTGGTGTTGTCAAATAAATATACAACTCACGGCAAATGCTGTTATCATGCGGTTGTATATTTATTTGTCAAAGTTGATGCTTTAATCGGACTATGCAACTTCAAGACTATACACCTAGCTTATGTTCATGTTATGGGCATAATACAAAACTTGTCACAAAAAAACAAAAACAAAAAAAAAGCTACTTCCCAGTAGAGACTGCATTATTTCCATTGGCGTAGCACTCACCACTCGCCCGGTAGTATTTGTTATGTATATATATATATATGTATATATATATATATATACAGGATAATATTGGCGGCGAACCGTGGCGAATAGAGGGTGAGTTGCTCGGGCCTGGGTTGCCCGCATTTAGAGTGTCTTTGTTAGACAATCTCTCCTGTGTTGCTTACCCTAACGCCCTGTGCTCAGACATGACATTACCTATTCACCCTATTCACGCCGCGGCCATGTTGAAACCAGACCGAGGGCACTTACGCGTCGGCGAGGCGCCGCTGTATGTAAAGTGATGTGAAGACTTTTTTGTCGACGAAGACCTCTCGAAATCAGTCAAATTTGGGGCTATTCATGTTTTAAAGTAACAAATTCATCTTTGCATACCTGTTTTCTATCTATTGGCCAATTTTCACAAAGATTGGGTGACCATTGCATGGTGATTTTTCCCATTCTTTAACTACAATGTGACTGTCAATTTCAAGTCTGCATAGTTATAGTGGTATCATGTAATGCAGCACTGTCAGCGTAGTTATCTGTGCAACACAGGTGAACAACTAGTCTTAGTAATTACAAATTAATAAAAGCTTTAAGATATTCTTTTAAAATATATCTATATTAAGAAAGTTATGCAATTTTGAATTTAAGGAAAGATTGTTAGCCAAGGTGAGTGACTTTGTTCACATTGCCTACTGAAATACATCTGATCATCACTCAATCTTCATGAAATTAACCAATAAATAGAAAAAGGTATGCAAACATGAATATGATAGTTTCAAAAGTAAATATATTCAAATGTTACTCCTTTACTTTCTGTAGTAGTTCATACACATTGGCACACAGTAGTGTCTTATGGCCATTTCCAATACCGACGCTTACTCATCCTCGTTCTGATGACGAATTAGGTCGCGCGTGAATAGGGTGAATTAGAGGCAGCCGTCCTCGCCCAGGCTACATCAGAAGGCCTTGTGTACACCCCCCGCCCCCGCCCTCGCCCACTGTATCCGTCCCTCTGTCCCACCAATTGTACAAGTTCCATCACCCGCAGAGCACATCAGTATAAATCAGTTCGCGTTGCTCGCTGGCAGATTTTTATTTTTTTTAATATATGTTATGTTAAGTGCACATGTTACCTACGATGCCATTGGTTCTGAGTACTATTCCCGAACGGTGCATGCATCAATGGAATTATACGCATTGATCTCTTTGGGTGTCCTAATATAGCATCTGGGCATATTGATCTGACGTTGAATCCGCATCAGTAGGCTGCCATCCGCAGCCACAGGCATCTCTGTCCGATCCATACATGCACTGGGTAATGCAGGGATCACCCATCCACATATATATATGTATATATTTTATATTTATATCTATATATGTATAGATCATGGGATTGGAACCCACGAGGTCGAATCCTGGTTGAGTCAAACCAAAATCGTTCAAATGTATACTTGTGGCTCTCAAGCCAGGCGCTAGGTATTTTTTTATCAGAGGGCAAGGACTGGTCACCTCGGTGTCAGGATAATGTGACTGAGTGGGATATCATGTGATGGTGCAAGCGGCCTAGTCACCTAGTGGGGAAGGACTAAATAGTCACCTGGATTGTGAACTGTTACAAATCGGTAACCGTCCTGAAATTACCTTAAATGTTACCAGGATGTAAAACTCCAACCAACTATATATATATATGTATATTCACGATACCAGCTGACGTCAACACCAACGTGGGAACCCCCAGTATAAATCAGACACCCCAATCCCCAGTCCCACCACACCCACCATGACCCTGATTTGGTGATAGCCTCCACCGTGCTGGAAGAAAGAAAAGGGGCAGGTGATGAGAGACCAGAAGTGAAAACGTAGTAGATGACAGGTGAGTGAGTGATTCAGTGCGTGAGGCGAGAGGAAGGGTGTGTCGAGGTAGGAAGGGGGCGTGCGTGAGTTTTGTTGTTTGTTTGCTGTTGTTTTACGTCCTAGCAACATATAAGGTAATATCAGGATCGGTACCGACTTGTAACACTGCGCACTCATGGCGACTTTATAGTGCTGCCCCACTGGGAGACCAGGCTGCCAGCACCATGACCTGATATCTGACTCATTCACATTATCCTGACACTGAGCCGACCAGTCCTTGCCCTATCCTAATAATGCAGAGCACCTGGCTAGGAAGCAACAAGTATCAATATTGCAGTAGTTGGTTTTACTCAACCAGGGTTCGAACCCACGATCCCCTGGTCTACCAACACGGGAAACTGACGCTCTTACTCATTCGGCCATCCCTTCTGGTTGCATGCGTGAATGTTGGATGGAGGGAGTAAAGGGCGCATTCCATGTACGCGTAATGCGTAATGCGAATGCGAATGTGAATGCGACAAAAAATCAAAACGCCTTGAAACCTATGAGCTACATTCCATAGATGCGTAATGCGTAATGCGAATGCGAATGCGAAAGAAATCCATTATCCCGATCGGTCCATGTAGCGATCGGTGCGTAATGCGTAATGCGTAAAGGTTGTGGGAATAGAAATCTGAGTCTGATGTGTCCATTAGTTTAACACCAGGAGAGGCAACTGACCATTAAGGAACAGTCTCACAGAGGGGTGCTAATTGGAAACACATGGTGAGCTGGGCACAGGGAGACATAAGGTTAGGGGAAAGCTAAAAATGCTACCATATGCACGGAAATATGAATACTTATCTATAATTTGGTTATAATAAAGGTAGGAACCCCCATGTGACGTACAAAGAGTTACATAGATATAAATGCAATATTTGGTCATATACAGAGCAGTATGGAGAATAATTGTTTATTTTTATTTTTTAAATATAGCCAGTCGTGTGCCGCATAACGCATTACACATTACGCGTGTATGGAATGATGGCATTCGCATAACGCATAACGCATAACGCATTACGCATTACGAATTACACGTATATGGAATGCGCCCTTAAGGTGGGTGAAGGAAGTGATTAAGTGCGTGAGCAAGTGATTGAGAGAGTGCAGGGGGGGGGGGGCGGAGGGTGGAAGTGCGGGAGTGGGGAGAGAAGAGAAGAGGAGGGGAGAGGACGGGAGAAGAGGGGAGAGGAGGGGAGGGAAGAAGGCGGGAAAAGAGGGCAGATGGGGAGGGGAGATTGGGAGGGGAGGAGAGAGGAGCTGACAGGAGGGAAGACGAGGGAAGAGGAGGGGAGAGGAGGGGGGAGGAGGGGAGAGGAGGGGAGAGGAGAGTGACTGAATGATTGAGCGAATCGATGAGAGACACAGTGAAAGAGTAAGTGAGATATTGAATGAGTGAATGGCTGAGTGGGGAAATGTGGTTGGCGTGGGCAGTGAAGCGGGGAGAGTGGAGAGGTGAACAGGTGAACATACACACATATAAATAGATACACCCAGGAAGCACAACCGACGAATGGATCAGGTGTACGGCAACATGGACGGATGAAACAGACAGGAAGAGAGCCATATACACAGGGATCCAAAGGTGTGTATTAAAATAGTCGCTGAGGCTGAGAGAAGATTCACACGCGCTGATCTGGACATGATCAAAGTGGTCGTCTGGTCCAATCAGTGATTGCGCACAGTGGAGGTGGGATATAAAACACCGGTTTGGTCGGCTCTATGGGATATCTACTCTGGGATTACCCCCTACCTCCAGCGGGTCTCTCTTAGACGTGAATCTCAGCGGCGACCCTATTTTTAATTGTTTAATACAATACATGTAGTTGAATTAGCGAGGGGAAATTCAATCGTGGTCAATAGGTCTTCTTCATTCCACTCTTGCTTGCAATATCCTAATATTGCACAGTTCAAGAATTATCACATTTTTTAATCGAACAGGGTTTGAACCTACGGGTTCGAATCCCATACCTTACCAAGACGGGAGACTGACGCTCGGCTCATTCGGATATAATTGTCTTAGCTTATGGGCCACGCTTGGCAATACACCTCCCAAAGCCCCTTAACCCGCCCCTCCTATCCCCTCCTCTCTTCCTGCACAGGGCTCCTATACGCTCTCCCGTTCTACCCCATCCTCTCCACTCCATTCCCCTCCTTTCCCCTTCTCGCCCCTCTGTTCCCGTCCTCTGCCCTACTGTCCCCTTCATTCCCCTCCTCCCTGCTCCTCTCTCCTCCTCTTCCCTCCTATGTGCTCCTCGCCCCTGTTTCCTATCCTTTCCCCTCTGCTCCCCTCCGTTGCGCTACTCTCCCCTCGTCTCCCCTAGTCTCCCGTCCTCTTGCCTCCTCTCCAGTCCCCTCTCCTCCAGTCCCCTCTCTCCCCTCCTCTCCCTCTCATGTCCCTCTCATGTCCCCTCCTCTCCCCTCCTCTCCCCTCCTCTCCCCTCCTCTCCGCATCTCTCCCCTCCTCTCCCCTGCTGTCCCTCCCCATCCCTCCTCTCCTCTCTCTTGTACTCCCCTCTACTCTCATTCTCTCCCCTCCTTTCCTACCCTCTCATCTCCTTTGCCATATTCTCCCCTCCTCTCCCATCGTGGCCCCTCCTCGCCTCCTCTCCATCCCCTTCCTCCAGTCCACTCACGCCGCTCCTCTTTCTTCCTCTCCCTCATCTCCCCTCCTCTCCCCCTCCTCTCCCCTCCTCTCCCCTCCTTTCCCTTCCTCTCCCCTCCTCTCCCCTCATTTCCCTTCCTCTCCCCTCCTCTCCCTTCCACTCCTCTCTTCTCCCCCAACTCCCCTCCACTCCCCTCCTCTCCGTCCCATCCCCACCTCTCACCTCCCTTCCTCTCCCTCCCCTCCCCTTCTCACTCCTCCTCACCCATCCTCACCCCTCCTCTCAGCTCCTCTCCCACCCCTCCATCCCCGACCCCCGATCCCACTTCTCGCCCTGCCCCACCCCGCCCCGCCCCACCCCGCCTCCCTCACCTCCTAATGAGCGGTGATCGATGGAAGACTTCCCGCCTCCTGCTATGATCCCAGCGCCCCATCCACCTTAATGAATTATTATGGCGCACCTGACGTCTGATCAGCCAGTGGCTGACCTGCCATAGGTCACTGACCATTCCCGCCCCGCCTGCCCACAGAGGTGCTTAGTGATGTGGCGGCGTGCATGTGTGTGACGCATGTGTGCATATGTGTGTGCGCGTGGGGGGTGGATGTGCGTGGAACTGGGGTGCGCAGGGCGGAGAGGAGTGGGCCCTGATCTCGGATAAAGATGCCCGCCCACCTGCGACCGTGCTGGGTTAGGCGCGTTGGGTGATATTGCTCAGAGCATGGGTTTCTGAAAATTACGGGAAAGTAAGGATTGGAACTGAGATGTTCAATAGACATATATGGCTGGTTTTCTGTTGGAGTGTTAAGTCCTGGTCAACAGCTGAGGTAATATCCATATGGGTCCCGACTATTGACAGTGCGTACTTATGGTCACTTTATAGGGCTGCCCCATGAGGAAATTAGGCCATCAGCACCATGACCCAATATCCCACTCAGTCACATCATCCGGACACTGAGCTAACCAGTCATTGCCCTATCCTATTAATGATGAGCACCAAGCTAGGAAGCGACAAGTGTCAATTTTATAACTCATTGGTTTCACTCGAACGAGAATTGAACTCCTGATCTCCCACACTGGAGGACATCGCTCTACCGATCCGGCCACCACGTCAAATATAGGCTTGGATGGAGTAGAGAACCAGTTCAGTGCTGAATAGTGAATCGCTCCCAGTCCAAGGGGACCGGCGCGGTGGCCGAATCGGTAGAGCACAGGCCTCGCGTGTGGAAGATCGGTTCCTGGGGCGGTATGCACCAATCGGTGATAGGCTTAGCCGGTGCTAGGCGCTAACTCTGGGGTAGCTACCTCCGGGTAGCGGTGCATTGGAGAAATGTGTCAAGTGGTATGCACCAATGTACTAGCCAGGGCGGATAGCTAACCGTTACCTACTTTTTTGATTTGGGGATTCCCTCTGAGCCTGTTGCCGGCGAGCACCGCTATTTGTTTTGTGTACATTCATCGATTTGACAATATTAATATCACTGCCGATGTAACAGCAGCGTTAATATCGCCTTCATCGGTTCGAATTTGCGGTTAATTTGATAAAATTTCACTTTTAGAGTATGGAATTTTGTTAAATATTGAATAGATTTGGGCCTTCTCGGTACCTAACTCCGCCGGGCACCAGCTAGCCTTATTATTGCTGAGATTGTTCCCGGCGAGTTCCGCTATTTGTTTGTGTATATTCATCGATTCGACAATATTAATATCGCCACCAATGCAGTGGCAGTGTTAATAGCGGTTCGAATTTACGGTTAAATTGATCAAATTTCACTTATTGCGTATGTAATTCTGTCAAATATGATTGCATTGCATAGATTTGGGCCTAATCGGTATCTAACCCTGCTGGGCACCAGCTAGCCTTCCTATTGCTGAGCCTGTTCCCGCCGAGCACTGTGGCAGGCGGCGGTTTGGTTAGTTTACATTCGTCGATTCGACAATATTAATATCACCACCGATGGGGCGGCGGCGTCAATATCGGTTCGCTTTTAGGGTTAATTTGATCAAATATCACTGTTAGAGTATGAAATTGTGTCAAATATGATAGTATTGAATAGATTGACATGACTGACGCACACTAACCAGTCCGGGTAGCCCGTTACCCCAAATCTGAAAGTGGTTTAGCTTAGCCTAGGCTATGGTCTGCGGTTAACATACAGATTTTCCACAGTTAGCCATGTGGAGCTAGCCAAACCGCGGTTACGGCACTAACACGGATTGGTCCATATGACCCCTGGTTGAGTCAAACAATGATTTAAAAATTGATACTTGTCGCTTCCTAGCCTGGTGCTCGGCATTATTAGGATAGGGCAAGGGCTAGTTAGCTCAGTGTCAGGATAATGTGACTGAGTGGGATATTGGGTCATTGGTGATGGTGGCCTGATTTCCCAGTGGGGTAGCACTATAAAAATCACAATGAGTGCGTACTGTCACAAGTCGGTACCCGTCCTGATATGACTTTAGATGATGCTAGGACGTAAAACAACAACAAACAAATACACAAACAAACCAGTCCAAGGGGTCGGCCTTCTGCTGGGGATTACACTTTAAAAAGAAGTCATTCCATTCCACCTCACTCCATCCCAACACATGGGTTATTAAATATGCATACATAAGTGCATGAGAAATTATATAATTCACTGATAGTAAGTTCCCTGTATACAGCTTGTATAGAAAAAGAAGGGTGTGGTGACAATGGATATGGGAGGATATATATATATATATATACATATATACCAACAGAAGACAATCTATTTATCTATGCATCTATTTATGTACACCTATATGTATATCGATATTTATCTATGCACACCTTTTCATATAAAGGCCTAGATGATGTTACAGACATGTTAGAAAGGGGGGATGTCCTTGGAACCATAGACATTAAAGATGCATATAGGGCTGTCTCTATCCACCCTTATGACTGGCAAAGCCAGCGGCTATGATACCGGATACCTACTTTATAGGATGTATAATTAATTATGCGGATTTAAATAGGTGCAGTATTCCTGTATTATTATTATTTGCTATTACGTTATTCGCAAAATATATTATTCCAATCGCTGACCTGCCTGGATTTGCCCGGGTTGCCTCCACTAGTGCCGATAATGGCCCTTTCCGTCTGTGCTTGTGGCAGGTCAGTAACTTGCCCATTGGATTTGAAACTTTTACCGGTAAGCCTGTTATTGTGCTAGACAAGACGCTTAATAAAGTGTCCGACCCAACACTCATCTGTGCCCCATCCTTGTTTACATAGCCCTACTTTATATCAATCAATCAATCAATAGTTCCGGCCTCTAGTCGAGGGTTGGATGCAATGGTTCTCCACTTGTCCCGATGTTGTGCTGTTCTGATAGACTGTGAATAATTCAAGCCTGTCCACTGTGAAATATACTTTATATATTGATATTTATATATGCACACCTACATGAATATATATTTGTCTCTAGAGATATGTATATATATATTTACATATCAAAACATTATTATAGTATTAATATATATAACCACGTCGGCATCTGGCAAAGCGATCAATGCATTTCTTCTTCTTTGTATTGGTCAGAGCTCGATTGTCACTGCAGAAGCCCGAGCACTCCTTCTCACGTTGGAGTGTATCAAGGTATCCAACCACACTAACTATGTTATATACAGTGATTCATTCTCTTGCCTCCTGGCTGTTGCTGGACTGAAAACGAATCACCCTATTCTAGCAACGGTCATTTATAAAATGAACCAACTGACAACGGATGGGTATGACATCCACCTGTGCTGGGTGCCTGGCCATGCTGGCATACAAGGAAACGAAGGAGCTGATCGGGCTGCGAGAAGACCCTGAACTGTGATCTTGAACCGTGTCTGATCCCTCACTCTGATCTGAAACCACTAATAGCCACCCACATAAAATCCAAATGGCAACATGAGTGGGTTGAAAACATGAATAAACTTATAGAAATTGAACCATCTGTGGGAAAGCCACCTCAGACTCATGCGGGAGGTCGGCGGGCCCAAGTGGTCCTTAGCTGCTGCCGTATTGGCCACTCGTGGCTTACACATGCTTTTCTGCTCAAGGGGGAACCTCCCCCTGAATGTATTGGGTGTCAGTCCCCGCTGACACTCAAACACCTTTTACTAAGTTGCGTTGATTTTTTGCCCCTGCGCCAACAGTTCTACACTGCAGACAGTATGCATGACCTTTTTACTAAGGTTAAACATTTTAGCCTTTTTGAGGGCAGCTAGACTGTACCACCTCTATAGTTTACTAAATAGATTCTATCAATTATTAATCAAACTTTTCTTTTTCTATGGTAATTTGTTTCAATTGACCACAAATATATGATTGTGAGCTTTCTAATTTAATCAGTTTCTATTGGCACATAATTGATTGTCTGCTTGTACATGTAAAAGCGATGGTTTGAACAAAAAACAAACATTTCTCGCCGTGAATATGGCCTATGCTGCCAACACGGCACAAAGCAACCACCAATCAATCAATAAATCTGTGTATTGGTATATTGATTGGATGGGTCTTCATCCTTCCTCAGCCATTAGCTGTATAAATATGTTTTATTTGCCAATGGCTGAACATGTTATTCCCATATGGTACTAGACACTATCCACTCAATGTTGCGAATAGGCTGCGCGCACTGAGGCGGTCACGGACGGAAGAGGGCTACCGGAAGTGGGTGGGTGGGGGAGGGTTGGAGAGGCAGCATGCATGGATGGGTGGGAGGGAGAGCGTTGGGGAGGGTTGGAGGGACAGTAGGAGTGGATGGTGGGTGGAGGAGGGGTGGAGAGGCAGTAGGAGTGGAGTGTGGGGGGGGGGGTGGAGAGGCAGTAGGAGTGGAGGGTGGGTGGGGGGTGGAGAGGCAGTATGAGTGGAGGGTGGGTGGGGGAGGGGTGGAGAGGCAGTAGGAGTGGAGGGTGGATGGGGGAGGGTTGGAGAGTCAGTAGGAGTGGAGGGTGGGTGGGGGGAGGGGTGGAGAGGCAGTATGAGTGGAGGGTGGGTGGGGAGGGGTAGAGAGGCAGTAGGAGTGGAGGGTGGGTGGGGAGGGGTGGAGAGGCAGTATGAGTGGAGGGTGGGGGAGGGGTGGAGAGGCAGTAGGAGTGGAGGGTGGATTGGGGAGGGTTGGAGAGTCAGTAGGAGTGGATGCTGGCTGGGGAGGGTTGGAGAGTCAGTAGGAGTGGAAGGTGGATGGGGGAGAGTTGAGGATGCAGTAGGAATAGGGGGTGGGTAGGGAGGGTTGGAGCGTCAGTAGGAGTGGAGGGTGAATGGGGGAGAGTTGGGGATGCAGTATGAATGGAGGGCGGGTAGGATGGAGAGTAGATTGGGGATGGTTGGAGAGCTAGTAGGAGTGGAGGGTGAATGGCAGGACGGGTGGGTAGTTACGTACGTGGGTGGAGTGGGTCTGCAGTACAGCTACTGGTAACTGGTAATGTCGATGTGACAATGAATCAGGTACCCTCCAACAGCTAATGGCGCTGCTCGATTTTTAACCGCAACTTCCGCCTACCCCTACTAACTCCACCTGGTGGCAACTCACAACATCAACCACGGCCAATGGGCGGCACCTTATTTATTTGGCGGTGATTTATTTTATATTATTTTGTTATTTGCACTTCCTTATTTGTGTCATAGTGGGAAATGAACGACCTGCGTTGAAAAAGAATGTCTTGACGCATGGACATTTCCTGTGGGATCTATCATGCGACGATGATTGGTTCGAGCCTCGATGTGATTGCTAAATGGGAGATCGTTGTACCCATTGCACAGATTCATCTTTCTGGCTTGTTTTTTGTTGTTGTGGGGGGGAGGGGGGGCTTCGTTTTTTCGTTATTCTTTTTTCGGTTTCTAATTACCAAATACAGAAAGGTTTGGAAGTTAGCGCAAGTTTGATTGGTTGCTGAGTAAATACCAAGTTGAGTGGCATCCGTAGGGTAAGATAGGTATAAAAGGTTAGGTTTACAGTGAACGGAAGGCATGTGGATGAGGGTGTAGATGGTGGCGTAAAGTTGTAGGACGGAAGTATTACCTTTTTAAAATAAAAAAGCTATCTAGATTTAAGCCTACATATTTAACTTAGATACTGGTGCACTTATTATTAAACATACTTTACTGCACTTATTAAATATACTTTACTGCATAGAATAGTGTAATACTAAGTCGTTGTAATCAATGATCCTGTAGCCCATGGTATCGATCATGTTGATGTGCAGTCGAAATTCATTTAGCAAATTATCACTTTGAATACATCGAAAGTCAGAGAAATAGAAATGGAACATGACCTGAAACTAATGGAAGGAAGACTCCATGTATGAACATAATGAAACAATCTTAAAATATGGCAGAAAGCCAAAACTATCGGGATTGGGCAACATTAGAAGCTGCATATCATCAAGCAATCAATCAATATTTCCGTCCTCTAGTCGAGGGTTGGATGCAATGGTTCTCCACTTGTCCCGATGGTGTGCTGTTCTGATAGACTGTGAATAATTCAAACCTGTCCACTGTGAAATATTTGTAAACCATGATGTTCTTGGTCTCCCTCTCCCTCTGCTGCCATTCACCTTCCCTTCCAACAATGTATGGTATATTAAACTCTGACGAATGATGTGGCCAAAATAAATAAGTTTCTTTGTCTGTATAGTGGCAAACAAGCCTTTCTTATTTTTAATTTTTCTGAGAACTTCTCTGTTGGTGATCTTTGTCCATGATATTTTCACCATCCTTTGATAAGTCCACATCTCAAATGCTGCTAAACATTTGTACATTTTCTTAGAGATTGTCCATGTCTCAGCCCCATACATTAGAGTCGACCACACATAACATATCATCACAGTTTTAAAAACAACATACTTATTTGGATTTGATTCCACATATCCGACTTTGATATTAATATCCTTATCAAGCATTTGTTGATGCATATAAGGGAATTCTACCTCAATTCTGTATAACATCAAAGACCCTATAATACTAAGACGGCTCACTCAGCCTGTACTGTGTAATCAAAATGATCAAACGCACCACTTGGTGTGCTAGCTGGTCTCTTGGTTAGACAGGTTCTATATTATATGTATAAATGTGTCTATGAATGTGAAAGATGTCTGATGATGGCTATGCTGATGATGTTGCTAATGATGATGTGTATTTGTTCATAGCAATTTCATATTGATGTGTATTCATACTTACCTATCTCATGTATAATATAATTGTATGTGTTTACATGTGAAACATCAACCAGCAGCCAGGCTGATTAAACCCACTACAAGGTGGCACTGCGAAATTTACATTGCCATGGGAGAGATAGGGAGTGAGCCATCTTAGTATTATAGGGTATTTGATAACATGTTAGTGGTGAAGGATATATATAGTCTTAGCATGTTTATCTGGTAGCCATAATTAAATTGTCCTGTTTTGACTTCAAATATATGCAAAGTTTACGATTCATTATCAAAGTTATTTCAAATGGAATTGTAGATTAGAACAATCAACATAATATATTCATCTCAAAGAATGGCAGACACCCAAAACCATCGAAATCTGTATCTACAGCGCAGGTCTTGAGTCGGCGATCTGAGGTGGTGGTTAGAAGTGCCAATACATATTGAACCGACTCCTCCTTTCCCGACGCGACCCGACGCGACCCGACTCAGTCGCTGAATCGGTAAGAGCGGAGTCTTCCCAGGCGGAAGGTTGGGACATTAAATCCGGGCCGAGTCAAACAATGACTTACCAATTTTATACTTAGTACACATTTATACTTATTCCTACCTATCCTGGCACTCTGCATTATTCAGATAGGGCAAGTACTGGTTAACTCAGTATCAGGATAATAATGTGACTGAGTGGGAAAGTGTGTCATAGTGTCACCACTTTAAAGTTGTCACTTGAAGGTGCACTGTTACGAGTGAGTACCTCTTCTTATATGACCTTAGCTATTACCAGGACATCAGCACCCCAAGAAAGATCAACCTTTTCCAATGCTCTCAAGTCACCCTGGATACTTGACGAATGGCCAGCAAGAAAATGGGAAACAAGAAGGAAACCACACCCACTCACACACCCACTCCACACACCCTATAAAAACACACCAGGACACCTCTGACTAACATGCGTATTAACTCTGGCAGTGGGCGATAGTCGGCGTTGTGCGTGTGCATCGGGGCTTGCCTGAGTGAGCACAGTGGCCACAATGTGCGCCTTGGACACAATGCGCATATCAGTTTCACAGCAAGGGGTTAATTGGGTTTTCTCCCCAGATATTTCGCGTCCAGAATTTCGGTTTGAGATTCAATTAAAGTCGCCGCGGTCGTAAAAACCTGGGTATGTTGTGTGCGCTCATGACCACCCAGAATTTGAGAACGTGACTGGATATAATTATAAGTGGTTGTGGTCAATCCCTGGGTTATGTAGTCAGTTTGGTAGTTAGATTGCGTGGGAAAGCCGATCTGGTGACAATAACGCACACCAGGGGGCTCTGGGGTTCTCTTCAGTCGTGCTTCTTATTTAAAGCTGCATAGTCCGATAAAAGCATCACTTTTTCAAAACCAAACTAGTTATTATACCTAACCCTTTTAGATGCTAGTGGAATTATTAGTTCCTTCGATGATTAACAATTCATATGATCAACAATTCAGCTTACTAGAACTTTTTAAATTAAGTAAATTTATTAGAACCTGTACTGAAGCCAATTGTCTCATAATTTCGATGTGCACATCAAAATTAAGTTAGATTGTTTTAATTTCAAATGTCTCCAAAGTTGTATACTGCGATGAAAGCTTCAAAATTAATTCCCAAAACACTTATCTAGATTTGATTCTAGATATCTAACTTAGATACCGGTGTAGTTATTACGCATGTGTAGGTCCATATAAGGGTGAACTGCGTCACTTTAATATAACCTGTTACTAGTAAATCCTACGGGGTTAAAGTTCGGAGAAGCATGCCAACATTAAATAGGCATGTTTGCACTTTAACAATCTCCCAAATTACTAATTTTAAATGAAAAATTACTTCCAAACTAAAGTAAGTGACATTATAACAGACAATCAAGCTAATGCATTTATCTCAGAAATGAAACTCAAATCTCAAGCCCATCGTAATGTGCGACCTTAACCATTTATAATCAAATATATTACACAAGATTAAAAACATTCAAGTTAATATATCTACCTTCAATAATTGCAGAAACTCAAAACCATCAGAATATGCAACTTTAAGCCTCAGGGCGATGTTGCTGTGCCTCTGGGAGTGTACCACCCGTACCGCCTCATCAGTGAGCGATCGCAACCTGCCCTCTTTTCCCCCACCCAACCTGGCATCCTCCTCTCTCCTCCCCACCCCATCCCGCACACGCACATGCACAACCCCCCCCCCCCCCCCCCACCCACACACACACGCACGTACACAGTTTCACGTGGCAGCGCTGAGAGCGGCCCACAATGGCCTCACGTGCTCGCGTCCGCCGGGTACCAGTGCCAATGGGCGGCACGCTGTCATGATACATCGTCATTGGGACATTACCGCAGACACCTACTGCGCGTGCGTGACCAGTGCGTGACGCCGTTCTCCCGTCCGCAGACTGCCCACCCACCCGCCGCCCACCCGGCCCAGCCCCCGCTGCGCTCCCCCTCTCCGCCTCGCCCCTGTAATGCCGCGCCCCTCCCCTCCCCTCCCCTCCCCTCCCCCACCTCCCCTCCCCTCCCCTCCCCTCCCCTCCCCTCCCTCCTCCCCTCCCCTCCCCCTCCCCTCCCCTCCCCCTCCACCCTCCCCTCCCCCCCTCCCTCTCCCCTCCCCTCCCCTCCCCTCCCCTCCCCTCATCTCCCCTCCCCCTGCCCTCCCCTCCCCTCCCCTGCCCTCCCCTGCCCTCCCCTCCCCCGCCCCGCCCCGCCCCGCCCCTCCTCGCCCCCCGCCCTGCCCTTTCCCTTCCCTTCCTTTTCCTCCCCTTATCTTCCATCTGTGCCCCCCCCCGCTCAGCCCCGCCCAGCCACGCTCCTACTCGCCCCGCCCCGCTCCTACTCGCCCGCTCCACCCTGCCCTTTCAATTCCCTTCGCTTTCCTCCCCTTACCTTCACGCCCCTTACCTTCACGCCCCTTACCTTCACGCCCTTACCTTCCCGCCCCTCCCCGCCCCGCCCCGCCCCGTCCCCGCCCAGCCTCGCCCAGCCCCGCCCAGCCCCGCAGCGCCTCGCCCGGCCTTTCCCTTTCCCTTCCCTTCCATTCCCTTTCCTCCCCTTACTTTCCCGCCCCGCCCAGCCCCGCAGCGCCCCGTCGCGCTGCGCCTCGCCCCGCGCTTCCCCTTCCCTTCCCCTTTATTTCCTCCCCTTACCTTCCCGCCCCGTCCCGCCCAGCGTCGCGGGAGGTCGGCGTGTAAAGTGACGATGTGCGCATGAGTCAGAGCGTGGTTGCCCCGCCAGCGAAGCAAGTCTCCAAGCTTAGTCAACCAAACTGCAGACAAAGCTGGGAAACTGCTCTGGGCGCGGTGGGTGGTAGGGGTGGGGGTGGTAGGAGTAGGGGGAGGTGTAGGTGTTGGAGGTTTGGAGGGGCAGGGATAGTTTTCCGTTTTCCTAATCACCGTATTCTCCATCCAACTGACTTAACATTCCATGTTATATAGCCTACAAAATGGTTAGTAAGTGCAGCAATATCTGAATTCTAATAAGGTAACTTATTATTCAATGTTATGCAGCATGCAAAATGAGTAGGAGGTAATGCAATATTTAAATTCTCATGAAGTAACTTATAATTCCATTTATGTAGCATACAACATGTAGTAAGTGCAGCAATATCTGAGTTCTCATAAAGCAACTTATCATTCAATGTTATACAGCATATAAAATGGGTACTAAGTGCAGCAATATCTGAATTCTAATACAGTAACTTATAATTCTATGTTATGTAGCATAACAAATGGGTAGTAAGTGCAGCGATATCTAATTTCTGATAAAGTAACTTAAGCTAAGATTCCTTACACGCGGTATGCGAATGCGAATGCGACAAAAAGTCGAAACACCATGAAGTCAATGGACTACATCCCTTACACATGGTATGCAAATGTGAATACGAATGCGAATGTGAATGCGAATGCGGCAACTCGATCGGTCCCTGTAGCGATTGGTGCGGCATGCAGCATGCAGCATGCGGTGTGTGAATAGAAAAGTCAGTCGCACTTGTCCATTAGTTTTATACGAGGAGAGGCGACTGAGCATTATGGAATGGACACACACAAGGGTGCAGAGGGGAAACATATGGTAGTGGTGGTGGTTGGGTTACGGGTTCGTAAAAATGCTACCATAGCCACATAAATATGAATACTTATCTATAATTTGGTAATTATAAAGGTAGGAACCTCCATGTGACGTACCAAGAGGTACATAGATATAAATGCCATATTAGGCCATATACAGTGCAGTATGGAGTATACTTGTATATTTATATTTTTTAAATATAGCCAGTCATGTGCCGCATGCCGCATGCCACATAGAAGGAATCCTCATTTGCATACTGCATACCGCATGCCGCATGCCGCATGCCGCATGCCGCATACCGCGTAGAAGGAATCTTAGCTTCATCATTCAATGTTACACAGCATACAAAATGGGTAGTAGGTGATGCAATATCTGAGTTCTAATAAAGTAACTTATTATTCCATGTTGTGTAGCATATCAAATGGGTACTAAGAGGCAACAATATCTGAATTCTTATAAAGTAACTTATCATCCCATTTTATGTAGCATACAAAATCGGTAGTAAGTGATGCAATATCTGAATTCCAATGAAGTAATTTATCATTCAATGTTATGCAGCATACAACATGGGTAGTAAGTGATGCAATATCTGAGTTCTAATAAATTAACTTATCATTCCATGTAATCCAGCGTACAAATGGGGTAGTACATGCAGCAATATTTGACTTATGTATATAGGACCAAATATGCATAGATATTATGATTTTATAAGTATTATGCGTATTTTGCTCTATCGAGCTTCAAGTGGATCCTAATATGAACTGGGGTGACACACGCTGGGTCTGAAAGAAAGTGGAATACTCGAGAGCTCCGTCCACAATGTAGTCAAAGAAAGAAAACAAGTGTAACAAGGGAACGCCGTTAAACTGATAACTATTCATTTTTGCATTTAGAACCATATTTATTGACCGACAATGAATTTTAGTTGGGCCAGGTCATTTTCAGCAACAACAAATAATTAATGGTGTTCAACTGATAACAGCATTGGTTATTGCCATTTACATTTATTGCTGCAATTTAGAAGAAGGAAAATGCGCTGCAGCGGCACAGCTAATTCCCAGGAAGATATCTAAATCATATCCAACTGATAGCACAGCCAATCTCGTTGAATGTATGTGTATATTTTGTATGGTTGTTATATTTATTTGATTGAATATCAAGAATTTGGTAGTGCCGAATCGAATCGGATTATTTTTTAATTAAACTTGTGTTTTAGTTCGTTGAAATTTGTTGTTAATTGGTTTTCCAGCAGACCTTGGAGTCCCAAGAGAATTTCGTCGTTGGTGTGTTTTTGTAGTATTTGCCAGCCATGATTCACAACTGTCGTGCATATCTGGAATTCATTGTCAGTTATGTTCTAGTGTGGTATGGCTTCAGTCCATCGGGTTTACTCTGACTGCCTGCTACACTTTTCAGAATAATATCGCTCTTATTCTAAATTCACAATTAGGGACTTTAAGTGTATTCAAATGCAAGGCTCATCCTAGACATTCTGCACTTTATTATTTTTAAACCAGCCCCAGTTCCTATCCATTTCCCTACAAGTAAAGTACAACAACTTTGAGCATCTGCTCTACAAGGTGAGTTACAGCCGGTGACATCGCGATTGTATCTAACCTGCCATGTTTGCCAAATCTATGTTTATTTTGATGCCACTGTATTATCTCTTACCATATATTTTTCTGTTGATACCCTAAGCAAGGGAAATGTCAATAGCGAAAGTTTATCTTCCTGGTGCAACTGCCCTTTGCTCTACCTATCCTAGTAATGCTGAGCGCTAGGGTAGGTGGCGACTACTATCAAATGTAAAGTAATTGGTTTTGGTCGACCCAGATCCTAACCCGTGGAATCGAATCCCATGACCTACATAAACGGGACACGGACGCTCAACTCATTCTGGTTTAAAATAGAACAATATTGTTAAATACTTTCACCTCACAAAATATTAATTCCTTTAACTACCCCAATGAAAGTAAGTTGTTGTTTAATGGCAGCAATCGTCTAACTCAGCAGCGTTGTTATGAAACTTGCCACCAGACGTGATGGCTGAAGCGGTATGAGTGTTGCCTGGCTTCCTTCCCCCTTTGGGAGCTATGGTTTTAAACCCAAATCAAATCACATCAGTGCCATTAGAATTGAATAGTTATCACTAACTGACCTCCCCCCGCTCCCCCCCCCCCCCCACACACACCCTTGACATTTCTAGGACAGGACAAGAACTGCTTAGAACCAGGAAAATATGTATGAATTGTTATATGAGTGGTCTCAAAAGGTCCTAAGCAATATGGAACAAAACTGTGTCAATAGTAACGATCAACACACTATCTACTTTTGCATTTGCTCAGGATAAACTGATTAGTTTTTTACATGGCGTTTCATAATCCAAATAGAATACATTTGAAGCAAATGTCCTTGTGTTTTCAGTGTAACCGTTTCTGTGCTTTTTTGTGTCAATCGTTACTATGGACAAAAAACGAAGAGTTAGCACCTTTTGAGACAGGCTCATATAGGATCATTTTTCTAGTCTTCCAATGGAGACAACATTATGAAGCTGCCGGAAGTGCGCACTGTTACAATTTGGTTCCCAGCCTGATAAGACATTGGACGTAGCTAGGCAACAAACAATGAAACAATAAATCTGAAATTAGCTTTCCGAGTTATGTTGTTGCTATGATATTGCGGTTAGTAATCACATAACAACAATTCAATGAATAAACTCTCCGTGGATGGCTGTATATCCACGGCAAACAGTAATTACACTGCACATTAATTCTACAGCACGCCGCCTTGGATTAATCATTATTAGCGCCGCGTGCATCCTAATATTTCCCCTTCTCACGTGGAATTAAACAGGGTTCCAGTGCAGATTATTCACCCCCACCCCCACCCCCACCCCCACCCCCACTCCGACTCTCACCCCATACCCTCTCCCACTCCATCCCCCACCCTAACCCCAATCCCCCACCCTAACCCCCAATCCCCACCCCGCTCCCATCCTCAACCCCCATCCCCCATCCCTCACTCTACCCACAGTCACCCTCCACCAACCCACCCTCACCCTCACCCTCACCCTCATCCTCATCCTCATCCTCATCCTCATCCTCATCCTCATCCTCATCCTCCTCATCCTCACCCTCACTCTCACCCTTACACCCCCCCCACGCCCACCCCCATCCCCACACCGCACACCTCACCCACACACTTTTCACTGCGATTCCTTGATGGGCAACGCGTCCTACTCCATCAACGACGTTAAATCCCTTCACACCGGAACCGGAAGTGAAGTTTTCTGAAGGCGACTTTCTCGTTAAGGGTTTTAGCCTAGCTCCATTACAACGCCCATTCGATAATATACGAGGCGGCGAGAACACTGCCCATCGGTTAAGGGTTTAAATCCGCTTTATTGTCCCACTCAGCTAGAATACACAGCGCCCCCCCCCCCCCAATCACCCACAGACGCCCTGCTTTCTCACCCTCCGCCAGGTGTCCTGCCTGCCGCTGAGACTTCTGACCCCGGCTCCCCCAGCGGTAGGCTAGGAGGAGAGGAGTGGTCGACTTACTGCCAGATTAAACAATCCTGATCCGAATTCAATATGTAAAGAAACCAAACCCACCGAGGCTTACAGGCCTTATAATTGGCTGGGTGTTGGTGTCACCAGGCAGGCTACTTTCTAGATTTAAGCACTGTCGATGGGAGGCGATGTGCAGAGTGTTGGCAGGTGTGTCGGCACATCACTCTTCTTTTTACAACTAGATGTGTGTGTGGGGGGAGGGGGAGGAGTGGGAACAAAGGTCAATGGGTTATGTATTATGCATCCCCTTAATGGGTTGGTGTCTGCTGGGGGTGGGGTGGGGTGGGGTTAGTGAGGCATGCTGGGAAGAGGCTGTAGCGAAGGGACCTGATTAACGCAGGCGTGTGGTCTGGTACACCTTTCAAGGCAGCCTGTAACGGCATATGGCTAAGTCAATGTTGGGCGCGGGGAGAGCGAGGGTGTGTGGGGGGGGGGGGTGATCGCACCGCGACAGCCACACCCAGACACACGTCCACACCCAGACCCAGACTCACACCCACATCTAGATGTACACCTACACCCACACTCACACTCATAATCTTACTCATACTAGTGGTATGCATACTGATCCTCATATTCATACTCACACCCACACCAATGGCCACCCTCACACTCGCACTCGCACTCATGCCCACGCCCAAGTTCACACTCACAGCTTGCTTGCTTTTTGGGGGGAATTGTAACCTTATCACGGTTACCTGCTGTAAAACTGCAGCAATATAGAAAGGCCCTGATAAATCGGTCAAATCGTTGGTTGAAGATGAATCTTCAGGTGGGACAGTTGTACTACAACTTGTAGAAGCTAGGGATGTCTGTACAACATTCAAAACGACGAATCATTGGGGCAGCCCAGAATCACGCCGGTCTGGCAGTAGCAGAGCACTCGGATCCAGGAACAGCACCAAGCGTTCAGGAGGAAGGGACTGGTAAAGGTGGGTCCGGCAGGTTCCAGCAAAAAGAACAAAGCGAGAGAAACAATAAGGTACAGGACCCCACCCAAGCAAACAACTCCCTTGATCAGGTGGAGAAGTAAGCCTGGGAAAGCAAAAAAGGGTGGATTATAGGACAGAGAAATGAGGAGAGTTGAGTCAAAGGACTGTGTCTCTTTGGTCTATGGTGACCAGTCGGCAAGCGAAAGACATGGACAAAGTAAGAGTAGAAAGTGAAGTGCTGGTGGCCACCCCCTCCTGGTACTCTGTTCAGACATTACCAAGGAGGAGCATCCTCAGCAGAGAGGAGATAAAGAGAGGTGTGAATGAAGTGCGGGTTGGATAGAAAGTGCACTCACAGCAACATCCGCAGGCACATGCACAGGCACATGCACATGCACATGCACATGCACATACACAGGCACATGCACATGCACATGCACATGCACAGGCACATGTACAGGCACATGCACATGCACAGGCACATGCACAGGCACATGGACATACACGTGCACAGGCACATGCACATGCACAGGCGCATGCACAGGCACATGCACAGGCACATTCGCACCCACACCCACAGTCACACCGACAATTAAACGCACCACTACCCCCACACACCGCATTCCTACCCCATCCCCAAGGACACCCTCCCCCCCCGCCCATTTTGCGCCCAAACAACTGCCCGCTCGGGTACACCCTCTAGGCAGCTAGTACACTCCGCAGGGCAGCCAGCGTCTTGCCGAGGGCATCCCCCGGCCCCGGCCCGTCCACGTCCCCGGTCCTGGCCCCGGCCCCGGCCCCGGCCCCGCCCCGGGCCCGCCACTCTCCCGGTCCCGTCAAGGCGCCACTTCGCCCTTTCATCATTACGCTCCGGTACACCTGTATGCAAACACCACTAAATGTATGCCGCCCCACCAGTCAAAGGGCAAACAAGAATTGAATTGGAGTTCTTTGTGCACCCGACTATTCTCCCCTGCCAGCTATCAGCGGCGTGCATTCAGAGTAAATTGAATATTATTAAGCACCCCTCCCCCTACACTCCACGTCCACAACGTGGTGCTTAGCTCGGAAGAATGTGAAATAAAACTTCCCCCTTGTGTACTTTACTGGTATCTAAACAGGTCCTTATAAATATATATATATATTTATTTATATAGATATATACATATGACTACCTAGAAACGTAATATTGATACCCTAACACTATGGTTAGAGTGTCTGACTTTTTCTAGGTCGGACTCCTAATCAGAAGGTCAGTGGTTCGATTCCCTGTGCCGCCATCTCTGCCTATTTGGATTTCCACCGCTGTGTGTAACTTACAGCGTCATCAAAGGCCAGTTGCTCTCATACCATGTCTATATGGTGTGGGAGGTTAAAAATCCCTTGGGTCGGTAAAAGTGTAGGCTCGGGCTTTCTATCGACAAACTGTCTAATGGTGAAAACAAGCCTATTCAGGCTTATCCATGATAGGTTGTATAAATGTTCAACAACAACAACATTTTATTCGATTAATTTATGTCTTCAATGCTACTTAATACATTTTTAGCCAGGATTAACTTTGGCGATAAACTGTGGAATGCATTGGTGTGTCTACGAAAACACAGCGTAACAATATCCCTATTCGCATCCTCAATGAGGTGAGGGAAATTGTAAATCTAAATCAGATTACTCTGATGCTAAGAAAGTACAACTACAATGCAGGTGTTGTCACGGGTTACCTCATCATGATGAAGCTAGCTTTGTTTCCAGAAGGGTCATGGTTAGCAGTGTCACTTCTTAATCAGTGTTGACACAACGTCGTTCATTTTAATATTTGGTTTCGGGGATATTTAGGTCAGGTTAGCATCCACTGTCATAGCAGGACAATTAGCGAATTGTGACAGTGTGCAACAATGGTAATTTTATAGTGCTGCCCGATTGGGAGAACAGGCTCTGTTTTCCCATTCAGTCACATTATCCTGACACCGAGCGAACCAGTCCCTGACCTGTTCTAGTAATGACGAGTACCAGGCTAGGTAGCATAGGGTATCAATATTGAAAGTCATTGATTTGATTCGGCCGGGGATTTGAACTCCAGACCTTCTGCAGGGGAAGCCTCCGCTCTTACCGATTCAGGCACCGCATCCGGTCAGTCGATCAAGAAGGGACAGGACCATATGTCCACAGGTTGATAGGAGAATGATTACGTGTTAATATCTAAACATAGATGTTTATATCCTAAAAAACTCCCTAGCCAGGCGCTCAGCATTATTAGGATAAGGCAACGACTGGTTGGCTCAGTGTCAGGATAATGTGACTGAGTCGTCATGGTGCTGGTGGCCTGGTCTCTTAGTGGGGCAGCAATATAAAGTTGCCATGAGTGTGCACTGTCGTAAGTTGGTACCCATCCTGAGATCACCTTAGATCTTGCCAGGATGTGAAACTCCAACAACCAACTAGAGTACATGCACGTAAATGCTTCAGAATTAACTGCATCATTCCCTATGGGATACCTGGGTTGTTGTCTGATACTATAAAATATGCGATAAATGTTATTTATAGTGCACGGGCAGCGGTAACAAAACCCAGAGTGATAATTAACCATGCTATTTCATCGTTAGTCTCCCTTTCAACACTCCCGGCATTGCTCACCCAGTGCAAATGTAGCCTACGTCCCGCTACAGGACCGGGCGCGGTGGCCGAATCGGTAGAACGCGGGCCGCGTGTACGGGAGATGGAGAGTTCGGTTCCCGGTCGAGTCAAACCAATGATACTTGATAGGTGTTGCTGCCTAGATTAGCGCTTGGCATTTAATAGCATAGGACAAGGACTCGTTGGCTCAGTGTCAGGATAATATTACTGAGTGGGGTATCGGGTCATGGAACCGGCAGCTTGATTTCCCAGTGGGGCAGCACTATGAAGTCGCCATGAGTGTGCACTGTCACAAGTCAGTACCCATCCTGATGTAACCTTAGATATTGCCAGGACGTAAAGCACCAAGAACCAGCCATTCCCGCTACAGGCAGAGAGAACCACGTGCATGCTTCCCCTCCAGCCGCATACCACCACTCCCTCTGATTAGATTCTATAAATGCAGTTTATTACAGTGGGCCCCTTTTCTTTCTCATCTCTTCTTCTTCTGCTTCCTTTTTCCTTCTTACTTTCCTACCATGCCTGCGCTGTGATTGTTTCACTACTCCCATAACCGCTTTACCACCCAATAAGTAATACCGAGAAGAGTCGGTCTCCAAAGCGAAGCCTGGCATAGCCATGTGAGCAGCAAATGATGAGAGGCTGCTAATTGTATGCCAGCCTAAATTCCTGATGATTCTAATGACCAAGGAAGTTGTAGTTGATTGTGTGGATCACTTAAATGAAATTTGGCTTAAGACCGCAACCGTCTGAGATAAGATTAGGTTTGACTAAATTAATAAGAGGCAACGCGACTAGAATAATCTGACTTGAACAATTCAAATGGCATTAGTTCATTAAAATATATAGGCAATGCACAAGTACACAACATTTCGTACATGCACTATAGTTTATGCATCTATACATCTTTCTTTATAGATATATATATATATATATTTAATATAATTGATATATAACCGTTACTATGCAAACAGTGTAAATCTATAGGTTTATATATGTATATGTATATATACTATCCATCTTTACCATGCAACACTAACTAAATAGAATTGTTTAAAATAGACATATATGGCTTCAGTAAATTATCTATATTTATATATTTTTATATATATATACATGCATAATGCAATTACTTACTTGCTCACTCCCTTCACCGATGTCGTCGTCAGGAGGACATAACAGAACCTGTGTCGCAATATATGTTTGGCTAATTCTATCCCAGCCTGCCTGTGATGAGGACCTCTGGCAAAGAGTGAACTGTCCAATCTGTTATATATAAGTATACTTATTTATACATATATATATATATATATATATATATATATAAATATATATTCAGCATTGAGCCCGGGGCCCTTTGCCTTAGGGATCATGGAGGAGGCAGATTGTAAAGTCATTTTTGTTCGACCCATATATAATAAAGGAATGCCTTGGTGAGTTTCCCAGTCTGGGTGCACAATCAACACCAGCCCTCCTACCCTGCCACACACACGCACCCTCACGGTCTCTCTTTAAAACCAAGCATAGCCCACAGCAGCTCCTCCATACCCAGTCTCTGCCACTCCCATTCCCTCCCAGCCCCTTCCCGCTCTGCCAAGCCGCTCCCAGCCACTTCCAGCCATTCCCAGCCATTCCAAGCTACTTCCAGCCCCTCCTAGTCCCTCCCAGCTCTTCCCAGCCCTTTCCAGCCACCCACCGCCCCCGTGCCACTCCCAGACACTCGCCGCCCCACCACCACTCCCAGGCACTCCCATCCCCTCCGATCCCCTCCAAGCCCATCCCAGTCCCTCCCAGCCATTCAAACCCAATCTCACGCACTTACAGCCATTCCCAGCCATTTCCCAGCGCCTTCCAGCCCCTTCCATCCCACCCGAGACCCTCCCAGCACCTCCCAGCACCTCCCAGCACCTCCGAGCCCCATCCAGCCCCTATCAGCCCCTCCCAGACCCTCCCAGCCCTTCCAAAACCCCTCATAACCTCTCCAAACTCAGAACACCCACTGTGCCATACTATTACTGCACAAACAGGGAGACTGGCATCGACCCCCCCCCCTACCCCCCGGCATGCTAACCATTTGTTCCCTTTATTTTTCCTATTTTCCCCCTTCTTTTTACAAGCCCAGACGCTGCTGCATACAAGGTACATCCGGCGAATCTCATCAGCGGCTGCAGCCAGCCCAGATCAAAGTGTAAAACAGTATGCAAATAAAGGCGTCTCCTCTTTCTTACCTTCGTGCCGGGAACAACCACCAGGGCGTTCCTAGCCGAAGCGTAGCGCTGTCATGGTAACATAATTTTAGCGGGACTAAATTGTCGGGGGGGGGGTGAGGGGGGGGGTCACATTTAGGGAACGAATTAGCAAAGGTGGCCCGTTAAGTACCAGAAGACCCAGCCAGGTTGGCTTTTATTTGTCGCCCTCTTGTTGTGTGTTTGTGTACATGTATGTATGTATATGGGGCTGGACTGCCTACTAAAGTGTTTACACAGTGAACATAGTTATGGGTTCAGTGGGTAGGCATTTTACTTAAAGCCTCAAAGTCCGATGAAGCAACATATCTTCAAACTACAGCAATTATCTAGAATTGATTCTACACAGCTATCTTGGATAATGATGCAGATATAAAGCATTTGGTGCCAAATAGCAGCGAATACTGAGCCAATTTAATAGCACATGTTACTGCTGACGCCTATGGTGTCAGAGTTTTGGCGTGCTTATCGAAACTAATTTTCCACTTCAAATATGTGTTTTTTTCTTGAAGACAGTTTTCACCAGTAGACAGTTTTCACCAGTGGACAGTTTGTCGATAGAAAGCCTGAGTCTACACTTTTACCTACCCAAGGGATTTTTAACATCCCACACCACATAGACTTGGCATGAGAGCAACTGGCCTTTGTTATCGCTGTAAGTTATACACAGCAGTGGAAATCCAAATTTGCAGAGATTGGGGGCACGGGGAATCGAACCACCAACCTTCAGATTAGGAGTCTGACCTAGAAAAAAGTCAGACACTCTAACCACTCCCACCACTTCCCCACAGCTCCCACTTAAAATAACAGTTATTTAAGACTAAACTAAGGTAGATAATAACAATCAATTCAATATACCTATCTCAGAAAAATAACAGAAACTCAAAACAATCGGATCATGCAACTTTAAGTAGGTTTTCTTTTACAATCATGCTATTCTGCAGGAGTGGCATTTCAGCTGGAGAGGTAAGGGGAAGACGTTCCAGAATCCTAGAAAACCAACATCGGTAAGGACGGTGCCTTTTCCGAGCATTTCCAGAAGTGAGAGGGGTATAAAAGTGCGGAGAATTGTTGTAATAGCTGCAATAACATTAAGCTAATAAAAGTGGCGCCAAGGCGGACACTTTTTTAAATATCAACCGAAATTGGATTCTGACATGAAGGAGCCATTTAGGCGCATACGACGCAGACATCAGTGTGGCTGATGGTGTGTGGCTGACGGTGCAGGCGTCGGCTTGAGTGTTGGTGTGGATGTGGATGTGGCTGTGGGTGTAGGTGTGCGTGTAGGGGTAGGTGAGGGAGTGTGTTAGGTTAGGTTAGGTTAGGGTAGGGGTGAGGATGTGGGTTTGGGGGTAAGGATGTGAATATTGGTGTGGGTGAGGGCGTAGGCATGGGTGTTGCTTTGAGTACTGGTGTGGGTTTGATGGAGTTGGGATGAGGATAATGTGACTGAGTGGGATATCAGGGCATGGTGCTGGCAGCCTGGTCTCTCAATCGGACACCACTATAAAGTCGTGTGGGTGTGGGTGAGGGTGTGGGTATGGGTACAGGTGTGGGGGTGGGTTTGATTGGGGTTATAGGTGAGGATTTGGATAATGGTGTATGTATGTTGGGGGGTTGCGTGTGCATGTGGGTATTGATGTGTGGGTGTTGGTGGGTGTGGGTGAGGGTGTGGGTGTGGGTTGGATCGGGGTTGCAGGTGAGGATTTGGATAATGGTGTATGTATGTGGGGGGGTTGCATGTGCATGTGGATATTGATGTGCAGACTAGTGTGGGTGTTGGGGTGGGTGTGGGTGAGGGTGTGGGTGTTGGTTTAATTGGGGTTGCAGGTGAGGATTTGGATAATGGTGTATGTATGTGGGGGTCTGCGTGTGCATTTGGGTATTGATGTGTGGACGAATGTGGGGGTTGGTGTGGGTGTGGATGGGTTGCAGGTGAGGATTTTGATAATGGTGTATGTATGTGGGGGTATGCATGTGCATGTGGGTATTGATGTGTGGACGAGTGTGGGGGTTCGTGTGGGTGTGGATGGGTTGCAGGTGAGGAATATGGATAATGGTGTATGTATGTGGGGGTATGCATGTGCATGTGGGTATTGATGTCTGGACGAGTGTGGGGTTGGTGTGGGTGTGGGTTTGATTGTGGTTGCAGGTGAGGATTTGGATAATGGTGTATGTATGTGGGGGGTTGCGTGTGCATGTAGGTATTGAGGTGCGGAAGAGTGTGGGTGTTGGTGTGGTTGTTGCTGGTGGCATTGGTGTCTGCTTAGGTTTGTTGTCTTTGTTGTTTTACGTCCTAGCAACATCTAAGGTCATATCAGGACGGGTACCGATTTGTGGAAGTGTGCACTCATCGCGACTTTATAGTGCTGTCCCACTGAGAGATGGCCTGCACCATGACCTGATATCCTACTTATTCACATTATCCTGACACTGAGCCAACCAGTCCTTGCCCTATCCTCATAATGCCGAGCGCATGGCTAGGAAGTGACAAGTATCAATTTTTAAGTCATTGGTTTGATACGACCAGGGTTCGAACCCACGATCCCATGGTCTACTCACACGGGAGACGGATGCTCTAACTCATTCGGCCATCCAGTCTGGTGCGTCTGTTTAGGTGAATATGGGTTTGTGTGAACTGGGGTGTGTGGATGTGTGGGTACTGGCTTGTGTGAGGATAGTGGGTATGGACATTATTGTAGTGGTGGGTCTGGGTATTGGTGTAGGTGTGGATATTGGTGTGGGTGTGGGTACTTATATGGGTGTGGGTACTGGTGTGCGTGTGTATGTGAATAGTGGCGTGTTTGGGGATAGTTTGTATGGGTATTATCATGGATATTGGCATTGGCGTTGTTTGTTGCAGGGTTGAATATTTGTGTTGGGGTGGGTATTGCTGTGGGGGGGAGTATTGGTGCTGTGGTGGGTATAGGTGCTGTGGTGGGTATTGCTGATGTGGTTGGTATTGGTGGGGTGGTCGGTATTGGCGGTGTGATGCTTATTGGTGTTGTGGTGGGCATAGGTGCTGTGGGGGGTATTGGTGATGTGGTGTGGTCGGTCTTGGTGTTGTGATGCTTATTGGTGTTGTGGTGGGTATTGGTGTTGTGGTGGGTGTTGTCGTTGTGGTAGGCATTGGTGTTGGGGATGGGTATTGCTGTGGTTGTGGGTAAATTGCACTGAATTGTCACATACCTAGGCATCGATCTCCTGTGACAAATGAGCAGGGAGCCACAGCACATTCCGACTGAACATTCCTCAGTAAAACCATTAGGCTGGCCAGCCAATCGCCTCTACTCCCCAGGCAGTGCACAAGTGGTTAATGCCGCCCTTCAATCCCCATCCCCCCCCCACTCTCAACCCCCAGCAGATCGTTGTTCTCAAGTCAATGCCAACATCTGAAATGCCAATGGTAATGTCGTCTTTCCACTGACCCTCATCCAGTTGAGCGATGGTGAAGCTATCAGCATAAGGCAGAGAGTCTAGTTGGTTTCATCTTTTAGGCTCCTATTGGATGATTCATCCCTAGTTCCCCACGTTGTTTTGAGGAAGGGGGTGGTGTGGAGGGGGGTCGGGGATAGGGATGGGGGGTGGGGAGGTAAGAGGCTTTCCGATAAAAGTGAGCGGTTTTACTGCCTCCTGCATCCTTTCCTTATGCCCCCCCCCCCGCCCGAACCTCCAACGCCAACACCCACACCCACACCCACCTACCCACATCAACATCGACACACATCCACATCCACCCCTATCACACCCACCCAACGGTACCAACACCTCCATCTAAACCCACCCACACACACACACACCCGCACCCAGCAACGCCAACACCCACACCCACACCCACCTACCCACATCAACATCGACACACATCCACATCCACCCATGTCACACCCACCCAACGGTACCAACACCTCCATCTAAACCCACCCACACCCACACACACACCCGCACCCAGGAACGCCAACACCCACACCCACACACACCTACCCACATCAACATCGACACATATCCACAGCCACCCCACTCACACCCACCCACCGGTACCAACACCTACATCTAAGCCCACCCACACCCACACCCACAACAACACCCTCACACACACCCACACCCAGCAACGACAACACCCACACCCACATCAACATCGCCACACATCCACATGCACCCCCAGTCACACCCACCCACCTGTACCAACAGCTACATCTAAGCACACCCACGCACCCACCAACGACAACTCGCACCCCCACTCATACCAACACGCACCCCCCACTCACACATACCTACACATACAAGCACCGACACACCCAAAGCCCAACCCACACACACACACCAACACCCACACCCCCACATACTCACACCCTAACCCCCACCCACATACACACACTCCACCCCCAACCCATACCAACCTACCCCAACCCATACGCACCTGACCACAGCCACACCCACCCACACCAGCGACACCCACCCCACCCACATACAGAAACCCAAACCCACGTACACTCACATCCCCACACCCACATCCAAACCCAGCAAGACAAACCCACACACACCCAAGCCTATACCCCCACCCACACTCACCCCCACCCACACCCACCCCCAGTCGGTATTCTAATGATCTCCCTAGAAAAGCAATAAGTGCAGGAGCCTAATTCCAAGTTGAATGGCATTCAACAGGCCGGCGGTGTTTGTCCCCAAACTCTCTAAATAGCCCCACTGTGCTAACTGTTCGCCGACCGTGAGTGCTAAACACTGAATCACATAGAGCAGCTTCAACATTTAAAAAAAGCCACCCACCGATACCCCAGGATGAGCTCTCTCCAAGAAGCAGGATTAGAGCTATATCTCTGTCAGCTATATATCGGTCAGCTATATCTCGGTCAGCTATATCTCGGTCAGCTACATCTCGGTCAGCTACATCTCGGTCAGCTATATCTCGGTCAGTTATATCTCGGTCAGCTATATCTAAGTGACAAAATTAAAACGAATATATCTAGTTATTTAGTTAACCTACCCTTTAATGCTCGAACCTATGTGGATTATAATTCCAAAGCTTTCAATTACTTGTTTTAATATTTTACTTTTTTTGTTACGAGAATTCTTTAGTCTTGCTCTGCTTAATCTACGCAAGTGGCAAGAGGAGACGCTACCCGCTACCCCCCCCCCCCCAACCACACCTCTCTCTTCCCAACCCTTTGTTTTCTTTCTCCTCTCCGTGCCTCTCGTACATTACAATACGGGTTCGTCGAATGAGTTGAGCTTCCAAATCCCGTTTGCTAGGTCGTGAGATTCCACCCTATGGGTTCGAATCCTGGTCGAGTCAAACCAATTCCTTACAAATGTATATTTGTCGCTTCTTAGCCAGGCACTTAGCATTATTAGGATAGGGCAAGGGCTGATTGGCTCAGTGTTAGGATAACACTGAGTGGGATATCCGGTCAAGGAGCTGGCAGCCTGGTCTCCCAGTGGGGAAACACAATAAAGTCGCCATGAGTGCGCACTGTCACAAGTGGATACCTATGCTGATATGAACTTAGATGGTTCCAGGACGTAAAACTCCAACAACCAACCAACCTTGCCCCTCTTCTCTCTCCCTCTCCCTCCCTCCACTTCCCTCTTGCCCTCCCTCCATACCACTACACTCCCTCCACACCGACTGCACCACCTACTATTGCCACCCACCGTCCTTTTATTCCAAGAAAAAGGAGGGGGGGGGGGGGGAAGACCTTTTCCAGTAATAAAATCCAGGAACGCAGGGTATTAAAGATTCCCTGCTGACCTTTTCCCGCCTGCCAGCTGATGACATGGTCGTCTATTGTCGCTAAATGGGTTGCCACTGGGCCGGCCGAGGCTGGAGTGTGAATCCAGTTACACGAGGCATTGTGCCGGCCTCCAGGATGCTCGGGCCGCCGAACGTCAAGGGCACAGTCAATATTGTGCCGGTACTCCAGGCCGAGGTGGCTCCTCACTTCGGCGGCCGAGTGCTTCCTTTCCCGCTGCACATATTGCTTGAGGATTGATGCATTTTCCACACACACACACACATACACACACACACACAACACGTAGCCGCGGTTGTGTTGTGTGTGTCGGGCAAAAGCGCCAGCCTCAGCAATGCCAGATGCATTGGTTACTTGTCCCAATTGTTCCACCCACCTCTTGGATGTTCGGAGTTGGTGGTGGTGATGGGGGTGGTGGGTGGTTGGCTACTTGTTGGGGTTGTCTTTCCTGGAAACATCTAACGTCATTTCATGCTGCATACCAATTTGTGACAGTGCAGACTCATCGCCGCTGTATAGGGCTGCCCCACCAGGCTGTCAGTACCATGACCTGATATCCCACTCAGTCACATTATCCTGACACAGTACACTTATTTTGCTGATCATAAGTAAATCTGTGAATAGCATATTGCAGCGTTGTAGTATTCATATGATTCTGCAGGAGTGCAACATTCATATTGAGAATACAATTATCTCATTAAATAGCCTACAATTGGAGTATCAGTATTCCTCCTGTGATCAAGATGGCATGATTACATACTCATCATCATCATCATGCTGTCGGTCATGATGCGACAAAACCTACTTTCATTACTTGACTGCCGCTGTCCATTGTTTTGTGCGGTTGTACATTTCATGAAAGCTGGCTACAAAACTGGTGAAGTGCTGCTGGCTTTTGCAAGTTACCAGCAGCACTCTTTCAGGGAGCAAATAGAGGTTTCACACCGGCAACAACATGTCAAGACAGGCGCAAAACTATTTGTCCCTGCAGTGGCTGGATGGGAGATGTTGGGAGTTCTATACGTCAACCGCCCTTAATGCTGCCACAGTGACATGGTTTTCTGTTTAGGGTTTGTTCCCTTAGTCTTCGGTTCTGTCAAGAACCTGTACCACAAGGCAGTGGTTTACAACTCTGCAGGGCAGGGGCGTTAAACTCCCTGAGGTATTGCTATACCTGCAATACCTGCATACCATGTATATACCATCAGACACAGCTGAGTCAAACCAATGAGTTATAACAAGGATACTTCTCACTGAGCTGGTATTAATAGGTTAGGACAAGGGCTGGTTAGTGCATTATCCGGATAATGTGAATGTGTGGAATATTGGGTCAGGTTGTCGGCAGCCTGATCTTCCAGTGGGGCAGCACTATAAAGTGTCAGTGAATGCGCCCTGTCACAAGCGGGGACCTATCCTGATATAACTGTAGATGTTTGCAAGGAGATCACGCAACAAGAAAGAAATGAGTAAATAAAATAGTATATAACATGCAGTAGAGGAGTATTTTTCCTTAATGAATATACCATCTAGAATAATCGACACGAACAGTGTGCAACCTGTTCAGCTGATAGTCATATCTCACAACTGCTTCCTATAAAGTCATCATCAGTGCACACTGTCGTAAGTAAGTTCCCATCCTGATATGACAGTCGATGTTTGCTAGGAGATAAAGCAACCAAAAATAAGCTAAATAGTATGTACAGGAGTATTATTCCCTAATGAGCAAATCATCTAGAATAATCAATGAGAACAATGTGCAATATGCTCACCAAATGGTGATATATCACAACTTCACTCCAAAACGTACTAATGGGAGGCTGGAGGGGGTGGAGTGAGGGGTGGGTGGAGCGGGGGATGAGAGGGGATGGGATGGGATGTGACGGTGGAGGAGGGGGGGGGCGGTCGAGGGTTCCTACCATCTCTGCACGCCACCTGGTGGTGTTTGCGCAGTGTCTGTCCATGGCTGCCACCTGGTAGAGAGCGCGTGCAGAGCTGCGTCCATCGCCAACTGTAAATGGATCGCTCAATAAATTACCCCAGGCAGAAGACTATGAGTCATGTAGCTGACACTGAGGTGTGTCCCTGCACTACCTTTCATCTGAAGGTTCAGCCGCTTGTACTAACTGAGAACTTCTACCAGGTCAATGCCACTAGCACCCAATATCCCATTCAATCGCATTATCCTCATACTGAGATAAACCGACTTTGTTCTATACTATTAATGTCGAGCACAACGTTACATAGTGAAAACTGCCAATTGTGTAAGTTTGTTGGTTGTTGGAGTTTTATGTCCTGGCAATAGCTAAGGTCATATCCAGATGGATTCCAACTTGTGACAGTGCGCAGTCATGGTGACTTTATAGTGCTGCCCACTGGTAAATCAGGTCACCAGCACCAGGAGCTAATATCCCACTCAGTCACATTATTCTGACATTGAGCTAACCAGTATTTGCACTATCCTATTAATGCTGAGCACAGGCTAGGAAGTGACAAGTATAAATTGTATAAGTCATTGGTTTGACAAAACCGGGAATCAAACTCCCGATATTCCGCATGTGAGGCCTGCGTTCTACCAATTCGGCCACCGCACCGGGTGTGTGTAATTATTGGGAGCTTCTACCATCCCACTGGGGCAACACTCAATATGTCATTCAGACACATTATCCTGATACTAAGAAAAGCAGTCCTTAGTGTAAGCTATTAATGCTGCATAGTGAGAATTGTCAATGTAGGAAGTCCTTGATTTGAACCCACGACATCCCATGCTGGAAGGCAGATACATATTTGGTTATCAAATCTTGTTCTAATTGGTTTGATCATCATAGGTCAGTTTTCAAATATAATTTTCACTTATCTAAATTAGATTATCGTGCACTTATTACGCATTAGATGCTAGATAGATGCGAATGCTGAATCAATTTAATAGAAGCTATTGTTGCAATATCTCATGGTGTCTGAATTTGGATGTGCTTGTCCAAATTAGTTTTGCCTGTTTACATATCAACTATCCCAGAATTCAGTCATTGAAAATAAAAGTGACTTCAACCTAAAGTAAGGTAGCTTATACCGATCAACTTGCTATATTTATATATAGAAACCTGGTTAGAGGTGATCGCTTAAAGCCATGTCGACAGTAAAGGCCATAATCATTCAAAAGAGACCAACTGAAAAAAAACCATCGGAATCGGCAACCTTAAGTGAAGCACCAGTGTTTTGCTAATGCATATTTGATATATCACCTGACCATTGCAAACTGGTATTATGTGCTCTTCGCATTTGATTGATCACAATGAAAATGAGAAAGTAGTACATAACATTCACACCATCAAAAGTTACCGGACTGATATGTGCTTCCGCCTATGCCCAGTGCCGTGTTAATGATGGAGCGTTTTAATCTGGCTTGTCTGGGGTGAACAGTTAAACCTTCCAAGGCCTTCCAGTACCTACATTTCAAGGCCAGGTATGTATAATTCTGTGTCTGGGAGACGGTGTACTGGAGAAGTGAGGCGTGCAATAGCAGAGGCTGAGGGCGGGTCATAATGGCATCATCATTTGTACATCAGTGGTTTATAACTTTTAGTTTGTACCGAAAATGATGTGTCATCACCATAGATATCGTTGATTAACCAGTTCTGTAAACAAGAAACTATGTCCCACCCACGTATTTCGGAGACAGTAAAGACCGTACAGGTCAAACCAAGGATTTACCGAATCGATACATGTTACTATCTCGTCTCGCGATTCGAATTACTATTACAGTATAACCCCGTTAAACCAAACTTGAAAGTACCCTAGAAATTTGTTTGGATTAACCAATCATTGGATTAACCGAGCTTTGACTTTGACTTGGCTTTGGCAAAAACGGGGGTGCATTATGAATGTACAATGTATGTGGATACTATGATTATTGTGTTTTTATGTGTATACAGTTTAACCCCATTTAAACAACCTCGGTTAAATCAAACGATCGGTTAATCCTAACTTTTTCGGCGACCTGGCAAAATACTACCATTTATCATATAAAAAGTCTCAGATGACACATGAAAGTTTGGTTTAACTGTACCGGAAGTGGCATGGGGCCAACAATTTTGTTTGGATTAACCGATACTTTGGATTAACCGACTTCGGTTTAACCAATTTTGTTATATGATGAATGGTAATATTTTGCCAAGCCGCCGAAAAAAGATTGGATTAACCGATCGTTTGGTTTAACCGAGCTTTGTTTAACGGGGTTGTACTGTATTAGGTTAGCGAAAGGACAAATTAATAGAACCTATAACTGCAGAAGCCTATGGTGTCAGAGATGTGATATATATATCTCAAAAGTTAGCCATTTAAAACACCAGTAATTTCAAAGGAAAGTGCGGTAGATTATAATGATCAAAGTAATATATTTTTCTCAGAGAATGGCCAAATTTATTATCATATTCAGATTGAATGCACATAAAATAAGACAATCCCATTTTATTTCAGAAGCTCAACAAAAACAAATACTTGAAATTCTTTAACTTTGAATAGACGCGCATCCATGTGTCTGCAGTCGCGCAGTGTGCGTCTATTGGGACATATACGGTACATCACAATATTTCTTAGAACAAACATTAGAGGTGCACTGCAGAAAGCGTGTGTGCCATTAGTCCTAAGGTTCCTGTTTGCAATCATATTATTTGCCAAGGCCATGGTCTGGCATGAATGTAATTCATCACTGTTCAAGGGATTGCCAACCGGAATGGATATACATCGGTTGTCATCAACAAAACTAGCAGTTCACTGTTCACAGCAAGATTATGATTAATGCCAGTATAAAAACTTACTGGGAGAACAGCACTTTAGCAATGAAAATGGTAGTAGGATCTGATTCATGAACCCTTCACCAGAATATAATTAATATCACTCTGATTTTTAAGACAAAGCACAGGGTGCGCTGGCCGAATCGGTAGAACGCGGGCCTCCAGTGCGGGACATCGGGAGTTTGGTTCCCGGTCGAGTGAAACCAATGCATTATAAAACTGATCATTTTCTCTTTCTAGCCTGGGGCTCGGCTTTAATTGGATAGGGCAAGGACTGGTTCGTTCAATGTCAGGAATAATATGACTGAGTGGGATATCCAGTCACGGTGCCGGTGTGGTGATTTTCCAGTCCCATTCACTATAAAGTCACCATTAGTGTGCACTGTCTCAAGTCAGTACCCGTGGTTATATGTCCTTAGATGTTGCCAGGACGTAAAACTCCAATAACCAACCAACCTAAGACAAGTAAATGCAATAAAGAGACGTAACTGCACTGGTATTGGGTCAGTTTATGTATATGAGCGAATGTGTACAGGCGTATGACAGGGGTTTGATGAATCTGGCTGTTGCTGTACTGAGTGAGTGGTTAACATGAAAGGACCGGGTCACACAGAGCAACTCTAACTGAGCAACTCGCCCCTGCCTGGCCGACTGCCACGCCCCCTGTCCGCCACACCGGCTATTCCCTCCAGGCCACCACGGTGCTGTCCAGTAGTCACGTGTTGGGGTGGCGAGGTGGGGGAGGAGGAGGGATATGGGCAGTGGGCAAGGGGGAGGGGGACTGGGAGGAGGGACGGAGAAGGGAAGGGGAGGGGGACAGGGAAAGGAGGGAGGGGGACGGAGAAGGGGGGGGGGGTACGGGAGGGGGAGGGGGACGGGAGGGGGAGAGGGAAGGGGAGGAGGGATGGGGGAAGGAGGAAGAGGGAGGGAGGAGTTGGAGGGGGACGGGTGACGGAAGGAGGGGGACGAGGAAGGGGAGGGGGGACGGGGGAGTGGGGAGGAGGGGTGTGTGTGTGGGGGGGGGGGGGGGGGGTGAGGCGTGGCAATTGGGGCTGACCTCCTACAATACGCCAACAAGCGCAAACCAGCAGGAACTGGTAGGGGGCGGGTTCTGGGAACAGGAATTAATTGGAAGTGCGTCATATTGCACCTCTAGGTTCATCCGGTCACTATGTTCCAGCCTTGCCATAGAGGGTGAGGGTGAGGGGGAGGTGAGGGTGAAGGTGAGGGTGAGGGTGAACGTGAAGGTGCGGGTGAGGGTGAGGGTGAAGGTGAGGGTGAGGTGGAGGAGGAGGGAGAGGGGAGTAAGAGGGGGAGGGAATGAGTGACGCTGGGGTGAGGGGGACGGGGAGAGGAGGGGAAAGGGGAAAGTGATGGTAAGAGTTGGGGGTGAGGGTGAGGGTGGGACTGAGGTGGCGGTGAGGGTGAGGGTGAGGGTGAGAGAGGGAATGGGGGTGAAGGTGGGGTTTAGGGTGAGGGTGAGGGTAAGGGTGGGGCTGAGGGTGGGGGTGAGAGTGAATATGAAGGTGTCCTTTATGACTGTGAGGTTTGATGGAGAGGTCGGGGGGGACGGCGGATGTTAGTGAGCGAGGGGGACATGCCGACAAATCCCACTTGGGTGTGTGTGGAGACGTATTTGCATATCTTCGACATTAGAGGGTCAATTCTGCTGAGCTAGCCCACTCGTTGTGTTTCTCTCTCTCTCTCTCTGTCTCTCTCTCTCTCTCTCTATATATATCTCTCTCTATATATATATATATATTTAGTACATATATGTATATATATATTCTTTGTATATAATGTAACCCTGGTGGCGACGCCATAGGAGAGAGAGGAAACTGGGTGGATATAACTTAGTGGAGCTTGTTTACTAGAATATAACCGAAATAGCATCGTTCTTAGCCATGCACTCATAATATATTACAAAGCAGACATACATTTATATATATATATGTATATATATATATGAGACTGTCTCAAAAGGTGCTAAGCAATATGGGACGAAACGTTGTCCATTGTAACAATGAAGATACCATCTGGTTATGCATTTGCTCAGGATAAACTGATTTGTTTTTTACATGGTGTTTCATAATCCCAATACAATACATATTGATTTGAACTGGAAGCAAATGTCCTTGTGATTTCAGTGTAACTGTTTCTGTGCTGTTTTGGGTCAATCATTACAATGGACAAAAAAAAAGAAGAGTTATCACCTTTTGCACTCATAATAAATTACAAAGCAGGCAAATGCTTATATATATATATATATCAGCCTAATTTAATTTGTTGCCTATTTCGAAGAAAACGTACCACTCGACAGTATTCTGCGAAAGGTGCATTGCGTTAGCTGCCTATGTACATGGTAACAGAACCATAACATCAACCGTATTCATCGTACTCTCCAGGGCTATGGCCCAGTCAGTTTTCACACATACCAGCAGTCAGTGGTGGGAATTTACACATGTGGCCACCTAGCGGAGAAGGAAAGACATGTGATATCCTTCAAATATGATTTGAGCCAGAAAGAGTGCCGGGACCACTGGATGATACTGAACGCCGGTAATCACTGATATTCACCATCCCAATACAGTATGACCCTGTTAAACCAAGCTTGGTTAAACCAAATGATCAGTTAATCCAAACTTTGTTCAGCGGCCCAGCAAAATACTACCATTTATCATATAAAAAAGTTGTTTAAACCAAAGTCGGTTGATCCAAATTATGGGATAATCCAAACAAAATTGTGTGTACCCCAGGCCACTTCCGGTATGGGTAAACCAAACTTTCATATGGTTATAAGGTCCTCTGAGACCCCACCTACTTTTTTATATAATAAATGGTAGTATTTTTCCGGGCTGCCGAACAAGTTTGGATTAACTGATCGCTTGGCTTAACCAAGCTTGAGTTAAAGGGGTTATACTGTATATACGTAAAAAAACAATAATCAAAGTATCCACATATAAATTGTATATTACATTCATATTGCACCCACGTTTTTGCCAAAGCCAAGTCAAAGTCGAAGCCAAAGCTCGGTTAAACCAATGATCAGTTAACCCAAACAAATTTCTAGGGTCCTTTAAGTTTGGTTTAATGGGGTTATAATGTACCCGGAAACCCACATGCACATTGACACCTATATTTACATCCACAACCATGCCAATACCCAGAGCAACATCCACACCAACACTAATATCTACCTTCAAAATCATTCCCACATCCATCTCCACACCCACAGTCATACACGCACCCCCACTTGCACACCAACATTCACACCCACATCCACAGCCACACCAACATCCATAGCCATACCCATATCTACATTAACAACCATTCCCACACCCACATCCACACCCACACTAACATCTACAACCATACCCATATCTACATTCACAACCATTCCCACACCCACATCCACACCCACACCTACATCCACAAGCATCCCTGCACACTCACATCCACAGCCATATACCCACACCCACACCAACAGCCATAGCCATATCTACATTCAAAACCGTGCCCACACACCCACATACTCACACTCACATCCCAGATACCTCCACCTACACCAGCATATACCCTCCTCACCCAGCCACCCATTCACCCTTCACCCACACACCCACACACCCACACACCCACACACCCACACACCCACACACCCACACACCCACACACCCACACACCCACACACCCACACACCCACACACCCACACACCCACACACCCACACACCCACACACCCACACACCCCCCACACACACCCACACACCCCCCACACACACCCACACACCCACACCCCCACACACCCACACACACCCACACACACACCCACACACACCCACACACTGATGCATCAATGTCTGAACCTCGTGTTTTACACGGCTTGTGGACGCGTACATCTGACCCCGGCACTTGACCCCATATTGAACGCAAGTACCCGGAGGGAATGGAGTGGAAGTGACGACAAACCGCGAATAAAAATAGACACGGCCTCTCTTTTAGGGCCATTAGAAGAGCCCCGCAGTACTACATAATGCCGGTAAGTGCAGCCGCTGGAAGGCCGGTTATGGTGCCGATGTGAGAAGGATGTGGGAAAACATATCGGCACATTATTTCATATAAAAGAGTAGTTAAAACACTCACAAGCATATTGACAGATTATTTCATATAAAAGAGTAGTTAACAAACTCACAAGCATATCGGCGGATTATTTCATACACAAGAGTAGTTATACAAACTCATAAACATATCGGGAGATTATTTCATATAAAGAAGTAGTTAAACATCTCACAAACATATCGGAGGATTATTTCATACAAAAGAGTAGTTTAAAAAAACTCACAAATATATCAGCGGGTTATTTCATGAAAAGAAGTAGATACACAAACTCACAAACATATATAAAAAGTAGTCTAAAAGACACACAAACATATCAGCATATTATTTCATATAAAGTAGTTAACAATCTCACAAGGATGTCGAGAGATTATTTCATATAAAAAAGTAGTTAAAAAACTCACAGACATATCGTCAGATTATTTCATGTAAAGAAGTAATTAAACAACTCACAAACATATCAGAGGATTATTTAATATAAAAGAGTAGTTGCAAACACTCACAAACATATCAGCAGAATATATCATATAACAAAGTATTTACAAAACTCACAACAATATTGGAGGATTATTTGATATGAAAGAGTTGTCTAAAAACCTCACAAACATATCGGCCGATTATTTCATATAAAAATAGTAATTGAAAGAAACTCACAAACATATTGGCGGATTATTTCATATATCAAAGTAGTTAAACAACTCACAAACATATCTGAGGATTATTCCATATAAAGAAGTAGTTAAAAAACTCACAAACATATCCGAGGATTATTTCATATAAAACAGTAATTTTAAAAAACTCACAAACATAGTGGCAGATTATTTCATATAAAAATAGTAGTTAAAACACCGCACACCCACACACCCACATAAACGATCTTGAAAAATGGTTACAAACCGAATGCCTCCAACTATATGCAGATGACACCGTCATATATGCAAACGGCACCACAGAAGAGGAGGTAATAACTAAACTAAACAAGCTCCTACTAAAACTGGATGAGTGGTGTGAGTCCAACAAAATAACCATCAACACAAGCAAGTCAAAAACAGTTCTCTTCTCGCATAAACAAATGCCAGAAAGAAAACTACACTGTAAGCTAGGAAGCCAAACACTAGAAAATGTAGACCATTACAAATACCTAGGCCTTGAGTTGGACAGCCAACTAAACTACAACCTATGTATAAACAAAATTGTCCAAAAGGTAAACCACAAACTGTGGCTATTTGCAAAGCTAAGAGACTACATGACACAAGAAATGTCAATACAAATCTTCAAGGGCATGGTGCTACCCTATTTTGACTATGGAGATGTAAACTACATGGGTGCAAAGAAAGAACTTCTAAAAAAACTGCAAACACTACAGAACAGAGCCCTGAAAATCTGCCTCAGAGTAGACAAGCTGCACCCCACCTATGACATACACAAAAGAACCAAAGTAAAATTGCTAGAAAATAGGAGAATAATTCATCTGAAAACATTAGCATACAGCTATAGTCAAGACAATAAACTCCTAACAAAACCACAAAGGGCAAATAGAGCAAATAATGCGCCACTACTAAAGCAGACCAGAAGCCAAATAAAAGCTCACGAGAGAAGCACGCTAGAAATGGCTGGCAAGGTGTGGAATGCCCAAACAGTAAAGGAACGACAAATTCCTGACCTAAAAACATACAAAAAATATCTGTGCAAAATAAGGCTAGGAACCCCCAACTAAGCTGCACCGCAAAGGGGCAGGTGATACATGTCACGGCCCACCAGCGAGACGCCCAATGGAAGGTAACCATACCAAAAGCACCCAGATAACACACCTCACAGCTGCGTACAAGCCTATGATATGTAGATAGGAGTAGGCTAGTCTAGAAATAAGAGTAGAAAAAATAAAGCACATATATGCCAAGAAAATCCAAAAAAATTAACATAGACTACTATAGTACTAACCAGACCAACCAACTATCTATCTGCTACTGAAATACAGGCAATCAAATACCTTATCAGCAGCTACTGTGTGATAAGACAACACCAACACTACAGCTGGCCAGCATTGAAAACAAGCCTGAATACCCAGGCTTATATGCTATGGACAGTATAAATACAGCCTCAATACAAAAATTAAAAAAACAACACATAACACTGAGGCAAGTCATGGGCTGGGAAGATATATGCGATTTATTTTCAGTTGCTTTTGTTTCCAGTGCATTGTCGGAGTTATATATTTGGTTTCATGTTCGAAGGAATTGTAATTGACGTCATGTATGCGGGTAGTACTAATCGCTGTACATTGCATTCTGTATTGTGAATATTTCTGCTGAGAGGAAGTTATTTGGATAGGCATCTTATATTTCTAGCTGGAAGCAATATGGGTTAAAGGGTGAGATATTTCAGCATAACGGTGGCTAATCAGTAGGAATAGGAACCCCCCCATGGCAAATTTGGAAAGCAACAGCTATATACATATGCACTACGTAATGAAATTATGCTAATATAAACAAGCACTCCATTCAAGTTTCGCTCGGCCATTCCAAAACTTGCCGTGCTATTGAGTTCTAATTCCGTTAGCTGCCACGGCACCACCACATGCGACTCGTACCGTATACACCATTATCGTTTCTGCAAGTCGGAGTTGAATTTGTTAGTTTATAACATATAGTATGCACTGACCTAACAGTCAAGGAAGCATATAGACAAGTTGGTGTGGATAGGGAGCTTGGATCAGGGAGCGTAGATATTTAAATGATTAGCATTCTAGCCCCGGGAGGGTAAGATGTTTAAACCTACTGCAGCTTGAAGTGTAAACATGATGCGGTTTGAAGTTAAGTGTAACCCTAAAGGGCGCATTCCATATACGCGTAATGCGTAATGCGAATGCGAATGCGAATGCGACAACAAATCGAAATGCCTTGAAACCTATGAGGTACATTCCATACACGCGTAATGCGTAATGCGAATGCGAATGCGTCAGAAATTCATTATCCCGATCGCTCCATGTAGCGATCGGTGCGTAATGCGTTATGCATCAAGCTGGATGTGAATAGAAACCTGAGTCTGATGTGTCCATTAGTTTAACACCAGGTGAGCCGACTGAGCATTACTGAACAGTCTCACAGAGGGGTGCTAATTGGAAACACATGGTGAGCTGGGCACCAGGGAGACATACGGTTAGGGGAAAGCTAAAAATGCTACCATATGCACAGAAATATGAATACTTATCTATAATTTGGTTATAATAAAGGTAGGAACCCCCATGTGACATAAAAAAAGTTACATAGATATACATGCAATATTTGGTCACATACAGAGCAGTATGGAGAATAATTGTTTTTATTTTTTAAATATAGCCAGTCGTGTGCCACATAACGCATTACGCATTACGCGTGTATGGAATGCTGGCATTCGCATAACGCATAACGCGTAACGCATAACGCATTACGCATTACGGGTATATGGAATGCGCCCTTTATGCAATGTAAATATTCTGCGTGTTGAACCTGCATTGAAGTGTGATGTCCTTCTGTCTACGACTGCCTTCAAACATACAGAATGTACACACTTGAATCTATCACAGTATCAGACCATGCGGAAAACAAGCCAAGTGTTACACCGACTGCGAATTGTAAGATTAGCATTTAGGGGGATCTCGGAAAATTACCGGAAGTCAGATTTCAACTATCATTGTCATAGTTGTATTTTCGCTGATACGTAAATATTTCCTGTTTGGATTTTATGTTCTAGCAACATCTAAGATCATATCAGAATGAGATTTGAATGAACCAAATGTTGATTCCTTCCTCACAGTCAAGGAACCATATAGAAAAGTTGGTGTGGATTGGGTGCTTGGATCAGGGAGCCTAAATAATTAAATGATTAGCATTCCAGCCCAGGTAAGAAGTCTGGGTTCAAGTCCTGCTGTACCTGCAATATTTCCCATTTTAATCACCCCCACGGCAATATATTGAAATACAAACTGCTATGAACATCACTTTAGGGGTTCAAATGAAAATCAATTAGTAAACTGTAACTTTGCATTATTAATTAATGTGCACATTGAGACCCTCAGGCATCCCAAATGATTTTGGACCCCAGCCAGAAATCCGGTGAATTCAGAAGCCCACCGGCATCAGAGTCGATATAGGGACCGTAACATATATAAATAAATATATATATATATATATATATATAAGTGTATGGGGATAATCCCTTTTTGTAACCATAATAGCACAGTGTGGCGAGGACTGACCTAAGACCCCCTCATCTGCGAGTGGACTGTTCCACTGGATTCCCCCCTTCTGCCATGCTTCTCTTACACAAATTAGGCAAAGTCGCACAGATGTGGGCAGATGTGGGAACCTAGGTGGTGAAATGGTTAGCACTCTGGGCTGTAATGCCAGAGATTTGGGTTGGATTCCGGCTCTAGCCCCAATATTTCCCATTTTATTCCACATCCGACATTATTTTCTAGCTATCACTAGTATCAGGAGCAATGTTACAATGTAGACACGGACAGGGGGATGGTGCACTTAGAGTGCACGGGAGTTGGAACCATATCCTGTATCGGTATCCAGGCAGCAGCTTGACCAACAAAACTACAAACCAGTCGTGACAGGACAGCCATTGTTCACTGCAGGGCGACAAATGGTGCATGGCAATTTGCAAATCGCCGGTGCAGAGTTTGTAATTCACCATCACCCCACTCAACCCCTCTCTAGCTCCAGCTCCGCCGCCAATACTGCTAGTACTACCTCCACCCCTCCTGCCTACAATGAAGGCCACAGCTATGCTGCAAATAGCTCAATATAGATGTACTAACCACCAGTATAAAGTAAGCCAGGTAAGATGGGATTGGTGGAATATTACCTGCTATAGTCTTCTTTTCAGTAATCTTTGATTAGGTCAGGAATCTTTTTCCACTTATATGACTTGGTAACTGCTAGGCAGTGATATTATTTTATTTTGATTACATTATTTATTTGTATTACTGTTTCTACTAAAAATTGAATGCGTTAAGGCCAGGCGCAGCTGGCATACAGTGCACAGGGCCGCTCACAGGGGGCGCCACCGTGGTCTATGTCATAATAACAGGGTCAGCTAGATAGGATAAGTGCTAACTATTACATAGGGAACTGAAGATCGGTAGTGTCCTTGTTTATATTCCCATAATGGATTATAGAGCACATATACATACGTATCTGAGTGTTGGCAAATACTCGTCTTCATCGAATCACAATACGATGTAAATCCTAGAAACAAGATCTCCTTGGCTCCTTGTATAATTAGAGGCTAACGTCGGGGAACTAGGCAACAGCTTGATATCAGTCAAATTATTACAATTTATACCCAGATAGCTGATTATATCAACTATAATACAAAGAGTAGTCCAACGTATAACCCATTAAATAAGTTATATCACCAGGTAATTCTCGCTTTTAATACCAGTCACGTCAATGACTCAATTAATGAGTTATATATAATCAGTTTTATTATGTTATATTATCTATATTTTGCCTACACACGACGTTATCAGAAGAGGATCTCGTTACCATTGAGGGTTTGCTAGGGGGTTAGCCCATATCTAGGCGCATTGCAGTGTGATAATGCCGGCGTAATGAGCTGCGGTGTTATTCCAGATCTAGCCGCCTTGCAGTGTGATAATAGCGGCGTAATAGCGGGATCCATGCAGGTGCTGCTGCCGCTGCTGCCAGCTCCCCCTGGCGGGATCTCGATGGTCACCCTGATAATGTCTCCACTCAGCCCCCTCGCCCCCTCCCTGTCCTGCACCCCCCCCCCCCTCCTTACCGCCAAGCCGTCAATCACCCGATGATACGCGTTGTATCAAACAGGAATCGATGATCCAGCCAATAAAACAGCAGCAATCTCTTGTCACCCTGCTACCAGACTAGATAGCTGAATGAATTGAGCGTCCGTCTCCCGTTTTGGTAGATCGTGGGATTCGAACCCACGGGTTTGAACCCTGATCAAGTGACACCAATAACTTAGACATTGGTACATGTCGCTTCCTGGCCTGGCGCTCAGCATTATTTGGATAGGACAAGGACTGTTTGGCTAAGTATCGGGATAATGTGACTGGGTGGGATATCAGGTCATGGTGCTGGTGGTGTGGTCTCCCAGTGGGGCAGTAGTATAAAGTCCCCATGAGTGCGCACCGTCACATGTCATTGCACATCCTAATATGACCTTAGAGGTGGATAGGACTTAAAACAAAAAGAACAAACTTATCACCCTGCTCATTATGGGATCACATTCAAACAACCCTGGGGCGAGGAAAGTGTCTGTGTGTGTGTGTGGTGGGGGGGGGAGGGTGTGGCTGGGTACTACCGAGATAAAAGATTCACCCCGTACATCCAGTACAGGGGTGAACGACAATGTAGTGGCGAAAATAGCTTTAGTATGGAACAGGAAGTAGAAACTCTGGCTCCAGTATCAAATGGGTACCCATATCGGCACAGAGTTGGTGAAATGGGAGAGAATGCAAAAAGACAAGATGGCTACCATAGAACGCCATCGATTTCACTTTTAAATCTTATTAAACTTGATGTTTTATTATATTTCTCAACTCAAAGGTAACTGGGAAATATGAACACATATATAAAGAATATATTTTGCTTCTTAAATTAAGAATTTATTTGCTGAGTTAATTTCCCCAGCATGTCAAAATTCTTCGCCCGTTTGTGTAATATGTTGGTTTTCATCCCTGTAATGGATGTATGGGGTGAACCTTTTATCTAGGTCCTACCGTTAGCAACTCACAGCAGAGATCCAGTCAGGTGTGGTTGATTGTTGGAGTGTTGCGCCCTGGCAACATGTAAGGTCATCTCAAATCGGGTCAGGTGCGAGGGATCCCCGATGCCTTTTTTCCTTTAGAGCTGATATTGATATACCCGTCCTGATAGTGATATGACCATAGATTGCTAGGACGTTAAGCGCCAATAACCATTGATATTAATGTGTGAATCAGTCGGTGTGCTGTTTGTAAAGCAGGGCCGCGCCGCTGATCGATTGATGCTAGGTCCCATGTCTCTAGCTCGTCTGTGTCCTCCGCGATCACTGATCCACCACTTCCTCCCCGCCTCGACCCGATCCCTCCACTCGCAGGACAGATAGGCAGACAGACACGAAACGCTGCTAGTGCTAGTATAGTGTAGCATATCCATGCTATTTACAGATATACAACCATGCGTTCTCACAGTATACAGTATAACCCCATCAAACCAAACTCGAAGGGACCCTAGAAATTTGTTTGGATTAACCGATCATTGGTTTAACCGAGCATTGGCTTTGGCTTTGACTTTGAACCATGGTATATACAGATATACACCCTTGCCTTCACACAGTATACAGTATAAACCTGTTAAACCAAACTTGAAGGGACCCGAGAAATGTGTTTGGATTAACTGATCATTGGTTTAACCGAGCTTTGGCTTTGGCTTTGGCTTTGAGCCATGCTATATACAGATATACAATATTTCCTTCACACATTATACAGTATAAACCCGTTAAACCAAACATGAAGGGACCATATAAATTTGTTTGGATTAACTGATCATTGGTTTAACCAAGCTTTGGTTTTGGCTTTGACTTTGAGCAAGCATGTATTGCACATGTAATATACAATGTATATGAACACTTTGATTATTGTTTGTATGTATGTACAGTATAACCCCATTAAACCAAGCTCGGTTAAACCAAACAATCAGTTAATCCAAACTTGTTTCGACGGCCCAGCAAAATACTACCATTTATCATATAAAAAAGTGAGAGAGGTCTCAGATTACCATATAAGCAAATGAAAGTTTTGTTTAACCATACCGGAGTTGCCTGGTGTCCGACAATTTTGTTTGGATTAACCAATAATTTGGATTAACCGACTTTGGTTTAACCAACTTTTTTATATGATAAATGGTAGTATTTTGCCAGGCCGCCAACAAAAGTGTTGATTAACCGATCGTTTGGTTTAACCGACCTTGGTTTAACGGGGTTATACTGTATATATACCCTTTATAGTATGTCATATGTGGACACATCGCCGCTATAGAATATGCTATGTTATGTGGAATAGTGCGTTTGTGTGTGGAGCGAGGAAGGGATTTGATGTCTACGCATGCGCGATCAAGCAGTGCAGAACCGGAAGTTTATCGGGGGCTACCTGCGACACCTGGCGAGGCTGCCAGGCGGCGAGGCGGCTAGGCTGCGAGGCGGCGGGTCACGTGTCCCGGAAGTGCGGCGGTGCTGTTCCGTCCTTGTCATTAAGTGCGGGGCGGGGGGGGGGGGCCCTTAATTGTGACGTGGTGGCGGATGGCACCACTGATGGTATGTGGGGGCGGGGCAGCCCTTATCCGTCTTGCCGCCCCTCGCCGCCAGGTGACGCTACCATCCATCATAATGGCGGCGAACATGCCCTATCTCCGACACCTCTATCATTACCCCCCTCGCTCCCCTCCCGCGTCGCCACGCCCCCTGCCGGCGTGTGCTCGTATCTCCGTCCGTCCTAATCCTAACCGCCTCCTCCTCGATCCTGGCTGCGGGCCCTCCCACAACACCCAATCCACACTCACTTCACCTGGGGCCGCTGCTATCAGTGTCACATCTGCCCTCTGTCGGCAGTCGCCACTTGATTTGTCTGGGACTCAGAGATACTCCTCTCATGCCTGCTCATGCATGCCTAATGTCTGCGCTTTAATATTGATATATACTATACATAAATAAATAAACCATTATTATAACCCGACGGGATGGGGGAATGAGTTAGAGCGTCCGTCTCCTGTGTTGGTAGATCAGGGCATCGTAGGTTCGAATCCTGGTCGAGTCAAACCAATGACTTAAAAATGTATACGTGTTGCTTCCTAGCCAGGTGCTTGTCATTATTAGGATAGGGCAAGGAGCAGTGGAATGAGGAAGACCAGTCGTCTGCAACTGAAATTTCCCCCGCTTAAGCAACTAATGTACCCCCCCCCCCCCAACAACAACAAAATAAATATATATATATATATATAAATATATATATATATATATATATATATATATATATATACAGTAAAAACTCTCTAACCGACAACTTCCACAGACCACCGACTCCCCTATATCGATCGCAACCAATTCCTCCCAGACACTCTATGAGTAGGCCACTTCAGCGAATGGTTGTGTATCCATATTTTAATATATAATAAGTGCTGCCAATGGTGATTGTTCCAGCTTTATCATATATGCATAATTCCTTATCCTACAACAAGATCATTTATATAATATATGCCATAGAACATTATTGGCATGATTGATAGTGTTGCGTGCCCATGGATAGGATTGAGGCCGGTACAGCGCCACCGGTCCCCGGATACACGGAATGGAGCAAATACGTGGAGAATATACATTAGCAATAAATGGATAATACCAGTAATACATTCCCTGCCACGCCTTTATACTCGCATGATCCGTATGATCCGTAAGCATCACATGATGGATCCAACATAACGTATATAATGCCATGTATATAATATAAAGAATATAAGTAATGTCTGATATATAATATATATAACCATATATATATCATGAGTAATATTCTTGTGGTGTTCTCTGCGGCAGAGTGGTTAGAGTGTTTGACTTTTTTCTACCTTGGACTCCTAATCTTAATAAAACTTTTCTTTTTCTATGGGAATTTGTTTCCCTTGACCACAAATATATGATTGTGAGCTTTCTAATTTAATCAGTGTCTATTGGCACATAATTGATTGTCTGCTTTTACATGTAAAAGCGATGGTTTGAACAAAAGACAAACATTTCTCGCCGTGAATATGGCCTATGCTGCCGACACCGCGTAAAGCAACCACCAATCAATCAATCAAACCTAATCTGAAGGTCGGTGGTTCAGTTCCCCATGCGACCCCACCTCTGCCAATTTGGATTTCCACTGCTGTGTATAATTTACAGTGTCATCAAAGGCTGATTGCTCTTATATTATGTCTATGTGGTGTGAGAGGTTACACATTCCTTGGGTCGGTAAAAGTGTAGGCTCGGGCTATCTATCTAATGGTGAAAAAAAGTCTATTCAGACTTATCCGTGATAGGCTGTATATATCTTCAAGAAAAAAGAAAATATATATATATACAAAATGTTATATCGTGATAGTATATTGTGTGTATTCCATGTATACTATATATATTCATAATAAATATTTAATGCATTTTCCAGTGCAATTTCCCATCAATGTCTACTGCTTTATGGCTCTTACCTGTCGCCGAGAAGTTGCCTGTATAAATGTCAGTCCCTATTATCACATATATTCTACTCCGGGTCAGTGAGTGTTATCTCTGTTCTCCTTGGGAAGCATGCAGCACTATCCTTACCGGCGTTTTCCTGCCCCCATCTCGGGTTCCACACGCTGCATTCTTCCATTCTGTTGTAGCTAGTATTACACTCCCATGCCTTGCATTCTGTAACTCCCTATTGCGATATTGTAACTGGATAGCGTACCCATCGTCTCGTTAAATCTCCTCTTAGTCTTAAACTAAAGTCATTCTCACACCGTACCGAACTGAGTACTAGTCCGGTGTTGTCCGGTGAAGAAATCTATCGAAATGTATCGAAATGGAGAGTAAAATTGGGTTAATTGCTGCCGGACAACCGGATAAGTGCCGTACATGTACCGTACATGTACCGGGCGAGAACCGGACACGTAATGGATGGGTGCCAGACATGTACCGGACAAAAAGGACATACCGGACACCAACGGATGGGTACCGGATGGGTACCGGATGGGTACCGGATGGGTACCGGATGGGTACCGGACATACCGGACACCAACCGGACACGTCACTCCGGCGGTGTCCGGCAGAAGTTTTGAACACGTTCACAACTTGTACCGGAGACCACCGGACGGTCCCGAACATCGCCGTACAGTACCGGACAGTGTCAGGTTCCCCAGTCCGGCAAGGTCTGACAGGGGCTTAACCGAAGCCATACGGGTTAAGTCCGCTAACTCACACTCCACGGTCGTCACTTTTTGCTACCCTCCTCAAGCCTCTCACATTAGCAGAGAAGTGCCTTGCACAATTTATCATTCAGGTGTCACTAGGACTATCTCTCATAGTTATATACAGTTTGTTTTATCTAACGACGCCTCTAGAGCACATTGATTTTCATATTATCAACTTTTGGACGTCAAGCATACAGTCATTCTGACATATTTCTTTTGTAGAAAACCTGCTACCACCACATATGCTACTCTTTACGATAAGCAGCAAGGGGTCTTTTATATGCATGTTCCTACAGACATGACAGCACATACCACAGCCTTTGATGGACCAGTTTTGGACCACTGGTTGGAACGCAAAATAGCTGAAACTGCAAATGTATCTACTGAGCAGGATCGATCGCATGACCCACACCTTCACAGATGGAGACTCTATTGCCTGAGCTATGTACCGCTCCATTGTTGGTTATATATCCAGTATGGTTACGGATTGCTGGGGCAGTCACACTCTGCGTGTATTGGTTATGCATGTCGCATTGATAGTTCTTTCCGCTATTCCCATTCAAGGAAGCCAATGGTAGATACAGCCTTGTCAATATCCTTTCTGCATATTCAGTGTCGCTTACACCTACACCTATCCTTACCAATGCTTAACCTACATACCTATCCCTGAGGTAAGTCATGCGTGAAAGAACCCGGTACTCATGACGGATATCATGAGGGGACAAACGCTATGCAGATCAGTTATAACACTAAATAACGCATTCATACTAAGGACTCTCATGACGGGAAGAGCCTAGCTTTCATGAGGAACATCCCGAATGGAAAAACAGAGTACTCATGGGAAATGCCATGAGTCCTGGTGTATACAATCCATGGATTACGTTGCCAACTTTTACCTTATTCTACCCTTCACCTCCAATTATATTGCCTGGTACCCGATTCACCCTTCAGGCTTCTATTTCTATGCCCCAGTACACATTATAACCCCCCTAGTATAACCCCACGCACCTGCTTCTACACATCATGGATATCGGATTCTCCCACCCCAACCCACTCTAAACGCTACCTACACCTATCCACCTAGTAGTAGGCCCTACACAGCCTCCCTTTCCCTTCCCCAACTAACCCTCACTCACCGCCTATACATCATGCCCTACCATTCAGTAAACACTCCCACTTCTCCCATACCATGACACCACCTCCCTCCTGCCCCCTTTCTTGTACGCCCGCCCCCTCGTCTACACCCCATCCCCCTGCCCCGCTCCTCTCCCCCACCCGCATCCCCTCGCAGCTCCCAGTCCCCTATCCCCTCTACTCCACGCCCTTCCCTCACTGCCCCCCTCCCCTCCCACTCCTCTCCGCTCTTCCGCGCCCCATCCTCTCTCCTCCGCGCCCCTTTCTCCTCGTCCCCTCTCAGCGCGCCCCTTCCCTCCCCCTACCCCTGCCACTTCACCACGTCCCCTCCCATGACAGACCCCTACACATCCCATAACCCGCTTCTCTCCCTTCCCCTACTTCCACCATTCATCACTATCACCTGTGGTCACCCATGCTAAGTGAGGTCGCCCTAAGCTAGCTGCCATCAAAGCGCCCAATGATATATCTCTAATGGCCCATAACTCTCATCTGCTGGCGTCCCGCCTGGTGGCTGGCGCTCTGATCAGTGGCCGGCTTCCTGCATGCCGTTATAGCAATCATACAGGCTGATTTATTCTGCTGTTACTACACAACGCCATCAGGGTGCGCGCCACAATGGCTTCTTTCACTGCATTTGTATGCGAGCATCGCTGTTTTTGTGGCACATAGATGTATGGATCTGCTGAGAGGTTGATGGCGCAAGTGAGCTATAAGCAGTTGTAATAAACAAGTTGCCACTTTTGTTTTGAATTAGTAGCAGCGCTTTATGGCGGGCTGTCTAATGTTGGATACCACATATATATAGGTATCTAGAGTGATGAGTGATATGTTTGTCTATGTGGAAGTAGAGGAGTCTGAACTGTCAAAGGTTATGCGCAGTGGTTGACTTTGTTCTGGGGAGAATGGGTAGCACATTTCAAATAAATAATAGTGTCCAGCACACAAACCGATTGGCATATATTATAGTTGGTTTCGGAATTGTATATCCTGGCAACATCTAAAATCATATCACGATGAGAGCATATATTATAGAGATATATATGTTATATATATTTGCATAATAAATTACACATCAGATAATCGGCCACATTTATATAATTGGCTATATATTTATATATTAGGCCGACTTCACGATTAATGTAGTGTGTTGTGTTCCTCACAACCACACCGTTAAGTAAAACCTATTGAATAGTAGGCCTTGATGTTTTGTGGCACATAACTGTATGGATCTGCTGAGTGCTCGATGGAATAAGTTAGCTATAAGCAGTTGTAATAAACACGTTGGCACTTTTGTTTTGAATCAGGATCAGTGCTTTATTGTGGCGGGACTAATGTTAGATACCAGATACATAGGTATCTAGAGTAACTAGGGATATGCTTGTCTACACGTGGCGACGGAGGTAGAAGTAGAGGAGTATGAACCGTAGAAGGATCTTCTAAGTGGTAGAGTTTGTTGTGGGGAGAATGGTTAGGCCCCAGCAAATAAATAATTAATAGTGTCCGGCACATAAACCGATTGACATTTATCATAGAGATCTATACATTATTTATATTCGCATAATAAATTACACATCACATAATCGCCCAGATTTATACAATTTGGCTATATTTAAATATATACATATTTGTTTGTTTGTTTAGCGATACCCGGGCACAAAAAGTAAATTATACATACAATACTCCGACTTCCCCATTAATGTTGTGGTCATGTTCCTGAAAACCAGGAAAATAAAGGAAACCTATTAACTACTAGGCCTTCATAATGAAATAATCCACGGATCCACTGCATACAAATTCCATATAAATGAATATATGTGTATTTGATAGTATTACTTGATTAGTACAGAAGACATGTAGAAATGAATTATTCAGTTTTGGGGTCTATCTATATTACAAAAACTAAATTATTAGTTACTTCCGTTGGTTGGTTCAGCCAAGTCTTTTCCCCCGTCGCGAACGTTATAACTAAATGGCCTTGAATGAAAAGAAAAACCCATTAACATGGCGCGTTGCTGTATGTAGCTTTGCATACTTATATAGTGTATATATAATCATTATACGTCACATAGCTTGAGAGAAACAAATTGAGACAGCACACCTAGAACATTGGCCGGACCGACTATGAGTTTTATTGCAGGCCAGCCTTAAAGGAAGAATTTCATAATATTATTTAGTTTCTTATAAACTAAATGACGCGCTTCACAAATTAATTACTTACATTGTGCTCTATTTCTCTGCCGACCGATATAATTCAATCATTGTTGAGCTGGAACTAGTTTGTATATTGCATTGAGAAAAAACCCAAACAATGCCTCCTCCATGCATGCATGACTGAAGACATGCATGACTGAAGACATGCAGGGCTTAGAATATGCAAGACTGAAGATATGCATGGCTTAGAATATGCATGACTGAATATATACATGACTGAATACATGCATCGCTGAAAACATGCATGGCTGAAGACATGCATGGCTTAAGACATGCATGCCTCACGCCACCATGAAAGGGGCGGCGTTACATTTCTGTGTGATTGAGGGAACCGATGTTAGAGCTGTTTGTTCCATTTTAAAAATGTGGCTAATTCCAATTTGAATATACATCATATCCCAATAATTCTGGAAGTATAGGACAAATAGCAGTTATTACCTAGACCTATATGATGAACCACTGTGTGCATTGTTGGTGAGAAATAGGCGGGCATGGATTCAGAGGGAGTTAATTTAATTTGGAATTACTGCGAATGCTCGATGTTGAATAAGGGTCATGGCGTGCGGTGGGGTGTGGCGGTCGGAGGGGGGGGGGGGGGTCAGAGGTTGGGGATAATGTCTACACAGCCTCACAACATCATCCAATCTTGTCGGGCTGCAGGCTCTGTCCAAAAGTCATTGAGCCGTGACGGAGCCGAGAGTTGGCCCCTTTCTTGTGATAATCCGCTTTGCGCATGAATGATAGGGGTCACTATGGCGTTGAGGTGTCAACGCTGGGTCCCGGATGGAACTCTCCAAATTGTATCAAGTGATCGGCTCTAAACCTAGAAAATCAGATGAAGTCATCGATGCTTAGAAAACCAAAGCCTTTACCTAGATCCACTCATGCATGGTCAACTTCGATAATAGCGCGTTCATCCAACATTTATTGGAGTTTGATGCTCCTGTAAATAACATTGTGAGGTTGATTTTGGTTTCACCCCAACATTTCGGTGTGCATGCCAAATTTACATTCCCATGTTTCAAGTATCCTCAGCGTTAACATGTTAAAATAAAGATGCTATTTCAAAATAAACTAAAGTATATTTGAAGGATCTCGCAAATATATTTGACTTAAATGCAATATGGCTGAAAATCAAAGCCATGGTTGTTTGTTTGTTGTTTGTGTACGTCCTAGCGACATCTAAGGTCATATCAGGACGGTCAAAACCATGTGATGATGCAAAGTATACAATGGGTTCAATGATAGTGGCACTCATCAGGATCCACTGACCTGAGATTTGGTTTTGTAATATTTATATGAGATATGGTTTTGTAATATTCTTCTAGCTGCAAGAAATGTACATCTAGATGGCGCAGACATAGCTTCCACATTAGAAATGATGCATACCTAAAGAAATATACCACATTCAAAATAATGCATACATGAAGATAGATTCCGGATTAAAAATAAGCCATAGCTGAAGATAGATTCCACATTCAAAATAATACATAACTGAAGAGAGATTTCACGTTCAATAATGCAATGCTAAAGATAGATTCCAGATTCAACATAATGCATAGATCAAGGCAGATTCCACATTCAAAATAATTCATAGCTAAAGATAAATTCCACATCTAAAATAACGCATAGATCAAGATTTCTTTTTGTTGTATTGATGTTTTTGTATTGACAAGGTATTTACTCTGCCCATAACGTATAAGCTCCCATGAGGGTGCTTGTTTTCAATGCTGACAGCGGTGGTGCTGTCTTGGTGTGGTCCCTCGCCCAGGTGTTTCTGCTCAGGCCAGCATTTTGTGAATTTGGGTGTTAGTAGCCTATGTTAGTTTTTTTGTATTTTTCCAGAGTTTTGAGTATGATACATCTACTTGGGTGTTATGCAGGCTTGAGGGAGAGGATCCCATCCCATTTTGATTTGTTACAGCATCCTTTCACCCAAGCCCTGTCCTTAGATGGTGCAGCAGTGTGCCAGAACACACTCGGACCCTTTAGTACTGTGACCAGGTGGGATGGTTGTGTTGTTTGCTTAGCCATTTTGTATTTCAGGGTGGATCAGGTGCATGACCGTGGCCTGTCCACATTCAAAATAAACCACAGCTGAAGATGTATTCCATATTCAAAATAATGCGCAGCTGAAGACAGATTCCACATACAAAATAACACATAGATCAAGACAGATTCCACATTCAAAATGATGCATAGCTAAAGATAGATTCCACATTCAAAATAATGCATAAATGACAGATTCCATATTCAAAATACAGCATAGATGAAGACAGATTCCACTTTCAAAATAATGGGAAGCTGACTGTATATCCTGACTGACACTGGTCGCCGGTAGGACCATTAGTGCTTTGGGACGCCACCAGATGGCATCATCGGTGGCCTCGAGGGATAATCGCGAATGAATGCCACTGCATACGTCCGTACAACATATATTTACTCGTAATATACCTGACGTGTTGGAGAAATCTGGAGAGACCATGCTTCTTGTCCGGAATGTTGGAAGTTTAATTCCCAGTTGAGTCAAACCGATGCCTTACAAAATTGATAGCTATTATGTGCCCACAATCACCTCAGTATGCTTAAATCTCCCAAAACTAAGAAATCGGATCATACATGATGAGGTGTCCATCTGGCAGGCACATGAGTGAGAGTCAAACCCTAACTTGTCAACTGGAAGTGAAAACCTACACTTCCGGTTGTTTTGTAAGTGTCATAAATCAACTCAGCATACCTGAAAACCTACAAATTGACACTTCAAGTATGAAAATCAGTCAATAACTTCCGGAGATAGGTGAATGGTAAGTTGTGGGGGGTCTCAAAACGGAAATGACCCCCCACAAAGGGGTGAGGGGTCTGAACATTTGGACCCCATCATTTTCTGTTAGCCTGAACACTATTGAAGCCAGAACTGCAAAAATAATCAGTCAATAACTTCCGGAGATAGGTGAATGGTCAGTTGTGGGGGGCCTCAAAACGGAAATGACCCCCCACAAAGGGGTGAGGGTTCTGAAAATTTGGACCCCATCATTTTCTGTTAGCCTGAACCCTATTCAAGCCAGAACTGCAAAAAAAATCAATTTTAGCACAAAAATCCTACGGGAATACATATCATACCATACTATTTCTCTACCTAACCTGGTGGTCAGAATTATTAGCACAGGGGCTAGGACTTGTTAGCGCAGTATTAGGATAATCTGACTCAGTGGGCAATCGGGTCATTATGCCGATGGCCTGCTTTCCCACTGGGGCAACATTTGAAAGTGACACATGTTACTACCCGTCCTTATTTGATGTTAGATGGTCATACGCCGTAAAACAAAAACAAAAACAAACACAAATATACGAAACAAACATATTGCTATTCTAAAAGCATCGCCATGAAACTAGACAACTAGGCTGAGACTGAGAGGGGAGATTGGCTTCTAAAAAAACACCTCATACTTCATTGAAAGAAATGGCTGAACGAAAGGATCAAGCATATTATGGCACTAATGGTACGGACTGTGAAGGTAGTGTTTCTTATCCAAATCACTGTGACATATCTTGCATATACTTATGATGTATTCGTTGCAGACGAGCCAGTAGAGGTCCAGAGAAAGTTGCATACATTCGTGACTGGCTCGAGAAAATAAGACTTACCCCAAGTTGTTTTAAAGAAAATACTGCATCATGCATTGCAAATAAATCCTATATCAAGTTCGGACATGCCGGATTGTTTGTGTGCAGTCGCATGCAAAACATTTTCTTTACTTTGTACTCGCTTGGAGATGTGGCCAAGCGCGTTATCTGTTTGTGTAGACATGATAAAATGCGCTTTGAAATGGAATTGGGAATTTCCTAATCATAATCTGTGCAATGTGTTGCCATGGTAGTATACTGTAGATATATATCATCACAGCACATGTATATCATCTAAGAGTGTGATTTTAGACCTATCCTGGCGCTCAACATTAATAGGATAGGACAAGGACTGGTTAGCACAGTGTGTGGATAATGTGACTGTGTGTGATATTACGTTATGCTGCTGGTGGCCGGGTCTCACAGTGCGGCAGCATTATAAAGTCACCATGAGTGTGAACTGTCACAAGTCGGTACCTTTCCTGATACCAGCTTAGATGCTGCCAGGATGTAAAATTGCAACAACCAACAACAACAATAAACAAAACAAGCATTCCCTTCCCTTGCCCCTCTCACACCCACTCCCACTCTCCCTCCCACTTCCGCTCCCACTCCCACTCCCACTCCCAAAACCACTCCCACTCCCACTTCCGCTTACTCACACTCACACTCATCCTCACCCTATATAGTCACACTGACAATCCCCAATCACACTCCGACTCCGACTTCCACCTGACTCACACTCACCCTCATACCCAGTCACACAACAGCTTGCGACCACTTTGCGACCACTTTGCGACCACCTTAGACCAAAGAACCCACAGTCACCAGTGACCCCCAGACATCGGCAACCATTGTTTTGGTAGCAAGGACGTCACAGGTGAGTGCGGGTTCTTTGGTCTAAGGTGGCCGGAAAGTGGTCGCAAGCTGTGGTGTGACTGGGGTATTACACTCCCACTCCCACTCGCACTCACAAGCCCCACTCGCACTCACAATCCCACTTCCACCTTACTCACACTCCCACTCCCGCTCCCACTCCCAATCCCAATCCCACTTCCACTTCTACCTTAATCACACTCACCCTCACCATCACACCATACACTCACACTCACAATGCCCACTCCCCCCCCCCCCCACACACACACACAATAGCGGCCGGTGCGCGTATTGTTAGCGGACCGCAACTCTCACACCCCGCCAACCACAAATCATCTCTGCCCTCTGACATGTCCGCTCTTGGCCGCGCACGCCCCCTATGCGCGACGGCCCGAACTGTGGGTAAATAATGCACCTGTGAATTAGCTCTATCACACCCGTGGTGCCGGCCGCACTACCCGCGGGTCTGATTAATAGATGCCGGTCCGCTGACCCCGCGCGCCTTTGTTCGCTAGTTGATCTAATTGAAAACGAAACACCGACATGGTAATAGGATGAATAATATGATAGCGTAATATGTCCGCTATTGTACGCCTAGCCTCCTCTGGGGCCCAGATCCCCCGGCCATGTGATGTGTGTGTGCGGGGGGGGGGGGGAGGGGAGGATGGGAGGGGGGTTCGTGACCTTCCAGCGTCCACTTTAAGGAAGTTACATGTTTTATACTGACGTCACTCTTCAGTGTCATTGTCAGTGTTACTGACTGGCGCTCTCCAATGTCTTCTGCAGACATTATCATTTCTGCAGATCGGCAGATTTAACTATCCCCCACATCACCAGTCTCCTACCGGATGTGAGGGCCGAATCAATAGAGTTCAGGGCTCCCATGTGGGAGATCAGCAGTTCGATTCCCGTTAAACTGAAACCAATGACTTTCAAAATTGATACGTGTTGCTTTCTAGCTTAGCGTTCAGCATTAATAGGATAGGGCAAGGACTGGTTAACTCAATGTCAGGATAAGGTGACTGAGTGGGATATATGGACATGGTGCTGGTGGCCTGATTTCCCAGTGGGGCAGCACTATACAAGTACGATGAGTGTGCACTGTCACACGTCGGTACCCCTCATGTATGTACCTTAGATCTTGACAGGGCGTAAAGCTGCAACAACCAACCAACAAACAGACTTACACAACTCTGCTGCCTCTTCTTGATCGGGATAAATAAATGTGCTTGTTGGATGTAAAGGAATGAAAGAAAAGAAGATGAAAAAAAACACCATAACCCTCATGAAAGCTTTCTGCATTAAAGATAGGTCGGTAATGTAGGCTGGCTGGCTTTTTATTTATCTCCCTACTTATCTATCGGCTGGCCATAATCACTGACCCACATCTGCACAGCGCATGCGCAGAGCGGTGATCTGCTGGGAGTTCACTGCGCATGTCATTCTTTCAAGTCTCAGATCACCGCGCCAGCGTCCCTCCGCTCGTACATCGCCGCGGCAGCGATTCACCCAGAAGGCAGCGCGCGAGGCCGGCGCGAGGACGCCGCGTGTCAAATGGCCGTATCCGGGTCCTGATGGCCATGCGCAATGACCTACTTACACCTGCCTTCCTTTTTTCTCGACCCCCCCCCCCCACGCCCACCCGCGTTCTCCCCACCAGATAGGTAGGAGCTAGACATTTCCGGGTTGGGGTTCGGTATGGGTTGGGGTGGTGTTGGGGGTGGGTGCTATGGCGTGCGATGGGGTTGGGGTGGGGTGGGGGGTTGGGTTTGGGATGGGTGTCGGGATCGGGGTGGGATGGGGGCTAGATGGTATGGGGGTTGGGTTTGGGGTGTGAGAGGGATGGGGATTTGTGGGGGTTTGTGGGGGTGGGGGTGGGATGGGAGTCGAGCTGGAAGTAGGATGAGGGTGTGTCGGGATGGGGGTTCCGGGGCGATGGGGGTCCGGTTGGGGTATAGCGGTTGGAATGGGATGGGAGTCGGGCTCGGGGTGGGATGGGTCGTCGAGCTGGGGCTGGGATTGGGCGTTGGGTGGGGTGAGGGTACGTTGAGGTGTTCTGAATGGGGTTGGGGGGATGTGAAGGCGTTGTGTGCCTGTGTTGTCCGTATCTATTATTAATCCTGGCATCCTCGTGGATGATGCAGTGGCCGGGAGACTTTTATTAAGTAATCTGAGGGCAATGCCCTCGGCTGGCCGTATCGCACTGCTTCCACACACTGCAGTTATCACGTGGTCTATTGAATGTGCAGACAGGTGTGGGTGGAGCAGCTCCGAATACGCGTCAACAATAAAGGAGGCCACGTACTGATATGACCTTAGATGTTGCCAGGACGTAAACCTCCAACAAGAAAGGGGCGCTTTACTGACTTGCAAGCAAGGATTTACTGAAGGAACCTCTGTTTTATTTCTTCAGCATTGTCCTTATTCCACTAACTGTCATTTTGCGGATGCACCTGAGGATGGATTTCTGATATAATTGATGACCCCCACCTCCATATCAATGCCTGCAATAAACTTGTCATCATTGTCCCTCTAGCAGATGTATTTTGTGTGCAGGTTCTTTTTGTTGGTGTCGAAAAAAGACTTGACAACATTATATGTGCCGGTGAATTGCTCACTGATCGATATTAGTAGAACAGGGCAAACATTTGGGTATACACATAAATATATCAATGTAGTTCCAAATATATAAAATGTACATAAGTATTCATAAATATTTACTAATATGTTTAACGATATATCAATATTTATAAATGTTTATTGATATGTATAAAGACAATAATATACACATATAAATATATATAGAGATATGTTAAAATGTATGTAAATATATAGAAATATAAGTAAATATATAGACTTGCACATATATATGTATATATATATACCCAAATGCTTCCAAGCGGTTTGTGAGTCCCGCCCCACGCAGGGGGGGGGGGAGGGGAGCAAGTTCATGCTGGTACACGCCCCCGCCCCAGCCACCGGGAGGGGGGTGGTGAGCACTACAGAACTTATTACATGCGATAAAGGGTACATCACCATCCATATATGTAAATATATCAACAACTATATATGTTAATATGCACAAATACACTTTGCTGATCTGTGCTATTGAGTCCCATGTTTGTCCATGTCTATTATGCGGATACAAATAGGCGGTGTGTAGCCTTGATTATTATTACTACTGAGCATGTTATTATTATGTAACTATGTCCAATCGCTGGCCAGGCTGCGATTGCTCCGTACTGCCAACACCAGCGCCACCACCGGCCAGCACCAGCGGGGAGTGCGGCAATATATTCACTTGCTACCTGATTTTCAAACTATGTACATAATATAAATTTGCCTACATTCAAACAAGGTGGAAAGCGTAGCGGTGATGGAATGGACAAGTCTTTATTGCTGTCTCCGCTAGCAATTATATGCCTACCGGTTACAAAGTTTGAAATCTTGGCCAACAATGAACAAATATGGCGGCCCAACTGCCAAACCCACCGTTTTGGCACCACCTAGGGCAGTCCCGGGCTCACAGGGGAAGGGCACTGATTGGTCAATATCGAGATATCCATAACGAGCCCCAAATGCAGGATAATTAATTAGTAATCGATTGATAATATTAATAATAAAACCATTTAATTCCGGGATTTATATACGCATAATATATTATACTCCTTGTACTATACAATTGAGCTAGATACATTTTATTAAGCCAGATAAAATATGTATACATGTATGTGTATATATATATACCCACGTATATACTACGTATATGCGGATGTAACGGAATGGTATCATGCTGCCCCCATGGGTTTCCTGGGGGATTCGCAGGATAGTACGCCCAGGCACCCAGCGGGCACCTGCTGTCCGCTTAAGTTGGTCTCAACCAGGCAGTGTAGCCTCAGGTCTCATTCATTTCATGACTTGACGGTCTCTTCGGTTTGTCTCTACGGATTACAGTGTATCTACGGATTCTTGCAATTACTGGCGATGCCAAAGGCATACTGTGCTTTCTGTAGTCTAGTGCACAACAATAGCTGCCAGTCCTGGGAGTTGACGAAACGGATAACACGATCGACTTCGAACACAGACAAGATGGCGGATGACGGGAAACCTGTAGCCATCAAAACAGAGGTTCAGACTTCGGTCATCTAGGGAGATAACATTATTGACATCGAACAACGGGAAATCAATGCCCGTATTGAGAAGCTACAGAGGCGGAAGTGGCAAGGGGAACTTGAGAAAAGTGAGCGGGAGCTGGAGGAGGACGTAGCAAGACTGAGATCAGCGCAGATGACAAGATGGCCAGACAACGTTCATCAAGAGAGGATGACCAATTGGAGCTTGAGCTCCAGGAGATGCGGGCAAACATGGGGACGGAGCTCGACGAGATGACGGTTGCCGTCGCACGAAAGGAGGAGGCACTGCTACCGTCACAGGGCATCCCGCTCAACCTCATTGGACGACTGTTCAGTGAGCCGTTAATGCAAGGCGCGAAGTAAGTCGTCACTCCGGAGACATGTGGAGGACAGGAGAGACATAAAGAAACTCTTGCCGCTCAAATTGATAGAAGCAGCTGTCAATTGTGTGGTGGCCTCTAAGGAGACCGATGGCGATACACTCTTACGTATTTTGCAACACTAGGGCTATATTGTGGGGGAGGCTAAATCGGGCAGTTTCATAGAGAAAACTCATGTAAACTACGATCACGCCATCAGGGCCCATATGCATGGGGTGGTGGTAGCACTCCAAACCTGTGGGTAGAGGCGATCTCCGGGTTAGCGGCGAAAAGTTGGTATGCATGTGGCCAGGGTATGCAAACCCCCGGGAGTTAAAAGTCGGGTAAGCTAACCCCATTCCGTAGCAGGTATAAGGGTGGTGGTAGGGAGCGACTCGGGCCAAATCTGTTGAATGCGATCATATTTAACAGAATTACATACGCAATAAGTTAAATTTGATCAATTTAACGCTAAATTCGAACCATTATTAAGGCTACTGCCGCATTGGCGGCGATATTAATAGTGTCGAATCAACGAATGTAAAGTAAACAAATCGCCGCCACCGCCATGACGTCGATATCCATACTGGCATAATGCCAGCGGCAATGTTTTACGCCAAAATCTATTCAATGCGACCATATTTAACAGAATTACATACACAATAAGTGAAATTTAATCAAATTAACGCTAGATTCGCACTGCTATTTACACCACCACCGCATTGGCAGCATTATTCATATTGTCGAATCGACGAATGTAAACAGGCACAGAGGGATTTCCCAAATTTATAAATAACTGCTAGGGTAGCTAATGCATCCGCGCTTTGGCTCCGTGCATACCCCATGACCCATTTCTCACCACCGGCGATAGCTACCCAGAACTCGGTCCTTATCACTGGGGTGATAAATAATTCTTCATGCATACGGGCCCAGGAAGCGACCAATCTCCGAGGGGTTTGAGGCCTTCTCCTACTTTTTTGTATATAGGCATATATATATACAAAACGTGTATCGTCGAATAGTAAAATTGGATTACAGGGTTTTTCCATAGGCAACAATTTTGCCAGCATATCAGGACTACCCTACCTGAAAACCAGTCCCGGAGACTTGAGGGAAAAACAACCTATAACGGATAAACATGCATCCCCCTCCCCCCCGCAAGAAATGAGTAAGACAATCAAAAGACCCCCAGCTCTGTCACGCAATGAGCATGTCATGGAGTGTCTAGCACCAGGGTTGGCACCCACTCATTCTAACCGTACTACATACAACAAGGCTGCTTGGGTCGACACAAACCAGGTAGGCTGCCCAACTACTCACTGGGCCCTATCAACTCAGACAGTCTCACACTGATAGCAGACCAGTGTCGGCCTCCCGTAGCTCAATATCCGAGTCAAATCACAGGTGTGCTTCGCTGTGCGATGGCAGGCTATAATTCAGTCGGAGATGCCTATGTTTAGCCCATACCAACAGGACCCCAATGCCGGGGTGATGTCTAATAAGCCCCGACAATTAAAACACATTCCATCATCATTGAGCCCGGAAGCACCAGCTATAGGTTTACTTACACTCCACCGAGCCTTTCCCGAAGAGTGGCTATTTATTTGTTTTACAGTGATGGGGAGAGGCCTATTACAGTAGTTTCCATGCTATATACGATATAATACAATTGCAATAAGATCATTGACCGATATGGTACACTTGCTATGTGAGTTATTAGATTACAACTGTGTTGTAGACCAGCCGAGTCAAACCAATGCGAGTCAAACCAATGACTTACACAAATTGACACTTGTAGGTACCTAGCATGGAGCTCAGCATTAATAGGAATGGGGGAGGACTAGTTAGCTCAGTACCAGGATAATGTGACTGAGTGGGACATCATGTTATGGTGCCAGCAGCAGTCTGATATCCCAGTGGGGTAGCACCATGAAGTTATCCTAAATGCACAGTCACAAGTCGTACCTGTCCCGATATGACCTTAGATGTTGTTAGTCCGTACCTGTCTCGATATAACCGTAGATGTTGTTAGGTCGTTAAACCCCGAGCATTGAAATGTGTCAAAATGTTGCACTATCGGGTAAATGGCCGCTGGGATGGCTGAATGAGTTGAGCGTCTGTCTCCCTTTGTTGGTAGATCGTGGGGTTCAAACCTGGTTGAGTCAAACCAATGATTTAAGCATTGATACCTGTCGCTTCCTAGCCAGGTGCTCGGCATTATTTGGATAGGGCAAGAACACTCGGTCTTAGGATAATATGAATTGAGTAGGATATCAAGTCATGGTGCTGGTGGCCTGGTGGCCTGGTCTCCAAGTGGGGCAGCACTGTACAGTTACCATGAGTGTTCACTGTCACAAGTCGGTAGCCGTGCGGAGATGACCTTGGATGTTGCCAGGAAGAAAAACTCCAACAACCAACCAACAACAACTGTGCTGTTGTTCCAATCTTCGTCGGACGCCCTCTACCGGCCGGCCAGGCGGGTGGGCGGGAGTGTGAGTGGGTGGGAGGACGGGGGGGGGGACGTAGGGCGACGGGCAGGGGCAGGGGCAGGGGGGGGACCGGAGGAGCAGTCGTGGGGGGGGGGGGGGGGGGGGGGGGAGGACGGATAGTCAGAGGCGAGGCAAGTGGGAGGGGGAGGCGTTTTTATTCACCTCATGAATCAGGGTGGGGCCTGTCATTAATGCCATGTGGGGCTGATGAGGTGAGGGTGGCGGGTTAAATACCCGCACCGCACACCCCGTGAACACTGTGCCAATCCCGGGGCGTGGCCGCCCGCAGCCCGGGTGGGCCATTTCACCCAGCAACCCGCTTCAACGGTAACACAAATAATCTCAAATAGGAAAAAGGGTGAACAATCACTCCTCAGGTAGGGGCAGCGACCAAATAACATCCGCACTGCGGCTATCTTTGTAGGATAGCATTATATATGTCATAATAAGACTGAGTATTTTCTATCTTTGTCATTCCATTTGCAGGTAAACTCTTGGTAATGGTGTACTGTGCGCAGCCCGGTAGAGTATTACCACGCACTAAAACTACATAGACCTTGCGATAGCCATAAAACCTGGGATTCTCCCACATTTTTCACCCTCGTAAAGAGAGACGATAATTATGGATGAGCGACTCACTTACTCGGCAGTAAACCTAAGACTGTGTGGAATAACGTTGACGCACCATATGGGGAGCCTCTGTCGGCATCCACCGGACGCGTTGGTCGAATCGATAGAGCGCAGACCGCCCTTGTGGGAGAGCATGAGTTCAATTCCCGGTCAAGTCGAGCAAATGACTTACAAAATTGATACTTGTCGTTTACTAGCCTGGCACTCAGCATTAATGGGACTGGTTTGCTCACTGTCAGGAGAATGTGACTGAGTGGGATATTGGGTCATGGTGCTGGCGGTTTTGTCTCCCAGTGGAGCATCACTATGAAGTTGACATGAGTGTATATTGTCACCAGTCGGTACATGTCCTGGTATGAACTTAGACGTTGCCAGAACGGACAACTCCAACAACCTACCAACCACCTGCATCCTACTAATGGATGATTTTTGTTAACGACATTTGAATGTCAAAAAATAATAATGAGGAGAGGACAGCATCTTGGATACTGTGTCAAAGCGGAAGGGACACACTATTCAACTTCCGGTCAAAACTTGAGAGAGAGGGAGGTAGGGAACTAGTGGTATTGTTTGCCACGCAACTTGCATTGAGTTCTGTTCAACGTCTGTTTGCACTGCAGAAGGAAGACTAGTCGGTATTATCATTCTGGACAATACTAAATATAATGCATATTTGGATCATATTTATTTGCCTAGTTCGAAGGAGCTTTCATTAAATGTAGCTAACATTGTGGATATTATAAGTGAAAGCATGCCCAAGAATGTTGCTGGGTTTACTGAATGGTTGGTTATAAGTAAAAAGACAGATAAACCAAATATCAATATAACCATAGATGGCACAAACATAGAACAAGTATCCGAATTCATATATCTCGGACAAAAGATTACAAATGATGGGAAATGTGATGAAGAAATTAAGAGAAGGATAACAATAGCCCGAACAACATTCTCTAAAATGTATAGAGTGTTAACATCAAGTAAGATATTGTAGTGGTCTGCACTGACCTCTCAGGCAAGTAACCACATAGACAGGTAGGCGTGGGAAGTGTGTTGATATCAGGGAGCCTAGGTGGTGTAATGGTTAGCACACTGGCCCGGAATGCAAAGAGATGTGGGTTCGAGTCCCGCTCTAGGCGCAGTATTTCCCATTTTCATCACCCCCACGACACTGGTTGCCGTGATCAGGATCCTGTACAAGCTTTGCGCTGTATGGTTGTTGAACCTACCCTGTGTATGTATGTGTTAGTGCATTGCCTGTATGTATGTAATTGTAAGCATTACAAGACTTACAATTCCAGGGGGACGAGTGTAGTGGTCTGCACTGACCTCTCAGGCAAGTAACCACATAGACAGGTAGGCGTGGGGAGTGTGTTGATATCAGGGAGCCTAGGTGGTGTAATGGTTAGCACACTGGCCCGGAATGCAAAGAGACATGGGTTCGAGTCCCGCTCTAGGTGCAGTATTTCCCATTTTCATCACCCCCACGACAATATTAATACATACAAGTAAGCATATTCTTCAGTGTTATATGTGGTCTACTCTAATGTATGGGGCTGAGACATGGACAATCTCTAAGAAAATGTACAAACGTTTAGCAGCATTTGAGATGTGGACTTATCGAAGGATGATGAAAATATCATGGACAAAGAAGATCACCAACAAAGAAGTTCTCAGAAAAATAAAAAATAAGAAAAGCTTGTTTGCCACTATACAGACAAAGAAACTTATTTATTTTGGCCACATCATTCGTCAGAGTTCAATATACCATACATTGTTGGAAGGGAAGGTGAATGGCAGCAGAGGGAGAGGGAGACCAAGAACATCATGGTTTACAAATGTTTCACAGTGGACAGGCTTGAATTATTCACAGTCTATCAGAACAGCACACCATCGGGACAAGTGGAGAACCATTGCATCCAACCCTCGACTAGAGTACAGAACTATTGATTGAATGATTGATGGGCATCGTAAGCCTGTATATGTTGCAGCAATGGCACGTTCTTGTAACTTGACTTAATACTCATATGTAGCAAGACCTGTGCATCTGCAATGTAACTAGCATGTGTACGATCAAATGAAGAGCTAAGGCGCAAAAGAAGCGAATCCTTTTTCATTGCTCTCTGTAAAGGCCCGGTCACATACACGGTAATGAACGTAGTTGAACGTAGGTGAATGTAGGATAGATTAATGTGGATCAAACGTGGTGCAAGTATGTTGAACTATGGTGAAAACAGTTAAGGTACAGCATGTTTTGGTACAGGTAGATATGTTACGGCACATATTCCAGTACTTTCAACTAGGTTCAACTACATTCAACTATGTTCAACTACGTTCAGCTATGTTCACCTATGTTCAACTACGTTCAACTATGGTCAATCACGTTCAATTACGTCCAATTACGTTCAATTATGTTCAATTACGTTCAACTACATTCAACTATGTTCAACTAATGTCAACTACGTTCAACTATATTCAACTATCTTCAACTATCTTCAACTATCTTCAACTATTTTCAACTATCTTCAAGTATGGCCAAATACACTAGAGTATGCTAGAATATACTAGAGTATGCTAGAGTACACTAGAGTATGCTAGAGTATGTTAGCATCATGGCTGCAAATTCAGCCTCTAATATAGCACTCTTTTGAACATGTCTCCAAATTAAATCGGACATCACGGCTCACCATGTTATTACCAACTTAACATCACAGACAAGTATGAATGCTGGTATGTTCAACTACGTTCAACTAGAGTCAACTACGTTCAACTACGTGCAACTACGTTCAACTACGTTCAACTACGTTCAACCACGTTCAACTACGTTCAACTACGTTCAACTATGTCCACTAACATGTATGTGACTGGGGCATAAGATAGACTTGTGCTTACCAGTTGAATTATATCGATTTCATATTGGGTAGTAAGTTATCTAAAGCCGTGTTCACACGGGAAAAGTTTAAACCGATTTAGACAAGGCGAATTATATGAATCGAACTAGTGGCGCGTTCACACACACTGAGTACTTGGGGTGGTTTAAGGTGGAAATCGATATCTGCGCATGAGCAAGTCCATACTAACCAGTGCCAGTTTTGGTTAGTCAACGTCGCCACGAGAGAGTGTGGGTTCGACCTAGATATGTATGGACTAGATTGTATTGTTTTGGAATGATCAAAACTTCTGTTGGCCAGTGAAAACCTAAAAATAAATCATGAACAAAATATCTGTACACCTCTAGCCGGTTCATAGATCAAATTATATTATATTGTGTGATGTCTTTAATCCGCCTCAAGTAAGTGGGTTGTGTTCACACGGGCGATATAAGTCGAATCAGAAAATGCAGTTCATATAAACCACCTACTTAGGTGGTTTATAAAATCCTAATTATATGATTCTATTCAGGCTTAAACTGCCTCAACCACGCATTCACACGCCAAATGTGAGCTGAACTAGGCAAGGCAATTCATATGAATCAAATTAAATGCCCCGTGTGAACATGGCTTAAGTGATATGTTAGTTTCAGCGAAAAAGCGAATTTCATAATAGGAATGATGGCAGCTTCAGCTCAAACCTCATGGTTTCATTTCGGCCCTGATGGCCCAGATGGCCTGAACCATTCAAATGACCAGACGGGATGGCCGAACGAGTTAGAGCATCCGTCTCCCATGCTGGTAGATCATGGGGTCGTGGGTTCGAGTCCCGGTCGAGTCAAACCAATGACTTTAAAATTGATACTTGTCGCTTCCTAGCCAGGCGCTCGGCATTATTAGGATAGGGCAAGGACTGGTGTGCTCAGTGTCAGGATAATGTGACTGAGTGGGATACCAGGTCATGGTGCCGGCGGCCTGGTTTCCCAGTGGGACAGCACTATTAAGTCACCATGAGTGCGCACTGTCACAAGTCGGTACCCATCCTGATATGACCTTAGATGTTGCTAGGACGTAAAACAACAACAAACAAACAAACAAACCATTCAAATCTAGTTGCACACTTTCGTGTTGACAGTTTCATGGTTTTAGCAGGATTCTGCAGCTTTGCGGAAATATCTGGGTAGGAATGAATTGAAAAAGTATCTACACGTGCTATGATTGTCGGGTAATAAATCAAATTTAGAGAAGTGAGTAAACATTGTCAAACTCTATATTGTAATATTTACGTAATGTTTCTCCCGCAATAGTCCCTGGTCACATTTCTCTATACTACTCATACCCGGAACTAGGTAAGCGTATGCTTCAAAGAGATTGACTAGTTTCTCCCCTTGTTATCTGCAGTTAAATGCAGATCGATGGTATATGAACTATAAATCCATTCACAGCAACTCCTCTGTGTTCACCACATTTGTCCAAATATCTCCAAAGTTCCCTATCTAAAATTTTTTTAAAAACTTGATTCAAACTAAAGCCTAGCAGATCATAGCATTTACCCTAATATATTTATTTATCTATACACAAAATTGCAGAAACTCAAAACCATTGGACAATGCAACTTTAACCCTCCTTACCTAGAAGATGAAAATAGATTGCCTGACCACCCGCAATTATTGGCAGCCCCTCGACATGGTACACTAAACGCGTGCACACATGACACTGCCGCCCTATTTAATATCTGATCCATTATAGTCACACTTGATATCTGCATTTCATTTGATCAAATAGGACGCAGCCGGAAGGTAGCGGATTGAAGTCTGACACGCATGTCACTATGTATTGCACTGTTCAGATTGCTTGAAGTGGCGATGTTGGACTCGTGTGGCGGAGGTAATGATGCTGATATTAGTGACGTCACAGGGACCAGACGGTATGGCCGAATGAGTTGAGCGCCCGTCTTTCTCCCGTTTTGCTAGATGGTGGGATTTGAGCCCACGGGGTTCGGACCCTGATCGAGTCAAAGTAATGAGTTACACATTTATACTTATCGCTTCCTAGCTTGGCATATGCTTTATTTTTAAACGACGGCGGCTTTCTGGTGATGATTGGTCAAACAGTATCACTTATCACTAATATCCTTCCTATGCTCTTTTCTAATAAGCGGGTGGTGTAATAGTTATATGTAGCTGAAACATGTCAGGCTGGCTGTCAATTCAATGATCGAGGTACAGACTTTTTCTTTCATCAAACAAGAAAAGGCACACTAATAATTATGTAATAGGATGATTTCTAAGCCAATGTCACACGTGGTTTATTGTAGTAAATGTCCATTGACTATCATGTCGTGTGTTTAAACTTGTCCGGACAATAATTGCGCACATGTAGAATTAAATTAATTTCACTTACCCAATAAGTAAGAATAAAATAAGGAATAGGCCCTTTCCCACAGTCGAAAAAGGACCAGACGGGATGGCCGAATGTGTTAGAGCGTCCCTCTCCCGTGCTGGTAGATCGTGGGATCGTGGGTTCGAACCCTGGTCGAGTCAAACCAATGACATACAAATGTATACTTGTCACTTCCTAGCCCAGCGCTCGGCATTATTAGGACAGGACAAGGACTGGTGTGCTCAGTGTCAGGATAATTTGACTGAGTGGGATAGCAGTACTATAAAGTCACTATGAGTGTGCACTGTCACAAGTCGGTACCCATACTGATAAGACCTTAGATGTTGCTAGGACGTAAAACAACAACGAACAAACAAACAAACAGTCAAAAAGGAATATTCGCACTAAAACTGTAGCAAGACCAAAATATAGATCCATTAGCATATGAAGTTATGCAAAGAAGTGTATTCCAACAAATGCAAGGCAATTATCATCAGGTTGTAGAAGCATGAATTGAAACACAATTTAAAGGGTCAAGCCTACTCCATGGCTTGTGTCGGGTAGTGCTGTGGGTAAGAATAGAGTGTGTAATGCAGGGGAAAGGGGAAGGGGGAAGGGAGGTGCAGAAGCCTACATTGAAGGAGGAGATACGGATGGGAGCAAGGGGAAATATAGGGTGGGAGCAGAAAGGAAGGGATGCGATGTAGAAAGAGGGGAATGAGCAGGAGGGCCATGAGGGGAAAGGGAATGGAAAAGAAAGGCAGGGTGTGAGAAGGATGGGGAAGCAATTCAGAGGGCGGCGTGGGGGGGGGGGGGAGATGGAGTGAAGCCAGAGAGATTGGGAGAGGAAGAGGAACAAGGGCGGGTTGGAAGGCGTCGGAGAGGAAGGGGGAGGCGAGGGGGGAGAGGAGAGGAGGGAAGTGATTGGAAAAGGGGTGGACGGGGAAGAGGAGGAATGAGAAAGAATGGTGGAGCAAGGAGGAAGCGGGCAGAGAGCAGTAAAGGAGGGGAGGGAAAGCGACGGGGAAGAGAGGGGAAATGGGGAAGTGGGGAGCGAAGGGGGAACGGAAGAAGGGAAGACTAGGTTTAGCGAGGGAAAAGGGGGCGGGTGGAGGGGAGTGGTGAGGGCCGGGGGGCGAGGGGGAATGTGAGGATATGAGGAGTGGCGCTGGTGGAGGGGGTTTGATTTGGGAGCAGCGGAAGCTTGAGTGGTTATTGATGACATTTGCCCTGAACACAGCGACTAGGTGCACAATGGTGATCTACAGGTGACCTAGGAACCTACCGAACACAACAACAAAAAGAGGAAACATAAACAAATAAAAAGAAAGGAAAAACACCCACGCACCTGCTGCTCCCGATGTTCGAGATGAAACCAACGGCGTTCACACGAGCCCCTTATTTAAAATGGGGTTTGAGCAGATCGTGTCAGGGTGTTCGCCATCAATAAATAAGCAGAGACACCTGACGGCAGAGATTTCACTGAACGGGCACCGATCGGATCTAGCCACAGATCACACAAAATAGAAAGAGGGGGGTGGAGGAATGGGCTGTGGCGGGTGGCGGGTGGCGGGTGGCGGGTGGCGGGTGGCGGGTGGCGGGGTGGCGGGTGGTGGGTGGGGGTGGCGGGTGGTGGGTGGTGGGTGGCGGGTGGTGGGTGGCGGGGTGGCTGCTGGTTGGTGGCGGTTGGGCCTGTGCGGGTGTGACGGGTGCTGTGGCCTGGCGAGGTGGCTGGTGTGGGTGACGGGGGGGGTGGCGGGTGGTGGGTGGCGGGTGGCGGTTGGTGGGTGGTGGGTGGCTGCTGGTTGGTGGCGGGTGGCCGGTGCGGGTGACGGGTGGCCGGTGGCGGGTGGCGGTGGTGGGTGACGGGTGGCGGGTGGTGGGAGGCGGGTGGCCAGTGGTGTTGGGTGTGGGGTGGGGTGGTGGAGGGAGGAGCAGTTATTTATTCAATGCCCATGTACGCTTGTTCTGCCGGCCATGATGAAGCATTTGTGTTCAGACCCGGATCAATATCGCCGCTCATGGAGGCAAACAACATTCCCCCGGATAACGAAGCAGGGCCGACCGGCGGAGCGTGTGTGAGCTGAGGGTGAGGCGGGGTGCAGAGTTGACATGTCTGCTGTGTCCGTCTCTTACATGTGACACACGAACGCAAATCAGGTGTTAAAGGTGCTTAATTCGATGCCCCTGAGTTCCCACCATATGACATGGGTTAATACAGGAGTTCTTTAACCGTTGCTCCACATCAAATCCTGGATCAATATTGTGTTGAACTTTCATTATATATATATTTATAGTGACGGTTTCTGACTATATTCAGAGACTGTATATATATATATATATACACATATATATATATATATATACATATATATATATATGTTCTCTGTTATATCCTGGACTCGTGCATGGTCATGTTTCAACATAGTGATGCCATCTTCTGGAATCCATTTACACCATTATGCCATGACCCATTTTGGTGGTGCTATGACTCAAAATGGATGTGACTCTGGTTACATGTTTCTAAATGTTCTATGTAGGATAAAATGTACGTAGGTGGTTTAGTTTTAAAACAAAGTTCAGTCTTTACTCAGATTATGCAACTTTAACTTGCAAGGCTTATTATTGAACAGTCAGTCAGAATAGTGATTTGAGTATTAAGGCTGCATTCCATATATGCGTAATGCGTAATGCGAATGCGAATACGAATGCAACAAACAATCGAAACGCCTTGAAACCTATGCGTAAAGGTGCTGCGAATAGAAAAGCATCAGTCGCATTTGTCCATTGATATAAGGCTGGAGGAGGCGACTGATAATTACGGACAGCCGGGACAAGGTGGTGCGAACAGAAAAGCATCAGTCACATATAGGTTTATGCGGCGGACCTGTTAGGAAGCAGTCTTCATATTTGGGACGGTCCTAACATCCCTCGAAGCAAGCTAAACTGAGCCATGTTTGGACCGTCCCATTCTCTGTGTGTCTCTGTGTGTGTCTGTGTGTGTGTATCTGTGTCTGTGTGTGTGTCTGTGTGTATGTGTGTGTCTGTGTGTGTCTGTCTGTCTATGTGTGTGTATGTGTGTGTGTCTGTGTGTGTGTCTGTGTGTGTCTCTGTGTGTGTCTGTGTGTGTATGGGTGTGTCACACACACAGACACAGACAGAGACACACACATAGACACAGAGACACAGACACACACATAGAGACAGACACAGAGACACAGAGTCACACACACTTTTTATATACTTTTTATATACTTCACTGCATAACGCATAATGCATAACGCAATACGCATTATGCATATATGGAATGCTGGCATTCGCATAACGCATAACGCGTAACGCATAACGCATTACGCAGTACGCGTATATGGAATCCTAGCTTAAGGGCATCTACTTTCAGATTCTGGAAAGATAAGCCTCATAAGCACATTGACGATATAAAGAGTGGTTAGTCAGAAATTGTTGTCTTTGACTGCATTACATTTTTCGCATATATTTTCCAAAATTGTTCTCTTTGAGATCACTATGTTCATATCATATCCTTTCCAAAAATCCGTTTAAAAAGGCTCAGTCATTAACCAGAACATAATTGCTGACCTTTCATACAGGAGAAGTGACAGAGAAATGAGAGTGCTAGAAACATTGACGAAGGAATATGAAAAGGTGCATACTTCATTGTTCAGAAAAATGCTACTTAATACTACGAGATTTGATGTCATAGTCACACCTGTGTGTGAGTCAGGATCACGAAAAGAGGCCAATTGGGGAAAGTTGTCGGCGTCGAGCATAGATCTCGGCGTCGATCGGAATGTAAAGGTCGAGAAAATACAACAACCATATTTGTTTCTAGGATAATTTAATATGACACAAAGAAAATGCACTACACTTTTAAGAATTGTGATGCCGACATCTTCAATTGACCACCGATTGGCCCATTTTCGTGACGCTGACTCGTGTACAGAGGGGAGTGTGTCAGTCCGGGGTAGTTGGGTGGACAGTCCAGTGAGTATATACAATAACAAGTTGTTGGGGCATTGTAGGGGGGTAGGGGGGTAGCTTGATGGCAGTATCCTATTTGAGAAGTCCATTAAGAACAATGTTTAGTGATACGTGTTTTCAATGGACAACGCTGAGTGTATCCCAATGGTGTCCTAACGTAGCAGGTGCCATAATGGAATTAATGAGAAAATGTTTACATATTGAACAGTTGTCCGCGTTTGAAGGGTGCTCGCCCGTCGAAGGTGTCGCACAAGAGTGGTTCGACACTCCTCCCAGGGGATGACACAACCATTCCATGCTGCACCTAATGCACTCAAACTCACAATCTGAAAATGTGTCAAGAAAAATATATGACCACTCAAGCGGAGATTTTTGTTTTTGTTTGTTTGGCACATTAGTTGTTTAAGCAGGGGACATTTCAGTCGCGGACGATTGCTGTTCCTCATTCCACTGCTCCTTGCCCTATCCTAATGATGCCGAGCACCCAGCTAGGACGCGACAATGATCAAGGTTTAAGTCATTGGTTTGACTCAACCAGGATTCGAACCCAGGATCCCATGATCTACCAACACTGGAGATGGACGCTCTAAGTCATTCGCCCATTGTAAACTCCTATTCGGTGTACCAAGCAAACTCTCCGATTAGGTCTGCAATTGATTCTCCTAGGGTATCTTCTACAATTCCTTATTTTGGTGTTTAAATAATGATCAAATTGGTTATGAGCTTGAGGCACCCAAGAGATACTATTCATTTGAAATTCAATAGAGCGCAGACTTCCCTTGCAGTAGGTCGGGAGTTCGAATCCCAGTCAAGTCACACCAATGACTTACAAAATTGATACTTGCTGCTTCCTAACTTTGCGCTCAGAATGAATAGGATCGCTCAAGGTCTGGTGAACTCAGAGTTTGGATAATGTGGCTCAGTGGGAGCCGGTGGCCTGGTCTCCGCGTAGGACATCCCTATAAATTGTTCATGATTGTGCACTGTCAAAAGGGGTACCCATCGTAATATAACCTTAGATGTTGCTTGCACGGAATACTCCAACAAACAATCAAACAATCCTTAGAGATTTAAGCAACTAAGCTGTGCAATGATAAGTTATCACCTCCGCTCCTTCTCTATCCTCCCCTCCCTTAAGATCCACTGCCCTGACCTGCCCTGCCCTGCCCTCCAGTCCCTTCCCCTCCCCTCCCCTCACCTCCGCTCCCCTCCCCTCCCTACCCCATCCCCCATCCCCCATCTACCGTTTCACGGAATACTCCAACAAACAATCAAACAATCCTTAGAGATTTAAGCAACTAAGCTGTGCAATGATAAGTTATGACCTCCGCTCCTTCTCTACCCTCCCCTCCCCTCCTCTCCTCCCCCCTCCCCTCCCCTCCCCTCCCCTCTCCTCCTCTCCCCTCCACTCCCTTCCCCTCCCTACCCCTTCCCCCATCCCCCATCTCCCCTTTCCTTTCAGCCCTCCCCTCACCAACACATTCACCTTCCACCACCTACAGGCTGTTTCTGTTTCTCCACCCTCCAAGGCAGGCAATCACGAGAGTGCCTTCTCTAATCCTGAACATGTACCAACAACACACAAAAAAACGCACACGCTCACAGCGGAAGCGACCTGGGTTTAAATCCTATTTGAAGTGGTGTAAAAGCTAATCCATTACTATCGCGCCCTCTTCGTGTGAGAGATTTGCCCTTTAAATAAGGTCTTCTACGAGATAAGATGCTTCTTAGAAGTACTTAATATCACAGACTCAATCACTGACACCGACTATCAGGAGATCTCACCCACTCGTGAATCATTTAACTTATCGTCTAGCCGTTAAAAGGCCTAATCCTATTACATCACCTAAACTAGCAATGCTCCCCCCCCCCCCACACTTGAAGCCCTACATCTAATGTAGCAGTCTAAAGTGCTGTTTAAGAATAGATAATGTTTCCAGTTGCTATACTCACTTTGAATATCTCTGTTCACACCAGAATTAAATCCACAACTATCTGTCTTCGATTAGCGGATCTGGGGTGTCTTTTGTGTGCCAATTTTTTAATGCGAACACCCCCCACTCACTCCCTTAACCAGTGTGTGTGGGATTCTCTTGGAGCATACTGTGCACAAACCACGCCAAACCTATACTCACTTAGAATATCTCTGTTCACACCAGAATTAAATCCCCAACTATCTTTCTTCGTTTATCGGATCTGGGGTGTCTTTTGTGTGCCAAATTTTTAATGTGAACACCCCCCCCCCCCACCCACTCCCTTAACCACTGTGTGTGGGTTTACCTTGGGACATACGGCGCACAAACCAAGCCAAACCTATTGGCATCTGGTCGATCCGTGCCAGAGCAATTGCATTGGGACAATGCCTGTAATGTGCAACTGTGGCAAGGGTGACTCTGATCTGGCCCAGTTCTTCCCTTTGGCTTTGAACGCGGCCCCTGCGTAGATAGATAAGCCTAATGCATGGCGCTCATCTGCTCCGGGTACCTCCCGCGTTTGAAGTCCGGCTTAGATGCTCACACCTGCCGTCAGCTGGCGCTGCCGTCTGTTTGTCGATGTGGGTCAGGAGGGTCGCAGAGACGGTTGGTTGTTGGTTGTTGGAGTTTTACATCCTGGCAATACCTAAGGTAATATCAGGATGGGTACCCACTTGTGACAGTGCACACTCATGGTGGCATTATATTGCTGACCCACAGGGAGATCAGTCTGCCAGCACCATGAGATGATATCCCACTCAAGCTCTATCATCCTGATGCAGAGCCAACCAGTGATTGTCCTATCCTACTAATGCACAGGACCTGGCTAGGAAACGAACGGTATACATTTTGACTTCACCGATTTGACTTAACCAGGGTTGGAACCTGTGGGTTCGAATTCCATGATCTACCAAAACAGGAGATGGACGCTCAACTCTTTCAGGTATCTCGTCTAGTCCGTTGTAACGATTTCAATTTCCCCCCTTTACAACTTCCACTGGGGAATCTGAAAACGTTTATAATTTCCCTGGAGGGAAATTAAAAAGGTTTTCAGATTCCTGGGGGGGGGGGAATTAAAAACAGTTTTCAGATTCCTCCCCCTATTTTCAAATTCACTCCTCCGGGAATTTAAAATTGTTTAAAAAACTTTTAAAAAACGTTTTAAAATTCAGACCTATAATATTTTTTTCTTAGCCATCTTGGAGAATTTTTGTGTCATTTGGGGTGAAATATATTTTGTTGTACTAGTAATAATTTCCATTATGCTATCCTCTGTGTATTATATTTGTCGTGAAAAATAACAAAAAATAACAAAAATAAAGAAAATTCCCCCAAAATGGGGGTAGGGAAAGTTAAAACGAGGTAGGGAACTTGAAAACATGTTCAAATTCCCCTGGGATGAATTTGAAAACGTTTTCAAGTTCCCAGGGGTGAACTTGAATCAGGGGGGAATTTGAAATCTCTACACCGGTAGCGAGGGTGGAGAGGCCGGAGCGGGAGCCAGCCTGGTGTAAGACCAGGGGTCAGCACAAGGTGCACCAGTCTGGAATACTTATGGGGGAAGGGCGCGCAAATGCACAGGTATGTGCAAGAAAGTAGGGCGGGGGTGGAGGGGGGGGGTGTCGCAAAATCGGATTTATCTGGGACAATGTTGCTGCGAATTGAAACAGTAGAAAAGGAATGTGGTGTTCTCTGTGGCGGAGTGGTTAGAGTGTCTGACTTTTTTCTAGGTCGGACTCCTAATCTGAAGGTTGGTGGTTCGATTCCACATGCCCCCATCTCTGCCAATTTGGATTTCCACCGCTGTGTATAACTTACAGCGACATCAAAGGCCAGTTGCTCTCATACCGTGTCTATGTGGTGTGGGAGGTTAAAAAACCCTTGGGTCGGTAAAGGTGTAGGCTCAGGCTTTCTATCGACAAACTGTCTAATGGTGAAAACAAGCCTATTCAGGCTTATCCATGATAGGCAGTATAAATCTTCAACAACAAAAAATAAAAATAAAAAAATGTTGCCATTGGATATATGTCAGTATAGATATGGTAGGCTATTTTAACATTGTCTGTGAGATGCCTTTTGTTTGTTTAACAAGGCCCAGTACAAAACGTAAGCATCGGCTATTGGGGTTCGCGAGATGCAATGTAGGAAACAAAACAAAGAAAACCTGATGACTTCGCCGCCCCACATATGTGTGTGCATATATGCTGTTGCAGTAAAACTGTGTACTCTAAGGGAACTATCGAATTTTCTAAACCAAACCATTTCGCTAGAGTTAATTCTACATTTTCAACTTAGAGACTAGGGCAATATTAAAAGATTACTTGCTACATAGAAGGATATGGAAAGTCAAAGTAATGGAAACCCATTAATGATGAAAATTATGGTGGAGTAGGTAAATGTGCCTGCCAAATGTAGTAGTACATGTGGTCAATTCAATCCACTTCCAATGGAACTTAATCTAGCTGACCCAGTTCTCATTAAATCCAATGGTATACCGAACGCTGTACTGCCAGGGCCTCTGCGGGAGGCATTAGAACCCATATTAAAGCGCGGTGCTATCTAGTTTAAACTGCATTTGGTTGGTTGTTGGAGTTTTACGTCCTTGCAACATCTAAGGACGGGTACACACTGGTGACAGTGCGCACTCATGGCGACTTTATAGTACTGCCCCCCTATGAAATCAGGCTACCGGCACCATGACCCAATACCCTACTCAGTCACATTATGGGGATCCCAAGTTAACCAGCCCTTGCCATATCCTATTACTAACGAGCGCAAGGCTAGGAAGCGACAAGTAGCAATTTTGTAAGTCATTCTTTTAACTCAACCGAGAATCAAACTCATGAGATTCCACATGAAGAGCCTGCGCCCTACCGATTCGGCTCGCGCGTCTGATTTAAACTGCCATCGCGAAACCCGGAAAGAGTATATCCAGCCTTTGGCGTTTGCTTCCGGCAGATGTGTGGGCTGAAAACACTGCATTTTTAAGCAAGCAACGCTGATGAATTGTCTAGCCTTTTTTTGTTCTCCCCCCCCCCCCTCACCAACCCACCCACCCACCGTTCCTTTTCCTCTGTGTTCAATATCCCAGGGGAACTGCCTTACTGTTCTGAAGGTTGTGACTCATATCCCCACGGCATTGCGCCGCAATCCTTTATCCACATGCAAAGTATGCTGAGTACACATGTTCTGGGCGGCCAATAGTGAGCACAAGCTGAGCAGTGAGCAGCCACTCGGGTGTGGGGGGAGGCGGAATTGTCTGAATATACCAGCTGACCACTGCAGGGAGCACTTCCGGTTGGACTAGGTGTACTGGCGCCCAGGACCCGTACCCATAGGGATCTCATGTCGCCCGGATCTCTATCTGTGTGTCTGTGTGTCTGTGTGTTTGTGTGTCTGTGTGTTTGTGTGTATGTGTGTCTGTGTGTATGTGTGTATGAGCGTATGCGTGTCTGTGTGTATGTCGGTGTATACCCTGAGTTTTAAGAACCAGGTTGTTGGAGTTTTACGTCCTGGCAACATATTAAGAACCAGAACACTGATGTAAACTCAGAAACCCTTTTTGAAATGTTTCTGACCATACCTGTACCTGAGCAATAGGCCTACAGCCAATACTCTTTAAAATGATATTGCAGTGGTCCAGTACTTACAGTAGTACAAACATGACAGTAGGATAATAATTAAACTAGTAAAATAATTACACTAGCACAATCATTCCAGTAGCACAATGATTATAGAAACTGTCTGCTTGTGTATTGTTGGTTTATCCTAGTAACATCTTAGGTAATATTAGGACGGGTACCGACTTGTGACAGTGCACACTCATGATGACTTCATAGTGCTGCCCCACTGGGAGAACAGGCTGCCAGCACCATGACCTAATATCCGACTCAGTCCTTGCCCTATGCTAATAATGCTGAGCTACTGGCTAGGAAGCAACAACAATATATGCGTATCAATTTTTAAGTCATTGTTGGAATACACCAGGGTTCGAAAGGACGCTCTAACTCATTCGGCCATCCTGTCTGGTTTATATGAACTTGGTCTTCCTAAAAATATATCTGTAAGATCATAGACCAGCAGCCTATCTCTCTGTCCAGATCTATTTGGATAGCGCTTTACCTACCACTGGTGGGGAAATCATTGATGTGGTGTGTTGTAGAATACTATTACTTACCTATGTGACTTATATAATAATATTAATGATATAGCACGTTATCCTTTCAGCGAAACGCTACCCCAATGGAGTAGACATATAAAGTCTATGTCATGTGTTGCTCTCCTAGAATAATGGATGTTGCTTTACTGACCAGTTAGTCATTCACTCATGCATTTCACAGAAATGCATGTGGATTTGGAACCAACGGTCAATGGTATCCATGTAGTCTGATTGGCTGCTGGCTTTGCCTAAGGTAGTTCAAGCCTGCCGCCGTGGAAAGACCCACGGTGACAGGATGCTTGCTTATGTGTCCAGACTGGTGATGGAATTCAGGGTTCGGTGCTGATTGAGAACTGTATGTGTGTGGAGTGGGGTAGGTGTGTTGTGTGTGAGATCTGGGCGGGGGGTGGTGGGAAGGGGGGGGGGGTAGCAGAAGGTGCAGAGGTGTATGGGAGGAAACAGGAGCATGAGTTGGAGTGGGAGTGGGAGCGGGAGTTGGCCCCGTCCGGATATGAACTTAGATATTGCTAGGATGTAAAACAACAACAAACAAGGAAACAGCAGGAGGTGGAATGGGAGCGAGAGTGGGAATGGGAGTGGAATGGGGGTGGGAATCTGGGATGAAGGCGGTGGGAATAGGAGCCGGAATGGGAATGGGAGTGAGCATAGGAATGCGAGTGGGATTGGGATTGGGAATGGGAATGGGAATAGGATTAGCAGTGCGAACGAAATAGGTACGGGAGCGGGAATGAGAGTGCGACTAAGAAGTAAGATTGGGAATGACAGTGGGAGTAGCAATGGGAATGGGAATGAGAATGACGATATGCATGGGAATGATGGGAATGCGAATGAGAATAGGAAATTTTGAATGTGAGAGCAGTACAGTACCAGTGCATATATCTCTCCAAAGAGTTAATCTACATCCCGACCACTATTGGTCTAACATAGTAGGTGTCCTGCCGGAGAGGCAACAATAATGATTTGACCAATATTGCTCTAACTTCAAAGGTGTACTGCAATTGAAGGAAGAGTCAGATAGGGCAGAAGCAGTTCCTATTTTGAAAAAAAAATGGTATACTCATGGCATGCGTTCCCCGATTATACAGGTCGCTGAAAATTGGTACTACTACTAGGCAGGTAGGGAAAGCAGTGGACTGTAACCCCATCAGTACCGGGGTCCTGTTCTTTGTGCTCAGAACGTGGGCAGAATCTGCCACCCGCCCTTTGTGTCCGGGCCCTGCGGCAGGAAACACAATTCCCGGTACCGGCGTGTAATATTAATCATCATACGCCCACCCGGCTGAGAGGTGCCAGCTCCCTACCCTTGTCCACGACATCGTCACGTGACAGAGACGGCGCCTGCGGTGACCCGCTTCTAGGCTAGATAGGCACTTCCGGTGACCATGTGATCTGAGGAGGTCGCGGTCTTGTCTGTCGCGTGCTTGGCAGCGCGTAAGTGGCGCCACCTGGCCGGGCTGCTAAGTACTACGCGTGAAGTGGCCGCGGCGGCGGAAGTGGCCGGATAGGCCGTCTGCCGCGTGTTGCCGCCTGCCATAATGCCCGTCGGTTGTGGGGGGGGGGGGGAGGCCGGGTTTATGGTTGGGCTAGTTGCTTGTTGGAGTTTTACGTCCTGGCAACATTTTAGGGTAATATCAGGACGGGTACTGACTTGTGACAGTGTGCTCTCATGGTGCCTTTATACTGCTGCCCTATTGGGAGACCAAACCACCAGCACAATGATCAGCTATCCCACTCAGTCACAATATCCTGATGCTCATTGCCCTATCCTAATGATGCCTAGCGCCTGGCTATGAAGCGACACGTATCAATTTTCATGTCATTGTTTTGACTCGACCAGGTTTGAACCTGTGTGTTTGCATCAAAGGATCTACCAAAATGGGAGATGGACGCGCAACTTCTTCAGCCATCCCGTCTGGTCCGTGCTGAGATTACTGCAATTCCACTACGAGGTAGCCAGTGATAAGAAATGGCTAATGCCAAATACTGTAATTCACGTATCGGTAGGTTACAAGGCAAAGACAATGTACTGGATATAAATAATCTGCAGATCACCCAGCATCATCATCTCGGTTTTCTTATTCAGAAGGAGCTGCGTTCAACAGATGCATCTGCATCAAGCCCATTGTTGTTCTGCGTCATCGGAGAGACAATAAAATGAAACGAACAGAATTTGGACACAGACCATTATTGTCCAAGCGATGATAAGAGGAGTCACTGGGGATATTTTTCTTCTTTTTGTACATTTTTTGTTTACCTTTTTTAAAATGCCAGTTGAATTCGTAGATCGCATTCCTCCCGTGCTGGGGATCTGGAGTTCAATTCCAGGCCGAGTCAAACCAGTGATATTACAAAATTGATACTTATTGCTTCCTAGCTTGGCGTTCAACATTAATAGAAGAGGGCAAGGATTGGTCAGCTTAGTGTCAGGATAATGTGACAGCATGGGATATCGTGTCATGGTGCTCGCGGCCTGAATTCCCAGTCTGGCTGCACTATGAAGTCGGCAGATATTTCCAGGATTTAAAATTCCAACAACGAAACAAGCAACTCATCCGTGCTGTGCAAGTGAAACATGGGTGTATTTAGATGACTGTCCCACATCGTGTTAAAGCTGAATAGTCTGATGAAGTATCAACATTTGAAAACCAAAACAAGTATCTAGATTTGATGGGACATATCAAACTTGGATAGTCCTGCACTTATTGAACATTTGTTTCTGTATAGAAGGGAATATTGAGTCAATTTAATCGAACCTGTTTCTGCTGAAGCATGTGGTGTCAGCGTGTTGGCATGCATGCAAAGCTAATTTGACAGGTTTGTATTTCAATTTTTTTTTAAAATTAGCCATTTAAAAATAAAAGTTACTTCAAAGTAAATTACCATAGACAATAATGATCAATCTAATGTATTTGCGTCAGAAAAATTACAGAAGCTCAAAACGATCGGACTATGCAACTTTAACAGACCCCATTCCCCCACACACCCCTCCTGCCTTGTCGATGACTCGAGATGAGGCGCGCCATCCCACAATTACTCCGCCGGCAGACGTCGCAAGAGTCGCGGCCAATCCGGCCCCTGGCGGGCCCGTTACTCGGGGGGGGGGGGGGGGGGGGAGTCTACCTACATAATTGGGCGGCTATGTCAAAATCCGACGGCTGTTTTCTGCATAAAGATGCGTTTTATTAGACCCTTCATATATGTGAATGGCATCACATTAAAGCTGCATTATCTTTTATTTTCTTCTTTTTGATACTGCCTATCATGGATAAGTCTGAATAGTCATGATTTCACCATTTGACAATTCTTCAAAAGAAAGCCCAAGCCTATGCTTTTACCGACGCAATTGATTTTTGACATTCCACACCAAATATACACGGTAGAAAAGCAACTGGCCTTTGACGGTGCTGTAAGTTATACACAGTTGTAGAAATCCTAATTGGCAGAGGTGATGGCATGTTTTTATATATTTGAAGTACAAGCAAGTAAGATTAGTTTCAGCAAGCATTCCTAAACTCTGACACTAGGATTTAGAAGTATCAGGTTCAACTAATCGCCTCAGTATTCCCTTCTATGGTGCAACACATACTTAATATGTGCAACATATTCTCTAAGTTCACATAAGTTAGATATGTGCAATCAATTCTGGATAATTATTTTGGGTTTGAAAATGTGATACTTCGTCAGACTACATCAGACAGGCTGGCCGAATAAGTTGAATGTCCGTCTCTCGTTTTAGCACATAGTGGGATTCAAACCCACGAGTTCGAACCCTGGTCGAGTCAAAAGAATGAATCAAAAATGTATACTTATCACTTCTTAGCCAGGCGCTCAGCATTATTCGATTAGAGCAAGGATTGGTTGGCTCAGTGTCAGGATAATGTTATTGATTGGGATATCCACTCTGGTGCTCGCGGCCTGGTCTCCCAGTTGGGCAGCACTATAACATCGCCATGAGGGTGTGTTGCGACAAGTCGGTGCCCGTCCTGATATGACCTGAGATGTCGCTAGGCCATTAAATAACAACGAAACAAACACAATCATCGGACTATGCAGTTTTAAAGGGGACGGTGGCCTACTAGGGCTGCACGCGGTGTGGGCTGCCTATGAATACCAAATGCCCACTTCAACTTCCAACGGGCAGCTCTGCAATATTTAATATTGCCTTTACAGCTCCATAATCCTTTGGTGGCGGTAGGGCCCGAGACCTCTTGCTGAAAATAACAAGGAACTTTAATAATTAATTCTGATAAAGTGTTTCCCGTGCAGACAGGGACGGCAACAAGATGCAAATACCAATGGCGGGGTGTTTCTGGCGATGGTACTGTCCAGTACCTGCAATCTTTCTCCCACTTGTTGTGCCGGCTCTCCATCCACTTCCCCCTCGCCCTCCACTCGTACTCCCTAAGGGGACTCCCTCTCCGGGGCCCTCTGTGTCCCTATCCCTAGGCCTAGCCCTAGCCCTTGGGCTAGCCATAGCCATGACCATAGTCCCAGCCATAGCTATTTCCATAACCATAGCTAGTCACCGCCATAACCCGTCCTCTCCTCCCCCTCTCCCCCTCCTCTCCTCTCCCTGCTCCCTCTCTCCCCCTCTTCTCCACCCCCTCTAACATATCCTCATTTCCCTCTCTCTCCTCCCCATTTTCACCTCTCCCTCTTTCCCTTCTCCACCTCTCTCGCAGTCGCCCTCTTCCCAGCTGCCCCTTTTCCCCTCTCCCCCTTTTCCCCTCGGCCCTTTCTCCCTACCCCATTCCCAATTCCCCCTATCTCGCTATCTCCCTCTCCCCCTCTTCCCCTCTTTCCCCTCCTCCCTCTTCACTCTCCAAATACCCTCTTTATTATCCCTCTCCCACGCCCTTCTCCACCGTCTCCTCTCCCTAACTCTCCACCCACTCCCCACCTACCCACTCCGATCTGCCCCAGGTGAATCAGTGGCCGTCCGTGACCTGCTCTGTGACCACACTGGACGCTGTGACGTCCCATCATCATTTGAGCAGCATCAGGCAGCAAATATGCTACCAAGGCCTGAGAGGAATATGCTGCCTTAATATGTGGTGTGGTGCAAGGTTTGGGTGGGAAAGGGGGAAGATAGTTTAAGGTCCCATTCGCCTGTGTATATTCAGGTGTGGTTGCTGTATTCAGGTGAGATATTGCCAGTAAACAGTTTTCCCTCAAGGCTGGCCTGTCAGGTAAGCATTTGTTGGTTGGTTCTTGGAGTATTAGAACCTTGCAACATATAAGCTTGTGATAGTGCACACTCATGGTGATTATATACTGCTGTCCCACTGGGAGAACGGGCTGCCAGCACCATGACCTGATATCCCACTCAGTCATATTATCCTGACATTGATCCAATCAGTCCTTACCCTATCCTAATAATGCTGAGCGCCTGGCTAGGAAGCTACAAGTAACAATTTTGTAAGGGATTGTCACTGAGATGGCGAACAATGTAGGCATTAAATCAATAGCAATACATGTTTGTTACCAGTTTGCATGTTGACTGGAACATGGGTAATTGGCCACTGGAACTTGTTTCCCCTGCCGTGATGCTAGGGCTCTTTCCATATACTACATCGCCACTCGGACACTGAAACCTGAACAGTGCCACCATTGATCTTTGCTTCTTTGTGGTAATTGTTCTCACTGACTGATGTATTCTAACATGGGTTTATCTATCACATGTAGCTCTTTGTTCTTTCTTATTGACACTGGTGCTGCCATCTACCCGAACCTCTGTGATTTTATGCATGCCCCCACCTACCGATTACTATTATGGTGCTGTAACCAAGCTAATTGCCTTCTTAACTTGCATATCTAATCGTAATTATGGAAAGTTCCATTGCCAATTGTGTAGTTTGTACGAGTAGTGTCACCCTTGTGCCTTTTGGAACTAAAATGACCAGTGCCCAAAGTCCACTCCCAGCCTATATAAGGCCGTCATCCGCAGACATTCTCACTTCGACAGGAGCAGGGAGGACACACTAAGGACAGGACCGGCTAGAGATTTAGCTTTGCCGTCCCAACCACCCCACATGTTAATAGGGCCCCAGATCTTAGGCCCTACATTTACTTACTCAATAACAACTTTTAAACTGATATCGTGTTTGTGTGGTTCAATTATTATGAAACAAGTAGGGTCGTAGTCTGCAATGACCGCTCAGGCAAGAACCCTCATATACAGGTATATGTGGATAGGGTGGTGACCTCACGGAGTCTAAGTGGTGTAATGGCTAACACACTGGCCCGGAATGCAAGAAATGTGGGTTCGATTCCCGCTCGGTGTACAACATTTCCCATTTTCATCAACCCCCTACGAAAATAGCAAATCTTACTTAGTCAAAATTGGTTTATAGCATTATTGGGTTATATGTACGGACATGCGTCTTCACCGATAGATAGAGTTGTAACATTGATCTTAGTGATAGGTACGGCGATTAGGTCCCGGCAGTGCATATTCTACTTATTGAGGTAGTGCATGATAAATGATTGTGGGTGTGGGCGCTGGGTAGGTAGCTTACAAACCTCATGAAGCACAAGCATAGGCATCGTTGTGTTGTCCCAACGGACATATATTGTTATATGCATAGAGGACTCGAAGAATACTGAGGATAAAAAGTGCATAGAATATACAGTAACACCTCTCTAAATCGACCGATTATGGTATAAAGTCCACGGCTCGGGGTTGTGTAGGCAGGCTATGGTGAAATCAACACAGGCACAAAGAGAAAGGAAGAGTATAAAGAGTGAAAGAAGAGAGAGAGATCCAAGCCCTCAGGTGTATTCTTATATGGTACATGGATCCAGTATGGCATATCACCTGACCACATTCTCCCAATGAGACTCAAGCATCTACAGTTCTACCAATGAGAATCAAGCATTTCCAGTCCCCATGGTTACAGTGATCTGCCCATCGGCGTGGCTCCCTTGATCACCACCTGCCCTGAGCTGAGTTTGTGGTGATCCATGACTAGCAGAGGGAGAGGGGGGGGGGGAGGGGGTAGTGGGTAGAGCTCTAAGTGCCCCTTACACACTATCTTACCAGCACCACAATGTATATTTACCACTGAGTCAAGTACCACCATCAACTACATAAACATCAATGCACCTGGCCCTCTATACCTTTTTCATAAATAGAACATTTGCATTCCCCCACCGATGCATTATTATCGGAATATTTTACAATGGGATCGACATTAAGTGGTCCATTTAGGGAGGTGGTCGGGTTAGCGAGTTAGAATATCCTTACAATGGTAGTTTTGGGACCCAACTAAAGCGATCGATATAGAGGTGTGTTCGATATGTGTGAGGGGCCCTCAGGGGGTGGTAGTAGCCCGGCCCCTGCCCAGCTCTCTTCCAAGTCTCCTACCACGCATCTTACACGGGGCTGGGGTAGCTTGGGGTCTTCCAGTGAGCATTTAGTATTGGCTGTAAACTGCTCAGGGAGGGTCAACTGACCCAGTCTCCCTACGGATATTTGTTTTACTGGCTCTAATCTAATTTGCCTGGTGTGGGTCCACTGCGAATAAGTGGGACAGGTGGGGAGGAGGTTTACTAACTGAATGCAGACCGCCCTTAGTATAAGTACAACACACTGGTAGTGGAGGTGACTTCTTTTAAATTAAGGTCCTGATGAATTGTAGTGGACTGACTTGGGAATCCTTGGGTAAGAATCGAGTACTGCTCTTATTCAGGTCAAGGTAATGATAAAGAGGTGGCGTTGGAGTTCCTGAACTGGATGGTGAGCATTCAGTATCAAGTACCCCTGGGAGAGATGCAGTCATGACCCTCTTTGCCCTACTCCCCGACCTTGAGCCCTCGTGCCCTGCCGGTGCCTGACCCAGCCCGATGCATACCTAGTTAGCTACACTGCGATAAGCGCTCCCCCCCCCCCGACCCCCCACCCCCAGCCCCACTCCATTTACTATTTTGCTCCCCTACCCCCACACCGACCCCCACACCCACACCCACACCCATTTCCCCTGCTAACTCGACTCACCAAATCAATCCACATGAGGTTAATTACATAGGGTCTGCTAATGATGCAGCAGAAAGAGGTTGGTTGGTTTACGTCCTGGCAACATCTAAGGTCATATCAAGACGGGCATAGACTTGTGAGAGTGCACAATCATAGCAACTTTATAGTGCTGCCCCGCTGGGAAATGAGGATACCAGTACCAGCATTATGACCCGACATTCCACTCAGTCATTATCCTGACAATGAGCTAAACTATCCTGACAATGAGCTAAGCTATCCTCGTCCTATCCTATTAATGCCGAGTGCCAAGCTAAGAAGTGACAAGTATCAATTGTGAAAGTCATCGGTTTGACTCGATTTGGAATTGAACTCACGATCATCTGCACAGGAGGCCTGCGCTCTACCAATTCGGCCCCAGCGTCCAATGGAGCTGAAGAGGAGAGTTGTTTGCATCGATGGAGGCAATCAGCTTTGACGACATGTGGAATGAGTTGCTCATGAGATGGTAGCCAGCCACCATTGACGACATGTAGAAGGAGTTGCTCATGAGGTGGGAATCAGCCAGCCTTGGTGCCATGTACAATTAATTGCTCATGAGGTAGGAGTCAGCCAGCCTTGACATAAGGTGCACGAATTTGCTCATGAGGTGGGAATCATTCAGCGTTGATGTCATGTAGAATGAGTTGCTCCTGAGTTGTGACTCAACCAGCATTGATGCCAAGTACAAGGAATTGCTCATGAGGTTGGAGGCAGTAAGTCTTGACATTATATACAATGGGTTGATCATGAGATCGGAGTCATCCAGCCTTCACATAATGTGCAAGAAGTTGCTCATGAGGTAGGAGCCATCCAGCGTTGAAGCCATGCAAAATGAGTTGCTCATTAGGTGGGAGCCAACCAGCATTGGTGCCATGTACAATGAGTTGCTCATGAGAGGCAACCAACATTGAGGACAGGTACAGTGAGTTGCTCATGAGATCATCCACAGTTGTCGGCATAAGTCATTGAATGGATAGGTACTCCACATTGTAGCACTTGATTAGGCACGAAGGCGAAGTAGCTACCACTCTACTCTTAATTATAATGACTGACGTGCCGATGACAAGGCAATGCCTCGCATTACCCACAGAGCAATGTAGGCATATAAATGTAATTAACAAAGTGACAGAAGAAATACCACTGAGAGTTTGCGGTGAATATCACTCTTGCTGCTGACATCCGTCATCATACCGATCATCTTCCTCAGTTACAGAGTGTGTTTTGTCATTTGAGGATATTATTGATTAAATTGGACTTTGCACATGCGAAATCTACGGTATGCATTATGAGATGACTTCTCTCAGATAAGCATGAATACCAATGCGGATTATGGTTTATTTACCTAGATAAATGTGCGCTAAGGAAATATTGTGTAAACGATGTAAACACAATGACAGCGACAGTGTATCGTGGTCATTCTCAGGAACTATGTACCATATTTGTGACATGTGTCTATGTCCGAGTTGAACAACAAGTTTTCACTGATTGAGTTTGTTCTCATTCAAATTGAGAACGTCCTTCAAATTAAATGTGTGATATTCACCCATGACCTCATTTCAGCACACTTCAATAACACGATTTTAGCAGACACAACAAATTCAAGCAAGATTTAATTGATTATAGTGAAGCAAAACAGATTATGCCTTACCAGAAAGAAAGTTGAAAAAAGTTTAAATGCGTAAATGAAAATGCATGCTTTCAATATGAAATCTTTCACAGTTTGCCTTCAGCAGAAAATCAAGTGAGGATAATTTGGATACATTTTTTGCATTGTTAATGCAGAGAAGCAACAATTACTATTTGACTTGAACCACATCCTCCATATTAAAAAAACCCCATTTAATCGTGAATAATGCAAAGTGGAAACCAAATATATGTATATATACACACAATCAATCAATCAATCAATACTTCCATCCTCTAGTCGAGGGTTGGATGCAATGGTTCTCCACTTGTCCCGATGTTGTGCTGTTCTGATAGACTGTGAATAATTCAAGCCTGTCCACTGTGAAATATTTGTAAACCATGATGTTCTTGGTCTCCCTCTCCCTCTGCTGCCATTCACCTTCCCTTCCAACAATGTACGGTATATTGAACTCTGACGAATGATGTGGCCAAAATAAATAAGTTTCTTTGTCTGTATAGTGGCAAACAAGCTTTTCTTATTTTTAATTTTTCTGAGAACTTCTTTGTTGGTGATCTTCTTTGTCCATGATATTTTCATCATCCTTCGATAAGTCCACATCTCAAATGCTGCTAAACGTTTGTACATTTTCTTAGAGATTGTCCATGTCTCTGCCCCATACATTAGAGTAGACCACACATAACACTGAAGAATACGCTTCCTTGTTTGTATTAATATCTTACTTGATGTTAACACTCTATACATTTTGGAGAATGTTGTTCGGGCTATTGTTATCCTTCTTTTAATTTCTTCCTCACATCTCCCATCATTTGTAATCTTTTGTCCGAATTCGGATACTTGTTCTATGTTTGTGCCATCTATGGTTATATTGACATTTGGTTTATCTGTCTTTTTACTTATAACCATTGTTTTGGTCTTCCTGGCATTCATCTTCATGTTGAATAGTATTCCAGCTTTATTGATTCTATTCACTATATCTTGTAGGTTTTTCTCACTGTCTGCTAGTATTACACTGTCATCGGCATATCTAAGATTGTTGACGTTCATGCCACCTATTGTCACTCCCTTGCAATCTTCAATGTGTCTGAAAATCATCTCTGTGTACAGGTTAAATAGACATGGTGACAATACACACCCCTGTCGAACTCCTCGTATATACACACAAGAACTTTCAAATCAATCCCTGGAACAATATTGTGTTAAGGTGGTCACAGTGAAAGTCTGGTCGAAGTGACCAAAGTTAGTAAATCCCACCAAAATTCATATGAAATTTAATTTATTTTTAGAATTCAGAAGTAATATGCAATATGCAGATTAGTCACAAAATAACCATGCTAGTAACAACCAGTACATGGCGAAGCATCAGTGGAGTATAATGACAGCGGTTGGCAGCACCAATTTACAGGGGAGTAGTGATAAGAACGACTTTAATCCTAACCACCGTTCGGTATTATATATATATGTGATGTATAAGCATTATGCGAGTATAAAGCCGCGTAAGGGAATTTCTATGTCTGTATTACACTGTATTATGTTATTCCGATATTATATCATTGGCCAATGGGCTCTCTGCATCTATTTGCTTCCTACTCATATGGGTACCAGTGGCTCCACCACCGCCTGACCATACTTCCGCCGCTACTACTGTCACTACTGTATATATATATATATAATACCTCATCATTTCATGACCTATAAACTGTCCTCTGATACATAAACTGAAGCTCGCTTATTAATATGTTATGCCATCTGACAAATGATAACTGATATCTAATTGGAATAAAAAAATGTTGATACCAAAATCTAAACCGAAGGCATGCACTACTCACCAAAGCCGGATGACATCGGAGCGAACAGCTTAAGAGTGTTGGTTACGCGCTAATTAGGAATTAGGACACACTTAAAAATGGCCGCAGTGTGGCCATGAAAAGCAGCCCGTTGATTCCTTTAGTGTTTACGACTGCGGCCTGGAATTGATGGTTAACTCTTTCGACACTTCCACCTGGGTTCACATCGGCCTTTGTGCAAATGATTTGAGTGGAGAACACAGAAATTCAATTTTACTACTTTCAATTCCCTTTGTAGAGTGGGTGGAGTCAACCTGACAAAACTTAACAAGAACACCAGCAGAATGAACTCTCTGCGAATTTCCCATTGGAAACAATTCTGGTTTTTCTTTTGGTAACATTTCATTTTTAAATGGCAACATTATTTATTGTTTTTCACACGAAGGAACCGTCTGACACAACGAAGTGCTGCCGAATCATGGATTGCACCGTGCTATTCGATGATTCCAAATAGTTTGTTTGTTTCTTGTTGTTTTACGTTCTAGCACCACCTAAGGTCATATCCGAACAAGTGCCGACTTATGACATGGTACCTTTATAGTGCTGTCCCACTGGGAAACCAGGACGCCAGCATCCCACTCAGTCACATTATCCTGACACCTAGACAACCAGTCTTTGCCATATCCTAGTTATGCTGAGCGCCTGGCTCAGTACCGAAAAGTATCAATTTTTAAGTTATTGCTTTGACTCGACCAGGGTTCGAACCCACGAAACCGTGGGTTCCGGTCCCCGGATCTCCCAAAGCAGGTGACATTCGGCTATCCCCTCTGTTCGATTCCAAATAGAATTCTAGTGAATGATTTTCTTGCGGAGAATGCATTGATCATCAATGGCAGCATGACTGTCGCAATCGATGCCTTATAACGGAATTAATACAAATCCAAACACGTAAAGATTCCCGCAGTTCTGCTTTGGTTAACTTCCGCAAAATCGATTTTGACTGAAGTCGATTTCTGTTATTGTCCTTGTTTTATTTATTTTGTGTACTGCCTCGCACATCTTACACACACACACACACACACACACAAAGGAGCAGTGCGTTCGAAGTGCATTATAGGCAATCCGTTTTAAATCAATGCGCAATCAATATGGGCGCCTTGAAGGAGCCTCAGTCCTCGCTGCAGCGCTCGTTCGTCCTGGATACCTGGTGGGCGCGTGGAATGGAGGGGTTTCAAAAAGGGATGGCTGAATGAGTTGAGCATTCGTCTCCCGTTTTCGTAGATCGTACGATTCGAACTCACAGGTTTGAACCCTGATCGAGTCAAACCAATGACTTACAAAATTGATAAGTGTTGCTTCCTAGCTAGGCGCTCGGCATTATTAGGATAGGGAAAGGACTGCTTGTCTCAGTGTCAGGATAATGTGACTGAGTGGGATAGCAGGTCATGGTGCTGGCGGCCTGGTCTCCTAGTCAGGCAGTCCGATGAAAGTTATCATGAGTGTGCACTCTCACAAGATGTGACCTTAGATGTTGCTAGGGCGTAAAACTACAACAATCAACCAAAACTTTTCCAGTGCCGTCAAATGTCTAAATGTGCAAGAATTCCGTAAGTGAGCCACAGTTCAAATAACAGCAAATTATATTCAGGCATAATTGAAATTAATAAATAAGCGCATTCATACTCACGTAGAGTTTAGATTGTTTGGTTGTTGGAGTTTGCCGTCAGGACAACATCTAAGATAATATCAGGATGGGTACTGACTTGTGACAGTGCGTAGTCATGCTGACTTCATAGTGCGGCCCCAGTGTGAAATCAGGCCGCCGGAACCATGACCCGATATCCAACTCAGCCACATTATCCTGACAATGAGTTAATCAGTCCTTGCCTTATCCTATTAATAATGACTTATGAACATAAACCATTTAAACTACTTACTCTGATTGCAAGGGGACAAGTGTACTGACCTTTGACACAAGGAGGCGCACAGATAGGTACAGATGGATAGGGTGATTACGCCATTGAACATATAGACCAGGACAATAGTGTTGGGAGGGGAAGAAATAGGGTTCAAATCCCACTGTAGGTCCAATGCTTTGTTTGTTTGACCTGATATGACTTTAGATGTTCCTGGGACGAAAAACAACAACAAACATTGTATTACCCTCAGATGACAGATCTCTTATTGACTATTCAACTTCTGATCCATTACGGGTGTTTTCATACAGATATATACACACATTTGAGATGTTAGTTATTTAGTTTTTTGGGTGTGGGTAAATATGTTTATTCTGCTGAATGAGCTCTTTGCTTAGGGCCAAAGCACAGGACTTTCATCCATTTTTCCATTCAGGATTATTTCCCTAAGAATGGTATATAGAATATGGTATATAAGGTGAGCTCAAAATCGCAGTTGATTACAAAATTTGCAGCATATAGCACCATGGAATTCTGATAGGTACCCGCAACTTCGACAGCCAGCATATGGAAACTAGTGCATATGGCTATTGTCATGAAGCTATTTAACAGGGAAATCTGTATGAGCTATTTTTTGGGGATAAAACCTTTGGAAATCAAATAGGGCTCAGCTGCCCCTGGCGGTAGAAGCAGGTACTGCCTGTTTAGCAACATGGCGCCAGCATCATGCTTGACTAGGCTCCACCCCGGCCACACCTACCGCAGCACCACAGGCACTCACTGGGAGTCGATATGGTTGGTTGGCTTTTGGAGGTTTATGTCTTGGAAACATTTAACGTCATATCAAGAAGGGTACTGACTTGTGATAGTGCACTTTCATGGCAACTTTATAGTGCTGCTCTACTGGGAAATCAGATTGCCAGCACCATGACCCGATATCCCACTCAGTCACATTCTCCTGAGATTAAGCTAACCAGTCCTTGCCCTATCCTATTTATGCTGAGTGTCAGGCTAGGAAGCGACAAGTATAATTTTTGTAAGTCATTGGTTGGATTCGACCGAGAACCAAATTCCCGATTGCCCACATGCTAGGCACACGCTCTGCAGATTCGGCCACTGCCCCCCAGTCGTTGATATGGTGTGGGGGGAACTTTGGGGTAATGTCATCAGTCAATATCAAATACAATAATATGTAGATACAAATAGGAGCAAGCCACTAAACCCCCATCAACCCGAAATTGTATTTCTTTCATTTGGGTGTATTTAGTGGGTTTTTTTGCGGATGAAGGTGCGGGAAGAAAAAGTCAGTAGAGTAATTGTAGCTAAGTGTTGTGCTCAAACTGCAAGTGCTCGCGCCACTTCGGTGGCGCCACACCGCGGACAACTGCCGCAGTGCATGCCAGGTAAAGGTTTTATTCGGGCGCTGTAATTACCATGGTGGCATGATGTCTAGGGCTGTGGCTCACTGCCTGACTTCCGGCAAGCAGTTTCACTAACAGATCACCGATGCTTTAAAGTTGCATAGCCCGATGAAAACATCAATTTTTTCAAAACCAAATCAATTGCCTAGATTTTATACTACATAAAAAAGGGGAGTTCAGGCGCTAAAAGGGTCGTGAAGGCCAATCGAAAAATGTAAATAAACATTGGAACCGAACCATCAACAAGTTTAGCTTTTCTACATTCCTAATTGCTGGCCATTGCTTCATAATCAGGGCATCACAAGACAAGTTGAATTAGTGGGAATGTAAATTATGTTCAGGCAAAAGTCTTTTATTTTAATTAATTTGTTGGATTGACGTTTACATGGTTGTGCAGCTTAACTGGTGTTGTTTTATGTAAGTTAGAAGCTGATGCAGTTAGTAAGCATGTACTGCCACATAGAAAGTAATGCTGGGCCAATTTGCTGGAATCTGCTACTGCTGAAGCATATGGCACCAGAGTGTTGGCATCCTTTGCTCAAATTAATGTTGAAAGTGAAATATTTCCAAACTTAGCCATATAAATGGAAAGTTCCTTCAAACTAGAGCAAGTTAGATTGTAATCTTCAACATAATATATTGTCATGGGGGTAATGAAAATGGGAAATATTGCGCCTAGAGCGGGACTCGAACCCAAATCTCTTTGCATTCCGGGTCAGTGTGCTAACCATTAAACCACCTAGGCTCCCTGATATCAACCTACGACCCATGCCTACCTGGAAATGTAAGTCCTTTTAAATGGTCATTTAATGCTTAAAAGTACATACATTCAGGCAATGCTTGTTTGTTTGTTTGTTGTTCTTTTACGTCCTGGCAACATCTAAGGTCATATCAGGACGGGGCCTTACACATACATACACAGGGTAGGTTTGACAACCATACAGTGCATAACTTGTACAGGATCATGGTCACGGCAAGCAGTGGCATGGGGGTGATGAAAATGGGAAATATTGCACCTAGAGCGGGATCCGAACCCACATTGCTTTGCATTCCAGGCCAGTGTGCTAACCATTTCACCACCTAGTCTCCCTGATATCAACACACTACCCATGCATACCTGTCTATGTGGGTACTTGCCTGAGAGGTCAATGCAACCTACTACAATATTTACCTCAGAAAATGACAGGAACTCAAAACCATCGGACTATGCAACTTTGATCACCACATCGTATGATTAATCATGCAAACAGAGGCAAACCTATATATATAGCCTTAGGTTAAATGGCCAGAGTAGTGTGTGTCTTGAGGGGTGGGGTGGGGGGGGGGGGTTAATGGAGAGATGCACTACCTAGTGCTGCACTGACCGCAGCATCCGTGTGCCGGGATGCGGCGCAGTGCGACTGGTTGCGGGGTTGATGGTGAAAGCAGACATCAGCCGGGCGGGATGTCGGTCCAAAAGGGGCGGGTCCGAACCTGCATCATTGATGACGAGGTGCATGAAAGTTTAATCGCAAACCTCGAGGATTTCCTTATGGCAATTCGACATGTAATACACGAGGTGGGGGCCCCTTGTTATTGTTCACAGGAAAGGGTGCAGGGTTGGACCAGGAGGTTAATCGGGTAGCGGAATGGACCTAATTAGCATCGAGAATGTTGGCTTGTAAATGTAGTATAGGTAATTCAAGGGCACATTAATGAGTCGTGAATATTATATATATATATATATATATATACTGTGATAAAAGAAATGTCCATAATTTATCACGTATGTTTGTGTCGTTTCTTTCCTTGAAGTATGCTTTGTTATACTATAATATAACATATATAACAGGTCTAACATATATAACAGAATACATAGAATATATATAATAGACATATGTATATAGTATATACTATACATGTATATAATATGTAATATATATATATATATAATATATTATATATACTATATATAATATATATAATATATATAGTATGTATAATGGATTTACCGTATGTAGTATAGAAAATATGTAATACACAGTGTAATATACTACATAATATAAATCGTACATATGATATGTATAGCATATTATATGTGTCATATATAGTATATGTAGCATGTGTCATATATGAGATATATATGATATATATAATATGTATAAATGATATATATATAATATGTATAAATGATATACAAGATATATGATAGATATCTGATATTATACATATGTATAATTCATATAGTATGCAGAGTATGTGTAGTGTACATAAAATAGTATATTACATATATATATGATATATATTATATATTAAATGCATTGTTTGTAATATATATTGAAGATAGTATGCATATTGTACATATTACATATTATTGTTAATGTGATATATATATATATATATATTCCTGTAGACAAGGAGTAGCAGAACCTGTGGTATACGAAAGCATTTCCACAGAGCATGATCTGGATTTTGCTTTATAAAGGAGTAGCTGGTTAATGCCAAATACCATATCATTGAGTCGGGCTGTGGGTAAAACTCATGTATTCGTTCTTTAGCGGAACAGCTTCTTTTTGCATCAGAATATTAATATGCAGCTTGCAATACGCTGAGATTGCTCGTCTCGAATGTCAAGCACCACCAGGCGGCGCCTCTGGGCAGGCAGTACGCCCTCTGATGGGATCTACAAACATTGAAACAACATCCGGCCGAATAATAAGAGAGCGCCATTGTTTTCCATCCGTCTTACTCGGCTAGCCAACTGATGAACTGAGCAATTTTCATCATTAGGCACAACAATAATCTCCAAGCAGAGAGTGGGTAGTTGTGGCACCATATGAAGCGGTGGGGGGGGGGGAGTGAACAAGAGAGCCATAGCGGGAGAGATGAGAGATAGAGAGAGGGGGAGAGAGAGGGAGAGCGAGAGACGGAGAGAGCGAGAGACAGAGTGATGGGGGCCAGAAAGATAGACCGTCAGACGGAGTGAGAAAACCCTCACCTTCTCGTTGTTCCCCCTTCAGCCGTTAGAGGTCAGCCGTCGACGTGGCGGCTGCTGATTGGTCAGGCGCTCGTTGAATATTCATGGTTATATGCGCGTTCAGGTTGCACAGTGATTAGCGCATTGGTCTGCCTGGATGGGCGGGGGTTGGGCGGGGGAGACGGAGTGGTATGCGCGTGGGGGGAGTGGGGGGTGGGGGGGGGAGGTGTAGGGTGACTTCAGCGGCTTAAATTAGCTCAATGGATCACGAATAGTCAAATAGATCACGGCCGTCTATTTATCGGGCTCATCTGTCTAGCCAAGGGCATGGCATTAATTAATGTTGCATATGGTGAACTTTGTTTGCAAGATCTAGATTATTCCACGAATAATATTCTGCTCTCTTTTAAGTGTACTTGCAGAAATTAACTCCCCCCCCCTCCTATTTGGAATGAATACTATGTAGATATTTAGTTTTGCGTGCATACATTTTATATAAATATTTTGTAGTTTTGAAAGTGAGCAGAGTAACAGTTGGCTCACGGTGTAGAGGAGGTGGGGGGAATGGTCACTCTGCAGTGAATAACATGGAAGTTAAAGTTGCATAGTCCGAAGGTTTTGAATTTCTGTATTTTTTCTGAGATAAATATATTAGATCGATCACTAGTACCTACATTGCATTAGTTCAAAGTTACTTTTATTTTAAATGGTAAACTTTTGAGATATTTTGAGTGCAAACATGGAAAATTAGTTTTGGCAAGCTTGCCAAAACTCAGACCCCATAGACTTCTGCAGTAACAGAAATTGATTCAGTATTGCATTCCATGCCGAAACAAATGCCTAATACGTGCATCAGTATATAAGTGTGATATGTAACATCAAATCTAGATACTTGGTTTGGTTTTGAAAATTAGATTTTTCATCGGACTACGCAGCTTTAAGGTGGGTGGAGAGAAACATTAAGGGGTTGCCATTATTTATATCCACATAATACATTATATAGTATACATATATTAGCTAGCTGGGGTTGGGATTGGCAGACATAGTTTTGCTAAAAGGCCTACAAGAGTTGCAGACATTGGCCACTGTTTTGTTGTCATCTTCTAATAGCCCTACTTGTTCTGATCCTATACTACTGAACTTAAAGTTGCATAGTTGGTTTTGACTTGTTGTTATAGGTTTTAGATAAATATATTATGCTGATCTTTGTAACCTACATTATTTCGGATATAGCTATTTTCTTTATGTAGAACGGTTAATTTTGGAGATATCTGAAATGAAAACATGCGAGCTTAATCGTGGGATACATGGCGAAATGCGGGTCCTCATAAGCTTCCAAGTGTTTCTTCAAAGCCGGGATACATTTTTAAAGAGTACACCAGTATATGGAGAATCAAATCTGGGTAACCGTTTTAGTTTTGTAAATGTTTTGGACTATGCCGCTTTAAGACATTTGAGTAACATATGTGATGATAATGTGCTTTGCGTGATAATATCATGTTGCCTAGTTGAATTGTTGTATCTTCCAAGTTACCGAGACTATAACATTTACAGGCTAAATATGATGTCTAATCCCAGAGCAATACTTATGAGGTTAAGCTATTTTTAAAATCTAATGCTCTTGGTACCATCCATGACAGCCCATGCATTAGAATAATAGGCATGTATGCTTCAAACAGAATGGAAACAACATGATATTAGAGAGTGGCAGCACTATTAATCTGCTACTGATGTGCCTTATCATGAATCAGTATTCCTCTTGAAATAACTTCATATTGTAGTAGCCTGTAAAACTCATGGGCCGTTAGTAGGTTACAGGAGCAATATCGAAAAAGAAGAACAGTAAAAAAGACAGGAGCATTACATCCATAATAGTTCTTGTTGAAGATTTATACTGCCTATCATGGATAAGCCTGAATAGGCTTGTTTTCACCATTAGACAGTTTGTCGATAGAAAGCCCGAGCCTACACTTTTACCGACCCAAGGGATTTTTAACCTCCCACACCACATAGACATGGTATGAGAGCAACTGGCCTTTGATGACGCTGTAAGTTATACACAGCGGTGAAAATCCAAATTGGCAGAGATAGGGGCATGGGGAATCGAACCACCGATCTTCAGATTAGGAGTCTGACCTAGAAAAAAGTCAGACACTCTAACCACTCCGCCACAGAGAACACCACAAGTATTTGCATAAGTACTTTGTACCTCACGTAATGATCACTACAATCCACACATCCCTGTACCCACCAAAGACTCGATTAATATGATTATTAACCAGGACTAGTTCATCATTCAGACATGAAGATGAATAGCGGGCACTCACTTGTGAGGTGGCAAGGGTAGCCTACTCGATGAATTCGGCTGCTCTCAACACCCCAGCACATGGTTAACACAGTGCAGGCGAACAGAATATGCAGCAATCCCGAGGTATCACAACTCAGGGATCATCTAGGTTTCAATTAAAGGATCTATTGTATTGCATCTTGTCTATTATTTCTGTTATTTGATCGATGTCAAGGAACCGCACGCTTATACTTGCGGCGAAAAGTTGTTAAAATCTTATGTAGAATATTAACCTGCGTAAGATTGACGCAATAATTGAACAAGACAAACCCGATCTCATTTAAAAGTAGTATTTATTTTCCCCCCTGGTGTACAACTTACAGTAAGATACTGATTTATGTTGTGTAATGTAAGGCATAAGATGTGGGGCCCTAAGTTAGAAATGTGGGGTGGGTGGGATGGCAAATCAAAGTCTTTAGCAGGTTCTGTCCAGGATGTGTCCTTTCCTGCTCCTATGTCCAAAGTGAGCAGATGCACTGGCAAGTTTTAGTTCCAAAAGACTCGAGGGGGGTGCTAGTGTTGTAACTACACAGTAGAAATGGAACTTTCCATAATGGCAATTAAATATGCTAATTCAGGAAACAATCACCCTGGTTAGAGAGGTCAACAAGGAGCCGGCAGATGGTGTATGAGTATCGACAACAATAGTAAATGGCAGAGGGCAGCATCACTCATCAACAGTGAAGGACATAAGAGCAAACAGTGACAATATGAAACGTAATAGCATAAAAGTCAATCGAGGTCAAGCATTTGTTCATCGCAAGTAATAACAGGTCGTAGAAGAACCTGGAGTTAGTTAATAAGATAATCAGCAAAGGTTCAAGCTGGCGTCAGTAGCAAGGCAACATAGTATATGTAAAGGGTCCTATGATTCAGGAGGTCCAAGGGGGAATGGCGGGTTCAAGCAGTCAATTACTCATGATGTGGCCAACATGAACAATCCGCTGTGGTCTTATTCCCTCATCTCTGATATCCCATATTATACAGTAATCATCAAGATATGTGATCAGATCAAGATACTTGATGAGCCGTGTTACCCCCTCCCTTGTGGCACATCTACCAATTGTGTTGGCCATTCTTTAATAAATGCATAGGCTCAATGAGAATTCAATGAGAATCCTATACATAGGCGGTTATTGATCATATGTGTGACCCGACCGGCAAAGCCACACAAGTAAACCATGCGAATTCCTATTACTCGGATGGATGGCGACATCCCTATAAGGATATGTTATGTCCACAGACGCCACCCAATGTATGCATAGATGCATGTATGTATGTATACATTATGTATAAATGTGGCATTAACGATCTGGTCATAACATGTTACCACGTATTACATGCATCAATATTATAAATGTTTTAATGCAAGATCAAACTTAATACATTTATCTAAAATGATAAATGGCAGACATTCTACGTCATCGGATTATGCAAAAGTTATTTGTGGTAATAATATGTATGTAATATAATATTAATTTTCAAGCTAAAATGGTACCTAATTATAATATCCCACGAACCCCAAGCAACCCATATGTACCTAATGTTGTCACTGTAACTATTTATGTCATAAGGACGATGCTTCTCGCCATATACGATTTTAAAATATGGTCACATCGATATCAAGTTCGATATGTGTACAGCCCGACCTTGATGGGCCCAGCCTCCTTAGTAATAAAACTGATAAGTTATTCACAAATCGATGCAGGTGCTCAGCCGCTACTGATTTCAGACGAAGCATCTGTTGGAGTCAGTGCTCGTACTGCCTTTTTTACACCAACGGGAAATCGGTGAATTGATTTCATTTTAACTTCACATTTTAGTAGCCGGAGCTTATCTGCATTGAAAATGCTGGAATATCCTTGTCTTAGATTCGGCAGCTGGGTATTGATACTAATAAATATTTATGTGTATATGTGATATATAACGCAAATGTGAGTCTGTGTGTATGTATTCCTCCTTATATGTACTGAAGTTATGTTTAATTATATAAAAATATAAATTAACGGAAGTTCCGATTATATATACTTGCTCTCCTAGACACAGAATGTGGAGCTCCCAAGTTTCCCAATTGTTGTCTTGTGACTTGCTTGAATTGTAGTCACAATGTATGTCCGACACAAAAAATCCTCCGAGCTATTGGAGGAGAGACCGCGCGCAGGGGTCGGAGAGATGCATGCTGGTACCCACCCCACCACTGTGAAGGGAGGGGGGGGAGTGGAACCCACTCCAGGTCTTATTAGATGCGATATTGGGCTTATCCATATACACATGCGTATATATATTATATATACTATATATGCTATATATTGTATATCTACTATATAATATACAATATATAATATATATACACAACATATATACATCATATATTCAATATATAGACAACATATGTGCAATATACATGCAAGATATGTGCAACATATACTCAAAATAAATACAAGGTATACACAGAATATCTCAATTACACAACTGCCTCGTTGCGAGTATCCCAATAAATGGAGCCATCGTCCTTAGAACGAGAATCGAACCCACATTTATGCCATTCCAGAATGGCGCCCCATACATATGATTATATCTCTTATGCAACTGGTCTACTCATACCTACCTGAGTTTGTGGCATGTCACCTGGTACAGTGAGAGCAAGTCACTATACACTTAGCGGAGAGCTTTAAACACCAAGTGCCAGTGCGGTGTTCTCAACCTGTCTGAAATGCAAACCGAGTCTTTGGGAAGCAATCAAGATTTAAGTTCCTCAGTGTTGATAATATTGTCAGATTTTCTATGGAGTTGAGAGTGTTAGATAATGCATGCTGAAGAATATCATGCAACGGTTGATAGTTAGTTACCTAGGGGTGATTACTTAATGCAGTGTTGGCAGAAAAGGCCATACTCACAGCGAGAATTGTCAGATCTTATTCTGTCATATTATTATCAGATCATTGCTTTTATAGAGAATATAAAATTACATAATCAAATATGTGTCCAGAGATACTTATGAAGTCAAATGCTTACAATTATCATTGAAAGACACACGACAAATGTATTATATATTTGATTTTATTACTGTAGTTTTGTGATGCGCGACAAGGAAGGACGAGGAGGCATGAGTGGATAAAAAGGCATTTTATTTAGAAATGCCGGAATAAACATGGATAAGTACATTATTAAGCATGAGTATAGATATATAATGGGAGATATGAGGCATCAACATGTAATCAGCAGTGATCAATCATGAGTATAGATATATTAAGTAGAATATATGAGGCATCGTCATGATATATGAGGTGTCAGGATTGAAGTGTCAATGTCAATTGGAGCAATGTTAGGAGTTGGGCCCGGGAGGTGGATCCGAGGAGCCCTCAACCCCATAGTGGAGAGTTGGTGTATAGGGATGGTGGGTGGGGAAAAAGTGTATGGAGGAGCGGAGTGTCTGGAGGCGGGAGGGCGAGTGGCCTGAGGCGGCCTCGGGGCTGGCTTTAAGGGAAGGAGGCGCGGGCGATTATGCAATGGCCAACGGCTGGAGGAGAAAAGAGGGGGGGGTCCTCCCTCGCTTCGCATCAATCGCAATGCGAGCATTACGACCAATGTTACATATCAGAGTTCAAGAGATGAGTGAGGCTTTGAGATAATTTGAGGCTTACAGAACTTGACCCACTAGAAATCTTACAGCTTGGGTGGGTGGGATGGTAAACAAAGGATCCCATAGTGTAGGTGTTGAAGGAACCGCAGCCGAGGTCGAAGTGAGTTGAAAGGCGGGCTAGTCCGTTACAGTTAAGTTTTGAGGGTAGGTGTCGTGCAGGTTGAAACTGCGGCCAATGTAATCTATTAATAGAAAATGCTTCTTTGTATCGAAGGGGCCAAGATGTCATTTGTGCGTATTCAATTATGCATGTTCTCGTAACATGTACAGTGACAACAAATTTTAAGCCAGGTATAATAGTAGATAATTCAGTAAAATGTTATAGTATAACAATGTTGTGTTCAATGACAAACATTATGTATCCTTCTGAACTGAAACTAGGTTAAAGTTGCTAGTGCATTCCCTGGTTTTGCCTCTATGTCTATGATTGGAGACTTGCGGACAGGCATAGGCGATTGTGATTATAGCCAACTGGGAAGCATCACCTCGGTTTAAATTGGGATTTTATTCTTGGATTAGACACGGAATTCCCAGTCCTACTACAGTTCAAACATTTAAGGTGTTTTTTTCTCTCTACCAGTATTCGACACATTAGAATATACCACATAGTATGAATATATAAGTATGCTGATAGTAAAGGAGTGTGTAGTTTATGTATTCACTGAATGATGTCACTTCAATATGAGCCTATATATGTGCTCTATAATCTATTATGGGAATATAAACAAGGACACTATCTATGTTCAGCTCCCTATGTAATAGTATAATCATTATATCCTATCTAACTAACCCTGCATAGTACAGTGTTGGCCACAGGGGCGCCACCTATGTGCAAGGGGGGGGGGGGTGAACATAGATACAATGATGTACATCATATTGTACAATGCGGTGAATCATAATTATTTACTAGCCACGAATAGTACGGTGAATTAGATGTACATACAGAGGGTTTGGTAATCCTAGACCTATACATATAAGTAGACTTTCCAATCCTCTCGTTCCTTCTTTTTAGTTTTGAAGCAGTTAAAGTTGCATAGTTCAATAATCTCCCATCTTTACTGCCCATAAATCAATTACTCCCTTTCACCAGGTGCAGAATCTTTACACATCTCACCTTATCGCGGTCAATGACAATGGTGACGAATACACCTCGCACATATTCGCTCCTTCAATGTGTTTTCCAAAGCGGTGCGTAACCGGGCTTGGTTGCCTACGCTCTTTGTATACTCCTAGGGCACATCTATCACTCGCGCCATGAGCACCACGATTGTATCAGGTTAGCGGCAAAGCTAAGTCGCACTGAGTAGGTTTATATCAAGGGCGCATATCAGCCACACTTTATGGTCTATAGCACGCAACGAATGCCTTATCTTTCTCCAAATGGGTCAGATTTACGAAAGGTGCCCTTGGGACTCATCCAAAAACTACACTGGCGACAGGGATTGGTTTGTTGTTATGTCTTTTGTTCCTTTGTTTCTCTTTTGTTTTGTTTGCCATCTGTGGTTGGTTGAAGGTTTCTTTTGTTGTTGTTGTTTTTTTTGTTTTTGTTTTTGTTTTTTTGCTAAAGAAAGTCTTTAAATTGGGATACAAGATTGGCCGCAGCTTTAAAAGGCTGAGGTTGCCGAGTTAGTGTTTTTTTTCTGCTCGTGGAGTTACATGCTCTGAGCTGCTCAGTCCACTAAAGGCATGTTCAGCCATCTCAGCTTGAGCTGCTCATCTCCCTCACTCACTCACTCACTCACTCAAGGCTCGACCGGTAATACCAGGAAGGAGAGATGGTGGAGTTATTAGAGTGGGTGGGTGGGTGGGAGAGTGGGTCTATGCCAGCCCCTCACTATCACTACTGATTGTCCGCTGATTATAACCCTGGAGGTGCAACGGCTTTGAGAGTCATGGCCGGCCGTGCCTAATGGGTTTAGCCTCTCCCACCGCCCCCATCAAACCCTGCATACAAACAAAGTGAGTCGCATACACTTTCCCAAACATGCTACGTAATTTCTTTCATTGAGTACCTCTTCGGGGGTAGAATTTGTTCACTGACACAGGTAGAAAAAAGGGGCTTCTATAGAACAAGAGTGACATTTCAAAACATGTATATATATAAATTTAAAAGAAATATGTATATGTATATATATATTTATAAAAATCGCGGGCAGAGTGTGGCCAGACACGTTCCCGCGTTTGCAGACAGGGGGCGACACAATCAGCCCAGTTGGATTGTCAATGAACTATTAATAATAGATCAGTACAGTAGAGGACTTAATAAGGAGTGAAAGCTTCCAATTAATTATACTTGTGTAATGCTTATACATCATATATATATAATGAGAAGGGATGTCCTTTTTCCCCAGCAAGAACTATTTGATGAAGGTGGAATTGAATTTGATTTAACCACAACCATGTAGTAAGGTCACTAAATGGCTTTTCAAAGGAGGAACCAAAATGGTTTATTTGTTCTAAGTTGCTTTAAATTCAATTATGAATTACTATTTTCGTTGTAAATTCCCCCAATTGATACTATCAGAGATTCAATTGTAAATCCACCAAGCAAGTTGAATATGAAGACCAGCTACCTGCTCTTATACAAAGTACTCTATGTCATTTCCAACTACTCTATCCCTGGTAATCCCAAGCCAGGCTCTCACTATCCAGTATGCATAATCCTATTCTCTCTACAGAATCCAGATAGGATGAACCCGACATAAGCCGAGACTCTCCATCAGGCATTTTATCATTTGGACACTCCGACTTGTTGAGCAAATCCAGCTACCATATGAAAGCCCCCACCCCTCTCCCCACACACACACCACCATCTCATCCACGCGTACAGACTCCATGGTGGAATCTAATGGGATTTTCTTCTTACCAAGTCGCTCTGTGAATAAATGTGGTGATGCAGATATTATGTGATGTGGGGTGAGCCCTCTTCTAAGTGCTACTCACTTTTCAATATGACTCACTCTGGGCGCAGTTATCATCTGACTTCATTAGCTTATGGCTGGAGGGTTAATGTCATTGCCAGGGCAGTATCAAGAGCAGCAGCTGCAGCCAGAAGACACATTTCAGCGAGTAGCTCGCCATGACCAGTCACACTCTGATGGCGTTTGGTGTCAGGCATGGGCCTCTTCTGGTAGGAGGGTTCATGTTATTGCTGGGGCAGTATCAATGGCAGCCGCCGCAGCAAAACGACCCATTTCAGTGAATAGCTCGCCTCGACCAGTCGCACTCTGATGGTGTTTGGTGGGTCAGGCGATTCTGTCATTCAGTGGCACCATCAAGAAATGTTCTTATCAATATACCATTGGTGGTTCCTGGCCAGCGTGTCTGTGCCCGGTAGCCATCGCTGGCACATACCCAGGTGAGTGTAACCGTCCCCCGGCTCGGATTACTACCATCCCGGCACCCACGGACGCGCATGCGCACCACCAGCCACTGACCCCTTTCATTCCCACCTGACCAAGCGGCGGCCGGAAACGGCACACGTTGTTGCACTCGCTGTACCTCTACCGGCATGAACACCCACCGGTACCACAATCCACACCGGTACCACCATCCACTTCGGTACTGTCCTCCCACCAGTACCGCCTCCCCATCAACTTAGCTCCTGACTAATAAAATGTACCTGGCATGGTGCATTACTAGGATAGAACAGGCACTGGTTTGCACAGACTCAAGAAAATTTGACTGTGTGGGATATCAGGTCATGGTGTTAGTGGCCTGGTTTCTCATTGGGGTAGCCCTATAAAGTTGCCATTAGTGTGCACTGTCACAAGTCGGTACTGCTCCTTAGACATTGCTAGGACATAAAACAGCAACAATCAACCGAGCCCCGTTAACAGCAGGAGCAGCATGAGCACCACCAGCACTAACAACACTACCACTACAACTAGCACTTCCACTGACACTAACTTTAAGCCCACCAACATGTGTACCACCAACACTAGTACCACCAACACTTGCACCCCCAACACTCGCACCAGCCACACTCTCACCATCAACACTCACACCACCAACACCCACACCACAAACACTCACACCACCAACACTCGCACCACCAACACTCGCACCAGCCACACTCTCACCACAAACACTTGCACCATCAATACTTGAACCATCAATACTTACACCAACAACACTTGCACCACCAACACTCGCACCACCAACACTTGCACCACCAACACTCACCCTACCAACACTCCCACCACCAATACTTGCACCACCAACACTCATGCCACCAAAATTCACGCCACCAACACTTGCACCACCAACACCCACACCACCAACACTCGCACCACCAACACTCACACCACCAACACTCACACCACCAACACTCGCACCACCAACACTTGCACCAGCCACATTCGCACCATCCACATTCGCACCAGCCACATTTTCACCACCAACACTCACACCACCAACATTCACACCACCAACACTTGCACCACCATCATTCGCACCATCAACACTCGCACCACCAACACTCGCACCAGCCACACTCTCACCACGAACACTCGCGCCACAAACACTCGCACCATCAACACTTGCACCAACAACACTTGCACCACCAACACTTGAACCACCAAAACTTGCACCACCAACACTCACACTACCAGCACTCACACCACTAACACTCGCACCACCAACACTCGCCCACCAACACTCACATCACCAACACTCGCACCAGCCACATTCACACCAGCCACAATCACACCACCGACACTCGCACCACCAACACTCACACCAGCCACATTCTCACCACCAGCACTCTCACCACCAACACTCGCACCAGCCACACTCTCACCACCAACACTCACACCACCAAAACTTGCACCACCAACACTCACACCACCAACACTTATACCAGCCACATTCTCACCACCAACATTCCGACCATCAACATTCCCATCACCAACCCACCCTCACCACTTCGACCTTCAGCTTCCTATCCACCTCTACCTTCACCTACACCTCCACCGCCCTCACCTTCACTCTCACACCCATCCATAACTTCCACCATCCTCGCCACATCCAGATCCACCACCTCCTCCACCACTACCACCACCACCTCATTCACCACTACCACCACCTCCAAACGCATCTCCACATCCACCACCACGTCCACCTCCACCACCACCTCCACCACCACCACCACCACCACCTCCAAACGCACCCCCCCCCCCCATCCACTATCACCTCCACCTCCACCTGCAGCCTATGTGAGTGCCAAGCCGCCACTGAACATGGCCAACTCCGATGACATGCCGACACACCGCCAGTGGCTTCCAGGTACTGGCACCGATGTGCGGTCGGTGCGCGCGCACGCGAGTCGAGTGAGGTCACAGCACCTGCGCGTGGACCATCCTCAGAGTGCGCAGATCTGGTGTCAGAGGGAGGCTCCGGGGGCATTTCGTTCAGGAACCAATGTGATTCACTGAACTTTGTTGACGCATAGGGTTCAATTTCATACAAACCTCCAGCATTATGCGAGGCTCCGTTAAAGCTGCAAAATTCGATGAAGCATCACATTTTCAAAACCAAATAATTATAGTGATTTGACTGTATATATCTTACTTAGGCAGTACTGCACTTTATTAAGTATTTTTGCCAGATCGAAGGGAATATGGAGACAATTTAATAGAAGATGTTACCTTCAAAACTAATCTTGCGTTTCCAATATCTCAAGATTTCTCCATTTAAAATCAAAGAGACTTCAACCTGAAATAAGGTGGATTATACCAATTAATTTAATATATTGATCTCAGAAAAATTACCAAAGCTCAAAACCATCGGACTATGCAACATACTTTTTTTTAAACATAAATATGTTAGATTGATCATTCTGATATATTTCAATTTAGTTAATAGTCTTGTTTTTCTTTTCTTTAAATGCGACCTAATAAAGATATATGAACTTGAAGTAAACATTTAACATTTGGTGTGTAAATTAAATATGCTGTACAATGCTGACACTTAAAACAATTAATAAAATCATTAGCTAAGAGCAGATGACTCTCTCAAGAAAACAATATAACATGATTGCCCAGTACCCCACTCCGACCTGTTATTATAGTTCCAGATTTGCCAGTGGTGGAGCCACTGTATAAACAAAAACAAGGGTCCATCGCAACACCATCACTGACAAACACATCATCAGCTTCACGCACCCCCCCCCCACTCCACCCCTCCATCCCACGTCTACTTCAACGAGGCAGTGCTGCCACCTGTCGGACCTAGCGGCACTCACTCACTCACTCAGCCTAATCACCGCCTACTGCAGAATTCCAATGCGCCGTGCAGTCGTCTATCATTTAAAGCTGGCGGATGTTGCATTACACAAAGAAAATTCATCAATGGTTATCAATCGATAAGCTAGTCGGTCTGACTGAGAGGAATGAGAACACGCAACAAATAATGCTGTGATCATGAAACATTAGTCATGTTTTTGGTAGCCGTACCCTGATCCGCATACTAACGGCTGGGATAACTGTTATGAGGGTGGTGGGTAGGTGGGAGGGTGGGGCAGGTGGGGAGGGTATGGTGGGAGGGGGTGTTCTGGTTGTGTGTGGGGGGGGGGGGGAATCTGTACATCGTGTTCGAAATAATAAATTCAGAAGTAGGGCAGTACATAGGGATGTATATAATAATATCAGAGGATGTGACTGAAGTGAGGTTTATAACTGAACTGACATGATAACAGTTTGTGCTAATTTGAGCTAAGCTAGTGAAACTACTTCAAGAGTTTCAGAAGGAAATAATGCGCTTACTCACGGAGAATGTTGGTAATTTTGGCAGAAACTGTATTCTCAGATTCTACTACGGGATTGAAAGTGTTGTTAGGCATGGGCATGTGCGTATTACACAATGTTACTAATCTCAGTTTTATAACTGAGCCCGGACCGGATAACAGTTTGTGTTTTTAATGTGAGCTGAGCTAGAGAATCTACTCCTAGAGTTTTTGAAGGAAATATTGCTTTTTGTGAATGAGAATGTGAATGTTTGGCTAGATGCATTCTTGGATACAGGTTGGGTGGTGGGAACTACTGTGGGTCTGAGAGTGTGGCTAGGTGCATTCGTGGATACAGGTTGGGTGGTGGGATCTACTGTGGGTCTGAGAGTGTGGTGAGGTACATTCATGGATACAGGTTGGGTGGTGAGATCTACTGCTGGTCTGAGAGTGTGGTTAGGTGCATTCATGGGTACAGGTTGGGTGGTGCGATCTACTGCGGGTCTGAGAGTGTGGTTAGGTGCATTCATGGATACAGGTTGGATGGTGGGATATATTGCGGGTCTCAGAGTATGGCTAGGTACATTCATGGATACAGGTTGGGTGGTGGGATCTACTGTGGGTCCAAGAGTGTGGCTAGGTACATTCCTGGATACAGGTTGGGTCGTGGGATCTACTGTGGGTCCAAGAGTGTAGTTAGGCACATTCGTGGATACAGGTTGGGTGCTGGGACCTACTGCGGGTCTGAGAGTGTGGCTAGGTGCATTCTTGGATATAAGTTGGGTGGTGCGATCTACTGTGGGTTTGAGAGTGCGGCTAGGTGCATTCCTGGATACAAGCTGGGTGGAGCCAGTGAGGCTGCTGTGTGGCGGAGTGCAGTGGAATGGACGATGTTATAAGGATCACGTTGAAGTTAGTTCGATTGTTGTAGTAATTTGTAGTTGGTGTGTGCAGCGCGTTTACTGGGTGCTCACGCATGCCCAGTTCTGGGGGGCGGTGTGCTACTGGATGTCGGAGTAATGACGGGTTGGTGTGTGGTAGCCGTTATGATATATATACATATATATCACGCTGGATTAATACATTATAGCAGTCGTGTTATCGGCGCTGCGTTGCATATGGCAGGGAGATTGACGTGTATATGGGATATGTAGTCAGTGGGTAGGCAGTGTGTAGGCGGGGTGTAGGCAGTGCGTAGCCAGTGCGTAGGCACTGTGTAGGCAGTGTGTAAGCGTGGCATAATCAGTGTGTAAGCGGTGTGTAGGGGGTGTTTAGGCAGTGTGTAGGGGAAGTATAGGCAGTGTGTAGACAGTATATACTAGTGGCACCACTAGCGTGTGGGGGCAGGAATGGCGGTTTGGGTGTGGTTCCCGCACACAGTGGCGCCACTTGGTGGGTGGTGGATGCACTAGGCGGCTCCTCATTGTTACACTAATTATGCCCGTGTGGGTGGGTGCAGTGGCCCCGATCTGTACTGGTGCCAAAACTTCTGATTCGACGTTGTTCACACCTTGGTCCGCCACGCACTGGACCCGTGGTACTAAGTGGTAGTCGATATCCCACTGGCAGAATATGCACAACGGCTCTGTACTCAATATGGCGATTTCTGGGGAAATAGATCGTGGAATGTACGACTGTAGAAGTGATAGCAATGCCAAAAGAACCTACTACATTAGATCATATCTACCCGACACAGATGGACCACTGCCCTATATCAAATCGCTGTATTTGGCTCCCAACTATACCATTGTACCTATATTCTTATTCCCTAAACAGACCAACTCCCTAAATGGACCACTTAAAGTCGGTTAGAAGGTCCGTAGATGTAGAGAGGATTTACTGTATATTAAATACGGTAAAAGTGAACTAATGGGTGCAGAAGCCCCGAGCTAAAACGACCAATTATTGTTATGGTATTTAAATAAAATAAAAAGAATGTCATATTATTGGAGCGCTGCCCATTGCTGTACCAACTTTCCCATCCAGCTTGTGTGTGTCCGACTCCGCACACCTTAAATTTGCATAGTCCGATGAAAATATCAAATTTCAAAAACCAAAACACTTATCAAGATTTGATGCTAAATAGTCAACTTAGATACTGGTGCACTTAGTAAGCAGTTGTTACTGCATAGCATATCATAATAAATCAATTTAATAGAGCCTGTTACTACTGAAGTCTATGGTGTCAGAGTTTTGGAGTGCTTGCCAAAATTAATTTGTAATGTTTTGATGTCAAATATCCCAAAGTTAGCCATTTAATATCAAATTTACTTCCAACTGAAATAAAATAGATTACAACCATCAGCATAATGTATTTAGCTCAGAAAATGGCAGAAACTCAGAACCATCGGACTATGCAACTTTAAGAGCGCTGTTCCCTACCTGGGTACAAAATATTCATGACAAACAGCTAATCAATGCGTGCACTCCAATCTCCTTGGCTCAATGCACCAGCTCGTTACCGATCACTTACAATGACAATCTCTCATTGTTATTAGTATCATTACCATTGTCTGGACTACAGTGAGTGTACTTGAACCGACAATTGAGCCATTATTTTAACCATATGCCGCTGAAGTGATTGACCCACTTTAGGCCGCGCATTTCAAGTAGCTGCTTATATTAGCTCACTACATACTTTTAACTGTTTGTTGTGGGTTTTGTTACTTCCTAGCAATATCTGTTATCATAGCAGGGTGGGTAACGACTTATGATAGGGTGCATTCATTGTGAATGTATAGTGCTGCCCCGCTAGGGGATCGGGCCGCAAGCGCCATGAAGTGGTTTGCTACTGAGCTCACCAGTCTGTTCCCTATCCTAGTAATGCCGATGGCCAGGCTAGGTAGCGATAACCATACATTTTATAAGTCATCGGTCTGACTTGCATGGGATTCAAACTCTCGACCTTCTGCACAGGAAGCCTGCTCTCTAGCGATTCGCCATTTGCGTCCGATCTAAGGTAACAGTGAAACCACAGTCATGTGGGGTGGATTCTAGCGCAAGTAGCTTTAGTTATGTATTGCTGAGGAAGGTTTAGTAGCGCAAACCCCAGGGGGCGTTGTTGCGATATTGCTCACGTCATCTGGTGCTCACTTATCGGTGTGTAATCTTAAAGTCTCAAATATCCCCTATTATCGCCCCTCCACCAGCTGTCGGCCTGATCGCCAACAACTAATCGATGGTGATGGTATTCAGATAGCGACATCATGGTTGGTTGGTTGATGGAGTTGTATGTCCTGGCAACAGCTAAGGTAATATCAGAACGGGTACCAACTTGTGACAGTGCACACTCATGGTGACGTCATAATGCTGCCCCACTGGGACACCAGGGTGCCAGCACCACAGCCTGATGGCCCACTCAGTCACATTATCCTGGCATTTAGCCAACCAGTCCTTGCCCTCTCATAATAATGCACAGCGCATGGCTAGGAGCGACAAGTACCAATCTGAAGTCATTGCTTTGACTCAACCAGGGTTTTAATGTGTGGGTTCGAATCCCAAGAGCTACCAAAATAGGAGACTGACACCTAACTCATCCGGCCATTTCGTCTGGTCAGCGACATCATGTGACATGAGGCTGCGAAAGTATGATACAAAATGCACATCTATAGCATGCCAGTATGCAGATGCTTTGCGACACAACATGCATTTCAATCCTGTGTGCCTTTGTGGTATTTAGATATTCTTCATATGCTGGTGGTACTTGTACCTCGAATTTATAATGACGATTCTACAAATGTAGGTCATAGGGGCGGGGGGCTTTTTAAACAAAGGGAAACACTAGGCATAGAGTGGATTTCGAACGCAGACTTTCTTTCTTAACCTATCTAGCCTCCATTGCTGGGTCTAGCATCATAACCATTAACCTATCTAGGCACACACTGATGATATCAATCTAAAGATCCCCAACTGTAGATGTTGCATATCATCTGGGGAGGTCACTACGCTCTCCCCTGGAATACTCAGTCCAGATTCAAGTAATGCACTTACACTCAGATAGTTCAACATTATATAGCAAGTATCATGCATAGAATTCTGTTCACATAATCAATGTTGTGCAGGGAGGCTGAAAAGGAGAGAAAGTGTGCAGGTATAACCTTTTATAACCCAGATTTCGACCGTTATTGGGTTAGCCTCCTGACCATTAAACTATCTATGCTCCTATTCTGGTGTTCTCTGTGGCGGAGTGGTTAGAGTGCCTGACATTTTTCTAGGTCAGACTCCTAATCTGAAGGTTGGTGGTTCGATTCCCCATGCCTCCACCTCTGCCAATTTGGATTTTCACCGATGTGGATAACTTACAGCGTCATCAAAGGCCAGTTGCTCTCATACCATGTCTATGTGGTGTGGGAGGGTAAAAATCCCTTGGGTCGGTAAATGTGTAGGCTCAGGCTTTCTATCGACAAACTGTCTAACGGTGAAAACAAGTCTATCCAGGCTTATCCATAATAGGCAGTATGAATCTTCAAGAAAAATAAAATTTCTTGAGTTAGCGTCTTAACTGTTAGGTTTTCTAGGTTCCCATTCTTGAGTTAGCATATTGGCTTCCTGAAACAATTAACCTATCCACGCCTATATATGTCTAGGCTTTCAGCGAGAAAAGTCAGTGCACATGGTCCGATATAAACCATAGATCCTTATTTTAATAATGGTTTGTATATTAACATATTCATTCCCAGCTATCTCATCTATTATAACACGCAGCACTGTGAAATTGCATTCGCTCAAGTTGTGTCTATGACATTTATCTGAAATTTGTATTCGATTTTGGCCTTTCCTGTGTACGATCTTAACCACTTAAGCATCAAAGCCCCATTCCTACAGTATCCAAATGGAGAAAACCTTGGTTAAATATTTATATACGAGAACAAAGTACCTAGAAAAGTCTATATTTATAAGCAATGTGTTCTTTGTGAATCACAGCGATATAAGTTTGCTGCATTAAATACGTTATTTGCTGTTAGGTGACGGCTTAGTTAATGAAATTCCATGGCAATGACATGAATTGGAAAAGTGCATCAACGATTAAACATTTCTGCATGAATGATTCAATTTAGCATTTGTATTTAGTGAGGTATGATTCATATCAACCAGCAACATTATTCAGTTATTCTGAAACAGTTCCTGTTCAAGTGAAGAGCAAAAGACTGTCTGACCATTCTTTACGGAGTCTGTCCTTTCAGTTGCACCCGGATCCATATGTAAGGGGACATATCTATTATATAGTCATCATTATCATCATCATGCTGTTGGTCGCGCTGCGACAAAGATGGTTTCATTACTTGAATGCCACTCTCCATTTAGCTCTCTGCTGTGAGAGTGATGTCCATGAGTAGGTCTTAATGTCTCTCAGCTTCAGGGTTCTATTGATGGTATCCTTGAACTGGAGATGAGGGCGCCCTCTCTTTCTGTAACCAGAAGAAAGTTGAGAGTAGAGGATCTGCTTTGGTAGCCTGTGTGATGAGATCCTCATGAAATGTCCAGTCCACCGGAGATTCTTTTTGATCAGAAGATCTTCCATAGAGGCCAGCCCCGTCCGTTCGAGTATTTCCTTATATAGTCATACAACTACTGAAACTGGGATTACCGGTGTTACTGGATCGGGGAATACAGTACACAAAGCCTAATTTGCTTCTCCCATCCCACTTAAATTTGTATTTATACCGAAAATCCTGGTCGACATCACGCTGCCTAGATAGTCTCATACGTAGGATGCTAACTCTGAAATGGGGGCCTAGGTAGTCTAAGGGCTAGGATGCTAACTCTGGAATGGGAGCCTAGGTAGTCTAATGGTTAGGATGCTAACTCTGGAACGGGAGCCTAGCTAGTCTAATGGTTAGGATGCTAACTATGGAATGGGAGCCTAGGTAGTCTAATGGTTAGGATGCTAACTCTGGAATGGGAGCCTAGGTAGCCTAATGGTTAGGATGCTACCTCTGGAATGGGAGCCTAGGTAGTCTAATGGTTAGGATGCTAACTCTGGAATGGGAGCCTAGGTAGTCTAATGGTTAGGATGCTAACTCTGGAATGGGAGCTACTAGCCCTAGGTAGTCTAATGGTTAGGGTGCTAACTCTGGAATGGGAGCCTAGATAGGCTAATGGTTAGGATGCTAAATCTGGAATGGGAGCCTAGGTAGTCTAATGGTTAGGATGCTAACTCTGGAATGGGAGCCTACGTAGTCTACTGGTTAGGATACTAACTCTGGAATGGGAGCCTAATAGTTAGGATGCTAACTCTGGAATGGGAGCCTAGGTAGGCTAATGGTTAGGATGCTAACTCTGGAATGGGAGCCTAGGTGGTCCTCCCCTTGCCCCCATTCCCCCTCCTCTACCCTACCTTACCTCGTACCCCTACCCTTCCCCTCACCCTTACCCTACCCTCCCCCTACCCTACGCCCACCCTTACCCACACAGTGCAATCAGGCGACAGGAGAGCTGGCGCGGGAGGCAACAAGTCGGGGCGGATTAACCGCATCAAAGATGGATGGTTGTTTGTGGCTGACAATGGCCGTGGCCGGGTGTGAATTGCGTGTACCGGGCATCACAGGGCATGCGCATTGTGCTGACCGGGAGCCTCGCTCTCAGATGCCGGCTGGATCAAACCAATACAGCCGGTCTTGGGCGCGGCCCATGCCCATCTCCACAGTCTACAACTGTAGCGGTATAGCCAACAGTCAATGCCTCAAAGCCTCGGCTGCCCAGTCGGATAATAAACAGAGTTAGAGTGTGGTGAATAGGTGGTTGTAATTAGTGCAGGTGAGGCTGGTGTTGCTTCGTCTCAGGCATACTCCTTCCCGAGCCATTCTCCCCAAAACCCTTCCCTGGTAAATAATTGCCTTTTTGCTAACTACACAGATTGCTTATATTCATTGAATCTGGCTGGGTATTGTGATGTGTTAAATTATATATATATGTTTATACATACATACTTATCGACCCACTTATTTTACTAAGTTGCTTTGATTTTTTGGCCCTGCGCCAACAGTTCTACACTGCAGACAGTATGCATGACCTTTTTACTGAGGCAAAGCAGGAAAACATGTTAGCCTTTTTGAGGGCAGCTGGATTGTTCCACGCCATACAGTTGACTAAATATATTCTATCAATTATTAATAACACTTTTCTTTTTCTATGGGAATTTGTTTCCCTTGACCACAAATATATGATTGTGAGCTTTCTAATTTAATGAGTATCTATTGGCACATAATTGATTGTCTGCTTTTACATGTAACTAAAAGCGATGGTTTGAACAAAAAACAAACATTTCTCGCCGTGAATATGGCCTATGCTGCCGACACGGCATAAAGCAACCACCAATCAATCAATCAATCATATCGACCAACATGTGTGTATGCATATATATATATATGGGTACATATACACACTTATATGCATGTACATATGTTTGTAAGTATGCATGCATAGACATATATATATCTGTGAATATATCTGAGAATACATATATATATATATATATATATTTAACTGTCTGGCTATTCCACCCCCGCTTAAGGCAAGACTACCTGTTAATATAAATAATTGTTTCCATGTGAATGTCTTGTGCCTCCCGCCGCCAGTTGTCTGCCTCCCTGCCAGCTTTACCCTTGGCTAGCAATGTTCTAGGTGGAGAGTCCGCCTCCTTACAGACTGTGTGTCAGAAGGCCCTTAATTAAATAAGATTATAGAGCAATCAAAATAGCAATATGAAGTTGACCATAGCGGTTAATAATATAAGTCTGGAGAATAGTAAAGAATGCAAGGAATGTTCATGTCAATTCTTAGGAGCTCACCGTTTTATTCTTACCTCTTACTAACAGGATGAATTTAGCAATATAATGTATATTATTAGTTAAATATGGTTCAGCAATATAATGTATGTTATTAGTTAAATCCCCTCCCAACTAATTAAGTTAAATAAGTTTTGAATTTCCACAATAAAATCCTAAATATTCGGCTGAAACATCGGAGCGTGCAAAAACATGTCCGATGGGTCTGGGTCCGAACGCCCAACCTCCTATCATTGCTAGGATAGTCACACTCGATGTATCCCAGCAACGCTTTACAGCAGGGAACCTGGCCTTGTAAATGTGGCAGTTGCGAGCTCGCAAATAATGCAAAATGCGAGCTCGCAAATGAGGCAGTTGCGAGCTCGCGCATAATGGCAAAATGCGAGCCCGCAAATAATCGGTCGAGTAGTCTCGCCCACTTCATATATATTCACACACTTAACCATCAATTACTCCTATCTTTCAATCATATATATATCACCGGAAGTGAAGATGGTGGCGCAAACATCGGCATACGGAACCTGGCTCGCAGCAAATAATACATGCACCGAGAATAAATCTAAGTAAATAAATAATAAATAATATTAATTTCGGGAGTAAATAATAGCCAAGGAGCACCGCCAATATATATATACATATAATAATGATATTACACGAGGTATGATGGTATTATGGGAATATAAACAAGTATATTCTTCCCACACAGTTTCATTCATAACGGGTGTGCAACTAAGGGTATCCGCATTAGTTCCTCCCCTAGCCGCGGGGCGCCACCAGCGCCTCGTCCAGGACACATAAGTACACGAAGGCAATCACATCATATTTATGAAATAACCTTATGTTTTCAATGACTCTTCTTTTTTTCATTGAAATTACATATTTATTTTCTATTATCTGTTTAACACATAAAGTGTCGAGCACTGTTCTAAAGATGGATGTAAATTCCAGTAATTTGGTGTTGGAAATATACTTTGCCCATTAACAATAAATATATTTACAACAAAAAAAGAAGAATGTTCCCAGTTAAGAAGTGACACTTCAGAATACTACTCACCACCCTTCTCCAGATAGATGCCACTTCTTTATCACTGGGAAGCTTCTCACATTTGAATTCTGTTTCTTCACCTCTCTCATGATCCTCAACTGGCATACTGTCACGCGAGCATATTTAAATTGATTCACTTTTTATTAAGGTGTGCTGGATACAGATGTTCTGAATCAAATGGGCATGCATCATGAACATTCTAGCAAACAGTTGTTTCACATGTTGAAACGACACTTCCGTGCGTAAAATATCCAATCCTCTTTTTTTGTGTAATACCCCCATCACACCAAACTAGTTCTCACTATGTTCTTGAAAATGTTGCTGAACGGGCTCAAACTGTGTGCGAACAGAATGGATGTAATAGTAAATTGTTACAGTCTGTTTACAAATGGAATGGATGGGCTAGAATGGAATTGTGCTCCAGAACTATGAGCAAGGCCAAAATTGTCTTACATCGACGTTCTACCCCGACCAGGGTCCGTTTTAGAAATGGGTCGGACGGGTTTAGATCTAGTTTGGTGTGATAGTGGTGTAAGCCATGGATTATGGACACAAACCATGTGCAATCATCACGGTGAGGGGTAAATGATAACAGTACTTGCAGAATGGTACCGGGCCCATGTGGGTGTGTGGGCAATATTGGGGGGATATGTTGGCGCAGTGTTTCTGTATCCTCGGTACGCCTGCTCAACTGCCGGGGACACATGGCGCATGCTACTGCGTCAGCTCAAGTTTCATGCCAGTCTGTCGGTTTGTGCAGCCAATCCTGCGTGTAAAACCGATCACCGACAGAGGTGTGGTAACATGAGGCTGCTATGGAACAATGTGTGCATGCAGCGAGGTAGGATGGGGGACGGTGGAGGGGATGGAGAGGGGACGGGGCAGGGGACGGGGGACGGGGGATATTTTGGCGCCGTGCTTTTCGTCAAGTTCGTAAAGTTGCATAATCCGATGTATTTGAGTGTCTCTCATTTTCTGAGAAGAATATATTATATTGATCCTTATTATCTGCCTTTCTTTAGGTTGAATTAACTTGTATTAGATTTTAGAACGGCTCACTTTGGAGGTTCAAGTACACTCACTGTAGTCCAGACAATGGTAATGATACTAATAACAATGAGAGATTGTCATTGTAAGTGACCGGTAACGAGCTGGTGCATTGAGCCAAGGAGATTGGAGTGTACGCATTGATTAGCTGTTTGTCATGAATATTTTGTACCCAGGTAGGGAACAGCGCTCTTAAAGTTGCATAGTCCGGTGGTTCTGAGTTTCTGCCATTTTCTGAGCTAAATACATTATGCAAACATGCACAATTAATTTTGGCATGCATGCCGAAACTCTGACACCATAGGCTTCAGCAGTAACATATTCTACCACTTTGACTCAGAATTCCCTTCTATATGGCATGACATAAATGCATCAGTATCTAAGTTAGAGTTGTAGAATCAAATCTAGATAATTGTTTTGGTTTTGAAAATCTGATGCTTTGATCAAACTATACAGCTTTAAGTATGTTCCATTGCAGTTGTACTGCACCTAGTCGGATGGCCGAATCGGCGAGAGTGCTGGCTTGGGTCGCGATCGGGAGGTCATGGGTTCGAACCCCGACCGATTCAAACAAATGGGTGTACGATGGGATGCTTGGCGTTACTTCCCCAGGCGTTTGGCATTATTAGGATAGGCCAACACCTGGTTTAATCAGTATCACGATAATGTGACTGAATGGGAGAACGGGCCATGGTAGCTGGGGCCCGGACACCCTGTGGGGAAGCACTATAAAGTCGGGATCAGTGCGCACCTTCAGAAGCACGTATCCATCCTGGTATGATCTTATATGTAGCTACAGTATAACACCGTTAAACCAAACTTGAAGGGACCCTAGCAATTTGTTTGGATTAACTGATCATTGGTTTAACCGAGCTTTGGCTTCGACTTTGACTTGGCTTTGGCAAAAACGTGGGTGCATTATGAATGCAATATACAATGTATGTGGACACTTTGATTATTCTTTTCTATGTATAAATATACAGTATAACCTAGTTAAACCAAGCTTGGTTAAACCAAACGATCCATTAATCCTAAATTTTTTCGGGGGCCCGGCAAAATACTACCAATTATCATATACAAAATTCTTCGATGACCTTATCGCCACATGAAAGTTTGGTTTCACCATGCCGGAAATGGCCTTGGGCCCGACAATTTTGCTTGGATTAACCAATAATTTGGATTAACCCACTTTGGTTTAACCAATTTTTGTATATGATAAATAGTAGTGTTTTGCCGGGCCGCCGAAACAAGTTTGGATTAACCGATCGTTTGGTTTAACCGAGCTTGGATTAACAGGGTTATACTGTATGAGGTAAATCCCCAACAAACTAACATTGTGTAGCCATAATATCCAGGTAATTTTAGGAATAGTGAAGGAGAGTGACGAATTGGTGTTTGAGTTCCTAGCAACATTGTTCGGTACATCTGGGCAGATGACAGAGCTCTGATAGCTCACACTCATACGGGTTTATAAAATTCACTCCCACGCGGATAGAGTGCTGCTAGAACCATGACCCGATATCCCACTCAGTCACAGTATGATGCCACGTAGCGAACCCCTGCTGCCAATTATCCATTTGAGATTTCTTTAAGCATTCCTCGTCGGTGCGGTTCAATTTTAATGAAGTACTTGTATCTAATTAGTGATCCATGGCCCTGCTATCCCCATATATATGTGTGCATATATATATAGGTATATACATATATATATATGATCCATTGCACTGCTCCCATACATTCCTTATATATACATATATAACGCTAATTCCCTTCCTTTGTCAATTTGCATTTGTGTCATAGTCCCATAACTATGTAGATAAAAGATTCACCCTGTACTTCCAGTACACGGGTGAAGACCAGCCTTATATAAAAACGGTCCAAAAATCGGGCTAATGAAATGCGTATTTATGAGGGCTTAATTTCACAATCTAGGAAGCAAGATTTATTCTCTATAATTGTCTTTATATTTACCCACTACTTTTGAGTTGGAAAATATAATAAAACATATACTTTAATGCAATTTAAAAGTGAAATCGATGGCGTTCTCTGGCCGGCATCTTTTCTTTTAGCATTCTCTCCCATGTCACCAACTCTGTGCTGATATAAGTAACCATTTGACACTGGTGCCAGGCATTCTACTTCTTGTTGCATACTAAAGCTATTTCCGCCCATGTTTAGACTACGTTGTCATTCACCCATCTACCGGGTGAATCTTTTATCTAATAACTATGTAATTCTGGTGTATTTTGTAACATTTAACACCCTGACTTGTAAAATAACATAATGCATGAATAACCAAATTCCCACAACTCTGTTAATTTATGCTGTACATTTCTCTATGCAGGAGATCTGAAGATTTTACTTCCAAAAAGAACATTAACAATGTGCACTCTGAATTGTTACCCTTTATATCACAATTTGACCCGGTTTCAGGAGAATGACCCAAATACTAAATAGGTATTAGTATATATTTTAAGATACTTTAAACCAAAGAACCCACAGTCACCAGTGTCTGCAACAATTGGTTTGGTCGCAAGGTGACTGGGGTATTAGGCATCCGATGATCCTCATGTAATTTGTTTCCTTTTACGAATAAAGATGCAGACCTGATTGGACTAAGAACTGGCACTGAGAGTGCCGCATTCTTCACTTTGTTGGTATCCGGCGCACGGCGGCATTGATCCAGGTCGCCTGCAATTCGAGTCATGTACATGTCCCACGTACAGTGGTGCGCATACATGCATTTGCTTCCAAAAGAAGACTATTTGTTTCCGGACATCTCTGGATGCTGGAGCATTCTAATGCAGCGCGCGTTGGCATGCGGCTACTGAGTAAGCAACTGCAGCATGTGTTATTAGGCAGTGGGGGTGGGTGGACGAGGAGGTTTTTCTGGAGTTGGTCTGAGAGGCTTACTATTTACTGCATGGTATTAACTTCATGTTTGATGGCAGCTTTTACCTGTGCCACCAGTTTTTGTTCACTGGCGCCTGGGAAATATAGGAGATGGAGAGATGGAGAGGGGGAGATGGAGATGGGGAGGTGGAGTAGGGGGATGGAGTAGGAGGGTGGAGATGAAGATGAGAGATTGAGATGGGGGGATGAGGATGGGAGATGGGAGATGGATATGGGAGATGATGGGGAGATGGAGATGGGGAGATACCGATGGGAGATGCAGATGGGAGATGGGTGATGTAGATGGGGAGATGTAGATGGGAGATTGTGTAAGGAGATGCAGATTGGGAAATGGAGATGGGGAGATGGTGATGGGGGATGGAGATGGGGATATGAAAGATGCAGAGGGGAAGAGGCAGATGGGAGATGGGAGATGGGAGATTGGGAACTGGAGATGGGAGCTGCAGATTAGTAGATTGGAGATGGAGATGGGAAGATGGAGATGCGGAGATGGAGAGGGGGTGGAGATAGGGAGATGGAGCTGAGTGATGTAGATGGGGAAATGGAGATGTGGTGATGGAGATGGGGGAAATGGAGATGCCAGATGAAAATCTGGAGATGGAGATGGGGGACAGGGATGGAGATGCGGAGTGGAGATGGGGATGTATATTAGGAGATGGAGATTAGGATATGGAGATGGGAGATGGAGATGAGAGGATTGTCCCTGCACGTGTAAGCGGGAGGACTACTGCGTCGCATTGGTTTGGAAAATTATATTCCATGTGCGTAATGTCAGTTTTTACATTCGTACAATGATACCCACCCCTCGCCCTCCCCGCACTCTAGACGTATAACCTACCATAGATAACTTATGTTATATATTGATATATTTGCCCTATTCATCCAAAATAAACTTTTACATATTAAGTCACATTATGTGTGTTGATGGGTGGTGAGAATCAGGATGAGATCCGAAGGAATGTAAGATATTGCAATAGAGTGATGTTTGGAAATGTGAATTTTAAAGGAGTGATGGATAATGAGGAATGCCAACTTCACTAGACGCGGATCTGAAGGCGACAGGCCGGCGATTTGAGCATTGAGTGGTATTGAATGTCTCATAGGCGGCGCACGTTGTAAACGTCTTGTATATGACTATTCCCGCCACTCAAATTTAGAGTAGATGGCATTGTAAAGAATAGCATGCATGATGCTCCAATCTAATTGTAGAGTGGTGTGTGCTGTAGCACAATACAACATAGATAACTCTCTCACCAAGATGTGTAAGCAACCAGCATTCTGCAATGGCTGCAAGACAAGTGTCCCGTCACTGGCAAATTATATATCCAGATGAATAAGCACATTTACCCAAGCACATTGAAGGTGCGGCAATGTGCGGATAATCAGTACCACTGTTGAAGACAGAATATTGACCTGCATCTGTTAACCAGGTATTACGCTGAAGTTTAGTGAGAGAAAGCGATGGCCATTGAATGAGATCGGGAGATATTCTTTTTGGTAATATGAAGATGAAGATGCAAATAAGTTGTAGGTGGCGCCCTCTGCAATGTAATGATGTAGCGCGGGGCCTGCTTCGTGCTGCTGAATATATCCCGAACGCAGCAGGCAGAACATGCTCTGTTTATGATAATACTGCAATATGTCCAAAAAGGTGGTAGTATTTATATTGAGATAATGCACTACAGTCTGTGTATATATCCGCGTCTACATTGGCAATGCTCAGATCGAGATGCTTTAGTCGGGCGTAGCTGTGCGTGTCCGGGCAGTGAGGGGAGGGCGGGGGGACATTAGCTAGAGAGGAAGGCAGATCCGGTGCACCGCTCTCATCCCCCCCCCCTCCCCCTCTCCCCCTCCCTCTCCCCCTCCCTCTCCCCCTCCCGATCCCCTGCTTCTCCCCTGCCCCCGTCCCCCCATTCTTCCCTCCCCTAATTTCCCTCCCGCTCCCTCCCATTCCCCTTCCCACCTCCCCTCCCCTTCATCCCCTCCCCTTCCTTGCCCTTCCCTCCCCTTCATCCCTTCCCCTTCCTTCCACTTCCCTCCCTGCGCCCCTCCCCTTCCCCTTCCCTCACCACCCCTTCCCCCTTCGCCCCTTCCCCTTCCTCCCTCCACTCCCTCCAGTCCCTGCTCCCTACCCCACCCGCTTCCCTCCCTTCATTTCCCCCAACCCTTCCTCCCGCTACCCTTCCCCCCCCCCCCTCCCGCCTCCCCTCTCTCCACTCCCCTTCCCCATCCCCTCCTCGTCCCCTCTCATCCCCTCCACCCTCCCCACCCTACCTCGCAGCACGCACACATTGTTCCGTAGCAGCCTCATGTTACCACACCTCTGTCGGTGATAGGTTTTACACACAGCATCGGCTGCACAAAGCCAACAGACCGGCATCAAACTTGAGCCAATGCTGCAGCATGTGCTGTGTGTCCATGGCAGTAGAGCAGGCATACCACCGATACAGAAACACTGCGCCAAAATATCCCCCAATATCGCCCGCACACCGACATCGGCCCGGTACCATTCTGCGAGTTCCAATTAACATAATGGAAAGCATTGGGTGCACAGCTTAGCATAGGATTAATTAGCTTCACAGTCAGCCATGGAATCGGTGGAAATTTACTGGAAGATAGATTTCCGCTTCAGGTTTCTTTGTCTCTTCGTCTGATGTCATCTACATATTTGTTGTACATAATACTATATATGATATTAATATTCTATATATTAGTATATAGATACGATATATTATATACAATATATATAATATATGCAATGTATCCAATAGATAATAGTATGAAATTGATAATATATAGTACATATAAGATATAGTATATAATAGTATTATATATTATATATATTATATAATGTGCATTATATAATGTATATGTAGTATATATAATGTATATACTATGCAATATATAATCTAAAGCAATGTACTATATATATTTTATTTAATATATGTAATATATTTTATATATCCTAAATGTAGTGTATACAATATGTTCCACACACACTATAATAGACAAATCTCTCTATATATAAAATATACATGCATAATCAGAATAGATACAAGACCAGCAATGCAATAACAATGATATGTATATTTGATTATGTATCCAAATACATCTCTAGTAGTTTGCTTAAAAGCTGTCATTAGAGACAAATCGTGGTGTGACAGACACTGTCATCAGTGTTGACACTGACCGGGCCATTGTTCCACACTGTGTGCAGGGTGCTTCCCGTATCAGGGGCGTTTAACATTCAGCCTTACATTTCTGGTTGGTTGTTGGAGTTTTACGTCCTATCAACATGTACGGTAATATCACGACGTGTCCCGAATTGTGACAGTGCGCACTCATGGCGAATTTATAGTGCTGCCCCACTGGAGACGAAGCAGTCAGCGCCATGGCCTGATATACCCCTCAGTCAGATTATCTTAACACTGAGCCAACCAGTCCTTTCCCTATCCTAATAATGCTCAGTGCCTTGCTAGTAAATCGAACCCGTTGGTTCGAATCCCACGATCTAACAAAACGGGAGACGGGCGCTCAACTCATTCGGTTTGTTTGTTTGTTGTGACAGTGCGCAGTCATGGTTGCCTTATGATGCTGCCCCACTATGAGACCAGGCTGCCAGCATCATGACCTGATATCCCACTCAGTCACATTATTCTGACACTGAGCCAACCAGTCCTTGCCCTATCCTAATAATGCCAAGCGCCTGGCTAGGAAGCAACAAGTATCAATTTTTAAGTCATTGGTTTGGCTCGACCAGGGTTCGACCCCACGATCCCACGATCTACCAATACGGGAGTCGGACGCTCTAACTCATTCGGCCATCCCGTCTGGTTTCGGGCTTATATGAGACTGGTATTGTAGGTGTCGCTGTCCTACATACATCCAAGTAGTGACCCATCGCCTTGGCCCAGTGGTATTTCGCAATGTGTCTACATTCTTTCTATTGTTAGCATGTTATAATACATGAAATGCCTTAACGGCAGACCACATTTAAGGTGCTGTGACCATCAGCAACATACTCATAGCTGAGAATTGCAATAAATGATGCAATATGCATAATTGGAAAGTGCACTCAGTGATGCATATTCATAACTGAAATGTGCTTGAGTAATCAATATTGATAATTGTAAATTGCCTGAGTGATGCATATTTATAAGGCAAAATTACCTGAGTGATAGATATTCATGACTCTAAATTACAATCCTGGATCTGGTAATATATATATATAACATAATTTCCATTTATTTATCCATTTCCATTGCACCCACATTCTAGACGTATCCACATATAAGTAACGGTACAACATCTATAAGCGAATGAAGTAAGGATTTATTTATACAGAACTGGGTGGAAGCAGGTAGTTAGTGACCCAATTTATGTGGCGCTGCCTGATAGGTTTCTACTGAAAATATTCCTTGTTAGGATAGAGGTTAAGAGGGAAGCTACGACTATTTATACTCGGATAACAAAATATATACCACACACATAAAATAAGAATATGGACCATTCCCTGAAACTAGGCACTAATGTGTGACAGTGAGACCAAAAGTGAAAACCTTCAGAATAATAGCAAAAAAACATCCTAATTTATAGCAGAATCTATGTTCCTGTGAAGCTTTGAATTGTGCGCATAGTCAGAGTTGAAACAAATCTATTTCAGTGTTTGATTTAGATCTTATGCAGATTGAGGAATATATTAATATCACTTGTGTGACAGGGAAATCAAATACACATCAAGAACACCAGTTCACCATACACACCAAACACAAACAAGATTTCACTGATTACAGTTAAGCAAATAAGGTTATGTCTTTCAAGAAAAAAGAAAGAAAAAAGTTGAATAAAAGTGTGGGTAAATAAATGTATGGTGTCAATGTGTAAATTTTCACATCTCCACTTTAGCATGAAATCGTACAAGGATACTTGTAATATATGTTGTGGGATAGATTAAAATAATATATTTGGCATTGCTAACAGACTTAATACACAAAGGCAGACATAATTATCTGGCTTGCTATCAATAAAAGAAATACTTCATTATCAGCATCGTAATGTGGAAACCAAATATACTAGACCCAATGTTACAGAATAATCCTTTTTCTTTTTTGTGTACATTAGTTGATTGCAATCGCGGATGATTGGTATTCCTTATTCCAGTGCTCCTTGCCCTGTGATAATGCCTGGTACACACCTCCCATATAAAAACTAAAACTTCCCGTTTTGCGACTAAGTTTGAGTTTTAGTTGGTTTCAGTCTTTAGGTTTGTGACCCCCTAACACACCTGAGCCTTCTGATTCGCAACTTAAAACTCAGTTGTAGGGCTTAAGTATAAGATTCGAAAAATGAATCGGAAAGTTTTAGGTTTTATACGGGAGGTGTGTACCGGGCATTAGATGGGAAATGGGATGGGTCAGGTTGTGACGGGTCGCCTCGGGCAGTCAGTTTTAGCACATGAATCATATACAGGAGGTGTGTAACAGGCTTTAGAAAGCCAAGTGTCAGGCTAGTAAGCGACGGGTATACATTTTTAAGTCATTGGTTTGATGCCACCAGGATATATGTTGTGGTGTTCTCTGTGGCAGAGTGGTTAGAGTCTCGGTCTTTTTTTTCGAGGTCGGACTCCTAATCTGAAGGTATGTGGTTCGATTCCCTGTGCCCCCAACTCTGCCAATTTGGATTTCCACTGCTGTGTATAACTTACAGCGTCATCAAAGGCTGGTTGCTCTCATACTATGTCTATGTGGTGTGGGAGGTTAAAAATCCCTTGGGTCAGTGAAACTGTAGGCTTGGGCTTTCTCTCAACAAACTGGCTAATGGTGAAAACAAGTCTATTCAGACTTATCCATGATAGGCAGTATAAATCTTCAAGAAAAAAAAAATGTATATATTATATAAACAGTAAAACCTCTCTACACCGACACCTGCACAGATCGACCACTCCCCTATATCCATCGCTTTATCTCGGTCCCAACAATACCATTGTAAGGATATTCTAACTCTCTAAACCGACCACCTCCGTAAATGGACCACTTAAACTCGGTCCATGGCGGTCGATTTAGAGAGGTTTTACTGTATATATAGGATTCATTATATTATTAACAATAATATATTTTCTGAAAGGCTTATCTGTACTGCAAGCCTGTGTTTGTTATTTATTGCCACGACTGACTTCACAGTTGTTGAATTTCACAACAATTGCCGGGAAAGGGGGATGCGAATATGAGCGGGAAGGCAGGCGGCCGCGCCCCGTCCACCTGCCACCGCAACGCCGGCCAACACGTCGATATAAATAATACGGGGTGCCGTCAGGTATAAATCAACTGTCAGACCGAAATCAATTACATCTCGCCCGCTGGCGACCAGTTCCGGCCATTATCCATCCCAACAAATGGTCAGCTGTGAATATTGAGCTGCTGAGGGAGCCGCTGGTCAGCCCGGGACATGGGGGGGGGGGGGGGGGGTGGACAGCGGGCCGAGAGAGGAAGCCCGGCCCTGAACGGTGTGGGGTGTGGGGGGGGGGGGGAGGGTGTGCGTGGATGTGGTTATGGGTTTGGGGGTGAATCTGAGTGTGTAGGTGTGTGTGGGGGTGGGGGTGTGTAGGTGTGTGTGTGGGGGTGAGTGTGGGGGTGGGGGTGTTAGTGTGGGTATGGGTGTGTGAGTGTGGGTGTGGGTGGGTGTGAGTGTGGGTTTGAATCTGGGTGTGTAGGTGTGTCTGGGAGTGGCAGTTTGTGTGTGAGTGTGTGTGGGTGTTGGTCTGGGTGTGTAAAGTGTGTAGGTGTGTGTGGGAGTGGGAGTGTGGGTGTGTGAATGTGGGTTTAGGTGTATAAGTGTGGGTGTGGGTGTGTGAGTGTGGGTGTGGGTGGGTGTGAGTGTGGGTATGAATCTGGGTGTGTAGGTGTGTCTGGGAGTGGCAGTTTGTGTGTGAGTGTGTGTGGGTGTTGGTCTGGGTGTGTAAAGTGTGTAGGTGTGTGTGGGAGTGTGATTGTGGGTGTGTGAATGTGGGTGTTTAGGTGTGTGAGGGAGTGTAGGTATGTGTGGGGGTGGGTATGTTGGTTGGTTGTTGGAGGTGGAGGTCCTGGCAATATCTAAGGTGATATCAGGGTGTGTATGTGAGTGTGGGTGTGGGTGTGGGTATGAGTATGAGTGTAGGTTTGTGGGTCGGTGTTGGTGTTGGTGTGAGTGTGAGTGTGGATCGGGTGTGGGTGTAGGTGTGGTGTGGATGTTTTTTGTGGGTGCGGGTGTGTAGGTGGACGAGGGTGTGTATTGGTGTAGGTGCGTGTGGCTATGTGGGTGTGGGTATGGGTGTGGGTGTACATGAGTGTGGGTATTCGGGGGGAGCTGGTCCTCTTGGCAGACGAGTAGATGGGGGACGGGGTTGGAAATGGGAGTCGGGGGTTGTATTGTCGAGCGGGGACTAAGAATGTGAAGGGGGAGTTCATGTTGAAGAACAAACGTCGGGGTAGTAGTGTGTGCATGTGTGTGGAGGGGGATATCAGGTACGCAATGAGCAGGATGGAAGGGTTGGGGAGAGCAGGGGTCCGGGATTTGTGGTCAGGGATGGGCATAGCTGGTGGGGAGGCTGTCGAGGTGTCCGCGGGAGGAGGGGGATGGGGCGACCGGGAAAGGGGCATCAGGGTGGGGAGCGGCCAGGTGGTGAGGGGAGCAAGGGGCAACAGGAAGGGGAGGGGAGGGGATGGGTTGAGGCTCGGGGAGAGAGGGGGTGAAGGGGAGCAGGAAAATGAGGAGGAGTGGAAGGAGACGAACAACCAGGAGGAAGATCCGGAGAGAAGAGGAACAGAGAAGAGCAGAAGAGAAGAGAGGCAGAAAAGAGCAGCAGAGAAGAGCAGAAGAGAAGAGGAGCAGAGAAGAGGAGCATAGAAGGGCAGAATAGAAGAGCAGAAGAGAAGAGCAGAAGAGAAGAGAGGCATCGAAGAGCAGAAGAGAAGAGCAGAAGAGAAGAGAAGAGCAGAAGAGAAGAGCAGCAGAGAAGAGAGGCATCGACTAGCAGAAGAGAAGAGCAGAAGAGAATAGCAGAAGAGAAGAGCAGCAGAGAAGAACAGAAGAGAAGAGCACCAGAGAAGAGCACAATAGTAGAGCAGTAGAGAAGAGCAGCAGAGAAGAGCAGAAAAGAAGAGCAGCAGAGAAGAGCAGAGTAGCAGAGACGAGCAGCAGAAAAGAGCAGCAGAGAAGATCAGCAGAGAAGAGCAGCAGAGAAGAGCACCAGAGAAGAGCACAATAGTAGAGCAGTAGAGAAGAGCAGCAGAGAAGATCATGAGAGAAGTGGGTGGATGGGCGAGAGAAAATCGGTCGGGGATGGGCATCTTCTGTGGGTAAGGTTGTGACGGAACAGATCATACAGACGAGCAGACGGGTGGGTGTGGGTGTGTGTGTGTGTGTGTGTGGGCGTGTGGGTGTGTGGGTGTGTGGCTTGGGTGCAAGTGGCAGCTCGGTGGGGAGGCTGGAGAGAGTTATGGACAGTGGAGGCGAGGTCGGTGGGCACAGCGGTTCGGTGAGTGATAGGTCCGATGGTGAGCAAATAGCTCAGACAGAAGATAGGGAGGGACCAGGCGGTGTTAGAGATGAAGCACCAGCCCCTCCCCCTCTGTGTGGCGGGCGGCGGGCGGCGGGCGGCGGGCGGTGGGCGGCGGGCGATGAGCGGCTGGCGGCGGGTGGCGGGCGGCGGGCGGTGGGCGGCGGGCAGGCAGTTGGAAATACTGCCCGGGGGAGAGAGCCCACTGCGCCGGCGCAGATTGCTGTCTGAGGCGGGCTACTCCGGGTTATGACGAGTGAAGGATGAACTTTTAAGGACTGAGGTCGAGCTTTAATATGTTTTACTTTGGCTGCATGGAATAAACACACAAATAAAGTGTGTAGTATATGGAGAGTTGTTTGTTGGAGTTTTGTGTCCTGGCAATAGAAAAGGTCATATCAGGACGGGTACTGACTTGTGACATGGCACACTCATGGTGACCTTTTATACTGCTGCCCCAACGTGAACTGTGAAATCAGACCGCCAGCACCATGTGCCGATATCCCACTCAGTCACATTATCCTGGCACTGAGTGAACCAGTCCTTCTCCTATCATGTTAATGCTGAACGCTAAGCTATGAAGCGACAAGTATACATTTTCTAAGTCATTGGTTTTACTCGACCGAAAATTGAACTGCCGAGGCTTGCACTCTACCGATTCGGCCAGTGCGTCCGGTGTGCAGTATATGTGTAGTATAGCATGTTATGGACATTTTCTTTTTTTAATATGGAGGTTCTTATCGGTATAGTTTATTTATGGGATTGGCTAATTGTGGATGGTTGGTATTTGCATTAAGGCAGGTCCCCTCCGGGTTGAACCACTTCCAGCCCTGCTCCTAAGGAGGGCATGTGTCCCTTTTCATCTTTAATTAAATATGTCTGATTATAAATCAGTAATCATGCTGAAATTTAATGTACAAATGCTAAGAATAACGCACAGGAAAATAATCACGTATATACAGACATTTTATTTCCAAGTGTGTGGACAGAGGGGATGTAGGCAGTCATAGCAATGCAATTCTTTTAACGTTGGATAATCCGAGGTTTTTAATGTATATGTTCGGATGGTCGATGTATTCAACTTTATATTAGTTTATCATACTTATTTAATGGCTATCTGTTGAAATCTCTGTTTCGAAAATAGGCAAAGTAAATGCAATTTAAACAGCTACGCACCAACTACACATCAGATTTATACATAATATTAGTAAGCCGGCTTGCACGATATGTAATTTTAGTAGATTCTATGACATTGATTATGATAAAGGAATATGTAATAGGTGCACCAGCATCTAACTTCTAAGAGCAAGAATTTGCACATGCATTTATATAAATTTCTAGTACATATGGATATAATGTATTTATGATATTGGAATATACAAAGCATAGTAATGGGTGTATATGATGTGTAACCCTCATGCTCATTGGATATTAGTTATGTAGTATAGTTATTGATACACATATAGGTATATAGGTAGATATCGGGTGGTGAGTCGGAGAAGTTCGATAGTTATTCATACAACTAAACTATAATTTGGGATCCTTTCAGATTTTAAAGGGAGTGAATATTAGCGGTTAACATATGGTTATGAATATTAAGCACTGTTACTTGGTAAATAATCATTTTCATCAGGGCCGAAGTCCAAGGTCGGTCATTAATTAAATTAGTTAAAGTTGCATGGTCCGATGGAAACATTACATTTTCAAAACCAAAACAATTATCTAGAATTGATGCTACATATCTAACTTATTAAGCTTTTTTTTTCTTGAAGAGTTACACTGCCTATCGTGGATGAGTCTGAATAGACTTGTTTTCACCATTAGCCAGTTCGTCGATAGAAAGCCCAAGCCTACAAATGTACAGACCCAAGGGATTGTTAAGCTCCCACACCACACAGACATTCTATGAGAGCAACTGACCTTTCATGATGCTGTAAGGTATACACAGCGGTAGGAATCCAAATTGGCAGAGGTGGGGGCATGGAGAATCAAACCACCAACATTTGTCGTCACATATAAGGGAATACTGAGTTAATTTAATAGAACCTGTTATTGCAGAAGCCTCTGGTGTTAGAGTTTTTGCAAGCTTGCTCAAATTAATTTAGCAGGTTTCCACTTCAAATATCTAAAAGGTTTGCCATTTAATATACAAGTTACTTCAAACTAAAGTCAGGACAATTATAATGATCAACCTAATATATTTATCTCAGAAATCTCAGAAATCACCGATTGTCGTCCGATCACCGAAGTTAAGCGAAGTTGAGCCTCATCAGTAACTGGATAGGTAAAAACTTGGGAAGACGGGGTGTCTGAAAAGGTAGACGAAGCCAAAAAAGCCAAACAAACTAATTTTAATTATCGGTTTCTCCTATTTTGATTCATGTATAAAATGTCTTTGGTAAATAAATAGAAAATAATTAAAGAATTAAGCAAATTTGCTGGGCACATTTTTTAAATATATTTTCTTTTTTTATTGAGGCTGTATCTATACTGTCCATAGCATATAAGCCCGGGTGTGCAGGCTTGTTTTCAATGCTGGCCAGTAGTAGTGTTGGTGTTATCTTACCACACAGTAGCTGCTGATAAGGTATGATTGCCTGCATTTCAGTAGCAGATAGAAAGTGTTGGGTTACTGGCGATTGCTAAAGGACCAGTCTGCACCCTATTCATGTGGAAGTCACACAGAGAGTGCTAATAGCAGGGTGGTTAATTGTGTCTGTCTCAGCCGGGCGTTTTCAGGGAGACCGGCTGCCCATTGGGCTTTGTGCTGGGGCATGCCATCAAGGGCATGGGGCGGGCCACAGTAACGCAGTGACATAGGCAGAGAGGGGAGGAGCTGTTATGACGGGTAGCCAAAGGTGTGGGGCCATTGACTTGCCACATGCCTGTGATGTGATGAGAGAGGGCGGATTGGATGGGGAGGGAGAGAGACAGGCAGGTGCGCTGAGGGAAGAAGTGGAAGGGAAGGGAGACAGGAGTGGGTAAGTGGGAGGGACAGGGAGAGGTGGTGGGGCTATGATGGGTACTCAAAGGTGAGGTGCCATTCATTTGCAACGCGCGTGATGAGAGAGGGACAATTAGGAAGGGAGGTGCTGAAGGGGGGGTGGGGGAGGGGGTATGAAGGTGATCTGAGAGGAGAAGGGGGAACGGAGGGGAGACAGGAACGCCTTGGCAGGAGAGACAGGGAGAGGGGATACGGAGAGGCGGAGGGGATATGATGGGTAGGCAAAGGTGAGGTGCCATTGATGTGCAACGCCCGTGATGAGAGGGAGAGGATTAGGGAGGGTGGCAGAGGGGAGAGACAGGAAGGTGAGCCGAGAGGAGAAGTTGCAGGGAAGGGAAACAGGAGGGAATAGGGGGACGGGGAGAGGGGACAGGGAGAGGATATGGGGCTATGGATGAATGTGGGTGGGGGGTGGGGGTGGGGGTGGGGGGGTGGGGTAGTTAGTTAGTTAGTTAGCAGAGGCTGCAGAGGGAGCTAAGTGATGCAGGGCAGATAGAGGGATGGGTGGGGGGCGGGCCCATGGAGCAGACCTAAAGGTAGTCCCAAAGGAATCAGGGGAGGACATGATGGCATGGGGTAATAGGGGCAGCAGAGGCCACCGGAGGCCCGAGGTGTCCAATTGGGGGTGGCACGGTGGCGCGGAGGGGCCCTAAGGACGCTACTAGGACCATTATTAAAAGCATTAACGTGTTCCAGGGGAGGCCTACGGGAGGCTTACCGGAGGCCTAAAAGAAGTCTATGTAAGGTCTAGAGCAGTTCCACGCGAGGCCCACTGGAAACCTACGGGAGGCCTACCGGAGGCCATTAGGGAACCCATGGTGGAAAACCCAACATCTAAGGTCATATCAGGACGGGTACCGACTTGTGACAGTGCGCACTCATGGCGACTTTATAGTGCTGTCCCACTGGGAAACCAGGCCGCCGGCACCATGACCTGATATCCACCACACATTATCCTGACACTGCACAGCTTGCCTATCTAATAATGCCGAGGCCTGCTAGGAAGCGACAAGTATCAATTTTAAAGTCATGGTTTGACTCGATCGGGACTCGAACCCACGACCCCACGATCTACCAGCACGGGAGACGGACGCTCCAACCCACTCGGCCACCCCGTCTGGTCCACCAACATTTAAGGTCATATCAGGACGGGTACCGACCGAGTTTTGACAGTGTGCACTCAGGATGACTTTATATTGCTGCCCCACTGGAAGACCATGCCGCCAGTACCATGACTCGATATACCACACAGTCACATTATCCTGATACTGTGCTAACCAGTCCTTATCCTAGCATTTTAATGCCGAGTGCTAGGCTAGTGAGCAACAAGTATCACTTTAAGAAATCATCGGTTTCACTTGTTTGGGATTCGAACTTCGGATCTTCCGCAAGAGAAGCATTTGCCCTACGGAATCGAGGACAAGCCCATGGGAAACAAATGGTGTAATTGATAGAGTATGTAACCACATGCACGGACAGATAACGGCATGGTAGATAACAACATCAGAAACAGGAGCCATGCGATATCAAAGCGACGTACTAGCCCTGCTGCTATTGTTCGCCGAATAGAAACAGAAGGGGATGCTGGTAATGACCGTGTGGTGCGCAAACAGGCGCGCTGTAGCCCGGGCCAGTGTCAGTATGATATCAATAGCCATTAGCGACCTGACCAGCGTTAACAAGGGCCAACAGGGCGGCTGCATTGCATGTTGTTATTGATATCATAGTGCGCCAGGCCGAGCACGAGCCCGCACTAAACAAAGCGGGGAGAGGGGGTGGGGGTGGAGGGTGGGATGGGAAGGGGAGGGGGGGGGGAAGGGTGATGAGAGGGTAGACGGGAAAGGGGAAATGTGTGGAGAATGGAAGGGTATATGGTGAACGCAGAGTGGGGTAGGGAAAGACTGGCGAGGGTGGAGGGTGGAGGGTGGAGGGGATGGGAGACGAGGGGAGAGGATGGAGAGGGGGGGGGTTAACGGGGGGGAGGGGAAATGTGTCGGGCATGGGAGGGGGTGGGGGTGGACGGGGAAGGGACGGGAGAAGAAGGTGAAGCGGAAAGGGTGGGTGTGTGGGGAATGGGAGGGGAGAGGGACGGGAGATTGAGGGGAAAGGGAGTGGAGAGAGGGAGGCGAGAGATGGAGGGGAGAGGGAGGGGAGACGGGGTGGAGAGGGAGGGGAGAGGGAGGAGCGAGCGAGGTGAGAGGGAGGGGAAAGCGAGGTGAGAGCAGGAGGGGTGAGACGGGGGGGGGACAGGCAGACGGGAGAGAGGGACGGTAGAGAAGCAATAGCAAGGGCAAATGGAGGGATCGGGAAGGCGGGATTGTAGAGGGGCTTGGGGAAGGGGGGTCCCTGACCCTCTCCCGCCGACACCGCAAGGTAAACTGTCAACGATTGTTCTATATTTAACGGTCTATCCCATTAGCATTGGTCACACACAGTTTACGTAGCGTCGTGCGAGCCGGTCCCCTGTGGTACCACCAGAGTGTGTGTTGCCCGTTTTGCGCCGTGCTGTTTGTGAATTTCTGCCGACAACCGTTTTTGCCCGCTTCATGGGCGCATCACAGTGGGGCGGCTCCTTTCATCTGCTGGACAATGGCGTCGTGCCGGCTGTTAGGTACTGGCACCTCGGGGCACATCATGCCTGCTGACCACGGCTGGGGCTGCTGACAGTTGACCGCCGACGTGCGAGGTAGTGCCAGTAAAGTGATCAACGGGCCTCCGACCCAAGGGGTCGCCTAGCCCGGAGCGACGTCTTTGTATACTACTCACCCGTCCGAGTCGACTCCAGGCACCGGCCTATCACAGCATCAGTAAAGATTATACTATAGAGCACAAACACATATATTAATCACATATTATATACATCCCAACGGTGGCGGCGGTGGGGGAACGGTACGGAATGGGGCAGTGATGAGTCGGAGCTCGGTAGGGAAAGCCGACCCCGGCCAAGCACCGCCCCGCCCCGCCCCGCCCCGCCCCGCTCCTTTCCTCCCCTCTGCACCCGGCCCCGCCGGTCTCCGCCCCGCCCCACCCTTTGCTACCCTGCCCCGCCCCTCTCCTCTCCTCTCAACCCGGCCCAGCCTGTCTCCGCCCCGCCACGCCCTGTGCTACCCCGCCCCGCCCCGCCCCTCCCCGCCCCTCTCCTCCCCCCCCCCCTTCTCCGTAACCCCCGCCCCTCTCCTCGCGGCCCCGCCCCCCCGGCCTCGCACCGCCACACCCCGTTAGCCCGCCCCGCCTCACTCCTCCGGCCCACCCCACCCTGCCCCGCCCTGCCCCGCCCTGCCCTGTCCTGTTCCATCCTCTCCCGTCATGCCCTGCCTTGTCCGCACATGCGCGTGGCTTACGGTGGCGGTGCGCATGCTGTGCGGCCTAGCTGATGGATGCATTGTTAAAGCTCTCATTTCCCCCTTCCGGCGGGCACCCTTTACTCGATGTATGCCTCAAACGCCCCGCCCCGAAGGCCCCCTGTCGGTCAACCCGGCAACTAAACCAGACCAGGCGTCTCAGTCGGTCGCCGGACGTGCTGCGGCCGTAATGGGAACTAAGCGTGGCACTGGCTTATACCGAGCCGTTGGCAAGCATGTCAATCCGGCAATCCATCATGTGGTTTTCAGCCTAATAACACCTACCTAGTGATTCAATTAGGTGGTGATTGTGACTGAGTCACGGGCCTCAGCCCCGTTGTTAAATGGCGGATGTTCCTTGTTTAACTAGATATGCAGTATGCAGTCCAGGGACAATTATATAAATGTATAGTCGAAATGGATAATGTGCATATTACTGATAATTTATTCCATTTTGGAGTTTGCCACTTTTGTTTGGATTACCCGATAATTTGGATTAACCGACTTCGATTTTACCAACTTTTTTATATGATGAATGGTAGTATTTTGCCAGGCCGCCGAAAAAAGTTTGGATTAACCAATCATTTGGTTTAACCAAGCTTGGTTTAACGGGGTTGTACTGTATATGTTATACACGGATGGGTAAATATACCATAATGTAGATAAAATAACGTGACATTTCGAAAGAAATTTCTGATTGCATTTATGCATATTAGCAAATAGACAAACTTTGGATTTGTATTTATATTCATCCCTAGCCAATCTAACCGACACACAAATATACCGACTCTAATAACAACCTATTATTTCCATGCCACAATATTATTTCTGCACTATAAGTGAATTTGAACATATTATTGATGGACACACCCCTATGAATGTAGTATTTCTTAATAGCTTTCCGGTATATGAACCACAATTAATACTAATGTAAACTGCCATCAGGTTGTCGAATTGTGTAAACCCTTGTCTCCTGCCAAAGAGCCACTTTTGGATAAGAGCATGAGCATCCTACCTGAATTACCAATCAACCCTTGAATATGGTAAGATATTATGTCCTTTATAAAGATATCTTTTCAGAAGATATTATCCCAAGTTAGAGAGTGATTCCAATTACTCACAAATTATAGATATCTAACCTTCATATGCACCCAAATATAAACCTGTTGAAACCACTAATCACTTAGTTATAGAACAATTAATAGCCTCTTTTGAGTTACTCCTGAATTGTGAGAAGGGGGATTATAGGAATGGAACATACAGGCTGGGCACATATATGAGTCTGTCTCAACAAATGATAACTCTTTTTGTTTGTCCATTGTAATGATTGACACAAAACAGCACAGAAACAATTACACTGAAAACACAAGGACATTTGCTTCAAATCAATAGGTATTCTATTGGGATTATGAAACACCATGTAAAAAACAAATCAGTTTATCCTCAGCAAATACATAAGCAGATAGTATGTTGATTCTTACAATGGACAAAGTTTTGTCCCATATTGCTTAGCACCTTTTGAGACAGTCTCATATACTACATTGGCACTGCCATCTTCATGTGTCTGCATAATTTTGAATGTGGGATTTAAAAGTGGATGTACAGGGAAAATGCCGTTCTGGAGGTGCGACTTAATTGACTGAGGTAGACATGCATTTAAGGTGGCAGCAGTTTGTGTAATAGATTTATGCTGATGAATGGGGAAGGACAGAATTAATGCGATATATTATGTGAAGGAAGCAGTGCACAACATGATTATGTCTTATGGCCCTGTCACACTACGATGTAACAACGTCGGCATAGGGAGAACGTGAAGAACGTTGAACTTCTCCACGTAGTATGCAAATTTGGGCACAAGTTGAACGTGGATGCAGCGTAGTTGATGAGAGCGTAACGTCGGTAAAGCATAGTGATACCGTCATTCAACGAGAGAGGACAACTTCATTACGTTCACGTTATGTTACATACGTCATGACATGGTGGCAAAATGTTGAACGTACGTTGAACGTACGTTCTCCTGACGTTTTCCTAACGTGATCCTGATGTTCCCATTACGCCGCATGGACGTTTCCACTGGGTTTAATGTGGGTCAACATATTGGAACGTAGTTGAACGTAGTGAGCAGCATTTGACTAACGTCCGTTTAACGTCATTGACATTCGCCGAATGTGTACAGAACGTATGGCGAACGTAAACCCTTACATTCGAGTTACGTCGAAAGTTTTGAACAGATTCAAAATGTTGACGAGCACCGACGTCACACGATGTAACATGATGTAGCTCGACGTCAGTCTAACATCATTCTGACGTCATCATAACGTAACCCAACGTCATCAACGTAATGACGAAACGTGATCACGTCAGCCTTACGTTTGCTCATTTCGTCGTAGTGTGACATGGGTATTACTAAAGAACAGCTCACATTGGAATAAACGGCGCACGGCAATTCTAGGATAGTGCAAGGAGCAGTGAAACGAGGAAGACCACCTGTCTGCGATTGAAATTCCCCTTTTTTAATCAACTAAAATACTAAACAAAATATGATCGCGGAATGGTCGAGGGAATAAAGCGATTGCTCTATCTGATAAAGATCGTGGGTTCGATCTGTGGTGAAGATAAACCAAAGAATAGAGCATTGGTATTGGTTGATATCTTGCTTGGAGTGGAATGCGGATTTGTTGTTTGTTTGTTGTTGTCTTACGTCCTAGGAACATCTAAGGTCGTATCAAGACGGCATGAGGAATACCACTTAATCGCGATTGGAATTTCCCCCGGTTTAATCACTGAATGTAAAACAAAAACCACAATTAACTGGTTACTATGTGTGGGGGTTATCAGATATCTGAGAATGATGTTCTTTTATGGTAAATTCTCGTCAGCAGGATGTCGATGTTTCGTAGCATTTATCAGACGAAATGGCCTAGTCGGTAAGGCGCTTTATTCCCATGCGAGGAATCGTGGGTTCGAGTCCCGGCCAAGTTAGACAAAATATTTCCATAATTGATACTCGTTGTCACCTTTCCTGTGCACTGTATGGACTGGTTGCTGCAGTTTCAGGATAATCTAACTGAGTGGCATATTGGGTCACACTACCAACATCATGGTATCCCAGGGAAGACAACACTGAAAGGTCAGCCCATGCGGAAGATGAGAAGTTCGAAAACCAATCACCTACACAATTTACAATATTGTCCTATGTAGGCTGGGCTTCGGCATTACTAGAATAGGGGAAGGACTGGTTAGTTCAGGATCAGGATAATGTGACTGAGTAGGATATCGGGTTGTGGTGCCAGTGAGCTCCTCTTTCAGTGGATTAGCACTATAAAGTCTCCATGATTGAATTCTGTCACAAATACCTACCCGTTCTGATATGACCATAGATGTTGGTAGGACGTTAAACCATAACAAGCAAACAAAATGAACATCAAATGCCGCTCAATATGTGTGTGGAATATCTGTCCGTTCTTTATCTTAGCCAGTTACCTCATGGCCTACAGGATGGTTATTTGTTGGAGTTTGACGTCCTGGTAACATATAAGGTCATGTCAGGACGGGTTCCGACTTGTGAGAGTGTGCACTGAGGGCAACTGTATAGTGCTGCCCCACTGGGGGACCAAGCCACCAGTCAATGCCAGTCAATCACATTATTCTGACACTGAACCAAGCAGTCTTTACCCTATCCTAATAATGGCGAGCACGTGGCTAGGATCAATTCGATAAGTCATTGGTTTGATTCGACTAGGCTTCCAACCCATAGGTTCGAATCCCACAATCCACCAATAATTCCGAGCGCCTGGCTATGAAGCAACCAGTATCAATTGTATAAACCATTGGTTTGACTCGACCAGGGTCCTGAACCCATAGGTTCGAATCCCACGATCTACCAAAACGGGAGACGGACGCTCAACTCATTCGGCCACCCCATCTGGCCATGCCCTATATATATATATGGAGGACGCCGATAGAAGGGTAACCAAGAACCTGGCCCCATTTACAGGACGGAGCAAACATGAGTGCGAGTGCATTATGCAATGCAAGTGGCAGGATAATAATATTCCTCCCTGCAGGAACATAATAATGCAGAACCATATAAGCCGAGACGCCGTCATTGCAAAGGGCAAATAATAGAACTGTCGACTTCATACATCGTTAAAATAATTGCCATGATGATAACGCGGCCATCCAACAGGGACCAGCGTAATGGCTGGTGCATGCGAAGTATGGCTGTAGTTATTCAATAACGAGAATGGTTATGTCGGCATGAGGCACTGGCGGCCAAGTCCATTACGCTGAATGCCCCCGAGTTGTCTTGGCAAATACCCCCCGGCGGCTGTTGGTGCTGGTAAGGGTAATGCTAGAACCTAAAGGCATGTCAGCAGCACAGGCCTCTCATATTTCCTTTCGACATGAAATATAAAAACAGAACCTGCCGTTCTGACCGTGGCTGCCCGAAGCCATTTACATAGCAACTCGTACTGACGGGCCCACACTGCCTGTTGTCCCGTCCTCCCCTCCTCCACCCGTCCTTCCTCCCTCTTCCCCTCCTTCGTGTCTGTTGTCCTCCTCTCCTCCCCATCTCCAGCCTCCCTCCGCCTTCCTCCCTTCCTCCTCTCCTCTCTTCCTCCTTTCCTCCCTTCCTCCCTTCCACCCCTCCTCCCCTCCTCCCCTCCTCTCTCCCTCCACTTCGCCGCTCCTTCTTGCCTATCGTCCTCGCCGTCCTTCCCTCCTCCACTTCTCCATTCCTCATATACTGCCCCTTCCATTTCTTCCATCCTCCCCTCCGCCCCTCCTCCACTTCTCCCCTCCTCCCCTTCTCTCCTCCTCACCTCGTCCCCTCCCGCCTCCCCTTCTCTCCCCCTCACCTCTCCCCGCTCCCGTCCCGCCCTGCTCCCCTCTTCCATTCCTCCCAGATACCCCTTTCCAATTCTTCCCTCCTCCACTCCTCCACATCTCCCCTGCTACTCTCCACTCCTCCACTTCTCTCTTCCTCCGCTTCTCCCGCCCTCTCCTCCTCCTCTCCTCCTCCTACTTTCACAAATATAATCCTTTAGGAAACACGTTCTTCTAAACTACTGACCTCCCCCTGTCAACAACAAGTCATATATACATCATGAAAGACAACCCGTGCTTGAAACGGAAACGCCCATTTTATTTCACGGGCATCCCTCCAACTTAAATCATTAAATTGGCGGTGCACATTGTGTGCAAGGGGTGGGGGGAGGGGTGGGGCCGAAGGCGAGGCCGGGCGGTGGGACGTGAGACGGGAGAGGCAGGGAGAACCTCCTGGTTGGAGGGGGCTTCGGGCGGGAGGATGTGAGACGGGAGAGGCGGGGGGAACGCCCCGGTTGGAGGTGGGACCGGGCGGGGTAGGGGGGGGGGGGTTGAGACGGGGAAGGCGGGGGGAACGTCCCGGGAAGCAGCTCAGCTTGCGCCGGTGACCCGAGCGCTGTGACGGCCCTGTCGGCTTAGGGCCCTGTCAGTCGGGCCGGACTGGCGCGCCGTCTCCAGTGTCTGCGACAGTCTCGGCGGGGGTCAGGGCTTCTCGGGCGGCCCGGGACCTTGTCACGAGACTCATGTACTGATGCCAGCATTAGGGGCCCGGCAAATGACAGCCTACTAATATGTGCTCACCCTAAATCGGCGCGCCGCTCTGACAAGGGACTGAAGGAATCGTGATTGCTTCTACTTTCAGCCGCCGCTGACCCAGCATACTTCAGCAACGGCTTTGACCAATAAAGAGCAGTGCCTCTGTTATAGCTCAGGTGGGGGAGGGATGGGGATGCGGATGGAGGGTGTGGGAGTGAGGGAAGACAAGAGAGGTGGCAGGGGAAGGAGGGGAGATGAGAGGTGATTGGAGAGGATGTAGAGGGGGAAGGGAGGGGAGGGAAGTGGAAAGGGGGAGGTAGGACGAGAGAGATGGGAAGGGAGGGAGAGATCGGGATAGGGGACGGAGGGGGGGGGGGAGAGGGGGGGGTGAGTGGAGGGTGGAGGGGAGAGGAGCGGATGGGAGTGAGAGGTAGTGAGAGGGGATGGGGAGGAGAGGAGACGGGAGGAGAAGACAGGAGAGAAGAGCGGAGGAGAAGAGAGGGATGGAAGGGAAGGGCAGAGGGGAGAGAGGGGAGAAGGGAAGAGACCGGATGGGTGCGTGACGGAATGAGAGCGGAGAGGAGGAGGGTGAGGGTGCGTGGGAGAGGAGGAGAGGGGTCGGATGGGGAGGGGTATTGGAGGGGTGTGTATGTGGGGAGGGGTAGGGCAGGGGGTGTGGGGAGGGCAGCCGGGCAATGGACGCCAGCCGGCCGGAACAAAGCAAAGGACTCCCGTCATATACACGTTCAATTGTTTGCCATTGCTGAAAGCCAGATGCTGACCTGTGAGCAGGAGAAGGACTCAGGCGGGGAATAGCTCTGAAATCCAAGCAAACATAGAGAACACACACAGTAAACACAACACATCAGGATATTATCACAGACTACACCCGCACACGCATACCATGCCCCCAAAACCACTCCTCCGCACACAGTGCGCACAGCATACACGTGCACACAGTACACACAGTACACCCATGACACACAGTACACTCGCACACGCACCATACACCCACAAAACACCTGCGGCCACACACCACGCATAGTACATCCGCACACCTAAACCACAGTCACATGCACACCACACCTACGTGTACAGTACACATACCACACTCGCATACGTAGCACAAACGGAACACACACGCCCACAATGTACCAGCATTTCAGCACACTCAACACACACCACACACAACACACACCACATACAACACACACCATACACACCACACACACTACACATACCACACACCACACACTACACACACCACACTCACCACAGGAAGCTCCAACGCCACACGCACACACAGAATATATATGCACACAGAGCACACATCACAACACACGCAACATATGTAGCACATGCCATACATAAATCAAACTACGCATAGTACACAAACCACTAGCACCATACCCACCAAATGAAGTACACAAACCACACTCATCACACGGACCATAGGAAGCACACACATAGAGCAGACCCACACACAGAGCACAAAAGACACAACAGACAAATCGCACACACATCATCGACACCACACATACCAAATCCATACCACACACACCATACTAGCACACACCACCCACTCGCCACATAATGCATACACCACACCAGCACATATACCACACAACACATAGCATTCATACAACACATAGCACACACAACACTCACAACACACACAACTAAATGTATATGTGATGTATAATGCATTATGCGAGTATAAATGCAAGGGTAACATGTACATCCTATATTTCCTTGTGCGCATTGGGGGAGTGCCCCCCCCCCCAGTCCCAGCTGTCGGGTAATTGCCGGGTGGGCCCCCCCCCTCGTGTCACACTCTGGAGGACATTTATACGTATCGAGTTTGACCATGAATTATTCCCCACCTAGATTTGTACAACTGGTGGCATTAATCTGAGGTCACGGGGTCGGTTGTTGATCACTTCCGCGGAGACAGCATCTCACTTAGCAATACACGCACATTATGATGGAATGGCAGTATATTCTGACAGATGTCCTTATAATAGCGAACCGTGAATTGATGGTGCCCGGCTGAAAAGGCCCAGAGCATGAATCTCTAACAAAATACCAGCTTCTCCTGCCTTCCAGCGCCACTTGCATAGTGTTTGCCTGCTCCTGCTAAAATGTTGTATGCTGACCGAACTGTCTCAGTGAATATCAGGCGGATTAGTATGGATACTTTACAGCAGACGACAATTTAGTTGCATTTCCTAATAATAGCAATGTACTTGCATGGAGAATGTAAGGTGTGGAGATTATTGGCGTTACGTCATTAGTATACTGAAGGTTAGTTGGTGTGAGTTTGGAGTAAGAATATTACTAAGATATGTTGCCTAATAATATACATATGAGATGCTCCAGATACATAACCAATAATTTGCACTGAGAAACACACTATCAGCTAAAGTATATTTGGATGCAATTTTGCAATTTGCCCACGGGATATGTGATCATATAAGATAGTATTGCTGATGTCGACTGGAGCTTATTAATGAAGGAAATCTACCTCCCTGAAAATAAATAATCAGGCGGTAATTGTGGTTAAGGAACAAAGAAAAACTATGCTAAGACTACAAAGTTGATATACACTGTGGGCACGACCTCATCTGTCACAACTCGGCACCCGACCTCGTATGACCTTAGCTGTCAATCTCCAACAATCAAACAAAACCAACGGTCAGTATCAACAATGTAAGGTATTTGCAAAGATAAATTGTTGGTTCTTAGAGGTTTACGTCCTGGCAACATCTAAGGTCATATATCATAGTGACTTTGTAGTGTTGCCTCACTGGTAGCCCAGGTCAGCAGCACCATATCCTGATATCCCACTCAGTCACATAATCCTGACACTGACCCACCCAGTCCATGGCCTATTCTAATAATGCCGAGGGTCTCGCAAGGAAGCGCCAAGCATACATTTTTAAGTCATTGGTTTGACTCGACCAAGGTTCGAACCCGCGGATTCGAATCCCACGATCTACTAAAACGGGAGACGGACCCTCAACTCAATAGGCCGTACCAAAGAAAAACCTGGGCCCGTATGCATGAAGAATTATTTATCGCCCCTGGTGGTAAGGACCGAGTTTGGGGTAGCTATCGCCGGGGGTAAGAAATGTGTCACAGGGTATGCATGGAGCCAAAGCGGTGAGGAGGTAGCTACCCTTGTAGTTATTTATAGATTTGGGAAATCCCTCTGCGTTTGTAGCCATATAATAGGCTCAGATCTATTAAATGCTATCATATTTAACAGAATTACATACGCAATAAGTGATATTTCATTAAATTAACCCTAAATTCGAAGCAATTTTTATTTTTATTTTTTTTATTGACGCTCTATTTATTCTGTCCATAGCATGTAAGCCTGGGTACCCAGGCTTGTTTTCAATGCTGGCCAGCTGTAGTGTTGGTGTTGTCTTACCAAACGGTAGCTGCTGATAAGTTATTTGATTGTCTGCATTTCAGTAGCAGATAGATAGTATGTTGGTACGTTTAGTAGCCTATGTTAGTTTTTTTGGGCCCTCTTGGCATTGTATTTTTGTTCTATTCTTATTACTATGTTAGTTGTTTTCTTAAGGTTCTATGTTAGTGTTTTGGGGTTTTCTTGGGAAGAGTTTTCCGCTTTTTTCTACTTAATTCTATACTAGCCTATTTTATTTACATGTCCATAGGCTTGTACGTAATAGGTGGTTGAGTTATGTTTGTTTGAAATTGATTTGATTTATATTGTTGTTGGATATGTTATCTGGCTTTTATATTTCCGGTTATCCCGCCCTGGGCTGTCCAGTTGGTGGGCCGTGACATATCACCTGCCCCCCTTGTGTGCAGTTCAGTTGGGGTTCCCAGTTTTTATTTTGCACAGATATTTGTTGTACGTTTTTAGGTCAGGGATTTGTCTTTCTTTCACCGTTTGCGCATTCTATGGCTTGGTGGCCATTTCCAGTGTGCTCCTTTCATGGGCTTTGATCTGGCTTCTGGTCTGTCTTAGTAGTGGTGCCTTGCTTGCTCTGGTGTCCCTTAGTGGTTGGGTTAGACGCTTAATGTCTTGGCTATATCCATATGCTAATGTTTTTAGGTGGATTATCCTTCTGTTTTCTAGTAGCTTTACTTTAGTTCTTTTGTGTAGGTCATAAGTGGGGTGTAGTTTGTCTACTTTCAGGCATATTTTCAGGGCCCTATTTTGTAGTATCTGCAATTTTTTAAGTAGCTCTTTTTTAGCACCCATGTAGATTACATCCCCATAGTCAAAGTAGGGGAGTACCATGCCTTTGAAGATTTTTATTGACATATCTTGTGTCATATAGTTTCTTAGTTTAGCAAATAGCCATAGTTTGTGATTTACTTTTTGTATGATTTTTGTTAAACACAGATTGTAGTTTAGCTGGCTATCCAGTTCTAGGCCTAGGTATTTGTAGTGATTTACACTTTCCAGTGTTTGGTTTCCTAGTGTGCATTGTAGGTTTCTTCCTGTGATTGCTGTATGTGAGAAGAGTACTGTTTTAGATTTATTTGCATTGATGGTTATTTTATTGGATTCACACCAGCTGTCCAGTTTTAGCAGGAGGTTGTTCAGTTTGGTTGCTACCTCCTCTACTGTGCTTCCTTCTGCATATATGACAGTGTCATCCGCATATAGCTGGAGACATTCTGTCTCCAGCCATTTTTCTAGGTCATTTATGTATAGTATAAATAGTAGTGGTCCCAGGACTGATCCTTGGGGTACACCACAGGTGATAGTTTGTTGGTCTGAGAGTGTACCATTTACTTTAGTTTTTTGCTGCCTGTTGTTTAGGTAGCATTTTATCCAGTTTATTGATTTGGATTTAATGCCCATGTTGTTTAATTTTCTTATTAATATGCTGTGGTCTACAGTGTCAAAGGCTTTGCTGAAGTCGATGAACGCTGCTCCAACTAATTTCTTTTGGTTCAATGATGCCAGCACATCACTTGTTAGGTTTGCTATTGTTTTTGATGTGGAGTGGAGTTTTCTGAAACCTCCTTGCCTCTTGTTTAGTATATTGGTTTTTTCCAGGTGCGCATTTATGTGCCTGTGGAATATTTTTTCAATTAGCTTGCCTGGTGTTTGCAAGATTGATATTGGTATGTAGTTCCCCATGTTTTGTTTGTCACCACTTTTGTATATGGGGGTGATGGTTGCCATCTTCCAGGCTGTGATGAAGTGTCCCTGCTCAAATGATATGTTGAACAGGTCGACCATGGTATCTGGGATGGCTTGGAGTGCAACGGCGGCGATATTAATATTTTCGAATCGACGAATGCAAGCAACCGCCGCCGCCGCCAGTATGGAAAGTGACGTTGATGCGGCGGCGGCGATTTGTTTACTTTACATTCGTCGATTCGACACTAGTAATATCGCCGCCAATGCGGCGGTAGCCTTAATAACGGTTCAAAGTTAGGGTTAAATTGATAAAATTTCACTTATTGCGTATGTAATTCTGTTAAATATGATCGCATTCGATAGATTTGGCCCGAGTCGGTCCCTACCCCCGCCCTTATACCTGCTACTGAGTGGGGGTAGCTTAACCGACTTTTAACTCGCAGGGTTTCCATAACACTGCCCCATGCATACCGACTTTTCGCCGCTACCCCGGATATCCCCTCTACCCCCAGGGGTAGAGCGCTACCACCGCCGCATGCATACGGGCCCTGGGCCCGTATGCACCAATCGGGGTTAGCCTTAGCCGGAGGTAAGGCACTAGCCGCGGTTAGCTACCTCAGGGTAGCGGCGGGTTGAATAAATAGGTCAAGTGGTATGCACCAATGTTTTAGCCGCTGCGGATAGCTAACCGTGAATTTATTAATAGATTTGGGAATTCCCTCCAGTCGACAATATGTTTACTTTACACTCTTCGATTCGAAAATATTAATATCGCCGCCGTTACGGCATCAGCGTTAATCTCGCTTCGATTTTAGGGTTAATTTAATGAAATTTCACGATTTGAGTACGTAATTCTGTTAAATATGATTGCATTGAATAGTTATGGGCATAATATATTCGCGGCGATTCGACAGCGATGGCGGTGGCCATGTTTAGTTGACGTTGGACAGTATGGATATCGACGTCGCTGCAGCGGTGGCGATTTGTTTACTTTACGTTCGTCGATTCGAAAATAGTAATATCGCCGCCGTTACGGCATCAGCTTTAATCTCGCTTCGATTTTAGGGTTAATTTAATGAAATTTCACGATTTGCGTATATAATTCTGTTAAATATGATCGCATTGAATATATTGAGACCCACACGCGCACACTAACCGTACCGGCTAGCAGTTAAACCTGAATTCAAATCAGGGTAGCTTAGCCGAGGCTACGGTCGGCGGTTAGCCCTAACTCCGATTGGTGCATACCAAATTTTCATATTTAGCCCTGCGGGGATACCTTAGCCGCTGTTAAGGCCCTAACCCCGATTGGTGCATACAGGCCCTGGTGTGGAAGGGTGGCGTTATGGCCAAGGGTATGGCTATGAGATGGTGGCCAGTTGAGGTGAGGAGGGGTGTGGGGGGGGGGGGGGGCAGCAGGTATGGGTTGGAGGGAGGGGGGGCCTCGTTAGCGCGTGTGACCCAGTCTGTGTTTACACTCGCATACATGCTTCATTATGGGCTATGGGGGGGGGGGGGGCAGCAGGCTATGGGTTGGGAGGGAGGGGGGAGCCTCGTTAGCGCGTGTGACCCAGTCTGTGTTTACACTCGCATACATGCTTCATTATGGGCTGAAGGACATGACTGATATGGACACCTAAACCCGCGGTGCGGTCCAACGTCTTTCCCAGATTAAAGACTGGTTAGCTCAGTATCAGGATAATGTGACTGAGTGGGAAATCAAGTCATGGTGTTGGGTGCATGGTCAAGTTTCAGTTGTGCAGCACTGTACAGTCGCCATGAGTGCGCACTGCACAAGTCGGTGTCCGTGCTGATATGACCTAAGATGTTGCCAGGATATACAACTCCATCCAACAGCACTAATCAACGGAATTATTAATGGGTACTTTCACAATAATTCAAGATATTTACAGAGATCATATTTTAATATATATCACATTTGTTGGGTTGGTCTTGTTATAGCTTAGATTATATTTATTGGTGAGTATGGACTAGGTATGCAGGTATAGCAATACCTCAGGGAGTTTGACGCCCCTGCCTTGCAGAGTTCTAAACCACTGCCTTGTGGTACAGGTCCTTGACAGAACCGAAGGCTAAGGGAGCAAACCCTAAACAGAAAACCATGTCACTGTGGCAGCATTAAGGGCGGTTGATGTATGGAACTCCCAACATCTCCCGACCAGCCACTGCAGGGACAAATAGTTTTGCGCCTGTCTTGACATGTTCTTGCCGGTGTGAAACCTCTATTTGCTCCCCGAGAGAGTGCCGCTGGTAACTTGCAAAAGCCAGCAGCACTTCAACACTTTTGCAGGCAGCTTTCATGGAATGTAAGCATGATGATGATGATGATGATGATGAGTATAGACTCTGCATTGCGTGAGATTCGTGGAAAGGCCATCCCTTGCTTTGGGTCAACGCAGTTCTCATAGCGACAAGTCCTTGATAAGAGTGATCCATCAGCGATCAGCTTATTAATTGTGTCACACCTCTCTAATAGGCCAAGCCCCGCCCACCCTGTCCACAAATGGAATTGGATATTTGGATGCAATAATTAATATGTATCAATATTAGATAGGGTGCTTTATTTCTGGGCGTCCTTGTGTGTGGTGATGATTCACAGGTAAAGACATGGTCAAGTGCAGTTCTCGTAGCAATGACGCATTAATAAGAATGATCCAGCAGCGATCAGCTTATTAATTGTGTCACACCTCTCTAATAGGCCAAGCCCCGCCCACCCTGTCCAGAGATGGAATTGGATATTTGGACGCAATAATTAACAGGTATCAATGTTAGATAGGGTGCTTTATTTCTGGGCGTCCTTGTGTGTGACGATGATTGACGTGTAAAGACATGTGGACAAGCTGCGGGAGAAGGATAACTGAGTGCAGTGATTGGTCAGTGAATTATTGATGTATTGACCAAAGGAGGTTGGGTTCTTCTTTGTTGGGGATTTACGGCCTAGAAACAGTTACTGTCGTATCAGGACGGACACTGACTTGTGATAACGCGCATTTATGGTGACTCCATAGTATTTCCTAACTGGGAGACCGGGTTGGTGTTAGCATGACCTGATATACTACTCATTCACATTATCCGGACAACGGACGCGGTTGCCGAATCAGTAGAGCGAAGGCCTCCCGTGCGGGAGATAGGGAGGTTAATTTCTGGTAAGCCAAAGACTTATAAAATTGCTACTTGTCACTTCCTAGCTTGGTGCTTGGTGCTTGGCATTATTAGGATAGGGTAAGGATGGGTTAGCTGGGTGGCAGGATAATGTGACTCGGTGGAATATTGGGTCATGGTGCTGCCAGCCTGATTTCCTAGTTGGGCAGCACTATAAAGTTGCCATGAGTGCACACTGTCAAAAGTCAGTACCCGTCTTGATATGACCTTAGATGTTAAACCTCCAACAACCAGCCAACCAAGGAGCTGCTGGTGACCTTAATCTTGACCTCAACAATCTCGAATATTAGTCTAATGTCAGAGCTAATTCAGAAGTCCTAGGTTTCTTCCGCTGGCTATCGGTTTGACTTGACCAGGGTTCGAACCAGTGGGCTCGAATCCCACAATCTACCAAAACGGGAGACGGACGCTCAACTCATTCGCTCATCCTGTCTGGTCCTCCCAGCAGCTCCTTGAGCAGAGTCTTAATAATACAAGGGAGGGCTAGTTCTACAATGTGTCTCGTTATGCAATTATATTTGGATCTTTGCGAAACTACGCGTTGTGTGCAGAATCCAGCTATACCGATGTTCAGCAAAGACTGGCTGAGGAACAGAGGCTGCTGTTCATTATTATGTGCGTAAGGGGGCTGGCTGAGGATAAACTTTTGGAGGGGTTGTTAGCGCATGCGCGAAGCTAAGTAGGTGCGTGGGTGTGGGTGAGGAGAAGGTGCACGGGTTGGAATAGGAATGGGAGGGAGAGAGTGGGGTGGCAAAGGAGTTGGTGGGTGTGTTTGATCTAGTACGTAGACGGCTAGTAATTAGTTTAGTTAGGGCGATCTCAATGAATTATCGGGTGGCGATAGCGGCGGCCTTTCTTGTCTGAATAATGCAGTGCATGTATTCATTAACGTATGACGAGTGTGTATTGATGGGGATGTATGCGGGCCGGCAGAGGGCGTACTCGCCCGACAGCCTGACGGATCTAGATCCCACTGGGCAGCACCTACACGGCAGTATGCCACGCCATGCGGCACCACGCCACGCCATGCCACGCACGCTGCACCACGCCATGCCAGACTATACCATACAGCACCACACCACGTCACACCATACCGCGGAATCAAACGTTACAACACACCACACGTGACATCATACCGCAACAACCCACCCCCAACACTACACCACCAAATTACAATCACACCACGCCACACATCGTAGCATCTCGCCACACCTCGCCACACCTCGCCACACCACAGGACAACAACACCACACCACACACCCTAACACCAGCTCAGACCAAAACATCACACCGTAACACTACAACACCAAAACACCACACCATATGAGACCAAAACACCACACAGCAGCACCCTAACACCACAACACGATACAAGAATAGGAAACCACCCCATAAAACAACGACACAACCACACCACATCACTACACCACAACATCACAATATCACAACATCACACCATTACGTCACTCCACTCGACAACGCTAAAGCACACCACAACACCCCATCAAAACATTACAACACCACAACACACCACACCACAACACGCCACACTGACCGCGGCAACCCGCCCCAGGTCCGGCTGGTATAAGACTGGTGCCCGCCCCTCTCGATTACTGCTCACTACTCAGTCAGGACGGGGCTGGCCACCAGTTGACGTATTTCTTTGCTGAGTGCGTGCAAACTTGGGATTAGAGCTCTCCCCTGATGTTTGCATTAGCATGTCACCCTAAGTGACTGGTACTCAGGGCCTATGCCTGTATAGTTATTTAGGCGCAACATTATACTTGCGAGGCAATGGTCTAGATAGTATAAATAATAATGCTAATAATAATTACTCCTCGGTTATCATTAACCACGTGCATATATATATATATATATATATATATATATATATATATGTGCTCTATAATCTGTTATGGGAATATAAACAAGGACACTATCACTTATCAGTTCTCTCTATATTAGTTATTACCTACTGTCATATATGTATATGAGCCTGTCTCAAAAGGTGATAACTCGTTTTTTTTGTCCATTGTAATTATTGACAGAAAAGAGCACACTGAAAACACAAGGACATTTGCTTCAAATCAATATGTATTCTATAGGGATTATGAAACACCATGTAAAAAACAAATCAATTTATCCTGAGCAAATGCATAAGCAGATAGTATGTTGATCATTACAATGGACAACGTTTTGTCCCATATTGCTTAGCACCTTTTGAGACAGTCTCATATGCATGTATATGTATAGATGTGAATATATATATAAACAAATAGTTATGTATATGCAGTTGTATATATATGTATGTTTATATATATATATATATATATATATATATACATACAAATGCATACACAGATATATCTATTTTACAGATATTCACACATACAGTAAAACTTCTCTTAATCGACCGACCATGGGACCGACTTCAAATGGTCCACTTAGGGAGGTGGTCGGTTTAGAGAGTTTGTTTTATCGGTACAATGGTATTGTATGGGATACCCAAATAAAGCTATCCATATAGAGGAGTTTTGATCTGGGAATGTGGTCGGTTAGAGAGGTTTTACTGTATACATATAAATACATATACATGTATTTATATATGTATATATATACATATATGCACGTGGGCCCAGATCCGGCAGGCAGAGTTCTCATTTGAAGCCACCAGCTCCGACTGTACGACTGTACACCGCAGTACTACAGTACCACTAGATGTAGTGCAGATCCCTCAGCAGACTAGGTTTGTTTAGCTGCTGACACAGCGCTAAGGCTGAACAAACAACATAACTTAATACCTTGCTTCTTGTATTAGCTGAGCAAAAACTAAATTTAAAAGATAATTATCAGCAATAAAATCAGCGACAAGAAAACAAGTCCCACGCGTCCTCTCTTTACATGCGAATATTAGCATCGGGACAATTTCCAACTCTGCAGAGGGAGGAGTTGAGATTAAAAATGCTAATGCCGATTGCAAATATTGGCACGGACTCAGGGCCGCAGCGACTGTTTCCGGTAGACGACAGCAGCGGGCTGGTGAATATCCGGTGTATTAATACATATTCACGTCCTGTTAGGCACAAGCTGTGTTCACATCCGATTTGGAAAATTGACCCTGAATGTTAACAACTAAAATCGACAGTCGGTGCTGGTTCTAGGGAGGAGTTGCTAAGACAGTGTAGAGTTAGTCTAGTGGCTTACAGTTACACTGGGCGCGGTAGCCGAATCGGTACAGCACGGGCCTCGCTTGTGGGAGATTGGGTGTTCGGTTCCCTGGTCGAGTCAAGCCAAAGACTTATCAAATTGAGACTTGTCGCTTCCTAGCCTGGCGCTCGGTATTACCAGGATATGGCAAGGACTGGTTGGGTATGTGTCAGGATAATGTGACTGAGTGGGATAGTGGGGTGGTACTATAAAGTTGCCATCACTTTACACTATCACACGTCGGTACCCGTCCTGATATTACCTTAGATGTTACCAGGACATAAAACTCCAACAACTGGTTGTGATGTTCACAAATAGCAGAGATGGGCTGGTTGGGGAATGTTATCTTGCCAAAAGTGTAGAGTTGGGTGTCAATTCCCACTGACACTAACAACATATTTCATTCAACTCTGTTGATGTTATGGCTTTGCACCAACAATTTTACAATGCAACCGCCATACCTGATCTTTTTACTAACATCAAAAAGGAGCAATTTTACTCTTGTTTTGGGAGCAGCAGGATGCTACCACCTCAAATACTCTATTAAAACAACTTTTTAATCAAATACGAAGAATGACAATACCCTTGACCTGTATCTATAATTTAATTTTCCTCGTTTTTTATATGATTGTGAGCTTTTAATATTGTAAATGCAATTTGACACATAATTTAGTGTTTTCTAGTAAATTCTGTGGTATGCAGGTATTGCAAGTATTGCAATACCTCAGGGAGATTGATGCCCCTACCCTATAGAGTTGTAAACCACTGCCTTCTGGTGCAGGTTCTTAATAGAACCGAAGGCTAAGGGAGCAAACCCTAAACAGAAAACCATGTCACTGTGGCAGCATTAAGGGCAGTTGATGTATGGAACTCCCAACATCTCCCGACCAGCCACTGCAGGGACAAATAGTTTTGCGCCTGTCTTGACATGTTCTTGCTGGTGTGAAACCTCTATTTGCTCCTCTAGAGAGTGCTGCTGGTAACTTGCCAAAGCCAGCAGCACTTCAACACTTTTGGAGGCAGCTTTCATGAAATGTCTCGAACGGACGGGGCTGCCCTCTATGGAAGATCTTCTGATCAAAAAGAATATCCGGTGGACTGGTCACCTCATGAGGATGTCATCAGACAGGCTACCAAAGCAGATCCTCTACTCCCAACTGTCTTCTGGTTACAGAAAGAGAGGGCACCCTTGTCCCCGGTTCAAGGATACCATCAAGAGAAACCTGAAGCTGAGAGACATTAAGACCGACTCATGGATGTCACTCTCACAGCAGAGAGCTAAATGGAGAGCGGCAGTCAAGTAATGAAAGCAGTCTTTGTTGCATCGCGACCGACAGCATGATGATAATGATGAGTAAATTATGTATAAAAGCGATAGGTGCCTAATAATATGACAGAAAACATGTTGAACCTTTCTCTTCTTCGCTGCTCACATGGTACTAATCAGCCACCGATCACTCAATCGTGTAGCGCTGGACAGTGGTGGAGTTTCCTCTTTGTAATTGTTATTTATTTGTTTATACATTAGTTGATTAAGCAGGGGAAATTTCAGTCGTGGACGATTGGTCTTCGTCATTCCACTGCTCCTTGCCCTATCCCAATAATGCCAAGGGTCAGGCTAGGGAGCGACAAGTATCAATTTTTAAGTCATTGGTTTGATTGTAGAGTGGTCATTCTAGCTGTGAATGTCTAATTACGACAGGTTAGGTAGATATATCATCCAGGTGTCATAACTTAAGTTATTGTGTATACAAGTAATATCGTATAGCATTTATTATTCCATGTCCTACAGTTTTCAATTTCAATTATATCAAAATATATAAAATTAGGATAAATAGTGAACTTTTGAATTGAATATATATATACATATGTATCATTATATTACTTTGAAAATGTACTTACGATATCAGCTTATATGTGCTATATGTAGAGGATACCAGGCGTTATTCAACATGGAGATGTATATATATAACTAGGTAAAAGATGTGCTTAAGCTAATCATCATAATGCCTGTATGCAGAATACTAAAAACCCTGCGGTTCAGTCTTAAAGCCTCCCTAGCTATATTTACTGGGAATACACATAGAAAAACGTACCGCGCTACATGAACTCCTGAGGCAGATGCAGTGGGAATTACCGGAAGTTAGCGAAGTAATTAAGCAACCGGATGTGACTGTGAGCTGCTCCTGGACTCAGATTACTCATGTAGCTGATAGCGATTTATGAACAACGGCCAGGCACCACTCACTCATCTTAGTAGTAGAAGGTCTGCTAGGCTTTCCATTCCCTCCTCTCCTCCCCTCCTTATGTTCCGAAAAGTATATTATATGCGTAGTTTTAAAAATGTATCTGATCATCTAAGATGGTTGCTTAACTTCACCACGCCCATCCGTTCCCCTCCCCTCCTTCTGTTCCTAAAAGTATATTATATGCGTAGTTTTAAAAATGTGTCTGATCATCTAAGATGGTAGCTTAACTTCCACCACCCCCTCCCTTCCCCTCCCCTCCTTCTGTTCCTAAAAGTATATCATATGCCTAGTTTAAAAAATGTATCTAATCATCTAAGATGGTTGCTTAACTTCCAAGCCCCCCTCCCTTCCCCTCCCCTGCCCTCCTTCTGTTCCTAAAAGTATATTATATGCCTGGTCTTAGAAATGTATCTAACTATCTAAGATGGTTGCTTAACTTCCAACCCCCCTGCTTTCCCCTCCCCTCCTTCTGTTCCTAAAAGTATATTATATGCCTAGTTTTAGAAATGTATCTAACCATCTAAGATGGCTGCCTAGGTTAGCTCCTATATATGGGCATTGCATCCGGTTGTATCCCAATATAAACAATGCTGGTTTGTGTATTTATTGAAATTGGTTGCAGAGGTCGAATCGGTAAGAGTCCCGACTTCCTGTGCAGTAGGCCTTGATTTGGAATCCCAGTCTAGTCAAAGCAATGACTTATAAAGTTGATCCTTGTCGCTACCTAGCCTGGCGCTCAATAATTCTAAGATAGGACAAGGACTCGTTAGGCTGATATCAGGATAATGTGACTAAATGGGAAACTGAGTCATGGTGCCGGCATCCTGGTCTCCCGGTGGGACAGCGCTAAAAAGTTACCATGAGTGCATACGGGCAAACGTTGGTACCACTGATATGACATTAGTTGTTGTGAGGACGGAGAACCCCAACAATTAAACAAAACATTTGTTAAACGATGGAAAATTCACTACGAGTGAGAGAAAATGTGACATAGCAAAGACCAGATGTACCTATGTATGGTAGTCGACAGAATAGGAAAACCAATTGAACCCATTTCAAATTGTCCTTGCTTAATAAATGAATGGAGTAATTTTAAACTAAATTCCTGCAAAATTTGTAATAAATGAAACAGATTTTATGGAAATATTACCGGCAAAAATATTGAACCATGGTTCTCAACTTGCTATTCTATTCCAGTTATCATAGGGGGAATTTACTTGGTTTTCGTCCGAAAATGGATATGAATTTATGATGTGCAGAGGTGTTGCAGCATGTTGTATTCGCTTAATTGCTGATCCTACAATGAATGCATTTGTATGTGAGATGTTTGTCAAAATCAGTCAGGGCATGTAGAGTAGTGTTCGCTTCATTGATTTGTGTTGTTTTCCTTTTAATTGAAAATCAAGAATCTGTTCTCTGTGTCATTGACATGTGGAGACGAGGCTTAATTAGAGCACACCTTTCCAATTTCATTCGTCCATTGCAAGGTACCTTTTTTTCAAAACACAAAAACCCCGTGCCTTTTTTCATGAGTAATTATGTCAATGGACAGAAATAGTTAACATTTCAGTATATATGCTAACATGACATATATATATTTACTTATAAATATATATTATGTATATATCTATATATCTATATATCTATATATATATATATATATATCCAAATGGATCGATACGTGTATCGGTATATACATAAGCATATATATAGATATGTGTATATATATATATATGTATATGTAGATATATGTAGATATATCTTTATATATATATTATTATATACATATGTAGATAATGCTAGATATTCCAGATATATGTATGTCTATTTATATATATTTAGGTATATATATTTAAATATATTTATATATATTTTTATATGTTTATATATATTTATATACATGTATATCTTTTTATATATATTTATAAATATTTATATATATATTTTATATATTTGTATATATTTTTATATATTTTATATATATTTATATCTTTATATCTTTTTATATATGTATATATATATATTTTATATATTTTTATATATTTTTATATATCTTTATATATGTATATATATTTTTATATATTTTTATATATTTTTATATATTGATATGTACCTATATATATTTATATATATTGATATGTACGTATATATATTTAGATATATATATATACATATATATATATATATCTTCCAGAACTAAAATATTCTCATCAATATTGTATATCTCTCCATTGGTCCTTATCTAGCAATAACACACTGTAATTGAATATAGCAGAAAAGGATGCAAACATCATTATTTCTGAATTAAAAGGACGACTAAAAAGACATGTTGAATTACAAATACACACGTCTAGATGTTTCTCTCGCAGGCACACTCCACTTGGTACAGCATTCAGTACTAAGGAAGCTGCAGAATGCGTGTATATACATGAACGTGAGTGTCGCCAGTCTTCACAATGTCTTATTGCGTTTATTATCTAATTAACTTTTATTTCACCATGTGGTCAAGGGTGTGGACAATGAAATCAAACCTGTTTGCATCTGCCCGCTCAATTAAAGTTGCATAGTCTGATGAAGCATCAACATTGTAAAACCAGAATAATTATCTAGTTCTGATTCTACGTAGCTAACTTGTCCACTGATCAACTGATTAATAATTTGCTTCGGCATAGAAGGGAATACTGAGTCAATCTAATGCAAATTGCTACTTCAAAAGCCTATGGTCTTTAGAGTGTTGGCATGTTTTGGCATTTTTTTGAATGTTTTGGCATGTTTTGCTATGTTTGCCAAAACAAATTTGACTTGTTTCTACATAAAATATCTCAAAAGTTAGCCATTTCACATCAAATTATTTCAAGCTTAAAGCAAATGAGATTAATATATATCTCATACAATATATTTATCTCATATAATATATTTATCTCAGCAAAAAATTACAACAACTCAAAGCCATCAAACTATGCAATTTTAAAAGCAAAGCCAAGCGCTATTTCAGCAGGTCATTTGTGACTTGTGTCAGCCGTCGGCCATTCTTTCGGCGCGAGCGAGTAAACCCTGTAAATTGTAAGGGAATAACTCCTGAACAATCGCCAAACACGCACATCCACCCTCTGGGACTTGTGTATAATTATTAGCAGTCTGACGCAAATAATTGGATTTGAGGTTAATTGCAATGCACTATGCGTGGCCTGAATGATGAGGAATGCACAGGTTGTCAGCCTTGACCATACCTACATTAGATGTTCCTGAATACAGCTAGCTTACTTAGAGTATCCTGCTAGTGTGTTTTGTTCTTAGTTCCCGCCACCCCCTCATCCCCAAAGTGTCACCCATCTCTGCTTTCTCACCCCATGTGTATTAGCTAGGCACGCCCTTGTTTCCCCCCTTAATCTCAAGCCTCTCCTCTGACCCAGCCACCAGTTCTGGGAGAGACTATCAGTCTACAATGCCACCCAAATAATGCGACTACCCTAAAAACTCTCTAACCGACCACGTCCACAGATCGGCCAGTCCCCTGTTTCGATCCCTTCATTTGGATCCCAAACAAACGTTCATACAATATCATTTTAACGATAAAACCATCTCCCTAAACCGACCACATCTCTAAATGATCCCATGTTCGGTCAATTTAGAGGTTTTATGTACAGTAAAGCCTCTCTAACTTACCACCTCCACAGATCGTCCACTCACCTATATCGATCGCTTTATTTGGGGTCCCAAACAAACGCCCATACAATATAATTGTAACGATATAACCAATCTCTAAACGGATCACCTCCTTAAATGGAACATTTAAAGTTGGTCTCTTGGTCGGTCGATTTAGAGAGGTTTTACTGTATTAATTGGGCGGTCATTGAGCTGAGAACCGCTGCTATGAACCAGGCTGCTGTGATGTCTCAACAAGTGAGCTTTATCTTCCCCCTATTTGCATTCCTTGCCTTCCTAATTTTAAATAAATACTCTGCGCCTTCCTTTAAGAAAGTGCTTTGGTATGGTTATAGAACTTGATGTTGCATCGTACGTAGACTTAGGTAGAACCTGTTAGTGTTATCATGTCCACATATATCCGTCTTAATTACTTACCTCTCACAAATTATTAATTGGCAATTAGCGTCAGCGTGTCAACCTTGCTTCCTGCACACATCAGTATCTGGGATCACGTTGAGTAAAGACCCAGACCATTAGGTGGCGCTTGTTCACCGATCATATCCGCGAAAGTTAAAATTCCCACGAAAAATAGGACAATGAAGTTTTCTGCGAATAAAACTACATCATTCAATGTGTTCACAAGATATTATATTAATGTAAATTGTTTGAAATGATATCCATGTAATATAGCACCCCCCCCCCCTCCCCAAAGAGAACCACACCAGATTGCTTCGATAGATTAATGTAATATGTGAAATTTTCAGGTGGCAATTTATTGGTCGCTAGGGCCCCTTCTCTCTGTGTGCACCGTCATCCTTAACCTCTGCGTGCTTGGCAGAAGATCCTTAATCAGAAGGTTCGGTGGAAATTTATCCTGCAGTTCAGTATCGAATCTACTATAAAATTGACAGGAACAAATATGTGAGCAGTGATTGACAAAGATGAAGTATCTTGTTCAGCTAATTAGCTGCCAACAGTAGAAGCCTTGAAGGCAATTTTGAAATATGAAAAATGATAATTCTCATCGGAAAGAGAAGTGGTGTTGAGAAAGGTAATTTGGTAAGCGAGTGCAGAAGGTTTACTTTGAAACACAAATTCTATGTAAGAAAGTGAGAGCTATGCATTGTGTAGTTCGGCTTGATTTTCAAAGGCGAAAGCATTGAAGATTCCAGAATGGAGACTGTATTAAATGAAGAGTCAGCATTATATCTGACAACTACCACGCCTCATAACGTGACTCAGGATCTTTGAAATGTACATGTCCTGAGATTAGAAATTTGACCGATACTTATCGCTTCCCGGCCTGGCACTCGGCATTATTAGCATAGGGAAAGGACTAGTTAGCTCAGTGTCAAGATAATGTGACTGAGTGAGATATCAGGTCATGGTGCTGGTGGTCTAGTCTCCCAGTTGGGCAGCACTAGAAGCTTGCCATGAGTGTGCACAGTCACAAGTCGGTAAGAGTCCTGATATGACCTTAGATGTCACCAGGATGTAAAACCCCAAAAAGCAGCCAACCTTCTGCAGACTCAATATTGAAGGACGAGAATGGGCCGTATAAGATCCAATATAGTACTAAGATGTCAGGATTCCACTGGTTTTTTTAAGCCCGAAACAAATTACATGATGTCCGCACCCTAACGAGTTGGTAGCAATTACCATGTCTGAAGTAAAATTAATTGTATTTCTTTCTGATTTCAAATTATCCCTTGGAGCTAGTCATATGAAGCTGGTGGCTGGAAATAAAAACTACTCCTTTCTCATTATACACATTCACGGCAGTTTTCACTGAACTAAGTTTACCCCTTTTAAATATTGATTCTTGAGATATACTATTAAAACCTTCTTTACATATTTAAGCAATATTTCCTGAAAAGAGCATTTTCAGTCCACACGACAGGTGCATTGTATGTTAGTGTCCACTGACTGCCAGACATGTTCCTTGGATGTGTAGATTTCATGGCCTTGTTCCAATAATATATTAACAGAAATGTCATGCAAGACCTTTTGACAAAGAGATTTTAGAGTTCCTGTGAACAACTGGGTTTATTACCATCTATAATTTTAGCTATCTTTTCTCAGTTAAATGTGGTGTCATTTGACACAAATTTACCTCCTTCAAAATTGCATATGAGATCACTGTTGCTGTCATCTGGGATAAATCTCACCATTTCAGATTAGCATGGAATTTTAAATGCAGGCATTTGAGTAAAATGCTGAAGGAATTAATACCATTATCTCTTCACTATGAATATGGCCATTGCTGCCCCACAATGATAAGCCATCAGTTATCAAGCAAGCATGCAATTACACCTTCCATTGCAATGAAGCTCATATTATATTTTGGTATATTATATTTGCATAAATCTGAATCATTTCCTTCAGTAGCGAAATTTGAATCATTGCATTCAGCAGCTAGATTGAGGCGATCAGCAAAAACACCACACCATATCTTAGAATATAATCTTTGACATCTATATATCATCTATCAAGTTTTGAGATAAACAATCGATATCACAATCTGACGGCATAGCGTATAACATTATGGCCTTAAATTTGAAATAAATCTAAGAAACCTTCACTACTCCAACAATTAATAGCTATATCCATAGCAATATTCTATTTTTTTTTAAATTACTTTTCAAAAAGGTAGTTATATGCGTTATTATGGACTTTAAAGTTTCTGCCATCCTTAAAGTTGCAGAGTCCGATGGTTTTGAGTTTCTCTCATTTTCTGAGATAAACATATTAGGCTGTTCATTATAATCTACCTTACTTTAGCGTGAAGTAAGTTTTATCTTATATCGCTAACTTTTGAGATATTTGAAATGGAAATATGCTAAATTAATTTTGGCAAGCTTTCCAAAATTCTACCACCATAGGCTTCTGCAGTAACAGGTTCTATTAATTGACTCAGTATCCCCTTATATGTGATGACAAATATTTAATAAGTGCACCAGCATCTAAGTTAGATATGTAGAAATGAATCTAGATAATTGTTTTGGTTTTGAAAATTCTATGTTTTCATCGGACTCATCATCATCATCATCATGCTGTCAGTTGTGATGCAACAAAGACTGCTTTCATTACTTGACTGCCGCTCTCATTTCATGAAAGCTGCCTGCAAAAGTGTTGAAGTGCTGCTGGCTTTTGCAAGTTACCAGCAGCACTCTCTCGGGGAGCAAATACAGGTTTCACACCGGCAAGAACATGTCAAGACAGGCGCAAAACTATTTGCCCCTGCAGTGGCTGGTCGGGAGATGTTGGGAGTTCCATACATCAACCGCCCTTAATGCTGCCACAGTGACATGGTTTTCTGTTCAGGGTTTGCTCCCGTAGCCTTCGGTTCTGTCATTAACCTGTACTACAAGGCAGTGGTTTACAACTCTGCAGGGCAGGGGCCTCAAACTCCCTGAGGTATTGCAATACCTGCAATACCTGCATACACCTTCATCGGACTAAGCAGCTTTAAAGAAAAATATTTTAAGGTGATCGTTATAATCTACCGTGTTTACTTTTGAGTAACTTTTATATTCACTTGCAAATTTTGCAGATATTTAAAGTAAAAACATGCAAAATTGATGTTGACATTCATCTCAAGAGTCATAGACTATAAGCATCAGCAGTGACATGTTCGATTAAATTTACTTAAACCTTCCCTTCGATGCAGCAATATAAGTTTAATAAGTGCACCAGTTGGATATGGAGGATCAAATCTAGGTAGGCGTTTTGGTGTTGACAATTTTATACTTTCATAAGAGTAGGCAGCTTTAACATTATTGAGTGGGAAATACATCAGGTCCTCCTGTGCATATTAACTTTCTGAGACGAATTGCCCAACACGTGAACTAGAGCGAATTACGGCTCTATCCATTGACATCAAGATTGAAATCCAACCTGAACTTATTCTTTATTGATCACACAATAGCCACAATGAAATTATAGGTGAAAATGTCAATGCATATTAAATGCTGCAAATAACTATCAAACAGGCTAAGTAGTGGCAAATATATGTTGTTAGGGTTTTGTTTTGATTAAGCTATGGCTTGAGCTACAGCGGCTCATTGTTGCGTCCTATCAACATCTAAGGTCACATCGAGAACACGACCGACTTGTGAAAATTCTCAGCCATGGTGCCTTTATAGTGCTGCCCTACTGGGAGAATGATTCGCTGGCATCATGACCCAACATCTGAGTCAGTGTTATTGTAATAATACTAGTTTTACCAATATAATGACGAGTGGCAGACTAGGTAGCAAAACATATATATTATGTAAGCCATTTGTTTTAACTCAGTAACGGTTCAAACCCACGAGTTCTAGCAGAGGAGCCCAGCCAGCGTCAAACGGTTCCTACTTTCATTTTTGTATGTGGACAAATTATCCTGCCATTACTAAGATATTTGCTAGTAACGATATTGTGCAATGTCGCAATAATTTTAATTAGGTATTGTATCATATACCGTGGGTGATGCTTGTGACATGGTATATTATGAGGGCAACACTATAAAGCTGTCCTCAGTACGCATTGTCCCAAATTATTATTCTTCCTGAGGTGACATCATATTTTCCATGGCAATAAAAAGCCGAGTAAACCTTCGAAAGCCCTCACTCAGTCTCAAGGCAGCAGTGAATTCGTCAGCTTGAATTGACTGGGTAGGTGCCAGTGGCAACACTATCAGGTCAGGGTTGTCATTCTCCACGTCTGCTGCCATAAACTTACCTGCTAGAGAAGCAACCCACTGTTCTTCAAAGAGAATGGTAATGAGGAGTTCAATTTTGTTGTACAATTGCATCTCCTAAGAAATACCCTAATAATAGTAATCTACCTCATCATCCTTAAGCTACATAAGTAAAAACACAAACACAGCAAATATAGTTATGGCTCTTTATTACAATTTTAGTTCTTTCATCAGTACAGTCTCTTGGGTAGTTATGTGATGTCGATGAGGCTTAGGCAAGGTTATAACCCTATATCTCCTTCTCATTGTGGGGTCAGTGGGATGGCAATTTAAGGCAGTTGTTTTCTGCATGGCTCCAGTGTTGAAAGTGAAATATCTGAAGCTAGCAGTCCCTTTTATAGGTGAGATTTTTTGGCCGAAAGGCGGCGTAATTTAGTTCAGAAATGCAATATAGGTGAAGCCGCATTTGCCTTGTTTACTGGGCGATCGTGCAGTGGGAGTGCCAAAAACCCACTAGTCGGTGTTAATGGTATATAATTCAGTTTAGTTCAGTAAGGAGCCACAAGTCAGTGACATATCGGAGCGGCCTTACTTACTGGTGCTGCGCTGTATTCATGCATCTAATTACCTGTGATGCCCTAGCATCACTGACAATGCGATAAAGCATAACATTTCCAAAACCATAACATCCAGCTAGATTATATTATAGATACCACACTTAGATACTAGTGCACTTATTGAGCATCCATTGCCACATAGAAGGGAACACTGAGTTAATTTAATAAAAACCTGTTACTGCATAAGCCTATGGTGTCAGAGTTTCGGCATGCATGGCCAAATTAGTTTTGCATATTTGCACTTCAAATATCTCAAATGTTAGCCATTCAAAATAAAAGTTACTTCACAGTAATGTAATGTAGATCATAATAGTTAATTTAATATATTTATCTCATAAGAATTATAGTAGCTCAAAACCATTGGACCATACCGACTTTAAGGCAGTCTTTGTGAAATGAGACACATTTTTCTTAGCGGTTTTCACTGTATGGACGGTTAGGCCAGTTGAAATCATAGTAATAGCTGCAAAATTCGAGTCAGACCAGGCTTAGCGATTGAAATGTTGAATACTGGAATAGGGACTGGATAGGTAAAAAAATAGCTCATACAATAGTATTGTCATGGGTGGTGATGAAAATGGGAAATATTGCGCCTAGAGCGGGCATTGAACCCACATCTCTTTCCATTTCGGGCCAGTGTGCTAACTATTTCACCACCTAGTCTCCCTGATATCAACACACTACTCACCCCTACCTGTCTATGCGTCTTCTTGCCTGAGAGGTCACTACAGACCATTACACTGGTCCCCCTTGAATTGTAAGTTTGTTAATGCTTACAATTACAGACACGCTGGCAATGCACTTACATATATACATACACAGGGTACATTCAAAAACTATGCAGCGCATAATTTGTACAGGATCCTGGTCACAGACCACTGTCATTAGGGTGATGAAAATGGGAAATAATGCGCCTAGAGCAGGACTCAAACCCGCATCTCTTTGCATTCCGAGCCAGTGTGCTAACCATTACACCACCTAGGCTCCCTAATGTAACCACACTACCCACGCCTACATGTCTATGTTAATCCTTGCCTGAGAAGTCAGTGAAGACTACTACAGTATTCAATACCGAAAATCGACAAGTGTCTGATACATTGAAAAATCCCCAGGTCTAAATACTATTCCGACAGGAATGTGTTCTAAGCTGTCCTCAGTTGATATTTCTAAGTTTCTGGGTCGGGAGTGGCGCATTGAAACACTCCCATTGGCCAATCCTGGCTCTGGCTCTGAGAGTGTGTATCTGTGGGCGCGGGGAGCTCATTTAATGAAGCAGCCTTCTGGTCAGAGTTTACCTCGTGTATGGGCATCGTGTATGACGATGTGCCAACATGGCGGCGTCGCTAATACATCAATGAGTGACTCATTGCCGTCATCCATCACGTGGTACCCACTGTAAAGCACGACTTGCACACCCTGCTGTTAGCCATCCCTCAGTATACCCTATCCACACCCAGCATCCACCAGACACTGTGCATACATGATCCAAACACTCACCCTTATTGACCATTAACTGTCTGCCCACCATCCAATCATTGACCACTCATTATTTACATATCCTCCCAAACCACACCCTTATTGATCCTAAGCTGTCTCCCACCCTCCCAACCAACCCATCCAATCATTGACCACTCATTATTTACATATCCTCCCACACCACACCCTTATTGACCCTTAACTGTCTCCCCACCCTCGCACCCAACTCATCCAATCATTGACCACTCATTCTTTACCAATCCTCCCAATCCACACCCTTATTGACGCTTAACTGTATCCTACCCTCCCACCCAAGCATCCAATCATGGACCATCATTCTTTACCAATCCTCCCAACTCACACCCTTATTGATCATCAACTGTATCCCCACCCTCCCAACCAACCCATCCAATCATTGACCACTCATTATTTACCAATCCACACACACCACACCCTTATTGACCCTTAACTATCTCCCCACCCTCCCACCCAACTCATCCAATCATTGGCCACTCATTATTTACCAATCCACCCACACCACACCCTTATTGACCACTCACTATGTACCTTCACTCCCAGCCCACATCCTTATTGACCACTCACTCTGTACCTTCACTCCCACCCCACATCCTTATTGACCACTCATTATTTACCAATCCTCCAACCCACACCCTGATTGACTATTAACTGTCTCCCCACCCTCCCAACCAACTCATCCAATCATTGACCACTCATTCTAAACTAATCCTCCCAATCCACCCACTTATTGACCATTATTTGTATCCCCACCAGCCCAACACACCCATCCAATCATTGACCACTCATTATTTACCAATCCACCCACACCACACCCTTATTGACGCTTAACTGTATCCCACCCTCCCACCCAACTCATCCAATCATTGACCACTCATTCTTTACTAATCCTCCCAATCCACACACTTATTGATCATTAACTGTATATACACCCTCCTAACAAACCCATCCAATCATTGACCACTCATTCTTTACTAATCCACCCACACCACACCCTTATTTACCACTCATTTCTACCCATCCTCCTAAGTCACACCAATATTGACCACTCACTATGTACCTTCACTCCCACCCCACATCCGTATTGACCACTCACTCTGTACCTTCACTCCCACCCCACATCCTTATTGACCACTCACTATGTACCTTCATTCCCACCCCACATCCTGATTGACCACTCACTCTGTACCTTCACTCCCACCCCACATCCTTATTGATCACTCACTATGTACCTTCATTCCCATCCCACATCCTTATTGACCACTCACTATGTACCTTCACTCCCATCCCACACCCTTATTGACCACTCACTATGTACCTTCACTCCCATCCCACATCCTTATTGACCACTCACTATGTACCTTCACTCCCACCCCACATCCTTATTGACCACTCACTATGTACCTTCACTCCCACCCCACAACCTTATTGACCACTCACTATGTACCTTCACTCCCACCCCACATCCTTATTGGCCACTCACTATGACCTTCACTCCCATCCCACATCCTTATTGACCACTCACTCTGTACCTTCACTCCCACCCCACATCCTTATTGGCCACTCACTATGTACCTTCATTCCCACCCCACATCGGTATTGATCACTCACTATGTACCTTCACTCCCACCCCACATCCTTATTGACCACTCACTATGTACCTTCACTCCCACCCCACAACCTTATTGACCACTCACTATGTACCTTCACTCCCACCCCACATCCTTATTGAACACTCACTGTGTACTTTCCCTCCCCACCACACCTTTATTGACCACTAACTATGTATCTTCCCACCCACCTCAGACCCTTATTGAGCACTAAATTCGTGCCCACCCTCAAACGCAGCCCATAATTGACCACTGACTAACTGTGCATCCGCCTAACCCACACCCTTATTGATACAACACTGCATACATTCCCTCCCACCGCAAGCCCTTATGGACCACTCATTGTCTACCCATCCTCCCACCCCACACCTTATTGACCACTCGAGCCCTACCCATCCGCTTAACCCACACATTTATTTACCATTAACTGTCTACCCACCCTCCCAACCCACCGAATCATTGACTACTCATTCACTACCAATCCTCCCAACCTACCCAGTCATTCGCCACTCATTCCCTACCACCCAACCTAGTGATATACCACTCCTGACCTACCCACCCTCCCAGACCCCTTATTAATCACTCACTGTCTACCCATTCTCCCAAGGCACACTCTTGTTGACCACTCAATGTCTGTCTGCCCATCATACCAAGCCATACCCTCATTTGACAACCAATCTCTGCGCATATTCCTAAGCCACACCCTTATTGATCACTCACCAGCTACCTAGTGAACCCAAACCCCTTCCTTCACTGACTCGCCACTACCATCCCAACACCCCCAGTTCCATTCCCCATTCACTTACATTCACCCCTCCCCTGCCCCCTGCACTAGCAGACACCCAACCACCAACCATCACCCACACACCAATACCTTGTCTCATTGACCCACCTATACCTGCCCGGCACCGCACCTTCCCCCTTGACCCCCTACTCCCCTCCCATTCACCCCACCCATCCTCCAGTACCCGACACCCCACAAACAGCCATCTCCCACACACCAATACCCTGTCTCACTGACACACCTCTAGCTGCCCGGCATCGCACCCTCCTTGTTCCCCCATCTCCCCTCCCCATCTCCATCTCCTCCAGCTACCGACAAACCTGACTAGCCCCACCCTTCCCCCTCCCCCCCCCCCGATGTCACCCCCACCGACACCCATCACCACCACACCATTAAACCTCTCTCACTGTCTAGCCACCGTCGCACCATTCTCGCTCCCCCCTCCTTCTCCCCCTTCTCGCCTCCCCTTCTCCTCTCCCCTTTCCCCCCCCTCCTCTCTCCAGTAGCCGACACCCATCCAGCCTGGCCAGGCCCATTCCCCCTGTCCCCTGTCCCCTCCTCCTCCATACCCCATCAGCCCCCCCCCCTCGCCCCAGTGTCACCGTCGCCATTAATGTGGGGCGGGCGTCACATTTATTTGCGATCAGAGTAGTCCAGGCGCTCAGGGTCTTAGCTCCATGCACAGACCAGACTAGCCACATTGTGCCCTCTGAAGGCCTGTCAAGTATCGCTTGTTTTGATGAAGCACTCACTGTCTCGCCTGTGCTTGTGGTCTCTAAATGCATGTGCATTACCTGCGGCCTAAGTAATGTGATAGAGACAGAGTGTATACCATATATAGAGCCCTCCCGCTCACCGTCATTATATATATACATGTATATATATGTGTTTATAAATATATAGTAAAACCTCTCTAAATCGACCGACCTTGGGACCGCCTCTAAGTGGTCGATTTAGGGAGGTGGTCGGTGTAGGGAGTTAGAACATGGTTACAATGGTATTGTTGGGACCCAAATTAACCGATCGATATAGGGCAGTGGTCGATATGTGGAGGTGGTCGGTTAGGGAGGTTTTACTGTATATGGATATATATGCGTGTGTATATGGATGATCCATTGCAGATGCTAAAGGTTGGGCATATATCTCAATCAGGAAATAATCATATGAAGTAGGTTGTGGCTAGCACTACAAAGAATTACATCGCTACACAAGAATTGAAAGTAACACAACAAGGGGAACAAGCGCTGAAAAGAAGTCATGAGAATGATCTGTTATGGGCAGCATAAATACAACGCCACAGAAAGAAAAATTAATGTTCAATAAGGGTGTGGGTTTGTCGGTAATGACCTCACACATTTATATTTATATTCAAATGTGCAGTCAGCTGGTCCCGAAAACTAGCTGTAATTGCAACAAGATTTTCTGTATGACGCCAAGTATCGGAATACATATTCAAGCAAGTAGTTAAGTGGGTGGGATGAGCGGATTACTGTTTGTTTGTTGTTGTTTTACGTCCAAGTAACATCTACGGGCATATCAGGATGGGTACCGACTTGTGTCAATGCGCATTCATGGCCAATAGTACTGCCCGACTGGGAGACCAGGACGCAGGCATCATGCCCTAAGTCACATTATCTCCATACTCACCTATAACCATTCTAACCATAGAGACAAACATGTAATGTCAATGATTTGAACTCAAAACTAAATAAAATAAAATAACCACAATTATGTATGGCGTTCATCACCCAAAACACATGTCGTATTGAAACTAGACACTCATGTGTGTTCTTAGTTAATCACCTGCCATATTGACATCAGATGATCTACCTATCTACCGACCCCCCCTCCTACACACATGGGCAGTTCAGTTCTTAGTGAATCACCTGCCGTATTGACATCAGATGCTCCACATCTCTACCAACCCCCCTCAACCACAAACAGGCGGTTGAGTTCTTAGTGAGTATTGACATCAGATGCTCTACCTAACTACCATTGACCCCCTCCTACACACATGGGAGGTTGAGTTCTTAGTGAATCACCTGCCGTATTAAGATCAGATACTCAACCTATCTACCGACTCCCCCCACCTACACACATGGGCGGTTGAGTTCGTAGTGAACCGCTTTCATGACCACCACACCTGGCCTGTGAGTGGGCACTGTGGGTTTAAATGAGGTTTTCGAATTGTGCTCCCGTAACTGAAGCCATGTCATGGGATTATCTGATCAAAGCGCCAGGTCCACATTGCTCCCGGCAATCAATACAAGTCTAAATCCGAATTAGGCTACCACTTGTCGGCATTACCATTGTTATTGATTCTAAAGATGCTGGACACACAACTGCCCAGAACTGCGTTCAGAGATGAGATTCAATCGGCAGTCGTAAGGTTTGTCGGTGATTATCGCACTAATTCACAGAGATGAGGACCAAGGAAATCTGTAGCAGAAATATAGTTCCTTGTTTATTTATCAGTAACCAGACACGCAAGTCAAATCGGTAGAGCGCAGGCTTAACATGCGGAAGGTCGGGAGTTCGAATATTAGCTGAGTGAAGCCAATGACTAATAAAACTGATATTTGTCGCTACCTAACCTGGCCCTCAGCATTACTAGGATCGGACAAGGACTGGTTAGATTAGTGTCAGGATAATGGGACTGAGTGGGATATCAGGTCATGGTACTGGCAGCCTGGTCTCCCAATGGGGCAGCACGATGAATTCACCATGAGTGCGCCCTGTGAAAAGTCGGTGCCTATTCTGATATGACCTTAGATGCTGCCAGGAAGTAAAACAACAAACAACAAACAACTCTTTCCTAGAATACTCTATTATGAGATAACGTTAATTGGGTAATAAGATAGACAGTGATAAATGTTCATAATGAATACACTTGAAGATACACAGGTGACCCGCGGACAAGAAGAGGTCATGTGAGCAGGTCAAAGTTCATCAGAATCGATGGAACATCCGTACTCACCCCCATTGTGTTTAAGCGATGGGTTGTTGGGGATTTTCTAATTGAAGTAGTGTCTTCTCCTGTGTACTGTTCGCTGTGATCTGGTTGGTGAAATTGTAGGCGGTGGGAAATTTGATATCGGTCAAAAGACGCCATTGTGACCTACATATGCTGGTTCTCATTGGCGGATTGTGTCATGTGACTATCGGCCAGAAAGCAAAGTCATATTAGTAGAGTTGGTTTCCCCCCTCCCCGCTGTTTATGTAAATTAGGTATCTTGCTGGCAAGATGACCAAAGAAATAATTTCCCTCCATAATGAACTGATTTGATTGTTTGGTTATTTTGCGTTGGGTTTGACTATCTGAAGGTAAATTATATGTGAGAACCTCTGACAGGTTAGGTAAAACTTCCTAACTAGTTGGAGCAGAAGAGATTCTTTGGACAATCCGAGCTCTGTCTTTTATTTCTCTTTCTACCTCCGGCTTAAACCACAACATATCTATTTTCGGATTTTGCTAAATAAAAAGATAAAGCTAAGCTACTCAGACAACGGATGGAAGGGAAAAACTGGCTCTCTTCCATGAGATGTATTGGTAAGAAATGGACAGTGCTCATTTTACCTTCCGTCATGTCTGTCAACGGGAACAGTTGAAGACTGGTCAGCGGCTGTGCGATACATGGACCTGCCGGGGTAGCGTGACAGGAAGGGGGGATGCGAGTGGAGGAGGGAGGAGGCGTAGTGTGGGGGGGGGGAGCAGAGGGGTGGGGGGTGGTAGGGCGGTGTGCCGTGGAGTGGGGAAGGAGGAGAGGGGGATGGGGAGGAGATTGGGAGACGAGGGGAGGCAGGAAGGGGGAGGTGAGGGGGGAAGGAGGTGGAGGAGGACTGCAGGTAGGATGAGGGAGTGGAGAAGGGTTGGAAGATGGAGGAGGGAGTGGAGTAGGGAGGTGGGGTGGTGAAAGGAGGAGGGGTTTTGATTCGATGAGTGATGGAGGAACAGTGGAGGGAGATGGGGAAGGGGCGAGAGGGAGGTCGAAGGGAGGAAGGAAGGGGACTAGGGGGAGGAAGGGGGGGGGGGAAGGAAGTGGAGGAGAGGTGGAGGAGGGAGGGGATGGAAGGGAGGTGGAGAATGCAGGACGGAGCTGGAGGATGGAGGAAGGGGTAGAGGTGGGAAGAGGGAGGATGGGGTGTAGGAGGGGTGGAGGAGGGGAGGACATAGGAGGAGGGGTTGACACGCGCACTAGGGGTTGAACAGCCAATCCACAGCCAATCCACCAGCCGGACGCACAATGCGTTAATACGCAACAACCGGCCGAATGGATACCTGATAGCGACCGCGCCGTCCGAAGTCGCCTCACCCGGGCCCCCGGAACCTGATTGGCTGCTGTCGTGTGGCACTGGCTACCCCAGCCGGGTTAGTCCAGGCGGCACAGCGCCCACCAGCCATACACAGGCAGGTGGTATTAAAGCCCTGCAGCCTAAATAATATGGGCATAACTCGTTATACAATACATTCTAAGAAGTGACACCTGCATATGAGATTGTGGGCATGGAGGTATGTAGCGGCGGTTCCCATTCACACACCGAGCAGAACTAGGTGCACAGTTAGTGAAATATATCGGGAGTCCCTGGGCGGGCGTCCATTATGGATGGCTACGAAGGGCAGCCTTAGGGAGTATTGGATGCACAGTAAGATTAATGTCACTGACCTCAGGGGTCAACAGATTTGAATACAAGCCAGACGAATGTGGGTGGAGAGGCTTTACAGCTCAGTTGTCTCTGTAAATTATGGAGGGTGGGCCGATTTCATATTGTCGTGAACGAGCGGATGCTTTTGCAAATGAAAGGGAAATATCGCGCCTTGACTGGGACTCGAACCCATACTTCTGCCATTCCGTGGCTAGCGCCTTACCCTATGGACTAGCTAGGCGTATTGTGCTGTGTGCTGTCCTGACTGTGCTGTCAGGCCACTCTACACTAGCCATTATTGAACAATACACCGTGCCTAGTAAATGTTAGTCGCTATGAGTTAAGAGACTCAGTGATCTCAGGTAGCCGTGATATTCACGACACTACCTTAACCACGATTGCACAATAGACCATTCGCAGTAATTGTTAGTGTTTATGAGTTAAGATGCTCGGTTATCTCAGATAGCGGTTATATTCACGCCTCTACGCTAGCAATGATTGAACAATGCACTGTGTACAGTAAATGTTAGTAAATGTGAGTATGAGTTAACGTGCTTGGTGATCTCAGGTAGGGGTTATATTCACGCCACTACCCTAGCCACGATTGAACAATGCACTGTGCACAGTAAATGTTAGTAAATGTGAGTATGAGTTAAGGTGCTTGGTGATCTCAGGTAGGTTTATATTCACGCCACTACCCTAGCCACGATTGAACAATACACTGTGCGCAGTAAATGGTAGTGGCTATGAGTTAAGATGCTCGGTACTTCCGGCGGAAGACGCCAACAACTCTAACGCACCCCGGCACGTCAACGAATGCCTAATGCTATGCATCTTGCGTGCACCCAACTCAGCCCACGACCCATGTGCTGTGTGACCTCCGCCCGCACCCCCACCGCCACCCGCCATCGTAACCCCCCACCCCTACCCATCATTCCTGCCACAGTACCATACCCCGTCTCCCAATATTCACAGCTCGGCTGCAATAGGCACGAACAACCTGTCCTTCCCATCAACCCACCAAAATAATATGACAATTATATTTGTGTGTTTGCGGGTATCTCATTACACGTGGTTCCTTGTGGGGGCGGGCGGGGTGGGGGCGGGTGGGGCGGGGCGGAGCGGGACTGGGGCGGTCGGGGGTGGGGCGGGGTGGTATGGGGCTGGAGTGGGGTCTTGGTGGGGCTGGGCGGGCGCGCATGGGCCTGAGGGTTGTGATATAAATAGATTGGGGATACCCCACCACGTACTCAACAAGCACTCATTGTGTCCAGTCGTATGTGAATACGTCCAACCTTTACAGGGGTGAGCTGGGACTAGACTTGGGCAGGGGTTGGGTCTATGGCTGGGGCTGGGGCTGGGGCTGGAGGCTTCGGGTGGGGCTGGGGCGGCTGGGCTGGAGCTGGGGCTGGGGATGGGACTGGGGAATGGGGCTTGGACTGGGGATGGGGATGGGCGATACTGCGGTGGGGAAGGGGATGCGGCTACGGCGGGTGGGGATGGGGTTAGGCGGTGCCGGAAGGGGTGTGGAGCGCGGCTACAGCAGGGCAGGGCGAAGCGGGTGCGGGACCGGACTGGGGCGGGGCGGGGCGGGTGCGGGACCGGACTGCGGCGGGGCGGGGATGGGCGGTGTGGGTGGGTTATGGTTTGCCTGTTCGCTGTGGCAGAAGGATAACGGATAATTGGGTGGGGGGGGGGGGAGGATGGCACAAACGGCGCGTTTCATTACTTATCAAGGATGATCCACGAGGTGTCCGTGCTGTCCTCTGGTGGCAAATGCCGGCGTTACGACACCCCGGGGACCGCCCGGATGGCGTCTGAGATATCATCTCACGCGAGCTGCTCGCAGCGCCTTGGGTGTGGTGGCGGTTATGGTGCTGGTGGTTGTGATGGTGTATGGGTGTGATGGTGGGGGTGACGGTGGTGACGGTGGTGGTGGTGACAGTGGTAGTGGTGAGGATGGTGGTGGTGATGGTGGTGATGGTGGTGATGGTGGTGGTGCTGACGGTGTTGCTGACAGTGGTGGTGGTTGTGCTGGTACCTTTGTTGTTGTTGGTGGTGGTGATCGTGGTGGTGGAAGTCATTGTAGTGGTGACGGTGATGGTGTGGGTGACAGTGGTGACGGTGGTAGTGGTCGTGGTGGTAGTGATGGTGTTGGTGATGTTGCCGATGGCAGTGTGGTCATGATGGACTCGTTATATGGCGTGCTGGGGTAGGGACAGTGAGGAGGGTGCAGTGTGGGGGGTACGGTGTGGTGGGTGTACTATGTTTCTGATTTGGCCGAGAGACCAGTTGGGATGGCCGAATGAGTTGAGCGAACATCTCCAAGTGTCATAGATTCAAACTTTGATCGAGTCAAAGAAATGTCTTAACAATTGATAATTATCACTTCCTATCCAGGCACTTGCCACTATAAGGATAGGACAAGGACTGATCGGTTCAGTGTCAAGATAATGTGACTGATTGGGATATCAGGTGATGGTGCTAGTGGCCTAATCTCTCAGTGGGGAATTACTATCAAATCACCATGAGTGCACCCTGTTGCAAGTCGCTATCCCTCCTGATATGACCTCAGATGTTGCCAGGACGTAAAGCTCCAACAACCAACCGATCGATGTTGGTGAGGTGGTGGTGGTTGAGAACCGCACCGCAAACTGCGGTCACGTGATCTACGGACGCGCCGTTGTGTGTCCTCCGATTATTGTCTTCGTTGAGTTGCCTTTTAGTACATTTGCTCTACGGGGAGATCTAGGCCAACTCCGCCGGGCGGTGAAGCCCGGGCTCCGGTGTAGGCACTGCTTGTACGCTGGTATAACTTCCATACACAGGGCAGCGCGCCAATCGGCAATCAGAGGCACTAGTGCGGGGTGATTAACCGTTTGTCTGACATTGTCTGGCGGGGCAGTCCGGCAGCCATCAAGGCAAGCAAGTCCTCCTCAGTAGCGGATTACTGTCATCTAACTCCCTTCCTCGCTCCCCCACCCCTTCAGCCCTCCGTCCCCTACTCCTCCATCCCCCCTCCCTCATTCCCCCACCTCCTCGTTCATTCCCCCACTCGCTCCTTGGATCAGCTACTCTTTCCCCGCCTTCACTCCTCCACTCACTTCCTCATTACCTCACTCCCTCACTCCATCACTCATCCTCACGCCATCACTCCCTGACTGCCTCACTTCCTCAGTCAATCACTCCTTCATTGCACTATCCCCTCACGCCCTCACTCAATCATTCAAGCACCCGAGCACTCAATCACTCCCTTATTCCTTCACTCCCTCACTCCCTCACTTACTCACTTACCCGCTCCTTCACTCCTTCACTCCTTCACTCCTTCACTCCCTCAATCACTGATTCCAGTAGTCAATCAAGCTGGTAGCCACTCATTCCTTCTCTGCATTGTTCCCTCACTTGCTCACTCTATCAGTAACCACTCCACCCCTCCCCCCTTCCCCCACTCCCACACCCCCGCCCCCACTCCCCCACTCCCACACTCCTTCAGTCACTATGTCATGTGCCCACTTTCCTTCCGCACCGGCACCGCCTCCACCGCCGAAAGTCAGACAATCCCTACTATAACAATGCGCATATTCCAATAATAAAATAATACAAATGGTCACATGGCGCTGTTGCCGCTCTGACCTCTCCGGACGTGTCCAGCCTTGTCCTCTAGGTGGCGTACGCGTCGGGCTCAGGACCCCATTTTTTATCCCCACCCCACACTCCACCCCCAATACCCCCTTCCCACACACACATACTGCCACTTCACACGCTGCCCCCCTCCCCCTCATCCCTCTTCCTTCGCAAACTCTCCCTCCAAACGCTGTGAGGCCAGTAGAGATGGAATCTGATCTACGGCCGCAGGGAGAACTCCCGTTAAAGACAAATGAAATGCTGGCGCTTTGATTCCAGCATTACTAACTCCTCCTCCCACCCTATGCCTTCCCGCCCTGTCCCCCTCCCCTCTACCCCCTCCTCCGCCCGACACCCGACCGAAGATAAAGCATGCTCAGGAGAGGTCGACTGCCTCGCGGTGCTCAGACGTCATAACTTCACACAGTAAACTTCCAACGGTGACAATGCCTCGGCTGCAACTAGAGTTATTGCATAATCATCGATAGGGGTGGTCGCCTAAGCTGCTTTGTGGTCGTGCCCGGTGAGATGTCCCCTGGGTGGGGAATAGGCAGCCACCCCCCACCCCCCACGCACCAACCCATCAACCTACTCACCACATACACGAGGCACTCTTCTATCCATCCATTCCTCCCTTCTGCCCACCCATTCACCACATATAGCACACTCTCTTCTGGCCTACACACCCTCATTCCTAACCACCCACCACATATATGTCATACACTTTCGCTTCCTTCACTACCAGCCTCCCACCCACGAGATATACAATATACTCTTCACTCCATCACTCCCACCCTCCCACTCACCCACTAACCACATACATACACTTTCGCTTCCTTCACTACCACTACCAGCCTCCCACCCACGAGATATACAATATACTCTTCACTCCATCACTCCCACCCTCCCACTCACCCACTAACCACATATATGCCATACACTTTCACTTCCTTCACTACCAGCCTCCCACCCACGAGATATACAATATACTCTTCACTCCATCACTCCCACCCTCCCACTCACCCACTAACCACATATATGTCATACACTTTCACTTCCTTCAGTACCAGCCTCCCACCCACGAGATATACAATGTACTCTTCACTCCATCACTCCCACCCTCCCACTCACCCACTAACCACATATATGCCATACACTTTCGCTTCCTTCACTACCAGCCTCCCAACCACGAGATATACAATATGCTCTCCACTCTCTCACTCCCACACTCCACTCTCCCCACTACACACTGCATTCACCATACCCCCCCTTCACTCCCGCCCTCCCTCATTTCCACCCAGCACTTACATTATCAACCAAATATCTCCTCCCCCACACCCTCATTGCCTCCGTCCCTCACTCGTTCCACTCTCAATCAATCAGGCATACCCATACACCATATACAGCAACTATCCCACCCCACCCTGAACATCCTTCCCTCCCATCACATATATCACACCCTCCTCCTTCCCTCCCCCATCACGCCTATCCATGCACCATACACAGCACCTCCCCCACCCCCTACCCACCACCTACACAACCAACTCCTCCCACCATCCCTCCCTCCCACCAGCTACGTCACTCAGTCTTCCCTTCCCCTTCTTGCCCATCCATCCGCCACTCTCCCACTCCTGTCATTCCTGCTACTCCTCGCCTCCTCCCAATCCTCTCTCCCCGACCCCTCTCCCCTTTCTATGTCGACCGACACTTCCGGCCTCTCGGGCTTCGGTCACTCCCTCCGCCCCAGCCTGCGCTGGCCGCCACCCATGCCACAGCCTTTTTAACGCCCCCTGGCGCCTCTCCCCCATTTGCGAACCGGGAAGCAAATCGACGGGCCCGCAGGAGCCACCGCATTCGCCTAGACCTAGGCGTTAACTAGGCAGACACTGACGACGCAGCCTATAAAGCGGATAAGAAGAAGTGAAGGAAACCGGTGGCGACGAAAGAAATAGACGGCAGAGAGTAAGAGAAGGACGAGGCGGAAGTTAAACATTTAGGAAAGAGAAGAAGTACAAGCGGACAAAAGAAGAAATGGTTCTTTTAAAGGAAAAACGAAAGAAGTGGAAATCTAAGGAACACACGACGACCCCGGGAGAAATGGAAGCAATAACAGGAAAGTGCAAGAAAGACGAAAGGCAAGGAAGGGAAGAAAAAGAAGAAATGTGACAGAAATAAAGGAAAAGAAGAAAGACAGAGTAAGACGACCGGCCGAACACTCCTACCTGTTTCCTCCATCCGTCCCGCCTCCCTCCCCCCCTCCCCTCCTCCCCCTCCTCCCAGTCCTCCCACCCTTCCCATCATCCCGTCTCCCCCTCCTCCCTTCCTCCCCCTATCCCCTCATCCCAGTCCTCCCACCTTCCCCTCCTCCCTCCCTCCTTCCTCCCTTCCTCCCCCCTCCTCCCTCCTCCCCCTCCTCCCTTCCTCCTCCCTCCTCCCCTCCTCCCTTCCTCCCCTCCTCCCCCTCCTCCCAGTCCTCCCACCCTTCCCCTCCTCCCTCCTATCCTCCTCCCTTCCTCCCCTCCTCCCCCTCCCCTCCTCCCTTCTTCCCTTGCTCCCCTCATTCCCACTCCTCCCACCTTCCCTCCTCTCCTCCTCATCCAACCCCCCACCATCTCCTCCTCCCACTCCTCTCCCTCCTCCCCTCCTTCCGCTCCTCCACCACACTTACCTCCTCCCCCTCCCACTGCTCCCCTCTTCCCCTCACTCAAACCACTCTCCCACACACGACGCTCCGCCATGATTTATATAAACATGAGCCCGCTACGGTTGCCTTTGTCGCCGCCCGCTGGGAACCAGTCGGTGCCGGACCGGGTGTGATATGCGGCCGGGGCCGGGTGGGCGCCGGGCCGCCATCCGTCCCCATCCACGTGAATGCGCCGCCGGGCGATCAGCGCATTTGTTACCCGACAATACACAACGCACTGCAACACTTAATATTCGGCTATCGCTGTGGTATTCAGTCAGTTCTGCTAGCGGCGGTTAGGGGAGATGCACCGATGAAGCCAGTATCCCCAACCCTTCTCTCTCTCCATTCAAGTATGAGTTACCTGATGCCAATGACCCTCGGGTGTTTTTGGTGTTGTGTTTTTTTTTTTATTGAGACTGTATTTATTCTGTCCATTGCATATATGCCCGGGTACCCAGGCTTGTTTTCAATAGTGGCCAGTTGTAGTGTTGGTTTTATCTTACTACACAGTAGCTGCTGATAGGTTATTTGATTGCCTACATTTTCTTGGCATATATGTATTTTATTTTGTTCTATGCTTATTACTAGACTAGCCTACTCCTATTTACATATAATAGGCTTGTATGTAGCTGTGTGGTGTGTTATATGGCTACTCTTGGCATGGTTACCTTCCATTGGGCGTCCTGCTGGTGAGCCATGACATATCACATGCCCCTTTGCAGTGCAGCTTAGTAGGGGTTTCCTAGCCTGTACTAGGCAGCTGTACTCTACTCCAATCCTTTACACCCCTTCCCGTCACCCCCCATACCGATCGTACAAAAGCTATACATAATCCGATGGGTTTGAATGTGTGCCATATGGTTTAAATATCGGTTTAATCTAATTAGTTTGAGTTAATTTGATTACAAATTAGTAACCTTTGAAATATTTTACGTGAAACTAAGATAAACAATATTGCAGCTGACACTAAAATAATCGACATTATCTGATTATAATGTGCAGCATTAATAAAATAGGACAAGGGTTGCACAATATCAGGATAATCTGATAGAGTGCAACATCTGGTCATGCTGCTAGCACTGCTGGCAGCTCGGTCTTCCAGTGGGGCAGCACTATGAATCCATAATGAATATACACTGCCACAAATCGGCACCCGTCCTGATATGCCCTGAGATGTTGTGATGTCGGAAGACGCCAACAAACAGATAATCAAACAAGCCCTGTAATTATAACGAACTGCCTAACTGGAAAATGTGAAATGTGAGGAGCAAAGCATCATTACTATAATACTGTCCCATATTATCAGCTTTAGTTAGCTTTCATTGTAGTGGATAGCTTTTTCTGTTTTCATCATGTAGTATTTCGGAATGGTCCTAAATTCTTTTGTTTGACTATCTCTACGTTCAGTTGCACCAACAATTCTAGTTTGAGTAAATGTTGTCCCCAGAATCTGCGTGAAAAGAGAACCACGTTCCCCACGTGCCCCACGTGCCCCACGTGCCCCATGTGTCCCACGTGCCCCACGTGCCCCACATGCCCCACGTGTCACAGGTGCCCCACGTGCCCCACGTGCCCCACATATAGTTTGTTTTCCTTCCGAGTACAGATCATGAAGCCCTATCCTATAAATGAATAAAAGTGAATATTTTCTTCTGATGTTTTCGCAGCATAGGGTTTGCACCAACAATTCTAGTTCGAGCAATTTCTTTCTAGAATGCCAGAAAAGAGAACCACGTACTGAATATATTCTGTTTTTCCCCCAAACACAGGTCATGAAGCCCTATCCTATGAATGAATGAATGAACGAATGAATGAATGTAAATAGAAATGTGATTGTATTATCATGATGGTTTCACGGCATAGGGTTTGGCAGTATTTACCGGGATTAATAGATATCGGCGTGTCATTACCTTTTCTAATTACCTCATGCATACCTTGATATATCACCATATATATCCCTAATTACCAGAGTCTGCAATGTGGCTGATATCCCTATGCAAATATTATGCATAGCTGATATACAATTTGAAGCGCTAATGATATAAAGGGAGATACCGTGCATCACAAAGCCAGATTTACACGTCAGAACATGGCCAACCCCATGAGGCCATTTAAGTTGTACGAATGTCCACCGCTAAGTGGCCTGCTCAAAACGATACCCATCCATAGCTGTCTTTATATTAGCTCTGTAGAGAAATTCCTGCTCCTTTGCCTTGATCTGTTCCTGTCACATAAACTTCCCTGTTTGTTCCTGGGGTCCCGCCCAACTGCCTTCCCCCCGACCAAGTCTGTTACGGGATAACTGACCTAGTTCCACGGAACGCGGTGGGGGGTGAGTTTTGGAGTTTTTACGCTCTGGCAACATCTAAGATCATATCATGATATGACCTTAGATGTTGCTAGGACGTAAAACAACAACAAATAAACAAAAAAACAACATATCATGATAGGTAGCGACTTGTGACAATACACAATCATGGCGACTTAATAGTGATGCTGTACTGGGAAATCAGACCACCACCAGCATGACCCAATATCCCACTCAGTCACATTATCCTGATACTTAGCTAACCTGTAGTCCTTGCCAAACCCTATTAATGTCAAGCGCCAGGCTAGGAAGACACAAGTGTCAACCTTGTAAGTCCTTCGTTTGACTCGACTGGGAATCAAACTCCTGGCCTTTCGCACGGGAAGCCTACACTCTGAACGTCCGGTCACGTAGTCCATCTACCATCCAATCAGAGCATCACTGAGGTTACAACTGGCATAATTGACTAATTTTCTCCCGAGGAATGTGGTTACATATGACGGCGGGCTGGGAAAGGGGTGAGAGGGGTATCGCGTGGCCTCTGTGCATCTATTTCGTGTGTGACTTGGGCCCCTGTGTCTTGTTAGTACCAAGGGGCCAGCTTGGGAATCACCACATACAACAACGCCCGAACACAGATCCCCAGCCCGGCCTCCCCTCGCCGCACACCCGGGTATAAGCATGCCCCAGAAGGGGGGCGAGCTGCTCATTCAGCTGCTCACACCGAGGCTTGAGAGGCGTGGGTGCTTAAGATAAGGAACCTCAGTTCCACTTGTCTTTTTATTTTTTGTGTGTGTCTGTCAAATACGATCAGGCGAGATTTTATTCATCATAAAGAATTGATGCCCATATTTAATGCTAGGAGCACTCCATGTAATTCCTAAGCAGATTCGCGGTTTAAGAAAATCCAATTAGACCCCTGGTCGTTCTTGGGGCGTACTCGTCCGGGAAGTCCGCGGTTCCTTAACAAATCATTGACTGGGGTTGGTGGGCGGTGGGTTGTGGATTTTGCCTTTCGGGTAACATATGACGTGACATAAAAGAGTAGGGGGTGTTGTGTGTATGTGTGTGGGGGGGGGGGGGGGTGAAGTAGTGTGACTTATGAGAATCCTGTCTGAAATGTACATGCAAGATCATGTCAAGGTCGCACATCAGGATCAGTATGCTGCTACATAGCTTTAACAGAACAAAATCTCACAATGTAAGTTAAGTCTTGTATAGCACTTCCAATCCATGTCACCCTTAGTCATAATATCTATTGTAGCAGTCTGCACTGACCTCTAATGCAAGGAACCGCATAGACAGGTAGGCGTGGGTAGGGTGATGACAACAGGGTGCCTATGTGATTTAATGGTTAGCACACTGGCCTGGAATGCAAGAGATGTGGGTTCGATTCCTTCTCTAGCTGGGATATTTTCAATTTCCATCACCCCCCCTCCCCCACACACACACACACAACAGTGGTTGCCATGACCATCATCCTGTACAAGATATGCGCTGTATAGTTGTGGAACCTACTCTATGTATGTATATGAGCCTGTCTCAAAAGGTGATAACTCTTCTTTTTTTGTCCATTGTAACGATTGACACAAAACAGCACATAAATGGTTACACTATAAACACAAGGACATTTGCTTCAAATCAATATGTATTCTATTGGAATTATGAAACACCATGTAAAGAAACAAATCACTTTATCCGGAGCAAATGCATAAGCAGGTAGTATGTTGATCGTTACAATGGACAAAGTTTTGTCCCATATTGCTTAGCACCGTTTGAGACAGTCTCATATCCAAGTGCATGGCCAGTATATGTATGTAATTGTAAGCATTCAAAGACCATTTAAAAGACTAGAAATTCCAGGGGGATGAGAGTAATAGTGTGCACTGACCTCTCAGGCAAGGTTCAGCATAGACAGGTAGAAGTGTGTAGGATGGTGACATCAGTGAGCGTAGATTGTGGAATGATTAGCACACTGGCTAAGAATGCAAGAAATGTGGGTTAGACTCTAGGTGCAATATTTCCCATTTTCATCACTTCTACTGATCTGATCGACACTTACATAATTGCTGTCAAATTCTGACGACGTCATCACTGTTACATGACAAGTTTTTAATTCACCTAATTGGATTCCGTTCAGCGTGTCAACAATCACGTTCTTGAATTCTGAGTTAATAATTATTTTGCGGTGAAATTTCGAATTGTTATTTCAGAATTTAAGCTACTTACATGGCTGGTTGAGAAAATAATAGAATGGTAGCACAATGATATGCAGTACTTGGGGTTGTCAGCATTTCAAATTGATAATATTAGATGTTAGAGCCAAGTTCTTAGGGGAGATAGACATACCCCATAGTTAGTAGTACGCAGGGAGTTGCTTGGAAAATCCTTGCTATTTTAATCAGGTCTGAAGAATCTCCGCGATTTCGCGCATTTCCTAAATCTTTTATATTTACCGATTAACGTTAAACAAAATATATATAGCATATATAGATATATATAATATATGACAGTAAATGATTTGTCAAAATTCTGTTAATACAATCTTAGCTGTTGCCAGAACATCGAACGCAAGCAAGAAAGGGTTCATTATGGGAAATAATAGAGTGACAACAATGACAGTTGAAACCTGACTTCTAGCATTTTTCCGAGATTCCCTGACAGTGCTAATCATATGAGGGGAAATCCGCGTTTTCGCGGAAATTCGCCGTTGGCGCCCATGTCTCGGCCCGATTTGCGCATTGTTTTGTTTTGTCGGAGACCACTTTTATCCCTGAACTGTAAATCCTTAGGCATGAGTGGAATCACCGTGCACATGCGTGTTCTATTTAGGGCCATACTCTCAAACTAGTAAAACCCAGAGCCATTTCAAAATTAAGGCAACACAGTTTCTCAAACAGGATAATAAATATATGGAACAGTCTCCCACAAAATGTTATTGATGCCGAGTCAATAAATTCATTCAAGAACAGATTAGAAAAAGCATGGGCTGATGATCCAGGGAAATTTGACCCCTTATTCACCACATGCTACTAATTATTCCTTGTGTTGCATATTTACTTGCACTCAAGCAAAAATGAGAGACAAATAAGTGTTCACGCTTCCTGTCTATCATTAACTATTTCACTATTTCACTATATGTGTTAATTTTGTTTCTGCCCATCCTCACTATACAAGGTGACGCCGCATTGCGTCCATCACTAGGAAGCAAGTCTCATCTGTAAATAATACAGCTCCATTATTGCCGATCCTCTAGTAAAGCCAATAGATGGAGATCTACAGCCAAAGTTCATGGAGTATGGTGCGATGCCTTTGTTATGTTCATCTATGTAACCCAGGAAACACGGCATGAGGCTGACGAGGGTGGGAGAGGGGAGGCAGACGTAGTGGGAGGGGGAGGCTGGACCTGGTCTGCAGCAGACGACACTCAATAATCACACGACACATGTCAGCGTCCCAAACCAATCTTGGCGGGAAATATGACTTCCATATGACATAGGCGCAGCGGCTTTGTCATTCCGGCCCGGTGCTGTATTACTTATTAACGGACATGCTCTTGACATTGATGTCCACCTGACAGATGCTGAGTCTGGGCAATATATGTATATATATATATATACATATATATATATATGTATATATGATGTTATTCTATGTATGAGGACCACTCAGGCTTACCTCACCATCATAGAAGTAACAAACATATATATTATCTGGAAGCAATCTATGTATATATATACAGCATTATACATAGTTATGAGTCTAGCTTCATACATATATATATACACATATATGTATGTGGAGTATAAAGCATTTATATAAATATTATTATTATGAACCTGTAGTATATATAATTATTTCCATATGGATTTGAACCCGCAACTGTAATGCTGAGTGTCACGCTAGGTAGCAACAAATACCAATTGTGCAATTCATTGGCTTAGCTTAGTCGGCTTGTTATGTTTAAAAATACCTTAAAATGTCAACCTCTACTGAATATAGAAATATATAACCCTTACAGGATTGCATCCTGTAATAGCTTCTACATCAAAGTAACTTCGGTTGTGTATTCCTTCTGCCATTGGAATAACCGGGGGCGCTGGCCGAATCGGTAAAGCGCAGGCCTCCCGTGCGGGAGACTGGGAGTTCAATTCCTGGCTGTGTCAAACCAATGACTTACAAAATTGATACCTGGCACTTCCTAGCTTGGAGCTTGGCATTAATAGGATATGGCAAGGACTGGTTAACGCAGTATCAGGCTAATGTGACTGGGTGGGATTTCGGGTCATGGTGCTGGCAGCCTGATTTCCAAGTGGGATAGCACTATATAGTTGCTAAGAGTGTGCACTGTCACAAATCAGTGCCTTTGCTGATATTCCATTAGGCATTGCCAGGATGTAAAACTCCAACAACCAACCATTGGAATGCCTGTCTACCTCAGTTACGCATTAGTCATAATGCATAGCAAATATCTTCAAACCTCAAACATCATATCCTGCAATAACAGCGTAATTAATATAAGTGTAGATATGTGTGTGGGAATGCTAGAAATGATATATTAAACACAAACTGCAAACTTGTGAAAACCTTGAGGAAGATATCTACCATTACAAAATCACGTGGAAATTAGGTAGCCTATTCCTTCTAAGTCAAGATCCCTGATCCTGTCTGATCCCTCACTCTGATCTGAAACCACTAATAGGCACCCACATATTATCCAAATGGCAACATGAGTGGGCTGAAAACATTAATAAACTTAAAGAAATTGAACCATCTGTGGGAAAGCCACCACAGACTCATGCGGGAGGTCGGCGGGACCAAGCGGTCCTTAGCCACTGCCGTATTGGCCACTCGTGGCTTACACAGGCTTTTCTGCTCAAGGGGTAACCTCGCCCTGAATGTATTGGGTGTCAGTCCCCGCTGACACTCAAACACATTTTACTAAGTTGTGTTGATTTGTTGGCCCCGCACCAACAGTTCTACACTGCAGACAGTATGCATGACCTTTTTACTAAGGTAAAACAGGAAAACATTTTAGTCTTTTTGAGGGCAGCTGGACTGTACCACCTCATATAGTTTACTAAATATATTCTATCAATTATTAATAAAACTTTTCTTTTTCTATGGGAATTTGTTTCCCTTGACCACAAATATATGATTGTGAGCTTTCTAATTTAATGAGTGTCTATTGGCACATAATTGATTTCCTCTTTTACATGTAAAAGCGATGGTTTGAACAAAAAACAAACATTTCTCACCGTGAATATGGCCTATGCTGCCGACACGGAGTAAAGCAACCACCAATCAATCAATCAATCTAAGTCAAGCAATTTGGGACAGAGCAAATCATTTGCAATTCACAACCTTTATGTTTATATTTATCGTCAAGCCTCAAAACTTCATATCAGGCAACCACTGCATATAGATGTGTGTCGATAGGGATGCTCGGAATGATATATTAAGTAAATGCTTCATGCCTCTGAAACCTTTGAGGAAGGTATATACCATTCCAAAAGCACGTGGACGATTAGGTAGCAAGCGCCTTCTGAGTCAAACAATTTGGGAGACACCAATTCATTTGCAATTTACAATCCTTATGCTTTTATTGCTGCTGCTGTGATTTACATCCCGCTGGATGCTGGCTTCTTCAGTGGCTATGCTGTCCTCTAATTTACTAATGGTTTCGAAGGATGCTACATAATAGATGTGCATGGAATGCACAAGCTCTCATATTATGTTTTCCTTGGGCAATCTTGAGATATCCTTAGCTAGTTTTTTGGTTGTTGTAATGTGGTTGTCATATTCAGCACGCCAGGTATTTTAAAGCAGATATCTGTCATTACTGCAGATTTATCTACTAACCCAGGCTTGGGGCGGCCTGTTTGATGCATCATTATAATGAAGAGCAATGACAATCTTAACTGGGTGTTAGATGACGGATAACTGCGATTATACTGAGCATTAGAATACTGAGGCATCATCTTGGAAGTGATAGCTATAAGGAGAGGATTCAGGAAATCATAGCAGCGTTTGAAATGCATCCTGCAAGAATTTCAATGAACGTAATCTGAGGTGATGTTTCAGAGCCAGTCTAGGAGCAACTCTAGATAAAAGATTCACCCGGTACTTGTAGTACGTGGGTGAACGACAACGTAGTGTAAATACAGGTGAAAATAGCTTCAGTATAGAACATGAAGTAGAAACTGTGGTTCCATGATCAAATGGCTACATATATTGGCACAGATTTGGAGAAATGGGAGAGAATGCAAAAATTCAAGATGGCGGCCATAGAACGCCGTCGATTTCAATTTTAAATCATATTAAACTAGCTAATTTATTATATTTTTCAACTCAAAGGTAGCGGGTAAATATGAAGATATCGACAAAGAATGAATGTTGCTTCTTAGATTGTGAAATTAGGCTCTCATTTCATTAACCCGCTTTTTCGACTGTTTTTTTTATATAGGGTTGGTATTCACGCAGGTACTGCGAGTACTGGGTGAATCCTTTATCTAGAGCAAATCTAGCTCATTACTGAATTTCTAAAGTTCTGTTATGGGGATATAAGTTCTGTATTCTTTAGAATTGTTAAGAAAGCCATGTTCAGATATGCGTCTATGTCTGTAGTGCTTAGCAAATTAGACTTCACTTCAATCATAATGAAATTCCCATTATTTTCCTTGAAATTGTCCAAACAGGTGTATTTACATGACTAGCGGTTTATTTATGTTCCCCCTGCTGTTACTAAAATGGTTCTGGCTTAAATTTAAACTGGCAATATAACAACTATATTATACCGATAACGCATTTACTGCATCCGGTACGCAAATTATTAGCTACTCATTGCACGTATATCCATATCCGGTTGGGGAATCAGTAAGAGCGCAGGCTCCCTTTGCCGAGGTCGGGCGTTCGAATCCCGGCCGAGTTATAAAAATGACTTACAAAATTGATAGTTATCGCTACCCATTCTGGTGATCAGCATTATATTACTAGGATAGGGCAAGGACTGGCCAGCTCGGTATCAGAATAATGTGTCTGAGTGGTATATTGAATCATGGTGCTAGCAGTCTGATCTCCCAGTGATTCCGCTCTCTAAAGTCACCATGAGCGTGTACTCTCACTTCCCTAGTCAGTACCTGTCCTGATATGACAATAGATTATGCTAGGACATGAAATCCAAATAAGGAAACAAAACACCATGCATCTGTTAAAGCTGTACAGTCCGAGGAAAGCGCAACATTGTAGAAACTGAAACACTTACCTACATTTGATCCAACCCCTCCACCTTAACTCCTGGTTGCCTTAGTAAAACATGTAGTGTTCCATTGAAAGGAATTCTAATTAAATTTCATAGAACATGTCACTGATGAAGCCTGTGATGTAAGGCATATCGCTGCGCATCCCAACAAAGACAATATTTGAATGTTTTCACTTCAAATATTTCCTACGGCAACCCTGTACAAAGTAACTTTGTTTAATCTAAATTAAAGTATATGATAACGATAACCTTGATATACAATAAATAAAAAAATGAAATGAAGTTAAAAGACATTGGCATGTGCAACTTGGATCTGTAATTTACGTAGTAGTACGAGGCTAGGAATACATGTATATCCATAGCGGATGGTAGACCTGCACGTAACTGGATATTGTGAGCGATAACTGATGCCATTTCTTAATTGAAATAACACAAGACCGACATACTTTATAGTGGGATTTATTATTGTCTTTTTCGGTATTGTTACATATCAAAGTTCAGAATGTCATAATTTCAAGGCTTACAGAACTTAACCCAACCCTATGAATATTCTTACAGCATGGGTGGGTGGCATGGTAAATAAAGGTAGTCATAGTGTATATGTTGATGGAGCCGCAGCCTAGGATGAAGTGATTTGAAAGGTGGGCTAGTCAGTTAACAAGGAATTTGATGCCCAGCGACGTGAGGCATCAGCGATGTCTAGACTTTAGTTCCATAAATAGAATAAGAGATGGTTTGTCTGAATCAGTGAGACTTCATTTGTTCGTATTCAATTACACATGTTCTCGCAACATGATTAATTTTACCGCTACTATATATTCCCCAGAAAGGGCTCAGGTGCTAGCCGGAATAGTGGAAATGTAATTGATTTTCACAGAGATAGGGCCAATGTGGTTAGTCGAGGGTGAACCTGACATGGCAACATTGGCTGCGTGTGACTCAAGGTAACGAATGACTCACTATGTACTTCATAATCTACATTGAGCTGCTCCGATAACATGGTCAACTAGCCAGTTAGATGAGAATGTCAACTCGGCTAGCCGTCGTAGAGAAAGTGTGGGGAAAGTTCCTTGTTAATGAAAATACAGACATTATGTGATACATAACGTATTATATGAGTATAAATGCAAGGGGAACATATACTGTATATATTTATCCCTCCTTGTCGCATTGGTTGTGCCCCCACCCCAACTGTCACGGTAATTGGTGGGTATGCCCCCCCTCGCACTAAACACACTATGTAATGTCTCCATTTTGTATAATGTATATATACATTACAGATAATGTATTTACAGTATATATTATGTATATATGAATAGATAGACAAACATGTAGGTATTGACATGTATATATATATTAAGTACATGCTGAAGTATGTGAAAATCGTGGGCCGGGTAACGTTACCAATCAAAAGTTAATATTTTTACATCTCTATTTTTGTGTTCATTGCTCAATAATCATTTCATCACAAGACAAGTGGAATTAGTGAGAATTAAAATTACCTTTAGGTAAAATTCTTTTATTTTCATTAGATTTTTGGATTGGGGGTTACATGGTGAATGAACTCATCATGTATATATATATATATATGCAAATGTACGTATATATTTCTATATATGTCTAAACTTGAAATATTGGTGTCCAATGAGTTGGTTTGCAAGGCTTTTGGAGTTGCTTTATTTGCTGTGCTATTTCTGTGCTAGATCCTTAGCCACTAAGGCAGGCACACTATCCAGCACAAAGCGTCATTCTCTGTACATTTGCCACATTAATGCGGGCCTGGCCATGGGCTCCGGGCCGCTCGGGCGCCTCGACAAATCTAATGAGGTGCAATGAAAATCGAATAAATCAACCACTGAACCAGTGGCCGGCCTCCGAGTAGGTAGGACCTCAAAGGTCATCCAGGATTGACTTTCCCGGCGCCAATTGCGCCACAATAGAGCCACGTAAGCGGTTCCATTCGAGGGCCGAAGGGCGCAGTCACGAACCCGGGGCGCCCGGGAGTTGGGAGCCGGGACACCGGGGCGTACCCCCCCCCCCATGTCCGCTTCTAATCTCGTTTCCCAAACCACTTACGGTGCTCTCGCGAACAACCGCGTTATGAATAGAATATGCCGGTCTTACTGGCAAGATGCAATTTGGCGCTGTTCATGTGGATGCATGTGTATGGTGGTGGGGAGGTGTGTGTGTGTGTGTATGTGAAAGGGTGACTGGACTGGTTTGACTGTAGAATCCAGAACCATGCACATACATGCATGTTCTACCAGGGGACGGGGTCGGGACCGAGGCGCTGGAAATAAGCTGGGGCAGTGGGTGAGATTTGGACGTGGGGATGTCGGTGAGGGTGGAAGTTGGAGGGATAAAAGAGCAGTCAATGAGACATGAAATGAAAGGTGGTACTATGCGCGTGCAGAGGTTTTGGGTCGAAGCGTACCCAAGGGAGGATGGTTATGTGTGCATATTCCATGCCTGATTACCCATTTATAGATCAACGGGTGGTGTGAGGCCTTCTGTTAATGGGGTAGTTATGAGATAGTTATAGAGCGTGTCATAAAATCTGCATATATGCATATATATATATATATATATATATATTTATAGGTATATATAAGTGTATATATGTATGTTCACATGTATATATGTTTGCAAACATATATATGTATATATATACCAAGCAGATTATAATTGCATTATTGCAACAGTATATTGTGTGTTATACATGCTAATATTAGGCACACCCACCCCTTAATCAAGATATGTGTAGGGTTATGATAACACGTCCATAAGCTCGTGCCACAAGGAGTTCTGATTAGATACAACATGACACACCTAGTTCTAGTGACACTATCCTCCCTACTCTCTCTTCCCTCTCTTCTCTCTTCTCTCTTCTCTCTTCTCTCTGCTCTCTCTTCTCTCTCCGCTTTCTTATCTCTCTTCTCTCTCTTCTCTCTCATCTCTCTCATATATCTATTATCTCTTATCCCTCTTATATATCTGCTCTCTCCCATCTCTCTCTTCCCTCTCTTCTCTCTCCTCTCTCTTCGTTCTCTTCTCTCTATCTTCTCTCTCCTATCTCTTCTCCCTCTTCTCTCTCTTCCCTCTCTCCTCTCTCTCATCTCTCTCCTCTATCTTCTCTATCTTCTCTCTCTTCTCTCTCTTCTCTCTCTTCTCTCTCTTCTCTCTCTTCTCTCTCATATATATCCTCCCTCTTATATCTGCTCTCTCTTCTCTCTCCTCTCTCCTCTCTCTTCTCTTTTCTCTGTTCTTTCTGCTATCCCTTCCCTCTCTTCCCCCTCTTCGTTCTCTGATCTCGTTTCTCTTCTCTCTCCACTCTTTTCCCTCGTTCTTCTCTCTCTTCCCTCTCTCTTCCCTCTCTCTTCTCTCTTCCCTCTATTCCCTCTCTCTCCTCTCTCCTCACATACCGCGCCAACAATCATGCCAACGACCTCCAACTTCTGAGCTTAACCCAGTAAACACAATAACAGTAGCGACTTGTTAGTGAAACCACCCATGGCATACATGCTCCAACAGCGACGCTGGGCCTCATTGCGGATGCGCGCTCAGGGTGCCGTCACGGGTGCGTGAGCGGCGCGTCTGGGCGCGAGGTGCAGCTAGGAGTGGCCAGCATGGCGCAGATCATCGCCTCACTTCCAGGACTACATGTTAATCCGCCCGTTCCCATGCAGCCCTGCAGGAAGCCAATGCCGGACCAGGGTTTCATTGCCCGCTGAGGGGAGCAACGTGGCCGCGGGTGGGTGTGTGTGGTGGTGGGTGGGTGTGGGTAGCTGAGAGTGTGTGGGTGTGGGTGGGTGTGTGGTGAGATGGGGACAAGGGATAGGGGATAGGTAGGCAGGCCAGTCTCATGGTTGGTGTGGTCACCTCAAACCAGGTCACCCCCTGATCATTAGGCCAGATTGTGTACTACATACGGGGGGCTGACACCTGGAGGGAAGGCTGTCAGAGGTGGGTTAATGGCCACGGCCGAGTCCTTTAGTGCATACAGGGTGCGGATAACAGGTCTGGGTGAGCCCCTGGTTGTAAAGGCCGCCCCCCCCCACCCCTGAGTGATGATAACGTTGCCATGACACAGGCACGGTTTACTAGTAATTCATTGACGGTTCTGTTGCTTTTTCTTTCTTCACATAAATTGTATGAAGATTATGTATGCAGCCATGGATAGAGTATGGCCGACGAAAAAGCACCAGAATATATGTGTATGTGTATATACATATAGCAATATATGCCATTATGTATAACTAGTATATATGCATATATATATATATATATATATATATATATTCTGCGGCGTTCATAAAACCGATGATATTATTCTATCATGTTTCCATGACGTGTATATTCATTAGATAACCAACTATATATATACAGCGACTAGAAATCGTAATATTATATATACATATGCTAGGAAAACTCTTCAGACAATTGAAGCAACATAGCTTTTATTCATCATATATTTCCATGTATCTTCATGAATCCCCATAATTTCATACATCTCCATATTATGTGCTGTCATTCTAGAGAGAGATTAAGAGGGGGCATTTTGCATATAGAACACTGCGACTAGCACAACACCTTGTAAGAATATCAAATTCGGAAATCAATTTAACAAATATTCAACGTCAATAAAGGACAAAGATGGTATTCTGAAATCAAACTCATAATTCTTCAGCGTCTAATTTCCACAAATCCAGCAGTTTTGACGGGACTTATTCTCCGAACAAAGTGAGTTGTGCTTTGTCTTTAACATGCATTGTATATCACTGAGCATGGCGTTCTCCAAACTTCAATTCTATGAATAACCAATAGGGGCATATGTTAATTGAAACATATATTGTTATCGCTCCAGAATGACAGAAATAAAAGTATGGAATTCATCTTAGAATATGCCATTTGAAGGAGAAGAAGTGTTTTATTTTAAAAGTAACGGTTATATTATAGCCCTTTATTTAAGGCTACCAATGTCTTGAAGCAGTGTGTTAAAATAATGTTCTGATTATAAGCAAGCGGAGGTTTTGTGTATTGGAAACTGCTAATAACAAGAATATGTGTGCACTGATGAGCAGATAAACCAAAACCGACGGAACCTGAATAGAAAGCGAGCAGTGGTTTATGGGAAGTGTCCTAATTGTCTGGACATATCCAGCTATTTCTGATGGGATTCTGGGAATTGCTTGTGTTTTCCGGTTCTGGGAATGTCCGTGACTTCGGATGAGAGCCATGCCTTCCCAGAAATGTTGGCTCAAAGCGAGTTGCCCTTGAGCAAGTCGTTGGTTGCCCAGAATTAGAATTAATCACTATTAACGAAGATATATCCGTCCTTATCAGCCTATTTTGATAGACCTTTGGAGTTCAACTATACTGGGTGTGGATATCAGTTAGATGGTTATTTCCACTGAGGTTATGTGTGTGTTACTAAGAAGTGTGCTAGTTCTAAGTTGCTTACACTTATAAATATATGCGATGTGGTCTGCGTTGTATATCCATGATTCCGAGAGGTTCTTATTCATCAGAACATATAGATCTCTTATCGCAACTGCCGGGCTTCTGCGAATCAGAAACTGGAAGAACATTGCTTCTTTCTATGGCCAGTGTTATTCTGCATGACAACTTCATATTTGCTACTCTTTTACATTCCCACCCAATACAATCAAATCCACTCTAAATCACCTCATCGCGTGTCACCTCATCGTAACTCCTCTCACCTTATCTTAGGTCATCCTACCTCACGTCACTTCACCTCATCTCACCTCAGCTAATCATACCTCACCTGACCTAATCTCACCTCAACTCACCTCATCTCACCATCACCTCACCTAATCTCACCTAATCTCACCTCTCCTCACCTAATCTCACATTCACCTCATTGTACCATCCCTTCCCCATCATTTCACCCAATCTCACCTCACCTCATTTCACCTCACCTAATCTCACCTTCACCTAATCTCACCTTCACCTAATCTCACCATCAGCGCACCTAATCGCACCTCACCTAAGCTCACCTTACCTCACCTAATCTCACCTTCACCTCATCTCACCCTCACCTCACCTAATCTCGCCTCACCTCACCTAATTTCATATTCACCTAATCTCACCATCACCTCACCTCATCTCACCTCACCTAATCTCACCTCACCTCATCTCACCATCACCTCACCTAATCTCACCTCCCCTCAACTCATCTCACCTCACTTCATGTCACATCACCTCACCTCCACTCACCTCCTCTCCCCTCCCTTCACCTCACCTCACCAACCCTCACCCTGCATCACCTCACCTCACATCGCCTCACATCGCTTCACCTCGCCTCACCTCGCTTCATCTCACCTCACTTCACCGCACTTCACCTCACCTCACGTCTTACCTTACTCACAACATCTGACCTGCCATCTGTTATTATTAACCGTATTGACCGTATTGACCGTATTTACCCTATTAACCGTATTAACCACATTAACCGCATTAACCGTATTAACTGTACCCGGCCCGCTTTGCCCATTGACAATTGACCTTTCACTTTTGACGTCTGACCCCCCCCCCCTCCCCACCTCCCCATCCCCACGTACTAACCATCCCACTAACTAACTAACCCCCTATGGCGTGCTTCCGGTTTGTCTCCTGCCAGGTTCCAGAAGAAGAAGAAGCAGTCAGTGAGAAAGCGATAGGGAGTGAGGCGTGTGAGCCCGTACTAAACGATGACCTGCCCCCTCCACCCGACAACTGGCGCTTCAGCCTGGGCTGGGCCAGCTCCACCCCGTGCCCGTCTCCCGTCGACGGTCACCCGGCTGGTGTCAGCCAGCACCACCAGCGACACCACCAGCATCACCAGCACCACCAGCACCACCAGCACCACCAGCACCACCAGCACCACCAGCACACCACCACCACCACCACCTCCCCTACACCACCAGCACAGCCGCCGGTGCAACTGTCAGTGTCACCCACACAGTCTGACGACGCACCGCCACCACCGTTCAGCAGGGCCGTGTCGGCCGGCTCCCCGGCCGGGGGCGGCCCGTGCTCCTCCCCCCGCCCGGCCCCCGCTCCACCCCCGCCGGCACCGCCCGACACCTACCACCAATTACAACCGCAATCGCCGCCGACGGTCGACATGCCGTCATGGGGTTTGGCCGACGTGGGTGACGACCTGGAGGTATGCCCGTAAACCTGCTCCTGGGTCCCCTGTCATCTAGCTATTATTATTTTTATTTTATTGTATTGTTGTTATTGTGCGTTTATTTATGTGTCGGTTCTTTTATTTGGCTCGTCGTGGAGTTTGTTTCTGCTATTGATTGTTAGTCCGTTGAAATATCAAATTTTCAAATCCAAAACAATTATGTAGATTTGATTGTTCATATCTGGCTTAGACGCTGACGCACTTATTAAGCATTTGTTGCCACATAGAAGGGGACACTGAGGCAATTTAATAGAATAATATGTTACTGCAGAAGCCTGTGGTGTCCCACTGTTGGCATGTTTGCCTAAACTAATGTTACATGTTTGCACTTTAAGTATTCCAAAAGTTAGTCATTTACAATAAAACTATTAAAAGGTACTTCAAGGTGAAGTATGGTAAATTATAGCGATCAAAATAATATATTTATATCAGAAAGAGACAGAAACTATAAACCATCGGATTATGCCCCTTTAAATTCAACCAGAAATATGTGTAGTTAAAGTTGCATAAGTCTGATTGTTTTGAATTTCTGTAATTTTCTGAGATACATATATATTAGGTTGACCGGTATGATCAACCATACATTAGTTTTACGTAGCTTTATTTTAATTGGCTAACCGTTGCGATATTTGAAGCTTAAATAGGCTAACTTTATGTTGGCAATTGGGCCAAAACTCTGACACCATAGGCTTCTGCTGAAACAACTCCTATTAAATTGCTTCAGTATTCCCTTCTAATCAGAAACAAATGTTTAATAAGTCTGTCAGTGTCTTTTCTTCTTTTTGAAGATTTATACTCCATATCATGGGTAAATCTGATTAGAATTGTTTTCACCATTAGGCAGTTTGTCGATAGAAAGCCCAAGTGTACACTTTTACCGACCCAAGAGAATTCTACCCTCCCACACCACATAGACATGGCATGAGAACAACTGGCCTTTGATGACACTGTAAGTTATACACAGCGGTGGAAATCCAAATTGGCAGAGGTGGGGGCACGGGGATCACCCTTCTCTAAGTTAGATATGCACTAGAATCAAATCTAGGTCAAGATTTTGGTTTTTAGTATTAGATATTTTGATCGAATTTTGGAGCTTTATTTGAGTTCACTGGAAGCTTGGTTAGTTTGGTATTGTTCGTTGTTGTAAGTTGTCCCGAATTGCTTCCTCTGTTTGGCCTTGCATGTCATGATTGTCGTGTTTCATTCTGTCTTATGGGATTCACGATGAAGTTATTGTATCATCGGGGATTCTTTTCCATTTTTTGGTGAAATGGATGTCACATTAAGATCTTCTATGATCTTATTAAGACAATATCTGCCAGTCGGTCGTTATTGCTAGTAATCGGCAACAATGACACGCAGAATTGAAAATGCAAATGATTTTGTGGTATTATTGTTAATGGACTTTTAGTTCAAAATTTATTTAAGGATATAATATAATATATATTTATTTATATATTGGTGTGGATATTGCATTAATTGAACTCTCCACCCTTTGACTGATCCCCAGCCAAACAACTCTCTGGCTGGTTCCTTTTACAAGTGACCCTCAGTATGATAGAGTAGTCGCCGGTGGATCGGTCCAGTGTCAAAATAAGGTGACTGAGTCGAACGTACTATAATGGTCGGTGATTGATTGATGATGACCGATACCAGAAGTGTGCAAGTGCACCAGTCAGTATTTGTCCTACTCTTTATTCGCTGAATGAATTGATGGATTGTTTCTAAACCGGACGGGTGGGCGAACCGGTAAGTGCTCTGACCAGCTTACCATGCGGAAGGTTGTGGGTTTGAATCCGCGCTGAGTCAAACCAAAGACTTACAAGATTGATATTGTCATAAGCTAGCCTGGATTTCTGCATTATTTAGATAGGGCAAGGACTGGTTGACTCAGTATCAGGATACTATGACTAAGTGGGCTATTGAGGTCATGGTGCTTGCAGCTCTTTTCCCAGTGAAGAAGCACTATAAAGATCCCATAAGTGTGCACTGTCACGAGTCGATAACCGTCCTAATATGAGTTTAGATGTTTCTACGATTAAAGCTCAAACAGACAAAAAGACAACCGATTGTTTGAGTTTATTGTATAATTCTTACTCCTTAGAATATGGTGTTGGTGATATTGGTTTAAGAGAGACAGGAAAAGTGGTGGCAAAATGAGACAGAAACAAAGATAGATAAATAGATAAATAGATGAATAGATGAATAGATCAAAAGATAGAACTGAAGAAAGAAAGAAAGAACGGAAAGTAAGAATGAAAGAAAGAAAGACAGACAGAAAGAATGGAAGAAAAAAAGAAACAATGAAAAGAGGGAATGAAAGAAAGAAAGAATGGAAGAAAGAAAGAATGTAAAGAAGGAATGAATGAAGGAAAGAACGGAAGAAGCACAGAAAGAGAGAAAAAAAGAACGAAATAAAGAAAGAAAGAAGTAGATTTCGATAACAGAAATGTGTAATCTTTCGCCGCGTAATGCATACCTGAAATAGGAGGCATATTTCCCGTGAGATTTCGGCTCTGGTGTTTACGATGCCGTTATGAGTAAGAAGGAAAGTTGGGGTGGGGGTGAGGGTGGATGGGGCGGGGGGAGAGTAAACATTAACCCGCACTCCTGCAGCCAGGGGCCATATATATGCAGGATGCAGTGTTAGCGAGCCAAAATGCGTTTACACGGGATTTCTGGTTTAGCGCCGAAAAGTCGGTATGCAGGAGGCGGTTTTACGCTAACACCACGCATTGAAGGTCTGCGACACTAACCCCGTTTCATAGGACGTTTAAGGGCGGTGTTAACGTAAGGTTGTGCCCAAATCTATTCAATGCTGTCATATTTAACAGAATTACATATGCAATAAGTGAAATTTTATCAATTTAACCCTAAATACGAAGCGTTACTAAGGCTACCGCCGCATTGGCAGCGATATTAATAGTTATATTTTCGAATTGACAAACGTAAAGTAAACAAATCGCCGCCGTCGCCACATCGACGTCACTTTCCATACTGGTGGCGGCGGCGGTTTGTTTACTTTACGTTCGTCGATTCGAAAATATAACTATTAATATTGCCGCCAATGCGGCGGTAGCCTTAATAATGCTTCGAATTTAGGGTTAAATTGAACAAATTTCACTTATTGCGTATGTAATTCTGTTAAATATGACAGCATTTAATATATTTAAGCCTAATATATGGGTACAGACACAGAGGGATTTCCCAAATCTATAAATAAATTCAGTTTTAGCTATAATGTAAGTGTTACGCGCTCCTGCATATGATTTGTCACAGTTCCCGACGTCGGTGATAGCTAAACGGTAACAGGCTCTAACACCAAAGCCCGCTAACACTGACTCCTGCATATGGCCCCTGGAGCTGCTATCTGTTTACACACCTGTGATATGGCCTCCTGACCCGCCCATGGGTCTAGTCTATGGCTGGCATTAGCGTTGTTGTCCCATGAGTGGCCCTATTGATACGACTTCCGCTATCTGAGGCCGGGACTACTTTTATTGAGGTATTCCCAATGGGGGACTGACCTCCGCGCACTGACACCGAACACCTCATCTAATTCTAAGGTCGGGCTCCTGAATCTGTAAATACAGATTGGTCGCTCTATTGGAAAATCGATGCTAGGAGGTGTCCACTGCGGTGGGTGATATTTACTTTTTATCATTTCTCTGTTTTTACAAGTGGTATCATATTTCATGTTGGTGTGGACCACCTGAGTATTGCTGTAGTGAATGAACTGGTGGTTTGGGCTTTGTGGAGTATTAGCTTTGGTTGTTGTTACTGTTTCTACATTGAATTTAGATTGTGTATGGATACTGTTTATATAGGATTGTGTATGGGCACCTCTTTTATAAGGCAAGGGGTATACTCCCAATGGCTACGCAGAACCCACGCACACCTGATTAGATGCCCGCAGCTACTTTCCGCTCTGCCCATCCTTATCATAGAATCTGAGTAGTGCCTGAAACAGGCATACTCATTAAGCCGACAGAACGGATCAAATAGGTTAATTATTTAAATAAATGTCATTGACCTTTGTGTGACCTTTGTGTGAGTGTCTGCTTGGAGATTGACCAGACGAGATGGGCTGAATGTATTGCGCCTCCCCTTCCCTTGTGGCAGGTGATGGGTTCGAAACCCCATCTCATTCACACCGAAATGGGCTGACTTTCTATATTGGCTGTTGGCCTTAGTAGGATGGGAGAAGGATGCAATTGAGAAAAACCAATTGCCGGTGACTGACATCTCCCCTGCTTAATCACCGAATGCAACTCACACATGTATCTAAATATGTGGGATTATTATAAGGTAAGGAGGTGGGTGGGTGGAGAGGGGGAAGCGTCTGATTTAGTGAGTATGTATGCGCAGGTATACAGGTATTGCAGGTATAGCAATACCTCAGGGAGTTTGATGCCCTGCCTTGCAGAGTTGTAAACCATTGCCTTGTGATAGAGGTTCTTGACAGAACCAAAAGCTAAGGGAGCAAACCCTAAACAGAAAACCATGTCACTGTGGCAGCATTAAGGGCGGTTGATGTATGGAACTCCCAATATCTCCCGACCAGCCACTGCAGGGACAAATAGTTTTGCGCCTGTCTGAACAAGTTCTTGCCGGTATTTGCTCCCCGAGAGAGTGCCGCTGGGAACTTGCAAAAGGCAGCAGCACTTCAACACTTTTGCAGGCAGCTTTCATGAAATGTGATCTTCTGATCAAAAAGAATCTCCAGAGGACTGGACACCTCATGAGGATGTCATCAGACAGGCTGCCAAATCAGATCCTCTATTCTCAACTGTCTTCTGGTTACAGAAAGAGAGGGTGCCCTCATCTCCATTTCAAGGATACCATCAAGAGAAACCAGAAACTGAGAGACATTAAGACGGGACTCACGGACGCAACTCTCACAGCAGAGAGCTAAATGGAGAGCGGCAGTCAAGTAATGAGAGCAGTCTTTGTCGCATCGCAACCGACAGCATGATGATGTGCAAATGTGTCGAAATAGCGATGGATGAGAGCTGACCCAAAGATGGGCAGAAGTGGAGGCGGGAGTATGTGCCTTCATCATTACCTCCTCACCAGACGGGATGTCCTATTGAGAGTCCGTCTACTGTTTTGGTAGATCATGGGATTCGAAGCCACGGGCTTGAACCCTGCTCGAGCTAAACCAATGACTTAAATATGTATACTTGTCGCTTCCTAGCTTGGCACTCAGCATTAATAGGATAGGGCAAGCAATGGTTAGCTCAGAGTCAGGAAAATGTGACTGAGTGGGATATCGGGTCATGATACTGGCAGCCTGATTTCACAGTGGGGTAACACTATAAAGTCACCATGAGTGTGCACTGTCACAGGTTGGTACCCTTCTTGATATGACCTTATATGTTGGCAGGACGCGAAACATCAACAACAAACCAACCATCATTAGAACCTAATGAAGCTGAATTGCCAACGTGTTTAAATGACCAGAACATTTACAATTGTGATTCGCATAACACTCATTTCATTTACATGAAATCCCTCAATGCCGTTCAGCTCTTTGCTTCTCGTCACTTCCTGCACTTTCTCTCTTTTCTTCCTCTCCTACCAGGCACATAATCAGCCCTTGATTAATTGTCGACAAAGAAACATGCATGTCCAGTTAGCTTCGAGCTCATGATCACAGGACCGCCCTTCTCTCCCTCTGTCCCTCCCTCTGTCCCTCCCTGCCCCTCCCACTCCCGCTCTCCCTCTCTCCCTCCCTCTGTCCCTCCCTCTCTCCCTCTCCCTCCCTCTCTCCCTCCCTCCCCCTCCCTCTCTCCCTCCCTCTCTCCCTCCCTCTCTCCTTCCTTCCCCTCTCCCTCCTTTCTCCTCTCTCCCGTCCCCTCTCCCTCTCTCTCCCTCCCTCTCTCCCTTTCTCTCTCCCTCTCTCCCTCCTCTCTCCCTCCCCTCCACCTTCCTCCCTCCCTCCACCCACCCACCGCACTCATTCAGATAAGTCGAAACCGAAGATCACAACACGACCCTATTTGTGTGCCCCGCCTACTTTATGTTAACCCATTTCAGACTCATGTCCTTGTACTGAGGAAATCACCTCACGAAATGACTTCCTAGTTAGTTATAACCGGCCATGGTGGCCGAATCGGGCAAGCACGAGCCTCGCATGCGGGTAGGCGGAAGTTTGGTTCCCCGTCGAGTCAAACCAATCACTTATAAAAATTGATATATGTCGCTTCCTAGTCTGGCCCTTGGCATTAATAGGATAGGGCAAGGACTGGATAGCTCAGTGTCAGGATAATGTGACTGAGTGGGATATTGGGTCATGATGCCAGTGCCCTGATCTCCCAGAGGGCCAGCACTAAAAAGTCACCATGAATGTGCACTGTCACAAGTCTGTACCCGTCGTGACATGACCTTGGATATTGCGAGGACGGAAAAACCAATTTAGTTATCAATTTTCCCCACCCTCCCAGTCAGCAACATGAAAACGGGGGTACGGGGTAACTGTAAAAAAGAGAGTGGAGACTCCCATCCGTGATAATCCCCTCATCACCGAACACCCTGCACTGCACATTACACCCCGAGACTTGTCTTTAGCTAATTGGACAAAGTGGGGCGTAATCGATTAACACGACCCGGGCAACTCGGATCACCCGAGTCGTCAGAATTTCAAATCGAATACCACAAGTGGAATCGACAAATACACGTGCCGTGTGCAAAACGACACTACCCCAGTAACCCACCTCTTGGCTGAGGTGGCTCGGAGCGATGATGTCACATTTGCGCTGGTACCGTCCTGCAGGTTAACAGTCATACATGATTTTGGGGTCATAACCTAGATTAATTAAATGGAAATATAACAAATCTATTCCATCATAAAATAATTTAAATCCTATTTTGCTGTAGGTATATCGGTTATTTTTTTTTACAAAAAGGTTTTGGATTAAACCACCAGTTTTTCCACCCCGAGCGTGGAGAAAGGTATTCGCTTATTCGACCCGAGACTGTAGGATGTGTGCATGCGCCAAAAAGTGGCTCAGATGACCCGAGTTGATTAATCGATTACGCCCCTGGTGACTATTATCGTTTCAAATGGCACTAATTACTGGGCACTCTTTCTTCTGAGGTTGGTTGAATTCCACCACGCCAACAATTGATTTAAACCACCTCGCAGTCGTAGAACCTCAATCGGCTCGGCATTGCAAATAAAAGGACTACAGTAAAAACCGACCACCTCCACAGATTGACCATACCCCTATATCGATCGCTTTATGTTTTTCCCAAACCATCGCCTCTATAATACCATTGTAATGATAGAAAAAGAAAAAAAAACTCCTAAACCGACAACCTCCCTAAATGGACCATTTAAAGTCGGTCCTATGGACCATTTAAAGTCGGTCCTATGGTCGGTCGAGTTAGACAGGTTTTACTGTATTTCCAAAAGTGAAAATCTTCTATTTATTTACTCGACGATGTTTACCTTATATCGCAATTAGCCTAACTAACCAAAAGATTAGACATCTCTATAGACTTTAATAAGGATTATTGTGGAAACAGATCCATTCCCTAATGTTTGTAACCCTCCACACATTAGTGAAATGACTCGCAGTGTAAAGTAGCCGAGGATAGACGGTGTTCCCTATCAAGATCAAGATCAAGATCAAGATCATGATAAGAAAGAATTAGCACCCACACAGAAAGAGCTGATGGCATTATCAGTTGTCATGTGTCAACTTTGGCATTTTGGTTAATTCCATTGAGTTCTGAAAGCCTCCGTGCGTATGTGAAACACGACTATTTACATAATTACACATTTTCTACGGTATGAATTAAAGAGGGCAGCGTTGCAAATAATGTAAACTTTCCAATTAAGCTTCTTGTTTGTCCTCTGGAGTTAACCTTTGGTCATTTTTGGATGTTTTTATCGTGCCATGATCGAGGAAGTACCTTGGGGACGGGGGAATTCTAATTAGCCATGTAATATTATTGTAAGATAAAATCTAAATTAATTGCTGAATCATCAATTTAGTTGATAATGTTATAATTAACACATAGCACGTCAACGGATTATCTTGAACTAACTTGGCATTTCTTGGATATCACTAAGTTATTGATTCTTATGTACACTACAATACGATACGCCCGTCTCAAGAGGTAGAATATTGAACTATACAGACGTAGTTAGGTCCCATAAGTGCCAGGAAATGAAGCAGTAGCTATTACCGAATTATACTACTGAACTATCCTGTCTTTACTTGTCCTAGTGTAAAGTCGACGGCTGGCGGTTTGAGTGGTGTAGATAAGCTAATAAGAAATCACTACAGGCAAGGAAGGAAAGTATATAAAAAGTGAAAGGTAGGACAGTGAGACTCTCTGATTTATTGTATTTATAGTTTCAAGAACAAGATGGTGGTGATCACATGATCCAGTCTTCCAATCCCTAACAAGCATTCCTCTATCCACCAATGAGGGTTCAATATCATTGTTGCCAAGGCATGGTTAGATCTGGCTACAGTGCCCTGTTGTGTCTGGTGTGCAGTGATCCATAAATAACTCCTGGAGGGGAGGGGGTATGTGAGGCAACTTCCCAAAGACTGTCCCACATGTCAAGAAGTGACCCTCTCTCAGGTCAAGAAGTGACCCTCTCTCTCTACTATATTAATACACAACTTCTATCCTCAATTAATAATAGATCACCAACTCCACATATACCTTATATGCCTTTGGTTTTACATACCATTTACCATTTTATAGACAAGTTGCAATTTATTATAGCAGAGTTCTCCATATCCCGTATCTCATATATCGGAAAATTACGAATGCAGCTACCGCCCTCTTCCCCCAGTTACACCCGAAAGCCCAGCCATAGCCACAGCCCCAGCCCTACTCACAGCCACATTCACAGCAACAGCCACATTCACAGCAACAGCCACATCAACAGCAACAGCAACAGCAACAGCAACAGCAACAGCAACAGCAACAGCCACACCAGCACCACTCCCCACCCCCCCCCAACGTTCGACCCTACCCCTCATCCCATCTCTACACTCACTTTCGTTCTTACTCTCACCCTCAACCACACCCAAACCACCACACTCTTCCCTGTCGCCTACACCCACAGAAACACCCTCACCCTCATCATGGCCTTCAATCTCACCTCCACCGTCATCTCCACCGTCACCTCCGCCCTCACCTCAGCCCTCCGCGCACACCCTTAACCTCAGCCTGACACTCACCCTCATCCGCTTTCCTACCTTCATTCCCACGCTCAGCTCAAACTTTACCTTCTCGTTCACCCCTCAACGGCAACCACCTCCACATCATCACCAGAATATTCACCCTAGTATTCACCACCACACTCAGCCTCATCCTCATTCCCACGCTCAGCTCAAACTTTACCTTCTCGTTCACACCTCAACTGCCACCGCCTCCAGAACCTCACCCTCACCTCCACTCTCACCCACACCTTCATCTTTACCGTCATACTCACATCATCTCCATCTTCACCTTCAATCTCCACCCACACCCTACCAGATGGGATGACCGAATGAATTGAATTGAGCGTCCGTCTTCCGTTTTCATAGATCGTGCGATTCGAAGCCGCGGGTTCGAACCCTGGTCAAGTTAAATAAATTACTTTAAAATGATAATTGTTGCTTCCTAACCAGGCACTCGGCATTATTAGGATAGGGCAATCTGGTCATGGTTTCAGCAGCTTGGTTGCCTAGTTGGGCAGCACTATAAAGTCGCCACGAGTGCGTGCTGTCGCAAGTCGGAACCCATCCTAATATGACCTTAGATGTTGGTAGGATTTAAAAGTCCAACAACCAACCAGCTCAGCCCTCACCCACACCCTCATATTCACCCTGACACTCACCCTTATCTCCACCCTCACCTCCACCATCATTTGAACCAGACGGGATGGCCGAATGAGTTAGAGCGCCCGTCTCCCGTGTTGGTAGATCGGGGGGTCGTGGGTTCGAACCCTGGTCGAGTCAAACCAATGACTTAACAATGTATACTTGTTGCTTCCTAGCCTGGTGCTCGGCATTATTAGGATAGGGCAAGGACTGGTTGGTTCAGTGTCAGGATAATGTGACTGAGTGGGATATCAGGTCATGGGGCTGGTGGCCTGGTCTTCTAGTTGGGCAGCACTATAAAGTCGGCATGAGTGCGCACTGTCACAAATCGGTACCCATCCTGATATGACCTTAGATGTTGTAGGATGTAAAACAACAACAAACAAACAAACTACCATAATTCACCCCATCACACTCCTACCCTCACCCACACACCCACACCCGCACACGCACTAACTCTTATACACACCCTAACCCCCCACAGACACCCTCACCCAAACACGCTCACCCACACAGCCACACCCACACCATCACACCACACCCACACACGCTCAACCCCACACCCACACATACACCCACCCACCCACACACGCTCACGCCACACACACACCTTCACCCACCCACACATACACACACCCTCACCAACACCACCACACACACATCGGCCCCCTACCCACACCCACACACCCTTACACCCACATCCCTAGACGCACACCCCTACACACAGACCCACACACCCATATTCCGGGCTATTTCATACCCATTCACATCAGTATTCAGGCCGATTTTTAAAGCGGTGGCCTCTAGGTGCAGGATTCCTCATCCGGGCAGTGGATTGCATTCTCTCGGAGAGGGACTAGCCGCTCCACACCCGGCCCGGCATAGTGTCGGCGTCATCATCCATTTCGTAAGCAGTAGAATCGAGTTAAACGGTAACGTTCAAGGCCAATCGAGGACGGCAGTAAAACTTCCCGGATTAACGCGGTCCCTGTGGGCTCATTGAGCAGCTCACAGAGGCCAGCACCTGAATTTGCATCAGATCAGGAGAACTGCTATAGTAGTGCGAGCATTAGGTTCATGTAGGCTCACCGAGCAGCTCACAGAGGCCATCACCTGAATATGCATCAGAACAAGCGAACTTCTATAGCAATGCGAGCTTTAGGAGCTGATCTATGCAGCAATGCCAACAGTCTAGCCGTCCCCCCACCCCCCTCCCCGCTCCCCTGCCCCCGAGCATCGTTCCCCATCCTGCCCTCACCTGCCCATCTTCCCTAAACTGTCCTGGCATTGCCCCCTCTACCTTGCACCTTTCCGCCCCAGCCCTTAGGCGTTCCGCCCTTCGCCCAAGCCCCAAGAAGCCCTTCTCAGTGCTGCCTCTCTCACGCCCCCTGCTCCGACTTAACCAATGCGCCCCCTCCATTCCCCCAGGTTCACCTCAAACTGTCATCAAGAACACCCCGCAGTCGGTCCCAACTCATCCCCAACTCGCCCCCAACTCGCCCCCAATTCATCCCAAACTCATCCCCGACTCATCGCAAAACTCAGCAGTAACTCAGCACTAACTCAGCACCAACTTAGCACTAACTCAGCACTAACTCAGCATTAAGTCAGCATTAATTCAATAACTCAGCACCAAATCAGCACTAATTTACTAACTCAGCACCAACTCAGCACCAACTCAGCATTAACTCATTACTAACTCAGCCCTAACTCAGCACTAACTCAGCACTAACTCAGCAGTAAATCAGCACTAAATCAGCACTAAATCAGCACTAACTTAGCACTAGCTCAGCACTAACGCAGCACTAACTCAGCACTAATTCAGCACTAATTCACTAACTCAGCACTAACTCAGCACTAACTCAGCACCAAGCCATCCCCCATTCATCCTCAACTCATCCCTAACTGATCCCCATCTCATATCTAGCTAATCACTAACTCATATCCAACTTAACCCCAACTCATCCCCATCTCATCCCCAACTCATCCCCATCTCATATCCAAAGTATCTGCAATGCATCCCTAACTCATCCCTAACTAATCCCAATCACATATCTAGCTAATCCATTGCACATATCCACCTCATTTCCAACTCATACTCAACTCATCCCCAACTCATATCCAACTCATCCCCAACTCATCCCCAACTCATATCCGAATTATCTCTGATTCATCCCCAACTCATACTTAGCTCATCCCCAACTCATATCCAACTCATCCCCAACTCATCCCCAACTCATCCCCAACTCATATCCAAATTAGCTCTGATTCATCCCCAACTCATACTCAAATCATATCCAACTCATATCCAACTCATCCCCAACTCATCCCCAACTCATCCCCAACTCATATCCAAATTATCTCTGATTCATCCCCAACTCATACTTAACTCATCCCCAACTCATATTCAACTCATCCCCAATTCTTCCTAAACTCATTCCTAACATATCCCCAACTCAGTCCAAACTCATTAAACCTTAATATCATCATCATCATCATCATGCTGTCGGTCGCGATGCGACAAAGACTGCTTTCATCACTGGACTGCCGCTCTCTATTTAGCTGTGCTGTGAGAGTGATGTGCCTCTGCTCATACCACCTCTCCTCCCTGCCCCCTCAAACAACCACCAGATCTCTCGTCTAACAAACGCAGCGACCGTTGGCTCGGAGTTGACAGCCGGCATATTGCTATCTTGCTGTCGACACCCCTCGCCTATTCCGAATTGATTTTTGAGAGGCCGCGAATTCATCCACGGAACTGACCGCCGTAATTGGAAGTAGCGCAGTTGAAGCCCGAGCTGCTCGGGTTAATTCGGGGAACGTCAGAACAAACGATGCTGTGTGAGACTATTCTCTTCTTCCTGAGCGCTCGGTTTGATGCAGTCTAACTGGTTAGCTCAGTGGCAGGATAATGTGACTGAGTGGGATATCGGGTCATGGAGCTGGCAGCCTGATTTCCCAGTGGGGTAGCACTATGAATTTGCCATGAGTGTGCACTGTCACAAGTTGGTACTTGTCCTGATATGACTTTCGATATTGCCAGGACGTAAAACTCCAGCAACCAATGAAACAACTCAGTCTAGTCTAAGATGACTAGACATTGGCTAAGCATGAAGACTAGCATCCTATCACCTCAAAATACCAAAAGGTGGAACCAAACACCCTTTAATTAGTTTGAAGTGGATTGAGATTCGAGAGATTTTTTATTAAATCAGTTTTTTCCACAGAATTTAAATGTTTTTCAAGGTTTTTACATCAGAACTGCTACCGACTTGTGACTGTGTGCACTCGTGGCGACTTTATAGTGCTGCTGGAGTAGGCAACCAGGCTGCCGGCACGATGACCTGATATCCCAAATAGTCACAGTACCCTGATACTGTGCTAACAAGTCCTTGTCCTATCATATTAATGCAAAGTGCCAAGGTAGATAGTATCAATGTTATAAGTCATTGTTTGGGATTTTAACTCCGACCTTCTACACGGGAATCCTGCTCTCTACCGCTTCGGGCCCCGCCTCGGGCCCCGCCTCGGGCCCCGCCTCGGGCCCCGACTCAGGCCATCAGCAACCTTATATTTTACAATTGTGTAAAGAATGGCTATATTAAAGAATGGGTTGACCCGAGTACCCGTTGGTTCTGAGACAAAGATATATACATATACTTTGTTTGTTTGTTTACCAAACACCCACCCCCACTCCAACCCCCAACCCCCGCTCCAACCCCCAACGCCCGCGCAGCACAAAAAGTGGACATCAGCTATTGGATGTATATATATTTAGAAAGGCTTTACTATAAATATATATACATACACAGTAAAACCTCTCTAAATCGACCGACGTTGGAACGGACTCTCAATGGTCCATTTAGGGAAATGGTCGGTTTAGGGAGTTAGAATATGGTTACAATTTAGGACCTAAATAAAGTGATCGATATAGGGGAGGGGTCAATCTGTGGAGGTGGTCGGTTAGAAATTTTAGTTCCTCTCTCTCTCTCTCTCTCTATATATATATATATATATATATATATATGACGCCCACCTAACTGTGAAGGGAAGAAGAATGCTTCTCCGCCTCCGAGAAAGAGACAGCTTCTGTACGTTGTCACCCGGTGACCAGAACAGACACAGACCCTCTCTAGGTCATCACGGGGTGGTGAGTGCTGGGTGATGGTGGGTGTGTGGGTGTGTAGGGGGATGGATGAGAGGGTAAGGACTAACCAGACGGCTTTCCGGTGCCCATCCCTCCAACCGCGCCCACTTTTCCCCACGCTCAGCCCGCTGACCTTGCGGGGCGCGTTGCCAGGCAGGCGGTGTCTAGCAGACGACATGTTTGCGAGGAGCTGCTGTCCACTACGATCTGGCGGCGCGTCCTTTACTCAGACCCCCGTGACGTCAACACTTCACTCCCCACGACCATCAAACAGGTGAAATCTAGTAACACAATCCCCTCCGCCATATACAAGCCCCCCCCCCCCCCCCACACACACACAACACACAATTGTTCTTCGAATGCTTGCGCATGCGTTGCGTTCGACAGTAAACACTCCGTCGGCACGGTCGCTTTTGCCGCGTTGTGTCAATTGTTGTGTTGTGTCTCGGGGTTCCTTTGGCCATGTGGCGGGAACGCGTCCGTTCCCGGCGTGCACTGCGCGGGTAATAACGACAGACACCGCTAGGTGTCGGGGCCGGCGTGGCCTGATGGGACTTGATGCGGGGCCTCTCGTGTCCTAATCACGTTACGTGGTTTATATACAGGGGCCGTGTGGAGTGCATAGCTCGCCAGCCCCAGGTGTGTCAAACTGTTGTGGGTGTGTGCTCCTTCCTCTCTCCACCCTCCGTCCCATCCTCCTCCTTCTCACCATCCCATCCCTCTCCCTCTCCCTCTCCCTCTCCCTCTCCCTCTCCCTCTCCCTCTCCCTCAACCTCCCCCTCCCCTCCTCCTCGAAGCCATCGGTTATCCTCCGACTCACGGAACTGAGGAAGTCTGGGACACATCCACTCGAGTACCAAGAATTGCATGCAGAGATTCAAGGCCAGATTGCAGACCACCTCTCCATATACACTGATGGTTCGAAAGACCAAAGCTGGGTAGCTGCTGTGGTATGCTTGCCCGATCAGAGCTCGATCTTCACTGCAGAAGCCTGAGCACTCCTTCTCGCATTGGAGTGTATCGAGGTATCCAACCACACTAACTATGTTATATACAGTGATTCGTTCTCTTGCCTCCTGGCTGTTGCTGGACTGAAAACGAATCACCCTATTATAGCAACGGTCATTTATAAAATGAACCAACTGGCAACGGATGGGTATGACATCCACCTGTGCTGGGTGCCTGGCCATGCCGGCATACAAGGAGATGAACGAGCTGATCGAGCTGCGAAGAAGGCCCTGAACTGTGATCTTGAACTGTGTCTGATCCCTCACTCTGATCTGAAACCACTAATAGCCACCCACATAAAATCCAAATGGCAACATGAGTGGGATGAAAACATTAATAAACTTAAAGAAATTGAACCATCTGTGGGAAAACCACCACAGACTCATGCGGGAGGTCAGTGGGACCAAGTGGTCCTTAGCCGCTGCCGTATTGACCACTCGTGGCTTATATATGCTTTTCTGCTCAAGGGGGAACATCCCCCTGAATGTATTGGGTGTCAGTCCCCGCTGACACTCAAGCACATTTTACTAAGTTCCCTCCCTACCCTTCCCCCTTTTCCTACCTTACCCACCTCCCCGTACCCGTACCCGTACCCGTACCCCTACCCCTACCCCATCCCCTACCCCATCCCCTACCCCTACCCCTACTGTTACCCCTACCCCTACCCCTACCCCTACCCCTACCCCTACCCCTACCCCTACCCTACCCTACCCCTAAACCCTAACCCTACCCCCACCCTACCCCCCCCTACCCCTACCCCGAACCCCTGACCCACGCCGACCCCGAACCCCGACCCCTACCCCTACCCCTACCCCATCACCTGCCATTACCCTCTTTCCCCTCCACACCCCCCCCCTTCGCCTAACCCTTCCCATTCTCACCCCCTTCCCCTCTCTCCCCTTCCCATCTCCCTCCCATCCCGGTCGTCCATTCACCTCCCCTTCCCTTCCTGTTTAGGGACCCTCAGTATTCCTTTGAGCTGTCTGCTCGTTTGGAGTCTACGCTTAGCAACAGTCGAACATTTATCGTTATTACGATAAGTTCTATTGGCACCAGTGAAGGCCAGGAAGTCGAAGCGCACTACAACCCCAAAGGAAGTATCTCCTACCAGTTTGAGAGGCGAGGGTGTTATCGATATTTAGTTATTTGCATTTGTGTCTGCTTTGTAGTTGGAGCATAGGTATTCTATTGCATTGCATAATCGGCTTAGCTATTTTAGAACATGATATGTCTTATATTGATTAGAAAAAGATGACTGCATATTCATCTAATTTTGGATGATGTATACAATAACATATGTTGACAGAGGTCCTATGTTAACAGGTGTTCGGTGTTAAAGCTGGATATTCCGTGGATATTATTACATTTTGCACACAAAAGCACGTAGCTACATGTGATAATGCATATCTACCTCAGATCTGGTTGCATTCATTACGAATTTGTTGATGCATATAAGGGAATGTAAAGTCAATACAATATAAAATTGTACAGCTGAAGCATATGATGTCAGTTTTGATGTGCATGCCACAATTAATTTCGATTCTTGCACTTGAAATATCTCTAAAGTTAACCATTTAAAATCAAGCCAATGTAACTATAACAATCAAGCCAATATAGTTATCTAAAAATAAATGACAGAAAGCCAAACCCAGCAGATTACTCAATTTGTATCAGTCACCCTTCTTCTCCAATGTGGAAATCTATTTAAAAATTAATTCTATGTCCAGCAACCTGGTACTTTTATGAGTACAATCGTTGAATATAATTGTATTAATGTGGTATAAATATTTGTATAATGTGTTCAAAGTACTGACTACTAAGTCAGTCAATCTGAACTTTGAATTGCTTTAACACAGCGCGCTATGTAGTGTCAGCAGTAGTAGTTATTATTTATCGTCAACACATTGTCTATTGGAAATATAGGACCAGACAGGATGGCCGAATGAGGTAGAGCGTCCGTCTCCCGTGTTGGTTGATCGTGAGGTCGTGGGTTCTAACCCTGGTCGAGTCAAACCAATGACTTAAAAATTGATGCTTGTTGCTTCGTAGGCTGGTGATTGGCATTATTAGGATAGGGCAAGGACTGGTTGGCTCAGTGTCAGAATAATGTGACTGGGTGGGATATCAGGTCATGGGGCTGGTGGCCTGGTCTTCTATTGGGGCAGCACTATAAAGTTGCCATGAGTGCGCACTGTCACAAGTCGGTACCCGTCCTCATATGACCTTAGATGTTGCTAGGACGTAAAACAACAAACAAACTATTGGAAATATAGGCTCCAGCTTCAATTGCATATCATTATGCTCTGAATAGTCGCAATATATATGATTGCGAAAGGTAAAGGGTTCATTTTCTGCGTGTACATTTGAGGGAACTATTGTTTGGAGGCACGAAGTTACAAGCAATTTTAATATTGAAATATCTAACTGGACAAAACAGATAAATATTTCTCCAAATCAGAGCAATAAGAACGCTGTCTGAGAAAGGTTTTATCTTTCTGGCTTGTCATGTAATACACAAGCATACATGGGGTCGGAGATAGTTGGTGATTCAATACTTAAGCGGTTTTAACAACTAAATTTATATTCCTTCATGTATCTGGCCTGGGAAAGAAAAGAGCATTAAGAAAAATAAAATCAGCGAAAAATATGTTGCCTTCTATACTGAATATAGGATTTATTACTAGCTAATCGATCGCTGGATTTTTAGCATACCAAGGATAGCCTCGTACATATTAGTTATATATTCAAATATATAAAATATGTTTGAGAATATATATATATATTAATATCTATATGTATATTTACACATATTTATTTGAATATAGTTGGAAAATGATATGTATATGAATACATACCGACATACACATATATTTATATGAACATATATATGAATGTATTTATTTGTATGAATAAACAATTGAATGTATATCTAAATATATACAATGACAGAGACAATCCAACTACAAATGTAAAATGTAAGACCGAAATGGACTTGGATTGGTCGCACTGCTTCACTGGCCACAGCAGCAAATTGTGTATTCAAAAGGTACTGTATACCTTACTCAATATACGTTTTTGTGTAAATAACCCTGAATTTAAAAATGGCTGGAAGACAAGTGATTCGGCCCTTGAGAAAAGTCTTATTCAGCAGAATAAACATACTAAACACACACACAGACAAAATATATATTTAATTATATATAGATGTATATAAGTATTTCTTCAGATAGGTATTTTGTATACACCATATAGCGAGTAGCATGTGGTAAGGCGTAATGTAATTGACTCTACAACGGATATCAATGCATCACTCAGCCAAACAATTGACAGCAGACAACAGGTGTAACTCTTGCATCCTAAGCTAATTACGCCAAGGGAAGTATGGCGGTGATGCCTCTGGCAAGGTAGCAGTTGATCCTCTTTCCCTCACCATTGCCTGAACTGTCCGAAACAATAACAACAACAAAGAATCCATCTACATGGGAATTGGCTTCAATCAGAATCCAACTTACCGTTGGTGTCATCAATGGCAGATTACCATAATTAGTTTTCTTTCTTTTTTCTTGAAGATTTATATTGCCTATCATGGATAAGGCTGAATAGACTTGTTTTCACCATTAGACAGTTTGTCGGTAGAAAGCCCAAGGGATTTTTAACCTCCCACACCACATAGACATGGTATGAGAGCAACTGGTCTGTGATGACGCTGTAAGTTATACACAGCGGTGGAAATCCAAATTGGCAGAGGTGGGGGCATGGGGAATCAAACCAATGACCTTCAGATTAGGAGTCCGACCTAGAAAAAAGTCAGACACTCTAACCACTCCGCCACAGAGAACGCCAAAATTAAAAGTTGCAAAGCATAAATAGTCCATTCTATATATGTGCGGTTTAACCCTGAGGATGAGTAGACCTAGTCCTACTCCTACTGCCACAGGACCGAGTAGGGTAATCAAATTAGGATGTCTACGTTTTAAAGCTTTTCGCACCAGCCTGTCAGACTCAGCACTGCATAGCCCCTGGGCTACATGAATATTTAATCCTGCTTCGGGAGGGTCGCCCCCAACAATCGCAAGTACCTGGCCTGCTTCTTCGATGTCAATCACTACATAAATGTGTAAGGGCATTAGAGCCATCGGTATAAGTATTGTATGTGTAATTGACGTATGCAACACGTTCGGTTCCCTGGAGCGTGCGTTGAATGCTGGAGGGGAGATGGGATGGGGGTGGGGGTCGGGATTGGGGACGGAGGGGAGATGGGATGGGATTGGGGGAGGGGATATTCTCCGTCGGATTGGCATAGGGATTACTGGATGGCTGTGGGAGATTGCCACACTTAGAACATGGTGTTCTCTGTGGCTGAGTGGTTAGAGTGTCTGACTTTTTTCTAGGTCGGACTCCTAATCTGAAGGTCAGTGGTTCGATTCCCCATGCCCCCACCTCTGTCAATTTCGATTTCCACTGCTGTGTATAACTTACAGCGACATCAAAGGCCAGTTGCTCTCATACCATGTCTATGTGGTGTGGGAGGTTAAAAATCCCTTGGGTCGGTAAAAGTGTAGACTCGGGCTTTCTGTCGACAAACTGTCTAATGGTGAAAACATGTCTATTCAGACTTATCCATGATAGGCAGTATAAATCTTCAAGTATATGAGACTGTCTCAAAAGGTGCTAAGCAATATGGGGCAAAACTGTGTCCATTGTAACGATCAACATACCATATGCTTATGCATTTGCTCAGGATAAACTGATTTGATCTTTACATGGGGTTTCATAATCCCAATAGAATACATATTGATTTGAAGCAAATGTCCTTGGGTTTTCAGTGTAACCGTTTCTGTGCTCTTTTGTGTCAATCGTTACACTGGACACAAACAAAAAGAGTTATGACCTTTTGAGACAGGCTAATATATAGTGTGTAGTGTGTAGTAGAGAGCATGCAGAAGAGAGACAATGAACTGGGTGGATTCCATGATACTGACGATAGATAGTGCAAAGCAAATGGGATAATGATACACTCCCTTCGCTGGGTCCCTGCTTAACTGTCAAAGATATATTGTTTGGTTGCTTGCTGGACTTTTACGTACTGGCAACATCTAAGGTCATATTAGGACGGGTACCGATTTGTGACAGTGCCCGCTCATTCCGACTTCAGACTTCTGCACCACTTTGAGACCAGGCCTCCAGCACCATAAACTGATATCCTCCTCAGTCACATTATCTTGATGCTGAGCAAACCAGTCCTTGCCTTATCTTAGTAATGCCAAGCACCATGGTAGATAGTGACAAGTCTCGCCGTGAATATGGCCTATGCTGCCGACACGGCGTAAAGCAACCACCAATCAAACTTAGTGACAAGTTTCAATTTGGTAAGTCATTGGTTTGACTCCGCTGAAATTCGAACCCCCACACCAGAAAACAAGAAGCCATATCTCTTACCGATTCGGATACCGCCCTCTCGTCGTATGCCAGGGTCACATAAGCCTATAATTCCGGATGAGGCTTATTGACTGATAATTCCCTTTACCCCACGTCTCAGCTACCAATAATATTGTATCAGTAAAATCCGTCATAGTGAAGAGTGTTGTACATTGGCATTTTAAACACACATAAGTGTACTTGTTAAAGGCACTGTCATATGACTAAAACACGTTTACTTATTCACAATTATTACGGTCAAATATGACTAGTTTCAAGGTATATAGCGAGAAGCAACCTATTATTCAGGATTTTTTCATGGCCTGACCATGGTGTGAGGATTCTGGTAGTCAAACCTATTTCAGCTGATTTGAGCTAGCTGCTGATGATAATGTCATGGGGGTGATGAAAATGGGAAATACTGCGCCTAGAGCGGGACTCGAACCCACATCTCTTTGCATTCCGGGCCAGTGTGCTAACCATTACACCACCTACGCTCCCTGATATCACCACACTACCCACACCTACCTGTCTATGTGGTTACTTGCCTGAGAGGTCAGTGCAGACCACTACACTCATCTCCCGGGAATTGTAAGTCTTGTAATGCTTACAATTACATACAAACAGGCAATGCACTAACACATACATACACAGGGTAGGTTCAACAACCATACAGCGCAAAGCTTGTAAAGGATCCTGGTCATGGCACCAGTGTCAGGGGGGTGATGAAAATGGGAAATACTGCGCCTAGAGCGGGACTCGAACCCACATATCTTTGCATTCCGGGCCAGTGTGCTAACCATTACACCACCTAGGCTCCCTGATATCACCACACTACCCACGCCTACCTGTCTATGTGGTTACTTGCCTGAGAGGTCAGTGCAGACCACTACACTAATATCAGAATACATATACATATATTGTAAATAACTGTATGGTCACATGGCTGGAAGACCAGTGCCACGGCGCTGACAAAAGACTTTATTCAATGAATAAACTATATTTACAACAAACTGAGGCTAGTAGAGTCCTTCAGCTCTAATGAATATCCTCAGTGATGTACACTAGGATAGATTTGAAACTTTGAAAATAATTCAAACACTATGGTCTCTTAAGCTAAATTTGAAGACTTTTAGGTATAGCTTAGTTGTACCTACCCTTCCCTTCCTTTTGGGACCAGCCAGGATGGCCGAATGAGTAGAGCGTCCATCTCCTGTTTTGGAAGATCGGCACTTCCGAACGGATGAGTTCGTGAGTTTGAATCCTGGTCAAGTCAAACCAATGACTTTAAAATTGATACTTGTCGCTTCCTAGCCTGGCACTCGGCATTATTAGGATAGGTCAATGACTGGTTGGCTCAGTGTCAGGATAATGTAACTTAGTGGGATATAATGTCATGGTGCTGGTGGCCTGGTTTCCCAGTGGGGCAGCACTATAAATTCGCCATGAGTGCGCACTGTCACAAGTCCATACCCATCCTGACATGACCTTAGATGGTGCTAGGACGTAAAACAACAACAAACAAACCCTTCCTTTTGGAATGTCACAGACCAAGTAATGATAAACATCGTGTACTCCGATTCTAGTGGTACTGGACAAACCGAGCTCAACCTATTGGGTTCGAGCTCAAATAGTCCTACCGAAGTGTGTTCTTCCATAGAGACACATCAACATTAAGAACCATGTAAAGGGGCTGTCACATTAGGGTTTTTTGCAGGAGCGTACGGCGGTGTAGGCACGTTACGTTAAATACATTGGCATATGCCACCATACGCCGCCATATGCTACCCATACACTATGCATACGCTATGCATACACTATGCATAGGCCGTCATGTGCCGGCCTATGCCAGCATAGGCCGTTGTATGCCGCCATATGCTTTCTCCCATCCGTCTGTCCAAATTTGTTTGTGCATGCTCCAAAAATCTTGACCTATGGGAGCGTAAGGTTCATACGCTACTCATACGCCGGTGTGCGCTCCTCGTACACCGGTGTACGCTCCTCGTACGCTAGGGGTGCGCAGGCATAGGTTATGCATACGCTCAACTTGCGTCACCAGCATATCTCTAGTGTATGCAGCGTACGCATAACCTATGAGTTACGTATGGGAGTGTACTCCTAGCATATGCACAGTGTATGCACAGTGTATGCCCAGCATATTCCAAGCATTTGCCATAGGTCTCAACATCGATCTTGACTCATACGCTACTCATACGCTCATATGCTATGCATGCGCTATGCATACGCTATGCATGTGTAGCATATGCTACGCATACGCTACACATACGCTACGCATAGGTTCCATATGCCAATCAAAACCATCAAAAAATGTCACAGTAAGCTCTCATACGCTCCTCATACGCTCCTCGTATGCTCCTCATAGGTTCCACATACACTCAAATCCACCTGAGAGGTCACCAAAGGTCATGATAGGCTGGCACGCGCAGCTTTTACGTAGGTTTTCAATACGCTCCCGCCATACGCTGTAATGTGACAGGGCCTTACGGTAAATTCACATTGCAAAGATTTGGAAGATACAGGCATTAGTATGACAATATTCAGTTTCACAAATATGTGCCGACTTAGAACGTCACAGGTTGTATTAGAATATTAAATTTCACCACTGTTATCTTTGACTGTGGATCACACATCACTCCCCGCCACCCCCATCCCCCATTTATGAAACTAGGCTTGCCTCTTTCACGAATCCACTCTAACCGAATTGAATTCAACCGAATCATTCATCCAGCGTTTTGGATAGTGCTTCGCGCAAAATTGGACATAATTCATCAAAATCAATTTGCGCCCACTAAATGTAGGACTCCCAAATTATTTAGAAAGCAAATAAATAAATCAGGCAATAACCAACATGATTACGTAGGTGGCAATTATTATCACACTTTCCTGGTTGGTCGCTTCTTTAAAAAAATGTGACTATGATGCAGTATTGAAAGATTCAATTGAGCGATTTTAATGGAATTCCTTTGCTTAACTATTCATTCTAGCTTTGGAAAATATACAGATCCGAGGATTTCAAAACTTGCAATGAGTAATCGCTGGGTACATGTTGTCGCATTTTTTTAGGGGCCATTCATTCTTGCCTGATTTTGGGGATAAATCACTTCTTTTCTGTGATGCTAGGCAGCAAAGAATAAAATAGGAATCCTATGGATTATATACTGGACAAAAGATTTCATGTTCATAAATATCCAAAAAGGTTATAATCTGATAAAAATGCGCTAGTCTTAACAGCTTTCTAATACCACTGTATGATTGCTGACTTTTGATAATTACTTACTTTAATAATATGAGCATGCCTTAGTAGTTCATACCATATCCCACTCAATACAAGCAAGTGTTCCCTTGGCATCATTATATTTGATCCTGTCATTGAAGAAAATCATTTCTGTTGAGGCAAAGGTAGCCTAGTCCGATGGTTTCCAGCTCCTGCCATTTCTCAAGATAAATGTATTACCTTTATTTTTTTCTAATTGATTGTTTTTTAGTTTGAAGTAACTGTTATTATTAATGGTTAACTCTGGATACATTTTTTTCTTGAGATGTATACTGCCTATCATGGATAAGTCTGAATAGACTTGTTTTCACCATTAGACAGTTTGTCTATAGAAAGCCTGAGTCTACACTTTTACCGAACCAAGTGATTTTTAACCTCCCACACCACATAGACATGGTATGAGAGCAACTGGCCTTTGATGTCGCTGTAAGTTATACACAGCAGTGGAAATCCAAATTGGCAGAGGTGGGGGCATGGGGAATCGAACCACCAACTTCAGATTAGGAGTCCGACCTAGAAAAAAGTCAGACACTCTAACCACTCCGCCACAGAGAACACCATATTTGAAGCGAAACATGCCAAATTAAATGTTGGCATGCAGATTGGAATTATGACAACATGGAATTCTGCAATTGATGGGTCTATTAAATTAACTTGCCATTCCCTTCTATGCAGCAACAAGCTAAGTCGGATGGCAATGATCAAACCTAGATGTGTGTTTTGTTGTGAACCTTTTATGCTTTCATCGGATAATGCAACTTTAACCCAAAGGTGATAGCTTCTCTTTATTTTCACACCATCTGCATCATCTGATTCATATCTACTTTTCAGAAATGACTGCGTTCTAAAGTCTGTACTATGACTGAATATATCCCGTTATTATTATGCTGAATAGGCAGGAATCTCCTGATTTGATTATTTATATTAAGAATAACACCCTGGTGGTATTGCAATGAATATGGTGCGACTACATTCAATCTACTTTAATGTGGCTCTTAGTGTCCGGATGCTGTTGATGGGGAACTTACAATAGTTGGTGGTGTTTTACGTGCTGGCAAAGCCTCAGGTAATACAAGGACAGGTACCGACTTGTGACAATCTACATTGATGGTGACTTTATAGAGCTGCCCGCTTGGGAGACCGTGCCGCCAGCAGTATGTACCGATATCCCATTCAGGCATATTATCCTGATATTGAGCCAACATGGTTGTCCCATCCTATTAATGCCCTGTCGGACGCGGTAGTCAAATCGGTAGGGCGCAGGTCTTCCGTGCGGGAGATCGAGAGTTCGATTCCAGGTCGAGTCAAACCAATGACCTAGACAGTTTATTCTCATCGTTTCTTGCTTGGCGCTCAGCATTAATATTATAGGGCAAGGACTGATTACCTCAGTGTCAGGATAATGTGACTGAGTGGGATATCGGCCCATGGTGCTGGTGGCCTGATTTCCCAGTGGGGCAGCACTGTTATGTTGCCATGAGTGTGCACTGTCACAAGTCGTGCACTATCACAAGTCGGTACCCATCCTGATATGACACTAGATGTTGCCAGGACATAAAACTTCTACACACAACCAACTATAAACACCTTGCTTCAGGTTAAGCAACAAGTATAAATTTTGTAAGAGCCTGGAATCTAAACCCAACACCTTCTGCAGGGAAGGAGCGCTTTTACCGATTCGAGAACCCATGTACGGTCGTAAGGCGTAAACAGCAACGGTATTATCTCACTCATATTTAGAAGAAGAAAAAATTGAGACATCAGACTCATTAAATAAAATTAGAATGTACAGTGATTTTATAATTAACTAGTGAACTGGTGTGTAATGCTATTCTTTAGAATAAGTGCCAATGAATTGCGATTGGGCATACTGAAATCACCTTGAAACCATATGTACAATGGCTAATACTCGAATATGTGGTTGTGTAGGCAGGCTATAGTGTAATCAATACAGACAAAGTGAAAGGAAGAGTATAAAGTGTAAAGGAAGAGAGAGAGTCAAGCCCTCTGGTTTATTATTTGTATGGTACATGGGTTCATTGTAGAGTATCACCCCACCCTTTTCCCCCAATGGGAAAGAATCATTCTTAGCCCTACCAATAGGGATCCAGCATTCCTGGTCCCCATGGCTATTAGTGGTCTGCCCACCACCACCAAGCTGTGTGGCTCCCCTGGCCACCACCAACCTTGACCCTGAGTGTGGTGATCCTACCCAGCAGAGGGGGAGGGGGTAACCCCTGAGTGCCCCTTACACACAGCCCTGCCAGCACCACTATGTATATTTACATCCCACTCAGGCACCACCAGCACCTACATATATACAGGCGATTGGTCACGTATACCTGGTCAGTAATAGAACATTTGCATTCCCCCGATGCCGTAAATCGGAATATTGTACACATTATTTACATAGTGTATCAAAAAGTAAATATGGAAGACCAAGGGAAATAACACTAGCATCATAAATTATAATATCTCCAATACGTTTCTCATACTCACACATGTTCTTCCTAAAAGCTATTCTTACCATTCTCCTCCTCATCATCATCATCGAGAGAGAATTGTGTAAATAAATATCACCATAGATCGTCGAAAGACTAGCACATCGGTTGGTTGTTTTTTGCAGTGTGGCGTCTTGGCAACATTTAAGGGAATAACAGGACAGACCAGAGCATCGGTCCCGATGAATGGTGTAAAATATATACAACAATATAATAGGTATTAAATCAACTACCAGTATATTCAATAGTACCGATTATGCCTAATGTTCCCTTTTCGGTCAAGATCAACGATTGTTATATTGCTTCACACTTTTGAACAAATCCTTCAATAGTTTTATCGATCCTTATGAAGAAGGGTAGGATCAAAATGAACCAGTGGTCCATAACTGGTTAAGAAAGGTTTGTGGTAGGTGCTGTCCTATCTGAGGGAAAGTGCATATAAAAGACACCTTGCTGCTTATCGGAAAGAGTAACCAATGTGGCAGAAGTGGGTTTCCTCTAAAGAAATATGTCAGAATGACCATATGTCTGGCGTCCAATAGCCAATGATATAAATCAATGTGCTCTAGAGGTGTCTTTAAATAAAGCAAGCTTTCCTTTGGATCAAAATGAATACTACATAATGCTGAACGATCTCTTTTAAATTGTTAGTTAACCCATATGCCAAGCCCCAAATAGATTGCTTCTGCTAAATGAGTTATTTTGGGAGTGACATTTTCATTTCGACTATTGAAGAGCATGATACAGCGACTCATTTTATTTTCATTTTTGGGAGTTCGAGTTGGGGGTCAGGGGCGGGAATGGATTGATAATTAATTATGAGCTCTATTTTTAAGTTTGCAATTTACAGACACACATTCTAAACAAGGTGGCTATGTTTATTGTATGGTGAAAGGGTGTGGTACCAACTTCCGGTACGGACAAACCAGCGTCTATGACCGGAAGTGGCCTGATCTTTCATTTATCACCAACACTGGTCCTGGCGGTTTTTTTTTCAATCGTGGTAACATTTAACCTGAGCACTAGTGGGTTTCTTAATTAGCAGCTAATTTAGCGACCCCATCTTCTTGGCGGAAGGGATCTGCGTAGGCGTCCCAGTTGACACGTGACTCTCCGCACTATTACGTCACCACCTTTATATAGAACAGGAAGCGGATGCTAATGATCTTAACTCTCAGGCACGGAGCCACATAGACAGGTAGGCCGAGATGGGTAATACAAGAAGGGTCATTGGTAGTCTTTTGTTGTTGTTGTTTTATGTCCTAACAACATCTAAAGTCATATCAGGACGTGTACCGACTTGTGACAGTGCACACTCATGGCGACATAATAGTGCTGTCCCACTGGAAAACCAGGTCACCAGCACCATGACCTGATATCCCACTCAGTCACATTATCATGACACTGAGTACACCACTCCTTGCCCTGTCCGAATAATGCCTAGCACCAGGCTAGGGAGCGACACATATCCATATTAAAGTCATTGGTTTGACTAGACAAGGTTTCGAATCCACGACCCCACGATCTACCAGCATGGGAGACGGACGCTGTAACTCATTCACACCAAATAACACACCACACAGCTACGTACAAGCCTATGATATGTAAATAGGAGTAGGCTAGTCTAGTAATAAGAGTAGACAAAATATATACATATATAACAAGAAAATCCCCAAAAAACTAACATAGGCTATTAACCATACCAACCAATTATATATCTGCTACTGAAATGCAGGCAATCAAATACCTTATCAGCAGCCACTGTGTGGTAAGATAACACCAACACTACAACTGGCCAGCATTGAAAATAAGCCTGGGTACCTGGGCTTATATGCTATGGACAGTATAAATACAGCCTCAATAAAGAAATAAAATTGTTAAACTCATTTGGCCATCCTCATCGATAGTGTAAATGGGTAGCACATTAATTAACCCCAAAAGGAAAGAAGTGTGGATTCGAATCCTGCTCTATTTGCAATATTTCTCATTTTCATCATCGCCACAACACTATTATCAAAATAGTGTTGCGCATAAAGATATACTTAATTGTATATACCTCCATTGTGTAACCCTCATGGTTGTATATTATGAATAAAATCACCATCTATCACAATTTTAGTTTTTGAAAAATATCAAAATTTAATTTATTTTAACAATTACAAAGACGATGGTTTTCCTCATTTGCGCAAATGGCTTCCATTGAATCACTATATAATTATGGCAAAACTTATGTTGGGGTGCAGTGTTGTGATGCTGAGTAAGTCTGAGTTCTAAATTTGACATATTACTGCCAATTCTTCAGCGGCAAAAAATACCATAGACCCGAGCAAGCTCAACAATGCAACAAAGCAGTCAGACCCAGGTATGAACGCCCATATCTCACTGTATGAGTGAATATGTAATCAGTACCAACCCAGCCTGGTTGCTTTTGATCAAATCACACAGCCAGTGCTAGGTCCTTCTGCTGGGAACAGATTACTGGTCTATGCGACCAAGTTCGCCTGCTCTGATCCTAAATTGATGGAAGCCTGAGACTCAGACTTTGGAACTAATCTAGCTCCCGTATTCTGCATTGTGGCGCCTGAATCCACTTTTCTAGAAGATTCGCTGATTATGCTCACATTACTGTCCCACATCGACCCCCAATGTATAGCTTTTTTCTTCTTTTTTGTTGGTAAATATGTTTATTCTGCTGAATAAGTCCCCATGTATAGCTTCATTATGATGTATACAACTCGTATGGCATTCACTCCGAAGGAGTTGTATGGAGGGCGGAGGAGGGGAGAGGACGGAGGGAGGAGTGGTAGAGAGGGAAGGAGGAGGCGGGGAGAGCAGGGAGATAGGAAGGGAGGGTGAGGGTGTTGCGGGGAGGGAGGGGAAGTATGGAACTGGGTCCGTGCGCTGTATACGGTATAGCGTAGGGCGGATCCCAAGGACAATGCCTCTTTGATCAATGGCAGCACTTTTGGTATTCGCCCTCACTCCCCCCACCTTTACCCACACACCTCCTCAGGGCACGTCTCTGTGACTCAGCTTCGACGCTCACAACCCCCGCTTTAAAGGGGCGCGCCCGGCCCCATGCACCCTGAATGGGGCAGTCAAACCTTCACTTTTGAATCACGTGATCACAGGTGTACTCACCACTGCCACCTTTCTACACAGTGAGCTCATGATTCCCAAGTCAGAGTGAACTACAGATTTGTTGGTTGTTGGAGTTGTTCGGCCTTGCAACATCTAAGGTAATATCAAGAAGGGTACCGACTTGTGACAGTGTACACTCATTGCGACTTAATAGTGCTGCCCCACTGGGAAACCAGGCTACCAGCACCATGACCTGATATCCCATTTAATCACATTATCCTGACACTTGGCCAACCAGTCCTTGCCCTATCATAATAATGCTGAGCACCTGGATAGGAAGCGAGAAAGATACATTTTAGCGTCATTGGTTTGTCTCGACCAGGGTTCGAACCCTTGGATTCGAATCACGCGATCTACCAGAACTGGACACAGATGCTCAATTCATTTGGATATCGTGTCTGGTCCGTGAGCTGCAGGTGGGTGTTGGGGTTGGTGGGGGACGGGGGATCGGGGAGCGGGGAGGTGTGTGTGTGTTTGGGAGGGGGTGGAGGGGATTAAGGGGGTGTGTGGGAGCAGCTGGGATGTAGCTGTGGAAATAGCCTCGGGTTCAGGCACGGGTGTGTCTGCTGGGAAGAGGGTGGAGGACCTATCCAAGTGATAATAATTGGGAGGGAGTCACAGTCTGGATGAAGACGTCAGGCACTTAGAAGCGAATTCGCCATGCACTTCACTTCAAGCTGTGACCGGACGTGGTTAGCAAATCGGTATAGCGCAGGCCTTCGGTGCAGAAGGTCGGGAGTTCAATTCCTGGTCGAGTGAAACCAATGAGTTACAAAATTGATACCTGAAGCTTTCTAACCTGGCACTCGACATTAATAGGATAGGGCAAGGACTGGTTTACTCAGTGTCAGAATAATGTGACTGGAGTGGGATATCGGGTCATAGTGCCAGTGGCCTTATTTCCCGTGGGGCAGCAGTATAAAGTTGCCATGAGTGCACACGGTCGGTACCCATTCTGATATGACCTTAGATGTTGCCAGGAAGTACAACTCAAACAAACAAACGTCCACCTAATATTGTTATCCTAATATTAATTATGCGATAAAGATGGAATGAGCTCCAACTGACGGGTGGAGGACTGGTAGACTTAATAACGACCACCCCTCTTTTCATGTTCTCCAGGTGAGCATAGCCATCCAGAACCTGCGTGGCGGCGGGGTAGGACTGGAGGAGGACGCTGGGTCTGACCGTACGACCTCTTCTAACAGTGACAGCGGTAGAGGGCCCTCCAGCGTGGAGGGCGATCCCCACCACAAAGTCCCCACTGAAGGGGTGCTGGAGGACAACTCCACGGCCGCCAGACAGCGCCTGCTGCAAGGTATGTAGACTGAGCTGGTTATTCTGTGTTGTATTTGTGAACATGAGTATAAACCTTTCAAATTAAATAAATGTGATTGTTTCGAAATGTCCAGTCAGACTGTGGCTTGCGAACCCATGTGACCACATTCCAACGAATTGTGGCCAAAGAACTGGCAGTCGGTGGTGACCTCCTTGCGACCAAAGCAGCCAATGAAAATGGTTGCCGACCTCCGAGCGACCATTTTGGTCACCAGGTTTTTAGTGCAACAGCTGCAACCTCCTTGTGACCAAAATAGTTGCAAGGAGGATGGTGACCACTGATGACCACTTTACAACCACTTTGTGACTACATTGCAACCAATGGAAACCTCTTTTCAAATATGTCTTTCTGCTGGTCGCAAACTGGTTGCAAGTAGTCGTAAGCAGTAGTGTGACTAGGGTATGTTACAACATCGCCTCATACAGCAGAACACAAAGAAAGGCTCTGAGCGGAAATCAATAATTCAGGATAGTTTTGTTTCCGTTGTAGAAGTATTATTTGAACATGTTTACAAATGTAAAGCACAAATGCATTTTAGAGTTCCGAAGAACAGTTGGACTGTATCACCTGCGGTACTTTTACTATATGGTGTGAGTTAAATTTGGTTTGCATTTCAAACAAATCTTAGCCACTTAAAAGAATGCATCAGAAACCACTTGATACAAATCTAAACACTTCAGATGTTCAGGTAAATTGAACTATGAACATTTATGTCATTAACACATTTTTCTCATTCAAGAATTTGTTAATGCATTACACTAACTTTTCAATGTGACTATAACTCTTTTGGTCAATATGGCTTTACACTATCAGCAATCAATCGATTATATGAACACTTCTGAAATAATAATACTGATAGACTAAATATATGCAAAGGAATTCGATCATTCTGAACCTATAATTGGATTAAATACACATTCCATAATTGCATCCCCTCTCCCTAGTTCCATCGGCGAAATATCCTTCAGACGAGGATATCTTTGTTATCAAAGAAAATGCACCGTCGAGATATAAGAATTGCTTCCGTAATTTCAAATCTTGTTTTGAAAACAGATACATTTTCGCTAAGCAGACAGTGACATTATATTTAATGGACACAATTTAAATGTACCTTATTTACTTAGGCCTTAAAATATCAAAGTGTGTTAAATTATATATCTTATTCTCTTATATTATATAGATTTCCCAGTGGCTGTATATTAATGTGGTAATGTAAATATATATTGGATTCGTAATCTACCTTGCAATACCATGTAATCTCTGTACCTTTATTTAATTGTGTTGTATTTATTATGTAGATCATGAATAATAGTGAGTTTTTATATTGCCTCTGTTACCTATGGAATAAGTTATATAGAACTGATTAATGTAACGAACCTAATGCAGCGAGCTACATATATATGTAAATTGCTCTATAATCGTATATCTATCAACAAAACTAGTGATAATATAAATCCCCCACAATTAATAATATAATGAGTTTTTCCAGCGCTAGACACCTGTTGTCTAACCCATATTTCCACTTCTGGGATGGAGTTCCAATCTAATTCTAAGTCAGAGTAACCCTTTATAAAATGTACATCCCTGTGTTCAGATCCAACTGACAAATTTCTTATTCTTAGGGAGAGAACCCCTACGTTGTTATAGAGAAACAATGCCAACTTCTGGGTGACAACTGTGTACAGTGCCTAATATAGTTCTAAGTTACAGATACTAATAGCTTACCTAATGGTGATAATCTGAAGGGTATGAAGTACAAGGTGTTGCATACTGATTCGTAACAATTAAGCATCAATTCCTCTTATTTTAGATCAACCAGGAGAACAACCTGAATCATAGACTAGAAATGACAAGATAGGTCTAGACATTCCATGTGGACCAGACGCGATGGCCGAATGAATGAGAGCATCTGTCCCCCGTGTTGGTACACGATGGGATCGTGGGTTCGAACCCTGGTCGAGTCAAACCAATGACTTAAAAATGTATACTTGTCGCTTCCCAGCCAGGCACTTGGCATTATTAGGATAGGGCAAGGACTGGTTGGCTCAGTGTCAGGATAATGTGACTGAGTGGGATATCAGGTTATGGTGCTGGCGGCCTGGACTCCAAGTGGGGCAGCACTATAAAGTCGCCAGGAGTTTCCACTGTCATTAGTCTGTACCCATCCTGATATGACTTTAGATGTTGTTAGGACATAAAGCAACAACAAACAAACAGACATTCCAGGATGACACTAAAGTGAAATGCATAATATCTGCAATCTAGATACTAATTGCCAACCTAATCATGACAATTAAAATGCTATCAATGGCAATCTATTTATTACGCACCGATATAGAAACAAAATAAAGCTCCAAAAGGAAAATAAGCCTGAATGCCATTGTGCAAATTGGATCCAAATAAATGGTCCTCAGCCATTACTAACAGACTCAGACAAGCCACTCGCTGCCAAATGCAGGCTTATGGGGCTGGGTAAGCCCTGCCACAGCGCTGTGAAAGTTCCGCACCGCCAAGGTACCTCAAGCCGGCATGGTTTTACAAATGATCAACCCATATGAGAGGCTGCATAGTTTTATAAATGATCCACTTGTACGTGAGGCTGCATGGTTTTACAAATGATCCACTCATACCTGAGCCGACATGGTTTTAGGAATGGTTCAATCGTACCCGAGGCTGCATGGTTTTATGAATGGTACACTGGTAGCCAAGTCTGCATGGTTTTGCGAATGATCCAGTCGTATCTGAGCCTGCATGGTTTCATGAATGATCTCCCTCATACATGAGGTTCTGTGTTTTTTCTCTACAAGATGTATACTGCCTATCATTGAGAAGTCTGAATAGTCTTGTTTTCACCATTAGACAGTTGGTAGATAGAAAGCCTGAGCCGACACTAAGATCCAACACCACATAGATATGGTATGAGAGCAACTTGCCTACGATGATGCTGTAAGTTATACACAGTGGTGGAAATCCAAATTGACAGAGGTGATGGTATGGGGAATCGAACCACTGACCTTCAGATTAGGAGTCCGACCTAAAATAAAAAGTCAGTCACTTTCACCACTCCGCCACACAGAACACCGCAATTATTACATGAGCCTGTATAGTTTTCCAAATGGTCCACCGGTACCTGAAGCGGCATGGTTTTACGAGCGATCCAATTGTCAGCCATGCGTTTGTAATACCCAAACGTGTTACCGTCAAGCAGTGGCGCCACAGGCGACGATAGAGTGTCTAGTAGCTGTTCCTCGGCCTCTCCCGGCCCCCAGGGCTGCCGACGTGTCGTCGTTGCTGGGTGGTGGTGATGGGCTGGTGGCTGCCTGCCTCCGATATATCAGTTAAGAGGCTGAGCAATTATTAATTGTCACGTCTAGCACTGGGAGGTGAGTTCCAGGAAGGAGGCTGGCTGCACAGTAGTATGGGGAAGTCCACTTAAAAGCTGCTTGTGAGCTGCTCGTAATGGTCAGCGTGAGGAGGCGGAAAGAGGAGGGGGTGGAAGGCCGGGTCACTAGTGGTACGGTATCATGGAATGGGTTCCAGAGCCGAGCAGTTCTGCTTTTGTCTTTTTTTACTTCCAGTTCAGCTGTTCTTTAACTTCCAGCTTGTCTTTAGTTTATTTACCACCAGTTCTGTTTTGTCTTGTTTTACTTCCAGTTCAGCTTTTGTTTTTTAACTTCCAGCTTGTCTTTAGTTTATTTACCACCAGTTCTGTGTGTGTCTTGTTTTACTTCCAGTTCAGCTTTTGTTCTATAAATTCCAGCTTGTCTTTAGTTTATTTGCCACTAGTTCTACTTTTGTCTTGTTCTACTTCCAGTTCAGTTGGTCTTTAACTTGCAGCTTGTCTCTAGTTTATCTACCACCAGTTCTGCTTTTGTCTTGTTTTACTTCCAGTTCAGCTTCTGTTCTTTAATGTTCAGCTTGTCTTTTGTTTATTTACCACCAGTTCAGCTTTTGTCTTGTTTTACTTCCAGTTCAGCTTTTGTTCTTTAACTTCCAGCTTGTCTTTAGTTTATTTACCACCAGTTCAGCTTTGGTATGTTTTACTTCCAGTACAATTGATTTTTTTTTTTTTAAACCTACAGTTCAAGCTTTGTACTTTTACTTATCTCAGGAAAGGAATTCATTCAGCTTGAGAGAATGTGCATAATCGGATGGTCCCCGGGTTATCAGTGTGCAGCCAGCACATGTCTATACTTAGATCAATCTGTTTGCTCGCCGTAAATATGGCCGTTGCTGCAGACACGGCGTAAGGTAACCACCAATCCATCAATCAGTTTGCTGATTGATATCTAATATAATCAAGAATATGAAGTTCGCAACCCAATGGAATATAGGTAGTTAATTATGAAAATATGTTCATGTGGTTTATCAGATAGTATAGGTTGTAGGGTTTATCCTTATCCCGATATGATCTAGGCCCCGTTAAAACTCATTGGTATGGCCTGACCGAACAAATCAAATGACAGCAAAGAACTGGTAAGATCGTCCACTGTCGAGACCCTTACTGGCTCAAGTTGTGACAAATTATATGTATATGGATACTGCTGATTTATAGCACAGGAAAACCGATACTTAAGTACTGGTCACGCTTAATACAAAGACCTACCAGCCCTCATCACCACCCCCCCTCATGCTGCTTAATACAATCAACCAGAAAGACCAATCAGGGTGACGTAAGTTATGCCTGCCCTCTAGATGATAAGGATCGTTGGGGCAAGGAGTCGTCCACACCAATACCGGTTGCGGGGCGAACAGTCCATGAATGTTCGGAGGCCTTTTGTTGTCTCATTAGCGAGCGTGGTCAGGATTACTGGTGACTATGCACTATTTATTTCTTCTCTGATATAAGCCGTGTTCACACGGGCAAAATGTGAGGCAAATCAGGCAAATCGAATCTGGTGAGGCGAATTAGCGTATATAGTGAACTTGATGTACTTGTGGGAGGCGTTTAGACCCACACACATACGGCTTGTGTCTGGTAGCCTTCATCCTATTACTCATAGGCTTCCCAGAATTCAGTGGTTCATCCTATTGCTTCGGGCTTCAGCCATCAGAGTGATGGTGTCCGGTCACTATAAGTCTCCTACTGTATTCGCTATAATGTTCTCGCAGTATTCGCTAAAGCTGCATAGCAGATGAAGCATCAAATTTTCAAAACTAAAATATTATTTAGGTTTTACTCTACATATCTAACTTAGATACTGATGTACTTAGTAAACATTTGTTGCCACATAGAAGGGACCACTGACACAATTTAATAGAACCTGTTATTGATATGGCGTGACAGTTTTGGCGTGCTTGCCAAAATTAATTTTACATGTTTGAAATGCTAGTATCTCAAAAGGTAGTTATTTAAGATATAAGTTACTTCAAGCTAAAATACGGTAGATTATAATGATCAAGTTGATATATTTGTCTCAGAAAAATTACCAAAACTCAAATCCATCGGATTATGCAACTTTAAGTTATATCAAAGAGGATCTCTAGCACCACTAATGTGACGGTGTGCATTGCTAGAATAAATCAAGTCCCAGGATAATGTGTCTGAGTGTAATGTTAAGTCACGTTGCCAGTAACCTTTAATTCCAGCACTATGAAGTCCGTATGAGTGTGCATTGTCGCCGCTCGGTACCCGTCCTGATATAACCTTCGATGTGCCTAGGACAGAAAACCTCAAGAAGCAAGCAGAACCCTTTCGGCACATGTCCTACTTCTAGAATGGCTTGTGGTTTTTATTACGGTTTACACACTAACAAAACCGAAGATCATAAGAAAAACAGGAAGTTAGTGGTGACAAGCAGATATAATTTCCCCCCTCACCAAAAGAGTATCTCCCTAACTTGGGGAAAGAAAACTAAGACAGGGCATAATTTGACAACGCAACAAGGAACTCTAGTATGGTAATTTATTAACATAATAAATTGGCATCAAATCAGCAAGAGTAGAATCAGTCAATGTGGTTAGGTCATTGAAAGTAATGTATGAATTTAGGTGATTGTTTACATCAAGGTCAGATTCAGTGAGGAGAAAATAGGTCAAGATAGTAATGTTAAGGTGAAGATAGTATGCAATCAGGTCAATCATTAGATCAAGGTCAAGTGGGAATAAGGCGAGTAGCTCATCATGATAGGAGTGTCAATCAGGGAGTGAATGAGGTTGGCGAGAGTTTGTGTCATGGGTTCATTGGTAAGGAGGTCAAAGTTCAAGTAATGGGGGTCATGAGGTCAATAGTTCAAATCCCACGACCCCGACACTCAACCCTTCACGTGATGGTTTTTTAAGTGTAGGGATGGGTGGGCGGTCAAGAAAGGCGTGGAAGTTTTGATGGTCCGGAGTTTGGTTGAGAAGTGCTGGGGCCAAATGTATGAGGGCGGGTTAGGGCTCGTAACCCACGCGTCGTGCGGATTTCCCGGGTTAGAGGCCAAAGTGTCAATGTATGAGGGCGGGTTAGGCAAACTCCTCGGGAGTTAAGGTCGAGTTCACTAACTCCAACTTGAGCCTGGGATAACGTGCAGGTTAGGGACCGATTCGGGCCAAATCTATTCAATGTGACCATATTTAACAGAATTAGATACGGAATAAGTGAAATTTGATCAATTTAACCCTAAATTCGAAGCGTTATTAAGGCTACCGCCGCATTGGCGGCGATATTAATACTTTTATTTTCGAATCGACGAACGTAAAGTAAACAAATCGCCGCCGCCGCCAAATCGACGTCGCTTTCCCTACTGGCGGCGTCGGCGATTTGTTGACTGTACGAACGTCGATTCGAAAATATAACTATTAATATCGCCGCCAATGCGGCGGTAGCCTTAATAACGCTTCGAATTTAGGGTTAAATTGATCAAATTTCACTTATTGCGTATGTAATTGTGTTAAATATGATCGCATTTAATATATTTGAGCCTACAAACGCAGAGGGATTTCCCAAATCTATAAATAACTGAAACGTTAGCTAACCCACGCGCGCTTTGGACTGATACATCCCCCGTCACACATATATTAACGCCGACAATAGATAACCCGCCGGCCGCCCTTAACTCCGCAGCCGATAAATTGTAACTCTTACATTCGGCCCCTGGTAGCTGGGTGAGCGTACCGGAAATATTATTGGGTTCACTGAGTACTCGCCAGTCGGTGGGTCGCAATGGGGGCGCCGCCTAGCAATGTGATGGGGAGTTGCAATATCGTCGACCAGAAGTGGGTTGTTTTTTGTTTTTGGGGAGTTTTCAGTTGCATTGGTGTGCTGAAGGCTGCAAATTTGCAGCACTGAATGGGCACCGCTGAAAGCAGTCCTATGTGGTTGGGAGTTGGCTTCCGATGGGTAGAGATCAGAGGAATTGGGGGGGGGGGGTAGTGGGGGGGGTAGTGGGGGGGAGGGGGGGGAGGGGGGAGGGGGGAGAAAGGAAAAAGGCAGCCTAAGGAGCCCAACCACAGTCCTCTGAGAGGGCCGGGGGAGGCTAGGTGGTTGGTGTAGTTTTACGCCACAGTAAGATCCTAGGCCCTACCAGGACGTGCACCGACTTGTGACAGCGTGCACTCATGGTGACTTTATAGTGCTGCCTCACTGGGAAATCAGGCCACCGGCACCATGACCTGATGTCCCACACAGTCACATTATCCTGACACTGTGCGCCCATTCCCTGTCCTGATCTCATAACGCCAAGCGCTGAGCAGCAACAGGTACCTATTTTATAAGTTATTGGTTTGACTCGACCAGGATCCAAACTTCAGTCCCTCCAGATTCACTGGTATGCACAGTAAGTCTGGCCAATGCCAGAGGAAGAAGTGATGTGAGGATGGGATTAGTTAGGCAGTGGGTGTGGTTATCTGTTAGTTGTTAGTGAAAATTAGTGGTTAGTTGGTAGTGGTGTCAAGTCAGCTATGGCGAAGAGGTGGGGCCTGCTAGTCCTCGGTGTCATGGTCTGGGTGACCGACAGTGTTGATGATGTCTGCGTTCAGGCGGTAGAAGCAAGCAAGTGAGTTCCAGGATGACTTGGAAATCATGGAGAGGATAGCCAGAGCGGCCCTATTGTTGCTGAGTTGGCGGTCTGCATCCTCCATGAAGTCACTGATGGCAGATCTGTCAACGGCGCCACATGAGGCGAGTATGTGGGCCACATTGAAGATCTTAGTGCCACAGGGACAGCGCTGGAGGCTGGGGACATCAATCCAACAGTGTTAGCCAGTCCTGAAGCAGTTGATGGCGACTTGGGTAGAAGCAGGAAGGCTGACTGGATGGGGAATGTTCGTTCTTACCAGGGTGTACCAGAGCCAGCTTATTCCTTCTGTGTGGCTCTTTCCCAGAGTTTGGTGGTGGCTTGAGAAGCGGCGGCGGTCAGTTTGGTGATGGATTGAAGGATGGCTGTCTCCACGTCTGCTTGGTTGGCATCAGCTAGAGCGGCACAGTCGGCCAACCAGAAGTGGTGGAAAGTGTCATAAGTATATGACAGATGGCGGTAGTGGTAAGCCAGTGATCCGTGTGTATGAGGATCGGTTCCTTGTCGTGCGCAAATTACCCATGTTGCCGAACAATATGACCAATCTCTAATTGGTCACAGTGATCGCATTCCACTTCATTTGTCAGAGTTGTCATGTGTCTCTCTCCACCCCCCTGCCCACTGCGTCTTGGCCTCATCTTTGAATGGACAGATGAGTGTATCTCTCCATCAACCTGATTGACCAAGCGGCTTTTACAACTTTTCCACCATTGGCTGCGCTCACCAGTCTCTCTCTTCACTTTTTGCTGAGCCAGCAACATGCAAAATTGTCCACCCTGTTGAGTCGAAGTGACAACTTAAAAGTTGATATTTCCTCTGCATAATTAGGATAGGGAAAGGACTCGTTGGCTCACTGTTAGGATAATGTGACTCAGTGGTGATTTGATCTCCCAGTGGGACAGCACTGTAAAGTCGCCATGAGTGTGCACTGTCGCAAGTCGGGACCGTCCATATATGACCTTAGCTGTTGCCAGGATATAAAACTCCAACAAGGAATGAATCCACCCACCAACCCATCTATTCTTTTCGGTTTATTTCCTTGAGAGGGCTGGGCTCGGGTGCTAGTGCATCTCCATGAATAATAATTTGTTACCTGTAGTTTTTGTTTGTGTCATACCTTAGCCGAATCGTATCAAAGTAGTCCCTTCTCTGGTACAATAGATATATCGACAGATGCCCCCCCCCCCCCCCTTGTACCATAATCCATTGGCACCCGCTTATCCTTCATTCAACAAAATACAACTGGAGTTGCGGAGAAGGTATATATAGCGTTCAATGTGGTGTGGATTGGTGTGGTGTAGCTGGCGAATTCATGCAATACCCGCAACCACTCCATATTTCTACACCGGTCGCGGTGGACGAATCGGTCGAACACGGGCCTTGTGGTCAGGAGTCAAGTCAAGTCAAACCAATGACTTATCAAATTTATACTTGCCGATTCCTAGCCCAGCACTCTGCATTAATGCAATAGGGCGAGGACTGTTTACCTCAGTGTCAGGATAATGTGACTGAGTGGGATATTAGCTCTCGGTGGCCTGATGATTTCCCATCGGGGCAGCACTACAAAGTCACCATGAGTGTGCACTGTCACAAGTCAGTACCCATCCTGATATGACCTTAGATGTTGCCAGGACGTAACACTCCAACACCCAACCAACCATATCGCCATAGTCAGATAAGACATCGTGTAAGTAGGTATCTTGGTGTGGGTGGTAGGGGAGGATCAATGTGTGGCGGGTTCGTGAGGAGGAGGACTGTGGTAGGTTGGTGGGTGGGTGGGTGGGTTGATACCCCACCCCATCACCGCAACCGGCCAAGGAAACAAGGCTAATTCCGCCATTAAATATTCACAAGCATCTACAGATAATTATGATCAAACTGTCCAGAAAGCCGTATTCTATGAAGGCCTGCCTAAACCCGATAGCTAAGCTAAGTGGTGCTAGGATGACAGGTGCTTATCGGCTTCTTAGCGGTCCGGGGGTGGAGGGATGGGAGGGTGGAAGGGGGGAGGGAGGGGGGATAAGTTGGGCTGCGGGTGGGAGGAGCCGGTTTTAGTACAATTTTACCACTCGGCTTTATTTTCATCCCGTAGTAATGCCGCGCCATTGCGGCTGGTGCTGCCCCCTGACGGTGGCGTATCTTCATGACGCATGCGCTTCTTTCACATCAATCAAGGCCCGGATGAGGCCCGTACCCCCGCCCCACCCGAACCCCCGACCCCCAACCTACACACGAAGCGTGATAATCGCGCACCGCCTTCACACTGGGCGCTAACAATTTGATATGCATACATATCGAGTATCAATGAGCGCGAATCTGCAGTGGCAGCGTGACACCTCTTAGTCTTAGCTGACATGGCAACGGCTCAATGCCGTACATTAATAACCACACAGTGACAGTTTAAAAGCTTCCTCCTGAGACTGCCACCCTTCCCCCCCCCCTTCTCCCCACCTCCCCCCCCCATCCCACCCCAACCCCCGGGAATAATCCTGCGGAAGGGGCGTGCCGAGCCAGGAGACGATTATGCAACAGCGGGGGGAGTGAGTGAGTTCTCCGTCGGGCATAGTCACGTGATTAAGACGCACGGTCATTAAGTGTCTAATTGTAAAGGGATCCGGGACGTTAATCAGGACAGGGTCAAAGGTCAGGCTCATAGGCACGTGATTGGTGTACCGTGGAGGAAGCGGGGGTCAACTCAGGGCAGGCGGCGGCCCGCTCAAACACACGCTGTGTCCGCCTGGGACGTGGATCAGCGAAGACCACGTGATCAAGGGGAGGTGTGCTAACTATTTGTTTACCGCGTGGATTACTAATAATGATAGAGTAAGGTCGCGTTTCCTACCTTGACTTGCTCCCTTGATGAGTTCTTTGTTGTTGATAAATTGCAGGTTTATTTCAAATGCCAGCATAGTAGTTTCTAGTACTTCTTTATTAAGTGTCTTGGTAACTGAAACTGTATGGTCAATTTCGGATTACGGCTTAATGAAAGATATAGATATTTAGAGCATGGGAAGTACCCGACAAATTAATGGCGATGTCTGCAAAAAATAACTGACATAAAGAAAATACTTGGAGTTATTTAGAAATATAAGGAGGTTGAGACAATATCAGGAGACTAAGCTATGAGCGATAATACAAGGAGATTTAGATCGCAGTCATAATAAAAGGATATATCCAGCTAGGAGCGACAACACAATGTTTAGCCAGGAGTGACAGCACAAGGATATCCAACGATGAGCGACAATACAAGGAGATTGCCATATGAGCCACAATACAAGATCAAGTTGGGCCAACAATACAAGGACATCCAGCTACAAGCGAAAATACAAGGACATCCATGTTTGGAGTGAAAATACAAGCAGATCCAAGTAGGAGTGATAATACAAGGATATCCAGATATGGGTTTTAATACAAGCAGATCCAATTAGGAGTGGCAATACAACCAGATCCAACTAGAAGTGACAATACAAGGCCATCCAGCTAGGATGAATACAAGAACATCGAGCTGCGGGCGCCAATCCACTGAGAACCACTCTAGCAGAGATAATAAGATGACATCTAACTAGGAATACCAATAGATGTAGATCCAAATAGAAAATAAAATAAACAAGGGGATCGGGATAGCAGTGACAATACAAGGACATCCAGGTAGGACAGACAACTGGACATCCAACTGGTGATGCTAATCTGTTCTAGGAAGGAATACAAATGCAAGGTGATCCGGCTAGGAAGGTGAATGCTAATAGATCCACATAGGAATGGCATTCACTAATGACACATACACTTAGTATGCCTGTTATCTATTACAAAGTAAACTTTTTTCAACCGCGTGTTAGTATATTGTAGGAGGTTATCCTTCATTAGTAAGACCACCTCTGCCCCTAATCCCTCCCACCCCTCTCCCCTACCTCACCGCCTACCCTCCCACCCTACCGGACGAGTTGGTAGAGTCCAGACTTCCCTGCAGGAGATCGATTCCCAGTCGACTCAAAACAATGACTTACAAAATTGATACTTGTCGCTTCCTGGCTTGGCATTCAGCATTAATGGGGTAGGGCAAGGACTGGTTAGCTCACTTTCAGGATAATGTGACTGAGTGGGATATCAGGTCAGGGTACTGGTGGCCTGATTTCCCAGTAGGACAGCACTATAAAGTCGCACTGTCATTCTGATAGGACCATAGATATTGCCAGGACGTAAAACTCCAACAACGACCCAACCTATTACTACGTAAACTTTCTTCAACTGTGTGCCGGTATATTGTAGGAGGATGTCCTTCACTAGTAGTACTAAGAGCGCCTCTGCCCCTAATTCCTCCCCCCCCCCCACCCATCGCCCCTACCTCACCACCTACCCCCACCCCCAAACATGCGAGCTGAGGTGGGTGGTGTAGCGGCCGATCAGAGCTGCTTACAATGGATGTGCTGCTGTCTGACGGGCCCGCGCCTCCTCATCATCTTAGCGATATCCCAGTGTCAATTTTCTGTGCACCAATCAGAGCCCGACTCCTCTCTGTCGCCCTCTGGTGAGTAAATATAGCTAACGACTAATTACCACCATTAGGGTTACAAGACACCGCTATTGTGGATTGCTATCCAACTAGACGAGGGTGCGTAGTGGTTTGCTATCAAACTAGAAAAGGGTGCAAAGTCAATTGCTATCAAACATGACACAACTATTGCCTTGCTATCAAAGGAGACAAGGCTGCATAGTGTGTTGCTCTCAAACTACACAAAGCTGCATAGTGGATTGCTATAAACCTAGACAAGGCTGAGTAGCGGATTGCTATGAAATTAAACAAGGCTGCGTAGCAGAATGCCATAAAACTAGACAAGGATGCATAGTGTATTGCTGTCAGACTAGACATGGATGTGTAGTGGATTGCTATCAAACTAGAAAAGGTTGTATACCAGTGTGCTATCAAACTAGACAAGGCTGCATAGTGCCTTGCTAAGAAAAGAATGCATAGCATATTGCTCTCAAACTACACAAAGCTGCATAGCGGATTGTTATCAAACTAGACAAGGCTGTGTAGCAGATTGCTCTCGAACTAGGCAAGGCTGAGTAGCGGATTGCTATCAAATTAAACAAAGCTACGTAGCAGAATACTATCAAACTAGACAAGGATGCATAGTGTATTGCTATCAAACTAGATACGGCTGCTTACTGGATTGCTGTCAAACTAGACAAGGATACCTAGTGTATTGCTATCACACTAAACAAGGCTGCACAGTAAATTGATATCAACCTAGACAAGAATGGAGAGCGGATTACTATCAAACGAGACAATACTGCATAACGAAATGCTAGGAGACGAGACAAGACTGCATAACTGATTGCTATCAAACGATACAAAGCTGCATAGCGGATTGCTATCAAACTAGACAAGGCTTCATAATGGATTGCAATCAAACGAGACAAAGTTGCATAGTGGATTGCAATCAACCTAGACAAGGCTGCATAATGGATTGCTATCAAATGAGGCAAGGCTGTGTAGCAGATTGCTATCAAACAAGACAGGATTGATATAAAACTAGACAAGGCTGCATAACAGATTGCTATCAAAGTAGACAAGCCTGCATAGCCGATTGCTATCAAACGATACAAGGCTGCATAGCAGATTGTTATCAAAGGAGATGAAGGCTGCATAGTTGATTGCTATCAAAGGAGACCAAGGTTGCATAGTGGATTGCAAACAACCTAGACAAGGCTGCATAGCGGATTTCTATCAAATGAGAAAAGACTGCATAGAAGATTGCTATCAAACTAGACAAGGCTGTGTAGCGGATTGCAATCAAACTAGACCAGGCTGCACAGCGGATTTCTATCAAACTATATAGAGTTGCACAGCATTTTGTTATCAAACTAGAATGACTGCTGATTAGGTAGGACCTGGAACTTTAATCGTCGAAAGACGATGGTAATTAGTTATCAAACCGATGTAATATTATGTGTCTTATTAGTTAGAATCGCAATTTTGTAGTAATTTATTTTGGATTGAACATTTAAATTGAAAGTAGACCGGGAATCCTTTCTTCTCCATTTCTGTTATTATTTTCTGAAGAAGACAAATTATTCTCCTTTGTCTTGTGCTAATTAAACTGAAAAAAGGCACCACTGGTCAAATGGTATGACTACCATTAGGAGAGAATGGGTCTTGTTGCATATTGCCATGGTTTTGAGTTTAGCCATTTTCTTAGATAAATACATCATTTTGAGTGTTATAATGTATTTTCCTTTACTTTGAAATAAAGTGTATTTTAAATGGCTAACCTTGGAGATATTTGAAGTGAAAATAGTATCTGTCTTGTCTCAAAGAACTAAAAACACGCAGAGTAAAGAATAATATCTGAATCTGCACACTCTGTCAAGGTGCACCCTGAGGAAGGAGGTAGGCTGGTTGGTTTGTTGTTGGAGTTTTCCATCCTGGCAACATCCAAGGTCATATCAGAACAGGTACCGACTTACGACAGTGTACACTCATGGTGACTTTATAGTGCTGCCCCACTGGCAAATCAGGGCACTGGCATCATGACCCGATATCCCACTCAGTTACATTATCCTAACACTGAGCTAACCAGTCCTTGCCCTATCCTGATAATTCCGAACAGCTGGCTAGGAAGTGATAAATATCAATGTTATAAGTCATTGGTTTGACTCAACCATGAACTAAACTCCCAATATCCCGCACACGAGACCCGCGTTCTACCGACTCGGCCACCGCACCCGGTGGCCCATTGAGGAGAACAGATCCTCAAAAGGCTAACGCATGAAGGAATGCTCAGCTAGGGTTAAAGATGGCCTAGAAGGAAAATCCGCGGACAATGTTGTAGTGTGCAGCATCTCGGGTACCAGCCGAATCACAGGTGTTTCTGTCACTAAGGGATTATGCCTAATACAGCCAGCAGGACATGCCATGAAGGTGGGGTATGGGGGTTATGGGGGGGGGGGGGGGGGTCACACGCCTACTGACAACCAATGATTCCCTTTGTGCTTTGTGTCCCTGCCCCCAGGACAGACCGGGTGGGCCGGCTACCAAAAGGATCGTGGGGGGGGGGGGGGGGGGGGGGAGCGGAGGGGCGGGAGGGGGGGGGGGGGGGGGTGGAGAGGGGCTTAAACGCTATGACTGCGTTGCGTTCAGAATGTGTCGCAGGGCGGAGTGGATGGGGTGATGTGCCGCTGCACCTTTCTTCTATCTACATCTGGATCAGAGGGGATTGCAATGGTTGAGGCGGCCTTGGAGGCTGGAGCCCTGTGAGTCAGCAGCCCTTCATGGTGTTCGCGGTTATTTCATTCGGGTAGGCCTCCTCAATGATGGGGCTGAGATGAAGGGCAGTGTGGACACCAGGATTGCAGACTCGTCAGATAGGATTGGTCTATAATTACGGATCGCTCAAATGGTATATTGTAGTCCATTTTCTATATAGAAAGGGGTGTAGATTATACTGGATAGGATGGTATTTGTACATCTGTTGCGGTTCAGGTGATTTTTTGTGTGTGTTTTTTTATTTTTTTATTTTGTTTTTTCTCTTGCCTCATATCACCCATCTCATCTTCCATAAAATTCACAAATCACTTAATTTGATATGTAAATAGTTCTGAGCACCATATGGGCTGGATTGGAGAGCATCACAACTCAGGTTGCATAAGTGACCTTGATGCTCTACAATTCCATTTATTAGCTTTCTTTTTCCCTCAATAAAATAACAATTAAATGGTCGGTTAAATCACTCTCTGGCTTCTTATGTGGGAGGTCGTCAGTTTGAACCTCGATCCAGTGAAACCAAACAGTCCTTGTAATATCCTACTAATGCCGGGAGCGAGGCTGGGTAGCAACAAGTATAAATTATATAAGTCATTGGTTTGACTCGACTGAGGTTCAAACTGACGACCTCCCACATGGGAAGTCAGGCAGCGTTCTTATTGATGTTGCCAAATCGTCTGCTAGAATCTACTAGAACTGAGAAGACAAACAAGCTAATATACTTCTGACGTTACACCTTGACTGAATAGAACAGGACAAGAACCTGTTTGTTCGGGGGGGGGGGGGGTAGAGCGGGCGGCTCCCGGGAGAACCTTTGCAATGAGAAACCAAGCTGAATAAATCAGTCAGCTGGTGCTGTTATTGCCACACGTGAGCAGCACTAACTCACACATCCCATTCTCCCAGCACCAGGCTGCATTCTCCCATTTCACCATATCCATATCCTCGGCCCCGATGTACCTGTCGTTTCACCAACTGTTCAGCTAAAGAAATTTAATCAATGTTTCATAAGCTCTAGTAGATGCGTCAAATATACCATTCGTATCATGTTCAAACAAAAGACTATCAGAACACCTGATTTTCTGATTTCTGACCAATTGTGCTGCGCATGGTGCACTTTGTTTCCATGTGGTAAATTCTGGCATAAAGTGTTTAGAGAATTGATGCGTGTCGCTATTTTCGCTGGGTCTCGGCATCATTACGACAGGACAAGAACTGGGTGTCCAGACAATTTGACAACATGGGATATCAGATTGTGTTCGCGGCCGCATTGTATGCCAGTGAGACAGCAACTATAAAAAGAGCATATGCGCGCTTTCACATGCTACATACCAATTATGATGATGAACCAGACGGGATGGCCCAATGAGTTAGAGCGTCCGTCTCCCTTGCTGGTAGATCGTGGGGTCGTGGGGTCGAACCCTGGTCGAGTCAAACCAATGACTTAAAAAGTGATACTTGTCAGTTCCTGGCACTCAGCATTATTAGGACAGGGCAAGGACTGGTGTGCTCAGTGTCAGGATACTGTGACTGAGTGGGATACCAGGACATGGTGCCGGTGGCCTGGTTTCCCAGTGGGACAGCACTATAAAGTCTCCATGAGTGTGCACTGTCACAAGTTGGTACCCGTCCTGATATGACCTTAGATGTTGCTAGGACGTAAAGCAACAACAAACAAACAACAAATTCTGATGATGGTTCTTAGATATGGCTAGTACATAAATAGCCCCAATAAAATAAACAAACAAACAAACAAACGATCTGATCGGTGACCATTCGATATCGTGCGTATATCGTCCAAAACTGTGCACGGACCGGAAGTCTGTATATTCAACTGAAGCAGAAGTTTGGAACTCACGGAACAAGTATGATGAATATGATACTTGCCTTCCCCCATCCCCCACCCCCATTCCCCGCCCCTACCCCGACTGAACCCAAGCCCATAGCTCCCGTCGGGGAAGGAGAGTGAAGGCCATATCGGCAGTCGCCCTGCCAGCAGGTGCATTAACATATTGCGACAGGTGCCAACAATTTCTTTTGGCCCGGGTTATAGGTAAGCAAGCATGATAGGGGACAGCTGCTCCCCGTGCCTCCAGGGGGACGTGGGGGGGTGGAGGGGTGTGGGTCATCAGTCACTGCCATCACCGATACACTCGGCCTGAGCTCTCTATGAACTGCTCGCATTTTCCGAGCTGCTCCTTACACTGCGTTTGATACGCCGGCGCTGCATGTGGACGGTGTAGATGACTCACAGACTACTGACTGACAGATGTGTGGTCGGTGTCTTGTTTGTTAACAGGGCACATGCGCAGGTGTGGAAGCGAGAAGCGCATGAATGTATCCTTCTTGTGTCAACTCTTCTTGACGTGGCGAGTAGTTCGCTAGCTCATGGCACTCCCTAGTACGTGAACAGACAGGAAAGCCGAATCAGTTGAGAATCCCTGTCTCTTTTTGGTACACAGTTTAATCTAATGCAGTTGAATGTACATGGCGTCTTGTTGAAAGTACTTCACTTCGACTGAATCTTGTATTCTGCAGTTAGACCAGAAGGGATGGCCGAATGAGTTGAGCATTCGTCTCCTCTATTTGTAGATCGTGGGATTCGAACCCACGCATTTGAACCCTGGTCGAGTCAAACCAACGACTTAAATATTGATATTTGTTGCTCCCTAGCCAGGAGCTCTGAATTATTAGGATAGGGCAAGGAATGGTTGGCTCAGTGTCAGGATAATGTGATTGAGTGGGATAGCAGCTCATGGTGCTGGTGGCATGGGAGACCATGCCACCATCACCATCACTGTCACCATCACCATCACCATCACCATCACTAGTACCATGACCAGCACCAGCACTATAAAGTCGCCATGAGTGCACAAGTTGGTACCCGTCCTGATGGTACTTGTTACTCGGATGTGAAGGTCCAACAACCAACGAAGCAACCATAGTGGGTGAACTGAACAGTGCATGAGTAATTGATTGTTGTTGGTGGTGGAGCATGATGTGAATACCGCCTATGGTGTTCATTTCCTACGTTACTCAGTGAAACACACCCAAGAAAAGTATGATTGTGGCGGTAAAAATCATAGCGCAAAGCCGGTCGTTTGCACATGAGTTTCTTCTCTTTGTGGGTGGGGTTGGGGGGGCTAAATACAAAATATTAATTTATTCCTAGCAAGAATCCTTTGTTTCCGCACCTAGCCACTAGATTTTGCTTCAATTTATATATATTTAGTAAATGGTAATGTGATATAGCATGACCTTAGGATTAAACATGTTCGTACATGCAATAATATTTAGTTCATTTTTACAAGTAGTTTGCCAAATAAAATGGAAAACATATAATGCCTGTGCTATGCATTTATGTTCTTATACTACTAACAAAATCGTTCACCCCAATCTCCTGATCGGGCTGGATGAATGAATCAGTATGAGTGCTTACTGGCTTCCTATGCGACAGATCGTGGGTTCGAACCCCGGCTGAGTTAAACCAATAACTTTCAAAATTGATAATTGTTGCTAGCTAGCCTGGCTCTTGCGAGGCTATATTAATAGGATAGGGAAAGGATTGGTTTGTCCAGTATCACGAGAAAGTAAGTGAGTGGGATATCACGCCATGGGGCCAGTGGCCTAATCTCCCAGTGAGGCAGCAGTATGACATTGCCATCAATGTGCAGCGACACAAATCAGGACCCGTCATAATATGAGTGTAGATGTTGGTATGTATGTATTGCAATACCTCAGGGAGTTTGACACCCCTGCACTGCACAGATGTAAACCACTGCCTTGTGGTACAGGTTCTTGACAGAACTGAAGGCTAAGGGAGCAAACCCTGAACAGAAACCCATGTCACTGTGGCAGCATTAAGGGATGTTGATGTATGGAACTCCCAACATCTCCCGACAAGCCACTGCAGGGACAAATAGTTTTGTGCCTGTCTGGACATGTTCTTGCCGGTGTCAAACCTCTCTTTGCTCCCTGAGAGAGTGCCACTGGTAACTTGCAAAAGCCAGCAGCACTTCAACACTTTTGCAGGCAGCTTTCATGAAATGTACAACCGCACAAAGGAGAGCGGCAGTCAAGTAATGAAAGTAGTCTTTGTCGCATCGCGACCGACAGCATGATGATGATGAGATGTTGGTGGGATGTAAAACTCTAACAAACTACAGCCTGAATCCCCCATCAGTCTCTCTCACTCTGATTCCCAGAAACTGCATTTTTCCATGATTAAATTTGAATAAATACATTAGGTGACTGCGCTTTGAACCGGCGATCAGTTAGTTCCGTTTCCTCGGTAGGTCACTTACATATCAAAGTTATAAGTAAAGCCCCGAATGTGGGAATGCTCTCGAGTCTAATTGCGCTCCATAATGTATACCCTATGTATCGCTCATTGCATTCCCACTCACGGCAATCCCCGTGTTTAAGTAATCACGTGATTCACATCAACACATCATCCCTGTCACTCCAGTCATCAACAGCACAGTATCCCGACACTTCCTCCTCACCCATCGCTTTGTGTCTTCCTTACCCAACTCCATACCATTCCCACATTGAGGGTAGCCCCCACACTTCCAATACATGTGTTCCGAGTTCACCGGACGCGGTGACCGAATCGGTAAGGTGCAGGCTTCCCGTGTGGAAACTCGGTAGCTCGAAGCCCAGCCGAGTCAAAACCAATGACTTATAGAATTGATACTTGTCGCTAACTCGCCAGGTGCTCTGCATTAATAGGATATGGTATGAAATGGTTAGCACAGTGTTAATGGGAAAAGGCAGGGAGTGGTTAGCACAATATCAGGATAATGTGACTGTGTAGGACATCATGCTCTCTCATGGCAGCCTGCTCTCCCAGTGCGGCAGCACTATAAAGTTGCCATGAGCTCAAACCGTCACAGGGGGAGCCTGCCAGCATTTCACTTTCTACTCTTACTCTGTCTGTGTCTTTGGCTTGCTGGATGGTCACCATAGAGCAAACAGACACGGGCCTTTGACTCAACTCTCCTAATTTCACTTGCCTAGACTCTACCCTTTCTTTTCTCCCAGGCATACTTCTCCCCCTGACCAAGCGAGTTGGGTGCTTGGGTGGGCCCCTTTACCTTTACATTTCTCTCGCGTTGTTCTCATTGCTGGAACCACTGGACCCATCTTTACCCGCCCTTCCTCGGAAACCCTTGCTGCTGTCTGCTGGATACTAGTGCTGTGCTACCGCCAGACCGGAGATTATGTACCGCCCCAAAGACTCATCGTTTAATGGTTGTAAAGACATCCCCCAGGTTCTACAACCATCCCACCAGAAGATTATTCTTCAACCAAAGATTGGGCGGATTTATCGGAGCCTCTCTATAATGTTGCAGTTCTGCAACTGGTAACCGTCGTAAGGTTACAAACAACCCAGTAACTCTCTATATCTCACCGGCACAAGCCGGTACCCATGCTGATATGACCTTAGATGTTGTTAGGACATAAACCAACACCAAAATGTTCCGCTTTTCACTGGTACCTCAGAACGAAGGAGGCTGCGACCCAGCATGACGAGTCACATCTACAGCTTACCCACTAGAAGGTGGCACAGCTGGTGACTTACTCACTCATAAAGAAGTATTTTATCAGCTTAAAATATTGGCTAGGATAAGTTCACTGGCGTCTCCATTAAAAGGAAGTTTCTGCTAAGAACCTCAACAGGATTGGTCATCATGAAATGTCTGCTAACAGCGGCAAAGTGAGTTTAAAATATAGGGTCTATCATGAAGGATAGGGATAGTGTGGCACCAACCCCAACTTCCGGTATGCAAGCGGAAGTTGCAACTCAATGTACTGCGTCTCAGCTTCCGTCCTTCCTGAAGAACCAGCGGAACACGGAATACCCGTATTCCCTATATCTACTTCCACACCTCCACACCTCCACACCTCCACACCTCCAAACCTCCACCCCTCCACCCCTCCACACCTCCACACCTCTACACCTCCACCTCCATACCTCCACACCTCTACACCTCCACAGATCCCCACATCCACACCTCCACACCTCCACACCTCCACACCTCCTCATCTCCACACACCCACACCTCCACACCTCTACACCTCCACACCTCCACAACTCCACACCTCCACACCTCCACACCCCCACACCTCCACACCTCCGCCCGTGATTTCCGCACTCACCCACCCCCCTCACCACCACCCACGTCAGCCCTCACCTCCAACCCTGATCCATTACTCTCACCCCACCCCCACTAACCCACCCCCACCCATACCCCCACCCCTACTCCCATATCTGTCCTCCTGATCGACTACCCTCTCCTCGTCTCCGTCACGTTTCACTCCATCTCATTCCCTCAGCTTGTCCTGCTTCCCATCACCCCCACACCCCCACACCCCCACACACCCACACACCCACACACACACCCAGTCCGTTCCCCTCCGGTATTGCGCCAACACATCAACTCCGCCGCCCCACCCTGCCCCCACGACCCCCTTCCCCGCATGCAGTTATAGGTGCGTTGCATGCACACAGCCTACACCCATTATGACACCGGCCGGAGGTTTGTGAGGGTGCGGTGTGTGTGGAGGGGTGGGGTGGGGGTGAGGCGTGGCCATGACAACATCCCTTTGTTGATGCTACCAGCCCCTTTGGCGGAAGGGGTGTTGGATGCGGACACGGGAGAGGGGTAGTGGTCGGGTGGGGTGGTGGTGTTGTTGTTGGTGGTGGTGGTGATGGTGGGTGGGGGGAGGTGGTGGTGGTGGTGGGGGGTGGTGGTGGTGGTGGTGCTGGTGGGTGGGTGGGTTTGGAAGGTTGCTTCCAGAGAGGAGCCGTCCTCGCCAGACCGCCTGCCAAATTGACTATCAAATATTTAAACCGATTTACAGCTACGGTGTGAAGAGTGTGTGGAGAGGGTGGTTTATGTATAATGGAAACGCTGGTCCTGGCCACGGCCCGCAGCTACAGCAGAATTCACCACGGGTGGCAGGGATTTCCGTGTACTGTCTCACTCGACATTCTTAGTGTCACGTGCCACAGACGTTGTCCAGAGACGGTGCGTCCGAGTGCCATCCCGGGATTGAGCCTGCCACAGAGAATTATCTCCTCGTCGTCTGAGGCACATCACCCAATGTCTCTGATGATGAGAATCACTGTGTTTTCCTCAGCATCTACAAATTGTGATGATGATGCAGTTTTCTATGTACCTACTGGATTGCATATTAGCCTGTTCCCCTGCCTGATTCAGTATGTTCGCTATGTTTTTCATTAGAACGTCATGCATGTATTATTAGTTATTCGGGGAGAAGATACAAACCAACAGAGACAAAACCTATTTACATGGATCAAGAAGGTAATCTGGCTGGCCTTAAATAAACCTACCTTGTTTACTAAAATTTTTTAACTTGACCCTTGGCGCCAACTGACTGATAACCATTGAACGTTGTGGCAGCTGAGGGCGCAACCAGCTCTCTGCCTCATCGCAGATCCCCACGATCCCCAAGTCGTTGTAACTCCGGCTCGCGTCTCCAGCTGAGATGTTGGTGGGTTATTGCAGTTTTACATCCTGGCAACATCTAATGTCATATCAGGATCGGTACCGAGTTGTGACAGTACACACTCATGTCGAATATATAGTGCTGCCCCACTGGGAAATTTGGGAAGTCTGCCAGCACCATGACCTGATATCCCACTCAGTCATATTATCCTGATATTGAGCTAACCAGTTCTTGCCCTATCCTATTAATGCCAATCACCAGGCTAGGAAGCAACAAGTATTAATTTTATAAGTCATTGGTTTGACTCGACCGGGAACCAACTCCCGATATCTTACATGCGAGGCCTGCTCTCTTCCAATTCGGGCATAACAGCAGAAGTGGTTTCCATCCTAATAATACCTGTATAAAAGCTTTCTGCATCTCATATATATATATATATATAACTCCTGAAGATCTCAGATTATCCTATATCAAAATGACTCGAATACATGAATATTTAAGGGTTTGAAAATAAATGCGGTATATTGTTTGAATATGGAGCAACGTGTTCAGTTCCGTATTCTGGGCCCTGCATTTACATCAACTTTACAAATATATCTACATACGGAGACTAGGAAGCCCTCTGGTTACTAATCAGGTATCGGGTATCGGGTAGCAAATTCTTAATGCCAGACCCGTTGCTTTATAGCAACACTGCAAACACGGTGTGCTCTGGCTACGAAAGTGGGGTACACATGTCATAGGTAGTAGAACTGAGTTGGTAAATCACAACAACCAAACACCGTACAGGTGGCTGCGGCTTTGTTTCTGTGTACATCCATGTACAGTAAAACCCCTCTAAATCAACCGAACATGGGACTGACTTTAAATCGTCCACTTGGGGAGCTGGTTGGTTTAGGGAGTTGTTGTATCATTACAATGGTATTGTATGGGCGATCATCTGGAACCCAAATAAAGCGATCGATATAGGGGAGTGGTCGATCTGTGGAGGTGGTTGGTTAGAGAGGTTTTACTGTATACTGAACTACCACTGGATACAAGCCCGAGTATAGAACTATCAATGTTACTCATGTGTACAGATTAATCACTTCTGCTTCAGTATGAGACATATCTAAGCCATCTTACATGTGTGTACCCTGTTGCCAGAATTACATTAGACAATCTGGTTAACTGGGTAGAGCTTTTGATTCCCAGGTGGGATGTTGCAAAGTCAATCTCCAGCTGAAACAAAGCAAACATTTAGAAAATTCATAATTGTGGCCACTTTACCTGGCAAAGGGCATATGGCGCGGACTGGTTGGGTCAGTGGCAGGATAATGACACAGATCGGAAAAGTGCGTCGTGATATAATGCCATAACGCTGAGGCAACACTATAAAGTCGTGATCGTGGCGCATTGTCACACGAGCATGTACGGGTCCTGATGTTACTTTAAATGTTAAGCAAGTCTGAAGGAAACGTATATCGGAGGCGGTGGCCGAATCGGTAGAGCGCATGCTTCCCGTGCGGAAGGTAGGGTTTGATTCCTGCTCGAGTCAAACCAATGACTTATTAAATTGATACTTGTCACTTCCTAGCCTGGCGCGGGTGCGGGTGCGGGTGCGGGTGCGGGTGCGGGTGCGGGTGAGGGTGCGGGTTCGGGGGCGGGGGCCGGGGCGGGGGCGGGGGCGGGGCGGGGGCCGTGGGCGGGGGCGGGGGCGGGGGCGGCGGCGGGTGCGGGTGCGGGTGCGGGTGCGGGTGCGGGTGCGGGTGCGGGGGCGGGGGCGGGGGCGGGGGCGGGGGCGGGGGCGGGGGCGGGGGTGGGGGTGGGGTGGGGTGGGGATGGCTGTGGGGGTGGGTGTGCGTGTGCGTGTGCGTGTGGGTGTGAGTATGGGTGTGGGTGCGGGTGCGGGTGCGGGTGCGGGTGCGGGTATGGCTGTGGATGTGGGTGTGGGTGTGGGTGTGGGTGTGGGTGCGGGTGCGGGTGCGGGTGCGGGTGCGGGTGCGGGTGCGGGTGCGGGTGCGGGTGAAAGAGGGCACCATGCATTTCATTCATGGCCTCTCCACTCATCCTAATTAGTAGTCAAACTCATCCTCCTAGCTGGAAAAGTCCGAAGCTCCTGCCACCAGTAGAAGTCGCAGTTTGCCAGCAGGCACTGTCCGACAGCAACTGGGATTATCCCAATACCCTCCATCAAATAAGACCTGCCTAATGGGGTAATCGAACCCGAGTAGCTGCTTCTCTTGTCGATGATGTATCCTGGTGAGCTAGACGCATCCACTGCTATGCTTTCTTTATTTATGGTGTGTGCTGGCATGATAGCGTGGAAGTCGCTAATTTACTAAATTTACAAGTGGTTTTTGTCTGGCCTTCATAAACAGTGGTTAGGGTTCAAACTTATCCCTGTCATATCATGTTCTGTACAAAATTATGGTTGTACCAGATTCACCGTTATCTAGTTTGGGACTACCTTGTGATTATGCCAAAATTAGAAGATACTCTCTTAATTAGATTGGTACTACCATCGTTATGATTTCTAGTAATAACAGTAGAAAACAATATATATATATATATATATATATATATATATATATATACCAAGAAAATATAAAAAACTAACATAGACTATTAACCATACTAAACAACTATCTACAGGCAATCAAGCACCTTATCAGCTGCTACTCTCTGATAAGATAACTCCACCACTACAGCTGGTTATGCCTGAGTACTCGAGCGTATATGCTATGGACAGTATAAACACAGCCTCAATAAAAAGAAAATTAAAAATGTATATCATGATATAGTCAAAGACACACGTATTAGGTTTCTAGAAGAGCTACTCGCGGAATATCATATTTCTACAAATAATGTCGCCCTCCCTCCATGGCATAAGGCCCCTACGTGGAATATTCTCTCCCAGCAAAAGAGAATAAAATCTTCCTCTAAGTGGATGATACTAAATAATGACAGACCCGATGGGATATCTGAATGAGTTGTGTGCCCAGTTTCCCGGTGGCATAAATCACCCAAGTTTGAAACATTGAATTAAAAACGTATACTTGTAACTACCTCGTCTAGCAGTCACGATTACTTGGATATGGCAAAGAGCAGTAGAATGAGGAAGAGCAAGTGCACATCTTTGCAAGTATCCGTTCTTAATCAACTTATCTAACAAACAAACAATGTGCACACATTGGCTAATCAAACAGCCATGGGCAAATGAATTCCATCGTAGTTTATTGCTAACTTGGCCCTTCCATGTCGTTATATATAAGATACTAAATAGTTGGGTTTGTTCTTGCGTAGACCATTTTATTAAGTACAATGTACACATTTTCCAGGTTCGAATGGAATGGTCTTCTGGCATGCTAGTAAGAGATGATTTAATCTAAATAACACTTATTCAGTGAACATGGATGTTTGATATATATATATATATATATATATATGGGCTGCTATATATGTATATATATATATATATATATATGTATATATTTGCCTACTCTTTTATATAAAGATTTTTAAATAATGATGCCCATATACATGGCCAGCATTATTAAAATATTATATAAATACATATATAGATATGCATATACATATAATGTAATATGTATATACATATAAGTGTACGCAATATATGAAGAGTTCAGGCGCAAACCCAGTAAATGCCAATCCAACAATTTAGATAAACATTGGAATCAAACCTTTAAAAATTTCTTTTTTTTACATTTCTATTTTTTATTCATAATCATTTTATAACAAGAAAAGTGGAATTTGTGAGAAATAAAATTAGGTTATTGTAAAAAAAAATGTAATCGATTAATATTTGGGGTTGGCGTTTACGGGGTTTTTCATCTGAACTCTTCATATATCATCATCATGCTGTCGGTCGCGATGCGACAAAGACTGCTTTCATTACTTGACTGCCGCTCTCCATTTAGCTCTCTGCTGTGAGAGTTGTGTCCATGAGTCGGTCTTAATGTCTCTCAGCTTCAGGTTTCTCTTGATGGTATCTTTGAACCGGAGACGGGGGCGCCCTCTCTTTCTGTAGCCAAAAGACAGTTGAGAATAGAGGATCTGCTTTGGTAGCCTGTCTGATGACATCCTCATGAGGTGTCCAGTCCACCGGAGATTCTTTTTGATCAGAAGATCTTCCATAGAGGGCAGCCCCATCCGTTCGAGTATTTCCTTATTCGTCACTTTGTCCTTCCAGGTTAGCCTCATGATTGAACGCAGATGTCGCATCATGAAGGCATGCAGCTTTTTCACCTGCTGTCTGTACACTGTCCAGGCCTCGGCTCCGTATAGTAGGGTGGATAGCACGATTGCGCGGTAGATCTCACCTTTGACCCGAATGGACACATGGTGGTTGTTCCAGAGTCTCTGGCGTAGTCTTCATATATATATATACAATATACCTGTGTATCTACTTATATTGCGTGTTCAAAAATAAGCATGAATCATAGCGATTTACGTTCTGCTTATGTTTTTATGTGGGAATGATCGTGACTCGACATCAAGCAGATTACGGTTACATGACACGATGTGAACGACACAATAGGAATTATTCTTCAGCATGTGATGGGAGATAGGATTTATTTGTCAAAAGCCCAAACGGCCGCATACCCTTTGTTCTACTGCGGGATGGCATTCGCTTGCCAACCATGGTAAGAGCCTGGATTCACTACGTAGATGAATTCATGAACTTCAAAACGGGGTAAAAGAAATGACAACGATTCATACAGGCTACATACTCGACAGAATCATACTTCAATATACCCTTCATGAATTGCATCTTTTTTTTAAGTTCCATAGTCCGATTTTAAAGCGAAAACACTCACTTAGACTTGATTTGACATACCTACCTTATGCTAGGTACACACCTACCGTTTACGACGCGATTCGCGCATACGACCTCGTTAGTCGTGTCATGGGGGTGATGAAAATGGGAAATATTGCGCCTAGAGCGGGACTCGAACCCACATCTCTTTGCATTCCAGGCCAGTGTGCTAACCATTACACCACCTAGGCTCCCTGATATCAACACACTCCCCACGCCTACCTGTCTATGTGGTTACTTGCCTGAGAGGTCAGTGCAGACCACTACAGTCGGTAGGTGGGTGCGGGACCATAGCACACCAGACGTCTGCGATTTGCGATTACAACTCAGTTTTAGGCCTTAAAACTGAAATCTCAAGCAATTCGAAAAACGAATCGGGACGATTGCAAATCGGGAGGTGGGTGCGGTCGGTTGTATCTTAAACGGTATATGCGTGCTAGCCACCGACCGTTCGCGTCTGAGTTTTAACGATCAACGAATCGCGGGGCCGGAAAAAGGACATGTGACAGTGTCTTAACCAAAATATTCTAATCGGCGGCTATATATTAATATTTTCTAATCGACGAATGTAAAGTAAACAAATACGTAGCAGGCGCAAGGAAATTCCGCCGGTTCGGCGGCTACATATTAGACCCAAATCTATTCAACGGCGGCAATATTAATGTTTTCTAATCGACGAATGTAAACTAAACAAGTATATAGCAGGCGCAAGGAAATTCTGCCGCCGGCGATATTAATGTTTTCTAATCGACGAATGTAAACAAAACAAATAGCATTGCTACAGGAAACTGCTAGATGGCGCTGATGGTGACGTAGTTCGCGCAAAACCCACCAGGTGCGTGCAGCGCAGTCGCAAATCGGTCACAAATGATGTGGGCACCGTACGGTGCTGCGGTCTGAGGTGTGTCTTGCGGTTTATGCAAATGTTACGGCGTTATGGTCTGCGGTTTATCTCTTCACAAATCATATGGTTTGTGTTGAATTTACACACGTTTTTAATATACAAACAAAGTCATAACTTACTTAATACTGATCACACAAACATGAATTTTGTACCATATTGATATTCATTTTACAACATTTTTATTCATGTCAACAAAGGTGATTGTACAGTGTTGTGGAGTCTGGATAGCGGCCTGTGGCATTGCGCTTTCTCTAAGTTAAGAGAACTCCAACTTTATTTTAAATGTGACCCTTTCGGCGAGCAAATAACCGCACGGTGACCATAACCCACTGTACGGTTTGGCCGATGCGGCAACGTATGGTCGCCGCAAGCACGGCGTAACGCATTTGTGACCGAGGCATTAGCTGTCTACTCAATGATTTGACTCTGCTCCTGGGTCAGGTGGGTTCTGCTGGGCGTTGGGAAGCCAGATAATTGAAGTCAATCCGATGTACATCAAGCACACGGGATTGCCGAATGCGTTGAGCGTCCGTCTCCCGTTTTGGTAGGTCGTGGAAATCGAACTCATAGGTTTGAACCCTGGTCGAGTCAACCCATTGATATATATGCTGTATAAGAATGATACGAGTATAATAACCCGGAATATCCCTCCTGTCCCTCATCACTCGATCAGCTCCATGGACTGTGGGAGTCTCTCATAGTCATCTACTGCTCCATCCTCCCCAATCCCAGCTCCGATGGTGTCATCACCACCCCTGCCCACTGTAACCACCACTCACTGTACTGTTGATATATGAGGATATATAGATATAAAGTTGGCTACGAAGAAAAAAGGGGGGGGGGAGGAATAAAAGGAAGAACAAGAGGAGTGGTGGAAGCCTACCTTTATTTTCCAAAGGCTCACTGGCCGAGCAAATAAACGCCCTACAGTATATATTAAAAAATATATTTAAAAACAGGTTTCAATTGGAGCGCGCGTGACACCAACGCGCTCAGGCTGGGTTCTGGCTGGGCGGAGTGAGTCAGCCCGACGCAGCGGGAACTGGCCCACAGCAAAAGCCTAATAAATACGTCAATATAATTAAATATAATAAATAAGAAATAAATAAATAATACATCGCTAAGAAACCTCCGCCTATTTATATTCACATAATAAATTAGATTACACATAAAGTTGGCTATGAAGAAAAAAGGGGGGGAGGAATAAAAGGAAGAACAAGAGGAGTGGTGGAAGCCTACCTTTATTTTCCGAAGGCTCACTGGCTGAGCAAATAAACGCCAAACCTTGGCCGGCTATGGCGGCCCAGGCTCCCAACACTCCTCTGTCTGAGTCTCAAGATCTATTAGACTAGTCGCGACCCGAACATCATTTAAAATCCAAGTCCGCAGAGGGGTCTTTAAATAAGCGTAGACTCCGAAGCCCAATCCCCCCTGACTTTAATCTCCTAGATTGTGGCCCCCACCATTGCCAGAAAAGTACATCCACCTCGCCTCAAAGAGTGCGATGTGAAATAGTGTTCGCCCAAGCCCGCCTGGTTTGAGAAGAATTTGAGCATCCCCTGGTATGCCCTGTACGTCATAGGCCTAGAAGTAGCCCCCTGGACTGGTATACTGAAAGCCAAGTCTCCAGTCTCTGCAGGCAATTCCCTGAAGTGGCGCCTCGTCCAATATACCGCGCAAAGTTCCCTATTCGGGCATGCCGTGACCGGCACCTCCAGCACCCGTTCAGAGAACTGGATTGTTTTTGATCGATGGACTTTGAATTGCATCCCCCAATTAAAAAACACAAAGTCTCCTCTACGGTGGATGGAGTCGGATTCGGTCACTTGTGACTTCCTTAGTAGCGCTCTGAATGAGCAAAGCATCGCTGCCCTCCATGAAACGTGGCCAGCGTTTAAGGTTAGTAGAGAAAAAATCTGTAGTAGCATAGTAGGCAGCATCGGAGGCGCTTGGCGGGGTGTGTCCCCCTTCTGTCGCCTAATGCCCTTAAGTGTTGCCTGGACTAAATAGTCGTCATATCTGATCATAGGGGCACCATTCTGACGAAGGAAAAAATTTAGGCCCGATAGGTAATTCACTACTGAACGGTATGTAAGTGTTCTTGCCAGCCACGATGCATAGAGCGCCACGCGCTCAGAGGTGCAGGGCAGCGGGGAACGATCATCCGAGAATTGGTCGAGAAAATCTAAATATTTACGTATCTGGACTGAATGTGTGGCGATAGAATTCTGCGAGTAAAACTGCCTCTCATATCCCCGCTGCCCTGCCCTCAGCTCCTCCAGTTCTGAAAAGACACGCGAGAGAGGCATCAAACAAGTGTGCACAGCACATAACCCCGTCGCGATCAACTGATCTAATTCTGTGCCTGCTAGCTTCTAGGTCCAATCTACTGAGGGAATTGCAGACCACATTCACTGTTGTATTTAGGTTGAACGAAAAGTGAAATTATTTTCCACCGCCAAACAAAATAATTTTTGCAACATCCCCATGATCTCCCCTGATTTGGATCTCCCAGAATTAAGCGCGGACTCGACTACCACACTGTCTGTTATAAAGATAATCTTGGCCCCAGTCCAACCCGGTGACCATCGGGTGGCTCCCTCCATCACCACCCTCATTTCCTTTACATTTATATGGTCACTGTCTCCTCCCGCGGGGGGCTCTACATGGTGATGCCCCATTTCCCTGCGGAGCACCTCATCATCCTTCGGGTTAAAAGATGCAACTAACCAATCTAAACCCCAGTTTGAGGCGTCACTGTAGACCGCTACAGTTTCCGCGAATTTCCCCAGCATATCTGCCTTCCCATTGAACCTATTTGCAAAGTTTACCCACCAGGTGATGTCTTCCCTAAAGCCTGAATTCAGGCATGCACGATAAAAGGGCTCCCAGAGGGTACCTATCAAATCATACACCCGTCTACTAAAGGTTCTGCCTCCCCTGATCACCTTAGCACAATGCGCCAAGTAGGCCGCGAGTTTCTCCAGTTCCTTACCAGTGGACTTTCTTCGATCAAGAAATTTTCGCAATATCTCCCTTAACCTGACTAATTTGTCGTCCAGTAATGAAAGTTTGAGGGACTCGGAATCTACATCAATGCCTAGGAATCTTATCTTTCTTGCTGGTGATATGATTTTTTTTTAAACTGATAAAAAAAAACAGTCTACGCAGTATTGCCATCACCTGTTGCTGGCAATGCTTAGCTTGCTCCTTTGTCCTACCAATAATACAGAAATCGTCCAAATAATTAATGATTCTGTCTACCCCCTCCCTTCCCGCACATCGGACAACAAAGTCAGATATTCTTGAGAATATAAAAGGGCTAGAAGACAATCCCATACAAAGCCTAGCATCTATCAAGTATGTTTCAGCCACATCCCCCTCGAACAACCACCGGAGGCCTTGGCGCCACCTATGTTCTGGGTAGATCTGGACGGAACGGTACTTGTCCATGATCTCAATACTAGCTAGATAGTCGTCGTGCTCTAAGTATTCTACTACATCGTCCAAGCCCTTATAGTTAAACTTAAGGGCAACTCCAGATGTATAATTATTAACGCTCTCACCTTTCGGTGTGCTACAATCGGTTGCAGTTCTACCCCCCCGTTGTCCTTTGGCACGACAAACATGCCATGTAAACAGGTTGGCGGTGTGTCGACCTTCATTAAAACTCCCCTCCCTAATTCGGAGATAAGTTTAGTCTCTATCATGTTTCTCTCCCCGTTTGATTTCTTCCTATTCGACTGAGTGTCATAATTTACATTACAGCCGTCGTCAATTACATGAAACCCGAATACCATGCCCTGCAAGAGAAAGAGAGAGTCAGTGTCAACATCGCCCCTACAGAAAGCCTCCGCAAAGAAACGGCATGGTTTTAATTGACATAGCAAACCCCCCAGCTCATGGACACAACCACAGGTGCCACGCAGACAGTTCTCGTTCACACGGAAAGTCACATACGCGCTGCTGCTGTTCTCCCTAACCGACACGGCCAGACAGTTGGTACTGTCGTAGCGCACACACAGCAGGAGGTCCCAGCCTGCAAGTTCCACTGCAGGTTGTATCCTGGCAAGGAGGCCGTGGCAATCCCACTGCCCGTGCCCCATCGAGTTTGTACGGCTGGCGGCATTCATCCCACTCCTCCCGGCGCCTCCTTCCCGGATGATGTAGTCGCTCCTGCGCTGCCACATCTCGCTTCCCTTCGTGTGGCAGTCCTCCTGTGTCATACTGCCCTCCACCGCATCTCGGCTAATAGCCGCAATACCAGTCTACTGGTCTCCCTTCCGTTCCAACATTGACTGACGAGCCACCTCATGCAATATTGGCCTGTTAATTGACCTATCACCCTTTGTGGCCGCCTCATGCGTATGGTCATTAACGCTCCCTGTATCACACTCGCAGTCATGAGGTGTGACTTGGCCACACTGGGTCACGGGGGCGCCTTGGGGAATGCCTCCATATTGAGTCATTACACCACTCTCTCGCACATGTATGTCAAAGTCTTTTACCGAGACTTTTGCTCCAATATTGTGCCTATTACGCCCCCGTCCCAACCCAGTGTTTCCCACTAATCAGTCATTACATGTTGCTCTCTTATGGCCCCTTCCTTCGCACTTTGAGCATTTATGTTTGTATCTGCAGTCCTCTTCTTTCCGGCCACACCCGTGTTCGCTATTCCATGCGTAACATGCCATTTGCGGTTTACTGCCTCTACCCCCACGCTTCCTATCGCCGAAGGACGATGAAGTCGATTGCTTTTTCTTTATGCTGTCAGGACCATAGTGGAGGACACTTTTCCCTGTGTGTGGGCTCGAGAAAGCCTCAAAGCCTCGCTTCACCGCCAATTTCCTGATACAGAGATCATAGTCCGCATGAGCACTGTCTTGGTAGTCGTTATGGCGAGCTCTGTGGGAGATAAAGTAAACATGCTCCCACATCGCCCTATGATCCTGGATCGACATTTCTGGTATATCTAACACCCACGCGGCAGTAGCATAAACAATTTCATTGCAATTCAATTTCCGAAAGTCTTTTTTAGTCTTGAGATGCTTCTTAAGCGACCACTTACTTATCATCCGTCGCTCGACACTGTCCGGCGACGAGCTGCTCGACGAACGCCTACGTCTCCTCCATTCTCTAGACCTGTGTCACGGGCGGCGATATGTCGAGTAACCGCTCGCTGAAGTTTCCGGCTGCAGCGCATGATCCACATCTGCCATCTTTGTTGCCGCACCGGCTGCCACTACTTCTGGTGGCCGTCTTGTTTCACCGTCAGACTTCAGCCTCCCCTTTCTTCCTGCATCCCGCGTTGCTACCAGCCTATCCCGTTCATCTCTCAACTCATTCAGTTTGATTTCCAGCCGTAATTGCTCGATTTCACGTCTCGCCTCCTCCCGTTGTTCCGATAGGGACGGTTTGTGGGTCGCCGTATCCGAGTCTGTTTCTTCTGCTGCCTGTTTCGACATCTTAGCGGCCAAACTTCTAGTCGTTCTAGTAGTTCCCTCCAGGCTTGCCCTATTCCTTGTACACTCTTGGTCACTACCGTTGTGGCTAGTACCACAGGCAACACAGAAGTCTAATACCATTATCCAATGGCCAAAGAGATTTAATTTCCAATCAGCTAGTTAATGGACGAGCTATTGTTGGATCTCTGCTGCAGATAGTCAGCAATGTATTGAGTGAAATGAGCGTCGCAAACGCGATAACTATATATATATATATATATATATATATACTTTGAACTGTCAAAGAATTAGTCACAGCCCAGAGAAGCGGTGTGGTTATCTACTCAATGACTAGCATATCAGTATAACGAAATGTAATCTAAGGCAAAATTGCACAAGTGTGTCGATTAATGTCAATAAATTATTGAGTGCACTCTAATCAAGCCACAAGTGTGTCGATTAATGGCGAATTAATCTGTTCTTCTCGACACACTTGAAGTCTTTTTTCCCACCGTCGAAAATTCAAATTATTTCACGATACCGTTAGTTTTTGGCGATCGTTCCTCCATATATTCATTCAAATTGACGCACAAGCTCACCGCTGGCGATCGACACTCAATATAAATGACACTTGTGTAATAATGGTCGAGTATTAAAATGTTTTTACAATACCGTCATCCATGTCGACTTTCCTGAAGGCGGCAGGTTTAATCGACTCGCAAATCGTCGAATATATCGTCCAGATCGTCCTCCACCCGTAATCCAACACGGAAAGTAGTCCGTTGTCCCAGACGACAACTGGAAACACAGGTAGCTCGTTGACTGTGTTCTCAGACCTCCCTACACATGCAGGTCAATTAGTTAGCCCAGGTTTCAATCGGAGCGTGCATGACACCGACGCGCTCAGGCTGGGTTCTGGCTGGGTTCTGGCTGGCTTCTGCAGGCTGGGTTCTGGCTGGCTTCTGCGCAGTTCAGGCGCAAATCCCCGTAAACACCAATCCAAAAATTCTGATAAAAATTAGAATTAAACCTTCAAACAGTTTTGGGATTTTTTACATTCCTGTTTCGTTGGTCCATTGCTCCATAATCATTTCTTCACTAGCAAAATTGAATTAATTATAATTACGATTAGCTTCAGGTAAAAATCTGTTATTTTAATTCAAATGTTGGATTGCCGCTGATGAGGGTTTGCACCAGGGCCCGTATGCATGGAGTGGTGCTAGCGACCCAAAACGCGTTTATGGCGGGATTTCTGGTTTAGCGCAGAAAAGTTGCTATGCATGGAGCGGTGTTAGACAAACTCCGCGGAGCTAAAGTCAGAGAATCTAACACCTGCCCATAGCAGGTTTACAGCGGTGTTAGTGTTAGGTTAGTGTCAGGATGTAGACCAAACTATTCAATGCTATCATATTTAACAGAATTACATACGCAATAAGTGAAATTTTATTAAATTAACCCTAAAATCGAAGCGAGATTAACGCTGCCGCCGCATTGCCGGAGATATTAATAGTGACGAATCGACGAATGTAAAGTAAACAAATCGCCGCCACCACCGCATAGACGTCGATATACATACTGTCACCACGCCGGTTAGTGTGCGTGTGTGGGTCTCAATCTATTCAATGCTGTCATATTTAACAGAATTACATACGCAATAAGTGAAATTTTATCAATTTAACCCTAAATTCGAACCGATATTAATGCAGCCGCAGCATTGGCAGCGTTATTCATATTGTCGAATCGACGAATGCAAGCAACCCCCGCTGCCGCCGCCGCCGGCGCCAAAACGGCGGCGATATTGGGTAATAGCGGTGCTCGCTGTCTACAGTCGCAGAGGGATTTCCCAAATGTATAAATAGATTCAAGTTTAGCTAACTCAACCCGTGTAGACCCCCATGCATACGGCGTGACATAGTTCTCGACGCCGCAGATAACCGGAGATAGCTACCCGGAGTTAGAGGGATAACACCACACACCGCTAACACAGCTCCATGCATACGGCCCCTGAACTCTACATATATAGCTGAAGAGTTTAGGTGCACAAACTGACAAATGCCATTCTGGTTGAAATGAAACAATGACTACCGGGTTTGAGCTGAAGCTGACATCATTTTGATAATTAAATCCATTGTTTTCAAAGAGATAAGCAGATCCCTTATATAATGCAGAACCTAATATGAAATTGATAGACTTTGCATGTAAAGCACAACAAATTATATTTTAAAGAGAACAACTAAAATGGATTTGTCGGGTTTTGCACCTGAACTCTTCATATGTATATCATGTATATATATATATATATAATTATATATACACGATATACATATGGATATATATATATATTGTTATCAGGGATGGTACAAGTTTTAATAGTTACCTGGTTGCATAGCACACACTATTGTGGTGCATTGCCTTTGACAATAACTCTTTATTCTAAACACAATGCTTCAGAACTTCTGCCAAATAGCTATAGAAATATGTGTATAGAACGAACATGGCAATATGCAGAAGTATATAAGTTCGGTGAAACTGGGGAAAATAAATCACAGCATGAACATAACACAATGGCCGTATCTGTAGATGGTTATGAATTGGGTATGCATTGGCATCACTGGTATCACTGGTATCTGTAAAGGTAGCATGCCAAAGAAAGGGTAGAGTTCCATTGGCATGAACACAAACATGCATGAAGTGCGCCATACGATGTACATAGCTGACATCCGCGTCATAGATATGCAATATGTGGTGTGCTTGTAGGCATCAAAGGGAGGCTATGTGGCGGGGAGAGGGGGGGGGGGGTTTATTACAACACTTTACTAACCTGCGATATTATCCAGATTTGTGTAGCTATATAGCACAATGTCGTCTGCGGATCTCACACCTATTGAGGGTCCTTTTCAGCCACGCAGCCATTTTCCTGATTCCACTCTTATTATATATATATGTTGTCATCATGGACGAAATCATGACTATGGAATGTCAGCTTTAAGGGGTTAGATTAAAGAATATGGTGAAAAAGAAGACGGACCATGAATGAAAACTTACGTAAATGTGGTATAAACCACTAGGCAATAAGGTTAGACAAAGCAGAGTTGGGCTGAGTTCTTTATTAGTTCTCTGGCTGGGACTAATATGCCCTACCAAAAAGAAAAATGCGAGCGAAGTGACAGTGGTTTGAGTCATTTCCGCCCCAAACATTTGGCGCCCCAATCGTGCGCATATAATGGGGTGGGTGTGCGAATCCCGAATACACGCAATAATCGTACAATGAATATGATATCAATATTGGAATTGCTCCGTTCCTATATATCATTATAATACATTATAATACACATAATATATATATAGGAGGCCAAGTAGGAGTGAACGAAGCTGTTAAATAGGGCGCCTGATCCTGTCGGAACTAATACTTTCAAGGGAAGTTTATTATGTGTAAGGTTCATAAGCGAATAAGGCTCTCCAAACATATATTCGGTCATCCCAGCATATATTTTGGCGACACATGGTGACAGGTGTTTTTTTTTTTAAGCATAGCCGTCTCTATGCACATATTCGGTCATCCTAACATCTCATGCTGGTTGGAGATTAATTAGTGGTATATTATGATGGCTCTCCGTGCGTATTTTCGGTCATCCCTCCATATATTCTCATTATGTATATAGATATTTATATTATATATATATACATATATATATATATATATATATATATATATATATAGTGTTGTGTGGATAGCTTATTCCATTGATTAAACAGAGGGATCTCCATGCATATATTCGGTTAGACATGCAAACATGCTCATCTTAGGGAGGATATGCATTGGTTTACACAAATAACTCATCACGCACATATTCCGACAATTCTTTCTTTAGCGGAGAGGATATCATGTGGTCCACACACAAGGTTTCCCATGCACATAATTTATTTGGTCAATGCAGCATATATTTTCAAGCTGGTTTGAGACTATTCAGTGGCATATGATCATGGCTCTCCATACACATATTCGGTCATCCCAGCATTATATTCCCATGCTTGTTTGGGATTATTTTGTGGCATATGATCATGGCTCTCCATGCACATATTTGGTCAACTCGGTATAAATGTTTATGCTGGTTAGATAATATTTAGTGGTATATGATCATGGCTCTCCATGCACATATTCGGTCAGCACAGCATATATTCTCATGCTGGTTTGAGACTACTTAGTGGTATTTGCGCATGGCTCTCCATGCACATATTTGGTGAATGCAGCGTATATCGAGTCAAACCAATGACATAAAAATGTATACTTGTTGCTTCCTAGCCAGCCACTCGGCATAATTAGGATAGGGCAAGGACTGGTTGGCTCAGTGTCAGGATAATGTGACTGAGTGGGATATCAGGTCATGGTGCTGGTGGCCTGGTATCCCAGTGGGGCAGCACTATAAAGCCGCCATGAGTGCACACTGTCACAAGTCGGTACCCGTCCTGATATGACCTTAGATGTCGCTAGGAGGTAAAACAAAAAACAAACAAACAACATCTCATGCTTGTTTGAGAATATTTAGTGGAATATCCACATGGCGCTCCACGCACATATTTGGTCATCGCAGCATATATTCTGATGCTGGTCTGAGACTATTTAGTGGTATATGATCATGGCTCTGCATGACTTTTGATGTCCAATAGCCGATGATAAAAATCCATGTGCTCTGGAGGCCTCATTAAATGAAACAAACGTTGGCTCTCCATGCACATATTCGGCCAATGCAGCAGGTATTCTCATGCTGGTTGGAGAGTTATTTCGTGGCTCTCCAGGCACATATTCGGTCATCACAGCATATATTCTCATACTGCTTGGAGACTATTTATTTAGTGGTATATATGATCACGGCTCTGCGTGCACATATTTGGTCATCGCAGCATGTATTCTCATGCTGGATGGAGACTATTTAGTGGCTCTCCACTCACATACTCGGTCCTCCCTGCTTCTATTATCACTCATGTTGTCGGCATTCTCCCCCCCCCCCCCCCCGCCCCCGGTCTGCCACACAGAGCGCGTCCCGACCTGGCCTCGCCGGTCGCGACGCACCCTGGACGAGTACGCCGACTACTCGCGTCTTGACCTCACTGCACTCGGCCTTGACGAGAAGGTCAAGAGCAGTGCAGATCTGTCCTCAGCGGCCTCCGCCACGCTCCCTGCCGGCCAAGTGCCACGGCCGGCCGACCTCGGCCTCCCGAGAGCTCGGCGCGCCGAGCAGACGACAGCGGCGCTGACCTTGTATATGAAAGGGCCGGCGTTCGCACCACCTCGGATTCGCGCCAAAAGCACTGCCAACATAAAGAGCGGCAGGAGCCGCACTCTCAGCCAGATGAGGCGCGAATACTTCTTCTCGCCGTAAATAAGACCCAATGCATTACCAGCCCCCAGGTGACCATATTTTCTGGATGCTTCAAGTCGAATGCGGGAAATCAGATGGCTTGATTCGGTTTGGGATCAGTTGAAGATCTGTTCGGCTTTGTTCGGTTCTAATCCTCTCCAACACACTCTTCGGATCGGATCTGGTCTGTTCGGCCTGGCTCGGTTACGCTCGGGGTGGTTCGGTTCGGCTCGAATCGGCTCGGCTCGAATCGGGTCGGTTTGGATCAGACCAGCTGGGATCGGGTCGGATCGAGTCGGATCGGGTCGGGTCGGGTCGTGTCAGATCGGATCTTGTTAGATCAGGTCAGTTCGGATCGGACCGGATCGGCTCGGGTCGACTCGACTCGACTCGACTCGGATCGACTCGACTCTAATCGCCTCCTGTCCGCTCCAGTCCGCTCCAGTCCGCTCCGATCGGCTCGGAATTGGTGTTGGGTGGTTGAGTTCATACTACGTATATCCAGCATGCGGGTTTTGGTGTATTATAAATGTCGCAAACATTTGGTCGTCCCGTCATTATCCTACCTCTCTTTCTCCCTGTCTTTCTCTATCTCTCTATCACTCTGTATTAAATATGTCTCTCTGTTTCTCTATCTATCTGTCTCATTGGCATGGGGAGAATGTTCGACGGAAGCAGTCGCATGGGGACTAAGATATACAACTGCAATAAAAAACGATTATTTACAGGAGTACATAAACAGTGGTGTCCGCGTGTTTGATTTAAGACAACATCCTCTCCTTCATTTAAATATTCGAAACCTGCTTATTAAATATGCATCTCTGCCCCTTCTCTCTCAATGTCCCTCAATCAATTCATATAGTATCCAGAGAATAGGAAAATCTACCTCAAAACTTGCATTCCTATAGTATTACTATTAGCCATCTGAACTATGCAAGCCATTGGATGAAAATTAACAACACAATAATCCAATGGTGTCGCCCATACTTTTTGAATATCTACTTGTTTTCCTAATTTTATTTTCTATTTGAAATGTACTATAGAATCTATTGTATTTAGATTATGGATGAACTCAGTCAACCATATTTGCCATTCCTCTTTTCATTAAAGCTACATAACTAGATGAAAACATCACTTTTTATTAAATCAAACCAAAAACAGGCAAATCACAGAAGTAGTCGATGTATGTATAGATTACCTGCTCCTTCCTGTGCTTAACGTTAGCCGTATCGTTTTAACATGGCATGCCGACATTTGATCATACATATATTCAAGTTAGATAATGGTGCATTCCGTAAGCACGTGTTGCCGAATAGAACGATTATTAAGTCAATTCTGTAGAACCTGACATTTCTGAAGACTATTATGCCCAGCATGTAGGTACGTAAATCACCATAAATTTACCATATTTTCAAATAAAATATCTCCAAACGTAACCATTCAAAATAAAAGTTGCTTCAATCTAGAGTAAACTAGATTCTAGCGAACAAAATATATTTCTCTAGAAAATATGGCAGAAGCTCCAACTCATCGGACTCTGTAACGTTAATCCATTATAACAATGTACATTATTCTCATACTGATTTGACCTTAGATGTTGCTAGAACGTGAAACTCCAACAAACCAACCTTATATACAATAAAACATCTCTAACCGATCACCTCTACAGATCGACTACTCCCCTGTATTGATCGCTTTATTTTGGTCCCAAACGATCGCGCATGAAATATCATTGTAATGATTTTGTTTAATCTGCCTGAACCGATCACCTCCCAAAATGAACCAGTCAAAGTCGGTCCTATGGTCGGTCGATTTAGAGTGGTTTAACTATAGTACCAAATTCCAACACGGAGACGCTAGCTGCGTCTGGAACCCATGGCATACCCACCCCACCTCATTCACACCCCACTTACACCCACTACATACAAATATAACTTCCACTAATATTGGCTACGGATAATTGGATTCAACGCAATCCAGATTATTAGGTTTAACACGCATGCGCATGACTGAGATGCAGAGGGCCGCGTATAACATCTTTGCTAACACTGATAGCCTCATAACAGTCCACGATAATGTAATGCAGGGGGCATGGGGCGGTGTCGGCTGGTGTGGTGTATTTAATGTATGTTGCAATTGAATCAATTGAGATGATAAGATATATCATGTTCCACTTAATTAACCTTGGGGATCATCTCTGACGCTAAGCAATAGCGGGAGATATCCATATTAGCATTATAATTCCCGGTTTATTCCACACGGAATAGGTTGTTATGATAAAAAGATTAAATTTACATGATTCCAATGACGGTCCTGATGTTATGCCCTTTGATGGTACCAGGACGGAAAACTCCGATAAGCAACAAACAACTGATTCTAATCATTAATGTGTTATTATATAGCTCATATTATGGACTGTTATTGATTGTTTGTCTTTTCCACTCATAGAACATGTTAGATATATGTGCCCATTTGTTCGTATTGCTCATATTGTGAAGTGTTTCTGATTGCTTGTCTTTTTCACTCATAAAACATGGTCGATGTGTGTGCCCATATCTGACTGAGTTAACCTCTCTTTGTTTATTTTTCCTTTTGCAGGTCTACCGAGTTCTAGTCATTTCTCGCGTCCTCCCAGACGGGCTCCGAGCCCGACACCTGGCGGCGTAGGTAACGGTGTTGGTGTAAGTGTTGGTGTTGGTGTTGCCGCTAGCGGAAACGCTGGCACTGGCGGTGGAGGAGTTGGTGTCGGTGGCGCCCCCGTGCTTCTCGGGTCTAACACAAACAGTCTGAAGCGGGAGTACCGGCGCCCGACGAGCCCCCTGCCGATGACCAGCCCGCTTCCGCAGCGGTCGGCCACGCTGGACCGCCTGCACAACCCGAGCCGGGCCGACATGGCGGCGCACCAGCGGGCCCTGATGCACAGTCCGACGGGCATGGCGGCCGCCCACCACCGCGAGCTGGACCCGCAGCGCGGTCTTCCCAGTCCGGGCCGGACAGACTTCCCCTTCCAACAGCAGCGGTTCAGTCCCGGCGCGCCCAAGCCCGACCCACACATGCTTTATATCGGCGGCGGGGCCGGCGGTGGTGGAGTGAGCCCGGGGCCCAGACCAGCGGCGCCGAAGACTGTGATCGGTGGGCGCCAAACGCCCACTAAAATGGTGACGTTCGGAGAGACGCCCGAGGTGTTTGACCCGCATGGGGGCGCATGCGCGGGGGACACCGCCGGCCTGCGCTGCTACCCAATCGGCATGGCCGGAAGTACTTCTGCCACCTATCTCTCGGCCGCCGCCGCCGCCGCCTCCGCATCACACTCCCAGTCGCTGCCCAAGATGCCAATGCGAATCCAAAGACAATATCCTCCCACCTTCCGACCCCATATGGGGTCCTCGTTCGCCGCCGACTCGGCAGGTGGCAGCACCGGCGAGGACGAGGCGGAGGACGTGCTAGACACTCGGCCGCCTGACGGTGACGCCAGCGGCGACTACGTCGTCTACAGCTATGATGACGGAGACACGCGGGAAACCAACGTCTAGCACCCGCTGTCCCGCCAGACAAGGCGGCAACTTAGATATACATAGTATATGTATACCTATATATATATCATAATAAAACGAATAGCAACTACGTGTGATACGACATCCCTGTGGGGTGGGTTCTGTGGGGGATGGAGGGAGGGGGCGGGAAACGGTGGCAAGGCGGGCAGATAGGGGGAATGTATTCATATATCCATGTGTCACGCCACACCACACCACACCGTCAGGCGGCGCCACCATTGCCTGACGTCCGAACAGCTTAGTTCCCGCAACGTCCGTTGGGTGGCGGCACCCGACCGTAGTTAGTGTCTGGTGGCTGCAAAGCAAAGCAAATTCAGTGGTCAGGCTCTTGAAGCGGGGCTCACACTAGACTCATCATCAGTTAGCTTGGACAGGAAACGGTGCTGAAGCAAATGGAAACATACTCTTAGCTGCTCTAAAGCTACTACTGCACTGAGGTGATCTTATTATGCTGTATCTGATATATTCAGAAAGACGTCTGTGGGGCTTGCTCTGAATTTGCATTATCACTATTATGGATCCAAACCCACCCGCAAGACTACAATATTATATCTGCCAGGTTGGGTAAAATAGACTATTGACTTAGTGACACGAGGAAGATGTTTGATGATATGTGGCACGATATATTAGGTGATCAAAATGGGTGTTCGGCTCTGTACATATGTGTGTATTGATTGATTATTATCACCAGGGAGATCACTTTACCTGGCACAATGGACGATATGTCATGGTCCCTCATGGAAATCATACATATATAATACATATATATATATATAAATATATATAGTACATCTGCTGGACTGTTCCTAGCCAACCAACCGACTGACAGACCGATTGGTTGAGAAGCTATGTAAATGAGTTGTGACTGGTGATAGAATGTTGTTCAGCTCAGTGTGTGGTATAAACGGTCTTGTGTGTGGAGTCTGGATGTGACGCCGCTGTAGGGAAGTTGGATGGGGGTAGGGGTGTCGTTGTACTCGGTTGTACTCGGTTGTACTCGGCTATCCTCGGCTATCCTCGGTTGTACCCGGTTGCCCTCCGTTGTACTCGGTTGTACTCGGGTTGTACTCGGTTGTAATGCGTGCAAATTAAGTGTACTGCGTGCAAATTGACGGTGTACCTGCGTGCTGTATATTTATATAGGCTGTACATACTATGCAGGAGTATCAGACCAGCAGAAGGGTAGTTATCTGCAGGAACCACTGCTAGCAACTTGCTACATTAGCTGTGGACGCCACAGCAATCCCCCTGTTCACAACATGCATTCTAACCGAAGCTAGTTCGTCTTGATTTGTTCATGAACACAACCCCAACTGTTGGGTGCTGTGTGAAGGAACGCCCGTTATCCGACCCTGACACGTGACAGTGGCTTAGTTAATTGTTCCTGTGTTTATTCTGAGAATTCTGTTTGGGACCGATGCAAAGAGTTACGAATAAGTGCACTTGAATCTGATCATCACCATTTGCTCTGTTTGAATTATGTCTATCGCTGCGTCATCAGATTGATAGAGACAGGTTATATTAGCATAACGCGCAAGTGCGCGTTGGGATAAACAGTATGGTGTCTACTATAAATGTATTTATGATACTACACTAGAGCTCTGTAATAATTATATTACTTTATGATACCGAAAGGAGCAAATTTGACTGATGTAAAATTACCTCGGTAGCTGGGTTTTGAGAAATGTATAATTGGTTAATTAAAGTAGAACCATTTTGCCTGCGTAGTACTAGTAGTCTGCATCCCAGGAGAAGAGCACGCATGAGCAAAACACCATGCAACGCTGCCATCTAGTGAGAGTTTGTTGTGGTAAGGTGATGGGAAGTCAAGCATTTGTGTGTGTGTGTGTGTGTGTTCCCTGGTTTATGCGTGCTGGTGTAACAAAAAATGATTCCCTTAATTGACGAGTGACGTCACAACACAAACACACTGCGTTAGATATTCATGCATACCCCAGTATCCTTGTGTAATGTAGCAAATTGGGTGTATGTCTACCAAAAGAAAGTAGATTCTATTTTTGTTTGCTTGTCATGATAGTTAACTTTGATAGGTTGTGTTGTTCTAATAGTGGTCACCCTTATATGGCGTATTAACGATGAATGGCATGTATATGCATGTTAAATTCACCGCATAACAACGCAGGCGCAGATGGAGTGGCCCTCAGTGCAAGCCAGGTTAACATAATGATAGGACATAGGGTCCACCCTGTTATCCATAACGTTTATATAATATTATAGCTCTTGAAATTAAATTGAAGATAAGGTAAAACCAAAGCGACGATGGGATGGGGCAACACTACAACTTGCTCTGAGGTAATTAATTTAAAGCTGCATAGTCCGATGAAATATCAAATTTTCAAAACCGAACCAATTATCTAGATTTGATTCTACATATCTAACTTAGATACTGATGCACTTATTAAGCATTTGATTCTGCGTAGAAGGCAATATTGAGTCAATTTAACAGAACCTGTTACTGCAGAAGTCTATGGTGTCAGAGTTTTAGCATGCTTGCCAAAACTAATTTTCCATGTTTGCACTCAAAACATCTCAAAAGTTTACCATTTAAAATAAAAGTAACTTTGAACTAATGCAAAGTAGATACTAATGATCGATCTAATATATTTATCTCAGAAAAAAATACAGAAATTCAAAACTATCGGAGTATGCAACTTTAAATTTGAAGTTGGCTAGTTGGGTTTTTTTTTTGTTGGGTTTTTACATCCTGGCAATATCTATGGTCATATCAGGGAAAGTTTGAAGTTAAAATTCGATTTAAAAATTGGTCTCTATTATCGAACAACAGACACACCCTTCTTTCTTTTTCTATTGCAGCTAATTTTCTTTTCTTTTCTTTTCGGTTAGAACAATAAAAGATAGTGGCTTAAATGGCGGACCCTATAGCTGAGTAGTTCGCATGCACAATGTAGATGAGCAAGCATGATATCTGCAGAGTCTTGGTCATTAAAGGGACCATATATAGGTCGCTGAGACACTACCCGTACTTCGACAAATGCTCTCCAAGCATATGTTTGCCAGTTTTCAGTTTATGCAATTACATATATGGGGGGAGAGTGCTGACATTGGTTGCTTCTGTTGTGTTTTATTTAGTCCAGCAGCACTGACACTGACATATAAAGTTCAAATGTTTATTTATCATAAGCAGCTACTTTTGTGTGAATAATTGATTAAATCATGTAGATATTTAAAAGTTGAAATGAAATCTTTCTGTGGCTGCCATCTTGGTGGTTGCCATGGCTTCCCCTGTGTGTGGGGAACCCCTCTATGTCATATGATGAGGGAATCCCACCTATGATGTCATTCCTACACCACAGACCTCAACTCTCCTCCCACATGTTCAGTCGCATGAACTGAACAAACTAAGCAAAGGTATGTTTGGAGAGCTTTTGATGCTGGATTTGTTTGTATCTGGGTGAGGTATAGCCGGCGACTTTAAAATTGTGAGTGAATGGCGCAATGAACTACAAGTAATCGCCGGTACTGTGTATTATGACATGGGGGAAATCACAACAGTGTGTGTATATTCATGATAGGCCGAATTCGCATAGTATGATACGAATGTTACATTATTTGGTTGTGTGTATATATATATATATATATATAGGAACCAAGGTCAATTACACTGCCACTACCGTGTACTTCACTGTATCTGCAACAATCTACAACTAACATGGATAGCTATACATACATGTACAGCGAAATATAAGCTTCGCCCGTAATGAGTTGACTTTCTTTTTTCCAAGGGCTTTTTCAGGAAGGCTGTCATGTCTTTTCTTTCTTTTTTTAAAGATTCTTACTGATTTGTTAACATTGTTCACTTAGTTTTGTGGATTATCAGCGGTGCAATAATATCACCAGCCCTCTGAGTTACTAGATAATGTTTTGAAAGCTGCATGGTCCGATGAACCACCACATTTTCAAAACCAAAGCAATTAACTACATTTGATTCTATATTATCTAAATTAGAGACTGGTGCACCTATTAGTATTAAGCATTAGTTGCCAAATAGAAGGGCATGCCGAGGCAATGTAATAGAAATTGTTATTGCTAAAGCCTACATATCTAACTTAGATACTGGTGGACTTATTAAACATGTGTCACCCCATAGAAGGGACTACTGAGGAAATTTAATAGAAGTTGTTACCGCCTAAGCATATGGTGTCAGAGTTTTGGCGTGCTTGCCAAAACTAATGTTATATGTTTGCACTTCAAATATCTCAAAGTTAGCCATCTAGAATAAAAGTTAATGCAACTTAAACTACAATCGATTACAACAATCAATTTAATATATTAATCTCAGAAAAAAAGGACAGGAACTCAAAACCATCGGATCATGCAACTTTATGAATGTAGGCTTAAAGAACCAAAAACAGAGCATGCTAGATGATGAACCTTTTAAAGTTGCATAGTCCGATGAAGCATCAAATTTTCAAAACCAAAACACTCACCTATATTTGATTCTACATATTTATCTTAGATACTGGTACAGTTATTAAGCATTTGGTGTCACAAAGAAGGGCATGGGGAGTCAATTTAATAGAACCTGTTACTGCATAAGCCTATGGCATCAGAGTTTTGGCATGCTTGCCAAAATTAATTTGGCATGTTGTCACTTAAAATATCTCCAAAGTTAGCCATTTAAACTAAACGTTACTTCAACCTAAAGTAAAGTAGATTATAATGATCAATTTAAAATATTTATCTCAGAAAATGACAGACACTCAAAGCCATCGGACTATGCAACTTTAACCCACACAGAAATCGTACAGTTTGGGCTTCCAATGTGGCCAATCAGTAGATACAACCAGAGCCATAACCTGACGTTGCTGTGCAGTAACACATACTACTCTCTTCTGAGTATTCCAGGGCAAGGAAGTAATAAGTGCTGTGGCATTTTGCATTTTGTTTTGAAATCACACAGTGAGTTGATTACCAGGGTCCCCTATTAAATTCGTGCCAACTGCTGGACTAATAAAAGCAATTACATGTCACTCCTCATCAAGCACTTTATTGTCCCGTCGAGTTAAAAGCCCGGAGAATAAAATTAGAATTGACTTCTTGGAAGAGCCCTTAATGAATGGTATAGGAAAGTCCTTGATTATATTGATTTAACAGCGCAAATTGGCCTCAGTCCTTGGGAATGCTCAATGCTTTGTATATTCTGCTAGAGTGGAAGAGGACTCCATCTATATTTTCATTTGTTAATAAACAGATATATCTTCCAATATGTGTTTTCATTTGTAACAGGAAGGAAGTTGTCGTTATCTAAAGGTAAGTGCCTTAGAAAAACAGGATAATGATGCGACAAGGTTTGTTTGTTTCAGATGTAGGTTTCTTGATCCTTGAGCACGAAACAACAAAATAAAAGTTTATGAATGTAATTTATTTTAGTCTGCCAGGCATATTAGCAATTCATCGTATGCTTATTGATTAGGCATTCTATCTCACTATAAAGTGGGAAATGGGGGGGTGTGAAAGTACGTCTGAACACTTTAACTTCTGGATACTGAATGGTTTATTCCCGTCCAGGGCTCACTGAACCACCGGCTAAACTTTCCATGACATCATCTCATTTACATATTCCTTTGTTTCACTCACTGTCTAGAACATCCTGCATCTCATTAACATATATTACCCACATGTCTGGACGTCTATTTTGCATATATCACATCCCCCCCCTTAGAGTATTTCTGAAACATGCAATGTTTTAAAATGACCATCACCATACATAAATATATCCAGTAAAATGAACGCAACAATAAACATATATGCGTACTTAGCTTAAACACAGGTTCTAGCGAATGTCTGAGCACACCATGGCACTGAAGTCCTCTGAATGTCCGGCATCTTAGCCTCAATATTAAATATTGTCAGTAAATCCAACACACACCAAATGCAGCTGAAACACAACTTAATCCTATCATGCACATGTGTTCATGCGTAAACCCAACGTGACTGACTCACTACAGGTCTAACCTGCTCGCTGGCCTAATCACCTGACCTGACCTACTTAGATTAGCCGCACTGTTTACATTTGGCAATGTCGCTAACCTACTCTGCGTCTGCCCGACTGGTTCGGGCTGCCCCCCCTCAGGCGCCCTTATAATCTGAACCCGATTCCTATACAACATATTACCCGTCTCGTTTAAAATTTGATATTCTCTCCCTGAGATACCCGTACGACCTAAAATTACCCCTATTTTCCATTACCCTGCATGATTTGTGTACTTTATTTTGTCCCCAACTTTCATAGGCTAGTGCGGCTTACCACATTTTTTGTCATGAAACACTTTCTGGCTTTGTTGTCTTTTCGCTGTCTGTACTCGGATTTTGTGTTTCGGGTATCAAAATTTCTTCCACCATCGGCAACCACCCTCTCAGCCTTCTGCTCATGAGCAGCTGAGCCGGAGATGCGTTCAATATGGGCAATGGAGTGTTCCGATAGTTCAACGAAGCTAACTGAAAGTCTGTATTTGTTTTTTCGCACTTCTTCAACATGTCTTTTACCGTTTGCACAAACCTTTCCACCTGGCCTTTGCTTCATGGATACTGCGGACTGGAATACACAGCTTTAAAACCATAGTGTTGCGCGAACTCCCTGTACTCATGGCTCTTAAATTGCGGACCATTGTCCGAAATGACCTGACTAGGAATACCGTGCCTCGCAAAATTATCCTTCAACGCCTCAATGACTGTGACAGATGACGTATCACCCAACAACATTACCTCTGGATACTTTGTGTAATAATCCACAGTTATCAGGTAATTTTTATGGTTTAACTCAAACAAGTCTGCTCCTACTTTTTCATATGGCTGACAGGCTATCGGGTGATTTATCAATGGCTCATTATGCAAACTTTTGCAGTTGTTTTGGCAAGTGTCACACCAACTGACTTTTTCCTCAATTTGTTTGTTTATGTTAGGCCAGTCTCGCGCCAGCTGCTTGGATTTTGTCACGCCTAAATGTGTTTCGTGCAACGCCTCAATCATTTCACCGCGGAGACCCGGAGGAACCACCACCCGATTGACTTTCATGACCAGATTGTATTCTACCGTGAACTCGTCTTCGTGTGGGATGTACTGTAAGACACGGCGGTGTCTGTATGCATGTAGTGTCCCACCCATCCTCAATGTGCTTGATTAACATGGACATGGACACATCTTTTTCATAATCTCTGACAATTTTACTTCACAAACTTGATGATTGCATGTCCACTGCGGCAACGCAGAACGTGTCATCAAACAGGCTTCCATGACCTACATTAGCACTATGTGCCCTGGACAACGTGTCTGTAAAAAACATCAAAGAACCCTTCACATGACATAGCTGAATATTGTAATTTTGCAAAAGCATTCGCATTCTCTGCATTTTGTCCAAAAGTTTGTGAATCGGTTTCTGCATTATCGCCACCAACGGCTTGTGGTCCATATGAATATGAACCTCCTTGCCAAAGATATAGTCATGAAACCTCTGGCATCCGAAACATATGGCGAGCATTTCTTTTTCGATAGTGGCATAGCCACACTGCACTGAATTAAGCGCACGGGATGCGAGTACGATTGGCTTGTCATCTTGCATTAACACGGCACCCAGACCTGACTGACAAGTATCTACTTGAATAACAATGGGTTTCTTGACATTGTAATACGACAACACAGGAGCAGTTCTTAACTTTTCCTTCAATTTATCAAAAGCACCCTGCTGTTCGGTTTGCCAGTGCCACGCGACATCCTTAGCAAGGAGCTTGCGCAGTGGTTTGGCAATCTTGGACATGTTAAGTATGAACTTGTGCACATACCCAACCATGCCCAGGAACCTTTGGCCGCCTTGTTTGTCACACGGCTCTGGCATGTCTACTTTTGCTTGTATTCTGTCTGGATCAGGCTTCACACCTTCTTGGGTAAGTTGATGACCTACATACTTTACTGTGGTTTTGCATAACAGAGATTTTGTCTCGTTTAATTTGAGATTTACCGACCGAGCTCGGTCCAACAGGGCCTTGAGCCTCTCGTTGTGTTCGTCAACCGTTGACCCATATCCCAAAATGTTGTCTGTGACTACCCCGATACCGGGTAGATTGCCCATGACACAGTGCATTTCCTGAATAAAAATGTCACCGGCTGTTTTGATGCCAAAAGGCAGGTGGGTGTACCTGTACCAGCCCCACGGAGTGTTAAACGTGCACAGACGCAAACGTTCTTCATCTAACTCTATTTGCCAATACCCTATCATTGCATCCAAAACTGAAAAATGCTTCGCATCTGCCGTCTTGGCAATAATTTTGTCAATTGTTTTGGTAGGGAAAGGCCCTCTCTTTATAACTTTGTTCAACTTAGTCGGATCCAGACAAATCCTGATCTTATTTGGTTTTTTTATGATAGTTATGGAATTAACCAACTCGGTAGGTTCATCCTGCTCAACTATTACACCTAACTCTAGCATGCGATCAAGTTCACTACATACTTTACTTTGAATAGCAAATGGGATCCTTCTAGGTGGATCTATATAACAGGTTGTACAGATTTATCAACATGAATGACAGTATTTGCTTTGATAAGAGCTAAACCTTGAAACATGTCTCTGAATTCGCTTACCAGCTGTTCAGCCCAGGCGCTGGGACTGTCGCTCGAATTGGAAATGTTCGTCGGCATGGCAGAATGCGCATCGTCAACCCGCGCCAGCAGGTTCAATGTCACACAAGCCTGCTTTCCCAAAATAGGCTGACAGTTCCGCGCCACTTGGAACCTGAAGTTTCTGCCGTTCACGTCAACCGACGCCTCCCCGTCAGGAGTGATCCAATGTCCCGAGAATGTCACCAACGAACACCTGGTGTTCGTCAGCTGCCCCGGAGCCACTCTGTCGAAGACGTCCCTCAGAAGCACATTTGCCTCCGACCCGGTGTCGAGCTTGAACTTGACAGGGTGACCGTTCACTCGGACGGTCACGTACCACAGCTCGGCATCCTGCTCGGCACCACGGTCAACGGCACCGACAAACAGATCCGTTGTCAGCCGGATCCAGATCTTGCTCAGCATTTTGAGGGTCGGGCTCTTCGACGGCCAACTCGTTGACCCTGCCCAGTCTGCTCCAGCAGACCTTACCGAAGTGCCCGATCTAGCTGTAACCTGGGTTATCTCTGCATGCCAGGAGGCCCATATTATTACTAAGCTATAGATCTACTCGAAAATAACTTGTCAAGTCATTCATTTACTGTGACTCGGCCGGTAAGTAATTTACTATCTCGCTTTCCGTGAAATAGCATAAATTGAATAAAGGATGTAATAAATTAATGGTTATTCCTGGTCTTCGTCTCATTCATCGTTTAAAATGCAGAAAATAAACAAGACAATGTCGTCGGTGAATGCCCCATACCTACGTCAGGTGCTGCCACCTAGCGATAAAGCTCAGCAGCAACCACTTCCCTCTCAAACTCTCCACCATGAGGCGACAGTGGTAGGATCGTTGCGTGGATGAAGTTGGGCCCGACTCCAGTTATGTAATTTGATATGTACCTAGTGGATATCGTCATCATGCATCCATGTGCTCTTTTTTGGATCGTGCCACCAAAACAATTACTTAGCACCTTAATATAATGTAGCAAAGCTCAATGTTGTGTGCATTTATGAACATTTGAGCCGGACAGAAGTTTGCCTTGACGAACTCCACCAATACCCGCCAAATATATTTCAGCAACGTAAATATATATGCCAGCTGTAAGAGACACAACTTAACTGTTTTTGTGGGCTTCTAAGTTCCTTTGGAATAGAGAATTGACTAATATATGTGGACCATAAGAATTGAAAGGTTCAGATGCAATAACCGACGAATGTGGGTTTTTTTTCTGGAGGGATTTACTTTCTAAGAATAAATTTACCCATTGTCGTATAAGAAGGCGTAACGTCTTGTCACTTCTTTTTGCATATTGGGGGGTATGTCAATTAGGCATAGAGTCCTAACTAGAGTTTGTAATGGTTATTTTTATAATACCACCCACGTAAGGAACCGACCACGATGACATTATTCCATACAGCTAACTTTTGGGAAATAATTAAGATAGTTCGTCGTGTTCTCTGGTTATGGCTAATACAAACCCCTCGATGGCTGAAACCGACATTGAGGGGGGTGGGTGTGGGGGTGAATCATTAAAAGAAAATCTACTTAGAAAAAAGGTTTATATTAGCGAAACCATAATCAAAACTATACATACCCATACCGCCTGATTCAGTGCACTTCCTGCGGAATCTCGGTCGACATTCCATGCACCCTGAATGATGATGGGGTGATAATTTTGCCATGGTGCACATTACTCTTGCATTTCCTGCTGCATTACTGAAATCACGTCCATCGGGGGTGTCCGCTCGGGAGCGGGCAGCGCGGCCCGAATCTGGCACAGGCGCAGTGGCGCTAAGTGTGTTAGAAGGTTGCGCACCCAGTTCTGTTGGCGAGTCATCAACTCTTCAGCCACTATCGCACAGAAAACATCCTGCATTTGGATTATTTTCCCGCTAATCAAGTCGCCTCCCTTGGAAATGATGAATTAAAGATCTTATAACGGTAAAATACGCTTACCCCCACGAAACAAAAAGAGAGTGGGCAGCACGGCCCAAATCTGGCACATGCGCAGTGGTGCTAAGCGTGTTAGAAGGTTGCGCACCCAGTTCTGCGGTCAATTGTTGGCGAGCCATCACCTCCTCAGCCACTATCACACAGAAAGCATTCCACATTCCTGGTATTCTTTCTCTAATCAAGTAACCTTGGAAATGATGAATTAAAGATCCTATAAAAGTCAAATACCCTCCACTCCCCCCCCCCCCCAAAAAAAGAAATGCAAATAAAATTATCGTCAGCATCCGTCTGAACTATCGGACTAGTTCTGATCCCCAACAACTTGTGGCTATGTTAGTTTCTCCATGTTAGCCTACATATTCATCATCAAGTCGCTTTGGCATTACTAGGACACGGCAATGACTGGTTAGCTTAGTATCAGGATAATGTGGCTGAGTGGAAAATTGGGTCATGGTTCTTGGAACCTGGTCTCCCAATGGAGCAGCATTATAAAGTAACCATGAGTCTGTACTGTCAAAAGTCAGTACCTATCATGATATGAATGTAGGCGTTGCCATGTTATTAAATCTCAAGCAAACTTGATGAATATATCAGTATCAAAGTTGTATGTGTTGAATTAAATATAGGTAATGGCCCTGTCACACTATGATGCTTCTCGCTGGCGTGCCGTCAGCGCGCAAAATATCTTCTATGCGTCGAGACACGTCCAACTTTTCGGCGGTTTGGGGAAAAAGATTGGCGTCAGCGCAGCACGTTATTTGCGCGCGGCCAACACTAGTCAATGATTGAGGAAAAAAAAGAAAAGGTTTGGCGTGACATGCTCATATGACCTTAGATGTTGGTAGGACATAAAACAACAAAGCAACCATTTGGCGCAATGTGTGGAGACGACCCTCTCGTGCGCGTGGTGACTGCCTAGCATTCGCATAACATTATTCCAGCGCTGTCAACGTCCTTCTGACGTCGCCATAATATTGGAACCCGCGCGTTGATGCGCGTTGTGGGTCATCGCGGTTTTTTGACATGCTTAAAACATTGAGCGACCAACTATGCGCGCCGCCGTCCTCCGGCGACTGTCGACGTCCAGGATAGTGTTCCGACGTGTACCGACGTTCGCATAACATCCCCCTAACGTTTCCCGACATTTCGCCAAAAAATGACAAATGTCGACGCGCGTTGGAGAGAAACATCATAGTGTGACAGGGGTATAAGATTGTTGGTTTCGAATTTTTTATATTTTGATCACAATACCCAACTTTAATGGACCAAGACCACTCGAACACAGCAATATTTAATCATATTTCTGCTGATCGAAGGTGACTAGTCAAGTGTATCTATTTTGAAACAACCTATTCTCTGGCAGCTATTTAGTACACAATGAAGCCTGAGGGTGTCTGAGGTCTGGCTGTTAACATTAGGGTCAATCAGCAGTAAAAACCGCCATCCGCTGTCAGAGTGGTACAGGCCAGGGAATACATCCACAGGTGCCTAGCAATTCTCTATGGAATAGCACTGAAACATGATTACAATCACAGATCATTAAATAATATAGTGAAGGAGAAAAGATGAAGTAGCTCACTGCATACCATTCTCCAGAGAAAGCATCACAAACTCTACTTTTAGGGAACGTGAATTTGAAGCCCTTAAGTATGCTTCATAACTTTTGTTATTGTTTGTTATCTTACATCCTAGCAACACCTAAGGTCATATCAGGACGGGTACTGACTTGTGAAAGTGTGCACTCATGGTGACTTTATTGTGCTGCCCCACTTTGAGAACGGCATCATGACCCGATATCCCTCTCAATCACATTAACCTGATACTGTGCTGATCAGTCCTTGCTCTATCTTAGTAATGCCGAGTGCCAGGATAAGTAGCGACAAGTATCAATTTTGTAAGTCCTTGGTTTGAGTCAGCTGGGATTCGAACCCCCTACCTTCTGCACGGGAAGCCTGCGGTCTACCGATTCGGCTACCGCATCCAGTCCTAACCTTTGTAATTCCAATCTATCCCTTCACTGCATGACATCAGAAAATGAGTTAATAGAGTTCCAACGAGGTAAGTAGGTACTGATATATATATGACCATTCTACTCAATACCTGATAAAGAACTGTCAAAAGTTAGGACTTATCATGATATGAATATAGGTGTTGCCATGATGTTTAATCTCAAGCAAACAAACGTGATGATTATATCAGTATCAAAGTTGTATATGTTGAATAAAATATAGGTAAAGCGCATGTCACACCTTACCGGATTGAGTACCGGACATAACCAGACGAAGAATTTGCTAGTCCGGTGGTGTTCGGTATCAAAATCTACCAAAATGTGTCGAAATGTTGTAACCGCCACCGAACGAAACAGATACTAAACGGACAAGCAACGTACATTAACGAATATCCACTGGACGACAACCGAATGTCAAAGAGACGGACCAAACATTAACGAATAGCCACCAGACTGTCACGGACGCGTGTGTGGTGGGGGTGTAGGTGTGTGTTGGTGTGTGTGGTGGGGATGTAGGTGTGTGGTGGGGGTGTGGTGAGGGTTTAGGTGTGTGGTGGGAGTGTAGGTGTGTGGTGGGGGTGTAGGTGTGTGGTGGGGGTGTATGTGTGTAGTGGGGGGTTTAGGGATGTGGTGGGGTGTAGTGTGTGGTGTATGTGCGGTGGTGTAGGTGTGTGGTGGGGATGTAGGTGTGTGTGGTTGAGGTGTGTTTGTGTGGTGAGGGTATAGGTGTGTGTGGTGAGGGTGTAGGTGTGTGTGGTGAGAGTGTAGGTGTGTTTCTGGTGAGGGTGTAGGTGTGTGTGGTGTAAGTGTGGTGGGGATGTATGTGTGTGGTGGGGGTTTATGTGTGTGGCGGGGGTGTAAGGGGTACTGGGGGTATATGTGTGTGTTGTGGAGTCTAGGGGGTATAGGTGTGTGTAATGGGGGGGGGGTGGTAGGGGTTTATGGCTGTGGTGGGGGTCTATGTGTGTGGTGGGGGATATACAAACACCACCGGAGAGAGAACGGACACGACGGATGAGTACCGTATATAAACCGTACATTGCTGTATTTCACCGGACAGTGTCCGGTTTCTGTCCGGTTCCTCGATCCGGTGAGGTGTGACAGGTCCTTAAGATTGTTGGTTTCAAAAGTTTTATATTTTCATCACAATACCCAACTTTAGCAGCTGTATGTGCAATACAGTTTACAGTATTTAGAATGTGACTATTTTATTAAGATATAGCTAATATTTATTCAAACAATCTATGTTAAAAGTAGATTTTTAAGGTAGACCCTAATCATACTTGCAATGTTACATTTCGTGTGATGTTGTTGTTTTAATTTAATATTGCTCATGATTTCGCCTCATGACACACAACCAGGCATACATGACAGTGGCCTTAATTCTGGTTTATGGTTCTCTGATGCTCATGGCCAGCATCCGGTGAGACCCAGAACGCCGGGTAATTGCGCATGCGCCGTTGTGCTGAATGACACATGCGAAGGTACTCCACATCATGCAGACTCACTCACACCACACTTGCACACTTTCCGAAGTGGTGTCCAGTGGTGTGCAACGCTTACTGATTATCACCTCGGGAAATCACCGGTATGGGATAGGAAGGTGTGAAACTATATTGAACTACACAACTTCAGGGGATCACTCTTTCGACGACCATCCATCTCTCTTCATCACTATTCATCTCTTTATCTCTCTTCCACTCTCTTTCTCTCTCTTTCTCTCTGGATATATGCATATATAGGTCCTATGTGTATATGTGTATATATACGGATATTGATACACATGTTCAGAGAATCCCTCTTCCATCCATCCCATCTCTCTTTGTCCCTCTCCCTCTTTCTCTCTCTCTCTATATATATATATATACATGTACATATATAGGTGTGTGTTTTTTGTATATAGATATATATAATATGTATATATATATGTACATTGATACACATGTTGACAGGTTCAGACGCCTTCTCTCAATTCTCTCCACACTCTCTCTTTATCAACCTCCTTCTTTTTATCTCTCTCGTTCTCTCTGTATATATATATATATATATATATATATATGTATGTGTGTGTGTGTAGTTGTATTATATAAGCGCATTGATACACATGTTTAGAGGATCTCTCTTCCCTCCACCACCCATCTCTCTTCATCACTCTCCCTCTCTTTATCTCTCCCTCTCTCTCTAAATATATATATATATGCAAATATATATATATATATGCATATATATATGCATATATATATATATATATGTATATGTATATGTAAGCCTAAGTTGGGCCGCCTTTGTACCAGGACCATATAGGCTGTATATATATATATATATATATATATATATTAACCAGTGCACTAGCAGTGCAGCTATTCCCAAATAGCTGCACCTATTTGGGAATAGCGCCTCCAGAAATAGGTCACTGGTCGCGTGCACGTGCGTTTATTTCCAGGAGGGCAATATTAGCTGACACAGACGCACGCGCAACTGGCTGAGTTATGCTCAACTGAATCACTGCTTGGTGTGCTTTCCGACACGGGCTGTGCACAGAGATGGAGGCGGTAAGTGATCATGTTAATCTACACTAATTTATACTACACTCGGTGAATGTTTGGAGTGTGTGGTTTGTCGTGTGCAAGGTCTTATGTTTTATTTCCAGACGCGACTACTCACACTGTCATAGAATCCCAATAGCGACACCCCTATTTGTATATTAACACGGATATATGTTTTGGTTTGTTGAAAAAAACTACCAAAAACGGGCCGTTTTAACGGCGCCGTTTCACAATGCTGCCGTAACCTTTAGGTCACAAACCCCCCACAAAGTCAAGTTTGGTTTGTTGTTTAGTCTGAAAGCTGAATAGTCCGATGCAAGCATCACATTTATCTGAATTAAAACACTTACCTAGATTTGACCCTACATATGCAATGTAGATAGATATATTTGGTGCACTCATTAGGCATCTAAACATTGTGTAGAAGGGGACTCATTGATGCTGAAATACAGAGGAGGATGGCCAAGGCTAGCACATCTTTCGGGTGACTACGGCAGAGACTCTGGAACAACCACCATGTGTCCATTCAGGTCAAAGGCAAGATCTACCATGCAATCGTACTATCCACCCTACTATACAGAGCCGAGGCCTGGACAGTGTACATATGACAGGTGAAAAAGCTGCATGCCTTCATGATGCGACATCTGCGTTCAATCATGAGGCTAACCTGGAAGGACAAAGTGACAAATAAGGAAATACTCGAACGGATGGGGCTGCCCTCTAAGGAAGATCTTCTGATCAAATAGAATCTCCGGTGGACTGGAGACCTCATGAGGATGTCATCAGACAGGCTACCAAAGCAGATCCTCTATTCTCAACTGTCTTCTGGTTACAGAAAGAGGGAGCGCCCTCGTCTCCGGTTCAAGGATACCATCAAGAGAAACCTGAAGCTGAGTGACATTAAGACCGACTCATGGACACAACTCTCATAGCAGAGAGCTAAATGGAGAGCAGCCGTCAAGTAATGAAAGCAGTCTTTGTCGCATGGCGATCAACAGCATGATGATAATGATGAGAAGGGGACACAATGCCAATTTAATTTTTGTTTAAGCATGTTGCTACTGAAGCCTATGTTGTTAGAATGATGGTGTGCTTGTCAAAATTAAGGTAGCGTGTTTTCACTTTGAATATCTCAAAAGGTAGACATTTAACATAAAAGTCACTTCAAAATGAAATAAAGTTGATGATGACAATCAATGTAGTGTATTTATCTCGGAATATTTCAGTAACTATAGGTATCATTGATCATACCGGTTTTCATAACTTAACCACCTCTAAGCAAACACACAACAACATTAGATCTACGAGATAGGTTGAGTAATAGTGTGCAATGGGATGATAATCACGCCGTTCAAGTGTACATATCATATATCTATCTACTGGAATGTTTGTTGACTGTTGATCTTTGGTTGGACTGACTAGAAAGAGTATGTAGGTTGAGTGTTTTGTAGTGTTGGTAGTAAGGAGTTCTTATCATAAGATTGAGATATGTATTGAATTACAGATTAACTTACAGATCCTATTCTGGCTGTTCCGGGCCTTATTGGGCCCTCTATAGATAAAAGATTTGTAGTACACGGGTGAATGACAACGTAGTGTCAATACGGGTGAAAATAGCTTTAGTATGGAACAGGAAGTAGAATGCCTGCCTCCAGTATCAAATGGGTACTTATATCGGCACAGAGTTGGTGAAATGGAGGAGAATGCAAAAAAAAAAAGATGGCGGCAATACACCGCCATCGATTTCACTTTTACATCTTATTAAACTAGATGTTTTATTATATTTTTCAACTCAAAGGTAGTGGGGAAATATGAATATATATATAAAGAATAAGTGTTGCTTCTTAGATTGTCAACTTAGGCTCCCATTCCATTTCCCCGGATTTTGACCGCTTTTATATAGGGCTGGTATTCACCCGTGTACTGTGAGTACAGGGTGAATCCTTTATCTAGGTCCTCTAATGCCTGATCATTATGGCAACAACAACAAAAGAATTGCACACATTATGGAGGTGGATGGAGCCCTGAACTACATGTAATTGTGGGTGTCCTCTCCTATGGCTGCATGTCCAGCCTTATGTCAAATGCTTCTACAATCGGTGCTTCAATGTTCTTGGACTGGAAGACTATTCCAATTCATCTGTCACCCGAAAAAAGTATGTAATTAGGTTAGCTAGGTTGGGAATTGAACCCGCGATGCCCTTCCCCGGAGGTTGCCGCACTACCGCAATAGCCCAACCAGTTTGGTCCAGAAAATGGGCTCGACATGCACTCACCCCACTCCACTATTGGCAGGCATCTGATCTGGGTTTATAATCCCAAATTGCTATAGTCGAATTCACCCCCCCCCCCCCCATCTACTGTACATTATATTAAGTTAACAATAACCATGTGATTGTGGTCAGTGGATGTTCACAGTTACCGAGGAACTAAGTAGGAAACATACCGGATTTAAATAGTGTTACTGTTAGAATCAATTAACCAGCTACGAAAACTAACAGTAACATTAATAGCTATATAGCCAGGTCATAATATATATGTTATTCTGTAGCATACAGAATAATATAGTGAGGTATATAATAGTGTAGCTATATCTATGTATGGATGTATATGTATATGTATATATGTATATATATTTAACCGTCTGGCTATTCCACCCCCGCTTAAGGCGAGCCTAACGTGTTAATATAATTAATTGTTTCCGTGTGAATTTCCTTGGCCTGCCGCCGCCGTCGTAGCCTTACCGCCCGCCTGCGCGTATTCCGTCGTCGGTGTCCGTCCCGTACTGTAGGCGCCAGCCAGAGTTTCGTCTAAATACTAGATTTGCCACCGTGCGCATTTATCGGCCTAAAGTGTATTTATATTAGGTTATTTCCACTACTGGCTGCCCCCTTCGTCGTTGGGATATTATGAATGTTACTAAATGAATCCAAATATGCGCAGTCCAGCACGAGCTGCTGCCGCTGTCACTACTGTTTAATGTACCTTATGTCATGTTCTAGCCTAAAAGTAACACTGCGTTAATTCTGTAAATGTATCAGTTATTAGATGCCCGCAGATGGGTGGATTACTTGCAGAAGGCCAACTTAGGCTTAAGGCCTCTCAGTGCATAGAAAGCAATCTAATATCAAGGTTCCATAGCGGTTAATCTACAATAAGACTGGAGGATAGTAAATAATGCAAGGAACGTCCTGATTCACCTTCACAAGAGCTCACGGTTTATTCTTAACAAAAGACTAACATGGAGACCAACATATATGTAGTTTACTACTAATATCTGTCTCTCGTTCCCTCCCGTGTTGTTCGTATACTTTAGTTTAGAATTTTGACCCGAAAAAGCCTAAATATCGGTGTAAAACGACGGAGCGTGTAGAGACACGTCCGCCGGGTCAGGCCCCGAACGCCCGACCTTCTATCGTTGCTTGGCTAGTCGCCAAGCAACGCTTTACCACCGGGAACCCTCGCATGCACAAGTGTTAGCAATTTGCGCGCTCGCAAATCGCGCGCGCGCAAATTGCTCAAGGCGAGTAGACACGCCCACTTCACTGCTCCCCCAGACGAACAACAAGAATTGATGTTCGTCTAAGAAGAGAAAAGTGGGCGTGACCACAACGGCTCCCAGGAGTAGCACCCTAGAAACAAAAGATCCCATGACCGTTCCTTGGCCTACGCCTAGGAAACAAATTTACCTCTCGTTGTGGTTTTTTTTTTTTTAAATACAAGTAGTAAAGAAAACATTACATAATAAACGCTTTCTTAGGTACTTATTAAATGCGCTAGGCGCGAACTGAGTGCACCATAAAATAAAGTTTACAGCGCAATTTTGCTCATTCGAAATTCCGAATATATATATATATTTTTTATAAGCCTGTAACCCTGATATACGAGTAACTTTGGCAATGTATCTTCCACCCGGGAAAAGCGCCAGTGCGCAAATTTCTCTTATTAAATAGTGGAATGGAATTATCTCGCGTAAGCCATAACGGCAGCGAACTAGTAAAGGGGTTAAGGAATTAAAAATAAATAAATCCGGCTGTCCTCAGGGTGGTATATCGTGCCCGTTCCGCCGGGATACCACTATCATCATTGACACCCATTGCCGAATTATTTATTTATTATTTTCTTCCAGCATTACCATTAAATAATTTCTTATAGTGGTTTCCATTTATGGGTAATATTTATTTTTTTTTTTAAATATATTACTTTTAGAGATGGAATTTTCCAAATAATTATTTTATGAAGATATCAACGATATTACTTAATAAATTAAACATTTCTCCTCGTAAGGGCATGAAGGAGCAAACCGTGAGTCTGCACTAATACTAACATGGGGGGGCGCTCTAGTCGGCCGCTCGGGGCCGACGCTTCTGCGCATTATACATAAGCTGTCAGCGTGCCCGGTTCTAACTAATACATATACTGCCCTGGCCTGGAGCCCCGCTGACCTGACTGGATCATGCCCGCGAGAGATAATCCTGGGCGGACTTCTCGACGATGATCTCGCGGCGCATTTTGCTTGACTTGACCTTTCTTCTCATATTTACACGCGTAGTGAAACCTGAGTATGGTAATCCCGCCGATCCAAAGCCGATATCCCAAAGGGGATATCGCTTTTGGATCGGCGATGTAAAGAAATTGTTTGTTTATTTTTTTTTTAGACTAACAATTTTGATAAGGCGCAATTTGTAGACTCATATACTTGATGACGAGAAAATTTCGACATCCGACGAATAACATTATAGAAATGACACCATAGTTATTTTTTTTTTAATTGAAACAGCTGGTGAATAACATTATAGAAATGACACCATATTTTTATTAGATAGATATACTTTCTCTTTAAATTTTGTTCTCGTTAATTTTATAAGAGACGTAGTCGTGGGCGAGAAAAATACCGGGATCGTAATAACTTTATGATGAAAGAGAAAAAGATATGTTTTGACGTAATTTAAATTAAGTACACCCCGCATCCTCGTACGGAACTGGACGACTCATCATGAGGGATCTGTCAGTCTGGGTTCAGGGCAAAACTACGAGGTTGCGGGTTGTGAGATATAGAAGATTAACATTATGATACTGGAGGGAGCCCAAACGAGTGATGGAAGATCTGCGTCTGCAATCAAGGTTAATTATATACAAGCGATGTACTCTGTCCGTAGGATTGCTTTTTAAATTGAATTAGGCCTAATGCCGCCGGGAACAAATTGCTCCAATGGTTTAAATACGCTTACGCAGGTTCGCCCAGCGCCTAAATCTGTATATGGTGCATGTCCGCCCGTGTGGGCATATCATTCAAATATAACAAAACATCACATCACTGATGACCGGTGGGCTCCGTATTACTCTATACTCCCTACCGGGTCTTACTAATGTGGGCACCGTGTACCTTGATTACACTCCCGACCGTAAAGTCTTAGGCGGGCACTGGAAGTTGTGGCGCTGCCCATGGAAAAGAACCACTTAGGCTCCGCATAATTAAGTGCTCCCGGTAGACGTGTCCAATTTGGGGGCACCGCACCACAACCACCTCCCATTCAGGCGATGTACGAGTTTCTCTGTCCTTATATTTGAATGCAATATTGACTAATAACCATTATAAATTAATTCAGCTGAACTGCGTGCCTTGTGCATAGCGCAGGCTGAGACCGTAGTCGTTAGGCTTTCTGGTATGGGCGTGCGTAACCATGGTTTAGCAATCCTATGGGAAGAGTGATTAACGTTGTCATTACAATTAATCCAGTGTCTAATGTAACGCGCGCGAAATGCGCACGCGCAAAATGCGCACGTTATTATAACCTTTTACAATACATTTTCCAATTATTCAAAACAAACTCCTTTCACATACGTTCTATATTTTATTGTTAAATACACCTTATTTAATGTATAAATGCTGCCTGCTGGCGGTTAACTAGTGTCCACTGTGATACGCGCAAAAGGCGCCTGTATGCACAACCATCTACGTTAACTCGTCAACCGGCCCAAAATGGTTAGTATTAAGTTAATACTGTTTATTATGGAGTTACTGTAACGTTATTTTTATGTTAATATTATGTTTCATATACCTTTTGGAATATATTTTCTACTACGCCTATGAACAATATCGTGCAGTCAAAATACATTCATATTTTTAATGTTTTTATTTTATTTGACATATCTTTTTGGTTTGCTACGTGCACGTAAGCAATTTTATGGGTTTTCTTTTTCTGGGATAAATATGTCACTGCGCGTATGTACAATATCGCGCTTGGCAAATACATACATATTTTTTTTTTTGGGTTTTATGTTTTTTTTATGGGATAAATATGTCACTGCGCGTATGTACAATATCGCGCTTGCAAAATACGTACATATTTTTTTTTTGGTTTTATGTTTTTTTTATGGGATAAATAAGTCACTGCGCGTATGTACAATATCGCGCTTGAAAAAATACAAACATATTTTTTTTTTGGTTTTATGTTTTTTTTTTTTTTTACTGGGATAAATAAGTCACTGCGCGTATGTACAATATCGCGCTAGCCAAATACATACATTTTTTTTAATTTATTGTTTTTTTCTGGGATAAATACGTCACTACGCGTATGTACACTAATCCATATAATTCCACCCTGGACCTGATGTAAATGGGGAAGGTGTTTGGAGGGTATACTTAGTTATACAATGAACCAAGGATTTAATTTCGCGAGCAATTTGGAACATAAACTTCAACAATTTTCCAGGACGGGAATAATTTGGAATAAAGCATTCATAATGAGAATTCCTCCTCCCCACCAGGCCCAGGGTTGTTCATATTTTTATGAGTATTTTTTACGAGTATATTATTATTTTTATTGTATCATTAATGATCCCAATTATAAATGGCCCTCTAATGAATAAATTTCCTACTACTTAGCTGTTACCCGCAGAGAGAATTTATTACTAGCTATACAATACAGTAGTTAAGGGAGTTAAATTATTTTTTTTTTTTATAAAATGGTATAGCTGATCCTTTTTTATCATTAAATATTACTATTTTCATGCGAGGTATGAAAAATATGATATAGTTGTTTGACATTTGCATTATATAATTTTATTTACTGTTATACTACCCTCTACTTTCCCGAAACCCCGAATGAAAGTGTAACCCAAACGATACCCGGTGTGGTGTCCGGAGTGCAGATCCGCGAGGGGACGTATCCGAGGTCCATCACCTATGCCGCCTTGGTTGATGGGGCTGGGTGATGGCCCAGAACGTCTGGCTGCTCCCCCGCGAAACGCGCGCACGACTTGGTGAAGCCGTGGCTCACGAACACATGTCATGTGGCGTAATATGCGTGTGAAAGAGAAAGACAGATTAGATTAAGACGCTCGTGTATGATTGACCAAGGATCAGACTATTAATGGGTAATAAAAAAAACTGCTCCATATCCTGACACCCAATTTAGTGGCCCATTCGGTATTTATTCTTAAAGGGATATGGGGAACAGTATGACCCTATGTACAGTGACGCAAATAAATATATTCTGGAATATACACGGGAACAATTGTTTGCCAATATTGGCTATGTACAAAGATGTATATATATAATTTTATATCTATACGCGATAATAATTATTTTATAATATAATTATATGTACAAGGATGTATAATTATATATACAAGGAGGTATCTGTACAATTATATATACATGTGGTAATAATTATGTTGGCCACTAGGAGCCTTTGTACAATTTATATACATGATAATAACTTTATATACACGTTATATATTAATACTATGTTTGGTTTAACTATTAATTTACAAACTGGTATTATATACACACGTGTAAAAGCACCACAATGAAATGGGCGTTACGTGACTGGCGGGTCTAGTGTGACAGGAGGAAGGGGATCTTCCTCCTGGCCCGCCAGGGACGAGAAGTTGGACACGTAGTCCACAAGGATGTCCATGGGCTCCCCCAGGCCCAAATCGGCCGGGCTTCCCGTGCCACTTACCTCGGTCCCGGAGCACGCGTCCGAGAAGTCTCCCTCATCCGAGGAGACGTCAATAGGGATCGCGCTGAGGACGGTCTGTCCGTCAGCCGGCACAATGGAGAACGGGGAGTGATCCAGATCTCCCTCCTCAGTGAGTCCCATCGCGGGTGATGGGACGGGCGGCAGCGCTATCGGGCTAGCAACTTCCGGCTCGCGTTTCGCGGCCGACCCTGAAAGGTGGACGGAGGCCGCGATTTTGGCCAGCACCATGTCTAGGCTGCGCGGCGTCATCCTTTGCTTGCCAGTCGTCTTGGGACTGGCTGCTGGAACTGCAGCCCCTGATGGAGTCGCAGGTGCTGGAGGCGCCGCAGGGCTGGCTCTGGCGGACTGACCCTTAGGGTGGTTGGTCTTCCCTTTGTGGGAAGGTTCCGTTGATGGCACCTTCAGGCACGCCGGTACCTGGGAGGCCACGTACGCTCCCCGCGGAGTCGGCCGGTAGCTCCCTGGCTGCCACTTCGGCGCGGAAGGAGCTTTCGGGGAAGCCGAGGACTTCCCGGCGATCGTCGCCTGATCGCCAGCCGCTGTAACCTGGCCGCCAGGTGACAGGAGGACGCGTAGTCTCTCCTGTGGCACTTTTGATAGATCTAGCTTGGCCAGATCTCCATCCCACTCCAGAGCGGGTTTGTTGAACGCGAATGAGAAACGCATGTTGTGTTCCTCCCATTTGCGTAGTTGGCGGTCTTTTTCCTCCAACATGAAGCGGTACCTCTGTTCCGCTTCCCTGGTCTTGGATTTCTCCTCCTCCAGGTTTTTCTGGAACTCCTCGTGGTGTTCCGACCAGACGGTCTCCAAGTAGGAGACCCGCGCCGCTTCCAGGCGGTTGAGCCAGTAAGTGCTCATTTGTTCGATGACGAACATAAACATATCCATACCCTCGACGGACTCCTTGGAAGAGTCTAGCTCGAGGGAACGCTGGACGGCAGGCGGTAGCCCAACGTACCGATCCAGTAACCGCTTCTTCGCCACTGGAGATAATTCCGGGGAGAAGGAACCTGCAAGAAGGGTGGAGGAGTGCTCCTGGGTAGGAGCAGGTCCACTCATCGCCTCCGCTCGGCGCTTCAAGTCGCGGCGGACGGACTCAGAAACTGGGCCAACCGTTGGGATGGTCGGGTCCAGTGGTTTCGCGCTTTTGCGCCTCACCGGTTGAGCCTGGCTGGTGGAAGCCTTGGCTACCGCTGCCGGTGGCGGTTTGGGTTGGAGGGCGGCCAGTCGCCGGCCCTCTGCCTCGCGGAACTCCTCGAGGTCTTTGCCGTGCGCGATTTGCGCGGCAGTCTTGATTAGAGGAGGATCCTCCGCGATGCTCTCCTCAAGTGCATGGGCATACGACACGCCCGGCTCGGTTTTCCCCGCGGTGAAGGTACGGGGAGCTGGTGGCTGCGGCTTACCTCGACCGTGTCGAGATCCGCGGCCTGCAGGACGCTCAGGACGGGGGATTCCGTCCAGTCGCTCTTGGGTGCTCCGACGAACACGGAAAAAGTGCGATTTGTCCACATCGCAAGCACCACCATATAAGCACACCGCCACGGTGTGCTCTTTCCTGGAAAGTCGCAGCGTCTCTTCGACGGTCTGGCAACCCCTGACGACCTCATGATCCGGGTCGTACATGTAACGGCAGCGGGCCGACAAGGACGGATCCTTTGCCACCATCGCCAACTTCCGAATCGTATTTTGTGGGCGCTTGTGTCCCGTTTTGGCGCAAATACCGTAAGACAGTAAATGGCGCAACATTAGCCCTCTCCGATGGGTGGAGAAAGGCTTGCCCTTTTTTGCAAAGGAGCAACCGGTCGACTCGTGTTCGTCACACGACCATCTGGGAGCGGTGTACAAATGCTCTTCACAAATGTGTCGAGCTAGCACGTCCCAGCGCTTGTAATACCGCTCTGGCTTCGTCAAATTGACTGGCACGGCGGATCCCCGATGCAGAAAGTATCTGCAGAACGGACACTTGTCCTGTGGCCTGAAGGTATGGCGCACAAACTTCAGGTGGGCAATGTCCTGTGGGCGGTATTGCGAGCCCATCAGTTTATGGTCAGTGAGGATGAGCTCGCTGATTTTCTGGACGTAGGGTTGCAGGCCAGACTGGTCGTCGTCGACCCAGTCCTCTACGTCCGAATCGCCCCCATCGTCTCTGTAAAGAGGGGGAAGGCGCAATTTGCTCCTGCCCGTAGCCGTGGGTTTTTCTAAGAACATCGCTAGTCTACGTGCAGGGCGGGGCGGGTCAAAATATCGCCCATTCATAACGGACTCCTGTACCATACCCAACTCGGCGGCACGTTTAATGGAGACCGGGCCAATACTTTGGCGGTTATACATACAGTTAACGGTACTTGGGTACCGTGCAGGGATAGTAGCTGCAGGGATATCGCTATCCCATTTCAACTCACCCGATTCTAGGCGATCCAGACGAGTCGCCATTAATCCGAAGTCTGGATCGTCGTGGACGTTAACCTGAGGTATATCCTCCTCGTCCGACACGTATTCCACGGGCGCAGCCTTACGGGTGCGGGCGGGTCTCGCCGGAGTAGAACCTCCTGCTGGCGAGACGTGATCCTTCAGCGCCTTACGTGTCCTTGACCGCTGTCGAGGAGACCGCCTGGGAGGCTCTGAAGATATAAGCCGCTGTAGGTTAGCTGACTTACCTGGAGATGAACGGGTAGGTCCATCAGCCACAACTTGATCCTTTGGGCGCCGGGGGGCGACCAAGGTGTAGCCGTCCTCAGTGCCCATTTGAGTCACCTGAGGGGCCGTTGTCTCACTGTCAGCCCAGGGCTGGGCCACCGGAGAACTACCAGATGAAACCACGGATGGAACCGTGGCCTCTACATCTACCAACAAGGATAGATGGTTCAATGATCGCTGACTAGAAGTCAAGCGGTTCCAGTCTGACACCGGCATCTGCTCGATCTCTCGAGTGTCGGTGTGCAGCACATGGCACATTAAGGGGTTTTCTCCGGGTCCCTCACCCGATCCTCCAACGGCGGAGGAAGCCGACGCCATGTCTGATCGCCTAGACGATCAGACTTCAAATCGACCGATCCTCCAAAGGTGTGGTTGTTTTGTTTGAACCGATCAAGACCTAAAACGCGCACGAACGATCCCTCACCACAAGGTGGCTAACCACCAGAGAGAGTGCCCAGTTTACTGGAAAGCAAACTGGCAAAATCGAACGACACGCTATAATTTGATGCGTAAGCCAAAACAGGGGTCTCCACTCGGTGGATGCCAAGTGAAGACTGATCCGAGTCTTCTTTTTTTTCGTGGGGTGGCGCGCAAGCGCGTTCCTGGGAGCCTCAACCAATCAGAAGCCGGCAAATGCGCGCTGACCTAGTCTGATATTCTATTAGGTCACGGGTAACCATGCCGACCGGGCCGCTTTTGGTGGCTGGCCTAATTAGAACGAGAGGCTGAATACAGCGCTCGCGAATATACGCGTACACGCTTACAGTATATGTTCGCCTAACGCAGTGACTCATATGTACGTAAGATATATTTTAATAGTTCCCCCATAGTGATAGTTTGGAACTCGCAAATACGCTACCTTCAAAAAGGAAGGTTCAAAAGTAAACAAAGAGTTGTGACACCAGCGGCGACTGGTTACTGGCGTGTACGCAGAGTTGTGACGTCACCCGCAACTGGTTGCCGGCGTGCACGCAGAGTTGTGACGTCACCCGCAGCTTGTTACCGCCGTGCGCGCAGTGGGATTACGTAATATCCGTGCCGCGCGATTATTACGTCCCCGTACGTTCCACATCCTCGTCATCCAATTCAATAAAAAATGGCAGACAATAGACGGCGCGTTGCCATCATCTGCGATTCCCGCGGGGCGGGGATCGAAAGCATCGTCACCCGCCTCGCGGAGGAGTACGAGTGGCGGGTATTCGTCAACCCGGGGAAGGGATACCTTCTCGCCGTGCGGCAGTCTCTCCGCCAACTGCAGTAAGTGTGCCATCAGATATTAATACCATTACCAAGTCCCGTTTCGCAAAAATATGCTCCCCGTATCCAGTAATACAACCCCTGTACAGGTGCGCAGAATTAACTAGTTAATATCTCGGCCACTGAGATTCAATCTCCCAGTCTGGGCCTGTGCGCAAAATGCGCACGAATATAAGGGTAATGTATTACGGTAAGGTGGCCTGCGCGCAAAACGCGCACGATAATAAGGGTTATGTATCACGGTAAGGTAATGTCTGGACGAGCCCTAACCCACTCAAAAAATGGCCTGACGTGCCACCCGCCAAGTCCGCGTCATTGGCGATGGCGGATGGTATTTTATTCTTTTATTGTTTTGTTTCCAATAACCCAAATTTTTTTTTTTTATGTTTAGGACATTCGATCCCCATTACGTAATCCTGGCCACCGGGATTTGTAGCATCACGGCCAGGGACCACCGCACCCGCACTACCACGCCCCGGCGGCCGACCCTGTTAGGCCTACTCGGACCGCTCGGGATCGAGCGCCAGGAGTCGGTCGCCTTGCTACGGACAATATATGGAGGGTGGTTGTCGTTCGCCACCATCGCTGGTGTCGACTTGGTTGACACCAACAACCCCGCGCGGCGGCGCATGTCGGCGGCGGTGTACGCGGAGTATCACCGCACCCACTCATCTCACCGTCAACAGGTGAGCATCCATTTCCTCGAGGGGGAACCCTCACGTGTCCTGCCCCATGGTTCCCTGAGGGGTCATATCTAATGCCTTATATTTATTCCAGGGGCTGATCGACAACGTCATTCTGCTCTACAATGACGTCCTGAGGCGCCATAACGCGGAGGACGGAGAGCCCACCGCTGATCTGGCCCTTCATATCCACCCTGGGACAGACCTGCACCCTGTCCACCGGTATGACCGGTTAGTGGATGGGGTGCATGCCACGGGATCCACCAGAAGGCGGTGGGCCAGAGCCTACATAGGCTGCATACGGGCGGTCAATTGGCAGTGATTCTTTTCCTTCTTTTTTTTCCCTTTTTTTTCCCTTTTTTTTTTTATAAATTTTATGGTATGTAAAGATATGTAAATATGGTATGCGCATAATCACTATAACGAGAGTGTTGAGAATTTGTATTTTAGCCCTCGTCTGTATTTCAGGCTCCCCCAGTAGAGATGTACGTTAGATTTACTTAACAGTTTAAGCGATATAGTTCCCGCCTCAAGTAACGTGCCACCTAGACAGGTTGTAGCAGCTGCCGTCTTTATCTTGTTTACGACCTAACGGTCGTTAGGAACCGTGAGTCACGGCTCCCGCGTGGGAGAGGTCGACCGCGGGGTCGGGGCAGGGGAATGCGTAATTAATCTATGGTCGCCCTAATCGCGGCCGGTGTACAATTTCAAACGGCCCGTGCTTGACTTACGAGCGGCTGAGTCGGCCGTTTGAATTACAACCGTCGTGTCAGAGACGACTTGTATAATCTCCCAAGGACCATCCCAGTTAGGCGCAAGTTTAATATTGGCAGTAGGAGCGTGATATCTAAGTACCAAATCCCCCACTGCAAATCTAGGAAAGTCAGCATTTCCATAAGAATTTTTATTCCTGCGAATACTTTTCTCGGTGTTATTGCGCACTCGGCCGTACGCATTGTGGAAACAACACTCTAACCATCGGACGAAAGCCGGCGTGCACGAATCGTCTGAATGTTTATTTAGCACCCCAAATTGTAAATCACAGGGTAGGCGCAATTCCTCTCCAAACACCAGTGTATTTGGAGTGACTCCCGTGGAAGCGTGTATGGTACAATTATATGCGTGGGCCACATACTTGGCCTGCAAGTCCCAGTCGCTTTGGTCTTCATTAACCATGCAAGCCAGGGCTGAAATTAAGGTCCTATTGAATCTTTCGACTAAGCCGTTTGATCGCGGACAGTACGGGTTCGTGCGGGTTTTATAGCAGCCTATGAGTGTAAGCATAGCCTGGAATAATTCCGACTCAAACTCCCTACCCTGATCAGAGTGTAACGAAATGGGGGCCCCAAAAATGAGCACCCAGTTGTCTACCAAGGCTTGTGCTGTCACTACTGCCGTTTGATTAGGTAATGGATAGACTTGTACGTATTTAGTAAAATGGTCTTGGACCACCAACATTACTAAGTTTCCCCGGATAGTACACTTAAATCCCGAGACAAAGTCACAGGATAATCGTCCCCATCGTTGACCAGTCATCTGTTGTTGTAACGGCATTTTAGCCATACCTAGCCCCGGTTTTATCAGAGCGCATTTTGGGCAAGTTTTAACCCAATCGCGCACACTGTTGTTCATGCCAGGCCAGTAATATCGCGCGCGTAGTTTGTCGAGAGTTCTTTCTCTCCCAAAGTGCGCGGCGGTTTTGTGGCTATGGCAGAACTCCAATACCTCCTCCCGGAGGAGAAAAGGAATAACTATTTGTTGATGGGTGGTAAGGGAATTGCTGTCCAGTGCATTTCTGCACAACAATCCGTCTACCAAAATTAATTGACCCCACTGGTTTAGCAATTTGATGGTTTCCGCACTTTCCCTACTGGTGAGATCAGTGGATGGTCTCACGGTGTGCGCATTTAACAAGGTAACCACAGTTGAACAGGTTTCGTCACTGGCTTGGGCCTGACGCATTACGTCCTGTGTCCAGAATATAAAATTATGTTCAATTTCTGTATCATGACTCAGAGATGCAACGACCGCGTTATGCGTTCCACAGTCCTGACATTCTGGAATACCACAACGCCGGACTGGGATGCGGCTTAGTGCGTCGGCGTTAATATGCTGAGGGCCGGGTCGGTAAGTAATTTGCGTGTTGGTTAGACCAAATTCCGATAACCAAGCTAACCACCGCCCTATCATTCCCTCTGCTTCTTTAAAATTTAATAACCATTTCAATGAGTGATGGTCCGTACGAATCTGGAATTCAGAATCCCAGAAATAATGTCGCCATTTCTTAGTATACACGACAATTGCCATTAACTCCCTTTTAGTGGTACAATAACGCCGTTGGCAGGCGCTTAACCGGTTGCTGGCGAACGTGATGGGCACCTCCACTCCATCCTGGATCTGACTTAATGCGCCTGCAATAGCAAATGCGCTGGCGTCGGTGTCCAAGATAAATTGCCCACTGGGCCGTGGGTACCCCAGCACCGGTGTTACCAGGAATAATCGTTTTAAATTCTCAAACGCCTCCTCCTGGGGTTCCCCCCAGACAAAGGCTTGTGTGCTAACATTAGCCACGTCCTGTATGGGAGCGACTACGTTAGCAAAGTGTGGGATGAACTCTCGATAATAAGAAGCAAACCCCAGCAAACTTTTAGTCTCCTTGGGAGACTTAGGCGCAGGCCAATTGGTTACTGCCTCAATTTTCTTTGGATCAGCTTTGATGCCTTCCCCCGAAACAATACGACCCAAATACTCCGTCTCCCTACGGAATAAGTGACATTTAGACGGTTTAAGTTTTAACTGATATTTGCGCAGTCTCAGAAAAACCTCTCGTAAATTATCACGACACGTAGAAACAGTGTCGCCGAATATTATAATGTCGTCTAAATAGACTAAACAATGAGTAAATAGTAAACCATTCAACATTTCTGCCATCATCTTTTCGAAGGTGGCAGGAGCATTACATAAGCCAAACGGCATTACCTTCCACTCATATAAGCCTATATGAGTCGTGAAAGCAGTTTTCTCTCGATCATCATGCTGCATCGCGACTTGATGGTATCCCGATTGGAGGTCCAAGGTGCAGAACCACTGATTTCCTCCCAGGCTATCCAAGCTCTCGTCAATGCGCGGTAAGGGATACGCGTTTTTGCGCGTCATAGCATTTAACTTGCGATAATCAATACAAAATCGCCACGTACCGTCCTTTTTAGTAACTAGATGAACCGGCGAACTAAACGGACTTGTGCTGTCCGTAATAATTCCCGCGGCCAGCATCTTTACCACCTCATCTTCCAAGGCTTGTTTCTTGGAATCCATTAATCTGCGGTACGGTATCCTAAAAGGGGCGTTGTCACCGATATCGATATGGTGTTGCACCACATCCGTCCACCCCAGCTTAGCATCCGGTTTAGCAAATATGTCACAGAATTCAAAAAGAAACTCTGCAATTTTCCTTTTATCCTCTATTCTATCCACGTGAGTGGCCTCCGCCATGGATAATATAAAGTCAGGGATCTGTGGTACGCCAGTAAATTGCTTCCTGTCCACTGTATAGGCTGGTTCAGGGGATCCACCAAATCCCTCAACACCTCTCTCCCGTTTCAATAAGTCGAACACCAGGGCGGCCGTGGGACTATTAATAGCACCATGCGATCTGGCCTCTGCTGCATTGCCAACAATTTGGCCACGCAGCAAATGGACACAATCGTCGGTAGTATTAAATAGCGGTAAAGCCGCGCTGGCAGACCCATTTATTAGAGAAGGAGCTGCTGTTAGGCCGATCGGACCCAGCAATTCAGAGTCAGGCTCAATAAGACACTGTCCTTCCCCCTCTATATGTCGGGTGGTAATCAAAGCTGCCACAGTTTGATGAGCAGCTATATCCACATCTTCAGCCAAGTACGCCAACCCACAATCTGTTCTGAGTTGACAATGCATGACTAAGTTATACGGTTGTAAGACTTCAAAAAGTCCATTATGTGGGGAAAGGCTGGCTTCATAGAATGACATCCAGTCGCTCCCCAGTATACCATCCTCTGGTATATCAACTATTAAAACTGGCGAGTAAAAAATCTGATTGGCGATACCCAACGGGATATCTGTACAACCAAATTGAGGGATGACTAGGCCCGTAACACTCAATGGTTTCACGTCGGAAGCCAAGTTACGCGCATTTAAATTGAGGTCATCAAAGAATCTCTTTCCTATCACAGACATAGCCGCGCCTGTGTCAATAAGAAAGAATCCCTCAGATCCTCTAATGTTGATGGGCACATACCATCTTTTCCCACTTAGTGGGAAAATATTCATAGCGAACTGGTCTCGTTCGCCTACATTATTTAAGTCTAGACCGGTTCTCGTCAATATATAATCCATGCACACATCGGGCACCCGGCTCTGCGCATTTTGCGCGCACAACGATCTCATACCCGCCAGGAAAACCTGACGGACGCAAATCGCAGCCACTGGCACCTCTGTGGCATCGCACTCTGAGGAACACCAGTCACCCGAGACATGGTGTGATAAGGGTTGGGCCCCACTGAGAACAGGTGGGCCTGGAAGGTTCCCCTCATGTAGCAAAGCTGACAACACTCCCGGCGTTGCAGCTGCATTTAATTTAAATACTCAGCATCGGCTAAGAATTCAGGTGACATGCCTTCAATAGGCATGGCTGCAACATTTTTGTGGGGGGGCGCGATATGCGTTCTCGCCGGCGGCAGAGGCTTACCACCACGCGCGTTTTGCGCGCCTCCAGCCGCTTGTAGCTTAGCTAGTGTATTAGGGTCGTGGCGTGAATTATCGCGCCCCTGACGATCACCTGCTACCATAGCTTGTTCTAAGGAACGAGGTTTTGCAACAGCGCAACGGAATGCCATATGGCCGAATCCTCGACACCTGAAGCATTCTGTATCCTCCGTGACGCGTGCGCGTCCTGGAGTTGTTCTTGTAGACGACCCTGTGGATCTACCCTGTATATCGGGGTTGAATTCTGGGCGTCTATCCCCCCAGTTCCTTCTGCCAGACTGATGTGGCCTATTGTTGTAGGGTCGAGAGCCCTGCCCATTGAAGGCACTGATACCTACGTTACCATCATCGTATGGGGAATCGTTCCCATACGCCAATTGGTCCGGGGAGGAAGCAATTCCCGCCACTGAGCGTTTAGCCGGGGCCATACGGGCCTTGGCTGCATAATCTCGTAACATTTGATAAATGTCCTCCATGGTATGCTTACCAGGAGACCATTGTTTAAAGATCATATCGCGTTCTTCACGGTCACGGAGACCATTGATGAACACGGATACGGTTTTGCGCGCAATTAAATCACGCGACATTCCACAACCTAGGCCAGCTTTCCTGGCCTCTGACTCGAGCATCATCCCATAATAAACGGAATTTGCTGAGTCTGACGGACGTTGAAATCTCTTCTCAAAGAGTTCCCACTTGGACAAGGGATCCATCCCTTTAAATTGCCATGCTAGTGCTTCCACTAACTCATCTAAGGTGGCGCATCTATCTTGCTCCCACCTGTCTACTGCTAGTTGGCCAGGGCCATCTTGTAATAAATGCAGCAGGCGCGTTAGAGCAGTGGTCTCGTTCCACCGATTAACTGACATTGCCTTACTGAATTTTTCCCACCATGACTCCCAATCTTGGTTGATACCGTCGAATGGGGCAACTTCCACAGCTCGAACCCTAGCCGGTTGATACTGCTCGTGGACACTTATATTACGGTCACGTAGATATAGCGACCGATTGACAGCCGAGGCGCCAATACCTGGGTTGATATTGGATGCCTCCATTACAGCCCTGCGAATGGCTGGGTTATTTTGAATCAGAGCTTGCTCTTCCACGGTAAAACCGTGTGTCGCCAAGGAGGTGACCCCTGTGGTTTCCTGATGGACACCAGCTGTTGGCAGCTGGTTAGCCTGGGCGGCATTGGTAGGGGCAGGCCCTGTGGGCGCAATTTGCGCGCTAGCTTGCCGAGGGGACACGCCCCCTCCGGGGGTATCGTGTGCACGCCACTCAGCTAATGCTTGCCATTGTGCATGCAGCTCATTTTCGCGCGCGAGGAGTTTCCTTTCGCGCTCGTCTAACTTTGCTAGCTGGTCATAGTGGCCAGCTTGCTGTGCTGAAGGGACCATATAGGATACATCCATTATGGGAGGTGGCAGCGACAGTGCCGGGGTGGCCTCCGTCTTTTCTCTCGGGAGGAAAGAAAAGAGGCTGCCCTCCTCACGGGTGACCCTGAGCGCTTTTTGCGCCCCTTCAGTAACCCCGAGATTTTGCGCGTGCGCATTTTGCGCGTGCGCATTCAACGGGGTTGGTAACACCAACGAGGGTACAGCAAGCAAGGTCTTACCAGCCGGAGCTGGGTCAACCTTTGCAGAGTGGGGAAAAACCCCGTCAGGCCGGACTGGGTCCGCCGTAAATTGGAAGGGTGAGACCCCTGTACTACGGACACTGTCCGAGTCAACTGACACACCCTCCAAGGATGGTGTTTCGCGTGCCTCCCCCTCCTCTGCCACAGTAGCTGCTGAGCGCAAGCAACTGCGACGTGAGGGGGGAGGCCCTTCTCCTAACTCTTTCTTTCTCGCCAGCTCGTAGACCTAGTTACCTTCGAGCTGCTGATCTTCCTACTTGGTATATATTCACCCTTCCTCGTAATTTTCTTAGATTTTTTTTTTTATATTGGAAGACAAGTCTCTTTTATAAAGAAAATACAAACCAGCCCAAAGAAACGAGGAAGATGAAAATAAACGATATCCTAGAATAAATGTGAGCAACTAAGGGAAACTGACTGAAAAAATACCCAGATAGCTCAGTCCGTCTACCCTAGTCTTGTTCTTGTTATTACTGAAAATATATACCCGTAATTTAGAATAGCTTAAAAAAACGATTTATCCCCTGAGGTCTGAACAGTTCCCCAATAAGAGAACAGAACACGGTATACAACTAGTATGATGAACACAGAGTGAATGAAAGATTCTCAAAATGTGACACTCGCAGCACGCGAGAAAACTGACCAAACAGTCGAGCAGCCACTGGACTACTGACCTAATGCTCCAAATACGCCCTCTGACGTCATCTCACTATCGCGACGTGCCACGTCGCTAGGAGACCGTGTAACAAATCGAAACAAGCGGGCTAGCTCAACGCTACTGCCTCTGGCCTAAATTAACCTCACCATCTGACCGATCCGAATATCGGCAAGGCCGCAGTAGCAAATTTCTAAAACTCTAACTAAATATAATGCGCGTGAGACTTCATGCCGGGATAGCTAGTCCACGTCCCGTACGCCTCCGCCCATCGGAGCGACACAAAGGTACGCCATTATTGTGGATCTACGCTCCTCAGGCCACGATTCGCGTAGCGGTACCCACCGCGGACTCAAGGCCTATACCCTCGCGGCAAAATGTATTTAAGGCTAGCCGCAAAACCATAACAGGAGTCCAATTTAGTCAACACTAATATCCCGTATATTAATGTCTTCCCAGTACTCCCTAAATCGTCAGGGGGCGCATTGCAGCGCTAGCGCAGAACCCGTACGTCCTGTCACATACGAATGCGCTGTCACTATGACCACGCACCGTTTGTTTTTAAAATTTCAAATTCGCGTATAGAAGATGAATCAAAAGGTATTACACTCCTTACTAATCCTGGTCACGGCACCAGTTTAACCGTCCGGCTATTCCACCCCCGCTTAAGGCGAGCCTAACGTGTTAATATAATTAATTGTTTCCGTGTGAATTTCCTTGGCCCGCCGCCGCCGTCGTAGCCTTACCGCCCGCCTGCGCGTATTCCGTCGTCGGTGTCCGTCCCGTACTGTAGGCGCCAGCCAGAGTATCGTCTAAATACTAGATTTGCCACCGTGCGCATTTATCGGCCTAAAGTGTATTTATATTAGGTTATTTCCACTACTGGCTGCCCCCTTCGTCGTTTGGGATATTATGAATGTTACTAAATGAATCCAAATATGCGCAGTCCAGCACGAGGTGCTGCCGCTGTCACTACTGTTTAATGTACCTTATGTCATGGTTCTAGCCTAAAAGTAACACTGCGTTAATTCTGTAAATGCGTCAGTTATTAGATGCCCGCAGATGGGTGGATTACTTGCAGAAGGCCAACTTAGGCTTAAGGCCTCTCAGTGCATAGAAAGCAATCTAATATCAAGGTTCCATAGCGGTTAATCTACAATAAGACTGGAGGATAGTAAAGAATGCAAGGAACGTCCTGATTCACCTTCACAAGAGCTCACGGTTTATTCTTAACAAAAGACTAACATGGAGACCAACATATATGTAGTTTACTACTAATATCTGTCTCTCGTTCCCTCCCGTGTTGTTCGTATACTTTAGTTTAGAATTTTGACCCGAAAAAGCCTAAATATCGGTGTAAAACGACGGAGCGTGTAGAGACACGTCCGCCGGGTCAGGCCC